>OU744277.1:69675119-71058836 GCA_916610125.1 Cheilosia vulpina | reverse complement strand
GAAAAGTATAAGAGATTTGATTGCGCTATCAGTGAGTTTTCAATTCGTTTATGCTTGGGATATGAGACTTAAACTTTTAGATATCTTTTCAACTATGAGGGTCGGTACTGTCGTACTATTAAACATGGGCTAAAATTCACAAATAAAATGTGCAATTAACCATTTTATGGTCACGACATACATATGATTCCAATTAGATCGCAAATTTGCTTTAGATATACTCTGGACTCCTATTCGTTTCGATCGTAAATATCTTCTCCAACTCCATTCACTTTTAACAAAACCGAAGATTATTCGCAGATAAACTTCTCAAGCGTGTTTGACAAATATTATATTTATATACAATTCAGACTTCACATGTACATAATCTTCAACTTTGAAATACCTGAAAATGTCTGCAATTTCGGGCAGTTTAACGTTCAATTAAAAGCTGAAACTCTATTCCTCTTATCATACAAAACGTGTCCAACATTAAAACACACAAGGCAGTGCATTCTTCACTTTGGCAAAATTGTTCCGTTTACATTTCGGAATAACACTCGCTCCTAAAGTGAGCGACTTTTAGACCTCCCTATATGGTTGCTTAAACTTAACTCCAACGATTGGGTATATTTCATAAATCAATTCATCTGAAAAATGCAAGCCTTCTCATCTAGTTTTATTTGTTTTTAAATTATTTTGTTATCCCAACTCCTAAAACTTGGTCAACATAATGAAAGTTATGAATTAAAAAGAACAAAACAAATCAGTACATCGCTATAATATTTTTGAAAATGGATAAAACGTGAACAAAAACCAAATTCTTTTCTATTTCAAGATGAATACAATCTTAATCCAGGTTTAGAGTGGGAGGATGAGTTCACAGGTAGGTATCTGTGCGTTATATCGACAGTTAACGGGATCGACATGAAGCAAAATAGGAACTTGAAAGAATTTAAATCGCGTTTGCGTTATCTTCATAATTCTACTGATACAACAGAGTTTATTTAACAAAATAGAAACACACAAACGAAATTATTTAAACAAAAAATCAGCTATTTGCCGGTAACCAACAGAGTGTTATCCTACTGTAGAACTTGCATTGTATTTTGTTGTTGCCTGATTGTTGTTTTCAGTTATTATCAAAATAAATTTATATAGTAGCAAATATTTTACGTTTCTCCATCTAAAAACAAAAACAAAACCTATAATAAACAATATAAATAGTAATTATTGCATGTTTCTGTGTTTTTTGCGCTAACAATATTTTAAATATTCAATTGAAAATATCATATAGTATATTTTTGGCTTCAAATCACTTTAAATAATAAAATGCCTAACGAAAGCTCACAACTCATTTTAAGCAACTATATTTCTTGGGGGATATCATTGTTTTGGTGGATCGATTGATACATTTTGTAAAAAGAAGAAGGAAACACTCATGATAATTTTTTTTTTTTCTTATTTGTTGTTAAACCGTAAAGTAAATTAACTTCTAATGGTGACAGGTTATTTCATTGTATGCTAAAGCTGAACTTGAACAATTATCGCATTTCATACCACAAAGCAAAACAAAACAATTGGTGCTAGGATAAAATTCGAAAACTGCGATGGGTAGGACTTGCCGTAAAATACCGGAAGGAATTTTTATCATTTTTATAAATGTATACAGAAAATCCGATTTGATAGGATTGGGCGGAGCTCGTTTAGTGATGGGAAATAAAATTCAGACACTGAAAACGCCTCAACGACAAAAAATACGTTTCGCCGGTATCTATAACTTTCCAAAAATGAAATGATAGAGTAGAACTTGCCCTAAGCGTGTACTATGAACTATAATGTATGCGCCTCGAAATGCTGTTACTGTTTTATTAATGACCAATCTGAGCAGAATAAAGTAAAACAGACGAATGCTCTAAAAGACAGTTACAGTCAATTTGTTGTGTGTCTCTATTTTTAGGTTGATTTAACGTCCTAGTTGCCATCCGCCGAAAGTAACTGGGCAGATTAAAAAATTTAGTTGTTTTAAGTCAACTGAAAAAGCTGTTCATCGGTCGCTGAGACCAATCAAACCGAGACCCATCAATTCAGCCAGCTCTCAGACTTACTAAACTAGATACTTGAATGTGTCCAACGCCGTTGAGATCGGTTTACTATAAATTTCAGGAACACAACACCAAAAAGTTTCCGACATGAAATGCTGCTGTCAAGCCACTCGGAAGTGTTAATTATTATAATTACATTCTGAAGATTCTACTTTACTTTGCTTTTCTGAGATTGGTCAACATTTACAATCGTCAGCTTCTTCGAAGAGTTTCGAATTAAGTTTATCACCCGTATCGAGGTATCCGTTCGGAAAAAAATCAGATACAAAAGTTAAATCCGATCGGAACTCAAATTGCGTTCGAAGAATCCGTTTCGGAACAAAATAAATGAAGCAAATAAACGCGTTCATTTCACATTAAAATATTCCGCAGCAATAAGTTGTCGGAGAGCTTCGGAAAAAATGTGCAGGGTCGCTGTCAAAATTCCCCGCAATGCGACAAGGTGCGCTACATGTCATCGGAGAATTTTTCCGAAAGTTGTACCGGAACGGATACCTCGAATGGAATTTCTCCGAATTCATACAAATCGGAGGAAATTCCGTTCCGAACGGATACCTCGATAATTCTAGCTCTATTTATACATTCATTCAGAATCACAAATTAAAACAAATAACAGACACGAATAATATTCACCGCTGTAATTAATTTCGACCGAATTTGAATCTGTGCAGCATCTCACTTTCCCACCATTAATTTAAATGAATTCATTAAGAGGAACGCCTGAGTTATCCTAGTGAAACCACCCCCACTTCGGCAAAAGACGTTTTGGCAAAACCGGGAACCCTACGCCTTAAATTATCAATCTACACAATGACATTTCGAATGGTACCGGTATGCCAATCAACGTGTAAAACTAAAACTATAACTAGGATTGAAAGAGTAGCCGACATTGGTACCAATCTAGCTGAAACCTCTTGACCCTTTCATTCAAAACTAAGCCATACCTTTCGCCTCAGGCCAAACAAGCAGCTATAAACTCAGTCTGACGGGACACGCATAAATAAAATGACAATAATGCCTAGATTTAGCTTACTATCCCAACTACCAGTCGACGATACCTATATGCATAAATGGTTCTGAAATGGATATTGGCGTTGGTGGAGAGTGTTATTCAGGGGTATCGTGAACAAATTCCGATGGAAATGTTTCCCTTGTCAGCAATGTAAATCAGATTGCTGAATTGACACCATTCCGTGGGAAATATTATTCCCGGTGGGGGTGATTATGTGGTCTTCATAAACCCCAGCTATCTTCGGTGTTCCATATTCCAAATATATTCCCCAAGATCAAAAACGTTCTTATTTCTTTTCTTTCTTTTTTTTGCCAGAGGAAGGCGTGTATGGCCTGTAAATCAATAGGTTTCCATGGGTTCATATAGTAGAACTATGCCAAAAGCTGTCAACGACACTATATTCTAAAAATTCTCAGGTTTCCAAAGGCTCTATTGTATGGTAATCATAACCCCTAGAGCATCGCAATGGATTTGCAGTGGTTTTCGGCGTTCTTACCTTACCTAAACAACCCTTAATCGAATTAGGTACATGATAGGTCATCGAATAGTAGAACAGTCCTTCTTCCCCTTTATTTCTCAGGTTTCCGTGAGTTGTGGTCTCAAAACGGCGCTCAATTGCGTTATTTGTGTCTTTTCCTCGTACGGGAAATACAGCCACTTAAACCAACCAACCAGTACAGTAGGGAAGCGGACAGGAACCCCAATTTATCAACAAATGTAAGAAAAATCGTCTGCAACTGATAGATCAACATCCTACCGTCCTTGCTTTACTTTTTTCTTTTATAACCACACTTGAAAAAAGGACTCACAAACCAATAGCTTCCTCACAACTTAAAGCAATACCAATCCAACGTTTTGTGAACTTGAAATGCGCACATTAAACCTTCTAAGGACTACGGTTATTACTACAAATGTTCAATATCTCTCTCTCTCTTTCACTCTCTGTCTTTCTTTCTTTCCCCCAAGTCGAGAAGCTTTATTTAAATCATTCAAAACATTTTTTTTTTGTTCGTTTTCCTACTACATATATTTTATTTTTGTTCGTTTTTGTTTTGTTTTATTTGTTTCACTCAAAAAACAGCAACATTTAAATAAAAACAAAAAATAAACTACAAATCTGAACGTTACCTATTTTGTGTTCATATGTCGGTGGTGCTTATGTGTGGCCAAGCATTAAAGCGAGACTTGTCTGCAGTCATAAGAGCAGCTTAAATTAAATTGAATAAAAATATATTCCATAAACTATTATATAACATAAAGCAACGAATTTTTTTACAAATTCAAAATAAAATTTAAATCTTATATAATTGGGTGGAGAAATATACAAAATCGATTGACAAGTACACACGTTCCATTTTTTTTCTTCTCCTTTTTTTTTACTTTAAGATACTGTTAATATTAATTTAATTTTAATTATATACTGTACGATTTTATGTTTATACATATGGTTTTATGTTAAATTAATACATGTACTTCACATCGCAAGTTTCATTTTTATAACCTCTCTTCTTTTATTTTGTACAAAAAGAAAAAAAAAGCTTCTCACTGATTTATCTCTTTTTTGTTTGTGAACTTATTGTACAGAAAAACAAAATCAACTCAAAACCAAATTTATTGTGCTAACTAATATTCTCTTTCATAATGGCATATACAAGAGATAACTGCATAGATGTGTGTACAAGCTCACCAAAACAAATAGAAAACTAGTTTTGACCCTCATTTTGTGTGCGTGGGTATAGTATAAAATAATTTAATCAAATCAAACCAGCTAAATTTTCAAATTTCATTTTCAATCAAACACATTTTTTGTATCTAATCAAGTTTGAATCAATTTCACAGCTACTTATACTTTAAAACCATTTGCACATTTAACTAAAGGTGACTAACTACTGCACAACTCATACGATTAACGGCTGCAATATTTAATATTTGACTGCATCTGCGTGCTGTTTGTTGAGATATTTTTCTACCAAAGTTTTCCGTTGAGCTTAGGAGGTAGGTTGCAGGGACCTATATGAATTATGAAGAGCTTGAGTGTGTTTTACGATTTTTAGATGATGCATGCAATACAATCATCTGAGTTTTTTTTTTATTTTCAATTTCAATTTTTTTGTACAATATATTTCTGTTGGGAACAGTGTACAGTAATCTTTGCAAATTTTTTCGCTAGAAACGCGGTGTTTTTTTGTATCGAAATATGCGATCGCAAGTGTGCATTGGGCCTTAGATTTTTTTTTTAATTTTGACCACTATTGGTAGCATAATCAAATATTTCTTTGCCTTCAAGTCGTTTCATTTTCATTAGTTGCCTAAGTCAGCAAAAATTTTCTTCTGAATTCATTCGGACGTAATGGAGCTCGAAAGCCTGGGATATTATCAAAGAATGGCTAACCCAGCTTAAGCCGGACACCCGCAAAGAAAACGAAATACTTTTTCACTCTCATTTGCGTTCCTGGAGCTTAATAAAGCAAAGGGATGCCAAGCTTGGTTGCAGGAGTGCCTATTTTTTGAAAATGAGGTTGTAAATTATTGTACAGCGCCAATACCTATCTGAAAATTATTTAATTATAGACCAGACTAGGCGGTGCCTTTGAGGCAAAGTACAAGAAGCTTTAAACATTCACGATCTTAACTGAGGGTGGACTTCATAAATAGACAAATTTTTAATACCAAATATTTAATCTAATAGGCGAAGGAAAATATATAGTTAAAAACACTTTTTTTTTTGTTGTCATGAATATTCTGCAGATATACAATATTGTGTTTTGCAATATGTTGTGTATAAGCCAGGTCAGTTTACTGGTAGAATTTCTACCACTGGGCGAACTCTAGTAAAAACTAAAAGACTATAGATGGAAATCAAGGAGGGTAGAGTCGCTTTAGTCCGTTCAGCACGAAAAACGTCACATTTCAACTTCTTTGGCACATAATTTTCAGCCATAATTGACAAACAACCACGTATACTATAGACTCCTTCGAATAGATAAGTTTAGCCACACTTTCCCATCGTAAAAATGCCTGCACATTTTAGTTCAAGAAATCTGTTTGGACTAATTTCTTATAGGTAACAGGTGGCTGTCAAAAAAGCCAATTTGTAACTGACTGCACATAATTCAAGGTTTTTTGTGTTTGGTTTTCAATAAAATGCATGCAAGAAGATGAATACTAAAGGTATATACGGAGTTATTCTTTGTATCGTTGGTATTCGTGATTTAAGGAACTGTAGTACTTTTTGGTTATATTGAACCGCGGCAATAAAATGCTGTTCCACTGACAGAATTATGACATTTACCTTTATTGCCTTTGAAAGTGCGGGACGTGTCTTGATTTTGTGGGGTTTTTCCTGCAATGTCGCTAGGGAACGTTCCGAATTGGATTTGAATGCGGAAGTGAGCCCCCTTTTTTCAGAATGTTAGAGAAATTTTATAAATTTTAGTTTCTTACGCTCGTAATACAATAGGCCTGTTTTTTTTTCAACTTCAAACTCAGCAAAGTAAAGTAGGATTTTCAGCGCGCAACTACAACAACTACGCTCTACTTGACACTTCGAGGAATCACAGTAGTTGTTGTTATTGCGTGCTGAAAATCCTACTTTACTGAGATCGAAGCTCAAAAAAACACGGCTAATATAGATGGAAGTTGTCAGTTCTCGATGTCACTCACACATTCATAGAATCCAATACGTGAACCCTTTCCGCAACCGACATTGCGGGAAAAATGAAATCAAGTCACGGACGTAAATGCGAGAGTCACCAAACATTTTCTGATGGCATCATTTTATTTTCCAAAGGCTGACTTGGACGTTTCTTTACACTTTGTCTTTATTTTATATTTAACAGTCCAAATGTTGCAGAACATTCGATTGGAAGATAACATCAATATAGCGGTTGCAATAAGCAGGCATTAGTTTTCTATTCGTAAATAGCTTTCCGCACATCCCACTAATACCGCAGTGTAACGCTTGAGCTTCACGTTTGTCTTTGAATTCACTTTGCACTATATAGCCTTGTATTGCTTTTATTTTAATTTTACTGTTGTTTTTGACTCGCCTAGCTATAAACCACAACAAACAAAATGCAAAGAAGTTTTTCCAAATATATATATAAATCTTGAGAAGAATTATTTATTTTTTTTTTTAAATAAATATCTAAAGCGATGCGATGCGAACTTACATTTTAGATTTAAAAGAAAATTAAAACTTAACTTAACCTAGAAGCTGAAAACAGAAAAAAAAGTCGTAGAATTTGTTCCTGTTTTGTCGATTGTTATGTTCCTCTAGCTGTGTTAGTTTTATACCTTAAACAGTGCTTACATATGATGCCCAAGGAGATGACGAAGAGAGCTCGCTGCCACACATCGATCATGGCTTTCATTCCAAGTTACCACCAGGGATACTGCCCCATGGGCTGCCAACTGTGAAGGAAGTAGCACCAGCCATAACGCCCCTTGAACACAAAAAGGAACACGAAGAGAAAAAAGAGAGTAAGACCAGCGATCATAATGGGTGATTGGATTTTGCATTTTATCCTTTTAAAATTTTCAGTTAGGGAACTGTCTGAGGAACAGAAACAGATGATCATCTTGTCGGAGGACTTTCAGAGGTTTGTACTACGTGCTGGGCGCGTTGTCGAGAGGGCACTGTCCGAAAATGTGGATATCTACACGGACTACATTGGTGGTGGTGACAACGAGGAGACCAACGATGAAAGGACACACGCCCGATTGTCTATGAATCGTGCTTTCTACGAGGATCGATGGTCGAAGAATCGTTGCATCACTTCGATGGATTGGTCTACACATTTCCCCGAGCTAGTTGTTGCATCGTATCACAATAATGAGGTTTGTTTTACCTGAATCTTAAAGCTTTGAACAGTAATGAAAGGAGTCTTCGTTTAGGAGAGTCCCAACGAACCCGATGGTGTTGTCATGGTCTGGAACACGAAATACAAGAAACAAACACCCGAAGATGTATTCCATTGTCAGAGTGCCGTGATGTCAACATGTTTTGCAAAATTCAATCAGAACCTAATTTTGGGCGGGACCTATTCGGGTCAGATTGTTCTCTGGGATAATCGAGTGCAGAAGCGCACACCCATTCAGCGGACTCCGCTGAGTGCAACAGCGCACACACATCCAGTGTATTGTTTGCAAATGGTTGGCACACAGAATGCGCACAATGTGATATCGATCTCATCCGATGGTAAGCTGTGCTCCTGGAGTTTGGACATGCTGTCGATGCCGCAAGACACACTGGAATTGCAGCAGCGGCAGGCAAAGCCAATCGCTATCACTTGCATGTCCTTCCCATCGAATGAGATCAACAATCTGGTAATGGGCAGTGAAGACGGCAACGTATATTCTGGTAGGGTCCAGCCCTTAGACTTTTGGCAGTTTCTATATCTATTTGCTTGCAGCTTACCGCCACGGAATTCGTTCGGGTGTGTCCGAGGTATACGAAAGGCATTTGGGTCCGGTGACCGGGATCTCGACTCATCCCAATCAATCTACTCCAGATTTTGGTGATTTGTTCCTGACGTCGTCCATTGATTGGACGATCAAGTTGTGGAGTCTTAAGGTAACTGCATTGATGGTAATTTGTGCCAAACACAACTATATATGATGTTTTTATTCCGCAACTAGGACACAAAACCACTTTATTCCTTCGAAGACAACTCAGACTACGTAATGGATGTTGCATGGTCTCCAATTCATCCCGCCTTGTTCGCTTCTGTCGATGGCAGCGGTCGCCTTGATTTATGGAATCTAAATCAGGATACCGAAGTGCCCTCGGCATCGGTGGTGGTTGACGGTGCTCCAGCGTTGAACCGTGTCTCATGGACCCCATCGGGGCTCCATTTGACAATCGGCGATGATTCTGGCAAATTGTATGTTTACGATGTCGCCGAACACGTGGCACAACCAACACGGGATGAATGGTCGAGATTCAGTGCAACATTGAATGAGCTCAAAATGAATCACAATGATTAGATTAAGTCGAATCAAGCCTACAGAGGGACTGAGAACGAGGTTTAGAGACAGGGTCCATGGATTTTTTGTATGCTCCTCCAAACAACAAACACAGGTTACATGAGACTTGAAATTCATCGCTTTTATAGTTTTTGTTCCCTTCCAACAACAAACAATTTTTTTTTTATTTTTTATAATAAATCTCGTTTTGTTCGTTTTAATTAAGCATTTGCTTCAGTTAATGAATAATCTTGAAGATGAAATAAAAATCGTTCACTGTATTTCTGTATTAAGTAATAAAGTTTCTTTCGTCCGTTTTTTTTTTACAGAAAAAAGCTTTCGCATGTGAAAATTTAATACAAATTGTTAAAAATATTATAAAACTCTACACTTCTTAGATTCTAAACGAACATATAATTTATTCAAGTGTCCCTTAGTCTATGCAGATGTTCATCAGTACGAGTACTTAATTGCTTATATCCTGAAGTTCTGCATCTTAATAATATAAATCTCTATCTCTCACGATACTCTTTTCTATTGTCAATGTGAAAGCTTTTGCACAAAAATGAAAAGAATAATTATCTTTAGCAACATTTTATTATTTTTTATTTAAATTAAAAGAAAATGTCGCAAATTATTTTTATTACACATGTTTTCAAAATTAATATACCTACCAACAAAAGTTTTGTGTGGTGAGATACAAGTATTAAATTTATACATACGCGTCGTGTCAGCGGAATTTGACTTAAATAATATGTATTTTTTTGTTTTAAGAGAATTATACATTTTTTAGAAGCATTAGTTTGCAATTTAAATAGTTTTTTTGTTACTAACAAAACTTGGTTGGCAGGATTTTGAACTACATATAAATGAAAAGTGAAACTAAGCTGTATGCAAATATTATTTATTAATTGTATTTAATTCATATAACTAATAAAATATTAAAAATGAAATAAATACACAAATATTAAAATGAAGAAAAAGTTGTTGTCTCATTTGATTTAAAGCATGAATGGGATTCCATGAGCAGATGCATCGATGGACTACGAAATTGATGGGTTAGGTCTGTTTCGACAGTCACGATATTTACATATTCACACTGCAATTCGTTAACGTATGCATTGCAGAATCTTGGCGACGTCGTCCGAGTTGGTGCCCTCCTCTGTATCTCGTTTCGAAAGTGACATTTTTTCGAAAATGAACGTTTTGTACTGTCTATTTCTAAAGCAGAATGAAATGTACTACTACTCCGATTTAGAATTCCGAAAGTATTACAGAGTACCAACATAAAAGCAATTTCGAATAGTATTGACTTTCGGAACGAATTAGGGGGTATGGCCCCCTGTTATCTCATACTGAAGAGTCTACCCGATCAGAGGAGGTATCTATTAAAAGCGGAACAAGGTAAGACCAGGAGGAGTGTCTTACTCAAACAGCAGGAGTGTCTTACTCAACCAGCAGGAGTGTCTTACTCAACCAGGATCTTTATTGCTTACCAAACTCCATCAACAAACAATATAGAGTTCTCACTAGTGCGGGGGAATTAGAGCTCTGGCTGAATTCCAGAACACAGCACTTCTGCATTACTGCTTAATCAAGCGTTCCAAAACGAAAACGGATTACTATGATGCAATTCATACTTTTCCAAAACGCAACTGCGTAAACAAAAGCATTTCAGTTTGAAATGCCAAATAAAATTAATTGATGGCCTGAGTCGTAAGTAAAATAATATATTTTGTAATAATTTCCCAATTTTACTTTGGTTTGCAGTAACAAATGCATAACAAATGCAGAGCAACGTAAAAGCATTCGTAACCTGGCATCAGAAAAGCAGTGTGCAGTCACAATGCGCATTTTTTTGACGTTTTGCAATTCTGCCTCTATTTCATGACGTTGAAAGCAGAGACAAATCATACTCCTGTCTCTGGTTAAAAGTATCACAAAGTGCAGTTCCAAGATAACCTACAAACATCTGTTGAACCAAAGCGCTGGCAAGAGCTCTTACCACCTGTTAAAACCAAGGAAACAGATGGACGCATTTAATTTAATTTACCCAATAGCAACTATTGTCTTTATTTATAAAAAAAAATTATAAAAAACAAACATACATAACAGAGTAACAACCGACACTGATTTGCTACTTCATCAGTGCTTGAGCATCGGCACACTTTTTACGCAGCTGCTGGAGTGCTTCTTGGAATCGCTTCAACTGTCTGTCCCTAATAGTAAATGATTCTTCAAAACGCTCCTTCACCACCATCATCATTGCTTCGTTTTCTTTTCGCGTATTTACCAGATCCTCGCGATTCTTTTCGATTGCCTTTTTTAACGAATCAACTAATGCGTTGGTCTGGTCCACCTTCTGGGAAAATTCATCCACTCGATTCGTTACGTAGTTTTTCACCGCAACGATCTCTCGATCCAGTTCATCAACACTTCTTTGCTGCTCTTTGATATTCTCCAATAGCTCCTTAGTTTTGGGCTCAATCCACTCGGCAATTTCGTATGAGATCAATTTGATTTGCGTCTCAAAAGATTCATTCTGCTTCAATAGCTTTTCCATTCGGCAGGTAATTTCTTTCTGCAATTTTTGCAGGAAAACAGCGATTTCATTAATTTGGTCCTCTAACTTTACTTTCGAGTTCTGGTGCAAGCAAAGACTCTCAATGTCCACGTCGAGATCTTCAAAGTCCAGCATGATCTGTCGAACGTAGCTGTTAAATTTGGCGATTTTCTCAGTCAGCTGCTTGATGTGTCTTGAGAGCAGAATCTGATTCGGGTGATCCATCTCTTGGAGATCACACACAGACTTCTTCTTCGTCTCCAGAATGTACTGCATCTGGCCGACTTCTTCGATAAGCTCGTTGCGCTTTTCGATGGAAACCTCCTGAGTTTCGACAACGTTTCGCAATTCATCGACCCGTGACTTCATTTTTATGATTAGTTCGAGTTGTGCATCTATTTGCCGATCGAGATTCTTGAGGATTTTCTGATTTTTCTGTCGCAACTTCTGCAATTTCGCGATCTGCGTCTGATTCGTCTTCAACTCATTCTCCATTCGAAAATATTCGTCTTCGTTGTCTACAATAGGCTTTTTGCTGTTGATCCGATCGAGTTCTGCATTCAGTCGATTGATCTCTTTGTCGAATGCGTCACAACCGGCGATTGAAACCTTTTTGTAAATTAGTTCATCTATAGCGAGTCGTTGCAACTTTTCGAACTCATCATTTTTTTGACTGTTCCACATAGCGAAACCCTCCTCAGCCATGGTAGACAACTTGAAAGCAAAGTCTATATCTGGAAATTCCTCACTCATAATTAAATAGCTTTTCTTAAACGAATCTAGATTGTCTGCCGGTGGAAGGAATTCCATGAAGAAAGAAAACAGCATTACGGTGTTACCAAACGCATGTGGCGCTGTTGGAGTCTTCAGCCACGATTTATTCACTGTATATGGGTAGTCAATTTGACTGAGAATCTTCGAGATACTCTCGACGTGATTGGAGCCAACTGCGAACTTATTTCCAGCAAGGAACTTGAGAAAATAGTTCACCAGAGCAATAAACTGCTTGATAGACATTGTTTTGAGGCCACCCCGATGCAAGAAATCCATATTAACACCCGCATCGACGGACTGCAGATATTCCGTGATTTTTGCGGCTTGTTCTTGAATCCATCGTTTATCGTTAACAGGGGGTCGTTGTTTTTCACCGGTGAATTGCGGCCCTTTAGAAGGCGTGATGTGTGTTGGCGTCCTTTGTGGGGTGCGTGCATTGCTGACGCTACTGCTCCTTCGCAGTTTAATCGTAGAGGATGGCACCGCAAGATAATTCCCACCAAGTGAGTTGACTGGTTCTGCCGAGGAACTGCGTTGATTCGATGGCCGTCGTAGAGGTTGTTGCAGACGACTCGGTCTGGAAAATACAAATTTGTAGGTGACTTTTTATAAAGCAATTTGTTCTACCTTGACTGGCGGGCAGCCGTTGATGGGGTTTCATATTCCGTAGTGCGCCGCGGCCTCTGCATAATTCTTATTGACTACTTTTGTTCTGATGCTGGGGGCAATTATTGGTAAAAGTCAAAACCTACCTACTGCGATGACTTTATTTCAAATTATTATATTATAACAATCAAAATTTTAATATAAAATCTCTCGCGCGCATTAATTTTACTTTAATTTTTTTCAATTTAAAACATTTGAATTCTTGGATCTGTCATTTGGTTGGACTGTTCGATTTGTTTTTCGAATGGATGCATTCAGAAAAGTATTTTTATTTTTTTAAAAGTTACAGCGTACTAGATTAATGAGAATAGTTTTGAAGCACTTGCAAATTAAGTACCATTTTTTTTTAAATAGAGTTTTTAAATATTAAAAGCATATCCACATTACATTTGAAAAATATTTTTAAAATCAAACATTGCAAGATCTCACTATTCTTGTGAACTGTATCATTTATCGGGAAAATAGAAAATTACAAAAGATGTATTATGGGCGGAAATAGAAAACGATGAAGTTCTAAGTGCGAGGAGCTTAGTATATAATTGTATTATTCCCTATTACAAGCTAGGGTATATAAGAAAAACTTCACGAATTTAATAAAATAGAAATTCTCACCCCATATCACATATTAAAATATTTCATGGCCTTATCAACTGTTCGTTCCATCTAAATTTGGAACTACTCCTTAGTGGGATCTCGCTTTATTAGAAAAGATTAATATTAAAACCAATATATCACATGATCAACATTTCCCGCCAAGCCACAAGAACGTCAGAAAACTGATTTTTCCGATGCGGGTGGCAAGTTTCGTTATTATCACTTAATTGACGTCTTTCATTAAAAAACAAATAAAACTCCTTTTTTCGTAAATAAATATTTTTTTTTTATTTTTTAAAAATAAAAGTCTATATTGTATATTGTAACTATTTATATGCATAAAGTATAGTAATATAAACATTTTTGTTGTTGTTATGTTTCTTGCTTCCACATTTCTGATTTTTCTTGTTTTTATTTTTTACTACAAAATAATAAATTAAATTAATATTACAAAATAACAAATTATACGAACTTTTTGTCTTTACTTAAAAATATTCTTCTCTGTGTGTATGTGTGTGTGTACTTTGCAAAATATTTGCACAGTTTTGTTTTTCTTTAATATTAGTAATTACATAGTTTAATTCTGATGGAAATTGAAACACATTTATATTATATTTATGTATATATAGTTCACATTATTTTTGTTGTATCTACAGACATTCATATGGTAATATTTAGTTTTCCTTTTTTGTATTATTTATTTATAATTATACAGTACATTTATTCAATTTCGTTTTATTTGTATTTTTTGTTGCTTAAGAAAATATACAAATTGTACATTGCACAGACATTTTTTTTAATTCGTTTTCTCTATGCAGCATTGGATTTTTTCAAGCCACATTTTGTACGAAAGAAGCAAATGCAAAATAGAAAATAACTTTGTTTTTTGTTTACATGTAATTTATTTTTAAAGGAGGGAGGATATCTTTTCGTTATATTTATCTTAGCTTTTACTTTGATTAAAATTACTTCGAATTTTGTTTAGCTTTTTTTTTTGAAAGACGCAGGAGAGGTCTAAGTTGGGCTTAGAAATAACTTGGTTGTGGTTGAGTGTGTTCTTTGCTAAAATATTCTCGTTTGCTATCATTCAATCATGTAAACAAGGGCATCGTTAATACATTTTAATGAAAATCAGATTGCTGAATAGAAAACATTTCGGAGGAAATATCACTCCCAGTGGGGGTGGTTCGGAGAGAAGTTTCATAACTAATCAGAAGAATTTTGAGATTTTTACTCCCAGGAATTCCCCATCCATTAACGAGCTATATTTAAAAAATGCGTAAATCTTTTTATCTGTGAAAAGAGCATTAAGGAAAGCACAAATTAATGTTAGCCATCATGGCATTGTTTTTACTATATAACCGATCGCAAAAGTTCCCAATTCATTGGATCGGATATGTCATTTAGATTTAGATAAAGTGAAGGTAAAGCAAATATCAACTATCCTCTTCCATTAATTTATTTTTCTTTGCAAAATTATGAACACGATGTGACGCCCAATTGTTTTAATTAAGGTTAAGATATAAATTTCTTTTCGAACTAGGCTTGGAATAAAATTGTGTATGTAGTGTAACTCAGAGTGACACTCAGCTGAACTTTGTGCACTACAATGATATGTCTTAAGGCAGTAGGAATATACAGATTGAAATATATTAGCTAACAATAGTACGGGCTCTCGTTGGGCGTCACTTTCTGTTCAATTTGGTTTTCATTCAAATTTTGTATTCCAATGTGTTTTAACAACGTGAATATTTACTTTTGATGCGACTTACGCCATGAGTTAAAATCAAAATTTATTACAATTAAACAGCTTCACTTGTTTTTGATGAATAAAAGGGTGCGACCTACAGTTTTATGCCGAATAGTAACCGCTCGCTCTGAATTTAGACGTTTCCTTAGGACAACAATGTATTTCCGAATTTTTGTCAGACCTTTGAGAGGGACGACATAGTGGTAAAACCACAAATTGTAATTTACACCCCTATTGCGAGTGTCAATTATCAATCAATTGACAAATTTATGGTTATTGTGAATAGATTGTTGTGAATGCGTCATATTTCACAGTTTAGAAAATGTCATTTATTTTCTTTTGTCTTTTGTGCAGCAGTTTGCTCCTCCAACAGATTTTTCCGTTCTTCTGCTGATTCCCGAGACTACTATTGTCAACCCTATCGGCGTGGCGTATTTGTGCTTCCATCACGATCAACGTCTTCACAACCCAACTATCGCCCAGGCGGATTTATGCAGGTTCCATTAACTGAATAACGGATTCATCCATATCACAAACGGTTCGGTCCACCTGCTGTTGCAATAATTTCAGTTTTATTTTTCTTTATTTTGTGTTTCAAATCGACTTAAATAATTTCGCTTAGCATACTTCCGCTGTGGTGGACGCAAGCCTTTCAGCTTCAATGAAAAAAGGTCCCACTTTTGTTGCAATATGATTTTGATCAATTGAACCAATCGCTCCAATTGTTTTTAGTTGCTCACAACTTTTGTCCTAAAACCAAAAATATTAGGTACGATAAAATATTACAAAAATTTATTTTCTTTTGCAGTGTCTGCACTTGACGTCCACAAAATGACAACTGACAAACAAATTGACATTTATCAAAAAAAGTTATTCCAATTGACAATCGCAATGCCACTTTGACTCCATTAAAAATGGAAGTTGAGAGTTGACGATAGTCAATCATTCATTTACAATCGCAATACCAACTAATAAAATTTGTTAACAACCATTGTTTTTGACACTCGCAATAGGGGTGTTATACTTATCAAAAATTGACTGCAGTTGAGCAACAAGATCAAACACAAACAAAAGATAGTGACTCAGTCAACAGGGCCATGGCAGCCGATCGAGTGAAAATCTGAGTGTGAAACGGATTATTCCACGAACCTAACCTACACAAACTCTTATGTCGTTTTCAATTGGTTTCACTCGGGGATCCACTCATTCTGAAATCCAATGGAACAACAAAACAGCTTCTGAAAGAATCCACAATAGTATTGGTGAAATGCAAAAAAAATAATCTACGGCTGCTGTCAGTTGACTTGTATAAAATACATAAAATTACACTTGTGTGAGTGCTTCTTGAGTGGATAATGACTTCAAATCGAGAAGCAAAATTCCCTCCTCAGAATCACCAGAAGAGTATTTTTTGCGCCAATGGAACGGTTTCAGAAGTGATTTTTTTCGATTCCGGACTCTCCCGAACGCTTCTTTTTGCCCAATGGAAAACGACATTACGTTTGGGATGCGCGACTGACTCACACCGCAACCGATGCCGATGCCAAACCCGATATCGTCGATGAAACCAGAAAAGTGTGTAACTCCATATTGAGTGAAAATGGGCCTTGAACTGTGTATCTCCACTAAAAAGTTGAAATTACACACCACGTTGACCTGAAATCCTTTTCATACAATAGAAATAATACATTATAACAATATCTGAAAATATCAGCCATATAACGTTAGCTATCTTAAAAATATGATGTTTTAATGCTCTCCTGAAAAAGTCTTAAAATGGAGTTACACAGTTTTCTGGTTTCACCGACGATATGGCTTTTCGGGTTGAAGATTAAGAACACAATATTGAAATGGATTTTCACACAAATGGCTATTAATAAAAGTTCTCTCATTTCTATTTCATGTTCTGATAGTTGGATCCGCCTGTTGGGCTCTGTAAATCGATTTTTGCCCATGATTTCGAGAAGATAGCATTTCCCAAAAGTAGCCACACATTTTTCTTCCAACAACAAAAACCTTATTTCTTTCTCTCCCTCATATACGTCCCATAGTTGCTGCAGTTTTATCTATTGCTATTTAATCATTCCCTAATTTGGTTTCTTTTCTTCACATGATTTATTTTTTATAAAATACATTATGTACTCTCTCGTTACATTTTTTCTTCTTTTTTTTTCTATACAAAATTACACTAGATAACAAATTTTGAATTTCCCACGTTTTTTTTTATAATTTAATTAAAAAGTTTAACAAAAAAGAAATAAATTAAAAAAAAAAACAAATGTTACACAATAGTTTTAATTTTTAAAATAAAAAATAAGGGTTTTTGTTTTAAACTTAGAAATAAAATTCTAAGGCGCGCAACTTGATTTCAATCATATTATAAATTTAAAAAAAAAATCTATACATATACAGCAATAAAAGCTAAAGTGAAATAAAATTAATAATAATAATGATAACAACAATGTAACAACTAATATGTGTATGTGTTTTTTTTCTGCCTTGAGTTGAGACCCTAGTTTGCAGCTCAATGTTGATGTTAAAAATTTGTTTACAACATGTTTATCTTACACCGGATTGCATTTTTTTGTTTGTTTTCTTTTTCTTTTCTTTTTTTATAGAAAATATATATATGTATTTGTAGATTGTAATATTAATATATTTACAAAGAAAGATAGTGTTTCGTTCCACGAGTAGAGGAGGAGAGTTTTTGTTTATACACTTTAGACAAATTTTATTTGATTTTTAAAAACTAGTTGATTCTTAAGAGTTATAGTTCTTTTTTCATGATTTTTTGTTTGATTTTCAACTGGTGATAGTTTTTTTTTTTTCTTTTCTTAGGGGTTAGGTTTATTTTATATTTTTTTTCTTGTTTTGGGAAAATACATTGCATATCTATATATTTATGCACTTCCTATATTTGGAGTTTTTTGTTTAAATAATTTGTGTGTTTACAACAACGATTGTTCATTAATTTGTTTTCTTATATAAATTAGTTTTTGTTACATGATGATTTCGTTTTCTTCTTTGTAAACATATAGATATTTATGCATTTGATTTGATTGGAAACAATGAAGATGACACGGTGGTAGTTGAAGAAATGGTTAAAAAATGCATTGGGATAAAGTATGATCTTCCGAGTGAAATATGAAACTGGAGGTGAGTGTTTGTGGTTAGTTCTGTTCTAGCACATAATATAATACATACATTTATATATATTTTATTCAATTGACGAAAAAAAAATAAAAAATGAATGAATTGAAACAATAAACTCACTACTTAGCTTAGGTTACAAAGTGTGTAAAATTGATAAAATTTTATAAAGCATTGCCATTGGTGGTTCCTGTTACAATAGCGGTCGATGACGTCAATGTGGGCGGGACAACAATTGATGACGATGACGATAAGGTGGGTTGATTTGAATTATTTGAAACAGCCATCACCATCGGCTTCATTGAACCGAGGTACTGGGAGCCAAGTAATGGTAAGTTTTGTCCACCAACTGACATATTTACCTGAAAGAATGACAAGACTTTTCATATTTAATTAATTAAATTCCCGTCAATGGATAGTTGAATAAACTTTAGAAGAACAGCTTCGGTAGAGCAATATTTTTAAAGGCGATATCGACTTCGTCTACGAAAATTGCACATACCGACCCCAAATATTGTGGTCGCCGAAGTTTTCTGTCTGCCTTCCTAGCACTTGTGACTAACCGTACTTGAAGCTTTTATAAAGGAGTCCTCGACAATGAATAGCTTTCCTACTCTTTCGAAAAGCAACCAGGAAGTGTGAAAGGGGGAGATTCTGGTGTCATCAATACTCCTGTTTCTATCAGCAATATAAGAGGTGTCGTAAGTGTAGATAGACATGCAATTTAATGGAGCCTTAGAGACTAAATCATGGTATGGGCAACGACATTAGTTGCCTGGGGCTAGACGAAATGTGGTTATTTCTGGAGGGGTGGAGACCCGTTTAGCCCCAATATCAACGGCAAGCAGAAGAAAGGAATGCACGAAGGTCTTTCCACATATTAAGGCATTATTTAAGAGCAGACGATAATTGAAGAGGTCGACCTGCTTAACTACCTTTAGGAAGTTATGTACCAGTCGACGCCGGAACAGGCCTTGACGTTAAAAGTAGAACAAGTTAAGTTCCCGCTGCAATTGGTAGGTACGTACTCTGTTTCCAGTCTTTAATTCCAAAGCTCGTCTTGTGACAAGGGGCAGACAGTTATCATTCTCAACCTAGAAGACTAAACTATGTCTAAGGCCAGAGCTTAAATAAAAAACCTCGCAACAATCCGATATGCTTCTCAAATTGGGTCACTTTTAATTAATAAAAACATTGTCCATGCTTACCTTTCCAGCCAGCTGAGGTGCGGTTCCAATCAATTGGGCAAAAGTGCTCCCCTGCTGTCCTTGTGAAACAGCAATAGATGCTAGCCCAGATGATTGAGACACCGGTGCGTTGACGATGTGAATACCACGTCCACCGGCATTCGATGAATTGGAATCATTGACAGCTCCTGTCAGAGGAAAAACAAAAACACAACTAAAGAAAGAATGGCAAAAGAGGACGTCAAGTGAACTCACCCTTTATTAAAATACCATTGTTGGCAAAAGCCAACTTGCTGTTTCCTCTGTACAATGAGGTTGTGCCATTTATTGCGGTGGGTAGGATATTTAGTTCAGCACCTCCAGGCAATCGGCCAAGTTCGGCGGCAGATACGTAGGCCGAGGAGCCACTGTTACCATTTGAGGTAGTATTGGTGGAGCCAATACCGCCGCCAGCACTAACAGCACTCATTAGGAGCTTGTGTAGGTGTGCACCTCCAGTATTCGGTGGGGATGATGTCTGGCCAAGTAGGCTTCCGTTGCATCTGGACTGATTTGATGGCCCAGAGCTCAGTTCAATAGTAGCTAAGCTATTTGTGTTGACTAATCGAACGCCGCCACTGTTGTGTGATGAAGTTAGAAATGGACTAACCACCAGGCTACCACCGCCGACGACCTGAGACAGTTGAAGGGGTGTCGCTGACATGCCCAGCTTGTTGTCTTTATCCATCGATCCGAGCGCAATGCCGTTGAAGACCTTGAATACCTTTGCCGGTTGTTCGCCTTCATCGAGCGGCTTGTGCTGCTGCTGCTGCTGCTGCTGATGATGATGATGTTGGTGATAATTGCTGAAATGGGAATTGTCATTGTTGTCACTCGCAGGAGTCTTTCGGGTGAGGCCGTTTCTTCCGCTGCTGCTATTAAATTCCTTGCTATGACTGACAGTCGTGATGGTCGGTACTGACGAAGGTGATGATGCTGGATGTAAAGATGTCGTAGAGAAGAATAATGGTGACGCTGACGATGTGGAGCATGAGGAGACAATGCTCGCAGTAATGGCGGCATTCATATTAAGTGGCATCCCCGATGCAGTAGCATTATAGCCGCTATTTGACGATGAAATTCCGCCATTATTTTCACTGTGTGATGTGATATTTATAACGGGAGATGTATGAAATGTATTACCATTGGTCGAGACGTTGGTCAGCACTCCGCCACTTGCAGCACTGAATTTCACCCCATTTGCTGGAATGTTTGGAACAACTTTAACGCCACCGATGGGTGGTGATGAAGAATGAATCGAGGACGATGACGAGACACCACTCGATGAGGACGGCGATGGCGAGGGAGTCGATGGAGTCGGTGATCCACGGGTCAATGATGTGGCTGAGATGTTTTTCGCCGTCAATGACAATGGCATGGTGACTGTTAACGCCCCAGTGGGTGATGCTGCTGCTGCCGCTGCTGCTGAGGATGAGGACATGGACAGAGATGATGGCGTAGCATTTGATGAAGATGATGATAATGGTGGTGATGACTTCATCATCATCATTATATTCGGCGATATCGCAGAACTATTATTGGCCGAGCTCGTAAAGGAAGAGGCAGACGATGTCGTTTGCGTTATCACAGGTGACAATGCAGTTGGCATTGCTGTTTGCATCTGCGAAAGTTGAGAGCAGAGAAAGAGAGAGAGAGAGTAGAGACTTT
Organism: Cheilosia vulpina; assembly: GCA_916610125.1. Taxonomy (NCBI): domain Eukaryota; kingdom Metazoa; phylum Arthropoda; class Insecta; order Diptera; family Syrphidae; genus Cheilosia; species Cheilosia vulpina. The sequence goes on along the minus strand of OU744277.1, from coordinate 71,037,382 downwards.
TGAGCATGTGTGTGTCGCCTCGTTAAAGAGACACTGCCCAAAGGTAACTTACTCCAGCGCCTAGTGGTGAGGACATTGTATTGCCGCCACTGCCACTCGATAGAGAGCTAGATGAGCTATACAGCATACTGCCACGACCCGATGAGAGCGAAATTGAATCATTAAGTCCTTCTGTCACTGCAACAAAAAAAAATATATATACATAAAATTATAGTTGGACGCAAATTTCAAATATCTAAAACGCCGCTTTCAAATTAAATAAGGACATACAAAGCTTTTAAAATATAAACATCACTTAGTCAACTGAATCCACACGATAACAAAAATCCTTCGCGAATTTGCCATGTGCTAAAAGATCGGTCGATTTTAATTTCAAATCTTGAACCAATTTCGCCCAAGTAAATTTATTTTAGATAATAGTGTTTTCAACAGAAGCACACAACAATAACAAATTCGAAAAGAGATACAATAAGGGGGCTATTATCAGAAAAAAATACTAAGCAACTGCAAAGGCCATGTGCGTTTTGCAACCGGTATTTTCATCAAGAACTAGAACTCAAGCATACATTTGCATGATTCTCAGTTTCTTAAATCAATTTATTGTTACACAAGTTGTTTATAAAAGAAAACTTATTCCTGAACGTTGGAAAGAATTTGCCAGACTCAAGGTTGCAGTGAATGCGCGTGACTGGAGTTCTCTTTACATGAAACCAAAAATGCGATGTGATTGCATAAAAAGTTGGTCAAATGACTAAAAATGAACGGCAAGCTTATGTTCCATTCCACTTTTATTAAATAATATGTAACATCATGACTTAAAAGTAAAGTATATCGATTGCTAAGCTATAAACATTTTGAGCAGCATCGATTGCAATAGCTTTGAGTCATTATATACGAGTCAATTATAAATTGTTGTAATGCTAAGTGACCATTGCTTGTAATTACTGAGTGCTTTTTAACATAGAGGCCTAAAAATACAAATATTTACTATTCAAACTTACCCCGTTCGATCGGAATGCTGCCGAGTTCGATGTCAGAATTAATACTGGAAAAATCAACGCTTTCAACTTTGGAGCCGAGCTCACGCTTTAGGCTAACAATCTTTTTTTGTGCATTGATTTTTTCCTTCGCCAATTGTTCGACTTTTTGCTCAAGCTCTTGTTCTTTGAACTTAAGTGCCTGTAAATAGAAATTGGCTTAAAATAAATTTCAGCTCATCTGTCAGTTGTTAAACTTACCATTACGTGTTTCAAGGCAGCTCCAAGAATTGCCAAATTTGAGGTTTTCTTTCGCTCCTCGTCCTTAAGCTGTAGCTGACCTTTCAACTGCTCAAAGCATTCTTTGAGTTGTGCTCTTCGATGTTTTTCCAATTTATTGTGAACTTCCCGAGTGCCAGCTCTGGAAGTACATGAGGAACTAAATTTCGAATGCTGGATTTATTGAGTTTTCTTTTCGAGTTGGCAAATTTACCAAATTATTACGAGCAAAATGAGCACTATAGCCTTCCATAAACTGGTTGTGATTAAAAGTTATGGTTTTAATAGTAAACAAAGATTTTCGACAGATACTCAGCTGTCAACGGTTTGAGCTTGATTTTGTAAATTTTTTTCAGGTTCAATTGAACAACTACAAATTCTGTTTCGCTAAAGTTAGGGTTGGTTTTGCCGTCCTTTAAAAAATACTTCTTTTTTTTAGTGCTGCCAAGTTCTTCGTACAATTTTTGGCGCGAAGATAATTTCAAACGACTACACAAAATATACGAGTAAATGAGTTTCCCACAACTCTTAATCACAACGATATTAAAAAAAACAAAGCCCAATGGAGTAAAACAATTAAAAAAAAAAAAAAACTCACCCATTACTATTGGAACTGATCGTCCTTCGCCTACTGCATCCACCAATAGATCCATGCAACTGATGTACTCCACTAGATGTTGGTGCCGAAGATGCCACCCCCGACATCGGATGATCCAAATGATTACCGGTAACCAATAAACTTCCTCCCCTTGGCGGTGATCCGTTCATCATACTAACACCATTCAGCACACCACCAGATGTAGATAAATTTAGACCTCCAATGTTAGAATTAATACTGCCAGCTGACAGATAGCCAGATGAGGATAAATTCAAACTGGACTGTGATGAATCTTCTGCAGCTGCGGCCAACACTTGTTGTATATGATGATTATGCAAGATGGTGGGTGTGGTACTGTTATTGCCGGTTATAATGCCATTGCTCCCAACTAAACCGTGGGCTGTAATTTTATTAGAAGAAAGTGAGAAACTACGAATTCTTGAGGATTCAATAATTTTTCTATTTGACATTGGCGGTGGGGTGAGGGGGATGAACTTTTTACGAAACACCGTTGAGGTGGTGGTCGCAGTTCCAGCTGCAACCGCTGATGCTACTCCCATAGGTGGTGAATTTCTTATGGTGGAACTAGTTGCGTGGGATATTAAATTATTAGCGCTGAATGCATTTGTTGCAGTGCGATTGTTGGTGACATTAATGACAATCGGTTGGGTTGATGCTGTTGCAGCAGCTGCAGACAGTGCTGCCAAACTGGCATTACCATTGGATGATGGTGTATTATTGCCGTTTGAGAAGATGGCATTTTTATTATTATCAACAATTGTGATTGTTGTATTATTGTTATTGTTGTTCGAGAAGAGGGAGGATAGTGTTTCACTTTTGGGTGAAGCAGGTATTATTAATTGCTGTTGTTGCTGCTGTTGTAGTTGCAGTTGATCTGATTGTAATCCTTGTTGTTGTATGTGTTTTGTTGTTGTGATAGTGGTAGATGATTGTGGTGTTTTAATCATTATAAAAGAGGAAGGGGATGAGTGACCATTCAAATATGGCTCCTCTGCAAATAAAATTAAAAACGAAAAACAAAATAAAGATAACGGTCAACTCAAAAAACGAATGTAGATATATGTATGGATATATATAAATAAAACGTGAACGACACAAACAAACAGAACACAAAGCAAAACAACAAAAAAATGCAAAATGAAATTAATTTTTGGTGAGACGTGAAGGAAATATTTTTTTGTTGTTAATTTTAGTTTTATTCCGACAGCTTTGAAGGTCATCAATAACAAAGCGATGGCATGATGTTGCTCTGCTGCAATAACAATCAAAGCAACAACCAGTTCAGCACAAAGAAACTGACACAAACTGAGACTGACTCATTCACTATTACGGCTCTTTTCTGTTGGTATACATTCGTCATGATTTGGCATGTGTTCTTCGGGGATATTGTGGTCTCACTGTGTGCATGGGTCTTTTTTTTCCTTCTGCACTTTGTGAAGGTAAGGTCATGTGGATTTTACAGGAAGTCTACAGTCTACAACATGTTGAATTATGGAGGTCTTCAATCAATTTTAATTGGTTTACGCTGGCGAAAATTAGAACCACTCAAGTGTCATCTACCGATGCATAGGAATAACGGTTGAAATTATGTTTTACAAACATTTATTTAGTTTTCCATTGCGAAAAAGGAGGTCCAGGAGCGGCAGAAATAAAAAATAAATGGAACGGTTTATGCATTATCCATTTGGCGACAAAAACAAAAAAAAACTTGAGAAAGAATTTTGCTTTTCGAATTATTCCGAATGATTGGATCATCGAGTGAAAGCAATAAAAGATAGGTTTTGAAGTTTGAATAAATTCTCGCTATCCCCAGCAGAAGAATTTCTTTTGCATACCACTTGAACAAGTTTAACAAAATTGTTAGCTTGTACATGACAAGCAATACTATCTATCAAATGTCAAAACCCTACTTGATTTTTTAACGATGTTCTAAAATGTATTATGTAAAAAGAAATAACTTTACTACGATCATTTGTGTTAATTTCAAAGGATACAGTATAAGAGACCATAAGTTAAGATTTCATCCATTTCTATGTGTATGTTCACAAGTTTATCATAAAATACGCAGAAACTGAACTAATATCAACATCGTTAGCGTACAAGAGAATATCCAATCAATAAGAAAGCATTGGTACTCTTTGGAGGGAGAAAGAGCTTGCATCACCAGTCAACAGAGGCGCAGCAACGCCCTTTTCTGCATTTCTTAAAGGTTATGAGAATCTCAATACTCTATTTTCTATAAATTATGAAAACTATTTTTTTTTTTTTAATTAACTGACGTTAACGTTAATCATGTTTAGTTTCATTCTACATTTCAGTTTCGGTTGCAAAATAAAAGATGTGTAGTAAACAATTACCCCTGAAAAGCAAAACAGCTACCTTTTCGGAAAACTTATTTCAAGGAAATTCAAAACAACTGTCGAGTGTAAACTACGCCCAAGGAAGCACCCTAATGCACAATGAATACATTCAACTATACCCATTCGTAATTTGTAAACTTCAACTATGTAACACGCACTTTATCTCATGCATATATTGTTACCAATGTATTATTATTATTATATTTCCATAGAATTGTTAGCCAAGATATACAAATATTAATTAAATAAATTCGCACAAATCACAACAATAGATGAAGACAATTTTTGAATAGAAACACGAGGAGCCACGCACAACAGAAGTGGTAGTATTTTCATTAAAATAAGGCAAACTCATGCGCAGATCAAACCGAATGTAGCTATACCAAAATAGAATAATGGCAACGTGGTATATAGTAAACAAAAAAATGAAAAAAAAAACTTCTGCAAACAAAACTTTAGAAGCATGTTGAATGCGCATAAACACCCCTTTCTCGGCGGTACAGCTTTCCTTAGTTTCGGTGGTAAGTTTGCAAGTTTCGAGTTTAATTGCAATTAAGCAAAACTAAATAATGGAGTACGTTTGCGGCAGCAGCCACTCAAGTGAAACGAAGTTAATGAGATTTTAGAATAACTCTAATGAGTCGAGCAGGTGGCGCAATTGTGTAACGAACTCATTTTGAGGCTGTGTGCGGTGGCAGGTATGGTAATTATGGGATGGCTCGTTATTTTATTATGTTGATTGCAGCGTCCGTTTCAGTCATTATGCCGGAGGAATAAAGCGACGAATTCAATTAATCAATTAAGAAAATCAATGCTTATTGAGAAATTTATAACTGATTTCAAATTTTGACAGGGCATTGAGAAGTGAAAACCTGTATTGGGGTAATAGGCTTGCACAATTTGTGGGCGTAGCAAAAGTCAGATATATACGGTTTGACACATGAAACACGGTGTACATGCACTATGGTAAATTTCTGTAGAATTGCTGCATTTTAAGGCAACTTTTGACGTTTCTTGAACTGATTTGACTTTTCAAATAATTTTGTGAGTACTTTTATATTGACAGATCAAAGCGTTTTCGCTCTTCGTTTTTCATAAAGATATGACTTTTCGTTTAAGAGCATTTGAAAGAGAAATAATATTTTCGTGATAACGACGAGAAACGTAGACAATTTCCATTAATTTAGATGTGAGCCACTGTTTCAATGTCAAAAAAGTCATACTTGCACTTCGGCTTTGGATGGAGTGTTAAATCACTTCCCCATTTTTCAAGTTATTCCAAGCCACTGCAAAAAATAGTCCGTTTCGAAGCATAGTAATGGGAATACATGGGAATCGAAACTAAGGCGGTGGCTCAGGTCTCAGGTGGAGTGACCGACGCGGCGGCAACAGCAATACCTACACAGACATCAGCCCTACAAAATTGCTTTAACTTCCACCCACAAAAATCACATCTATTTGGAAGTGCTTTCCAGTATTTAACAAATAGAGCGACATCAAAATATATGAGCGTGTAAAACTGCGAGTACGTGTGTTTATATATATCGGCGTCCTTCTTTCACCAGCCAAAACATTATAACACAATATAACGAACATAAAAAGATGTAGGTATCCATAATTTCTGTGTGACATTTTGAATAATATAATGAAATGATATCTGTCAACCCCACAACATTTCACCCACAGACCTTTCTTTTTTTGCACATGAACCTAATTATTTTGTTTTTCCAATAAATCATTCCTGGAGTATGTAGGTACGCTCAAACAATCTGCGCGTTTAAAATTAGCTATCCTCACATCCTTTTTGATCTCGCTCATACCTACACCCACATGAGTAATAAAAGCTTCAATTCTGCGCTGCGCAGCGCTCCCATAAAATAAAGCTTCGCCACGCTTGTTACTGCAGTTTGCACAATGAATGGGAGCGTTTTAATACTGTTTCTCTTTCGCACTGTCGGCCTGTATTTTTACGTCATTTTCCACCTGAATCACGTTGCATGTGTTTACTCAACACATACTCGCGCGTAGCTGGGAAAATACCATGTGTCATCAAAGTTGTAAGAGGAATGTTAGGTTGAACCTACTTGCTTGGGAAAGGGTAAAACATGTGTTCGCTGGCGGCATCGACGTACAACATTTCATGTAGTAGTTGTGTTAAGTTAGAAGGGTTACCACTTACACCAACCAGTTACATACAGTACAAAAATGAGTAGGTAGTAGACAAAGAAGCTTGTTGGCGAGACGAGGAACAAGTGAGCAAAATACAGATAACAACGCTTAAAAAAGAAAGTTTATTACAATTACAACAACGTAATGTCTACAAATGCGGGTGCTTGCTTATGCTTACGTAATGTTGATTCGTATATACATTTATAGGAAATTGGAAAATAGAGAGCTGCCAGACAGATTTTGTTCTAGATTTTGATTTTTCAGGAAAAATATCATAAATACAAGTAGTACTAGTTAGTATAAAATATGAACTTACATAAAATTGACGTTTGAAAATTCTGACAGATAAGACAAAAGGACTGGGCACTCATTCCGTAACTTTTCAGACGATTATCGTCGAAACGATAGACTTCCAAAACTAACAACGCAGTGCTAAAATTAAAAGTTTGAGAGCTTAATGCAGATCATTTTCCAAAAATATAATGAAAGCTGACGTTTGTCAAAAAAATTCGAGCAGAATAGAACTTATTTTGTTGATCAAAGTTTCAAAAACGATATCGTTTAGACCATCGTTGATATATATGGAATCTGCCTCCTGACTTTCACTAACACTCTGATTAATCCATAGAACGAAAAGACCGATGTATGACATCTGACAATGATAATATAATATTAGTCGGAATTGAATAGATGATTATGAAAAATTGAGAAGAAAACAGAACACATTAGTGAAAACTGTGGGAATATTTTATGTTAATAAATATTTTTTATTTTTTTTTTGTATATCTGACAGCAGATGTTCTATAGCCTTTCTAGACCTGCTTGTTATTGATCTTGTTCTTTTGTATAAGTATGTATTCCAAGTTTATTTTCTTTGCTTATAGTCTAATAAATATTTGTATTGCCATCCCATCTGACGGCATTTTGTAATGGTTCATAAATTTTTAATTTTCAAAATCAAATTGACATATTATTTTATGCCGTTTCGAAGGTTACACAGAAAGAAATCGCCAGCTCGAGTATTCAGCATGATTTAAGCCACAAATGCCTATCAGACAACGTCAATGCCTCCAGTTTTCACAGCTGAAGTGTCAGAATCATACGAAATGTACTAGATCGTTGAGCTTGTTTAGCAGTGATTAGAAGACAACGTCAGAATAACCAAAATGTCGCTGAGAATAATGGACGGAGGTTCTGGAGTAAGACAGAAAGGAGCAGTAAGAACTTGTCAATGGAGTAGCGGTTCTTACACAAAAAGAAAACACAAGAAGTGTAATGCAAATCATTAAGATTAAGTTCATTGAATAGTATTGTGCATCACAGTGGACACTACAACCAGACGAAAACAAACTGTACGAAAACCTGTCACAAATGTATTTCTTTAAAAAAGATGAAAACAAAATTTTATTTGACAACCACATCAATTTCATTTAAGCACACTTTCCAAATATTTCTTTTCATTTCAATATAAAATAAACTACCTACCCACTCATACTTATTCGTCAAATCTATAAGAGACAACAAATAAGAAAAATATAATTTTCCTTTTATCATTCGTACGTACTAAAAACCCTAGCTCAAGTATACGTGAGAATACGTGCCACCTTTCAAATTGAACATATGTACTCTTATGAGTATTATTGTATGCAGAACAGATATATACTATAAGTACACTTGTCTTCATTTTACCACCCCGATATAAATACAATCAACAACAATAAATAAGCATTGCTCGCTAGAACTTTCCATTCGCAATTTTGTTGTGAACAAACAGTTTCATTCCTATAGCTTGTATCTCGTGCGGTGTGCATCATATTCTGAGTACACATTTATGTATATAGAAATATGAAAGTTAGCTCGCGCATTCGTTTGAAATTTTGATGTTTTCAAGTAAAAATATGGTTTGGTGGCTGTGATTTATTATCCAGACAACTTAAATCTGATTAGCACCCACGCATTATAATAATTGTGTCAAATTTCTTTTATGTATAGACGAAAAAAGAGATTTGATCTTTGGAAGACAGAAATATTATGTGGTTTTTGCTTGGTCTTATTCAGATTCGCTCTAAGCTTTCAGATTTCGTGTGTCTAATCGAACATAAAAACGTCACTTGTTCTTTTATTTCTTGATATTTGCGCGACTTGAATATATGTTGCCTTCGACATTTTTTAAAAGGTTTTTCATTCACTGGTTAAATATTATGTTAAAACATTCGAAGTTTGCGCCCAAATCGATTTCTAACCATTCGTACATAAATAATTAACAAAAATTGATCCACCCGATGCAGTGCGTTTCTTTGCAGTTGAAAAATTCCACGAAAATGTAAACCAACTCCACTAGTTGTCAAACTAAAAACGCACTTGTATTGGTATCTGGAAAAAAAAAATAATACAGATTCGCAAAAGTGCTCTGAAATCTTAAAAGATTGATTTTTTTGTACCAAACGAACATAAAAAGTGCTCTGCGAGCGCCTAATCGAATACCACATTAGATAAAATTATTCAATCACGATTAGGCACTAAACTTAACAGCTCTTTTGTTTTAATAGAAAAAGATAATGTAAAAGAACAACGAATGAACAAAGTATTGCTCCAGTTTAATGTTGCACAACAAAAAGAAAACGCTTAAAGGTTTCCAATTCCTGATACTACTGACATGCCCTTTTGGCATTTCAAAAACTGTCTTTTATCATTACGAATTCAGAACGCGTATGGTGTCTGACGTCAATTAAGTTCTGTGTGGCACAATACATAGGGGGAGAAAAAACGTCAGTGGTGGATGGTGATTGTTACAAATAAAAAAAAAATAGAAGAAGTGAATAAATCAATGCAATTAATATAACTTCATTCCATTTATGTTGTTGAAAAAAAAAATAAATATAAATAATTGATCAGCTGACTGCTGATGACCATAACGCTTGAAAAAGAAACGTCAGGAAAGCCATAAGGAAGGGTTTACTTTGACCCAATGACTAATGTAATAACAACGGTACACAATCAAGGGATTATAAGTAAAACATGAACATCAGTATTTGTTTATAATTTAACCCCGTTCATGAAACTACACTCTTTTGAAAACAACTATAATTCCAGTCTACCCCACTTCCCTTTCCATAAAACTGTGGTTAAAAACTACATATTTAAATCTTCTATTATGTAAGGCTGTGTGTCAACTGGAGTAATATTTTAACAGCTGATTCAGCATTAATATTATCGCCATGAAACTGAATTGGGAACACAAACCGACCAAATGTAAAACCGGTAAACAAATCTTAAACCATAAAACTCGCCATCGTTTTTTCAGTTCCAAAACGTCAACATTTTGTAATTGACACACAACTTTAAGCAACTTAAAATTGATTACCCTCCAAATAGTGGCGTATCCATTTTTTCTTTGGTGGAGGCAATACGCCTCGACTCATCTCTGCCTTGTCGACACATCCGTTTGGTTCAGCATTCACCATTGGCGAAGTGCGTTTGCGTTTCCCACTTATTACTGAGAGACGATCGTCGCTGAATTCTCGCATAACTGGAAACCTTCTACGGCCACTAACCTGATGCTCCTCCAATGTCACACTTCGACTACGACCACTGTCAAGTGGAAACATTGCGCTACCGCTTAAAAACTGATTTGGGCTCATTAGGCAGGTATTTAAACGTAGAAAAATGTCTGCCAACAGGTCCACATGTATAGCAGCTGACGTAGTCGTCGTTCCAACAGGAGGCATCATTCTTGTTGCTGTCAACGGCCGTGATGCATTTCGCGGCCATCCAATTAATGACAATGAAGGCGGTAATATTCCAACGCAAACTTTTTTACGGGTAGCAATTTTCGATCGCGGTTTCTTTGTTGAGTTGTTTTGCATTTTATTATGTTGCTATTCCAATCGAATACAAAAATAAAGACAAACAAACACAATGAGTAAATGGCAGCACTAAACAAAGGCCCGCGCGAAAGACCAAAGCAAAATCCCACAAACAACATATAATACAATTCAAAACACAGCGCAGTCAGAACACCACAAAAACGTTCTCTGCTCGTTCGCTTTTACGACGCGAATGATTGCACCTAGAGCACTCCACCTTCAACAATGCGCCATTGTGAACCGAATCGTCGTCAGTGCATGAAGAAAACTATACAATTTGCGAATGGCGGCGCAAAGACAAAAGAAAACTCAAACGTGTGCAATGCCAATCAAACAAAAAAAAGTTGCTTTCCCGCCACCTACTACTCTTCCTCGCTTTTCTTCGAATTCTGTTTGCGACCGAAGTCGATTTTTTGTTCAAGTTTACACAAAGGCTATAAAAAGCTTCTCTTTGGGAAAATCTCAAGCTGCACGGGAAGAGTAAGCTAGTGGATTTTCGAATTCGCTTTTAGTGGGTGTTACAAAAGATTTCACGGATTAACTCGTTTGAACACACACATCTCAACGACAGAAGGAGAAAAGGACGGAAGGAAAAATAAATGCGGATTGAAACGACCTTTTAACTTAAAATATCCTCAACCTGTGTTGTTGGCATACACGTGACGCATGCAGCAAGAGTTTCATTGAAGAAGTGTAGCTACCGAGAACGACGAATGTTTGCCAAAGGTTCTACGGCGCAGTATTGGTACAGTCCAGAGCAAATAAAAGTATCTGCACACAATCGCAAATTCAGAAGTACAGTGCGACCTCAATAAAAGCAACTAATAGAAATTTGAGCAGTGGCTTATATTGAGTTTGTTGTAATAATCGAGGCAACAAGTTAAACACCTCAGAATAGTAAAAAAAAAACGTGTCTTGCACTGGTAAAGGACCAAAAATGATCATTTAATTCGTAGGTATTAGAAATAAAAAAATCAAATTTTAATTGTTTTTAAAAAATTGAGAAATTTTTGATTGTGTCTTTTTGGACGCAGAATTCCTGGCATTAAAGGATCCTGGTTTTTCCTTGATCCTGTTGTGCAGTTTACAAGCCTGTGCTTTTAGAACTTCTATGGAAATTGGCACAGTTCGATGTCGATTTTCCAGAAACCATACAAGGCTTTCTCCATACGTGGAGTTTCTCACACGTTCTTAAAGTTACTCGTGTTCCCGGTCCACATTCAGAATTTGCAACAAATTTTGTCAGCGCTCCTTCTCTCCTCTTAATTCTACTTATGCTGGACTTGTTCACCTTATATTTCCAAGAAATCGATGTAGCACTTACACCCTTATTTATTTGGTCTAAAATCTAACTTTTTTGCTTTATAGAAAGCTTAGGAACACTTTTCACAATAGCCATAACTAATAGCACACAGTAATGCGACTAACGACACTAACGACAACAGAGGAAAATATATATATAAAACACAGACATCATGTAACAAACATTTGTATAAAAAGTACAGCAAATAGCTGTAAAATAACTGCCCAGACATAGCAAAAATAAACAAGAAGGACAATATACTATGTATCTACAAATAGCGAACTAAATAAGAGCTCATGAACCAATAGTTGCTTTTATCGAGTCACTTTTTTTTGGGGAGTTGAAATTACTGAGTCAACAAGGTAAGATTTAAGGTGTTGCTTTTATTGAGGTCGCACTGTATTATGTATCAATTTTGGCATTTATAAAAACCCCATACGGCGTCTATTGCCACAAGATCAAGTTTAACTGTAGTTCAAAACTGGAATTTTATTTATTCAAATTACAATCCTTATTAACTAAGAGAAGGGACGATTTCCTAAAAATCGGTCAGAGATATATGTATGTGTCACGTGGCACGCAGGCAAGATTATGATTAATCTGGGACTTGCAGTATTAGGTTATTCCCATTTAATGCCATAATTGGAATCTGACAGTTCCATTTGCTTTTTCCTTTCCCATTCCTATTACATTTACCTTTTATCTCATTTCTTTTATACCCAACTACTTTATTTTTAGAAATACATTTTTGCAAACGAACATACCTTATACCTACACCACCCAGCTCATCAACAATAAACTGACTGATGGAATTTTTTTAACTCAAAATTGCAGCAGTTAAATGTATTCAAAGTCCGTATGACACTACATTTCTTCCTCATTTTTATCATATTGAAAAGTCAGCGGTTTGTAAAAGAGACTAAAAGTGTTTTACAAAAGCGATAAATTTTCAATCGAATTTATTTTCAACTACCTAATCTTGAAATGTCAAAATAAAAATTTAATTTTCATACATTTTCACTGCATTTTTTTTTTTTTTTTGTCTACATTAAGATAATAAAGTTTCATTTTAAAAGTAGGAAAAATGAAAACAAATAAAAATGAGTGTCATATGGGCTTGACACATTCAGCACAGGATCTAACCGGTCAAATATAATTTGATTTCTTTGGAGCAGTTTAACAGAGCTCTCGATTTTAGAACAAAATAGCCGCATTCAAGAATCATTAAGTCGACTAGATTGGTCTGGATGAGATGTCACCAGAACGCAAAAACTAGATTGGTCGGGAACGTCACTTTGTCTACGTCATCCACATATGAGAGCTGTCCACTTAGTACTCAGTCAAGAATTTCTTGACTAGATTTGTCGGCTACCCCTCCATAAATGCCAACTGAAACAGCTGCTCATATGACAGCTTTCCCACAATCAAAACCGAGATAGATCTAGTCAGAGAGCTGTCAGACTTACTAAACTAGATACTTGAACGTCCCCAATATCTCTCTTCACGTCCAACTGACAGTAGCTATATAACAAATAAAAAAATACTTTTCGAAAAGCGAATACCCACCTGGTTTTCAATTTCCACAATAAATTCGCGAGTAGAACCAAATAAATATTTCAAAAATTAATGCCCAAATCTATTCACGGATTGACAGGACTCCTAATAGATTTTCGTTCATTTATGACATTAGATAAATCTCGCGAAATCCTATTATGGTGAAGCTTTTGTAGGTGGTTGCGTAGTAAATGTTTCGGAGCAATGACCGCGAGTTAAATAGTTTTATGGGTTTTTAAGTAAGACAAATTTGACAAATCCACAAAGGCGTGAGATTTTTATTTCATCTGACGTGTCATAACATAGTGCGCTTGCTTCATATTAGTCATGTTATTTATTTTTAATTAAAATTGCCCACATTGTATGAACAGTTGAAACGGTAGAAAATGCATTTAGGGGCATAACGTTTTAAGCGCAAACACAAAGAAAAAGAGAACATGCGCATTATACCTCAAATATAATTGCTTTGTTTGAGAGGAATAAGTTTGACATGTCCATGCGGTAATTGTTCGCAAGATAAACAATTGTCTGGGAAATGTTTAGCTGCATGTCAGGTGTGCGTTATGATCCCATGTGATAATGATGAATTGGAAGTTGGGGTTATTAGCAAGATAAAAAAATAAATAAATGTAGGTAGGTATGTATTTTAGATAGGCTCTTATCTGTCATACTAATAAGATGAGTTACCTATCGACTTTCATTTTAAAGGATTTACTTTAGCTTAAAGGTTAGACAATTATATTTCATTCTTAAAACAGGGGAAATTATTTGTAACCTACTTAGCTAGGTAGTTATGTAGATAGGTACCTACCTATAGGTAAAGCTTAATTCAAAATAAAAATAACCGACCAATTTATAGGTATATGTATGTATGTAATTGTCAGTTCACCTGTCAGGCTCCATGAACCTTCTGCTGCAGCAAAATGCATATGTTTAACATACACTGAATATTTCATAGGTGACAGAACAACCAATGCAACAAACGAACGGCACACTAAACAAACCATTGGCACTCTTTCCGCATACAACTTTTATGTAGGTCTGGCTATGAATGTATGTATTGAACATACTTGAACGCCTGCCTGCAACAAATAGCATAACACAAAAAAATGTAACGAACTACATATAATAATGTCACACTTGAAAGTTCATTGACATTTTACGGTGCTTGTTGGCTGTTGCCACTCTTGTGGTTTGTTGTGCGTTGGCTTTGCCATGTGTGAAGTGTGAGTCGTGTGTAATGCCGCGTTTTCTTTGCTTTTGTTTCTCTGCATTGCATCCATCGCAAATCATCAATTATTCACATACAATGTAATGTGCTCGTAATCAATCAATAAATTTGGCAACTGCGCAAGTAAACACGTGGCCTAGAAGCAAAATACACATTTAATTCATCACAAGAGTGGATTTCGTTCTCTTCGCAAGGTTTACCTAAGCAGGGAAAGGATGCATCATAGTTCGCTCATTCCACTTTGCTCTTTACTTTCAATATTCTCCTTTCTTTAAAATTTCAATTCCACGCCAGACCGATTCAGAATTAGTTCTATTATTTTTTATTCCATTTTTAAATTGTTCAGACTTTGCGGACTAAGAGAGATTTATCTCTCCCTTTTGGGGAAAGGCAACATTCCTCTTAAATATTTAATTTACATTCTTGCTTGTACTTCTCTATCGTTCCCCCCTTCCCTTACCCAGTCCATTACTATTCCAAAGTGAAATATGGAGGGAGCTAGGGACTAGGATTAGGAAACCACAATATCATGGACCTAGCTTTTGGCAATCGTTTTTGTGTGCTTTATTTTGGAACGAAGCGTCCTCAAAGTTAACGAGTCCGAACCTCCGATCCGAACGTCACAGCTCTCTCGTGAAAGTACAGAAGTGGGAACCCTCGGAATGCCGGGACTAAACAAGAGCTACACCTACACATCTCATACTAGCCAGAATTTCTTGACCTCTCAGCAGCATAAATAAATTCCTCTAACCCACAGGACGGATTTAAGACACTCACTTGCATTCTAGATCTAGAAACTTCACAAGTCTTACAAGCGCTTCTTGAAATTAAAAAAATCGGAATTTAATAAACTTATTTGCTGATTGCCTGGCAACTCTATTAGAAAACACTTTGATGTAGACGTCATTCATAATCGCGCACATTTTTCTCTTTAAAGAACATTTCTCGGCTCAGATTTCGTACCAATGCGAATACGAAATCGAACACATACACATTCTTAAATCGAATGAGAGGCGGAGAGCATGAAATAATAAACAGCACAAAACAAAGTACAAATACAAAGGCAACAAAACGTGTAGTGGAGTTTTGCGTTCGCGGTACGACGTACGCTACGCCCCAAGTCAACAGACACATGGTATGCGAGTGAAGCGCGACCGAAAATGTAAACCTAGAATAGAGATAGCAACAGAAACCGACCGGTTTATTCACATCCATGGCCGACGTTGAATTGGGAAGCTGCCGCGTGCGCCCCCGTACCTTACTGCACGAATAGGTTACGTAGGTACGTACAGATCCACAACGGTCGTCGCACATGCATTCGTTGCGGCCTCAGTAACATCACAACAATAAGAAAAAGCAAACAACACAAAACAACGCAACAGAGTGCGCCGTTGGCTGTGTTAAGAGAGTTTTTTCTTGATGAGAAATGAATATGAATCATTTGTTTTTCAACTTTTCTCAATGTCATTTGGAGTAGCTTGTACTTGTATATCACGTGTGTGCTTGTGTTTATATGTTTCTGTTGGTAAATTGCGTTGTCTGCGGATACCGAGATGCATGGATCATGGAAAAGTACGTAAAATATGAAAACAAAAACAAAAACTGCGTAAAACAAGGTTAAATCTTTAAGTTGAAGTTTCTTTTGTATATACCTAGGTATCAGTCCTAGCGCATTATAGATTTTCAGTCAAATTTGTATTTTGGTTTATGAATTGAAACAAAATCTTCCTGATAATCGAGCTATAGGAACTCTACTCCCACCACCGCAATTTGATGCAAATAAAAATGAAAGTGTACCATGTTGCAAACGGACTTGTGAACTGTCATACGAGAAGAGAGCTTTGTACCTACCTACATTGAAATTGAATGAAAAATGCAGCACAGCGACGAAAAGCACTTAACTATAATTCGGTTTAGAGTGGTAGGTACCTCTACCTACCTAGTTCCCGTATGCATATGGGATTAAAATTGATCTGACAGCGCGAGCATAAAAATTCAATATTTTTCATGTAACAAAATAGAGTTATTCAAAAAGTAAGAATAAGGTACCTTTATGTGTTCGGATGAATATTTGCAATCGTAAAGTATCCGATTGCGAAACATCGAGCTGACATTTGCCGATAAACGTCAAACACAGAATGAACTAGATCCTACATCGATGGCAAAACGCGACACTACCGCTCTCTAGTAAAACGAAGATATTTGGATTTGTTAACATTTCCTTTAACTCAAAAACAAAAACTAATCGTGTCAAAAACATTATAGCCAAGTTCCATCGCATTCAAATAATTAGCTAATTAATTTAGCTAAGATGTGAAACGGCCCACAGCAAATTTCTGCAAATGTAAAGCACCCAATTTAACATTTAGCTATTGGGTTTAATTTGTCTTTTTTTCAAATCGAATTAAATGTCAGCGACCGGGCAAATCTGCTCTATATTGAGAAATAGCTTTTATCGGAAAATGGAAAGTTTGACGTGTGACTGAACAATAGAATACGCGCACAACATAAAAAATTGTACCGTTTCAGCACATATGCAGACGTACCTAAATACGTTTAACATTTATTCTCTTGGCATTTTGTAGAAATATAACAAACAAATCGTCAAATTTGACATTTGGACTAATCTTAGGTACAACGAAAGGATTATTCGCATTATTCAACCAATTGCAACATGTGACACTTTATTTCAAATGTAAGCACAAAGAATAATGATGAAAGGTGTTGCTTACCCGTAATGGTGCGACCTTCAGTGGACCTGCCATTTACTGCGGTCGCTGCCACTGCACTTGTTACTGCTTCTACACCATAATCAAAATCAGTATGACTTAATTGACTGTTGTTGTTGTTGTTGCTATTATTGCGATTGTTGTTATTATGCATCATTTGGCCATTAGACAGACCGTACGTTGTTGGTGGCGACGACGACGATGATGATGATGACGGCGACGACGATGACGATGACACTTGATGATGGCGCGAATTGCTTCGACTATTGTTGACATTGTCATAGAAATGCTGCTGCTGAGATCGTTGAAAACGTTCACCATGAGATGGTGTTGGCGAAAGCTCTAGTAATCGACTTTGTTCTTGCAACTCAATGAATTGAGCGGCCTTCAAAAGCGTATCTAACGACATCGTTTGATATTAACTGAAAAGAAAAATGAAAACAATCTTGGATTAGAAAAAGATATAATGAAAGATAGGTGAATGATGCACCTGTCATGTTTAAATTGTGCAAAGGTCAGTAGCCCAAATGCAAAAAAGAACGACTTTGATATTTGATCGGTGTTTTCGAACTAGGGAAGAAAATAATGTAATTATGTATACATCCTTGTGCAAACCATTTTTAATTTGGACATTTTGTTACGTAGTCGTCCATTGTGCACACATTCATATATGCATACATAAGGGGTGTATTACAACTTCGGGTCATAAATACAATTTTTTTTTTATTGTGCGGATCTGCATCAGAGAAAAACCATACCATATGGCAATGGTGGCGATTCTCCCTTATTAAACGTTAGGGGATCTTAAAATGTTTCTTGGATTGTGTTGTGGATGACGTGGCATCGAAATGCCAAACGCAAGAAATTTGGCAGTCTTCCCCTGGCATTTCTGTCAATGGAAATGCACATTTGTGTATGCCTTGTGTATGAATAAGAAGGCTGATAATGGCAGTTGATCGAGTGAAATGTTTTATTGTTTGGTTTGGAGACGGTTTATTTTTGTATGATCTTGGAGTTGTCTCAAGAGCGGTTTAGCACTGTGGGATGATGTGCTTAAAAATGTTTTCTACTATACTTGAGATGGAATCCAATTTATAAAGCGTAGGTACAAGAAGTAAGTAAGGTGGCGGGGTGTTGTATGAATAGGGTAGACACTGATTGGTATCAACCTGGCGATGCCCAGCTGTTGCAACTGTTTCATACACATCAATTGTGCTTATTTTACCTCCCCGTGGTAGCCACCGGATACTGGTCTCGGGCTTGACTTGCTAAACTTATAAGCGCGAGTGTTGAGCACGAAGAAAATAGCAACACTATAATGCTCTGTCGGAATGACTGCCTGATTGAGTCTCAGAGGTCTTACATGAGCCCCTCAGAAAGAGGACATACAGCGGATGAATCCACAAGGTTGGATCAACGGTGGTGCCAACAGTCAAGATGGCAGATACCTTACGTGAGCTACTCTGACGTATTTGGAGCTAAGGTCAGTAAGGAATTTTCAGCACTAGTCAGGGTGTTGAAATAGAGATGGTGGCGGATGAACCCCTCTATGGGCCAACGGCAGCACTCATATCCCCGAAGTGGGTTACTGACAACGGAATATCCGACCCGCTGTCCTAGGGTCAATCTAGGGCCTGGTCCTCCAAGTTGGGGGTTGTGCGTGGGGCTAACTACCCAACCACGGAAAAAAAAAATACTGTTGCGAAGCAACCAAAAGCCTCGGAAAAGGACGGATTCACTGTTGACGACCCTGGAAAACGAAAAAAGGACAACGACGTTCGTATCTGCACGTGGAATGTTCGAACCCTGAACCGGCCGCGTGCAGCCGAACAATTAGCGGAGGCCCTAGACTGCTACAAAGCAGATATCACCGCCATCCAGGAAGTGCGGTGGGATGGGCCGTGCAAAAGAAGGATGAAAACCTGTGACATTTACTACGGTGATTGCTATAGGGAACGAAAGCAGCGTCTATTTGGATGCGGATTTGTTGTAAGCGGCAGACTTAGGCAAGAAGTCTTGAGCTTTCGACACGTTAGTGAACGCCTTACAACAATCCGCATCAAGGCTAAATTCGCCAACATCAGCCTAATATGCGCTCACGCCCCCACAGAAGAAAAAGACGATGCTGCCAAAGAGTGTTTCTACGAGCTCCTCGACAAAGCATATGAGCAATGTCCTAAGTATGACGTTAAGATTCTCTTAGGTGATTTTAACGCCAAAATAGGAAAGGAGGACATCTTTGGTAGCACAATCGGAAAGCACAGCCTACACGACATTACGTCTGGGAACGGACTTAGGCTAATTGACTTTGCTGCGGGGCGTAATGTTACTATAGCTAGCACACGGTTTCCTCACCTCAATATCCACAAAGGAACATGGCGGTCGCCAGATCATCAATCCGTCAACCAAATTGATCATGTTGCGATCGACGTAAGGCACTCCTCCAGTGTTCTAGATGTCCGAACTTTCCGAGCGGCCAACATAGACTCGGACCACTACCTTGTTGTAGCCAAGGTGCGTATGCGGATATCTCAAACGCCACAACAACTGGGAAATACTGTGAGGAGATTTAACGTTGAACGGCTACAATCGCAACAAACCGCCAGAACCTTTGCTGATCGCGTATCCCTCAACCTCTCGAGAAGTCCTATGCAGCCAGCATCAAGTGCTGAAGACCAGTGGCATAGATGCCAAGACGACATCAGAAACGCCGCAACCGATGTGCTGGGTTTCACACGACCACCCTCACGAAACCCCTGGTTTGATGAAGAATGCCGGCAAGCACATGCAGCAAAACAAAGCGCGTACAAAGCGGGGCTGCATAGAAGGACGAGGGCAGCTCGTGAGCTCTACGAACAAAGGAGGAGGGAAGAACATCGGCTTCTCCGGAAGAAAAAGAAAGAGCACGAGAAGCGCGCGATCGAGGAAATAGAGAGGTGCTACTCCAGGAACAATGTTCGGAAGTTTTACCAAAGGGTAAAAAGAACGTGCAATCGCAACAAGACCCGAACAGAGACCTGTAGAGACGAACAAGGAAACCTTGTGGTAGAGTCACAGTCGGTGCTGAGGATATGGAAAAACCATTTCTGCAAACTGTTAAACGGCGAAGACGACCCAAATTCCGCTGTCAGGCAGAACGAACCATTCAACTTAGACGATGAAAGCCAAGACTTCCGTCCACCCGACCAAAACGAAGTGAGGATAGCAATATCCAAGCTTAAGACCAACAAAGCTGCTGGACCAGATGGCTTGACTGCCGAGCTTTTTAAGGCAGCGGGAGATGACTTGGTAGAGAGCATACACCAACTCGTCTCCAAGATTTGGTCGGAGGAAAGTATGCCTGATGAATGGAACCTCAGCATCGTTTGCCCGATCCACAAGAAAGGAGACCCTCTAAACTGCGCCAACTATAGGGGTATCAGTCTTCTTAACATCGCATACAAGATCCTGTCTGCCATACTGTGTGAACGCCTGAAACCTTTTGTCAACGATCTGGTTGGTCCCTACCAGTGCGGTTTTAGGCCCGGTAAGTCGACAACCGACCAAATATTCACACTACGGCAGATCCTGGAGAAAACCCAAGAAGTCCAGATCGATACTCACCATCTTTTTATCGATTTTAAGGCCGCATACGACAGCATTTATAGAGACGAGCTGTATAGAGCTATGTCTAGTTTTGACATCCCTGCCAAACTCGTCCGATTGTGCAGAATGACGATGGAGAATGCTCGCTGCTCCATAAAGGTCGGAAACAATCTCACCGAGACCTTTGATGTCAAAAAAGGATTTAGACAAGGTGACGCGCTGTCGTGTGACTTCTTCAACATCATTCTTGAGAAGATTGTGCGAAACTCGCAAGCCAACACCAGAGGCACAATCTTCCAGAAGTCTGTGCAACTACTTGCATACGCTGACGACATCGACATCATTGGCAGAACACAGCGAGCTGTCACTGGTGCGTTTGCAAGTATCAGTACAGAAGCGGCAAAAATGGGCTTAGTGGTGAATGAGGGCAAAACAAAATATATGCTGTCAACAAGAAGGGAAACACAACATCGACGAATCGGTCAGAACGTCACGACAGACAGCTATAATTTTGAGGTAGTTAGGGATTTTGTCTACCTCGGCTCCGCTATAAATTCTGACAACGACATCACATCAGAAATCAATCGAAGAATTACACTTGCCAACCGCTGTTTCTTTGGCCTAAGAAGGCAATTGAGAAGTAAGGCCTTATCAAGAACCACTAAGGAGACTCTATATAAGACCCTCATCATCCCAGTCCTACTCTATGGCGCAGAAACATGGACGCTATCAAAGGCGGATGAAGATCTCCTTGGTCGTTTTGAACGCAAAATTCTTCGATTGATTTTCGGTCCCGTTTGCGTTGACGGGCTTTGGAGGAGGAGATTTAACAGCGAACTCTACGAGCTGTACAGCGACATCGACCTGGTCAGAAAAGTACGCATCAGTCGACTAAGAAGGCTAGGACATGTAGAGCGAATGGACACCAACGCTCCGGCCCGAAGAGTCTTCGATTCAAACCCGGAGGGACAACGCAGTAGAGGAAGACCTCGCCTTAGGTGGCGCGCGCAAGTGGAAGGGGACCTCAACCAACTTGGAGTGCGCAACTGGAGGCAGTTAGCCAAAGATCGCGCTAACTGGAGAGGCGTTTTGGTTGAGGCCCAGGTCCACCCCGGACTGTAGCGCCACCTAAGTAAGTAAGTAAGTAAGGTACAAGAAGTGTTCCACTTCACTACAACAACAAAATAAATTAATTACATTAATGCATGTATATGTAGAATTTGGCATCTGGCAAGTATGGCGGTTTACAAAGTTGTCACCATAATTGATAATTCATAAGTCGCAGAGCAAACAAGAACATTACGAATAACAAAAATAGAAAACGAACTGAATAGATCGTCAATAGCAGCGGCAATAAAAAAGCACGGAAATCCCATATTTTATTTGTTCCAGAAGAGCAACAGTCACGACCAGATTTGATTAAAAAAAACTAAATTAACTTTTCCTTGTTTGATTGGTTTAATTTTGTCGATCACTTCTGTAGCCAATTACCTATAATGATAATCAAATTAAATCGGGCAGTTATTCGAATTTTCTCAAAGCTTACGCAAAATGAAAAAAAAAAAACCTTTCATCGTGCTGGTCCTGTCAAAATCTTTCTCACTTTGCCTGAAGAAGGTGGACCTCCTCCCATCAGATAGCAATAAACTACAGATCCATTTGGAAAACTTTCTACGATAAACTTGTCTGCACAATTTATACGAATAAAGCGAGAAAGGATAATGTAATAAAGAAATTCCGGAAGATTGTTCAATTATCTCTATGAAATGTAGCTTCTCTTAGTTGTCGTCACCGTCACCCCCCAAAATACACGACTGCCATTGGAATTACCCACCACCCAATCAACAAACTTCCCTTTGGCGAAAAAAAGAAGAGGGAAAATGTGTTTGCGTTTAACACCAGAAAGTCAGCTTAATCTTGTGTGGTGACAAAAAAAAAAAAAAAAAACACCCTTCTACATTTTAACAAGAACAGACTACCCAGCATTTATAGATATTTGCAACTTACAGTGAAAAGGACTTTTGCACATCTATGCGGATGTGTTGATTCCTAATTGAGTTATCAATTTCAGCCTTTGCTAATCTCGGGCCATTTGTGTGCCAGTGCCAATTTGTGACACCACCAATAATATATGGAGAATAAAATTTAATTTGTTTTACTTTTTCAACATTCAACAAAGAGTGCTTTCTGAAACAACATGCGAGTAATGAAACCCTGCATTACATTCAAGAAGTATCACTCGGAAATGGGTTCAAATTCGACAACACCTCAAGTGAATATAATATATATGCCTGTGGTTAAGTTGAACACAAAAAAGTTATTTGGTGTGCTTCAGTGAATAAAGCTACATGACAGTCATGAAATCAATTTAAGAAATGTTATACTTCCAACACAAAACCCACTGATCAACGATTTTAATAAACACAATTTTATTTGATTGATAGATCATTTTTTATTTCTATTAAATTCATAATAAATCAAAAATAGTTCTTAAAACTTAAATTAAATTATTACTTTAAGTATATCAATAAGAAATATAAAGACATTCTGTATTTTTTGTATACTAAGTATAAAAAAATAGTGCTAAATGCCACTTCAATGGGCTCTACACAAATTCAAATATTATTTTTTTGGGTGGGGTAACCCTATTAAAAACAATTGACATTATCGAAATATTAAATTTAGCAAAACTGTACTAGAACAATTTGCTTTGTTTCAAAAAAAAATTAAAATTAATAGTTTACTTCAAAGAAATAATAAATATCTAATTAATATACATTTGAGGGCCGTTTTCTCTTAACTGTTTAAGTTCTACTTAAATACTTATGGGCTACTTTTTGTAGGGCATGAACTGTCACATAAGAGTTTATGTGGCACTTAATTCGCTGTGAGTCGTATCAGCAAACGGTCCTGAAAGGTTTTACTGAAATTAAAGTTAAACTTAAAAATGAAAAATTAAACCAGAATATCCAAAAATAAATGCTTCAATATTAACATGATTCAAATTTAAAAGCCATTGTTTTATACATTTTAAGGCCATTCCAGGCATTGTTATAGTCCTGATCGATTGCGGAAGTTTATTAACTAAACGACATGATGAAACTGTATAAAAATTGCGAAATGCAGTAGTCCGAAATATTGGTACAGATACTAAGTAAGAAAAGTTTCCACGTAAATTATAATTTGAAATTAATCTATAGTTGCGATTGCCAGATTTCATAAAAAATGTCTTTAAAACTTTAAAGGAGTACAAATGTCGGACTGGAAGAATTTTCAGGTTGCAGAACAATGGAAAACTCGGATGTCTACTAGGTTTGTGACATATTTTTCGTAAAACATGTTTCTGCAGAACTAAAAGTGATTGAATTTTGTTCACATTTAGCTGCGGCCGAAAACAGGTTTAATACAAGTAATTTATGTCAAAATTAGTCGCTGAAAAAGTTTATCGTGTTCATATTTTATAGCGGTAGTTTATGCATTTTTGTTTTTCTATAAAAGAAAATGTCTGCCGGAAGTACCAAAAGAACAACAACCTGTTTCAATTATTTGGGCAAAATAATTGAAACTTCAGCTAATTTAAACCATTTAATAAATGAATATCTGTTCGGGTTCATGAACAGATAGACAGATAAAGTGGAAGAAAACACTTGCCGTTGATTTTGACAGCTTTCTTTCTAATCGAATACAAATTTAAAATCCCGAAAAAAGTGGATAAAGCCCAGCAGAATTCAGCAGCGTCCAAAGATTGGAAAAGCGTGCGGATTTATTATTATTATTTACCTATGCCATTTTCATTTTCCTGTCATAGGTACGGCATTAACCAATAAAATTATTTTATGCCATTTATAAATATAACAATGACCTCATGATACAATAAGTAGGATAGATACACAGTCACAATCAGTTGACAAGCCGGGTGTAAAAAAGGTGTTGCCAGTTTAATTATTTACTTGCAATCATAATTTAATTTTCCAATTTGTGTTCTAATAAGGCACTTAAACCGACACAGATGCCTCCACTGATGGAAATTCATATATAAAATATGAATAATTTAAATAACTACTTAACTCTTCGTCGAAACAAATTAATTTGAATTGAAGTACAGTGAAACCACAATATTTTATCTTCCCTTTCGCCGTTCATCATCGCAGCAGCTCGTCACTCATCTAAACATCCCCAACAAATTGGCATTTCTATTGGAATTAAATATATTTTTGTTTCATGTTAGCTCTACTTAATCACCTAATGCTGAAAGTGAATAAAATGAGCAAACCCGAACCCGAAAGCGCAAAAAGTCACGTACAGAAGAGACACCTTTCATCAGCGGAGAGCAAGAGAGAGACAAAACAACCAATCGAGAAGGAGATTTAAGGGTGGTATACATTTTTGTCGGCCGTGGTATGGTGCCCGAAACTTTTCATAAACCAAAACCCAGCACAGGGAACAAGTGAGAGAACATTTTTAATGAGAAAAGCTGCTCTAGGGGATGCAATGTATACGACAGCCGCCGCGCCGTAGATTGTAGGTGTTAAGTTCATTCATAAAAAAAAAGAAGAATAGTAATCGCAGATATAGATATATACACTTACTGCTGCTGCTGTACTCCCGCACTACCAATTGTGACTGAATGTGCAAACTTTTTTAATAAAACAAAATTGTGCACTACTCCACATAGAAAAGAGGATACTATTCTTGTACATTTTGTTTTTGGGACATAGTTTCACTTGAATACTGGAACAATGTCTGCGGAATTGTTTTCGTTTTTGTGGTTCTCACTGCCTGTAAAACAAGGTCACAATGAGATTTTTTATTTCACTGTTTTTTTTTTTTTAAATAAATGGACATGGCTTTAAAATTTAATTGCGTTCTTCTCCATTGTAGTTTTATTTACAAGAGACTTCGGAGCTAACTAAATTTTTTTAAACAAATGGTTCCAACGAAAAAGTAAATATGAACGCGCCACGGTCACATTGAGAACTAAAAAGCATGCTCGGTATTTCGAATGCCTTTTACCGTTTACCCTGTTTTGTATATTGCGCGATAGCGTGTGTGCGTGCTTTATTTTTTTGTTATTTGTTTGCTGCGCCTTGTTTTGTCATGTGCCAAATACCACCACCGCTGATCGAGAGCGTCGTGTCTTTCCATCAACCGCTTTTTTTTTATCCGGGTCGTTTATATTTTCGATTCAATGATACAACAACAAACAGAGCAACCGTCACGACACGACTGCTGTCACTATACTACGTAGCACAGAGTGTCAGCCTCCAGAACCCAGTACAGCCAGCACCAGTGAGCTCTTGTACTATATCAACCACTGCGGGCTTTCGAGTTTCGCGTCCTTGTTTCGTCCGTGAAGAGAACTCGGAATGCTCTCGACCCGACGAGTATGCGCTTATGTGTCAGCTCAGCCGTCAACGTGCATACTCCAGTCAACGAAGTAAAGGATATATTCCTAGGATAAGAGGGTGGAAAGCGCAAGTATGCTTCCCTAGAGCTGTGGTGTGTGAATGATTATTCAATGTTATGTTTATGTTTGAATTCCGGTTTTATCGGAGGAGCCAGGGGTAGAACGTACATGTAGATGGACGTGTACGCCACGCTGCTTTACCAGCCGGCAAAGCTGTGCTGAGTTCTTTCATTCCACCATCGTGTATACGTATCCACAGATGGAGAGAAAGACTGAAGATAATTTGATTTTGAATGAAAATGGAAGAGAGACATAAACCAAATGAGAGAGCAAACACATTTCCAATTATATGTTTGGTCTGGGGGTGTAGAAACCGAATTGCGTCCTAGAAATAGAAGTTGCAGATTCTGGAACTTTGGGAGCGTCATCATAACGATTTTAATACATGATGGAGAATACTATAGCGTCATGAGCATAATTTTGGAAATGCAATGTCGTCATCCGCGCGAAGTTGCGTTTGAGTTGGGCGCCATTTTAACGACAAACGTGGACAAATGAATCGAAACGCCAAGCATTCGGTGAAATCAACCGTGAATTTCAAATTGTGTGTGCGAATTTGATTGTGTGTTCGAGTAGTTTAAGGACCTACAGTAGGACATTTGCAAATAGCGTGTGGAGATAATTTGCGGAAGGCCAAAGGACTGGAACCGAATAATTGTCTGATTGCGGGTTTAAAAGAAAAATAAATATAATTGCGTTGCGACAGACCGGACTTCGTAAGCAGAGACAATACTGAGACCACCAACTCCTTCCGATTTCCCGTTACTTAGCCTACAAGCTATATTTTTATGGGGTGGCAAATGCTAAGTGCGCTTGTATTGTTACATAGAAATTCGTATTGACAAATGTCACGTAACTTCAAAAATTCCGACTCACCAACACACTCGCACCTTGCATATGCCACTTCCGCTGTGGCCAAAGTTGCTGACAGCGTTCATAGAATTTTATCCGTTAAATTTGAAGTTATTCGTTACGTGTGCATAATAATTTTTTTAAGGAATAAGTGTAGATTTGCTTAAAATAAATATGAAAAATGAACAATGCAGATTGTTTGAAGTAAAATAGAAATATATTGAGCAAATTTTCTTCAGTTTTCTAAGAAAAATTTCCGCATGAAATCTAAGTTTATGATGATTCAAAAGCGCAAAATACGCAACCATGTTTGTCATAATAAATTTTTAGTATATAGAACATCTGATTTAGCTAGTTTTATTAACTAAAGAAATCAAATTATTCGCCTTTTAACAATATATAATTACTAACCAATGGCATTCAGTAATGTAAAAATGTGGTATTCCCGAACTCTAGCACATTTCCCCACGGTTGCCGAGGTTGGCAGCATTTATTTTTGTATTTTTTGTATGTTTTTGCATGTCACACGGATTCTTAATTGACACAACACCGATAGGAAAACAAAATGGCGAATTTGAAAAAAAAACTGAGGGGCCCAGCGGCAAGAGGATTTTGAGTTGGGGGTCTCAGTATCATTTGTCTCTGTTCGTAAGTGCGGAAATAAACGTCAGTTGGGAAAAACGGAGGACAGTTCGAAATTGACGTTACTTTCACGGCACCTGTTTTAGATATTCAAAAATGTATTAATGAGACAACAGAAAAACATCAGATACAGAATCCTTTTGGACGCAGAATTCTTCGAAGACTTTGAAAATCTCTCCGACAAGTCTACAAAAGACTTGCATACATTTGTAACAGCCTCGGGATGGCTTGGCAACCCAGTTTCATAAGTTTCCATAGCGTGGAAAGTCATAAAACTCCAAGGACATCGCAACGGGTTTACATTGATCTAAGTGTGGCGGGTACAGGTTCCTCCCGTCTCGTCAACCCACTACCTACCTAGCTACACAAAACTTCTATATATGAATGGAGTAACATAAATCAAGCCCCAACCGTCAACTCTTCACTTGTTTTAAGATCAACAATTGAGCTTCTAGTGGAAAAATTTGAATCCACAGGCACAGTACAAAATGTTCCCGTGCCAGTGAGACAAAGAAGTGTCCGTAGTGTCGAGTGGCCTCAATGTTAAGAGCGCTACGTCCAATTTATGGTCGTCATAATCGTCCTAGCAGATCAACAATTGAGCGTCTAGTGGAAAAATTTGAATCCACAGGCACAGTGAGACAAAGAAGTGCCCGTAGTTTCGAGACTATTGCTGCCGCTGAGGCTTCAGTTGAAGAAAGCCCAAATGTGTCTCTCACACGTCGTTCTCAAGCGTTGGGCATCTCTGTGACGTCTTTGTGGCGAATTTTGCGAAAAGCCGCTTGACCACCAGAAGCGTCGTATGTTCGTGAATTGGGCTGAGCAACAATTTGAAAATGATTCGGATTTTCATCGAAAAATCATCTTCAGCGATGAGGCTCATTTCTGGCTGAATGGCTTCGGCAATAAACAAAATATGCGGTATTGGTCAGGCAGAAATCCACACGTACTCCATGAGTCATCATTGCATTACCAAAAAAAAATTACGGTTTGGTGTGGTTTATGGGCCGGCGGCCTCATTGGGCCGTACTTCTTCCGTGATGATCAAGACCGGCACGTTACTGTGAATGGGAATCGCTACCGTTCAATGATAACCGAATATTTTTGGCCCCAATTGGATGATATGGACTTGGAGGACATGTGGTTCCAACAGGACGGCGCCACAAGCCACACAGCGAATGGCACAATCAATTTATTGGAAACCAAGTTTGAAGAACGTGTTATCTCACGAAATGGTCCAGTCGCTTGGCCGCTTCGGTCGTGCGATTTGACGCCGTTAGACTATTTCCTGTGGGGCTACGTCAAGTCTACGGTCCATGCCAACAAGCCAACGACGATTGATGAACTTCGTACGAATATCGAAAGTGAAATTGCAGCAGTATCGGCCGATTTATGCTTGAAAACCGTCGAAAATTGGGTTCAGCGTCTGGACTTCTGCAAGCGTGCCCGTGGTGTCCATGCAAAAGAAATCGATGTCCATACATAATGGCATCGAACGTACTTTCACAGGAATAAAGAATTTCATTGATATCCAAAACCGTTTTTGTTTTATTTAAAAAAACGTTTGTAGCGCTCTTATTGAAAAACCCTTTAAAAGAATATGGTCGAAACTATTTTTATATTCGGCCGCAGTGTTAATTCCTCTCAGCAGTGCAATATTAGCGACATAAAAACCTAATTATTCACAAGTATTCCATAAGCCATATGAGTCAATTGACAGACGAAAAATGTATATACCTTTTACTGGTCAAGATCTGTCCAACATTAGCCTTGTTTTTTGAGCTTCGTTCTCAGTAAAGGAAAGTAAAGTAGGATTTTCCGCACGCAATTACAACAACTACGCTCTACTTGACACTTCGAGACTCGCAGTAGTTATTGTAAATTGTGTGCTGAAAATCCTACTTCACTTTGCTTTGCTGAGAACGAAGCTAAAAAAACAGGCCTATTAACAAGCTTGGAGCAACACAATTATTTCACTAAGCAGGTACCTATCGCTTAACTGTCATGCCAGTGTCAACGCCGAGTCTAAATTGCCAGGAAAATCTGCTCAACTTAGTCTTGACGGCTTTTAATAAAAATAAAACCATCAATCTCAAGCTAAACGGAGTTCGTTCATAAATCTGTCATTAATGCTTAACACCCCTGTACATAAAAGCCCCAAAGAGGTTTTACGCTTGTCTTTCATCTTCACGCCCGCTCATATCTGCATACAAACACACACAAAAAAAAACGAACAAAATCCTCAAGTTTATAGCTACAAACGCTTTCATCTTATATCCGGTTATATGGTGCGCGAGGCGGATAATCCTCCAATGTGAGTGCTAGAAATTAATGAGAAGGAAAAAGACCTAACAAAACCATGTTCTAATTGTCAACCACCCTATTCGCAATTAGTATTCTACAATCAACTGTTGGGGTGGGTAATGTATTTGCCACAGCATACAAAAGTACGGAACTATCCGCAATGATTGTTCAAGTGTCAAGTGTTCTTGTCAAAATGTGTTCATGTTTCAAGTGGCACAAGCAATGGGTGTCTACCCCACACCCGTTTTGGATATCACAACTGTCAAAATGTTTAAGCTTGGTTGTCTGGCTGTAATTCAGTTGATGCTTGTACACAGTCGGATAAGTTTTCGTAATCGTTTACGAAAGAGGAACTCTTTAAAGGGCTATTATTTGCATTCCTTTGAGTGTTAGAAAGCGCATACAATACATACATTAAATAAATCTAATAAGGATGTCGACAAGATTTATGAGCCTGACTTTTCATCTTTACAGTCTTCTTCTCCCGATAAGAGGTATGTATTTTCTGGAATCGGTACCGATGCCCGCTTAGAGCCTTTTAAGGGTGTTTGGGTCAAAATAGTTTTATTTAGATTAGAGTTTCATTTTATTTACCTAGTCTAGTCATGTGCGCGCAACTCTTTTTAATATTTAGTTTGAAAGTCAGCAGAACAGAGACTCATAATTAGAGAGAAGCCGTGTGCTTTATTTTTGTATATATACGAAAGGCGTCGTCGCGCAAATTTCTCGTGCCTCAATCGTCTACTCAACTCTTGTAGGGTCTCTACAAAAGAAATGAATGGATTTCCGGTAAAAGGACAAAGCTGTTTTCATAAAATCATTCCTGTGCAGATTTTCGGTCCATTTTCAACCCTAAAATCAAATTCATTTGTATGTATTTCTGGCAACACCACCCACAAGGCGCAGAAGTCAACCTGGATAAAATCCACTGCACCAGCACTCCTTTCACCTCGTTTTGCTATTGAAACCTTTCCACGGTATGATATCCCTTTTCTGTACGAGGAATACAAATTACAGAAAGTATCCTCTTCCTGGTTGTAAAACAAACAAACTTGCACTACAACACTCTGGATTCATTAAATTGAAGTAGACGATGCTGCTACGCTATGGCTTCCATAATTCCCGGGCTAGCCAAATACTATACTAACAACAAAGTGCCTAAAGAGAGATACAACAAAACAAGCGTGCTCTGCTCATCCGAACAAGAACTCTCTGTCGGGCACATGATTTCCTACAACATACACCCACGCTGGTTGGCTTTCAGTGCGCTCCCCGGCAAAATTCCTCTCGCTGTGCATCTGCCATTTCCATTGGCATCTTGTGCCGCCCGCTACCTTATCAGCCTATTTCCGTCAGTTTTCAGAGGAGACTGCTTTCATCTCCTGCAACAGCCAACCCACCTTCATCTTATCCGGAACCGGATGTATAACATTTTATGGAGATAACGAATATGCTCTCCAAAAACAAAAAAAAAAAAAATCATGTGATAAATACTGTGCAAAGTGTCGGAGAAAGGAGCAAAGAGCAATACGAAAGGGGCGAGAGAAAGTATCCATTAGCAACAATTGCATTATATATCATTTCCATTTATCACACAAAACACAAGTACACACATACACACTACTGAGCAGACGAAGCCCATTTTACCCGAACCTTATCACAAAAAAAAAAAGAATATGCAACAAAATAAGGAATCCTTGATGTCGTGTCTGTGTCTCCCCCAGCAGATCCAAGAAACGAAAAAGGTGGCGAAATAGCGAAGAAAGCACGAGGTTGTGGCGGCCCCGGCTTGGGGTTTGCGGTTGACGTTCAACTGGGATGCTCTCTCGATTTCGACTCTCTCTGAACTCACACGTTTTCATTTACTGAACGGACAATGGTTTAAGAAGGTCGACTCTCCCTTTGTTTGGATTTGGATGGCTTGGGCTGGAGCTGGAGCAGTGATTCCGCACTGATTCTGCGCAGAGAATTTTTTGTAGCGTGTTCCATGTTTTTCATTTCCCTTTTCACTATATGCTTGGGTCGATGTTTCCTTCCTTCACACATGTGACGTGTGTTCGCCTTTCAGCACAGGGGTGATCTTTTACCTGTATCCGCGTTAGTTTTACTGAATGGGGGGCTTACAGCTGAAGCAAGAGAAAAAGAAGAGTCGGTGGACTTGGCTCAATTGCAACTGTGTGGGTGTGTGTAGGCTACAGCATTTGAAAAAGTTTAAAAATAGCAAGCCAGCCGGAGGATACCAGCAGAAATTGAAAACCTGTGTAGCTCAGCAAAAAAAAAAAATCAACAAAGAGGGAGAAGAACTCGAGCAACCCAGAAGCAAAAGCAATCTCTTGTGTGCTCTCGTTTCCTGGAACTTCTTGTAGGTAAGTAGTATGTGCTTGTCGTATCAAGTGGTACACCTATTGAATTAGAATTCACATTTCCTTGAAGGACATTGTGAAGTGCGTACTTTCTAACAATTGGTATTACTACACAATATGAGTGAGCGCATGAATCAATGATTGTCAACTCTATACTAACAGTAGAGGGTTGCCAAATATGTTACGTCTGATATAAAATATGGAATTCTGCTGAAAATGGCACATGTGGTTATGAATTTATGCGTGTATTGAACACATTTAAGTCTAGTCGTCATAAATTTGCCAGATTGGACTAGATTTCAGTGGAAAAAAAAAAAAGAATATTGATTACTAGGTACGTCTAAGGCAATTAAACGAAATGTCAACTGAGTAATCAATTGAGAGTCTTGATAACCACCCCTAACTAACCCGTTTTAATGAACATAGTTACGTATGCTGTCGGACACATGCTATGTTGACTAACTTGAGTGAATTTGTTTTTTAATGCGGTTACTTTTTGAAAGTACCCATTTTATTGTTTTTATGAAATATGTGAAATATTTTTGAGTGTTTTCGAACACAGTCCTAGGACCATTTTTTGGGAATTCATTTTTAAAACCAATATCTACATAAAATGAAATTTCTTAAATCGTCGGCCACCATTTAGTAGCGCACGCTGTTGAAAACAGTATTATGTACAGAGCAATTTTTTAGCGCCAAAAAAAAAGATTTTTTTTTTAAAAATGGAATCGCAAAAGTAATATGTAGGTAGGTAGGTACCTACTGCAGGTTCAACAAATTGGAAAATGTAATAGCAACCAGCCGCTTTTTAAACATGCTCTTACAATAGGCGTGTTTTTTTGAGCTTCGATCTCAGCTAAGTAAAATAATATTTTCAGCACAGGATTTACAATAGTCGTGTTTTGTTGAGCTTCGTTCTCAGCAAAGCAAAGTAAAGTAGGATTTTCAGCACACAAATTACAATAACTACTTCGAGTCTCGAAGTGTCAAGTAGAGCGTAGTTGTTGTAATTGCGTGCTGAAAATCCTACTTTACTTTGCTTTGCTGAGAACGAAGCCCAAAAAAACAGGCCTAATAACTACTGCGAGTCTCAAAGTGTCAAGTAGAGCGTAGTTTTTGTATTTGTGTGCTGAAAATCTTACTTTACTTTGCTTTGCTGAGAATTATTATTATTCTATTATTTACTTTTAACAATAGGCGTGTTTTTTTGGGCTTCGTTCTCAGCAAAGCAAAGTAAAGTCAGATTTTCAGCACACAACTACTGCGAGTCTCGAAGTATCAAGTGAGCGTAGTTGTTGTAATTGCGTGCTGAAAATCCTACTTTACTTTGCTTTGCTGAGAACGAAGCTCAAAAAAACAGGGCTAATATGGCTGATTGAAAACCCGTACCAATTTTCCCAGACTATATTACCGACAATAAGCAAATCAAAGTACAGTAGAATTTTCTGCACGCAATCGCAACAACTACTCTGAGTTCTTAAAGTGTCAAGTAGAGCGTAGTTTTGGTAAACGCCTGCTGAAAATTCTACTTAACTTTGCTTTGCTGAGATCGAAGCTAAAAAAAAAAATTATTGACTGCTGATAGTTTTAGTATATTTCTCTCATCTTTAAGGTATAGCCAGAATGTAAAAGAACACAAGCTCAATGTACAACCAATTTCCCAGGAACTCGAGCAAATTACAAGCTACGTTGAAAAATTTAAGCAACATTTAAAAATAGTCCGCCGAAAAAAAAAGTATTCACTACCACTATCATATTCCCACTTAAGTGCTGCTTTCAATGACAATCATTTCCATCTTTATTTGTATACAAATACATTGATCAACTTGCGTATGAAGGTTGGCACCGACATTTTTGTGGTAGAAGGGTGACAGGACTACGAACGGATTAAATTGCACCTGAGTAATTACTTTAGTACATTAACAGAATAAAAACATAATACCTGTCATTAAAGCGAAGAGGCAGAACGCACAGGGGCATAAATGCGCATTTAATGTTAAACATATCCACAAATTAAAGTTGAACATAACTCTGATGCTCAATCGAAGATCACCGGAGCAAAATATTGCATTTTTCCTCCGCAATTGAATTTTTTATTCCTGTCATTTGTCAATCCCCTCTCGTTCTCGTGCTTTGCACAGCAACATGCTGATTTCAGATCCAGATGACGTTGCCGGTGTAGGTATATGAGGAAAGGAAGTACTCCACGGCTGTTGTGTACTGTGGCCATACTCCCCAAACTGCAGTGCGATTTGACAGTGCGCACAACATTCGCAATGGGAAATGCAATCGGAAAAGGGTGAACAAAAGCAACACGACCGGTCGTGCGCCTTTTGTACAAATGTAGTTGTGTGAAGCGAAAAACACATAAAACAAGGACAGACCGGGTGCTGCATCTACATTGTGTGGGTATGTTTTCTTTTTCGTGTCCTCTAGATTTGTGGGTGGTAGCTCGTGGTGGTGTGTAAAGTTGAGTCCAAACAAATTTGATGAAGGTTTTAGAATCCCTTTTTGTAAAGTGCTTGGTAAATGGTTACATTGCTGGAATCTTTCTCTCGCTTTCTCTTTTTCGCTCTCTGATGTTGGTAAATATTTAGTGGGATTGTGCGTTTGCCGTTTGCTAAGGTGTGGATTCCTTTTACAACCGAGCAAAGTAGTAGCTGACATATTGCATTTGTACATTTTCTCTTGTTCTTTGTTCTAGTCCAGTTGCTGGAAGAAGGTCATCAACAGCAGAAGCATGAGGCAACGTGGAATGGACAACGTGGTGGGGGCTTTTGGTGTTGTGGTGATGTTGATGTAATTCCTGGGGATTCGGTGTAGTCGATACCATCTGTGTGAGATATTGCTTCCTTCGCAGTTCGCAGAGCTGCGTAATTCTTTTTCCAATGATTCCATTCTGTTTTCTGTTTAACGTTGTGATGTGAATGTGATATGATTGCATCAATATTGTCACATAGGTGTTCTTTCTTTTTTGCGAGTGTGTACTCTGGTAGAACGGGTGGTTTATGTTCATTACCCTGGGGGTAGGTATAGGTTTACAAAAGCAAACGCACTAAAAATTGCCAAATCTTGACAGTGCATTCATGAATATGTGACTTTACGTGCAAGAGTGTTTGCCACGGTCGAATGATTTCGAATTTGATTTGACAGTTGTTGGGGAGATGTATACGACATTTTTCATTTCAGTTTCATTACAGAAGTGAAGATGTAGGCAGTAATGGCCACTCTTGACAGCTAGTCCATACCAGAAAATATTGTATGTAATAGAACCAATAATGAACTCTGAAGAAACGAGTTACATTTGGAAAAGATGAACTAGGTAAGTATACGAGGAATAAAATAGATAAGGAAAAATGAAAGCCGACGTCGATTTAAAGTTTGCGAGTAATATCTATTAACAAACTGTCGGAAAACATATTAATGTTTTTAATCCATTACACTGCATTACGTAATTTTTAGAACAAGAACTGTCACAAATATAATTTAACCAAATGCAGTTGGTTAAATTATATTGATTTTCGAACTAGAAACATGATTTTGGACATCTCGTTACAACTAGGTACATTTTAATGGGCGATTTTGAACCGCGCCTTCCTTTGTTCTCGTTTTCCTTATTAAGCTGTCAATAAGGCTCCACAAAATTATTACGAACGTTGTGATTGCTATTTCTATTTACTACGAACAGACATTTTTTACTGTGTTTATATATGTATAATTTGAAGCGATAAAAACGTCCATGTGGAAACACCCAAATTGTACACTGTTTGACGCAATAGCATGAATTCGTTTTACACCTACGTTTTGTGCTTCTTAACTGAGCTAAAAACCTTATGGACATGAAGCGAAGGGGAACAACACTTGCACTATATCCAAACCTTTCTAGGCAAACACACGCAGAACACATTAATATGCATAAATATACATGACTGCCCACATATTATGTTTCATGCTGAACGAGCGAAAAAAAACTATACATCTCAAATTAACATAGAAGTATGAACTAAAGAGAAAATGGGGAAAAAGGAATTAGAAGTTCATGCTGGTTCATTCTGCTATTTAGATTTAGCTTTTGTTTGCTTGATAGAGAAAGGATAGAAAAAAATTGCATCTTAGTAGGTACATCCACGTTTGCATAATGACATATTTGACATTTCATCTGTGTCATTGTGTGGCCTGATACGCGTTTTTTTTTTATTTATGATTTCTATTTAGTGTCGTCGGCCGGGTCTTATCAGACACAGAAACAACCAACACTAAACTGCATAAAGCGAAAATGCAATTGAAATTGATTATACGATACGACGAAATAACACTCAGCTGTCTGTACAGCTCTGATTTTTTTTTTGCTCACATTTTGACATATACACATTGTATTAACGATGAAAAGCAACGCCGAGGCAGGCTTGTGAACAACAAGAAAGAAAGATGATAGGGAAAAAGTATAAAAATTAAAAAAGAATCTTTGATAATGTTCCGCTTTGTTTTTCATTTCTTTTGAGACTTCCTTCCCGACATTAAGCAGATATACAATATGTACTATGTGCACATATTTTTTCTGGGCGTGCTATATTATATTCCATTAAACAAAGAACCTAAAGAGAACTTTTGTTTACAGAATGGAATTTTTCAAGTGACAAACTGTAGGCCAGGAGCATAAACACACGGCAAAGAAATGACGTCCTACTCATTAAAAGCATGACATGTCAAATGGGGCCGCTGACATTATTGCATATATTATATAAAACACACTGTGACATACGGGGTACTGTCAGTTTGTAATCCAACAAAGGAATTTATTTTGTGTTCTTTAAGACATTCCCAATCATCGTCACCTCGTTCTGATAATCCGATTTAGAGCCAAAGAAGACGAAGGAGGCAGACAAGAGAAGTCTTTTTTTTATCGGTTTTTGTTCCACAACCTGTACTGTACCACAACGGTGGCGGTGCTGACGCTGAGAACATGTGAGTGGATGGTTTCGGTGTATGTATATGCAAATGTCATGCGGGTGTAATTTTGTTTGAATCGATTTTTCTTGTTTTTTTTTTCACCACTCGATATATGCCACCCAATCTGGGATATTTCAATTTTTTTTTTTTTTTGACTATCGGATGAGGACATGGTGAACGGAAGTAAAGTAGTCTGCCATTTACAAGGAAATCAATTTTCAAATGGGATTTTGATGATGATGCGACGAAAATTGAGATAAGAGCACGCAATCGGAAGAGGGCTCAGTGGTGGCAGCGGATTAGGAGGTAAATTTAGTCGACTATATTTAGGCAGATAATTGATTGTAGTGTAAATGAAATGCACGATTGTAAACCGTTTGACAAATTATCGCAATCGAGTTGTGTAAGAGGAATTTGCGTATTTTTAGCTGGATTAAGAGGCGTCGCGCCGCACTGTGCCGGAGAATTAAGAATTGTAATTAAAATAAGATTAGGACAACCATGCGATAAAGGTTTATTTCATGCTGGATTTTATTGTGTAAAGGCACATTCTATTCGAGTGAAGTGTTGGTGACTTCATGTTTTAGCGAATGGAATAGATTTCAAACACAGTCTAATGTTGTTGGAGTTTGTGTCTCTAACTGGTGTTGAAAAATGAGGTACAATTTGTTGGATTCACAATGATGATGGCGAATCTACTTCTGGCTTCCAGAAATTATTTAAAAATCAATCGCAACAGGATCAGGTAGTTTGACGTTTGGCTTACACGATCAATGCTAAACTTGATCACCCTTACACGCAAAGGTAACCGAGAGATAATCAGAATAGGTATTTTGACGGGTTCAGTTCCAAGTGTGTCAGACTTCCTCTAAGCTGGATTACTTATGTTGAAGCTCTCTTCTCAATTTATTGCACGTTGTGTATGAGTTCCACTGGCTTTATTGCATATACTGCATTTCTTAAGTGTCTGTCCCAGCAGCCAAAAAAAGCAGAACCGTGTTGGTATAGATGATTTTTCATCCAAATATTTCTAGTATTGATAAACTGTCATAAATGGGTAGGTATTGGGTGTATATAGTAATGTTTCTGATGATTCACAACAGTGCGTCTCTTCAAGTCCTTCGAAAGGCACTGCAATTGTGCCTCCTTGTGGAAGTTTGCTACTAAACTTCAACTTAATTGCGGGCCAACACAGTTCCCCCTAAAATTGGTAACATCACTTCAACAGCATAATTAAATTATACGCGCTCTGTTCGAATTTCGAAAAAGCCCAAATTCCAACTTAAGGTTTTTTCCACTGCGCCATCTCTCGCGAATGTCTGACAAACATCCGAGAGTAAAACTGTCATGAAAGAGCATCCCAATTAGCCATTTGGAATCGACAATAAATTGTAAATCCCTTCCAGTCGTCCTAAAAATTAAAAATCAAAAACACACGCCAAATAAATGGTTGTGAGAAACTGTAATAGATGTCAACAATTGTATTCTTTCTTAGGTCGGCCCACAGCGCTTCCCTACGACGGTGAGGTCTATAGACTACAGATAATGCTAATTGTTCGGTTGCGCACAACTCATTTTGATATATCCTAGGTAGGAATGTGTTGATTGGTTTCACCATTTTATGTCGATTACGTACTGCGAATTAGTGATGACATTTTCTTTGTAGTCGTTGTCTATAATAAACAATTGATTGAATAAAATTGTAATCTAAGAGATGAGGAATATAGTAGGAAGTACATATAGATCATTGAACGAGTTATTTTCACCGCTAATTCAGAATTTTAAAGCAGACACTTGTACACTAATGACACTTGTCAATGTCAAATTTATATGGTTATATTTGATAGGTATTCAAACTGCACATACAGGTACACCAAAGTTCAAAAATAACTTCGAAAACAACACAGCGCGCAAGACGCAACACTTGCAGATAAAGAACACAACAAAAAAAAAAACGAAAAAAAACAGCTTCCAAAGAAAAACAAAAAATTAGTAATTTATCATGATGATAACATAAAAACAAGCATCCTCTTCGAGGTACATTTGGTGGTGTTCTTTTTTTGTGTGCTTTTGGCCAACTGGAAGTTGCAATTCTCCCATTTCCTTTCCATCGAGTTTCTTTCGACTATCCTATGAACTATAATCAATTTTTCACTGCTCACATGTTACAGCGATTACGACGACGAAGCAATGTCGACGATGGCAACAACCAACAACCAACAACAGAAGCAAGACACACACCAAAGAAAGACAGAGACGGTAAACAACTCGCCGACTAAAGCATGATGAGGCGATTATACCCACACCCATGTGCCGTAGTAGCTACTTTGTTTGTATGAAACTTTAAAATAGCGCATGCAACAATTTTTATATATTTTCCATTTCTATTTTGATAGAATAACGATGATGCCATGTTTTCCTTCTCTCTCCCTCTCTCTCTCTCTCTCTTTTTTTATTTTTCCAACCCCGCACATTGCTCTCTGTTCGATATGCACAACCAAACCACGGCAGTAATCGTGGGGAGCAAACGAGACAAAAGCCTGTCAGCAAGTAACTAGTGTGGCCGGGTGAGTAAGTTATCTTACTAGTAGTGGTTAGCCGTAGCGTGGAGAAAACACTGAAAAACTGGCTAAGGATGACTATGAGTAGGTTCGAAGTAATGCATACCCTCCGGCAAACGTATCTGCAGTTTTTTTTTCTTTACTTGGAATAAAACAAAATAAATATCGACTTTTGGCAAAGAATGCCAAAGAAAATTTTCGATATCGAAAACAATATTTTGTTTGTCATAATTGACATTACACAACATTCGGGGGAAAGAGAAATTTATATATATACAGCTAAAGATATATGAATGTATTTCTTCCAATCAGCAGAGATTTTAATTGCAACGACGATAATCACAAAAGAATGACCAACAATCTGGTTAGACTATCTGTGGTTGAAAATATCTGATGATGTTATAACGCTCTCACTTTTTTGTTTTTTTCTTACCTGTCACTGTCAGTGCTTATTTTTTTTCTGCTTTGTTTAACCAAGGTGTTCACGACGATGATGACGATTCTTTTGTACGTAAGATTGGACTGCGAGCGCTTTTCTTCACTCCTCTGACTCTCTTTTGCAGGCAAAATGTATCTAGATACATGAATTATGCACAATTTTTCATTCAAATTAGATTTTTTTTCTTTATTTCGGATTTTCCCTTGCACTCACACCACTTTTAAAACTTTAACAGGTTTTTTTTTTTTTATTTCGGTAATAGATTTTCGAATACAAAACAAAGAAAAACGAATTTCGAAATTGCAAACACAGTGACGTTATACCCTAGATGCAAATTTTGTATATCTATTAAGATACGTTTACCTTTACCGATAATCGCAGTTAAACTGATATTCAAGAACGGAACTGTATAAAAAAAATAATTAAAATTAATACAAATGCGATAGCCACAACGACGAAATTTGGTTTTTCATCACACTACTCTTCGGTCTGTTGCTTATAGTCACGTATCGTATCTCGCTGTATCTATCAAAACAACATTGTACATCGACGTACAACATTCATCACGGGGAACTTATACACAAATGAGAAATACGATGACTGAGGGTAACGAACAAAGCGCTATGACTATGAGAGTACGACAACGGCTACACGATAAATGCGAATTGCCACTACCGTGAAAAAAAAGTAGTAAAAAGCACGGGAATCGAAAGCACCACAGAAAAATTATAAAATTATATGTTTCTCCTTTTTCTTCTTGTTGGGTCTCCGTCTTCGTCTTCGTCTCCGTCTTCGTCTTCGGTTTTCTTGTCATCAATTCCCCTTCTTATTCTATTTCGCATCGTGGTCGTTGGTCGTGGACCTGGACTGGACGTAAACGTTCGTATAGTAGCCGTGGAGTAGCTTTAGCGTATTCTTGCGATTTTGCTTTGTTGTTTTTTTCTACATTCGATGATGATTGCTGCTTGAATTGAATGCATGCATTATAATTGTGCTTGTGTGTGTGGGCGCGCGCGGAGCATCTCTGAGCAGAAGCATTGAATAAACTTGTTCTGTTGTTTTTGCTAATGGCATAAGAATGGAATGGGATATGGGAATCCAATAAGATACGAGTGTTAGTTTGATGGGCAAGAGAGCGCAATGCTCACGTGTCTATTGGATTAATCAGTTCGAGGAAAACAAAAACTACTGCCGATCAAAATTGAGGGAAGGTTATCACGTGTAGTTTTTTCTTTGAAAATTCTCGAAATTTGGAATACACGCATTATGTTGGCAGCAGAGTTATCGTTTTTGACATTTAGGTACAACGTCAAACACCAGAGCTTTTATATTATCGAACGATAAGTATTGATCGCTAAAGAGTAGAGGTGCCAACTCAAAGGACAATTAGTTAAGCAAATTGAACAGACGTTAAAAAACAATTTCGACCTAGTTAAAAGCCGTAAACAGTTCCATAATAAAACGTTACTCAATGGCCCAAAGCTGGGGGCTATTTTCGATATATCGACGAAATGGCAGGTGGCAGATCTTAGAAGATTGCAACTTCCTACATTATTTTACGATTTCCTTTCATAGCGTTTTTAGAGACGAACCGTACAGGATGACGTTGGAGAACCTTTGCGTTTCCGTAACGGAAGAACGCGACGAGCTATCAGTTGATTATTTGTGGATATTTTGACAGAAGCCGCAGAGATGTATTTTGCGGTGAAAGCAAAATGAAATCCCCGCTGTCTACAAGAAAAGAACATTCAACATCTTTGCCTTGGACAGAATGCCACGTTGAGCTGTCATAATTTTAAGACAGTAAAAGAATTTGTCTACATACGAAAAATTACTCCTGTCAACCTTTACCATTGGCTTAAAAGAAATTTACAAAAAAAAAAACAGTCAAGAATATGTGATTTAATCAAAGGGTGTCAAATGTAAAAGTACAAAATGCTGACATTGGCTATAACTAATAAGCCCAGCAAACCAGGTGGTTCGCATTTCGTTTGCGTCTAGTTTACATATTTCTCTGTCATTCCTCAAATCTGCTTACTTCTTCATCTTTAAGATTTAACCGCATCAAGTTTTTTGAACAGTCAGGTAAGGTATTGGTACCTAGGTACTTAAAAAATAGTTTGATCGCACTTTTATATTTTGACAGTTGCTAGAACGAAATTATTCCTCACTACCGAACGCGTCAACTTTTAGGTTGGCGAATTAAAAGATATTTTCTTTAATTTGCAGTTGCGACCATCTTGGGCGCCGGCTACATTTTTCCTAAATATTTTGTACATCGTTAATCTACTACTACTTTCATTTACAGCTGTCAATTTGACTAAAACGGTCGTAAATGAAGCGCGAAAATATTATGGTGCCACAGAAATCACAATATGCAGTCACAAACAAAAACAAATCTGGCAACATTTTCAACGTATATTAATTAACATGATCTCTCCTCATTCTCTCTTCTTGTTGTTTACGTTTACTTTTAGCTTTTAGCTCACATGATTTTAACTGGATCGTATCTTTGCGTTTCCAACCCTTCCCCACTTCGTACACGTATCAACAACCACATCATTCGCAATTTTATTTATCTTTTACTCAAGTACGAGTCCATGTGCAATGCAATTCTGTTTGGCCATCGTGCATTGACTTTATGTTCAATGGCAGTAGAAGTGGAACAACGAGTTAGGTATAGCGCTCTGTTGATAGGCAAAAGCATACAATGTGCTCATCGCTATTTACTAGGTAGAAGTGGTAGCAAAATAGCTGAACGCGGAGAGGTGTAATTACTACTTTTGCAATAGCAGATGAAGTGCAATTGAGCAAAGCCGAAGAAACAAACGGGGAGTATAGATGTAGGTACATTTTGGTCGGTGTAGTAGTGTGTACATGTTCTCTTTCTGATGAAAAAGAGAAAGATAATACGGGGGGCAATCACCAATCACGCAAATGCTACACGTCATCCGCATCGTGTCACGTACAACTACATAAAATATCATCGGCAAACGGTTAAACAAAACGGAATGACTAATTGTTTATGCTAAATGTTGCGCGAGCATTGTGAAATTCCAAGAAATAAAAAAAAAACAAAGCAAAATGAAAAGTAGAAGCAAATGTAAAGAGACAAAATAAAACTACTGAGTTACGTTAATCTTTACATGGCCGGAATAACAAGTGATGTGCATGTGACAGAGTGTAACTGAGAATACAGCAATGGTGAGTAACAAATTAGGTAAAAAACAACTTTTTATAAATGGTTGTTGCGCAAAACTAGTACCTATGCGTTGTATCGTTGCAATATACAATATACAAAGGTAAAAATACAAGACTTTCTTGTTCATTCCAGTAAAGCTACACTCAGAACTTGCTAGACTGGGCGACGCACATGTACCTATACGAGGTTAATCATTTCGAGACTGTAACATTGACGTCACTATCTCGAAATGAATAACCCCGTATACCCGTATGTGACATATGAAATATGTCAAATCAATGACTGACAGGGAGTTAAAATAATTTAGGTTTTTTACAGCTCGAGAGTTATAAAATTTAATTCATTGCAAGGAATTTACTAAAAAATAATTTTAGCAGTTATTTGTTTATTTCTTATACAATTTACAATTTTAAGTGTCAATGGGTTTTCTTATGTTGCAGCTTATCTATATAAAGTTTGGGCGGAATTTACAGTTACGGTCAAGTCAAGAGTATTCTTGGGCCTCAACCAATATGTCTCTCCAATTAGCGCGGTTTTTGTCTAACTGCGTTGTCGCTCCGGGGTGTAGTCGGTGACCTTCGGCCGGAGCGTTGGTGTTCAATGGCGGTGTACAGCTGTCAAACATGCATAATGTCACATCAAATGGGCAAAAGAATAATGCCACTTTAAGCGGGCTGTGACAAGAGACAACTGGCTTCAGATTAGTGTGACATAAAACGAATTGTACCATTAAGCGATATGACATTCTACTATAAAAATCTTCCACTACAAAACGACAAAGAATCATCCAAGATATTTCGCCTTTTTAGCGAAAGAAAAAAGTGTTTGTTTCGTTTGCTTTTTGATTTGATGTCCTCTTTAAAGTTTGCTGCAGATATTCAATATCTGCTCCTTGTTGACATCTCTCGTTTCTAACTGTCCTTATATTTGCAAACGTGCCAGTGACAGCTCGCTTAACTCTGCCACTGATACTACTTGATATTACTGTATTAAACAGATTTAAAAAAGGTTGCCCCTGACGTAGTTAAACGTTAGATGCAAACGCACCACGTCGTTTAAGAACCTTATTGTAAATAATTTCCACATTTTACTTTTGCAAACTTCAACCTGGCAATGCCTATTAGTTTCAAACAACAGAGTTGAAAGCACATTCGTAGATCGCCTATATATTTTTCTCATTCGCTTTGGTAGTATCATTCACTTACCCACTTCTTTCAACACTGTCACCTTCTGCACCGACTCACACTTTTTGTTATTATGTTCACAAAAGCATGGCCAGGAAAAACGTAAATTTCCAGCAATTGCGGAGGTGCAAAAGTAGTATAACGACTTTTCGGTTTGCCATAGTGAAGTGTATGGTGAACGAAAAAACA
The DNA here is from genome assembly GCA_916610125.1 of Cheilosia vulpina. Lineage (NCBI taxonomy): Eukaryota > Metazoa > Arthropoda > Insecta > Diptera > Syrphidae > Cheilosia > Cheilosia vulpina. Next base: position 70,992,557 of record OU744277.1, on the reverse strand, counting down.
AGCCAAGCAAGAAGCTTGCTCAAGCCATCGAACAACAAGTCCAGAGGCATGACCAGACCACTGAAACAAACAGGAATTCAACACACACAACCGGCAAACAATGGTATTAACCGAATGGATGGATCTATTTTTATATCCGCCGCAATGATTTCCCAACAAATTCAAGAAAACACTGAACAAATAATGAGTAAAAAGAAGTAGGTATGACATTTTCAGCGCACACACATGACGACTTTGTGTCAAAAGTTGAATACTGCGGCACAATGATGTAGTTAATGTTTTGCGAAAACAACATCATGCAAAAGAGAATCCGTTGATTTATTAAGTGTATTTATACATATTACGTTCGCTGCTACAAAATTAATGATAAGCAACCATAACCTTTGAATACAATTGCGACACAAATGATTGGAACAACGAAGACGACTCTACTAATCGCAGATCTGAGTTCAAGTAGTATAACTTACCAATAGAACGAAAATTCCATTGGAGAAAACCCATAGCAAACGAGTTCCGCGTCATTTCCGAGTTTAAATGCATTTGCAAGCCAGCCAAACGACTTGACGCGATTTAGGTAATATAGCTTGACATGCAAGTCACCATGATCTGCCTGAATAAAAAGTGCACCGCGCATGGCAGACGCATGTTTTCCTTTCGTACCTACAACCAAGAAAGAATCCAACATAAAGTCTTATAAAGTTGAGCACACGTGGGCTTTACATGTTTGCTTCTGGCATGACATGACAGCGGCATCGCACAAGATTATGACTTGTCGTTGAAGTGTTGGTTGAAACATTTGTAAAACGCCTCTTTTTTGACGTGTCTGCCTGTTTGGTGAACTTTTTGACCATTTCAACATTAGTTAATAACTTTTTATTAATTTTATTAACACCTCGAGGAACTGAAAGAAGACATTCGGAAAGATAACAAACAAGCTTTTCTTAGAAAGCACTCGGTGACATTTTGAACTGTAACATTTCCAACTGAATATTACAGGTGTCTGACGTTTTAGGTTCTGAGCTAAAATTACAAATATGTCACAAAATGTTGTAAGTAAAATACGTGTAATCAAATTATGCCCACTGATTACTATCACTTCGCATCTAAAGTATAAACGCCATAATAAAGAGAGCCGTTCTCTTTGTTGAGTCTTGACATGCAAATCACTTCGTACGAGGCAAAACGTTTCTGCAATCCCCTCCATTAGCCAAACAAGTAAACATTACTAACTCACAAAATGTTTCCATATTCGTGGTTGGCAATTTGCACAGCAAGGCAACTTTCCCTCAAAGTCAGAGTCAGTCGTATGCGAAAAAAAAAATACTGCACGCAAATTGACCTCTATTACCATTTTCGTTTTGGGTTCTCTCTCCCCTTTAGGAATGTTCATAAACCATCCCACGCTGCTGCTGCCTTGCTTTGCGCGCCTTGAAACAAGTACTTTCGACTTTTTTCCAATCAAAATCCAGGAGTGCGGCCAAGTGTGCTTTTTTGTGTTTTCACAAATTTGAGTGTAGATATTTGGGATTTGCGTCGGGAAAATGTAATTGGAAACAGAATGTAGCTACGTACATTCACTTGTCTTCATTTGCCATTTTCCACAACGACCAAGAGAAATATGCACTGTTCCGTTCCGATGTGGTACAAATAGACAGAATGTTCACTTCGTTGGCTTTGTTCGTTTGTCTGCTCTTTATTTTTAAACAGGTAACCGCGCATGAATACGAAAATATCCGCGTGGTAGATAGAAAGTAAAGAAAAACAGTAAAGAAAATAAAAAACAATATTCGTTTTTTTTTTACGGAGCTATGGAACAATTTACGGTGGTGAATCTGAAACGTGAATAGTATACGCCGTTACACTTGAGTGAATTTTTCAGAAATGACAGTTCCTGTTTTTCTTTTTAGCGTATATGCATGTTATTGACAGCGAATATGCAAATGCTTAGTGCTTTTGTTTGTTGTTGGTTTGTATATAATCCATGGAAATTCAAACAATGGACTAGATCCAGATGACTGTGCAATGTAATCGCAGACAGAGACAGCAACTAAACATAAAAAATGCTGTAATCGTATAATCAATAGAAAATTGGTTTCGAAAAAATGATAAAACAGATCCATACATGTGATACTAACTTTGTGGGCCGATTAAATTGGGAATATGGAAGTACCCCAATGACGTTTCCTCTGTCGAAAAAGGGATTTTGTTAGTGCTTTAGAAACATTTGTGCTTGCCAACAGGCGGTTTTTTTCTGTAGTTCCTGTGAGAAACGGAACTGACATTACAGCTTCTAATTTATTTATTGTGGTTAACTCACAAAATCAGAGAAAAAATGTTATATTTTGACAGATAAACAGGTACAACCATGGGTGGAAGAAAAGAACAATATTACCAACCGCAGCAAACTTGTTCAACTCAATTGCTAATCTAATCATAATGACAGCTAGTTCTCAAATAAACGACAAAAATTGTCGTTGCAGATATGGACTTAATGTTCCTTGGTCAGGACCTTGCTCGGCCCGGGGGTAAATTTGTCCAAAAAGCCAGATTAAAGAATGAAACAATATAAACTACTGCACTTTAGAAAACAAATGGTCAAAATTCGAAGGACGACAGAAACCTTAGTCTGACAGTTCTGCTTTATGTTAACAAGTACGGAAAGAGTTGCTCTGTCAACAACACAAATGTCATTCGTATGCTCGTATATGTCAAACTGATTCTTATTTTCCCCCAGAAAAAAAACTACGATTAGGGCGCAATTTTTGAAAATATCAACGTCAGTCGCAGTGTATGACAGAGAACCAAAACCGTTTTCTTACTTTTGCACAAGCACAAAAACAATTTGATTGAAATAAATATTAGGAGGAGGGCAAAACTGACTTAGTGAACCCGTTCAAAAAACCCTGAATAGTTAAATCACAAGTACAAAATGCGAATAGTTTTTGTACATTATACATACCTTATACACTCACTCACTCACTGTAACTAACAATCGAGCTCTAGTTGCCATTCTTTTTTCTAAAGGTCAATAACATTTCAAACCGGCAATTTCATTTGTTTTTGTGCCTACCACTTATTAGCGCAAGCAATTTCATTTCGTTTCTATCCTTCATATATAATGATAAGACACAATGAGCCCGGCACATAGAGTATGCAAAGCTAAACAAAATAAAAAAAATAAAAAAAAACTACAACACACACGGCAACTTGTTTAGGCTCACACTCGTGCGATTTTCTTCGGCAACCTTTTTTCCGATAGCGAAATCTCCCCAACTCACAGTATTCTGTTATCCGCACCTTTTGTAAAGAACACGTCAATCGATGTAACCGTTGATAGCTGCCCCTTTCCCCCCAGCAGATCACCCGTTAAACACATTACGTGAGTAAGTTAGATAGGCTGACCAAAGATGACAGTGTGAGAGTGTCATACCATATAACATTTCGCCATATGTGAAATGATTATAATGTATACAAATACGAAAAAGAAAATCAAGTTTTTTCTCTAAGACCATGGCTGCCATGATAGAACTCGGCTTACTTCTCGCGTCATCGTTATATTTTATCAACAGTCATTCCATTTTTGGTATAAAATTGTCACACCACACTCACTGTCATCGCACGCTCTGCCTCTGAGTTTGAATAAGAGAAGAACGAAAAAAAAAAACACAAAGTAAGTTTTTTGAGTGTTGTATTAGTAAGCGTAATTGCGACATGGTTGGCATTTACTTTTAACAAAGATAGCTACAATACTTCATAATTGAATCCTCAAAGGATGTTGTCTGTTCTTCTGTTTTACCCCACAGAGTAAAGGTAATGCTTGCCACAAGTTGCGCATAGTACATTCACAGAGACCTTTTCGGATTATGCGCTTTTCAGACAGAAATCATTCAGGACTTTGCCGGCGTGACGCAGAAACCCAATTGGGTAAGTTCAGTCGCAATAAGCAAAAACAAAACGTTGTGCCTTTTATGTACCTTATTTCGATGATTACCTAACATTTAGACATTACATTTACCGCCGGACATTTTTGACAGCAAATCGGAATGAACAATATAGGCCTTCCTCTTTCAATTAAGCGCAAACAGCACCCACACTAGCTTTACGATAAAAGCTGTATTCATTACTATGCTTTCCATCTGCTTGTACAATGTACATACACTTACACTTGAATGCAAGAGTAAACAAGAGCATTAAGCATGTGCTCTCATTTTTGTTTTATGTCTGAAGTCTGACATCAGATGGCGGCTGCACTACCACTTCGCGCGCTTGTGGAAAATTGTTTACACTTTTGTGTTCATATGCTCATTCTGGAGCTTTTGTTATTTTTATCTGGGACTGGCGGGGCCGCAAAGGTGCTTCAACTTTTTTAACATTTTTATTGAAAATATATTACGTCCAAAAGGGCAGCGTGGGTGATAGAGAAAAGTTGCGCATACGCCCCCCTCAATTTAACCGTTCGTGTGAAAAAGTACTCAATAACCCCCGCGTGGGTATAAGAACGTAAACAAGAAAGCGGACTTCGAAAAAACCCCAATACATAGAGTGCCATTTTGCATTTGTCCATTAGCACGTTCGCATTCGCACATGATAGCTGGATATCGCGGATTACTGAATGTCACATGTTTGACGCTCGATTTCCAGATAGCTAGCTGCAATCTATATAATACATGTCATTGTAAATACAAATTAACCTAAATGAGATTGATCCAAAGACTTTTCATTGAACTTCGGTCGAAATACAGATCAAAAGATAATAAGAGCATGCTGTGCATGACTTTTCTGCCACAACTAATACAACTACAGATGCAAAAAGAAAGTCAGCTCTTCATGGTCGCCAAAAGTGTCGAGCAACGACGAGAATATGTGTTGTATTCGTTTTTGGTTAATAAATTCTCATTAAATGCATTCACTTGTTCGGACTTCCAAAAATAAGTACATAGACGCTTTTGGTTTTGCTTGTTTACCTAAATTGTTGTTTATTGTAATTTATTATGCTAATTGGTCTATTTTTAAATTGTTTTTGTGAACTCGTTCTTTTATTTGTTTCTAAAACCAAGGCATTGACATTTTATTTATTTGGATTATTGTTGCTGTTACAATTGAACACAAGTAAGTAAGAGTATCTTAGAGGCCAAGTGATGTCAAAGTGCTATTCAAAATAGTGACATTTTGTGTCAAAAAAATGATAAAATGGGTCGAGAGTGACAGCTGTTTTTTACGTTCAAATATACACTGCCTTTCACAATTTGCAGACTCTACGTTCGCTGTGACTAAGTATAGCCCTGTTTTTTTGAGCTTCGTTCTCAGCAAAGCAAAGTAAAGTAGGATTTTCAGCACACAATTTACAATAACTACTGCGAGTCTCGAAGTGTCAAGTAGAGCGTAGTTGTTGTAATTGCGTGTGGAAAATCCTACTTTACTTTGCTTTGCTGAGAACGAAGCTCAAAAAAACAAGGCTTATGTAGATAAGTACTCGTTTGATCCGCGAACGTTAACTTTTGGATGACATAAAAATATCAGTCAAAGAAAAAAGCGCTTATATTGACAGCAGCAACTTCGAGAGGACTAAGAGCTTCGTCTACATTGGAGCAAACTCAACTCCCCGAATGACTTCTTGATGGAGATCTGGCGAAAACAGCTGCAACTTCAATTCGAACAAACAAAAATAAATAAATGTAAGTAAATAGTTCGCTCAACAGGTCGGAAAAAAAACCCTGGGCCAGGCTCGTTTTGGGTGAGTTTTTCATTTTTGCGACGAATGGAAGAGAATTACAATTTTATGCCGAATCCAAACGGTTAATCGGTAGGGTCGTTCATGACAGTTATACTCTTGGATTTTTGACAGACGCTCGCGAGAGGTGGGTGAAAACCTTTAGATATAGGTAATTTGTGTTTTTCCGGGACAAACAACGGGGCTAAAAATTAGTGACTAGAAAGACGGTAAGCGCAGGCAGGTGAGCTGATGATGGGCTTCTCTTTGGTATCCTGTGCGAAGAGAGCGAATGTACTCGAGGGTAAAAACACAACCAATCAGCCCTTCAGCTTATGCAGCAATTAATGTTAATTGTTTGAAAAAGTGCGCGCCCATCGATTTGCTATGACATCCTCCAAATAACTGATTTATTTATGACATATCGGCTATATTTAAACACAATGCCATACATGCTACCCCATCAATTAACTACAAATCAATTCATTCGTGTAAAGCATGTTTACCCTTGCTAAAAGCAATTGGCATCCAACCAGAAAGACCCTTTTTTTATTGGCAGGAAAAAATCCCTGTTCTCTGTCCGACACCAAAACATAATCCAACAACTTTACCATTGCCACAAGAAAGCCATTCACATATCCAACACCCCAGATGGCTGAGCTTACCACTGATAAAAAATGATTGATAGTAATCAATTATTTCTTATATAAATCTTGTTATGAGACAGCATTAGAATCAACAGCTATAACATAACCACCCTTAGGCGGGCGATGATCCGGTCAGTATTTGGCAATCTGCCTCCAGAGAGGTAATTGGGGGATTGGGACTGCTGTGCGAAAAAGGACCACACACATTGCAGGGCATAACAACCCCCTATGTATGATAGTTATAAATATTGCATCCGCAATTTGTATATCCCTTCAGCATGTGGGGATCGAGTGACATAAGTTGTTTTGCACGAATAATACAGCAAACTTGTCACACGCACGCATTAATTGGCGTAATGTTAAATTACAAGTGCGCATCACTTGAATGAGATATATGAAATTAGAAAGCCAATTTCAGACGAGCTGAGGGCTTTTGCAATTCGTCTACCTCGAAGAAAAAAACAACCAGCAATGATGGAAATTGCAGCCGTTATTCAAATGATTGCAGCAGGTTATGGGCTGAGCCCCATGAACTCTTGTCTAAACGAAAGACTTCCAAAAGGAGCAACGTTTCGGTTAAACTTTTGAAGCAGTTTCCACAAATAATCATACAAATTTTAGAAACATTTACAATTTTTTACAAGACGATTAGTCTTTGCTGCCTTGCTAGGCTTATCTTTCACTTCAGACGTAGACGATTCACAAGGTTCACTATTTATGTGGAAAAATGTAGTTATAGGTAGTGCATTCGGCCGATGTGACGGTATTTTTCTCTAAATTCCACAACTAAAGTATCACAAGTTACTAAATACCGCTGGACAGTTCTAGCGACAAAAGAAATTCGCCCGAATTCCGGCATATGATACGTGATAGTGAACACGTTATACATCTATACCTCCCAAGCATCGGAAATATTTACCAATAGCCAATTTCCTGTGCAATTAGTCAGCAACTATTTCAAGACAAACAATGTACAAGTCCAACTCAATTCAAACCTTGCCTCACGAGTTTCAAGATAAAAGGCATATTTTCAGCATAAAGTCACCTGGTCAAGTCAGAACCGCCTCTCTTACTCACACATTTTCGCTCGCAATCGATGAATAAAATAAAAATCCTTGACCATAACCTAGCGAATTGCTTAGCGTTCTCCCAGCCAGCCATAAGCATGTCAAGATCGGTGTGTTGCCAAAAATACCAACTCAAAAATGTTTTTTGTTTGAAACGTTTCTTTTTGCTTCAAGGTCAACACATATCTCTTGGAATCGCGACTGCGATGGAGAATAAGCAACAAAAAAAAACACTACCACACTCGTGGCGCAAGTGTTTTTGTTGTTTCTAAATTTAATGCCTTTCCAACACTTAACGCGGTACTAAAATAGTAATCTGGCTGGCTACACATGCACATATTTGTATATATACCAGCAGCGATAAGAGAGCCAGGCATGCTACTCACTGACACTACTCAGACTCAGAGTGGTTGTAGAACAAAAACAAGCTTGCTTGGTCGGGTTTTATCGATGGGTGACGTTAGTGACGTTTGCGCGTACATTCAACCTAAAAGACGAAAAACTAGTTGGCCAAGCGAGCGCGCCCAAAAATAAGCAAAAATTAAACAAATCCCACAAACAAAACACACAGAGCCATATGTGCAGATATGAATCTAATCTCGTAGGTGAGAAACCTCGCACTTTGCTGCACAAAGGTGCAAAAAGCCCACCTGAGGAAAACAGAACAGACAAACAAATGGAAATATTTTCTTTGTCCTTCTGTCCTTGCCTGGGAAAACAGGAGCGAGCATATGGATGAGGCAAGCGTAGGCAGGACGCAGGCGAAGAATTTGCCTTTTGTTCAAGGATTTTGTTGTCGTTCTCTTTTGAATGGCTCTGCCAGCAGCAGCAACCTGTTTTCCGATTCGGTTACACTGTGCTGTGGGGCCATGCAGAACAACAACAATGCAGTCCAACGCGCTTTCCCTCCTTTGGGTAGTACAACGTACAAGTAGGTACAACATCAGGTTTTGTCTAACGACACCGACGACACGACGAGTGCAACCAAAGCTTTCATAATCTCTTTGTTTCACTTTCCCTTGCTCGACTGCTTGCTGGTTGGTGTGTTCAGTGCTTTGTGCAAGTGACAGTGTACACCAGATCCAGATACTAGGGGCGCTGGTGTTTTATTGTTTTGTTGGATTTTTCCTACTACCTATTACTGCTGCTGATTATCTCCCTCTTGTGTTGCCTTTGAGTCTATTCTATTTCGAAATTAACACCTTATGGTTGAAGTAGAAACAAGTGTAAACGTTTTCGGATTGCTTAGTGGATTTGTGGTACTGAGATTTGTTATCGTTATCGCTGTTGTTGAGCACAGCGCTTTGAAGTAAATGAATAGACATGCAGAGAAAAAATGCTAGTACGTATATGCAACCACCAGGCATCACCCCCGCCTGGTCATACAGTGTTGCCATGCAGACAGATAATGATCTTCAATTATTTGTAAGCTAAAGACAGGTTTGTTTGACGTGGGTCCCAGTGCGCACTGGGTTAACCCTAATGTATGTAGTACTGAACTCGGCCTGGTACTGAAAACCTGTGTTTGGCATGACTTCTAGGGCACCCAGCACACTAGTTGTGCCCTGCACTGACCCCAGTTAATTTGTCGGGCCAAGAATTCAGTGCCGAGTTTTGCTAACTGTCACTCAATCTCAAACTCATCGTCTGTATTGCAAACACTTTTATAAACTATTGGCATTATTGCAAGCACAAGAGCAGAATTGAGTTCCCTCATTTTTAACAATAAACGGAAAAGAAAATAAATCTTCTTCATACTCCACCAAAAGATACCTAAATATGTTTCAATGTTAAAAACTGACAGCCTGCAGGGCAACATTTTGCGTTCGAAAGGCCTGTTTTTTTTAGCTTCGTTCTCAGCAAAACAAAGTAAAGTAGGATTTTCAGCACGCAATTACAACAACTACTCTCTACTTTACACTTCGAGACTCGCAGTACAGTCGAGTCCGCTTATCTAAACTTCGCTTTACTGAAAAAATCGTTTAATTGAATAACCGAATTTAGCACGCAGCATTTTTTTCAAAAATTCGAATACGAATAGCTCCGCTTAACTGAAACCCGCTTAACTGAAAAACCCTGTTAACTGAACAAACTAATACGTCAGAAATTAATAAATTATACTAATTCAGCTCCGCATTACTAAAACAAAATTACTAAAAACAAACATTAGTAAAATTTTTTATTTCGTCAACTGAACTTGTCCATTGAACTTATGACACTAACTTCATTGTGTGACAATTTTGACAGCACGATTTCATTTGTGTTTTTAATTCTCCTTCCTTCGGCTTTACTACATACCCTTCGGTTAAGTACAACAATTTTGCAGTTATCCGAAGTCCGTATAAGTGAAAATACCGCATAAGTGAAATAAAATTTGTGGCAAATTGCCGTTTCAGATAAGCGGAGTAGACTGTAGTTATTTTATTAGGCGTGTTGTTTTGAGCTCCGTTCTCAGCAAAGCAAAGTAAAGATTTTCAGCACACAAATTACAATAACTACTGCGAGTCTCGAAGTGTCAAGTAGAGCGTAGTTGTTGTAATTGCGTGTTGAAAATCTGACTTTACGAATTTTCAGGGTTGTGCAGATTTTTTGACAGGCATGACAGTCCTTTCCTATGTCACGAAAGTCGAAGGCGGATAAAGAAGATTTGTCGTTTTGCTAACAAAGTTCTTCAAGTGAATTTCAGTCCCAAATGCGTTGACGGATTTTGGAAGAAAAAATTTAACAGCTCTAAGATCTTGAACTGGTGAAAAAGTGTCAGCCAGTCGGCATAACAGAGTAGAGTAAGACACGTAAAAGAGAGCAACTTCATGATGCGCAAATGGGGACAGTTACAAAAAACGCACCATCTACCTCGACTGTCAATAAATAACGATTTTTTTTATCTCAAACTTCAATCAACCTCCCACTGCAATTTTTCTTTTGGGGTTAAGGTCGAGTAAATTTTTGTATGCACGATGTGTGGACTTTTGATAAAACATTAATTCGAGAAAGAACTGTGGACGTTCAAGAATCTACTTTAGTAAGTCTGACAGCTGTAAGACAGTTTGTTCAGTAGATTTTTATGGAGTAGTTTGTAGCCAATAAATCTAGTCAAGAGTAACTTGACAGAGTACTAAGTTGGCGTTTCTCTGACGTAGGAAAAGTGACCGACCAATCAAGTTTTTATCGACTCTAGGCAAATCTAGTACTTTACTGATAGTTCTGGCTGGCTGTCTGACATTATGGGACTATATTAAGCACCAATTTATTAAGCTGAAACTGGTTGAAATACTGAACACTAAAATACATATATTTATAGCTATAAGAAGCAAACGAAAATATCTACCAATTCGCGAACAGCCTAATTTTTTTTAAACTTTCTTTCCAACGGCGCAGTGTCCACTTTGGAGCTCAAGCTCAGACACATCGGTTGTTGCCTAAGAGCTCACTACCTACCTACTTTAATTTATTTTAAAATTTTTCAAAGATTTTTTCAAAAACGTAGTAGTGAAAACAAAATAAGGCAGAAACGAAATCGTAGTTTTTTGTTTGTTTCTTGTTTTTTTTTTTAAAGTTTTTTAGCATTACTTTTCTCCTTGTTTTACGACGTTGTGGGGCACTACCCTATTGCATTTAAAGTACGTAGGAAGCAAAATCGTCACCTGGCAACACCAATCATATTGGGGCCGCATGCTATTGCTTTGCTATCCATGCGAATGCGATACATAAACCAGATACTCAACAAGAAGCACATGAAAGTTTTACCGCCTTCTTTTGCCTCTTTTCTTTATATGAAATGCGGCCGCCGCCTGTCCCATCTCCCATGTGTTGTGTTTTGTGTACGTACACGCCAATCATTGTTTGTTCTCTTTATCGAAGCTTTGACATCATTTGAGATCACCGACACCGCCGTCGTCGTCGAAAGCAAAGCGATGGAGAATCGCTTTTTGCTAACTAGAACAAAAGAGATAGACAACCTTCGTTGCGAACAGCAGCTCTGTAAAGTAAGTGATTTTTTTAACTTTGCACATGAATGCCATGTGCATGCATGAAATGAACGCTGATTATAAGCGGAGAAACACAGTTATACTATCAAACCAAGCAAATCGCCAAAAGTGAGCACTAAAATCCAAAGCTAAACAAAAGGCGAGGCACACGGGGACTGGCACGGCACGCCGCACGCCAAAAGAGAACGAGAGAAATTATCAGCAAGCGAAAAGAATGAGTAATGTTTTTCAGTAACTTGGAAATTTAATTTGTATTGTATCTTGTGTCAGTAATTATGAATGTCCAATTGGTCCTTTCTGAGTTCCTACGTATTTCGTTCTTCCTTCCCAAAGGGTGCACATTGAACAAATAAATTAAAATTAGTTAAATATTATAAAGTTATATGGGTACGTATGATATGACACAATCTGTTTTTTAACTTTAATCGCAGCCAAAGGAGAACATACCTATAGAAAATTGACAGCAACACGAATTACCTAATATGAGTTACATATTAGGAAAATAAACCACAGACACATTAAGACAATGTAATAAAGGTATTTCTTGCAATGATTTACGCCGTCTGTCACTTTTATTATTACAAATCTAGTAGTTACCTATGTATGCTTACCTTTGAGAATTAGTGGTGACAAAATAAAGCAGATAGGTATTGCAGCAACAGGATGAACAAATGTTTTCTTTTTCACTTTTTGTTCTTTCTTTCACTCAAAAGATCACTTTAAAATTTCATGCATTTATTGAATTCCAAAAAAAAATAATAATTTTTCTTTACCACGAGTTCTAAAAATATAAAAAAATGTCTCAACAAAAATTCCACAAATAAATCACTGATTTTTTCTCGTTCCACGCACCGAACCGACGACGACCAGTGTTTTTCTCACTCGGGGTACAAGTTAAAATGAAAAACAAAATAACGAAATTTCTTGCAGTGTAGTGGAATTAGTATTCAGTTCAGAGCAAATAAAAAAGAAGTACAAAGTTATGAAGAGAAGATAATAAAAGGGAAATGGAAAATATAAAATAAAGATGGCAACAAAAATAATACGAAATACGCCCGAGCAAAATAAACACACGATGAATTCAGTTGGTCTGGCAACTTAGTTAACGCATTTGCACTTGTGTTTGTGTTGTGCTCTTTTAAAATCTTTACTTCTCTCGTTCAATTAAAAGTGAATAAATAAATGATGGGCATATTTCACTCACACGCCGCACTAACTTTTGCCCGAACTGTCAAAGAAATTTATATTTTAACATTTCCATCAGATGAATGCCACAAAAATTAATCACATTGGGTTCATACGTTTTCGTACACTGTCCGTCTATTAAAAGTCCATACCATGTAATAATATTTCACTGAATATCCGCAGCAACGGTAGCCAGTGTTTTCCCTAGTGCGCGATTGAATGTTCGAATTTCACTTGGCTATAGCCATTCCCTTTTATTGTGATCAATCAGAATGGAACTGGAACGTCTGATGCTCTGGCCCCTGGGGCGCTGGTGTGGTGGTGTTGGTTCAGTAGTTTAAGAGAGTGAGTGGCATTGAACAACGTCAATGATAAAGCGCAAGCAAAGGGAAAGGCTATGGCAGGCAAACAAAACAGAATCGGTTGGAAATTGGAATTGGAATGGATATTGGAAAATGGAATAAAAATTTTAGTAAGAGATCTATCTCTTTCGAATAAGAGCATACCGAATCCTAATAAAACTACAGAAGCTCACAATTGGGAATTTGTAATTTCCGTTCCTTTGTTTTGGCAATGTAAAAAGTCAATGTAGCGGTAGCGGTAGGTATTGCCAAGTCGAAAGAGAAATGAATGGCTGCAATCCTGCAAAATACTACACAATAAACAAGGCAAGGCAAATAAATGATCGAATTCGAATACATTGACTCTGGTCTGGTGTCTGGTTTGTTATCAAAACCTAAGTCAAAGATAATGGAATACAGAGATATATATCTTTCCAGTGGAAAGGCGGCTGCCTACAAGCTGTTTTCCCGAAAAATTCATGAACTCACGCACATATGCTCCTTTCTTTTCTAGAATATGTGAGTTCATGAATTGGCAACATGCTTTTTTGTAGCTCACACACATTCACAGACGGAGGTTGAAATTACAAAAACAACAATGTAAACAAATGGGTTTTTGGGGGATAGACGTACGAAAGATATCCATCTCTTTTATTCTTTCATCTCTGGTCAAAAGCATCTTTCCATGGGAATTTAAATCATTTTGAACGAGTGAAGTCATTAAATGAAGAAGTAAAAAATTCGTTATTAATAATCATCTACTAGAAAAAAATAAATAAATAACTGCGAGTACATCACTTTTCTAAACTTCTTTTAAGAGTGATATTCAGAAAAACATATGTGCAGATGTAACACCGATATTTGAACATCTAGTGGTGCTGTTGGAGCGCCCAAGCCTTAAAACAGAAACAAACGTGAAATGTTTAAAGTTAAGACAACTAACCCGACATTCATGACAAATGGACTGGCTAAAGTATCATTTACGGGAACATGGTCTTGAGCAATTTGGTTTGCAATTACGATAATCTATAGAGTAACTGAAAACCAAACAACAGATTACGGAATTCTGTTTGTAATATTTCGCAGATAACGAAATGATAAATTCGTTTATAGTGTTTGTCACATTTAAATGTTATTTTACTTGATGATAAGAGGACAAACGGACTCGGTCCCAAAACCGTCAAGTAAATAGATAAGAAAAACGGCTGTGACTGTATTTTTTGAGACAAAAATCGCAAATTTGCATTTGACTTGGTTAATTGTGTCAAAGTATTGTTTACTGACGGATGTGTTCCTCGAAATTCTAATCATTTTTGTTATCATTTCCTAATTTGTTCTACTGCAATATTTGAACTTAATTTACTTAAGGGAGCGTAAGTCAATTTCTGAGTTATATTTACTTTTGTTTTGTGGTTTTATTTATGACTCGTTTTATTATTAGTGAACTTACAATTCGGCCATTCGCACGGCAATAAATTACACGGAAAACTCATAAAAACGATCCGTTCTGAATATAAACGTATTGTAGAAACTATTTACTTGTTTATTCTGGTTGATTGGTGAATATTTTATAATCAAACACATCTAATTTGGTTTCGCAACTAATTATACAATTTGAGCTTCGTATTAGGTTACGTATGAAAAGTTGACGGTTCCCTCGTCAAACATAACTACACCTCTATTAAACTCCAAAATTCCAGCACATCAACGAACACACTTCATTCTGCAATTGACTAAAAACAGTCCAATTCACAATAGCACCAAGCCCCCTCAAAACAAATCATTTGACTCCATACATATTTTTATTGTTGTTTTGTTTATTTCCAACTGTCATTATCATAGGTTTCCGGAAAACAAAAATAAACACTCAACTATTTCATAATAACTTTTGTTCTTATTAAAGTTTACTTTTCGTTCCGAGCTTCAACTGACACCTGACGGTGCACTTTAATTGGGTAATTCGTTGAAAGCGCTTTGCAATCGTAATTCCTGAAGACTCACTATTTCTTTGTCATTTCGCAGCACAAAAGAAAGTTCAAAGTCGAGACGGAGACGATACCAACAATGTGCGTAATATTCTTTTATGTAAATTCGAATCCTGGCCCAAATGGCCTTAAACTAATTGTCGCTTCGAATCGAGATGAGTTTTATTCAAGAGAAACCCTCGACGCAGATAGATGGGAGAAATTTCCACATGTTTTCGGAGGTAACATGCCACTTTAATGAAATTTAAATTTTATTCACACAACTTTTCATAATATTCTCTAGGCATTGACCTACAAACCGGACGCGAAGGTGGCTCGTGGTTAGCCGTTAGTGGCAAGAATGACATTTTTAAACTCGGCGCTCTGCTGAATGTCACCGGAGAGCCAAAGCCCAAGCATGCCGAAGGTGAGTGACACTTTAACCCTGTTCAAGTAGATGATTGGCTTTTTATTTCAAAGAAAATATTTTTCTTGAGACTAACTTGGTTAAATTATTACCACCAAACAAATAACCTCACACAATCCCCACACCTTGCTGTGCACATACAATTTTTATCTCATGCAATCATTTCAAAAGCAACATGCACATCATCAACTAATCTCTTACTAGGCCGTGGAATGATTGTGTCGGATTATGTTGCTGGAGATCTGTCCGCTGAGGAGTACAATCGAGGGCTGTTGGACGATTGCGAGAAGTATACGGCGTTTAACTTTGTTGCCATCGAGTTGAAGTGAGTTTTTATTTCCGTCACTCGGGCGTATGTGTAACATTTTGTTTGTTCTTTCTAAAGCGGATCATCTCCACCATCCATTACTCTATGTAGCAACTCGCCAAAGGCGTTAACATCATTTAATGATTCCGAATGTTATGGCTTCGGTAATAGTCCGAGCAGTAGTCCTTTTCAAAAGGTTAAAGCGGGTCGAGAACGTTTTAGGGAAATCATCAGTAAATACCTAAAAACAGATGCTAAACCATCTCAGGAGAATCTGGTAAAAGAGTGCATGAATTTGCTAAAGGACGAACAAAAACATTGGCCCGATGAGGAGCTGGCCGGTCGCGCGCCCAATTGGGGCGAGCAATTAAGCGCAATCAATGTGAAAATCCTCGATGCTGGCTATGGTAGCCGAACGCATAGCGTAATACTCATCGACGCCGACGATAGACTGCACTTCTACGAGGAGACAATGGTCGGTGACAAATGGAATTGCAAACACATCGTGGAGGAGTATTTCCGGCCAGAAAACGGCCTTTGTACTGAGTAAAAGGTTTGTGGGTCGTATTTCTGTTGTGATCAATTCAAATTATTGGGCAAACAATATTCAAAGTATTTTTGTACACATGCTATTTATTTAAAATAAATAAATGATTTTGTGATTTATAAAAAAAAAATCAACCAAACAATTTGTTGATTCCTTCGGTTACTTTTTACATGTGCATTTGGTATGCGGTTGTTTATTGCTTTTTGTATTTCTTCTGTATCCTGTTTTTGACTCCTTTAGACGCGCCCTTCTTGGCTCCCTTCACTATGCCCTTAAAGGTTCCAACGTGTTTGGCTCGTTTTCTGCAAAGAAATGTGGGTGGCAAATGGTGTATTTGAAAGTTTTCCAATGGAGTCGATTGTTCTTTGTATTGTCACCGATATTCTCATGTATATGGCAGACTTTTTCACACCTATTCGATTAGAACAACTGCGCACCCCAACTCACCTCTTGTTAAGAACATTCCTACTCAGCGGAATATAGGCATATGGATCCAATTTGCCTTTCTTTTTCATATCTCCTTGGGCCTTCTTTGTCGAGTACATAGACGCTGTGGTCTGCACTGAATAGCCAGTGTGTCCAGATTTAACAGACGCCGCCACAGGTCGGTGAATACCCTTACCACCAGCAGTGTAACGTGATGTTGCTGTGCGTCCGGATTTCATACTCAACGAGTCCGCTGCTTTGCGTTTGCGACTTGGAGCAGCTGGAGCTTCTTCTTCTGAAAGCACAATTCCCGTTTAATGCAAGGTCCAAGCTCAAGTTAAGTTCCAACTTACCGTCACTGCTGTCGTCTTCTAATCCTCGTTTTGTTGTTTTCTTGGCAGCTTCATCGTCTTCATTATCACTGCTGTCATCACCTGAACCGCTGTCAGCAAATTTATCACTAATAATCAGTCTTCCATCGTCGGCTGTTTTGAAGCCGCGGTTTTTGTCTTTCTGTTTCTTCTCTGTAGACGCTGTAGCTGAGGAAGTGCTTGGCATGTTTGCTAAGAGAACAAGAAGGGTTAAATGACAAATACAACTAGGTGGTCTCTTCGAGAAGACTCACTTAGAACATTTCCAATCGATTTAATGTCCGCCAAGTCGACAATGTCTTCGGGATCTTCCCGAATGTACGTTTCCTGGTGTTTCTGCGATTTCTTTTTTGATTTCGCATCGTCTTCCATTTCTTCTGGCAGATCTGAGTCAGAATCCTCAAGGATGTCATCGATCCTAAATTGAAAGAGTGAGCACTCCCCTAAAGAAACTCAAAATAAAAACGATCTTACGTGACACTCTTCTTCTCTAGTCCTGGCACGAATTCATCTTCTGTGTCATCGTCTTCATCTTTGCCGTCCTCTTCGTGCTTTTGACGGATTTCACGTCGCATTTGTTTGCGGATCTTCTTCAGTCGACGATGAGTGACTTCATCGTCACCGGGAACAAATTTGATCAATTCCTCAGCGGTAAATAGCTTGCAGAGCTTCTTCAGTAGATAGCCAATTTGAATGCGACAATACCGCTTCGTGTCGGACATCATGGCTGAGAGAGATTTCATCTGCAATGGAGCAGGTTGTTAGTTATATTTTCTCTGGCCTGCTGCTTACTGGGACACCTATACTTACAATATTTTCCAAATGATTAGCAATCAGCGGCGAGGGCATCACCTTAATGAGGGTAATGAGGAAAGCCACAGCGGCTTCAGCTTGCGCTCGACTCTTTTGCACGATAAACACCAAAACCTGATCCAAAACGAACTCCAGAGTATTGATAGTCAAGTGTTTACCCAAATTCTGTACCACGGAGCGAAAGGCCAAAATCGTATTTGTGATGATGGTTTCATCGCCAGCAAAGCCAGCCATCAGAATATCAATGAAATCGTTGAGCTTCTCAGCTTCTTGGTAAAGATTGCCAACCAGCTTGATGATCTCCTCTGAAATGTTCTCCTTTCGTGTGGAGAATTCCCTGTAGGAGACAATAGCTTCGGGGATTGTTTTCACCACAATCTTGTCGTTGACGGTCAAAGTTTTGCGGTTCTCTATGAGAATCTTCAGGCATCTGGTGTTAGTGGAGAAAACATGTGATCAGATGCTCGGTACAGTGTCCTATTGGAACTTACTTTAAACGTGCCGCCTGGCATACAGAGCAGCTGGTGGCGAAAGCTTCCAACAATAATTTTTGAAGGGCGACTACATTCTTCTTGCTGAATTTCTTACAC
This sequence comes from Cheilosia vulpina, assembly GCA_916610125.1. NCBI lineage: Eukaryota > Metazoa > Arthropoda > Insecta > Diptera > Syrphidae > Cheilosia > Cheilosia vulpina. Next base: position 70,974,173 of record OU744277.1, on the reverse strand, counting down.
TGCGGTATAGTCGACGTAAGGATGTCACGGAGGAGTCTGAAATAAATAAGCAAAACCTGTCAAATGCTGCTCACTGTTTTTAGTCGAGTTTGATACTTACTCATACGTCTTCCGTTGCTGCTTCTTTAACTTCTGATCGTCCTTGGCGACGATTTTTGATTTCTCGTTCTTTAGAACGGGGACAATGAACGTCTCGAAGAAACTCTTGATGACATCTTCGGGTTGATACAGCACCAGGGCACAATTGATATCGAAAATGGAGTCGTTTTCGAAAGTGCCCGTCTGCGTGGAGGTCAGTTGGGCTTTCGCGGATTCGAAGAGTTCCTTCAAAACTGGCTCTGGCGTTATGGTCACATAGGCCTGGATGACTTCCAAAGCCTTTTTGCGAAGGTCACCTTCGTAGGTCCCATTCGGCTTTTGTGTATACACATTGAAGAGACGCGGCAAAAAGTTTTTCGAATACTTTGCAAGGACTTCACGAATCTCGGCATTTTCGCAGGCGATCAATTCGATTAGACCATCGAAGATTGGGGCTCGGAACTCGGGGTTATTGTCGAGTGCATTGCCAAGAGTTGGGGCAATCATGCGGAAGTTTTCCGGGTCCTTTGGGTTGCGACAGAAACCAGGCAACAGACCCCACAACTGGCAACACAACAGCTCATAGGTATGCGATAGTGTGACTTGCTTCTCCTGTGTGTATTGATTCCACTTGTTGTTGCAGTCCAAAGCAAGCGGAAGGATGACATCTTTGAAGAATTTGAATGTCGCTCCAGTTGCGCCTTCTCGTAAGAGTGGCAAAAGCCATGACTTCTCTAGCAAAACCTCTCCTTTGGCGTTCGTAAGGGGAACGGTTTTCAGAACACTCTCTGGACCCATCGCTTTAATGGCGGAAATAATAGAGTGTTCAATATGAATGCGCAGCGAGCTCTGGGTGTCATAGCGATTGGCTAGGGTAGCCAGCGCTGTCGTCAATTCCTTGCTGTGGGAGGGAAAATCATTATAATATCTCAAGATAGGGGCCCGCTTATACTAGCTCACCTGAAAAACTCTCCACAAATGTCGAACACTATTGAGAATGTCAGGATAACGTACTTGGCGACGTCTCCAAAAGGCGCAGAAAGGACCTTGTTAATTAGATTGATTATTTTTGTTATGGAAAAGCGGTACTGCTCAGCGAGGTCATGGTTGGCACAAGCCGGCTTTACGCATTCCTGAAGAATTTCCTTGATTATATTGGACACCCCTGTGACTATTTCTGATCTGTCTGACATCCAGAGATCTGTTGTGCAAATATCTACCAAGCGCGGCAGTGAATTCACACATAAATGCAGCTCAAGAGTAGCCAAGTGGATGTGTCCCTCCTTGAGAACCGTGAGCCATGCTAGAGTTTGACGCACATCCGAGCGATCTGGGCGGTATTCGTAGATAGCAGCCAACAGCTTCGCACAAAGCGCCCCATTGAGATTGTCAGTGCGTGAAAGAAACAAGGTGTGAAGAGCTTGAAAACAGTTGGTTCGGACCAAGACATTGGCCGCTGTCATGATAGACAGAAGGTTCTCACAGATCGATCGAATGTCGTCGGTTTTAAAGCCCGCCAGCGTGTCCTTAAGCAATGTTAAAGTGTGCAGAACAGTAGTCTGAGAGTTGGCAAGGGTTTCAGGTTTAAATTGATTTAGACAGAAGCGCACTACGCGACTCCCAGCTGGATGGTATTTGACACGATTCAAGGACTCGGGTGCCTTATCTGCTGGACCTTCTGAGTCTAGCTTCGGTGGGAGCATGAAATAACTGCCGTGAATAATGGATACGACGGCATGCTGGGCTGCTTTGCGAAGCTTCGGCTTTGAGTGGATTGTAAACGAAAGAATCGCATCGATGTACTGCCATGTGGAGGAGTACGTCCATGTCATGTATTCCTGGGCGCGCAGTAGCACCGAAAGGCATCCAATGATCTGGAAAATACACAGTAATTAAATTGATATCTGGATGACTAGCAACAACTTACATATTTCAAGATTGACTGATTGTTTGTCTCCAGAAAGCGCTGTAGATTTGCCAGCAGTGTTTGGGCAGTTTCAGAGAATCTCTTCCTCAAAACCGGCACTGGAACCGACTTTATACCCATTCCTAGCAATGAAATTCCAGCAATAATCTCCGAATCCTGGTCACTTGCTTCAATTGCCTCCATTAGTAGTATAAAGTACTCGGTAGACGAACCTGTTCCGCCACGTTCCTTAATAATCTCAGTCAAGGCGGTCAGAATTGCCAGCATTTCCTTATGCAAATCCGACGATGCACGAAAGCCAGACAGAAGTTTTTTGAAACTCATGTTTGTGCAGGTGCTGTAGTTTGAAGCGAATGTTTTAAATGTCTTAAATGTTCCCAACTGGGATTCGGACATATCTTCATCGCCATCATTATCATTGATACTAAAGGAACGTAGGCTGCCAGCAACGTCATTAACCGTAGGTTCCTTGTTGCCACTAGCGTAAAGCTGTCGCTGTTCGTGTTTGAGAACTGCCTTCAATGTGAGTGAGGTTTTCCCGGGTTCTGGTTCTTGAGGAGCTAACAATGAATTAAGTTAATTTGTTTTCTTGATTTTAAGGACCAAAAACCTTACCCAAACTCAAATATGGCTGAAAGAATCGAGATTTTGCTTTAAGGCGGTGCTTCATTTGCTCGGGATTGGATGTTGACGATTCTCCTTTGGCCCATGTTTTGCCTTTGGTATGTCGCTTTAACTTGGACCGAAATTTACCCATCTAAAGTGATTTACAATTGGATTATCTGTTGGAAGTTGGTATATTTCTTGTTAAATTATTGATCAAATTGAATCAAAACACGTGCGAATTGCTCGCGACTGCAAACTCAAATTCACTCAAATTTCAAATATTGAGTAAAACGTCATATGTCAGTTTAGATTTTCTTTAAAGATGATGGTGCCCTCTGGAAAATAAAATCATCTCCTAAGGTGGTTGCGCATGACACACACCTGGCGGTTACGAATTCTTTATCGTTGGAAGAAATGCTCTTTTAAATGAATTATTATTTTTCGAGTATGGAAATGATTTTTTATATTAAATTGTTTTTGCGGACAACTCAATACACACAAGAACCAATAAAATTCGGATTTTCTGTTCGATTTGGCAGTCGAAATCTGAAATCTCAGATCAAAATTTGGAAACGACATAATTACTTGAAAAAAAAACTAATGTCGTTATCGATTTGGCAAACAGATCAATCTTTTTGAAAAAAATCAATTTTTTTTTGATCGAGATTGCTTTTCATGCAACCGGAAATCTCAGATCAAAATCTGAAAAGCCAAATCGAAATGACATAAAAATGTTCAATAAAAGGTCGCTTACTCGACGAACAAACCTCAAAGTTGTTGTTGCATTTTATGCTGTCATTTTAGTGTCACCTTTTGTGCCGCACGTGCTGTTGTGTTTATAACACATCTTTAGTAAAATTATTTCATTAAGAGAAGTAATAAATGAATTAACATAAATGGCGAACAAGCTCTATTTGGATAACAAGGACTACGACGTTCCATACGAACCATCAGACTCAGAAGATGAGTACAGTGAAGAAGAGAAACAGATTCTGAAAGAAGTTCGCGAGGGCAAAAAGCGGAAATCTGATCCCAAACAGGAGCTTCTGGCCTTCGACGAGAGTGCTGATGATGATGACGATGATGATATAATTGGTGATAGCGACATTGAGCGTGGCGATGAACACGACGGCATTCCCGATGCTAAAGCGTGGGGCAAGCAACGTCGCTCATACTACAACACTGATTTTGTCGATCAGGATTACAGTGCGTACAATGAACAAGAAGAAGAACAAGCACAGCAGGAAGAGGAGGAAGCCAAGGCTATTCAGCTACGTCTGGCAAAGCAGCTGGATGAGGCAGATTTCTTCTTAGACCTACCAACTGGAACTGTGGACACCGATGACGAAGCCGATTCAAAAAACAAATCGAAATCTGAAGAAAGAATCAAGCTCAAGTCGGATCTCAGCGGAATGTCACAACGACAAAAGCAGCAGCTTTTTGAAAAAGATTCTCCAGAATTTGCCGGACTAGTTGGAGATTTTCAAACACACTTAGCAGAGAGCCAATCTTTACTGAATCCAATTTTGGAGTTTTCAGCCGAGAAGGGAATAAATCTGCCTATTGTAGACTTTGTTCAGACCAAAAACAACATAATTCTGACTTACTGTACAAATATTGCTTTCTATCTGCTGCTCAAGTCAAACCGGATTCCCATCAAGAACCATCCAGCCACCAAACGGTTGGTACAGATGAGGAAGCTCCTCATTCAACTGCAGCAGAAATATGACGATGTAGTGAAGCCACAGTTGGAAAACTTACTGGCGAAGATAAACTCTGGCGAAGAAGTGAACATTCTACTGGAGCCGATTGTCAAAAAGACAACTAAGAAACTACGCATGATGAAGGCATTTAACGGTGAGGACGAAGAAAGCGACGATGAGTATGACGAAGAGCCAACGAGCAAACGGGCTAAACTCTCTGATGAAGAGGGCACCTCGGGTGACGATGATGAAGAAGAAGAGGCCAATATTGACGAGAACGACGAAGCAGACCGTCGCGGTATCACTTACCAAATCGCCAAGAACAAGGGCCTTATGCCACACCGCAAGAAGGAACTACGCAACCCCCGCGTTAAGCATCGAAGCAAGTTCCGCAAGGCACTCATTCGGCGCAAGGGTGCTGTGCGGACAGTACGAAAGGAAACCAAACGCTATGGTGGAGAAGTTTCTGGCATCAAGGCGACAGTCAAAAAGGGAATCAAAATCAAATCTTAATGCGTTCTGTTGTTGTTGCTCTTGTAATAAAATTTCCACTTTTAGGTTCTTTAGAAAAATGAATTGCTTTCTTTATGTTTTTATTGGGGTTTTTTCAGGAGCAGCAATTTGCGAAAGTCATCGTTCGTCTTGGCGGAGCCGTTGGCTGAGGTTGTTGTTGATGCAGTTGTTGAGGTAATTTGTCTTCGGACAGCATTTGGAATTAGGGACATTCGAGGCTTTTGATTGGGTATAGCTGATGCTTTCGACTTTCGTCCCGAGCTCATGCCCAAGATTTTTTCAATGATAGCGGGTTCTTTTCCCGCAGCTACCTTGGGTGGAGGTGCAGAAATTGCAACGGATATCTGGAAAGGCAAAGGATTGTATAACGTATCCGACACGCATGCGGTTTTTCACTTACTGTTTGATCTCGGAGCACGTGTTGATCTAGCTTCATCAGAGCTGTGGAAGCGGCCTTCTCCGTGTCGAATTCAACGTAGGCAATGCCTTTGAATTTTCCACTCCTGTAAGGAAACAAATGGTAAAATGAGAGCCTCAGTTATTTTGAACGGCTTGAGGTTCTATATTTTTTCTTATAAGGTAAAACTCGCGTGAACCGTATTCCTGCATCCGAGAGTACGAGTCTAATTTTTAAAAAGCAACAGCCCATCGGCACTTACTTGTGGAACACCAACCGCACATCATGCAGTTTACCAAAAGCACCAAACATGTTTTCAACTTCATCTTTCTTGACATCAACTGGCAGCCCCTTGACAAATAGTTTTTTCGGCTCCACACCATCTAAAGTAAAGAACTGTGTTAAAGAACATCTAATGCGTGTCAAAGCAATTACCCGAAAATTTGAACTTCTGTCTCCTCTCCTTATCCCGCAGCACACTTGAAATATAAACCGGACGCCCACTGAGCATTTTGCGATCAAGACTTATAGCTTTTTCAACATCGGCCTCACTCTCCAATTCCACGTATCCAAAGCCCCGGCTTCGACCATTTGCTGACCTAATCAACGAAAGACTCGAAATGTTTATTTCTGGCAGCTGCTCCTTGACATCTTCCTCACTGAGGCTAAAAATAAAACAAAGTTTAGTAGCGTTTGATGTGCCTACTGCCAGCTTACTTATAGTCCAAGTTACTGACAAATATCCGCAGGTGATCTTTGGACAAATCAATCTCTTGATTCTCGTGCTCTTTGAATGCTGCTTGCTTTGTGTCTTTCGCTTTAAATTGCGCCACAGGTACATCATCAGATCTGAGCCGTTTATCCTGTGCAGTTTCTTGTGAGACATCACTGGACTTCCTTTTCCTATCCTTTCCTTTCCGCTCGGCCTTTAACTTGTAGTCGACCCTTTTCGTGATGTCGTTTAGTTTGAGCTGCAGTTCTTGAAGAAAGTGTTCACAATCCTTTTGGCACGAGGCCACTTGTCGAATTGTGCCATTGCAGCGTTCAAAACGTTGCCACGCCGACACTATCACATACGGATTGTCCAGATTTTGGGCCTGAAGAGCCTTCCGATAGAGTCTGCGAATATGCGTAAACGTTAAAAGAAAAACAAGTTTTAACATCAAGCAACCTACTTCCTTGTAGCCTCAAGGTCTCTTCGCATTTCCAATTGAAGGAACTCTATCCAGAGACCGCTTCTTGTGGCATTGTCCGAGCTCTCTGTTTCGGACATACAATTTTTAATGTACATTTTTGAGAAAAGCTGCAACTTACCCATAACAGTTGTCCAGAGCTCTTTTCCTTTTTTTGGATCCCGAAGCGGACCGTACTCGAGTCGTCCCCAAAACTGCAGAATTTCACAATTGCAGTCAGCCAATACACCCCACTGCTGGCCCAATGAGTTCCAACACAAATTAAAATTCCTTCTTAGTATTTCGCACTCGCTCTCATCTTCGTAATTGGTAAGTCGCCTGAGGTAAGTCAGATACTCCAGCCAAATAGCAACGACTGGCTCTGGACTTTGGAAGCCCACCGCCAAGGAACTCTCCAACACCTCTTGGATCTCTTGGCGGCTCTTCTTCATTTTCTCCAACAGCTGCATTCGTTTGATGTACAACTTTTCATTCCATGAACAATTGCGTAGTGCGCGGTTACTGACATCCACCGCATCCTGACGGAAAACAGATATATCTTGAAGTTCCTTTGGCCGTTCATATTCGTCTCTGTAATCCAAAAACGAGATGTATTCCAACCAACAGTCGGCATTTAGACAACAATCAGCCACCAGTCGTTCGTAGAGTGTCTGAAGGATGTTCTCGTCGAGGAATTTGTCAGATTCCTTGATGTATGTGCGGTAGACTTCGGCTTTTTCTTGATAGAACTTTGGATCCACCTCGGTTAGCTTTTGTTCGTGTGGGAGAATCTTTTGCAGGTGGGCCTTGGCTTGGAAATATTTCTTTTCAATTGGTTCCCACTCGAGACTGCTATAGGCGGGGGTGTCTTTGTTTTGTTCAAACGCAACCTTGAACTCAATGTACGTGTCCTCCATGTCGAGCAGTGGTAGTTTCAACTGGCGCAGGTAGCTTCGTACAGTTGATTCTATTTTATCGTCCGAGCTGTAAATGAAAAAAAAAAAAAAATTCGTGTAAATTTCAAAATAACCCATCGGAAGATTTCAAATGTTTGTTGGTTGCGTTTGGCTTAGAGATGAAAATAGCACCGGTATGCCAATGCTTTCGTTCTATTGATTCTGACAAACTGATTCATGCCGCTGAGAATATAAATCAATAACACATTTCATGAAAATCTTACCTTGCCTCCCGCTTTGAAATAAACTTTCGATACATTTTGAAGAACTCATTTCCCTTCATGCAGTGCAGAGCATAAATACCCAAAATCTCGTCCCAAATTTCATCTGCCCGACTCGTACGTGGGGCAAGTTCTGCATATTCCAAAGCAACCTCCGTACCTTTAATTCAAAACGGATTATTCAACAGATGTGAAATGATTTCTATATACTACTCGTACTGTAATAATCCCGTAATGCCTTCTGAAAGAGTTTATCGACCTTTTCGATTTCCGTATCCGAAAGTGCTACGTTGGCTTCAATCTTTAAATATTCCAACCATATCTCTGGCGCCAAAGGATAGACTGAGGCAAACAAATTGTATGCGTTTCGTATGTTATCCAAATCATCAGTTTTACTACAAATTCAAAAGAAGTCTCATCACACAAGAGTGTTCCAATAATGAAATTTAACTTACTGAGATAGTTGACACAATCTGACATACTTATCGTATGCATAGCGATTCTCTTCGAGTTCTTTAAGAAGGTTCATATATTCGATTAAACTCTTACTGGTGTCGTCTTCCGAATCATCATCATCATCGTCATATTCTGGTGCAGCAGCGATAGCTTCTTCATCCATTAGAACATCCTCATCGACCAGCGATACTTCATTTTCAACAGCTGCATCGCCATCGTCGTCGGACTTCAGAAGAGCTTCCTCCTATTTTAAATGAATTGCATGATATTTTACGAACGAATTTGATATGCCAAACAGTAATTACCTCTGCTTCATCTATTTCATCATATTTTTTTGGATTTTTGGACATTTTATTTCTCAAATAATGAAAATAAATACTTTATACACAATATTTAGAACCTAACCACAAAAATACACTGTTTTGGGACGCACCAAAAAATGTTTGAGTGGGTTTTTTGTGCTTCGAAACGTCAAAGTTGAGTGGGATTCGTCTGAGTAATAACTCAGAACTGTTTGTTTGAATTAACTGATTGCGTTTTGAATAAGTGGAACGCGTTTCTATTATATGTTGTCTTTCTTTTGCAGGAGTTTTTTGCTAAATTGGTGGCTAAATTTCTGTGATTATTTTTATTGTAGTTGTAGCTGTACTAATGTCCGTTATAATAAATTAGGGAGCTTACAAATGCCACATAAAACTATTGCCGCGAGTTCATTGTGATTATGTAGTCATTTTCGCTAATTTGCGGTGCTACTGCTATGGATGAATAAAGTATACTATAAACCAGACTCAAAGTATACTTTTTGCCTCTGCTTTAAAATTTCAGGCATTATAGAAACCTTTTCAATTTTGAAAATTTTTGTTGACTCACCGACACCGTACCGTTTATCGGTTGAATAAGGCTTACCTTGTTTTTCCTAGGCTTGCAAGACAAACAAGATTACTGAATTCCTTTCAACATGAGTGCACACCCACATACGTGTAAAACCACAGCTATTATGGCAACTCCATGCGTGACTAGCTTTGCAATAGCGCAATTACTTCCAATTGGAATTTATAGACATTACGTCTACTGATAGGACAATAACGCAATCCAATCAGCGTGTTTCATTGATGAACAAAAAACGTATCTTTACAAATATATTGTAGAGCTTACACATATTTTTGTTTTTATTAGTAGGTACCTTCGAAGGTCTGAGTCACAAATACATTTTGATCTTAAAGATATATCTGAATGTGTGTATCACATTCGTTGGGTTGGATAAACTAAAAAATACGCTAATAAAATGGATGGCCTAGCCGAGACGAGAAAGAGATGGGGGTAAATTTGATTTACAGTCTAACTAAATGCTAAAACTAATAATTTTGAATTAAGAATAAAAAAAAGACGCAAATGGAACTACTTCCTTAAGTACTTTGTTCAATTGCTTTCAAGTTCATTGTTTGTTTTTTTTTTTAGATTCGACAAGTTCAATTCCATACTGATTCCTGAGTGTGTTTGGAAATGTTCTCCTAAACGTCTATTCATGTTTCCTTCGAAATGGAATGCGGTCGAGTAGGCCATGCATTATGCTGCCAGGTATCCTCTGGTGTTTGCTGATCAATTCTGCTAATTGAAGGGCTACCTAAAATGAAACACAACTTATATAACGACCTTGATTGGGTGACTAGTAAGATCAACTAACCTTAAGTTGTAGCTCTTCGGGTGTTATATTCGGATCGTATGGAATAGGCGCTCCGAGGTATGTCCGAAATTTAACTGGAAACCCACCGTAAATAGGACATACTGGTATTCGTATCGCGTTGTACAGCCATAGAAACTGACGTCGAAACAGACCCACCTGGCGAAAGCCTTCGCGGAGATTTTCTGTGAAGAATGGAATAATTGGCACTTTGGCTTCCAGTGCGACTTTTGCAAATCCAGTGCGATTTCGCCAGAGTAGCTCATAGTAGTGATCGCCGAATTGTGCTTCATATACCCCACCAGGCGAAATGGCCAGCAAATTGCCGTCCTTGAGGATGTTGCTACACGACTGCACAGTGCCAGGGCTAATGTGGAAAGCGTCGGCCAGCAAACCCCACCCAGGTAGTTTGAAGAGAAAACGATCGCCGACTGTGTACACCAGACGATCACGCTGCAACAGGACGCGAGAGTTGAAGTAGTACATGTCGATGGGAATAGCACCATGGTAGTAGACTATCAGTGCCGGACCCTCAGCAGGAAGGTTTTCCATGCCGATAACCTCGTAGCCATGATAAATCCGGGCGTGAGCATCCCAAATGGCAGCTACCAGCTTTCGACCAATGTGCCAGAAATTACGATCTGTTGTGACGGCGCGCATTATTACTTGTCTGCAAATCGAAAAAAAAATTAAGAACAATTTATGCAGGAATAATGATTTTAATGAAATCTAAAAATATCCTTGCTTAGTTGGTAATTTTTACGCAAATTTCAATTGCAATACACGATACTACACCCAATCTGACAAATTGAAATGGTCTGATTAGGATTACTATCATTGCCCCTCCTCGAAGAAACTCGACCTTGACCACATACTTTAATCATTTGACTTACCTATGCAGTTTGTAAACAAATAACACAATAAACGATATGTAAATAAGCGCCACAAATACCATTGGTAGAAGGAATGTTATAATCAAGGGCAGCAGGATTCTGTAAAGCCATAGCGAGTAATCCAAGTCAATGTATGAAGCTATTCAATGAGAAATTTATGTTGTTTATGATAAATTGTAAAACAAATGCTTGCTTGTTAAAAAAAATCACACCACTTTCAAATTGATAAGATAAAGAAAAACGTATACAAGCTTTAATTGTTGTTACTCACAAAGAAATGTTTGGATTTCCACTGTAAAGTTCTGGAAGAATGCCATGGTCTAGCAATTGTTGAATAAGAAAATACACCCCAACTGTAATGTTTACCTACTTTAAAGTGCAAACAATTTGATTTTGAATTTAACTTTTTTCAGTTGAAGAATATTACTCATTTCACGTCATATGTTCTGAACACTTTACTAATTTCTTTTCTTTTGTAGGTATGTAGGCAAATACTCTTTTTCAATGTGAAATTCGAATGATTTGCCTTGAGCAGTTCATTTCTGCTCATGTCATTTTGGTAAATAAAAAATGTGAAAGGTTCGATGAAAGATGCGTGTAGGCTGTATTCAGTGAGAAAGATATGTCCTATATAAAAAGCCCATATGACACTACATTTTTTCCTCACTTTTATCATGTTGAAAAGTCAGCGGTGTGTAAAAGAGACTGAAGAGTGTATTGCGAAAGGGGCAACCACAAATTTTCAAACGAATTTATTTTCAAAAAATGTTGAAATGTCAAAAAAACAAAAAGCTTCCAGTAGCTGAAAATGTAAGTTGAATACATTTGTAATGCATTTTTTTTTGACATTTCTACATTAATAAAGTTTGTGTGTACGCACTCACTCCTATTGAAAATTTTCGTGCTCTAGTTTCATTTTAAAGCTTAGTACGCTGCTCGAGCTAAACTAAATTTTATCTGGTCTCCAACTTTTCTCTCCAAACATCAGCTAAAGTCCTAGCTAAACTTTGACATAGAGTATGTCGTGGATATGTGTCACAGAAAACAGCTGCTCTTTGAAAAAATTTCCTTCCAAAATTGAATTCTCTCTTATTTTAACTATTTCTGATTCTAGGTACTTGTCGTCAATGTAATAATTAAAAAAGCTCATGCTTTCATCCTTTTTCGCAACAGAACAACAAATACACAACGATCTGTCACAATTTAGCTTCAGAAAATGTGTTAAATTTTGACAGCCATATGAAGTACATCCTGAAACAAAAGTTTGATTATTTAGCACGAACTGCGTACCGCTCAGCTAAATTTTGGAGAGAATTTTGTATGGGAGCGAATTTTGTATCTGGTCTCCAACTTTTCTCTCCAAACATCAGCTAAAGTACTAGCTAAATTTTGACATATAGCACGCCGTGGAAAGTGTCACAGAAAGCAGCTGTTCTTTGGCAAAACTTCTTTCAAAAATTAAATTCTCTCTATTTCTGGTTCTAGGTACTTCTCGTCCATGTAATAATTAAAAAAGCTCATCCTTGCATAGTTTTCCGCAATGGAACAACAAATAAACAAAGATTTGACACATGAAGTACATTCTGAAACAAAAGTTTGATTATTTAGCTAGTTGCAGAAATAAAGGTGTAAACGAAGAGTTATATGTTTTGGGAATTGAAATAATACGTCCCTACGTACCTACATTTCTTAAGAAGGTATAAAATAATCCTTGGATGCAGCCCATTAGCATTGGAGAGATTTGATTTTGAGCCGCAATTCTCCACCGCAATCTGTCACTGTCAAAACAAATTAAATCCAGCCAACCGAAACCGCACTGTACTGTTCATCTCTCTGTCTTTCGTTCGCATTCAAATTGTAGTAGCACACAGACAGCGAACAAGTACGGGTGTTTTTATTTTATTTTGTCGCTTGATCATGTAGATGAAGTACACATCGAGTGCATTTCCTTCCAACCCGAACTTTGTTTTTATTTTGATTTTGTTTTTTTTTTTTTAATTTGAGTTTAAGCGACTTGTCCCCCAATACGAAACACATAATCTGAATAGTGCGGTGTAAAAGTGTTATAGATACCAGAGAATTCCAAGTGAGTTCGATTTCACGGTTAATTGTGAAGAAAACAAGTTTTGCGAAAAATAAGGTGAAAAAACAACGTGAACTCTCGCGGTTGTCTTGTTAGTTTACTCCCTCATTGCAGTGAATACAAATTTCTACAAAAAGTCTCGTGCACAAAAATCATAAAGCAAGAAAAGGCACACGTATAATTTGCTTTTAAAATAAATTCAAATTTCGCACGCGTACAAAGTACGCCAAATATTTTTCTAATTTATCAGTTCAACACTCACGGTAAGTACAAAAAAAAAAAAAAAACAAATTAGTAAATAAATTTAACCTTTAACCAAGTCTCATGTTATTTTTTTGCTGGAAATTCAATTTTGACTTTTTTTTTATGGTGGGCATGTCAATTAAAACAACAATGACCTCAATCAATAAAAATTTTGTTATGATCTTGTGGCTTGTGAGTTTTTGCGAGTAATTTCATTTATCAAATTCTAATTGCCTTTATTTTTTGTGCGATAGATGAGTATATTTCATGTATAGTGTTTCTACACATAGGTAGGAAATGTAATAACTGCAAAAAGTTAAATATGCAAATGAAGAATCGCAAATCACTTCTATATTTACACAGCACTGAGAATAGACGTACTAACGTTTTTGTCGGTTCGCAACAGAGAACAGAGAAAGCAGTAGCAGACTTTATACATTGTAATTTATATTCCACACTCACATGATGTGAATGACTATAGTAAGATATTTTACAAGCATACGTCTTTGTAGTTACCCAAGGTTATACTTTCGCCTTAAGGCATCCTTCTGTTGCTCTGTCTGTACCCATAGAAAAGTTTCATTTCATCCTGAAAATGCATACCAAACAAAAGTTAAGGTCGCTTTTATAATTTAACTTGAAAAGTTATCAAACACTTTCAATAAATACATATTTGATACCTATTGAGAAAATATTGAGAAAAATGGGCGTGGTAATCACTTTTTTTTTTTTTTTTTAATCACTAAAAAAAGTTACGTGGATGTACATTTTATTTGCTGTTCTTAAGATGTTTATCCGCTGATATTAAGTAGGATATTTAGATATTACCGTAGCTATACATTTCAATTCCTCCCTGCGTTTACATAAATTTCCTCTAAATATTCACATTTGTTCCATAGCTCGGGGTTTCCTAGAAAAGAGAATGCAAATTTGTGTTCTTCTTTTTACCAAACTCATTTAAAAAAATGTAATCACACCTTCTTGTCAGCTGTCACACAAAAAGAAAACAAAAACAGTAATTCTAACATAAAAGTGAAGTCTGGAATTGAATCGCATCATCGAATCGCACTATCATCATAGTATGGTTTGTCTATGATGAAAAGTACTGCCAACACTGCTCTAAAATGGTCACACTTCGCAGTCGCAGCTACATCTTTCCTTGAGACATTTAATTTACAAACATTTCAACCAATTAGGAGAGCGGCTAGGCTCTTCTTTTTTAAGTCGAGCTGATAAGAAAAAATTTGTTAAGATCAAATTTGCATGGCAAAATATCTAATTTCAAACAAATTGTTGTCAAACTCTGTAATGATTAAACAACCTTAAAAAATGTTTTATTGTTAACTGTTTGTAAAAGTTAATGGACCGCCAATAACAACTTACACTCGTAAATATTCACAAAAGTGTTTCATTTTACAACAAAATGCATGCCTATCGTGTGCGTCACGAAGCTGTGTTATAACTTTGCCGTAAATTATGCATCTATTGTCGTTTGTCTCCCTTTCCGAGTTGCTAGCAAATTTAATGTAAAACACGAAAACGTATTGCGTAACTTTGTGAATTTTTCTGCAGAGCGACTCAATACTGACTTTACATAATTAACTCGTTAAATTCGCCCTGGTCATGCCTGACGATGAGTCAGAATTTGATTTCAAAGAATTTGATTCCGAATAAAAATCTAATAAAATCTAGTCTGGTCAGCGCCATTAGATATTTGGCAAGTTGCGTTGTAAGAATTCTTCTGTTCCAGCTATTGAATTCCCAATTCCAAAACACGCTTCTAACAGAAATGCAAATTTGTGTCGCTTAAAGTGTAAAACTCGTCGTCTAGTGGCGCATTGTTGGCTGGAAGAGCAAAAAAAGCTAACAAATACAATTGATGGTAGCATGTCGATAATGCTGGCTAATATCCAAACAAATAGATAGCGCACAAAAGGAACAACAGGCAAATACATATATCTGGTAGCGAAATGTTGTTTATTTAATCGGCAAACCAGTATTCCCGGCATATGTAGCCGTCAGACAAGAAGAATGCAAAACACTTTCGCTCGTCTTTTTTTCGGTTGCTTGTTTTGTTGTTGTTGTTGTTGGAAATGAATGGTAGCAATGGCAGTTAGATGGATAATTTGAATGTAGAACAGAACAACAACAGTGCAGAACCATCTCTTCCCCTTCTTCGCGGCGTTGGTAGAGCAGTTGTACTTGTACGTTGTACCATTGTGACACTTGACAAGGTGTGCTTCGTGTTTTCAGTTCGTTTTCACGAGGGAAAACAAAACAAGAGTGCGCCACCTCCTCCCTGATATGGCAACCACAAATGTCGTCTCCCGGTCGTATCGTAGCAATTGCTTTAGAGCGTTCTTAATGAATTGCTTCGCATACGATTTCAATTGCGGTAATTTTGTGTAATTACAACACCGATTTTTTGAATGTACTTTTCCCTGTGGGAAATTTGTAGGTTTGTGTTATTGCTGGAGAAAAAGGGAAAACATAATGACGACAAAATGTTAAACAGGTTTTGGTTTTATTTGCTGCCTCTTCTACTGACCCCCTTTGCGTATGACGTGAATTAAAACCCTGGAAACAATTATTCACAGATAATTTTTGGAGAACGGTCTTGTCGCTAGAGGCCCATGCGTTGCGTGTCCCATGGTGATTTTGTATGGATGCCAACCATGAACAAAATTCCGTCGTCTTACTACAACGATATCCCCTGCAAACGCAAATGGTCTTCAAATGTTTGGAAGAAGCAAAAATGAATTCTTGTGGTAGGAAAACATAAATGAAATATAATACTTAAGTCAGATTGCTAATCTGCATACAGTTGAAGGACATGTATTTTTCGTAATCACCTGCAACAAATTGTATCTCTTTTGAACAAACTTACGGTGAAAAGTCCCCTATTATGCAAGCCCTTCAACCTAACCTAACCTTCTTAACTACAGCAGATGTGGGCGCAACGTTGTGTTTATGATTATCGATGTACATATATACGAACCAGCGATTTTTGCTATTTTCAAAAGATTCTCGTTCGACCGTCTTTTACAGACGTCCAATTCGAATAATGTGAAATTGCGTTGAATTGTTCAGCTAATCATAATGAACGGGAGAAGATTTTGTTTGCCGGCGAGTTTATCCAGCTATAAATTTGTAGTGAGAAATGGTTATAAATGGTACTAACTGACCGGAGGAAGGTTCTTAGTTTAGCCGTTTCCTCCTGGCATATGGAGCTATACGAGCCACTTCCAGAATTTTTTTTTTATATAACACAAAAGCTTTAAGCCTGTTTAAATTAACTTTTACTTAGTACACCAAATTAAAAGATAATATGCAGCACCCAACCAAACTAATTGGACTCTATTTGACAGTTTCGATATTCACACTAGTTAATTTCGAAAGAAGAAATGATTTGTAAGCAGCGAAATTCTGAACAAAGAACAATGTAAAGTTCATGTTAAAACTTTTTGCGGAATAGATGAATTCACGAATCACGAGACTACTACCGTGGTAACTGGTTTTGTCTTAGAATAGACATTAAAAAGTTGAGTTAACAAAAACTAAACACTTTACCAGGGGACAGATTCCCTATATCAACGATCGTCGAAACAATATCGTTTTTGATGATCACCGAAATAAATCATATTCTGCTCGAATTTGTTTGACAAACGTCAGCTTTCATTGTATTTTTGGAAAATTAACTGTATTAAGCTCTTACACTTGTAATTTTAGCACTTGTTTGCTAGTTTTGGAGGTCTATCGTTTCGGTAATAATCGTCTGCAAAGTTATGGAATGAGTGCCCTCGAAAGGCACTTTATTTCCCTTCAGAATCTATAGGTCTCTCAACGGCTTAAAACCTGTTCTTAGATAATAGCAACTTGCATCACCTAACAAGCGATACCTTGATTCAGAATACACTACCGCAGTTCATCCTTCTAAAGCTGGGTTTTCTCTAATATCAAGGTAAACCCATTAGAGAATTCCCGAGTTCACGGCCTCGCGAAAAGCCCTTGCACTTAGCATCAACAAACGAACGGTGAACAAAGGCCGCCGATAAATAATGCTAATGAATTCCAATTCACGTTTTCGGATAATAAGCAAGCTATTATCAAATTCATTCAGTCTTCTTCACTGAACCGATCTAACGCAATGCACTTGCGGAAACCCATTAACAACACTAACAGCATTACGCGCTACGGTGTTTCACTTAAGTTGGCTGTGGCAGTGGCTGCGGCTCTGGCTCGCATTGAAGGAGAAAATGCTATTAATACTTCCCCGCTGGCCCGCCACCCACACTGCATACGCTGATAATAATATTTGCAGTGAATTAAGCGAGTTACTCATAGTCGCAACATAAATCCGATCGTAGACAGAGCACCCGGTCGGGCGGCACTTTCTGTATGCTTAAGGTACGCGCACAAGGAATTGATTCATATGCCAGAAGATGATGCGAGATGAGAAGATGGAAGAAAACTCGCTGTGGAGGTGAAAGTTTTCAAGAAATTACACCAAATCCGTCGAGCGAGATTGAATGAATGAATTTGGACCTTTTTTCTTTCCTTTAATGGATTAAAGATTGTTTTGATGTAAGCGCAATCTCTTTATAATTTGTTTTCCTCCGTTTACTCCTGTATTTACTTTGCGTTATTAAATTGAATATCTGCAGTGGATGTACGAGCAGTATTTGTTTTGTGTTTCCTTGTCGAAAAAAAAAAATCTCGCACAGTAAATCAATGTTCGTATGCCACCCGCAATCCCGAATAAATGGGAGAACGAAGAAAATGTTGCGCCGCGCAATAAAAATCATAAATTACAACAGGGAAAGAGTCGTCGTAAAAATTATGAAACGAGTCCAATAAATAACATGGCGTTTCTTGGCGCTGTACCTGGATTTTCGGTAATCCTAAATATTGACATGAATTACGTGTTGTTACGTCCGAAGTAGTTGTTAGTTTTTGGGCAATTTTTAAAGATTTGGATGCATTCCTGTGTTTTATTGAGGTTTCAAGTTGATTAAATCAACGATGGATGAGCGTTGTATTTTTGGATGAACTAAGACATTTGATTACCTTAATCAGTTGGCAGCGTTGATAAGACTCTAATAAAAACGAAATGTTTTGGATTTTTAAACCGACGGATGAATTGGTTGCTTTATTTATTCGACTGGGAATATGTTGCTTGCATTGCTATTCGCTTAACTTTTATGTCAAACAGAACACAGCAACTGAAAATGATTAACTTTTGAGAAGTTGTAATGTTTTCCACTGTAATTTTTCAATGACGCGTTTCATTTCATAAGCGAAATGTGACAATATTTCAGCTGCCCTCTTATTCGCGTCGCATGTACGGCTTTATAATGAAAACCCTTGGAATCTAGTGCAGGGTGCGGCTCACCTTATTATCGTCCTGGAGGCGGGAGATTCCGTTGGTTTTCGCCTATCTCCATTTGTCGTAGAGTTTAGCGTTTTTCACCTATACGCAAAGGTATTAAGTAAGCGCTTTTGTTTTGTATGTCAAAATACATTGCGAAATGAAATCCCATCTCAGATCTCTCTAAAGCCTAGTAAGAGCGGTACTCGTTAGTTGTTCTTATTTACTCGTTAGTTTACCAAATTTCTCTTTTCCTGTCATTTTTGATGAGAGAGCAAATGTGTGTTGTAAATTGTATTTATTTCGACTTTTATATACTCAAGTACGTGCAGTTATTGTACATTGTCTAATAACTATGTCAATTGGCGATTTGTTCTGTTTTCATCATACGAACAATAGTAAAATCAGTTTTTTAGTGTTTCAACAATTGAAGTTGTTGGAACATAGCCGAACTACCTGAACGCAGTCTTTACTGGAAGCTCAACTGAACGCAATAAAGGGGCTGTCAAACTTTGCCACGTTTTGCTTCACTTCGTTTTGGCTTGTCGTTTTTTTGCCCTCTGAATAGCTGAATCAAGAAGAAGCCTGCTTTTCTAGATAATTGTTGGACATTGAATATTTAAATAAAACAGACAAATTACAACAGTGGCGACGAGGATTTGTGGAAAAAGGAAACCCACCAATCGAGAAGTAAAATGTCTGTCACTACCTCGGACCAAATTATCGCACACATAGTGGCGCAGCAGCAAGAACAAATATTGGCGCAAACGAGATTGCTCGAAAGGCTTTCGGATATGGTCCAACAAAGTACATCTCGTGGAACATCTACTCCGGTAGAGCCAAACACAGCAAGGATTGAGGTTAACATCGAAAGTCAACTCAAGAGCATACAAGAGTTCAGATACGATGCGCAATCTAACCTCACCTTTGAAGTGTGGTTTCGGCGGTATGAGGATTTTTTTTTGGTTGAGGCATGTGAGTTGGAGGATGCAGCACGCGTCAGACTTCTTCTTAGGAAGCTATCAGCAGAAGCACACAACAAATACGTCGATTACATCCTCCCCAAATTGCCAAAAGTTGTTAATTTTGACGACACGGTAAAAATTCTCAGCAAGATATTCGGCCGAATCGAATCCACATTTTATACACGCTATAAGTGTCTACAAATAACAAAAGCGGATTCAGATGACATCGTTTCATATGCAGCACTGGTAAATAGGCGTTGTGAAAATTTTTCATTGGAGAAATTCACAAAAGATCATCTGAAATGCATTGTATTCGTTATGGGACTCCAGTCATCATCAGATGCCGACATTCGTACCAGACTGCTAGCAGTACTTGACAAAGAGACGGAGGATATACCAACCTTGGACAAACTTGTTACGGAAGTACATCGCCTACAAAGCCTCAAACGCGATACGTCCATTATCGAAGAGGGAAATCCAGCGAAGGTCAATGTGATTGCTCATAAGTCCAATCAAAAGCAGTCACGTCCAGCCAATGATCATCAACAAGCACATCACAATAAGCAACGATCGAAGCCGCGAACTCCATGTTGGCAATGTGGTGGATTGCATTTTGTTCGTGATTGCCCATTTACCAATCACAAATGTAAGCAATGCCATAGGGAAGGACACAGGGATGGATATTGTTCCTGTAACTTAAAACAAGCTCGAGAACCTGTTGATAACTCACAGCAGTCGAAAGGACCAGAAAAAAATAACCACTTCCGACGCAAGAAACCAGCAGCCAGAGTAAGAAATAGTCGCGTTCTTACAGCCAACAGCCACAAGGATTTTGCAGCAAAACGCAAGTTCGTACAACTTCTAATTAACAACCGCGAAGTGAACTTACAATTAGACACGGGATCAGACATAACAATTCTTTCAGAATCATTATGGAAGAGTATTGGTTCCCCGACGCTGTCATCATCAAAGCAGACAGCGAGGGATGCTTCAGCAAATATGATCGCGTTGTTGGGACAATTTCAAGCTGATGTCACATATCAAGGTAACTCTTTTAAAATACCAATTTATGTGAGTCATGCGAATTTAGACATTTTCGGACTTGATCTCATTGATAAACTCAATTTATGGAGTGTTCCACTCAACGCATTATGTCAAGTAGTATCTGTGCAGGATAAGAAAATGGTGATTGCCAATCTCAAGACGCAATTTCCGAATGTTTTCACCAATACTATAGGACATTGCACAAAGTTTCAGATAAATTTGCCACTGAAACAAGACGTCCAACCAGTTTTCGTTCCAAAGCGACCCGTAGCGTATTCTGCGTTGACAGCAGTGGAGGCAGAGCTTAAGCGACTACAAAACGCAGGTATCATAACGCCTGTTGATTTTTCGGAGTGGGCAGCTCCCATCGTGGTAGTTAGACGAGCTAATGGAACTATAAGGTTATGTGCAGACTATTCTACAGGGCTCAACGGTTGTGTCGAAGCACACAAATATCCCCTGCCACAACCTAACGAAATTTTCGCCACGATGTCTGGACGTAAACATTTCACCAGGATCGACATGTCGGATGCATATATGCAACTTGAAGTTGACGAGCCGACGAAACGCATCCTTACCATCAATACACATCGAGGTCTATTCGTTTTCAATCGGTTGGTGCCCGGAGTCAAATCTGCTCCTGGAGCTTTTCAAAAGTGTATCGACCAAATTATTGCAGGAATAGATGACGTTTCTGCATACCTCGACGACGTTTTTATTGCAACCGTAACACTACAAGACAACATCAGGGTCGCTACAGAAGTCCTCAAGCGATTCGCGTCGTATGGCTTAACTATCAATTTTGCCAAATGTGAATTTTTCACAAATTCATGCAAATATTTAGGACATATTGTTAATGAAGATGGTCTACGACCAGATCCTGTGAAGACTAAGGCGATAGTAAAAATGCCTGCACCTACGAATATCAAGGAACTGAGATCCTTCTTGGGAGCAGTTAATTATTACGCCAAGTTTATACCACAAATGCGTAATTTGCGAGCACCGTTGGACGAGCTACTCAAGACAACAACAAAGTGGAACTGGTCGGCTGATTGCGATAAATCTTTTCAGAAGTTCAAACGGATTTTATCATCAGACATGGTCATCACGCACTATGATCCAGCTTTACCCATCGTTGTAGCAGCTGATGCTTCCATTGTTGGATTGGGAGCAAGAATATCACACGAACTACCAGATGGTTCAGAGAAGGTAATATTCCATGCCTCCAGAGCTCTCACAGCATCGGAGAAAAATTACAGTCAGGTCGAAAAGGAAGCGCTTGCCATTATCTTCGCAGTCACAAAATTCCACAAGATGATCTACGGCAGGAAGTTTTCTCTTCTCACAGACCACAAACCGCTGCTAACAATTTTTGGTTCCAAACGTGGTATTCCAGTTCACACAGCTAATCGACTCCAGAGGTGGGCATTGACTTTAATGTCATATGATTTCCACATTAAATATATTCCAACCGAACAATTTGGTTTTGTTGATGTCTTATCACGGCTCATTGACAAGCAAACGAAACCAGACGAAGATTTTGTGGTGGCTTGTTCACATATCGAGGCAGATGTCAAAACGCTGCTGTATGACACCATTCAAATTTTACCAATAACGTACAACATGGTAAGAGACGCTTCACAAAAAGACATAATCATTCAACAAGTTATCCAGTATTTACAAACGGGATGGCCCGCAAAATCAAATCAGCTGCCGCAACCAGAACTAGCACAGTACTTCAATCGACGCGACTCACTTTATACAATTGAGCACTGTTTGTTTTATGGAGAGAGGTTAGTGATTCCAAAATGCTATATCAAACGCATCATGGTCGAACTTCATAAAGCTCATCAAGGGATATCGCGCATGAAATCCATAGCGAGAGAGTATGTTTATTGGCCAAACATTGACACCGACATCACAAACTGGGTTCAACATTGTGAAAAGTGTTCCTTGGAAGCAAAATTGCCAAGGAAAACTACACTGTCATCATGGCCACTAACACACCATCCAATGGAGCGCATCCACATAGATATCGCTGGACCCGTCAGTGGGAAGTACTACCTAGTCATTGTAGATGCTTACTCGAAGTATCCAGAGATTTTTCAATCTGAGACAATCACATCACCTGTTATTACGAGTAAGTTATCTCAATTTTTTTCTCATTTTGGGCAGGCGAAATCTATCGTTTCAGATAATGGTACCCAATTTGTGAGCACATACTTCAAGCGATTTTGTCAAGAAAGAGGTATTCAACATAACACGACGGTACCATATCATCCCCAGTCAAACGGTCAGGCGGAGCGTTTTGTTGACACATTTAAGAGGGCTTTATCGAAGATGAGGGGAGAACAGTCCGATATAGGATGCCTTCACGAATTTTTACTATTGTATAGAGCAACGCCTAATCCAAGCTCTCCAAAAGGAAAATCTCCTGCGGAAAACTTTATTGGAAGGAAGATATCAACCAACATCGATCTTCTTAAAAAGCCCATCTTAACATCTACGGAGCGGAATAGTTCTATGGAAGCCTCATTCAACAGACAGAAAGGCGCTAAACAACGACAATTCTGTAGAGATGATAAAGTCTACGCAAGGATATACCAGCGTAATAAAGAATTTTGGGTTCCAGGCACCATAATAGAACGGATAGGCAATGTAAACTACAACGTTTTGGTCGATATCGGAAACAGACGCAGACTCATTCGATCGCACACAAATCAACTACGTATTCGACATGCAGATCATCCTAGTTACCGTAGTGCGTTGTGGGACGTTTTCGATTTGAGCTCGGCGCGAATTTCAGAACGAGAAACCGACACAGGTGATGGTATACATTTAACATCACAAAGAGAGAGCACCGACAACTCCATCGCATCACAAGTTAATGAAGAAATTCAAGCGTCCACGCCGACTCAAAATCTTCAGGCATCCACATCATCGGCGTCCACGCCGACTCAAAATCTTCAGGCATCCACATCATCGGATTCCAGTATACGTACACCATCAGAAGTGCGAAGGTCGTCTCGGTCCAGTAAGCAGCCCGCGTACCTAGCCGACTACCAAACTTCTTAGAAAAAACAGGGGAGATGTTGGAACATAGCCGAACTACCTGAACGCAGTCTTTACTGGAAGCTCAACTGAACGCAATAAAGGGGCTGTCAAACTTTGCCACGTTTTGCTTCACTTCGTTTTGGCTTGTCGTTTTTTTGCCCTCTGAATAGCTGAATCAAGAAGAAGCCTGCTTTTCTAGATAATTGTTGGACATTGAATATTTAAATAAAACAGACAAATTACAACAGAAGTTAATTCATGCTCACAACAGGCCATTTCCAGTTTAGAAATGTACAGCTACAAAAACGCTGCGGAGCCAGAAGAAAAAATTCCCTTTTGTGTACCATTCCTGCACGCATCCAGCATCAAATGGCGAGGCGCACAAACAATACAAGTTCCGCATTTTATGCACAGTTACTCTTATGTATATAGGCAATTTGCAAAAGTGTCATTATTCATATATGAGTATGCACATATTCCAGTCCGTGCGGTACCTACTTCATTACAATGCAACGCATTATGCATCTAGGCGTTGCAGTCAGCATTCCATTTTATTAGAACGTGCGGAGTACTGGTTGAATGTATGGAGTAAACTATTACTAGGCGGTTGATGATGCCTCTATCTCGTATGACATCATTGTAAATTAATAAAAATTGCTTTTAAATGAAGGGGTGTTTTGGCATTGTGCATATTTATTTAGCGTTTTTGAGAGAAGCAATGCTCTTATTTTTATATACTCAATTTGTTGACGTTTCCGTTTACCTCACCAACGACCTTTGTTCGGTTATTATGCGCTTGTGGCAGATGTGACAAAATAGAACATAAATGCGATATCCAACAAGCGACAAGTGTAGGCCAGAGTTGAAGGTTGAACGGGGGAGATTTCATAATAAAGTGTACTGTTCAAGCACACTACTGTTGTGGTTAAAAGGTCCTTTGGAGGACACAGCCTATAGCATCATTAAAAATGTACACGTAATGGACTCTGTTGAAATGTGAGTGGAATTTGTCGATTTAAGATATCAATGAACGCTTATTTTAAACGCTCAGTGGACCGCTAGTGACACGTCAACTTAATGTGAATTTCTTAAAAAAAAAAAACATCCACATTCAATCAGTCAGAGCTCCACCAATGATGTCTAGATGTTAAATTTTTTTTTTCTACGTAAATTCGACAAGACGCTAGGCATCTAACGGAAAATAAAAGAGAACAGTGAATTGTTGTTTTGCAAGTTTTGCAAGCACATATGCATGTTTCATAAATTAGTTGTTGAATGTTTATGGTAATCCATAAGTAATCCATAAGTAATCCTACATTATAGGATTAGTTAACTTGGCAGTACTTTTTTTTCTCTTGTAAAATATCTCGAAACGCTAATGTAATTAAAATAAATATGGAAGTTTGGTTAACTGATGAGTGACATAATTTGCTATCATGTCATGTGTCACGTCACGTTTCCTACATCATCCACATATGTGAACTGTCAACTTAGTACTCAGTCATGAATTTCTTCACTTTAGATTCGTCGGTTAACCCTCTATAAACGTCAACTGAAACAGCTGTTCATATGACTGATCACCGATCAAAGCTAACCAAAACTGAGATACTTCATGTCAGGCAGCTGTCAGACTTACTATAAAGTAGATACTTGAACGTCCCCAATATTAATCTTTAGAAGCGTGTTAACAAAATGCTTCCGTAATTTTCTTGCATGATAATGTTCATTTGTAAATTACAAAATATATCGAGGAGGTAAAAATTGATTTTTGTCAAATAGAATAGTCGCGAACACAAGGCCCCTTAAATTGTTACTTTTATAATTACGAATCCAACTCGTTTTCTTTGGATGAAATGAATCCTGAAAAAAGTCAAGGAAAGCAATTCGAAAAAGTTTTTTTTATTTTCATTATTATTTCGAAAACGAATGTGGTTGTTTATCTTTGAACTCTTTTAAACGAGGATTTCAACAGTTGGATTCTTCTTGGAAAGTGGACCTATATCGAGTGCCAATCTAGTGCGTTTCCGATATAACAATACCAATCAAACCGTTTGTTTGCAAGCAGTTCTTACACCTTACTTTGTCCCACTGAAATACAATAAAGTCGTTCGCACATAACCTCAAAATACAACTTGCTATACTGAAGAAGTGAGAACGTGTTTACGTAAATTTCCGATCTTCTACAGTCGCAGTTCTTAATTTGCTGTCATATAATCGTACATTTGGAACGTTTTACAGTTAACAATTTTGCTGAATAAACATCTTGTCTTTAAAACAAACGACAAGAAAAAATGTGTCACTTCGATCATATGTGCCCTCAGCAAAATTTGTACTTCCTTAAGAGGTTTCCTATAGCCAAGAAATTAATTTCATCACTGACAAGTAGGTAATAAAGAGAGGCATCTTTGGAGAAATAAGTAAAACTCGAACATAAACTGTCTATTTGGGTCATCGTTCCACTGAAAGCTCGAACGATAAATTCATATTTTTATATTAATGTAACAGTTATCGTCAATAACACTTTATACATCAAACAGAGAAGAAAGTCACGTTTTTCTGTTTCTGTGACTTTTATTGATGTTTTAACATTCCAGGTGCTTTTTGTGTCCTCTTCTTAATTGATGTAATAAAATCGTAAAAAAACGGTTTCTTTTAAACGACGAAACACATGTTTTATTGTTGATCTTTTTTATAGTGGTACACTGCCAGTCAATATATTGACACATGTCACTGAAGTTTGGACAACAAGCAATGAAATGCAACGAAAAAAAATGGAAAAATTCGTGATTTTGGGTGGTATTTTTCTTTTATTTATAAATTGGGTGTGAACGTTTGTTTAATTCGTATGCCGTTGACAAAATGATAAAATAATGTCTTAACTACTGTGACAAGTGTAAAATAAAAGCCATCAAGGTTAGCAATTGTCGCATGATGACATTTTTTGTTGGGTTTGTTTGGAATGATGTTTGCCAAGCAGAGGGTGCCTGTCTGGATTTTTTTTTAAATCTGTGATATATTTGCGTAATTGTGGTTCTAGTCGTTTGTGCTTGTCGGCCTCTTTACTGCCGGTCAAACACATCCATATCCATTTTTATTGCCGTTTTTAATAGCTGGACAGGTTGCACAACGTCCCAGTCACAATGTTGTTTACGCAATGTTTTAAAATCAAATCGCCTGACATTTTATGAAGCCGCCAAACCAAATATCTCTCCACTAAATAATAGGACCCTTTATCTGCTTCAGCATTACATCATTGTTGGCATTTAATCAATTTCATTGATCTCCTCAGTTGCCTGGTTTAACCGGAAAAATTTTAAATCAATGCTCCACTACTACCACTATCTTTTTATGTTTTTATTTTGTATCTTTCCCACCTTGACCCGCATAAATTAACCCAACTAAATCCCCCACACAATATATCTTTAAACTGGCCCACAATTGCCTCCTCACACTTGATGAGTCACGCATATGGCTCAAGTTCTTCGGGTAGGTATAATAGATAGCCCTAGGACGTGCAACAATTTCATCTTTCGGATTTATCAAGCTGCATGTGACGATTCACTGAAAGAACCACCTTCGGCAATCCGTCACTTGTCAGTTGAGAGCTCTTTGCATCCACCTAACGAGCTCAAGAATGCGTTGTTTTTCTTTCTTTTGTTTTTGTTGTGTATTTTCTCCAAAGTGTCCTAATAATAATTGCTCATCATGTCGGTCGTAGAGATGAATGATTCCGAAGAGGAAGAAACCCATTCCAATTTAATCACAATCCATTGGTATATTGGAATTTTCTACAGAACATGCTGAGCACTAGTACTACTTGGTGGGCAGGTAGATCCAGACTGGCAGACGAAGAAAAGAATCTCGAACAAGGCCGAATGCTTATCTCTGCGCGGAGTGGTACACACGATTGATTTAGGCTGTGATTTTCCATTATTGTTGTTATTACCTTTATACGTTGTACGTGATTGTTGCGCTGTGTCATTGAAATTGGTAAGAACATTCCTTGAGTTGGGTAGAGCGGTCTTCTGCAGAAGTTGAAAGTAGGCAACCACTTCAGAGCGCAAAAATAGGTTGAATTATTAGAAACTACTTGTTTGTACTTGAAATGAAGTACAATATTGCGCACACTGGAGCGAGTGACTCAGTCGGTAACTGCTAGATACGTGTATCTGAAAGCGCGTGCAAAGTAGTCCGTTTCGGTAATTGTTTGAAGTTCAATCTTTTTTTTGTTTTGCCTTCAAATCTGTATTTGTTTATGACAAACACCCGCTTTATTCTACTTTGCTGTTCAACGTTCTATATCGCTTGACACGATCTTGTCTAGAAAGAGCGAAAATGTTCTAATGTCAGGTAGCTGTATGCAAATTGTATTCAGGCGTGCGTTTCGTTGTGGAATATTTGGCTGTCGAAAATCCATGGCCATTAAGAGAAGCGGATTTATGGGATGGACCCATTTTCGGAAATTGGTTAATAGAAAGTCAAAGCATTATCTACACACCATTATTACCGGAAACTGGTCGTAAACTAGTTAAATGCGTTAAATGTTCATCCATTTTAGATGGTTAGATGGTTTCCTGCCCATAAGACTGGTGAGCGGTGCGAATTACGGTACTAAATAGGGAGTTTCTTTTAATAATTTTGTTTCCCTTCGTGAAACTATAACTAATGGCCGTTAAGCGAAGACAAATACATTGAATGAATGGCGCAGTTACTAAGTTATGAGTGAAAACTTGCTTTCGGATGCTGACATTACTATCTAAATTAACGCAAAGTTAATGGGACAATGTTTTGGTTTCGGTTTGGGATGGGGAAATAAATACGTCAATTAGAAGGAAGATCCAAGGGCATGTGGGGCGTTTACAATGCTAATATAGCGCGGACTATTTACGGATATTAAGCTTGTCCATGAATTTATATAAAGCGCGTATAAACGAGCCATACAAAGTGCCTATACAGGAGTGGAAAACATTTCCCATTGCCGCTCAGATTAAAATCAATTTTACTTTGAGGTGAGAAATAGTCTTGAAGTTATTCTAATTTATCCAAAAAATTATCGCAAAGACTAGTCACAATATTTCAATACAGTACTTTAAAAGATTATACGTGACTATGACGTCACAATAAAATCAATATAAAACGCTGGTTACACCCAACGCTGAATTCCATTTTTGACAGATAATAACATCTGAGGTCCAACTTTGGGGACTTGCAGCGCTAATACAGGCTAATTTAAAAGGATATTATTCTTTGCTTCTACAGTAAAAATACTTCTGTCATAGACCTCATTCTACAAAGCTATGCAAAATTTTGTCGAAATTATGATGACGTTTCTACAAGCTACTGAATGAAAAGCTGGATGCAAATAGTTTCCAGTCAAATTATATGGATTTAAAACTACTGAAACTGTGCCATATATTTCAGCAGTAATCAGTGAAAACACAGTAATTTTTTTTAACAAACTTGGCTTCACTCAGAATAAGATTTGTGATGTTAATAATTCAGAGCAAACTCAAACAAATTCTATGATCCACGTATATGTATTCCCGGCAATTAAAATCGATAAATTGACAGGTGGCACGTATTTTATGAAAGATTTAATAGTTTTCGAAGTAACTGCCTCAACCTTACTGTCTGTAAAATACCAGCAGAGGCAATCTCGGCGCTAGCGTACAACAACAACCTTCGAACTGTCAAAAACACTTATGGGAACATGCGGAAGTTGAAACAAAATGCTCTTCTCACCTTCCTACATTGATAAAAATAATTCGAACGTTCGGATTTCAAGATTAGTAAGTCTGACCTGACAGCTCAACCAAGGTTGTCACGTTAATAGTTTTTTTTCGTTGACGTTTATTGGAGCGGTAGCCGAGAAAATCATGCCCGCATACTCAGTTGCCATTTCAAAATGTAAAAATTCAAAACTCAACGCGTTCGTATACCTAGTCCAGAAAAATCTCGTTGACGTTTAACATGAACTGTATAGGTATCCGAACGTGCACAATATATGTATACATATACATATATACAAACAATCGAGTAATTATCAAGCTCAAACTTTGTCTATTTACTTGCAAAAGAAAATCAAACTCATGAAATATCATGGACATCAGATTTGTCACAATAATTATAGATACAATAAACAGACCGCTACATGACGAACATTTTAAGTTCCATCCACACCTTAAAGACCCTAAAAATCAGTCGAGCATAATGAAAGCATAACTCCTCACTGCTCACACTAAACACAAAGTGTACGGGACAAATCACCTTTAAAAAACTTAAAAACCATAAAACGTAAACTTTAATAAAATGAGGCTAATGGCGCTGAGCTTTGCCTACGTATTCAATGTGCGGCGTGTATGAGCACAACCTATTTCTTGTGGTTGCAAGAAGGCATATCTAATGGTTTGACTTGAACCACATCACATCATCGAAACATGAACTCCAAGACCAAAATCATCGGACGTGAAATTCAGAATTATGTGTCAAATTGGACACACAGCAGCCACATAGATGGAGTTTCCTTCATTGTTTAGACATGGAAGTATAAATACACCGCCGTATAGAACAATGATAAAAATGATGAAACAAATTAAAAAAGGCCTGTGGTGCATCCGCATCTAATTGACTGCATGAATGAGGTGTGACAGCTTGCGTCATATCGTACTTTAAATTAAACTCATTTGAATGGGAAGACTTTTCAATTTCATTATTATATATCGTACATTTGCAATCAATTTCAATTTATGTATATTTAAAATTCACCACATCAATCCGATTCCACTGAGTAACAGAAGTTTTGCTGTTTCTCTTTTTTTATCATATTCGCTGTGTGTGCAATGAAACGGATGACTCACAGAGTCTTCCACAGAAATATAAACAGAGCATCAGTGTTTTTTGTTTATATTTATATTTTGTTGTTTGTTTTTATTTTCATTTACTTTCGTTAGTCACGCGTAGTGGACAGAATTATACATTTCCCTGTGAAGATAAAATGTATCTGTCACTGTCACATTTCTCATTTGGGTGGCGCTTCTGATGCAACATGCAAAAGCGACACTAGTTCTGCAGATTATGGACTAATATATAAATAATGTAAATACTTATAGATGGTAAAGTGTTGAAAGTTGACTACATTCGATGATTTGACATTTAATTTCGCTGGTAAATATTTTTATAGTAAACAGAACATGCAGTACAAACTGTCACCATATAATTATATGAAGTGACAACTTGTACAAACTGAAGAGTGCTTGAAATGACACTCGGGTGTTTTTTGTCAGCGGGTAAATAATTAGGAATGTAATTTAGAGGGGCACTTGCATTCGATCCTTGTATCGTGTATCGTGTCAAATGCGCGATTGTTTCTATTCTGCTGATTGCAACCGAGGTCTACATAGAACGAGTTCTTGGAAAGCGCTCACGATGATTGCGCGAACAGAGTCACTTTATACTGGCTCGAAGAGAGGGCATTAATTACACTGATTACGGATTGCTGCCCCAGCCCACACGTGTTTTATGAGGCAACATTGATGGCTTAGACAGTGGGCGGTTGGATGATTGTTTGAGCGTGATTTGGATAAGGGCGATAATATCAGTAGCCCGTAGTAGACAGAAAGAAAATAGCATATAGGTGTCAATTAACTGCAGATGTAAGTTGGTGTTCATTGAAAATAATCCAATTAGGATACACACTCTGTCGAGAATTGTAAAATGCGATTCTAAATAGGGAAACAAAAAAAGTTGTTTTTGTCGGAAAATAATGCAATGACGGCTTTAAGTCCGATTAGGAAGTTGACAGCATTCAGTGAAAAGTTGGTTGGTTTGATTGTGGAGTCGCCATGCATGGTCGGGATTTAAATTGTCACTTTCTGTCAACTGAACTGAATTTACTAAAATAACAAACATTTTTCATCCAATTGCTTATGGGATCCATTGGTACTTGTTGTGTGCTTTCTTTTGCTGCTTTAAACGAGTTACTAAACAAAACTATGTTAAAACTTTTAATGGATGCGTTCGTTACTCTTGTTTGATTTCACCAGGTTTTAAGTTTACCTTGGGAAAGACTGTTTAAAACAGTAGAAGCATTCAAATTTGTCAAAGTTTCATATATTAAGCGGTGTTTGAACTAAATAAACTTTGACAGCTAATTTATAATTTTCAGAATTTTTTATTGAACGTGAGAAAAGAGTGCAACTTACAAGTAAATGAACTTCCAGGTAGCCTTTATGTTTTGATCTTAATTAATTGCACTTTACACAATCTTCTAACATCTTATTCAGAATGCGCAGTTAAAAATTCGATCGAATTAAAAAGAACTACTAATTTGTAACTTTGTTGACAATGGGAGTGCAGGTATTCCATATTTTTATTTCTATCTGTTTCAATAAACATGTTGACTTTTAAATGAACGACGTTCGCAACAACAAAAAAAAAAAATACGATTAGGATTTATAAATCCATGAAGCTCCATCCATAATTTCTTTTACCTTTGAGTTTGTAAACTTGCGTTAATTCAAAGTTTAAACATACATGCCACAAATCAAATGTCACCAATGTTGATGAGCACCTGTATTTCAGTCCCTTTTGTTTCTGGTACATTTCGCGAAGCGAAAATTGCTGTCTATATACGGAGTATAATGAAATTATTTTCCAAGTCTTAATATTAAGACGCAATTCACAAGAGAACACCAGCCAATCTACAACGTCTTCCTCTTGTTCGTTCTAAGAAAAAACAACTTCTTGTGAATTTTTCTTGGAAAACTTGTCAGTGTCATCTCATTTGCAACGACATCGGCGAAGGCGCCCCCACAGGACAAAACTCTTGAAGTACTTTATAGAATAATAAAACGATGTAACTATTCAAGTATCTCCGTTGACACTTTATTATTTCAAGTCCATAGTCATGGCGATATACTTGCCCCACCCACATGTCTCTTGGAAGTACATTCTGCATGACACATTGATCCACACCATATTGCATCAAGAGACGATGACTAAGAGAGTCACCACACACAAGACTTTCTGTCAAAAAGTGCCAAGTCAAACTGTTTAACTTCAATGGATCCCATTCAATTAGCCTCATTCATCATTAATTCAAATCGCATCATACTGTGCTGGCAACTAACAAATTTAAAGAGGAAAAGGGCTCAAAATTATACCCCTGGCTGTCCCTCGGCTTCGTGCATCTCGAACGTTCCCTAATTGAATGCGACAAAGTTTTATTATGGGCATTTTGACTTGGTACATAAGTTGTAAAATGTTCATTAATTTACGAGGATTGAAAGATGGAGGACGAAGTCTGTGCATGTGAGCAAGCAAGAATTGCATAAGTTCTTGTGCGGTATTTTCTTTTATCTTGCGAATGGTTGTTCCCCTCATCCTATATAGATGACTGTTTACGTGTTGAGCCTAAAAATACATTTTCAAAATAGAAAACAGCAAATGAGCATAATGTTCATCTTTTTAAGTTTTCTTTTTTTTTTCATTTTGTTTCCTGATGCTGATTTGTTGTTGATGTGCAACATAAAACAAATCGTTGGAGATCTATATTTCTTTTTTTAACCATGTGAAGCCAAGAAAAGCGTTTGTTAATAAGTTATAACCGTGTATAAGGTACGAGTAGATAGAGCTATAGGCAGTTAGTATGTAAGTATTTGGATTTCGAAATGTTTGTACAAGTGTTTGTTACCTAATCCCTTGGAATCGGTAGCCGAAACAGAGAGACATTTTCGGTAATCAAAATCAATGAATGCTTGTAGAAAAGAGGAAATCTGGATGCTCTTTGGTCACGAACGTCGTTGATTTAATTAGCCCATTTATCAACGCATATCACAGCATTCATTTATATAGACTTCTACAAGGCGGTGAAGGCATGATGGAATATGGAGTACTAGTACATTTGGATAACGAGATCTCTCTCGTTAGGTTTTTGTGTTACATAATGGAAAAATAAAACAGTCTTTACAGAAGCAATGGTAAACATTATGAAGTATAACAGTACTTTGTGGTGATGACGTTCGTTCAATCTGTCGTTTGACTTTTGTTACATCTACGTATTAACTTTTTTTTGTAACCATTGAAACATATGAATAAGTCGACTTGAATGAGAGTTGTTGTTTTATTAGTCTTCATTTTTCTTCGTTAAAATAAATCTAGATATTTTTTAACAAATCTAAAAACTCGGCCCGCTTTACCTTAGGGCTTCCCAGAATATTTCAGCGCTTCTTTTAAATTTCAAATTCCATAAGCGATCCTTCACAATAGTTGTAACTAATTTGGGTAGCGAAAATGTCTTTATTAAATTGTGAAAATTCTGAATTCCAAAGCTATGCAAACGTCAAAAAGAAACAGCGGCCAAATAAAAAAAACGGCTAAATGCTACGACGGATGCGAAATACATTTGTTACACAACTCCGTAAACACTTAACTTAAGTTACGAGGTTTTGCAGTCCGAACTTTTCTTATGTTTTGAGAACTGTTAGTTAGTTTTTCGATGTGTGATTTTACCTACCCCATCTTTTGTATGTTCCTCTCTCAATTTCGCCACACCTGATTGTTTCAATCAGCACGTCTCTAACCTTATGTTTTTTTGGAAAATCGCGGACAGTTTTGCAAATCGTGAAAAAATTAAATCTTACTCATGCTCAATGAAAAAGAAAAGTAAATCTGTCAATGCATTCCAAATTTACAGTTTTCCTACGCACTGAATGTGTTTAGAAATTCAGCAATACTATGCACTCTCCACCGCCTACACACTTTAACTATACATCAAATTGTCACATTTTTGCTTATACCGTTCACACTATTTTAACATCCACTGTATGACATATTTTTTGCGTTTCTGCCTGTGGCACTTTTTCCCGATATTATTTAACTTCATCTGTGGAAAGCAAGAACATCTAACTAATGAACACATACTTTGTCTCGCGATGACGTTTTTATGTGCAACACCTGTACAATGGGCGCACCAAGTGGAGCCAACAATTTATCGTCATAGACACATGGGAGCACTGAATGGTGTCGTTTTGTGGCAACGAATGAGGGTGCGTTCACATTGGCACGTTGCGCTTTCTTGTTTGTATATTTTTTCAAAAGAAAATCTAGAAATAACAATCGTCAGCGCAGCGGTTTTTAATTTTTAGTTTGGCGTCAGCCACCGCAGACGATTTGTTATGTATCGTCGCTTGCATGCACCATAATGTGGAGAATAATTATATCAAACGCACTTAATCCTCTTTCGCTATAATAATCGCAGACGATGACGTTTACGATGGCGACGACAGCGTCTATAAGACGACCAAATGCTAATTGAAACTGCAAACTAGAGCGTGGTTAATCAGTTGTAAAGAAAAACTGCTCGTAGGCATGGTATATGCAGGTCACTCCACGGATATGTCAATGTGCTGCTTCCTGATTCGGATCTTTAACATACTTCACAAATGGTGAGCGAGACAGAAGGGAATAAATATGGATTGCCAACCGCAACAGATAGATGTTTATTCGTAATTACTAGCGAACGAACGGACAAACACAGACAGGCTAATACTGCTATCGACTTTACAAAACCAGCGGAAGCAGTCAAGTATGCATAAAGTATCGGAAACGAAATGATTCTGGAGTGGTGTTCAACTATAGACGGAGGATTACCATTTGGAATGTGTCCAAAGAGATTGAATGCGTTGCTATTGACATAAAAATGTCTACGGTATTATATTATATACGTCACACAGCATGAGGAAGACACAATTTGACTGCCTTCATAACGAAGTGGAGAAGTAGAAGGCAACTTTCATAAACACACATGGGCATAGGGGACATAGGGAACACTTCAGAAAACTTTTGTGAAATGATTGAAGTAGATAAATACACTTTGATGTAATAATGGGAGTAACAACACAAGCTCGAAAAATGGTTGTTATAGAGGATGTCATGTTGTTCGATAAGGAGAAGAATGAAGTTTTGCTTTCATTGTTCATCAACGTCGCTCTGCACATGCAAATAAAATGATACAGAACTGATTTTCACGACAGCATTTGACAGTAAATACTTTGGAAGGGGGGGGGGGGGGCTCAATTTCTTTTTTTAAACTGCTGTAAAAATATCTTTTTTTGTGCAACGAGCCTTAGCCGTCCTCAGTAAATTGCTCGTAAGCATTCGCGAAGTAAGAGCTATCAATTTTTAACTCGTGGAATGGGTGTTTAGTTTTACCGTGATGCCTTAACAAATCCAAATCCTAATACAAACGGACAAATGATTTTATTATACGTATAGATTACTTTTCCTAAATAACCTTTTCCAGAAATATATTGTGTTGCCCTCTTTAATTACCCAACGAACTGTCAAACGTATGTGGCTAACTTGCTGCAAACCTTGCGCGATTCCGAAGAATATTTATGTTGTCCACCTGGTGAGCATATTATTTAACACACTGCGTACATTGTGTCATCAAGAAATCATTTTTCTCTGACGCCATTGGTAAACAATATCACTTAACACATGATTTTAATTAAAATACCATCATCTCCAGATATAATATGCAAACTGTGCAAATAATAGCTGACCGCGCAAATAAGCAGCCAATTGTGTTTGACTTCTCAATAAGTATCAATTTGCAGTTCATTGCTAAATAAATGAAAGTATACGAGCACATTTTATCGTAGTAAAAACTCCCATGAAGATTTCCTCGTCTGCAAGAATCATGTTGCTATTTCGCAGAAATTTCCATGCATTCTTTGTTGGGTGCGGTTCGAGAGAATTTTCGAATTCAATTTGCCAAAAGAAACAAATCATTTGGTTGGTTCGGAAGCAAAAAGGTGGACCCGAGCCAAAGGGGAAAAGTTCGCAAGAAACACAGTTTATTTTAAAATATACTGCAGTCAATCTGACATTGTACCACCCATCATGCAGAGTTGTATTCTTTGTGCCGTTTTCAGTTGGATTTTTTTTTTTTTTTAATTTTATTGCAACAACGGAAGTAAAATAAATTCAATCAAATAATTGCTCAACCATTACCTAAGAGCACAGAAGATGTTCCAACTGCGAAGTGTTACAACGCACGTACGAGTACGAGTTCGAGAATGGTCTTGCGAATCGAAAAGATGCATGGTTTTGCGGTCGAGCCATGAGACTGGGGCATCCTTACTGCGGGTGGGTTGTATTTCTTTTCTCGAACAAGTCATAATGAAGTGAATTAAAAAAAAAAAAAAGAGTTTCTCCGTACAGTCAGACGGATGTCGAAACAACACCTCCATCACTAAAAGTCTTAATTTAGACACAAAGCCAGATCGAGGCACTCAGAAGTTATTGCACATTGTATAGTGGCGGTTAAACACTCCATCCGTACAGATCATCAATAGCAACAGCAATCGTCATAAATATATCGATCAAAGGGGCAATGAGAATATCCAGTGGTTTAAGTATAATAACAAACGCCGGGATATGGGTAAGGGAAATCTCATATTTTAAAGTTTGTATAAAGGAATTTAGCTCGAAAGTTCATCCATTTGAGGTTCATTTTCGAAGATCGCAAGTACTAATGCCCAAACTGGATGCAATCGCACTAAGTAAATTCGTATGACCACAATTTCTTTAAAATACCAATATGTTACAAGTGCAACAATATTTTTGTACCTCAGTGTTATAAGCTGAATGCTGATCTATCACTCCTTTTAGACAAATCCAACAGGTTTTTGTAGGACGAGTGTACTTTCAGTTATACACTCTAATAGCGATTTTTGAACTGCATCGCAATGACAACGCTGTCAGCGATTTTTAAGGTTTAAATAAAATGTCTGCTACTTCTCATATTCAATTATATTTCTCTTGTAAACTTTAATTGCCTACAGAAATGTATCATAACAAAAGAAAAATTGCTCCCGCATCCGATCATAATAAATATTCTTTGACAATTCTATTGCCCAATCAACCAACGAGGTCGTTCAAATGCCAACTAATAATTTCATGCCCAAGTTCGGAGAAAACCTATTAACCATATCCTATAATTCACGCTTTAATTCATAAAAACAAATGAATGATTAAAACACTTCGACTAATAAAGTTCTCATTTTTTTCCAACAATTAACTTTGTTCGATAGCGACGAACCGATAAGCGCTTCCAATAAAACAAATGAAATCTTACTAAAAGTCGATAAATAGATATCGGCAAGTCGATTAATTTTACGTTAATAGCTTCTTTTTTGGTTAAGAGTCATCAGCCAATTCAATTCATATTTCATTTCATTCTTTCTTCATATAAGGAACCCGTAGAAAATTAAAACCTAAGAGTAACCGTTACACTTGACAGACACCCTTATGTGTGTACCTACCGAAAAACAAACTTATGCTTCTGTCAAACTACTGACAATATAGTAGCACTTCCTCCTCCGATTTGAAGTATTTGAATCTTAAGCTCCCCGTTCGTGTTTCGCTCCCTATATTCGCAGTAAACCGGAAACACTCATTTGGAATGGAGGGGGCCCAAAGACAACGCAAATTAAAACAGAAAACAACAACAAGCTGTCAGTGTTGTTGCATGCAACAAGCATCACCAGCAGCAGCACTATACCTAATTTCGCAGTTTGATCGCTGTCAGCAGACCGTTTCAATCGACGCAAACGGAATGAAAAAGAGATAAAACCAACAAATTGTATTATAAAAAGAGTTCTCCAGCATATTTGGAATTATTAAATAAAATTTATAGCTCCATGTCTACGACTGCGACTGCTCCTCATGTTGTTCTTCCACTGTTTTGTCTGTTTTGTTTTGTTTTCCAATTTTCATGACATGTGTGTGTGTGTGGTTTGCGCTTTGCACCAGAATTTCCAACGAACCGAATACCGAACTCGTTTGTTCTGAAACACATTTTGGGGTGGCACTGGTAATAAAAATAATCATTGGAGTGGCCGTTAGTCGTACAAATTCTAATTATAAATTATGATTTTCTATAATGCTGCTGGTTGAAAATGGTCACCGCATTCGTCTATGCAAAAGCGCAATATACGACAAAAGTGACGCATGGAGTGTCGACACAGTTATGCTGTAGTACAGTCAGGTTTGAAAGTGAAAAGCGTTTGGAATTTTGTTAACTTTTTCAGTCTTTTACGTTCCGCTAAAGATATTTAATCGAAAACGCAATTTGCGGTGATCGTCTTCTATCATATATTTTCAGATTTATAAATTTATCTTTGTTCTCGAAAGTTAAGTTGTAAGATATGTACATTAAACACTTTAAAGAATAATAGGTATATCTGTTTAAGTAATTTTGCGTTTACTTTTTGACAGAACTTTTTACAAGCTTTTTTCGATTGAAATATGGAAAATATATTTTTTTGAAGTCCCTTGGTAACTCTTTGGATAACAAGCTGTCAAAATGCACTTAAACACGAAAATTTAAAAATTCGACTGAATCAGTATCAGAGCTTTTACATCAAACGAAGTCATTATCCGTTCGCACATCATCATCGCAAAATGCTCGGAACGTGGATCTGTCAATTGGACTCCTATTCCCGTAGGGCAATTCGTTACAAAGTCTGGACAAAATTGGAAGAACTGATTACAAAAACAGATTGCGGTAATAAATGTTCAGCTAAAATGTTCAAAATTTCACTCAGAACATTGTCAGTAATCTGTCAAATGTTGACAGTTGACAGCTGTAATAATTTCTGGCACTTTCCTAATTTTGTCATTTAATAAAATTAAATTTTGATAATTGTAATTAAACAAGTACGCAAACGGAACCACTGGAAACTATTATTAAAACATTAATAAGTGTCAGTTCCTTACATATACATTCATTCGCAGAATGGCAGTACCTAGTGGGAGAGTTCACAGAGTAAAGAGTGCTACATAGAAGTGGGAATTATTGGTAGAACCCTTTGAACTTGAAGTTTGTAAATTTAAAGAGTAGCTTTGTGCGCCGAGGCTATCGCTTCGGAGCCTTCGAGGCTTCAGAACTTTTTAAGGCGCTGTCTAACGTTTAGCCAACAAAGAAAAAATCCTTTGAAAAGGATGACTCCAATTGAATTGCCTAAAACCCATGCGAACTGTAGATGCTACATATCCACATCTCAAGGTTGGGCTGAACGTAATTTTTATTTCCTTCCTCAAGATCTCTAGTATTATTGAACTTGGTTGATCCCATTTAAAAGAGATCTTCGTTTTTCAATCCAATGCACTCGTAAATTGTCTCAAGTATCCGCGATGCATCACTTCATGACCTCACATGCAGTCTTCAAGTTGGTATCCCCGCTGTACACTGTTTCACACCACATTGATGAATGCACTTGAAACTCTTTTCAACTGAATATCTCCCCCACTGCATTTTATTTCCCGATAAGCAAAGTCTATTCGAATCAAGGCAGACCTCGAACAAAAAAAAAACCGCCTAAGTAACCTCCATTCCCTCATTTTTTCACCTAATTAAACTCCAGTGTTAATTCCACTTGAGACAGATTCCCATCGAAAGTGAAACGGAATTTAATTGAGATTACAATCTCTCTGAGTCCTCAGTAAGTGATACCACACCGTGAGCCGAGGGGGGGAGTCGACTGCGTTTTGAATTTGGAACACGCCAAAGGTACCTGAAAAAAACAAAGTCTGTAAGGGCATATTTAGGTAAGCGTTTCATAATAAAGCGACGACGCGTGAGCCGAGGGGGGGAGTCGACTGCGTTTTGAATTTGGAACACGCCAAAGGTACCTGAAAAAAACAAAGTCTGTAAGGGCATATTTAGGTAAGCGTTTCATAATAAAGCGACGACGCGCGGAATGTATAAAAGATACATGTCGAGTGTATTTTTTTTTATCTACATAGTGCGTTAATTGAAACGAATATACTTGTACGTGCGTTATCGTCATGAAGAGAGAGAGAGAACGCCAATTGTAGTGCGGTTGACTGGATGATTTGAAAATCGGCCTCAATTACTGCGTTTAAGTGCTCCAAAATTAACACTTCATTAGATAGCGATAGGTTATAGATATGATTATTTGATTTGGCCTCTTCTTTGTTGGTGTAAAAGAAATGCGGGTATTTTATCGCCTAATTGCTGGATTGTGGTATGTGGCTTGCCGAAGAGTTGCGTTACAACGCAGAGAAGGGGTCAACGATTTTTTCGCCAACATTTAGCAGTTCGTGCGGCGAGTCACACGCGATAGCACGTGCATTTTAATTGTTTTTTTTGCTGTGTGTGAGTCAGAAGTCAATAAATAACAGTATATACCGAATAATTAAGTGGAATTGAAGGTTTTTTGTTTTTTGAAGGGAACACAAAGCTGCCCATTTTGAGGTACATACCCATAGGCGTTTTTGAGTTTCGACGCCAGCAGGAAAGTTTTGTGTGAATTGCTTGAGACAAATGTAATTGCTTTTGGGATTAAGTAGTAGGTTAACGCTCCGAAATTAAGTTGAAAAAGATTTATATTAACTCATAGATTATTAAAAAAATCTTGAAAGCCTTACAATCAAAGTAAACCTGTTAAACGATCCATATGGTATCCAATTTTAACTTCGAAACTCTTTCCGTCGCTGTTAAGCCTTAACGTTAGTATGATATAACGCCATGCAGACATGTAAAGAATCAGCTTGATGGTCTAAAACCTAGTAAGCATCTGTTCGGACTGAATAGAATTGGCTTGGTGTTCTTAGTGTCACTGGTCTTATGTCCTTTAAACAAATTTGTATCATTATTGGAAGCTCGGGCCTAGAAAATGCACAGTTCCTACTCTAGAACCTATAGCTTTCTACACTCGAAATTTCCGAAGCGCTATACCACATCTTTATATTAAGAGACGGTCATCATTATAATTCTGAAAACGAGTGCTCAAAGGAGGAAGCTTTGATTCAAATAAATTATCAGATATACCGAACATATTTTCCAGTCCCTTCGAGTTCGTTGTACCCGTTTTGTACTGTGTTTCTGCATTAAATGTCCATATAAATCGTAATGGGAGACTCGCCTGTCGCAGCCATAAATCCACGCAACATATATACCCCATTATGTGTATCTCAGTGCGGTGTTTCCGGTTCATTGTCCGTATGTTCCAATTTAGCAATAACAAAACATGCCACACAAGATTAACTCAGAATGAAATGCTATGCTATGCTAACTTACATTCTAATTCTTTGATGTCAACTCCAATCATAGCACAAGTGCCACCGACATATAGTACAACTTTTGTGTGTACTTTACCTAGCACAGCTACGAGACCACCTCTTGCCCACACCCTCCACGCCCAGCAGGCAATATCTTAACATTCATCCAAATGCCGTCAAATTGCAAAATCTACATTTAACGTTTTGTTTAACTTCCCCTCGAATATTCCAAGTCTATTCCTCGTCCAATATTATTTTTGACACATTCCTCTCAAAATATTTACTTAAATTGTCATCTATTCCCCTTCACTTTGTTTTGAACTGTAACTCATCGCAATGACATTACGTAAAGTAACGCAAATGCGCGTTCAAAAAGTGAACGTTTACGCCAAACACACAGACATTACAAAATCGTGTAACTTCTTGGCCATAACCACACTTTTATTTCATTACAAATATAAACAAAACCCCTGACGTCCAATGTCCGATTTACATTTTTCTAATAAAATAAATTTCACTTGAAACGTTGTTATTGTCTCAGGCGCAAAGCACTGTCTGCGGTGCATTACAGCCCAGCATGAACACAAGCGCTCTTGACATTGCTAAAAAAAAAACTGGGCCAAAATTATACATAATCAAAAATAGGCATTTGTAGGTAGGTAGACTGCGTCGAAAATTGTTATTAAGTGAAAGTTTATTTATTTTCTGTTCGAGTTCATTAATTGGATCGGGTGGAAGTTAATTTCTTGTGCACAAAAAAAGTGATTTGTAATTGAATAGATATTTGCGGTTTATTCACTTGAATTTTAACTTTACCGTTTGTTTAAGAATGTGACTCAGGTAATCAAATTGTGTTTATATAATATGCTTGCATTGCAAATGTATTTTTGTTTACACAAAATGTACTCGGAAGGTGGACCTAAGTTTGGATGAATTATGAATACTATATTTTGTTATTTGCCCGAACCTTTAGAAGTGGTTTATCTTATCTGTCAAAATGAGGACAAACCGATTGTCCTAAGATAATTTGTGTTCTCGTTGGGGCAACATTCATAAACCTTTACTTACAGTGGCGGTGAATTGTGTTTTATCGTGATCTGGTTTTATTTGGCCCGTGACACTATCAAGTTGTCAAACATCAAAGAAGAATATTTTAATTTTCTTTTGAAGTTCTGACGTTTCCAAACCTACCAACAAATAATTTTTGATTCCCTATTAATTAATATCATTATTATCTGTAATTTTTCCCATGACAGTTTCTT
The DNA here is from genome assembly GCA_916610125.1 of Cheilosia vulpina. Classification (NCBI taxonomy): domain Eukaryota; kingdom Metazoa; phylum Arthropoda; class Insecta; order Diptera; family Syrphidae; genus Cheilosia; species Cheilosia vulpina. Next base: position 70,931,461 of record OU744277.1, on the reverse strand, counting down.
AAATCAACTGTCAAAATAAATTAGTTGATTGAAAATTATTAAGATTATTTTGGTAGGAGTAGTTTTTGACTTATCGCCCTTATATTCGTGTTCCCTTCCCTACATCTAGTACAATCAAAATTGCTTAATTTTTTGTTAGGCTGTAGTACATCTGCCATTATTAAAATAATTTGCTCGTTCATCTTCAAATCAGCGAGCCAATATTAAGCACAATTTTGACAATTATCTTAGTAGAAAATACCCTTGAAGAAGTATATGTCGGCTACAAGAAATTGGTTTTACAATGTAACGAAAATATCGAACAAGAATTAGAACAATTATTCTAGTACAACATAACACTTGTCAATTTGCCAATGCACATTTCGTATTAAAAAACTTGTTTTGCTCTAACTGCGTACTAGGCTTAAACCGGTATGAGGAACACAGCTATGGCTTAAAATATATACACTTGTATTAAAATTACATTTCCAATTCAAGTTCATTATGCAAATTTATCGATCGAGTCTGTGCGATTCAAAAAGATAAAGTTTTGTCAGTTCGCGCCTTTCCGCCAATTAAGACTTAATTCTACTTTAGGCACATACTGTTAAACTGTGCGATATGATGTCGAAAACATTTTTTTTTTGTTGTAACAAAACATCATGCCTCCTATCCCTAACGTGTAACTGATAATAGTTTGGCATTTCATTTATTTTGTAACATCTAATCAGATCGCTCGCGCGCTTGTTCTGCATAAATGATTAATCAACAGACACTCGTATAGTCGCCGTACGCCTTCTCGTATTATACTGCCGCCCACTTCTCTGAATCGTAGAATCTAATAGAAAAAATGTAATCAGAGATGAAAGTGAAAATATTTCGGAATTATTTTCAAGTTACTACGGATGAAAATACAACAAGGTGTCAGACACGGCTGTGTTTATGTTTTTTTGCTGGGTAATTAAGTTGCAGTGATTCAGGCGAAGCAATTAGTCAATGAAATGAATATTTGTTGTAGATGTGTCAAGTTTTTTTTTCTTTTTTTGTGGAGTGTTATGAAACTATATCTGAAGTGACGTCAATTGTTGATCTGTGTAAGTTTTTTTTTGTTGTTAAATGCTGGAGGTTTCATAATTTAATGGGCAACCTTGCGGATCGTATTATGAGACGAAATGAACTCAGTGAATAGAATTCTTGTGTTGTCAGTTTGAAGCGAAATATGCTGATTTTGGGGATTGAGCTTCCATGATATATGACGTCTTATAAGTAATTTTGTAATTAAGTGGAAAAACACTATAAACGAACATAATGCCTGGTCACTGTTGATCAAAGTCATAAACTTTGTTGCGCTAACTTGGCAGAAGTTTTACATTAGAATGAGTGATACAGTGGATGTGTACTATGGTGGTACATAACCATACATTTGTGTGTCACTTGATTCCACCAAGTGGTTGGGTATTGTCAACAGAACTTACCGACTGATAATTCTTTACAAATAAGAATTAAAGTGACAAGGTAATCTTATTCAGATTTCATAATCAATTAACCACAAAATTATTCTAGGCCGTATAAAATTGGAAATACTATGTATTTTTGTCAAAGTCGACATAAGCTTGCAAAAGCGTGCTGAATTCGAAATGTAGATAGAGTGCAATTGTTTCTATTAAGTAAGGTGAAAGCTTTCTGAATTGCTAGTTTGATTGGTAGTTAAAATTCACAGTTTTCGTGCTCACTACTCACGCCTTTGAAATAACTAATATTTTTTTTATCACATACTTATAAACAACAAAAGTGTACAATGCTCATTTTATGAAATTTCGTGTGTACTACTAAAATCTGTTCTATCATTATTGCATTGACCGCTAGAGGACTAGAGAAACGTCAAACTACAGAACAGAAATGGTTACTACTGGGGCGGAAAATATATATATTTCAATTTTAGTTTACATTTTGCACACATAATTGTATTTTTTCGGATCACGAGTGGAAACATTTCAATCTGACATTTTGCTTGTGTGTGTTGGTGAGTTCATTGCAAATCTCTAAAAATATTCCGGACACTTCTGTTGGTTAACAATTGACCTGGATGTTCACTTTTTTTTTCAATGAAAAAATAGATTACATCGAAAGAGCACTTCTACATTTGTTCTTTTCATAGAAAGGGCAATTTTTTTCTTCAATAAGAAGATCATACTTATTCCCATCCGCCAATCGAATGTCTTACACGTTGGTATTAAATTGCACAACAATACTATACCGTCGACATCGATAACTTAAGAGGTTTAAGCTCATCTCTTGCATTATAAACAATCCACATACGATTACGTTTAAACATAACAAATTGCTGGTTCGGATGCCAAAAAAACAAAAACAAAGAAAATTCATGTTGTGGCAAATATCCAAACAGACTCTCTCTTTCGACAAATTTTCAAACGAAGTTACACAACAATTGCAATAACAAGGAAAGCAATTAACTTACTTGTTTACCAAACGCACATCACCCCACTAGTTTACTCCTAAAACTCTGTTCCAATTCACAACACAAAACACTCGAACATAATTCCTTATTTCCTTTCTTTCGAAATACAACGCATCAACAACATTGAACACGCATCTGCACATCCCACTCCACAGACCTAACAGCTGCGATATACCTTAGCCCCGGTGCATCAGCAAGGTTGAACGCTGGACAATAATTTATTTATCCCATCTGTTGGTCCACACCCGCTATCCACATGATTATAAAGGACGCATCTTTCTCCATATGTAGCTCACGTGCATGTCACATTAAAATTGTATAGGGTTTTCCTTACACACACACACATTTGTGGCCCTTAATCCAGTTGCGTAGACCTTGTCTGGATTGTGCTACAGCTACTCCAAACAAAAACGAACCCTCTACAAATTCATCGGTGACACCGTTTAGAAGTTACCCCTAACTGTCAGATAACATATACCCCTGCCTATGTGTCGTTTTGCACGTCATTCATTCACACACACGATTGATAACGAGCATATAGACCACGTTCGGATCAATGTCCATTTCCTAAACAGATGAGTTTTTGTTTATTCGTGGCATTTCGAATCAGACAGCCAGTGAGGGAAGACCCGTCACGCAGCTGAATTACTTGACTTAGCCTAATCCAGTGTGCCGGGAGTAAACTGACGCAATTAGACGGAAGTTTGGCAACTACAAACTTGGAAGCCGAAGCAATTTAAATCATCGCATTGTGCGTGCCAGAGAAATTGCGTGACTACGCTGTGTATTGTGCAAGAGACTAGCAACTAACTAACCGCTTTTGTAGAGTTGTTGTGGTGGTATGTTTTGTTTGTTTTTTTGTTTGATTTGCGTTTATAAATTCAGATCGTGATCGAAAGTGAGGCAAATTGCCAGTGATAGCCTTGACTTTGATTAGATGTTAAAGCGGCCTGTAAAGCATTAAGCATACTAAGAGGTTAGGCGCAGTGGGCCTATATCTATATCTATTAATTGTCAGTCATGGCCTAACTACATTACAGCTATTAATAAATTTTAATTGCTTTACTTGTGTTTATTTAATTTGTGTTTCGTTTGCTTACAGATGTCATTGAAAAAGAAGGATCCATCGTTAAGAGTCGCTGCTAATGATCCTCATTTGGTGAGCCTCGGTGGTGGTCGATTGAGTACGGCAGTTACAATACATTACATACCCATTGGTGAGTAGCACATTTAGAATGATTTATTACTTGAGACCTAGTTTTCGGGTAACATGTAGCCCTAGTTGATTGAATTCACTTTGAAGGGGTGCACAGAATTGGACTGAAGTGCTTCGTGTTGCTTTGGTTGTAGTTAGAGTCTGTGGTCTTTTGAAATCAATTGTGCGGGCGGCATGTGGCGTTGTTACAACTGAAATACCACGATCTTATCAAAATTTTTAAGAAAAGTTTGTTCTTTTGCTTTTAGGTGATATGACAATAGGTTCATCACCTACATGCAGCATCTCTCTAAACGGATCCGGTGTGCGGCCTGTTCATTGCACCATATATCGCAGCGAAGAAAACGAAGTAACTATCGTACCAGAGCCGGAGGCTAGAATCCTCATCGACGGCACAAAACTCGGTGGGGAAACAAATCTCACCCAAGGCGCAATGATAACAATTGGTAATTCCAATTATCTGCGTTTTAATAATCCAGCCGAAGCCCAGCTAATACGCTCCGCCATGGGCAGCAACGAACGAATCTCAATGCCACAGATTGACTTCACCCAAGTGCCACGCCGCAACTCGGGCCGAAGCAGTACCAACGGCTCCGAAGAAGCACAAATCGAAGCGTTCTACGAATCGAAAATCCATCCGAAAGAAGCCAAATTAATTGAGAATATCGATTTAAATGGACTGACCTGTCCGAAAGTGTTCACCGCCGACTCAATAACTGTGAACACACCGGCCAAAGATGTCCTCGGCCCGAAATATGCGAATTTTGCAAAGAATCTCGCCGAGAATCATCGCAACGAAAAGAATCAAAAGATGAATAACTATGTGAACATTCCAGCTGCGGGCTTCCAGCAGCATAACAATAGCAGTAACCTAAACAGTTCGTCGTCGTCTAGTGTCAATGGTGGTAATGAGATTCTAACGAAAGTGAACAACAATCTGTCTAATCACAGGAATACAACTCCGTATGATAAGTATCCCAAGTCGTACGGTGGCCTGCAGTTGTTCCCAATGAATGGAGTGAACAATGACATTAATACCTCGTTCTCGGCATACAACAACGTGTCGCATGAGTCTTCAGGGGGCCACAGCTCGTCGCAACAAAATATATCGGCTCTGGAGAGTGAACGATTGGAGGAGATTCTCAAAATATGCACCGAATACGATCGGCAGAATCAGAGCATCACCTCGTCGCCGATTGTCCAAAATCGGATAAAGACGAATGGGTCGCTGCCAAGGGAGAAAAAGGGGCCATTCTATGACATGAGCCCGCAGCACTCTGGGAACCATTCCAAGGTTTTTTTCCCAGACAAAGCGAAGGCGAGTTCTGGCTACGAGAATGTGCGCATTATTGGTGATCGTCGGGTGGAGATTGGAGGTGGTACTGCAGGTGGTGGTGGTGGTTCATGCGTTGGATCACCAAAGTCGGGCTATGAGAATGTTGTTATTGGAAAATATGTGCCACAGAGTCCGAGAACAAAAATACGAACCACTTGTGTATCGCCGAAGAAGGATAGTTCCTTTAACAATGCTGTGTTTCAGAATCACCAGCAGCTGCATACGAATCAGCAGTCGTCCACACTCGACTATGAACAGTTGATACAGACTTTTGAGGACAAACTAAAGATGGAAATGCAAGCGATTCAGGACAGTAGTAGATTGGTAAGCCCACCAGCTTCGGTGTCGGACTCTAGTTCACCGTCCAAGCGGCCGAACAAGAACATAAACAATTTGACACTGAACCTCAATTTCACCGACAAGGAGAAAGAAAAGCCTGTCCCAGCTGTGCGAACGGTAAAGACCAATATGACTGTACCCATACCCACTCCATCTACACCAGATGCAGGCTCTGATATCAACTTGGACAAGATGAAAATATCTCGAAAGGAATTACAGGCCAGTATCCAAAGGCTAAAGACACAAATCGCTGAGTTGCAGCGGCAGGAGGACGAAACCCTAAGAGAGGTAAGTTTCAAGAGCAATTTCAAACTCTGTCAATCTGTAACGACAATTTCTCCCACCAGATGGACATGGAAAAAGCCCTCGTGTCGGCGGAGCTCTCATCGATCCGAGATTCGGTTGACCAGTTGGAGCAATCCTTTTCCGCTTTGCAAGCAAAAATCCACCGAATGGAAGCACAAAGAAACGCCACCCGTGTGATGGAGGAGAACCGGCAAGCAAAGCTCAAGCAATCTATTGCTATCAAGCAGGACCAAGCTAAAAGGTAAGGTAGTCACAAACTCACTGACCATTCGCAATTTTAACCCAATGTCCCTTGCTTAGACTGAAAGTTATGCTCAAAGAGAAGCCGTCAGACGACTGCCTAAAAGAAGAATTCAACAAGTGCTCAGAGTCTCTCGAGAACGACAGAAAAACATTTGAAGACCTGGAATTCCAGTACCTAGAAGAGGAGTCCGAATGGCAGGCATATCGTGAAGAGCTATACATGGAACAAAAGGATCTTTCGACACAAATCGATGAGAAACGCACTGAATTGCGACACCTGGAGAGCGAAGAGGCAGCCAACCACAGCAGTGCCTCATCGGACGCCCGCACACTAAAAACAAACCTCCATTCCCTTATGAATGAACTGCGAGATAAGCAAGACCGCCTGCGAGCCATGGAAGGTAACATTTCCGACATAACAGGTGAACTCAATGGTCATTCAGATCCATCCTCAGACGATGACGACGAAGAGGAGGATGAGGATGACGACGACGAGAGTGATATGTCGCCAGGGGAAAATCAACATGGTATCATGTCTCAGTCCCTATTCGGCTCTGCTGAACTTCTCTGCCCCAAACGCCACCCCGAGGACATTATGTCCAAAAGTGTCAACGAGAATATGTTCTACAATAACAAAATCGAATTACCATCACAAAAGCCAATGACCAGCACACCCAAACGGCCCCTACAGGCAGTGGACATAACCGATGATTTAATCAATTCATCACCCGCCATCCCTCCAAAGCCGAACCGCAATTCCCAAGACTCTTCATCGATTGAGGATAAGGTAGTGCGACGATTGCACAGAGACGAAAAGGATCCACTGCTGAAACTAAAGTACAATGTAAACGATGAGGTGGATCAGCAAGTGGAGCGAGTAAACTTTAATCTCTCGCTGGGAAGCGATGACTTTGAGGTTAATCCACTTGAGAGGCGAATTCCATCGCAGGACGATATCGATCGTATTAGCAAGGTAACCACCGATGCTCCGATTTCAACCAAGGGAGCCAGTAATAAGATATTTGACAGTATTAAGGAGATTGAGAGGAATCGCCAGTTGTTGCTGGCTCAGCAAGGTTGGTATAAATGATTTGAAGAATTTTTTTCTGTTCTTAGCATTGACCTGTAAATTTTGTTTGGTTTGCAGGATGTCATGTTATTGAGCATGAACGTCAGAAAATGATGGATCTAAAGAAGAGGAGTCACGATGAAGCACGTGCACAGTATTTGTCTATGTTAAGCACTAGTTTAGAGTGAGTATTGCTGTTTTTTTTACATTTTCTATAATAAACGCATATGAAGTAGCTACAACAATTCGTGCAGCGTTTGTGGAACTATTTGATGTCATTAACTCCAGTCGGCAAAGCTAATTTATTAATATTATTCACTAGAGATGTTGGTGTGGAAATTAGCAAATCAACAGATAAGATAGCCAGATGTGGCTCTGACATTTATACAAATTATTTCTGCAGAAGCTGCAGGGACAAAGTATAAGTAGAAGCAAAAATGTCGCTTCTCTGACATGGCTGTACGGCCCTGTTGATAGAATAGGCCTTAGACGATCTAGGAGAGATTCCCCTAACAATTCCCTTACAGATCCGAATAGTTTTGTAAGTCGCATGTCCAACCATGTTGAAAAATAATTGTAGTTACATCGGTTTTCCTTAGCATATGTTTCAAGCGCCCTCCTCACACGGCCTGACCAGGGGTCAGACTGGTGTCGCCTTTTTGCTCAACCACCGTTTGTCGTGGTCTCAACGTACTGGAATAAAGTCCGTTTTTATGCCATCGATTGTCATTTTGATTACTGATCTTTCGTTGTCCATAATCATCGCCTTTTACTGTTCCGGAAGTCTTTGGTGCCTATTCGCTTATGTTGTCTACTACCTAAGGAGCCAACCTACTATTCGTCTAGTTTAAAAAGGTTTTGCTTGTGATGGTTCTTTAATAAATATATTTTTCTAATACAAACATTATCCACATATGTAGCATGTCTCTGTGCTATTAAACTGAAGCCCAAAAGTGTTTAGAGAATCAGTCTTTATTTTATTGCGATATTACATACATTTATGTATAATTTTTATTTCGGATTAAACTTCCTTGAAGCAATTATTTTAAAATGTATTAATGTCCCAACACAATTAAGATTCCAAATGAACTGTGCCTGCCGCCTGCACTTATTGTTGTAGTAATTTGCCTCAATTAATGTTCTATGCTTGACTGAACGGAATTTTTCAGTAATTTATGCAATAACTTGCAAGTATCTATATAAAAAGAGTCACAGTCGCACTGCAATTGAAGTGCTTCTTCAACAGTCTTGTATGCGACGTACGTTACTTTTGACTTTATTTATTCTATACAAGGAAGATGACTCACGACATCAAAATAAACAGTTCCAATAAAGTTCGATAAGATTAAATTCCCCGTATAATAAATGTGCTGCAGTTTTTGCAATTTTACCCATCCGATACAGTTGTTGACATATTGATAAACATTTTTATTGTATCCCTGATTTGTTGAAGAGTAGTTTCTTACCTGTTTTTTTTTTTGTTTAGAATTTGATTAGTAGTTGGGTGTAGTCCTAGTCAGCTGTATAAAGTGCTGATATCGTGTTTTCCATACCATTGAAAATTAAAGGTTTACTTAGTCAATTTAAAGATCTAATAGGCAGGAATATACTTTGTAATCCATTACAAGTGCACTTGCTTTGAGGGTGTCACAAGAAAATTGTAGATAACTTAAGTAAAGTGACTGTCAATATCCATAGAGGTACTAAAAAGTGTATAAAACATTAGAAACTTAACATTTCAAAAATCCGCCCCTATCATCGGAACAATTGGTGTATTATCCTGGTCCAGTAACTGAGATCATGGAAACGGATACAGTCCATTGTAAAGAGTAAGTTTTGTTAATAGTACACGAAAGCGAAATAAATTCATTCATTTGAATAAATTCACAAATACATATGTATAGGGTGCGCCATCTGTTATATCAGTGTGTACAATTTTGAGTTTTAACCATGAATCGCTTCACACCGAAACAACGCGCCGAAATAATGACGCTGTACATCAAAAATATTCGCTCAGCTGTGTTAGCTCATATTTGCGGAAGGCAAAACAGTTGACATCGGTCGGTGGATGTTGGTTCATTATGTCTACACATAAATGTGTGAAAAAGGGCTTACGCTTACTGGTTTCAACAAGTCGGTGTGCCATGCTACGGTCATCATATTTTTTTTTAAACGTGTGCTGTCAAAAAATTGCGACATTGACTGACAACCGAGATCTTCCGATTTGACCTCTCCGGACTTATTTTTGTTTGGCTATTGAAAAAGCAAAGTGTGCGCAAGCAAACTTCAGACCTTTGACGAGCTCAAGGCAGACATTCGTTTCGAAATCTTCGCTATTCCACCCGAGATACTTGAAAAACTGACGGAAAACGCAGCAAAGAATGCACATTTTGCGTTGGGAGGCGGTCTCTTGATGTTGTATTTAAAAACTAGTCCAAATAAATTGTAGGGATCAAATTAAATAAAAATACATTGTTTCTAGAAATTGTTTGATTTTCAAAGCTAATTGATATTCACATACCGTTATGTACCTATGTATTGTATATAGATAAAAAGAAAACACTCAATTGAAAACAATAATTTTTTTATTCATTCGTTTATTACAAAACTTAGTGGCCCACCCTGTGGTTTGCAAAAAAACTGGAATTTACATATTATTGACGTTACTTACATTCTTTAAATGTAAACGATTTAAGAAAACATTGCACTTAAACAAAAATGTCTAATAGCGCCCGGCCCTGGGCATAGGTCGGTGTCAAACAGCTAAGTCTTTCTGATTTTCATTTGCATAGTTACACAATTTTATAAATCTCGATAGTCTGTTTTTCTGCAACGCATTTTGCGTGCCCCAGGGCAAAGGTGACCAATAATTTAAAAAAGTTGTTCTTGCAATTGTACATCGTGTCCATAGATTTCTTCGATAATTATTTTGCCTTAAAAATTTAAGCATTTAAGCTATCAGAAGTTCGTTTCGTTTTACTTTGAACGTCTTCACTACTCTATTGTTGTGGGTCTATACTAAAAAACAGCAAACAAACCTTCAATGAAGCAAACGAATTTATACAGTTTTCTCACATCTGTTGGTTTTAGGGCAAATATTTGCTCAACAAAAAAAAAAGCCAGCACATCACAGGGCCACGGTCATTAGCATAATGAACACGCCATTTGGTCAACTTCTAACTCAAAGCTGTCATGGGAAAAAAAGTCGTTACAACTATACTACTATTTTTTTCCATACATCAAAATAGTTGTCATACTCCACTATAAAATGGAAACCTCCTGCTATGCGTGTATTCTCATCTCATGTGCTCAACAATCTACTCCACTCAGAGTCACTTTTAATGGTTATTCCATTTGGAAGCGTAATCAAAATAATTGTACTAACAAAACGAACTCTCACAGACATAGAGCCGCTCTGTTGTGTTCCTCTCGTCTCTCTAATTCCATTCAAGCGCAAGACCCTCAGGCCTCAGCCTCAGTTTAAAGCGGCGTTTTGAACCCGCCTGACCAGTATCACCTAGATCCGTACTCGTTTTGCCATTTCGCCATTCTTTTCGATTGTACTCTTTATTTTTATCTACAAACTGAGGGAATAAGTATGTAGGCTAAACGCACGATAGTCTCCGACGCCGTTTCGTTATCACATTCCATTGCGCCGATATAGATATACAAAATAAAAACACATCGATATCACTTCGATATAGTGGCATATAACGTCACTAATCAACGGCCATTCGCTGCGATATCCGACTTTGCGTGTCTGCCAACTGATAAAGTGTACCATAAACAATTTAATTTCGATCGATTTGTCACCTGCTCTGCAGCAGCAAAGCACACACGAGTAGGCGCGATACCGATAACACGGCATATCTATTTTATTTATTTATTAATTTTCGCGTTGGGCAACACGCAACAGTCGTCTAAATAAATTCAAAACTTCTCTCGAAATGAACTTCGAAAAGATCTCATCGTTTATTTGTTGGTAAATTTACTTTAGAACATAATAGAATAAAAAAAAATAAAAACTTCATCTCTTAGTGACACGTCTGATTCGAGTTTGTACCTATTATTTTATTTTGCAGTAACTCAACGAGTAATAAGAATGTCACCGAACAGCCGGAAACGGATAATTTAACCGATAAAGAGAATCGGCAACAACAGGTAGGAGATGCAGACAAAAAGATCAACAGCAACAATATCAAAGGAAACAATCGTGGTGGCAGCATAGATGGCAACTGCACCAACGGCGGGACCAGTAATGATCAGAACAAATCTAGTCAAGTGAGTATATAAAGTATAAACGATCCGAGAACCAGTCTCCCTTTCTAATTCAACAGATTAATATTACTCAGAGCCTCAGAGGGTGTGTGTGGATAGTTTTTATTTTCAAATTTACATTCAAAGAGTGTTTTTTTTATCTTCAGTAAGTGTGTCAGGATGATTAATTGGCGTTGTAGGTGTAGTGGTGTTAAGCTTTGCGTCGTCGCGCTTTGTGATTTATTGATTGGAACGTATTTTCATTTTATTTTTTGAAAAGAATAGGACATGGCACCGCACATCGATGGTAAAAAAGAACCGACAGAAACCGGCTTAAATGCAAATTAAACAGTCTGGGCTAAAAGTTATGTAATTTTAACTGATTTTTAAGCTCCCTTGATGGAGATATAAATGTGGTCACTGCCTAATTTCAGTTGTACTTTGCTATTTCATTATTTTCGCAAGACGTCAACAAAATCAAGAACGTGGGTGTTCTTTTCGGATAAGCTAAATCGATAAGGGAAAACTATAGGGGCATTCGTCCTGTCAAACTACCCATAATGTGTACCCCATTAAGAGGTCATCAACATTGATATCTTCTGAATCTGCGTTGCATGGATGGTACTGTAGTTCATCGACTTTTCAAAGTTTGGCGATTATTGTAGTCAAAACTTACGTGTAGCCAATGAACGCGAAAACCTGAACTTATATATGTTGTTTTCAGTATTTTTTGTAACTTTCAACTCAGTCTGCACTTAACAGCGCAATCACACAATGACAATGACGGCGAATCGTCACATATTGTTTCTCAATTTTGATAATTGTATCCGGCGTGTGCTATTAGACTGAGTACAGATCTATTTAAAATTTCAATTAAAACTCAAACTGATGGCGAACATGTCTTAAGAACTTTTATGATCATTTAATGGGACAACTGAATTCATGAACAGAGGAACTGTTTTCTGAAATTCTTTCCAGATTGTCGAAATAAAATGCTCAGTAAATTACTTTTACCACACTGCCACAAGTTAATTGTCTAAATGACAATACGTTTGTCATATCCAACCCATCAAGATCATAAAATGATTATATTCCAGTTGAAACATGTCAACGGCATTTACGTCTTTGAAAATTTGCAAGCTTTTAAAATTATTTCACTCATACGTGTAGGATTTTTTTTTTTTGGATAAAATCCAAATCACAGATTTTCCCACGTTTGATCGTCAAATTGTCCTTGAATAATATTTTTTTCATTTTGCATGCTTATTCGATGTACTTATAGGTATGGATATGTTTTTGTATTGTGTCAAAAAGAAACATGAATTTTGAGGAAGGCTTTTAGTTTTATTGCTTTTAGGTGTACCAATTGTCAAAGCGATTGATAATTTGGCGCAATGCGAGCAATTTTTGGCAAACTGTTTAATGACAGGTGTTGACGGCAATTCCGACTGAATGAATGAACAAGCCTCCATGTTTCTTATGTCGTTTTCCATTGGGACAAAAAATCAATCTTTTTTTTTGATCTAAATCACTTTTCGCGTTCCATTGGGAAAAAAAATCAATCTTTTTTTTGATTCGGATCACTTTTTGCAAATCTCGATATTTTTTTTCAGATTTACACATACTACCACAAATACAGCACAGCTGTTTTACGTCATTTAAAGAAGTTTGTTTTAAAACAAATGTGCAAAGTTCCGTGAAAACCCAAATAAAGAAATATATAAACAGCAATGGACATAGTTTTGGAGGAATTATTATCTTCATTGTTTTCCTCATCATCTGGAAACTACGAATCAAACCGAAACTACTCCATTTGTATCTACAACAGAGGAAACATTTTTCAAGCCGATTTCCATGGTTGATTTTACAAAAAAGAAATGCAATTCGAGCAGCTGATATTTTTTGTCAAATAACGCACTAATCCATTCACAAAAGCAGATCAATTCCGTTGCATGTTCCATGAGCCGCATAAAATCTGAGATCTGAAAAAGATTTTTGGTGGTCCCAATGGAAAGCGACATTAGTATTTAAGTTTAAGTATGACAACTTAAATAGTTACATTTGTTTTAAGGTAACTTATGGAATAAGTTTTTTATTCTTCCTTCTAATTGGACAACTTCGGCCTTCTTCAAATTATATGTTCAAAATGACTTATCATTTTTAGGAATGTCAGGTAGCACATTATTTTCCTTACATCCCCATTGTGTGCCTAACTTCAAGTGCTGCTTGCAAGGTTTGCCAACAGACAGACATTTGGAGTTTGGTTTCTAATTTTGATGCACCAACATGATGTTGAGAGGCCTGTTTTATTGAAAACCAATATCAGCAAGTAAAGTAGATGAATAAAACTGTTCCAGTCACATTTGTGATCAAGTAGTATAAACTGACATATTGTGTGTGTGTGTCTCCACTTCTAATTTGAATCAACGTTCACTTCGCTGATAGTAAAAGTCGCTGAACACGTCACCAGCAGATGGCAGCAGTGCTGGTGGCAAATATCTTCAACTTGGGATAAATACGCAATAAAATTAAATAGTTATTGCAACAGGTCCGTAGGAACGCTAGGCCTAGCTTCTCACAAAATTTACGATTTGTGTGATTTTCGTGTTTGATACGAGTGAAAGGGATCTACAATTTTATGCCGAGTCCAAACGGCTAATTGAGAAGCTCTTTCATGACAGTTATACTCTCGGATGTTTGTCAAAGGTTCGCGAGAGTTGACACAGTGGAAAAAAAAACTGAAGATTGAGTTTGGTTTCTTTTTTTTCGGGAATCGAACCTGGAACTCCTCCAATACATTAACCACGCCAACGATAAATACGCAATATTAATCTCAAAAGTTTCAGGCAGAGTGAAGTTGTAGTGATTACATGTCGAAGATTTTTACAAAAAATACTCGCCTATTCCGGATACAGTGTTTCAAATGTGATTAACGTCAAATGAATTGAAGCCATAAATGTTAAGAACAATTAGATTTTTGTAATCTGCCAAGTGGAAATCAACTGATCCGTTCCCACCATGAAATAAAAAATCGTTCTTATACTTTTTAATAATGGCGCCTCCCCCTACCAATTTGGAATTTTACTAAAAAAAAGTGCGTGAGAAGTCTTTATACAAAATGTACCCCTTGAACTATGCACCGTTTGATTACACTTTTCTGAATCGACACAGGCGGCGCTAGTACTTGGCAGAACTTCTTTGCGTCTTAAAAATACAAAAACACAACTCCTGCGTAAATACACAAGACTCACCAATCCCATAAGCTCATGAAACGGAAAGCGACTGACAGTGATCCAACAATTTTGTCTGCATTTTTAAAAACTCGTTGTCATTTCAGCACCAAGACAAATGGTTTGTGATTGTTTTTTTTTTCGGAGCGATGGATCACATTCGAATTGTTTTCTTTTAGCTACCGCCCCCTAAAAATAATCACCATTACCACTTTGGAACAACGCATTGATTTCTCGAAAACAAAGCAAGTAATCGTTTGTCACCCCCGCTTTGTAGCACATTTTATTATCTGAAGCAAAACACAACCCGCCCGCACTGAGGTGGGAAATTCTCGTGACGTTTGTTGTGTTCTTTAAAGATTTCCGCCCTCAACTATGCGGTCGGCGGTATGGCTAATTTGCCATCGAGATGAGATACGTCTTATGTTTACATACGTTGATCGCATTGTTTGCGTTTATATATTGGTTTTCCTGTCGTTGCTTACGCGCTACGCTGTGCTTCTGGTTAAGTTTTTGAAATAACACCCAAAGCCAAACGCTTTCCATACTCACCATCACCATTTGGTACAGTGCGCCGGAATTAGTAACGAGGTGGCATCTTTACTCAATGAGATCCTCCTGTGCGCACTCTGAGTCTGATGATCGCCGTCGTGGTGCGTTAAGAGTTTTTATCGAAATAGAAAATTTGTATTCTTAAAGTTTTGTTATTAATAAAACGTTGATACATTCCGCTGGTGGTTGATAAAAGTTGACTTTTAGTCGGGTTGTCCTTTCGTGTATTCGAGTCAGTGTGCTGCATATTTGAATTTTTATTTATTTTGGTTCATCATTCGTTATATTGTTAATGCAGTTTTATTGCTAAAATTATAAATATAGACGGGTATTTTTATAAATAATTTGAGTGACATTTTGTTGGAAAAATCGCAATTTTGCTACAGCGTAGAAATGTCAGTTTGGATGACTTATGTGAACAGAAGGAAACCGTCGCAGACGCGAATGAGAGTGGAATATTATCTAGTGAGTTGAAATAAATTAAGCGGAGTGTGTAGTGTCCTTTGAGGAGCATATCTATATGGTAATCACAGTCGCAAAACTGACATAAGTATGCTTGTGTGGCGCTAAATTAGTTTGAAAATGTGTGACATGTCTGTTACTTTGATACTTGAAGTGGCGCATGTATCGTACTCAAGGCCAAACAGGTCCTTAAGTGCTCGTGTGCCATCCGTCCAGCATTTTGAATGACTTGGAGGTCGTTCGGAGTAAAAATCAAGTACAGCTGTGCTAAGTGAAAGAAAACACTCTGTGAGGAAGTGTGATGCGCTCACAACATCCGGTGTGTTGCAGTTCGGGTGACAAATTTCTTTGAAACAGAAAAACAATTTGGTATAACTGCATCTAAAAATAAACAGGTGGAAAGCCGGTCTATACTTCCGTCGCAGGTCTTCGAGGAAGAGTGATAAATGATATATGGTGCAGTAGTTTCGTTGGCTGTAAAGCGTTTTTTTTTTTTTTACTTTTGTTTAAGAGGAGGTAGATGTTTATTATTAAACACATCACCAAGTCAGGACAATCACAAAGGAAGTGCTTCGCGTTGTCATCATATTCTCGACATGTATCGAAGACCGAAGAGTCTTTGAAGTTTTTTTCGAGCATTTTGAGCAGCTATCTCTGAAACCAGACAACTCAAAGTGAAAGCAGCCTTTCGACGGAATTCAGATAGTTCTTGAACTGTCGCACTATCTTACAGTGACAAGTAAAGATTCCCCAGCGTAAAAGCTTCGCTCTTCCCCCTGTTTCTCACAACACAGTTGATAGCTATGAGGATTGCTAAAACCATAGCTGAACTTGAAGAAAATAGACTTTGAAGTTATACCAGTTATATCTAGTGTCGTTCAATGTAGGATAATTCAACTTAAGTATGAGTTGATCAATCTTGAAATAGTCTTCGAAGGCATATATCCTTTTTTTTCAGCGAACGAAGGAATCTTAGGTGTGTACAGGAACGATATCCAGGCATTTGGCTTCACAAAAGCGTTTTACGCAGTATTTCTCTCAGATTGACTGATGGGTTTCCAATGCATTGCATGTTTACCTCCAAAGTATTCTTCACCATAAGTCGTGCCAAATCCATTGTCATTTCCTTCCCCATAAGTGAGGTCTATCGATTTCTGAACCTCCAAGTAAAACCATTCGTACGTCCAGATCCGTTACCGATTTTCACCAAACAAAATGCTGCAGCTGCCAGCGACTCTTTCACTATTTGGACACCTCTTCGAGTAAATTGTCAATCCATCAAGTGTTTAAACCCACAGCTCACTCACTCCGACGCAACAGCTTCGTATACAAAATTCATATTTACCTACGTAGCTTTGTTTTCAGCCAAATCATGCCCGCCTCCCAATTAACCTTACAATCGTTTTAAATAAGTATGTGTACGTACACTCCTGTGTTGACTCAATTAATTGACGTACGAAATCATCGCGATCACCAACCACAGCTAACTTGGCCCATCGCCAAAATGCCAGCGCAAGACAATGAATTATCTCGTAAATTGCGTTACACATTCGATAAACATTTTTTTTTGTCAGTATTGAATCTAATTTTATATGGAATCCCATGACATTAGTTTTGTGTCTTATTTTTGGACTCACCACTCTCTGTGTGATTCATTTGCGTATACATTGGTGCGATGCGTTCTCGTCATGGAATTTATTAATGCGGGGAACCACTCAATCATTATCTCATTCCGGGAGGCTGACACATATGATTTATTGTCTACTGTTTCTTTCCCAATTTGTATTGTCCTATTAATAACCGTGTAAGTAAAATGAATTTCCATTCCAGAGTCGTCACTCACAACCCGAATTGGAAACACAACGATCACGACCTTTGTCCGAGGCCAATTCCGAGCTTAGTTGTGATCTACTATCGGAGAATGCGTATAAATCCAGCATAGAGCTATCATCTTCGTGCGGAGGTGGAGGAGGAGGCAACCGCCACTCGGAGCAGAGTGACGATGGCAAACGATCAAGTGTCAATTCAAACGATACAACAAGTAGTGACCGACTTATATCGGGCAACAAGAGATCGTTGCCAAAGCATCAGCGGCCGCTAACGAGATATCTGCCGATCTTCTCGCCGGATTTAGATTTACGTTTGCACATCGAATCGGCGGGTCACCAGATCGTACAGTGTCCGCATGTTTTTGTCGACGCGCACAGCTGTCGAGGGTAAGCATGCTGCGGGGCTTCTGAACTTGGACTTGATTCTAAATTTATTTTCATTTATTTCGCGCAGATATTTGCACAAATTAGGCGCCACATTCCACGGATGGTCAAGAAGATGGTTTGTTTTGGACCGGCAGCGTAATGCGTTCATTTACTATTCGGATAAATCGGAGAGGAAGCCCCGTGGCGGAGCGTATTTCTCGGTGAGTATTTCAATCATGTGTCGAATGGATTGTGATTGACACGGCGTTAATTTGGATGCTCCTACGAGTAGATGTGTATTGAAAATTCTCATTGGAATTAGGTATATCACTAAGAGGGACGTTGTAGATGTGTCATGGCTTCTCAGATGAATGCAAAAGTTGGCGTAGGAACCGCACTGAACATCATTTTGTTCGAATTGTGGCAATCAGTGATCATTTCAACAATATCGTCTTTATATCTTAGTGACCATAGTGACGTTCTTTCTAAACGATTGGATTCGATCGCCTGTTGGCATGTCTTGCAGCCTCTTTGGGAACTTATCTAGCCAAATGATAGATCCGAGCACTCACACAAAAGGACGCAGTCGTACTTGCATTAATCGTTATTGTGCATGGCCATCCGCCCATGGAAAACGAAGTCATTGTCTAAAGTAGGTTGGACTCAGGATTTGCATTGACAAAACATCTTGCCGTTCACTTCTACTGTGTTTGAATGCGTCATAAACTATCAGCGTTATAAGCGTTATAAGACTTTTTTCAAAAAATCGCTTTTGACCTTAGAATTGTTGACAATATTATTGAATATAAGCTGTAAGCTTCGCAAGACACATTCGCAGGTTCTGTAAGAACGAGATTCATCTCGCATGCCGATTGAAACTTTTCTATTTCCTTCATCGAATATATAATATGGTAAACGCTACAATTGACTTTTTCTCTCTCGTTTCAGACAATCGAAGAAGTATACCTCGATCATTTGAACGCGTCGAAAAGCGGTCGACCCCACTGCACATTCATTGTGAAGACAAAAAAGCGCAGCTATCATCTGCAGGCGGCTTCCGATGCAGCCGCAAGAATTTGGATCGATGCCATCATAACTGGAGCTCAAGGAAATTTAGACTACTAAGGCATTTTTTTTAGATTTAGTATTGGAACACTAGAATTTGTAGACTTGTAATACATTTAAGAAATCAGAGGACCTTAACTCGCCCCATACACACACACAGATTTCTATGCCAAAGTGAATTTTCAAATTCGAACACAGTATAACTATAAACAAAATGAAAGAACTAAATGTTAACTATATAGAGCAACATATAGTTTTGTAATTAGCTTGTAAGTAATGAAACGAAAATCAATTGAATGTTCTTTGCTCTTCCTTTTTTGGACTTAACCTTGTTCATCATTTCTCAGAGCCGGTGAATTTGGCAAACAATAGTTTCTATTAGCATGTGCCTTTGTTTTATTTCGCGAAAAGGTTTATATATATACATATATATTTATTGCAACTGATGTTGATTTTGAGTTGAGATTTAAACTCTTTAGTCAGCTTTTTAGGCACCTTGATTACATATTATTGAAGATGGAATTGATTAAGTTAGTCGTAGTAAACATAGAGATTGTATGCTTGTATCGGATGGAGCGGCCCATAAAGAGAATTATCATTTGTATTTCTTTCGAAATAGTTATTAGCATTACTTATACATAATTGACATCTATTCTATTTTGTTTTTTATTAAAATGAAATTATGATTGCTTTTGTATTTCGGATTGACTTGTGTTTTATCAAGAACCCTTTTATTTTTTGTATAGCTTCTAATAATTTATAACGTAACAAATAAAAATACATTCAACGAAATATTTGTTTGTTTAATTGGTTGACATTTACTGTGAAAGAAGATACATTTGCAAATTGCAACTACGAGATCTTCGTTATGTCCAAGAGTCCGTTGGGTGAAACCACATCGAAATGAAATATGATATGAGATTAAAAAGCATCGGAGATCTAGGCATCAAATTATCTAACTCAATACAAAGACTCTCAGTCTTAAGGCTATTATGCTTTATAGTATATGGAGTGTTTGCAGAGTGATCAGCTAAAATTGGGAAAAACTAGCAGACTCATACCGATGAAACCCTTAGGCCAAAAAACTACAGCTAGCTACAAGCACCAACAGGGAATCAGCAAATTCCGTACCACCATTTCAAACCTTAATGAAAATGAAACCACTAATTTATTGATCTAACACATTCGGCCAATGTCGCAGGACTATAAGAGTGGCGTTGACCTGTACAGTAGCCTTTGACACTGTGATCCGAAAAACACTCAAAAACATACAAGGAATCCACTACTTTGCTGTATGGTGACATGAAAAAAAGTTAGTAAAACCACAGGATGGCTAAAAATCCAAAGGTTATCGTTAAATTCCGGATCACTTTTTGCAAATCTCGATATTTTTTCAGATTTACACATCTACCACAAATACAGCACAGCTGTTTTACGTCATTTAAAGAAGTTTGTTTTAAAACAAATGTTCAAAGTTCCGTGAAAAGCAAAATAAAGAAATATATAAACAGCAATGGACATAGTTTTGGACGAATTATTATCTTCATTGTCTTCTTCATCATCTGGAAACTACGAATCACCAAAACTACTCCATTTATAGCTACAACAGAGGAAATATTTTTCAAGCCGATTTTCTTGGTTGATTTTACCAAAAACAAATCCAATTTGCACAGCTAATTTTGTTGTCAAATAACGCACTAATCCATTTACAAAAGCAGATCAATTTCATTGCATGTTCCATGTGCCGCATAAAATCTATAAATAAATATAATAAAACGACATAAATGTCTGCCGGAAACGCCATTTCTTTTTTTCTTATTTCTTATATTACTGTACACAACCAACCCAATGTCAACCTGCCGACATTTGTAGGGTTTTTTCTTCACATTTCGCGCAAAACTTTAAAAACATGTCAACCAGCGATCCGAACGAATCGTATTTATTTGCAAATCGTAAAAAATATATACATTTGGAGTAAAATTTGAATACTTACAGCTTTGGCGAACAAAAACTACTCGACAGTTTTTTGCACGGCACAAAATTTATGCAAATCATAGAAGAAAAGACCGAACAATTCATCAAAAAATACGACAGCACCAAGAAGCCCGAGGACGCTCGAGCGGCTATCATTCTAGAATTACCGTTTCAATTCAAAGATTTTGCTGCAAGGTCACCAACTCTGCTCGAGTTGATAGTAGAAGAACCTCTTGAATTTCTGGAAACAGCAAAGTACCTCATCTACTCGAAAGTGTCTTCAATTCTCAAGCAATCTTCAAACTTTGCACCCAAATCCATTGATTCCGCGCAGGTTCACGTTCACTGTCGATTCATAGGATTGCCTGTGCAGAACGATTTACTGTTTAATCTATCAGCGAATCAATATCGTGGTGGATTGTCTGTGATTACTGGTGTATTGTCTGGGAAAACCGAACAAGAGAGTTATACGTAAGTAGATCGGAATTTCATTTCAGCAGCTTTCTCTTGATGGGGTATTTTCTCTAGGATTCAGTCTATTTGGTACTGTTCAACGGGCTGTCAAGCGAATCATATCAAAAAGGAAATAACAAAGGGTGTGGCAAATTGAAATCGGTAACTTTATTAGCTGTAATCTGATGCAAACTTTAACTTTGTTCACAGCTCCCAATTGCTACACATGCTCGCAACCAATGAGCGAGTACACCAAACTCCGCTGTATGGGCAAGTATTGTCTGCTTAAGATATTTCCCACCGAAAGTGTCTCTACACCGAGAGTATTTAATAAAATCTTCAGCTGTCAGGTTATCCGGTTGTACGGTAGGTATGTGTACTTCCGTGGGGTTTCACGATTTTGTCATCAATAATCATTTAGACTACACCTACGATTGTGATCTAATTTTGGGAGCCAATTACATTGTAACCGGCCATTTGGACTTCAAAACACTTGAATTCATAGCATGGAATCTAATGAGACAGTAAACACAGGCCTGTCGTCTGTGCGGTTGATTGCCGACGCCGATCTTGACCAACTTCTTGACTTTAGCCCCATAAGAATTGAGACGGACAATGAAGACATCTCAGAGTTTCAGCATCACCAACCAATGGATATTGCTCTCCATACAACCGACCTATTTCGCGAAGACGAAGACGAAAGCGCTTTTAATGAGAAAACCCGAAAGTATCCCGAATTCTCGTTGTCTTTCTCTCCAGGTCCAGTTGACTCGTCGCTACACCTCAATACACAAAAAACCAATAGAGTCGATCTAGTGGATGAGTCCATACAAACCAATCATGACAACTCTATTTACGTTCACCCGCAGATTAAGGACGAACCCTTAGACCTCTCGTTCCAGTCTTCCTTCAGTTCGGCGAAGTTATCAAAGGCCGCGCTCGAATGCACCACCAGCAATGACTTTGATCTGGAATTCTCAGCAATACCGTCTTCTGCCACGCCAACCACTTCTAAAGTCGAACCAAATGAATCCATTCAGCAAGATGCAGAACCATCACAATCAGCTCCGAGTTGTTCACGAGGATCGCCCATGGAATTCCTAGCTCTCAGCTACAGTCAAGCATCGCTAGACCAGGGAGAAGCTGATGCTAACACCCGGACAGAACCGCGTTCGTCGCAGAGTGTTCAGCAAATAGATACATCACAGATTCCCAACTCCGTGCAACGGCTCCATGAAACCATCAAAAAGGCCTACTCCGACTTTGCGTTCGTCTACTCACTGGGTGCGCAGTTGTGTCAGGATCGAGTGCCGATGGACTGCTTTGTGCATTTCAAGATCGGTCTGCTGCTAAGCATAGCTTCTTTGGAGGAGAACCCAGACCGGCCACCGATCTCTATCGTCGGCATAGGTCCTGAATTCGGAATGGCCAACTACATGATGGAAACCATTGGCGATGTTGCAGATAGATTTGTCGGGCCATGTGATGACTTCAAAGTGGTCGCGAGCAAGAGTGACAAGCACACTTGGATTGAAGCCGATCCCATTGTCATGGCCAGAGGTGGCATCTACTATGTGGGTGATTGGTCTAGACTCAAGGCCCCGCGAGCTTTCAAAGTCATGAAAGCCATCGAATGTGGCCGTGTGATGCTGGACCGGACTACTGAGAGCTATCCACTGGAGACGGCTATCTGGACCCACTGGCGATCGTACAAGTACGATACAAAGGATCAGCATACGTTCAACAAGTTTCTCGAGTAAGTAACGTTCAGTTTTGTTGGTAGACAATTCGTAATTTTTCTACTTCCATTAGAATCTTTGGCATCCCTCTCATCATTGAAGAGGACAATCACGAAGTTCTGGTCGATCTCATACTGGAGCAGGCCTCGGTTCAAACATTCGAGTCTACTATCGACGAATTTTCCATAGGAGCCGACGATATGAGGGAATTTCTCAAGATCGTTAGCAAACGCCGAGTAGATCTAGATCACGAGGCTTCAGAGATTCTGCGAAAGTACTTTGTAGCTTCAAGAATGGACAGACCCGGTATGGCAGTGTTCTTCCTCCATCTGCATCCTAACTCATTCTCGTTCACTTTGCAGATTGTTTGGCTCAGCAATCGTTTTCCACGCTTGTGCTGTTTGCCGAATCGTTTGCTAAATTGTCGCTTCGGCACGAAGTGATTACGATAGACGCCGTCGCAGCGGTTTACATGGCGGAGAACTTTATTCAGAATATCTTTGGCGAAGGCGCCTATCCGCCGCCGAAATTTAAATCGCACACATCT
Source organism: Cheilosia vulpina (assembly GCA_916610125.1). NCBI lineage: Eukaryota > Metazoa > Arthropoda > Insecta > Diptera > Syrphidae > Cheilosia > Cheilosia vulpina. The sequence goes on along the minus strand of OU744277.1, from coordinate 70,908,020 downwards.
ATCGGTGCAGTGGATCAACACGTGGAAGAGTTCCAAGAATGGCTTAACCAGTACATCTCACAATTTCATGATGACGTCGATTGATTCATCGAAACGAGTTTCTTTTTTTGTTAATTGGAGATTTTTGTACATATATATCTGTTATTGTCTTTTTTATTTCTTTTACCTGCAGGGTGCAGGTAGTTGTTCGACTTGAATGGTGTGATGAACTACCCTGACCACTGACAGGGTTACTCGAGTTCTTTCATATAAAAAACGAATGTTTATGGTGCCGTCACTGAAATAGTAAAAAAATCCAGCTGTGTGTCTGTGTATGGCAAACGGTCGCGGTGGCGTTGTCCCTAAGTCTTCAGTATTGCGGTCTGAATTGGATGCGGCTTTCAGACTGCAATGCGGAGGGTAGGTATCCGCTTCGACAATAATCATCCAAACAGTTACATGCTTTGAGCCAGAGATGAATGAATCTAATTACATTGTCTGCTTTGGGCTTTGCTTATATTCCTGGATGCGGTGTTATTCCCAAAACCGATCCGCCGCGCATTTGGGAATAACCCCCTGCCCTTAATTAGAACCAGAGGATTGCTCAACTCATGTTTGGAATAAAGAACGAAATGCTTTTGAATTTTTTACAGTTTTGTGTTGTTTTATTGTTTATTTAGTGTAAAAAAAGATACACACGAATGTATAGTGTTTATCGGTTGGACTTGGCAACACGTTCCAATTCGTCCTTCTTCTTGATAGCGTAAGAGTTGGATGAGCCCTGCAAAGGAAAATCAAGAACGTTCGTTGATGAAATCAATGTCCCATATGAAAATGTGCACATTATGCAAAGAAACAAAGTTCGATTGTAGTTCTACGTTTCTCGAGTATCGTGAGAGGTGTGTAAATTTACCCACGACACTAGGATAATAAAACAATTTGATGTCGTCCTAAAGCGAGGCTGAGTCAACGTAATAAAATTAATGCTGCTCAGTATTAGAAAGGACGTTTGAATAAGTTTTGTCCGGCATTTGTCGTTCTACGTTTCTCAAGCACCATAAAGAGGCTTTAAACAGTTTAGGCGCTAGGATAATAGAACATTTTTATTTCGTCCTAAAGCGAGACTGATGCAGCGTAATGCAGTGTTGCTGATCAGTATTAGAAAGGACTGCGGAATGGACAAAACTCGACGGTTTATTCGACGGCGAACTGTTGTTCTACGTTTCTCAAGCACCATAAAAAGGTTTTCATAGTAAATAAGGCGCTAGGATAATAAAACAATGCTATTGTCTTAAAGCGAATCTGACACAACGAGATAAGTTAGCGCTGCACAGAATTAGAAAGGACTGACGTAGGAGGTACAATTTTCGGGACTCACCTTAGCAGCGTTGATCAACTCATCGGCCAAACATTCGGCGATAGTCTTGATGTTCCTGAAAGCAGCTTCACGAGCTCCAGTGCAGAGCAGCCAAATAGCCTGAAACGGAAAAGTGCTAGATTTAGAATACGATTCCCCAAGAGGCAGCGTTTGGGGACAAAAGGTATGCAACTGTGGATTGATTACATGTGAAAATCAGGGGAATTCTGATACTTCGACTGGTAGCCAACTCGAGTTCAGTCTAGTCCAGAAGCATAAGCTTTCTTTCGTACTGACAGAGAGAAAGTAATGTGCTGGACACAGGCTTTACCTAGATGTCTCATTAACTCATGCGTCAGACATAATGTGACCTTGCAGACGCTACGGATATTTAACGAGGATTGCTGTAGCCGCGTGTTATAATCGTCAACCCAAATATGTACGGGAGAAAGACATTATCCGCGGCACCACAGAACCAAAAGAAAAAAAGGAGGGACCGAACATACCTGGTTGACACGACGAAGTGGAGACACATCGACGGCTTGACGACGGACAGTACCTGCACGACCGATACGGGTCGAGTCTTCACGTGGTCCAGAGTTGATGATGGCACTGACAAGGATCTGCAAAGAACATCGAAAGCTTTTGTTAGCAAATTCACAAAATCCAGAGAGATAGACATGTACGTTGGTTTCCGCTGTGACTCAACACTTGAGTATGCTGGCCCAGGAAGGGAAGCCAAATATTTCAATATATGTCCTCATTCTACCTACTGCCGTGTTGTAGGTTTCACAGCCGCAGTTTAGCATGGGACAAAGCCGCATGATGTTTCAATTTTGTCTTACCTGCAGTGGGTTTTCGCCAGTCAACAAGTGAATGATCTCAAACGAGTGCTTGACAATGCGCACGGACATGAGTTTTTTGCCGTTATTGCGTCCCTTCATCATCAGAGAGTTAGTCAAACGTTCGACAATTGGGCACTGGGCCTTGCGGAAACGCTTAGCAGCATAACGACCAGCCGAATGCGGCAAATAGCGGGCATACTTCTCCTTGACAGCAATGTAATCCTGAAGAGAGATATCGTTTACAGTGACATCGTCACAGCTCCACCTGCCGAACAGTTTGATATCAGGCAACTCAGCCGGTTGTGGCAGTGAGGTTGTGTCTAGAACAGGTGCTGGCTCTGCCTCCAAAGGCTGCTCCTCGAAATGTTCAACGCTTTCAACATCAGCCATTCTACAAAATATAAAAGAAAGGATCAAGTCAGAGCGGCTTTAAAATTGCTGCTCGCATAAAAGCGTTTGTTATTTATTGTTGATTATAACTTTATTAAGGTTCATATCTGTAAGGCGATATCCTTAAGAGGAAGTTAATCAGTTTATCTAGTCTTTGATGAATACTATAATAGCCATTAACTGAAACAAATATAGTTTTAGTGCAAGACACACTCGCTAACTCTACGTGCCCGGATAAAATGTTCAATGGCGGCGGTTTGTTACTGATTTTGTGTAGTTTACTTGTCGGTTGGAACTTTATTAAGGTTTATATCTTCGAAACGATATCCTTAAGAGGAAGTCCACCAATTTAATATAGTCCAATTTGAATACTATAAACGCCATTAAATGAAATCGCTATAGTTTTAGTGATGGACAGAAGCACGTTGCGCATTTTGGATAAATTCATTTCTTAAATAGCTCACTACTCTACTTTGTAAATATATTTATGCATTTTAATATCACAATTCGATTAATTTCGTTTTTTTTTAAATAAAATACCGAAACACGTGTAACTATCAGTCCGCCATAACCCAACACCTTTTCAAGTACATTTTTCATGCCCAAAACACTAGATTTAAGATAAACTTTGTGCTGTTCCATGTAAGAGAACAAATAAATTTAAATTTCCATCACAAATAAATAAATTTTGTTGAATATTTTTTCAAGATTTCTTACTTTTTAAATTTGTGAAAATTCTACCGATGCAAACAGCAATGGCGTTCGCCTAGAAAAGAACATGTCGCGAAAGTGCTGCCTCTGTGGTGACATCCGGAAGCCAGAGCTATCAAGTAGCTTGCAATTCATGTTGTATGGCAATGCTTCGGCAGCGACTACATTGTTTAGAAAAATGTCGTTTTCATAAATAATTTTATAACAAACTATTATTTGCAAATTAATTCAATTTATTTGAATTTTTTTTTATTCAGATTGCTTTTCATGTTCGATTTGCCAAAAAAATCAATTTTTTTTTTATCTGACTCTCTTTTGAGAAATCTCGATTTTTTTTCCAAATTTCACACATACTTTCACTAATTCACTGTATGACACACTGCTGGCGGTTACGAATTATCGTTGGAAAGACTGATTTTTTAAATTAATTATTAATTTTTGAGTATGGAAACCATTTTTTATATTAAATTATTTCGAAATGAGATATTAGGCGTGTTTTTTTGAGCTTCGATCTCAGCAAAGCAAAGTAAAGTAGGATGTTCAGCTCGTAATTACAACAAATACGTTCTACTTGACACTTCGAGAACTCAGAGTCGTTGTTTAAATTGCGTGCTGAAAATCCTACTTTACTTTGCTTTGCTGAGATCGAAGCTTAACAAAAACACTCCTATTATAAATGTGTAAAAATCAATTGAAATGGATTTCCAGTGCAAGAGAAAAACTTTTTTTTTTTCAATACACACAAGAACCAATAAAAAACGGATTTTACGATCGATTTGGCAGCAGAAATCTGAAATCTCAGATCAAAATCTGAAAAGCCAAATCGAAAACGACATCACGGTAAGAAAATTGACTCAAACTTAGTTTTTGTTTTATATACAAAGCTGGTTACAGCGGTGAAACGAAATTAATTTTCTTCTCACTGCAGATAAGTGGAAAAAGTAATAGGTATCATGATTCAAGATGAATTTATTCGTTTTTTCGGTATATTCTTGATACAGAATTTATACCAGTTTGTAACACTTTTTCGACATTTTTTACTGAGCATTGCATTCATAAAATACGTAATAGAATTTGGGTGCTCTATAAAACATTATTGTGAGGGGTTTATTGGGTTATTGGTTATAATGCATTGATTTTGAATGAATGGCAGATTGTAAAATGAATGCACATCTATTCTTTTTTAATTTTGTTAAAAAAAATTACGAGCAATAGTATTTGCTAATTGTGAAATGATTTTAAAAACAGAGTAAGATATCTCAATTTATGACTCTAACTTTTGATTTTGTAACAAAATTTCCAGAGATATAAAAAATATAGTCATATCAATTACCCTCAAAATAATCATCTACCAAGTACAAGTAGGTAGATGCTTTCCGCTTCCTTTCAAATCCGCAATTTATTATTCTGGCAATGTCATAGCAGTTCAGAATCATTACATACAACGCGTTACACAGCTGAATTTCACGAAAACTTTGCATAATTAACAGCGCAGTCAGCGTGACCGTTGTCCGATTAAAGTTCCAATGTAGCACTTTTTTCCAAAGCCTGCTACAATTGTTTTTGGCCCCTTTTTTTGTTTGGTGCTTTAAAAATGTTTCAAATGCTGTTGTTTCCAAATAAAAACCCTTAAAATGTAACGCAGTAGCCTATCCACTACTCTTTTAGTGTTTAAAGAGCCGATGCTTGTAAACTAACGTTCAAAAATTCTAAATTTGCTTCAGAAAAGGCACTTTTTATTCTTATTGGCCCCCTTTTATGGGACTTTTCAGAGTTCTGCGGCGGTCTCCCTGACCACAGCCATCTTTCGACTGAGAAAAATGACTACTGCCATCTCTGTCTTCAATTGGAAATCATCGCCGGCTTAGTATTTACTTTTTTTGACGTCTAACAATAAATCCGGTATAGTTTGTTGTTTCTAATTTTCTTTAGTTTCAAACAAGTGGTTTTCTAGCATAAGCTAAGATTAAACAAATCAAATGGACAACAGACTTCAACGCTATGAGAAAATAGATTTCCTTGGTGAGGGTCAGGTAAATTTGTCTCATATCGATTCATCAAACAGTACTGAGGCAAATTCGTTTCCAGTTCGCTACCGTTTACAAGGCACGAGACATCCATACAGACGAAATCGTAGCTGTGAAAAAAATCAAAATCGGCAGCCGCGAGGAAGCTCAAGATGGTATAAACCGCACTGCATTGCGTGAAATTAAGTTGCTGCACGAACTGCATCACGAGAATGTCATCGGCTTGGTAGACGTCTTCGGACACAAGTCTAATGTGTCGCTGGTGTTTGATTTCATGGACACCGATCTGGAGATCATTATAAAAGATCCAAAGATTGTCCTCTCACAGGCGAATATTAAAGCTTACATGATCATGACCCTCCAAGGTAAGCTTCACTCAGTTCCAGAGAAGTAGTGCTTTCTTAATATTTGCCAATTGCAGGACTTGAATACCTACATCTGAATTGGATCCTACATCGTGATCTAAAGCCGAATAATTTGCTCGTCAACTCGAGAGGAGTTCTCAAAATTGGCGATTTTGGTTTGGCCAAGTTCTTCGGTTCGCCCAGTCGGATATACACACATCAAGTGGTGACTAGGTGGTACAGAGCACCAGAGTTGCTGTTTGGTGCCCGGCAGTATAGCACGGGAATAGATATCTGGGCTGTTGGCTGTATATTGGCTGAATTGCTTCTGCGTGTTCCATTCTTGCCCGGCGAAAGTGACTTGGATCAGTTGACGAAGATTTTTCAGGCAATGGGCACTCCCAATGAAGAGAACTGGCCTAATGTAAAGCTTCTGCCAGACTTTATGCAGTTCAAAGTGTTTCCCGGCACTCCACTGCAGCATATATTTACTGCCGCTCCAGATGATCTCATTGAATTAGCCGAGAAATTGTTGGCGCTATGTCCTTCGAATCGTTGCACCTGCACTGAAGCACTGGATATGAGGTATTTCTCAACTAAGCCGGCTCCAACGCTCGGTCCTAAGTTACCGTTACCACAGTCGAGCAAGGATAAAGTTGACGAGAAACCGAGTTTGAAGAGAAAATTACTGGAGGCAATGGATGGTGCAACGCTGCCAAAGAAATTACAGTTTTAATCCTATGCACTCTGCATTTCTGTTTTTTGGTTTCCTTGTTATGTTGAGAAATATATTTGTTTTGTTCTTTTGTACCAAATAAGTGTTTGAATTTTTAATTATTCTCATCTAATTTGAAGTTCAATGTAGGTGCTGCTACTGTCGACGTTCTTCCATTTGTGTTCAGCAGGCTCAGTCAGCACTTTAGGTTAGGGGTTGAGATTTCCTTAGCAGGAAGTAGAACAAATTGCGCACGGTTAGTAGCTTTCGATGGTCTCTGAAAATTTGGCGGCCACGTTGCATAAGCAAAGTAGTCACATTTTCTACATCCGAAATTTTTGAATTACCTTTTGTTTTTCTCCTTACGTAACCAATCCTACAGTTTTGTTTTGTTACAATATTATGTAAATTATATCCTGAATGTGGGACGAGCACATAACTGCCGTCGTTGGTGCTCAAACCTCTCATGCACTCATTGGGGGTGCATGGAATATGAATTTCTAATAAAAGTTATAATACTAAGCATTTTTCGAAATACTCCAACAATCCCAATCGAGGGATATTTCTTTCCTTGTAATGTTGTAATACTCGCTTCATAAGTCACGAACTGCGATGTACATGCACGAACTGCGATGTTTACGTACTATATTCCCCAAAAGCAACTCAAAAGAACTGCCAATCTCATGATGTTGGCTTTCGTTGCATAATAATATTCCATCATGATCTGTGTTCGTTTGCGTGGATATCAACACACCCACAACACATTTTCAAAGATTTCGATCCGTACATTGCATGCTTACATGTTGAGCAAACATCTGAACAAGGGGCACCTCACACACCTAGTAATGCTCCTTCATCACCCGGTCTTATAGGCAATCAAAACAAACAGTCTCTTTCGTCCGGACACTTCCCTATCTCATTGCAATGCAATGCAATCATTCTCATAAAATTGAAAATCAAATTGCCATCACTCCATGTGCATCCTCCAGAGAGACCGAGAGACATTCTCGTCTATATGGCGATGGCGAGCACAATAATTTGGCCACTCGACACATCATCTCTGTGTGCAGCGACTAAGTGTGTCTGGAATAAATTGAAGTTCTTCAGTCAAGAGCGGATCTCTTGGCCAGAAGAGGCTAATTGCTGTTATGGCAAAAAAACCCACAACCTTCAGCTGAATATGAACATCAGATTTTGAAGAGTCTCCATGGTTCTCTTTCCTGCTGGGCTCCGTCCAGAAATTACAAATTTATTAGACAAGTCCCCTAGTGACACCTGGCTGTCTACAAGGTGGAAAATTGCTTATAAATGAAGTCCTGCTCCTGCTTGTGGATATGGGCAGACTTCCAAAATTCAATTGAATCTAATTGAGTGACGGGCCAGCGCTCTTGGAATATTCGATTTTGTCATCCCTTTGGGAGACGTGTGTTGTTATACCTACCCCTACTTTACCACTTGTCTTTCAGCGAGGTCCATTGTGTTTGTTTTGTGGATTACGGAGAGGAGGACTTGGTTTTGAGGTAACCAGCGTACATTAAGATGAGTTTTTCCCTTCTCAATCGGATAGAGGGATTCTTCTTTCTTTTTTTTCTTGCACGTTTGATAGTCGACTCATGTGTGAGGAAAGGAAGGATATATTTATATTCCGATGATTGATTAGGGTTAAAAGTTTACTCTAGAGAAAAAAAGATTTGCCTCCAGCATAGGGGCGGACTACATAAATGAAGTATGGTTTTAAGGCGGTTTATCTTATAACCAGTATAGAAGAGTATTTAAAGACGTATGTCGTTTCCCATCGATTGATTCTGATTTCGTTTTACCAGATGATTTTTTTTTAGATACTTCCGTCTCGATGGGGATAGCATTTGGTGCGGTCGGTGTATTTTTGAGAGTAATATCTCCATTCATTTGCGGCTACTTTATAGTCCGTATGTATGGAATAATTTATGCAATATCACGTACGAATTCCAGTGAGGATATTGACAGCAGGCATACGTGTTCTATTTGCAATTCAATTTTTTAAGTCAGAAATTTGTTCCAACGTAAAAAAATCTGTAAAAGTCGTCAAAACTTTGATAAAAAACGTCAAAAATAGGTCGAAAAATGCATGGAAAAACGTGTTAAAGAATACGTAAAACGAACGCTTAAAAAAAGCGCTGAAAAGTTTATCGCGTTCCCTTTCTACGCGAACGCCTAAGACGACGTCTTCCTCTACTGTGCTCTTGGTTGGAAAGACTCTTCGGCCCGCAGACATATATTTAGCTGCTTACAAACCGAAAGTGCGTTTCCTGAGGAGCCAATCAATTATACAAACGTCATTAAAGCGTCCCCTCTGTCTACATCATCATGACGGCACTGTACCAACAATTGAAACGAAAATGAAGCTAATTGATTTGATTTCCCGTTTATCGTATACGACGCAAAGGCAAACCCTACAGTTACGACGATAATCATAATTTACGCACGTGAGGAAATCCTTATTCGACTAACCAACAATGTGTGTAGGACGAAGCTACTTCTGGTGTGGAGCGCGGTAAATGTGGTAAAAGTAAGTTCTAAAAAAATTGATTGAATTTTCTATTCCCAGAAGCTTCTTGCTCACAGCACATAATTTTACTGATAGAAACCGAACTCCACTGTCAATGCTTGTTATAACCGAGGAGGACGATGAGGACGACGAGGAAAGTCATTGGGCTGTCGTCCTCCCAAAAGGCAGGTGAGTCTTTAAACACAGAGTACGTCTTCAGCACACGTTATCTTCCGTTGCCATAGGCAGTGATTTTTTTCCCCGAATATGTGATGCGAACCGTCACCCTTCTGTTGAGAATCCTGGGATGTGCCCATCTGTGAATAGAAGAAGAAAAAATGATTTAACGAAATTGATTTTAAATTGACAGCATTTTGTGATAATGACGCGTCATCGAAGGACGAGCAAGAGAAGCCAAATTAAATATGTTAATTTGAATGTGTCGACTGTCGAGATAGGAGAATAATGAAAGATGTTCGTCCTGTTTAACCGAATGACAATGGACAAGAGCAAGGCAGATACCCAACGAGTAGAATCCATTGTTTAAGGATGGCTGAAGATAGCTGACGGAAAAGTGCTCAATCTAATTAAGTTGCAGACAAATGACACAAATTAAAGATCACTTCAACGGAAATTGAGTAAGGCAGCAAGGAATTATGTCTGGGAGGGTGCAGAATGGATATAACATTCGAAATTTAAAAACAAAACATTTGCTTAGTCATTTTTCGAAGCATTACCGAATCGTGTTAAAGACAAGGATAGGACATTCGCACGATTCCGTCCTTTTGTGTTGGCCTGAATTCCCCAAATCGTGCAGCATAATTAAACAGCTACGAAAGCAATCTTCTCTCAGTATGTAGCCACAAAACGATACGTATACGCCCCAGATGCATAATATTAACTGTCTTCCTTACCGACAAATGCATATAAACAAGCAAATCTGATTCTCTTTGAAACCTCGAGCAATTTACAAATTAAATCACTGCAAAACTAAATTACTCAGCGTAATGAGAAATCAACACAACACCTCCTGCGATGGGTTATCCAACAGTTGCAGCAGCAGCACAGCCACCCCGATTTCCTACCAGACGTAGCTACTCCTTTTCCTTTTGTTTGCTTTTCATTTCCAGTGCTGCCTGTCTGGGTTGTCTACCTTCTCGTAATTATTCCTTTGGCGTGGTTAATTGCTCCAAGTGCAAGCTTGCTAATGGAGTGGTTGGCAATGCGAAAGCGCCCACAATGTGTTGCGATCATCACTTTAAAAGGCACAGCGTGTTGGGGTTTTGATTTTCACCTCCATTCAAAGGAACGCAGTAGATTGTGGTTAGAATGCGAAACAGCTTCGGGCGGTTAATGTGTTGTTTATTCTAAGCAGGTTGATTGTATTCATTTGTGTTGTTTAAATGAAATCAGTGTCAGTCAATGAAAAGTGTTGCACTTTAAAAGGCGAATGATCGAAACCATTTTTTGTAGGTTATGTATTCAGTTTCAAAAAAAAGTCGAAGGACTAGCAATACGGAATGAATGAAATAGTATTCTTCCATGGCAACGGAATATCCATGTGGTGAAACTGCTTGTAGTGGTGTTGCAATGTGTCACGTCTGCTGTCACAACACAGAGGATTTGCATTTTTCCTGATTTTGTTGACGATGCTCGCCGCTTAAATTTATCGTATGGGGTCGCGTAAAATCATATTACGCCTGCAATATTTCGTAGGAAAATACAATGTCATGAATCAGCATCATTTATGATAAATAATGTCATTCAAGTTTAACTTTATTAGTTTCATTATTATTCGTGTGCAGCGCTGTAGAAAATTGCTGATAGTTTGCTGGGTGAGGGTTATAAATAATTTATTATCTACCGCTGTGGGTATATAATGTTGATGACAAATAAATATTTTATGAGAGAAGTTTCATAATTTAACCACAAAATCAATTTAACAGACATAATTATGAAGCACAATTTCATATAGTTTGGAAGCACTTGTTCGCTCCATTGTTAATTTTTTCTCTTTCTACACTCGCTCTCTGTCTCTGGTAGCAGCTCGCTGTGTTCTACGATAAAATGGACTTCTACATGTTCTCACCGACATTCTAGCACTCGAAGTGTAGAGTCCTTTTCCATTTTTTACATTAGCTTCGCACCTTAATTGAGTTGATTGAAAGGGAATAAAACGAGATTAAAATCAACCAGGGTCACACGAACTGAACTCATTTGAAACGTTCGAATGCCTAGTCGCCAGTTCATGTAAAACGTCAACTAGATTTATCTGGACTCTATAGGTATGTTCCTTTACCTTTAAGTTTTACGAATTTTTACTAAATCTTACGAATTTATTGTTTAGTAGGAATTGGAAAAGCTGTCAGTCATCTGACTATTGACAGATGATTTGAAATTGCCATCTTATTTGGCATATATGTTTTGATTTTCTGCGTATTTATATGGTATAAACAACAGGCGGCAAAATAAATATCTATTAAATTTTCTCTTAAATATTATTTTCACTGGTCATTCGGTTATCAGTTTCGCTTTTTCCTCTCCTCGAATGCTTGTAGTTCAATCAGTACCTACAAACACTTCCACGTACTCGGATTCATCAAAAATAAGTTCGATTAATTCCGAATCACTTTCATCGCTAGACGAATCTACTAAAATTGTTAATAACTATGCAAATTCTTCGAGTTTATCAGACATTTGAACGAATTTCCTGTACCACTTTTTGAATTATTATGGATCTGTCATTTTTCTTATATTGACATTTCGAAATGTCGACTGTATACAGGCGGGATTTTCTTGTCCAGAATTAGCGGCTTCTCCCCCATAAACGTTAACTGAAAAACAATATTCACGTGACCAATCTCAGCCAATAAAAACTGAAATACATCAGTCAGCTGTCAGACTTAGTAAACTAGAAATCCGAACGTTCCCATTGAAATAGTTAAGGGCCGGGGAGTAGTTCGATCTAATTTTGTAGTTCTCTGAAAAATAATCATTTTCCAAGTAGTAAGTCAATCCTTTTCTCCCGTTCACCAGAAAGTGTTTGGTGATTCTACCAATTTAGCGTCACACGGACACAACGCCGCCATTTTTAAGCAGTGCCACTTCTTGACTTCTAAATACTTTATCAGTGTAACCACTATTTGTTAAACTTATCGCTTAACTGCGTCGTGCACGTTTCAAGCTGCCGAATTTCTGAATCCCTTCGCATTGCACTACGCAAAATCAATGCTATTGACCAATCAGTTCATCCGTCATATCCATGGAACGCCGAATCATCCACTCCAATGCCATGTGATGTACGATTTCCTGCACGTACCACTCCTATTAAAGGACGAACGCATTATCAATAAGCGCTCTTACAAGTTCCATCACATTACAATAAATGGCTATCGCCGCAAAAAGGTATAAAGGCTCACAACATCTGTTCCTCTGTTCCTCTGTGCGTAATAAGTATTTTCGATTCTTGATCAAAAGCAGATTACAGCTTCCATTAGTAGGCGGTTAATTAATTGAAAACCCACATCAGCACAGTCGTTCAGTGTGGAATATGTTGGGTATAGGCCGCTGTCCCAATAGTGGGTGATTGAAATTTCCCAAAAAGGATGTTTTCCCTTCCAAAAAAGAGCAAATGTCCATGCGAACCAGTACAATTCCACTGTCTAGACGCGTCCTTAAATGTGAGTTAGAGTGCTTAAATTCGATCGTTACAAGCGATAAATAATGAAACGCGAGTTTCGAGATATACCACGGCACGGGATATAGCACAGGCATTCGCAGCAATCAATCAAATAAATCACAGCTATACGCAGTGCGCTGTTTATTTGCAATGAGTTATCCACACATTTACACTGTGGCAATTAGGGTGCGCCAGCTGTGAAGGGACGTGATGTCTTCGTAAAACTGAGTCAAATTGTCCTCTTAAGTGCTTTACGATCTGTAGAACGATGTGCGAAACAGTTTGTCATTTATGGCTGTCATAATGTTGGTAATGCTAATGATTTCGAATGAGGTTTTGCCACTCCAAACTTTGGCAGTTCGAGAGGAAAGTGGGTGACTTTGACTTTATTTATTGATATTCGATGGGTGAATAATGACATTGACTGACAGAGCAGCCATTTATTTGAACACACATTTAAAACATAAAAGCTTAAATCGTACTTTGAAATCTACACCGCATAAATGGGGACAGAGACAGTTGACGTTTGAGACAATGGGGATGTTCAAGTATCTAATTCAGTAAGTCTGACAGCTCTCTGACTAGATCTACCTCGGTTTTGATCGGGGGAAACCGGTCATATAAGGAGTTGTTTCTGTTGACGTTTATGGAGGGGTAGCCGACGAATCTAGTCAAGAAATTAGGTCTGTTCCTTTACTTTTGTAGTAAGAATGGAAAAGGTTGTCAAAATGGCAGTGGTAGGGATAAATTCTCTCACAGAGAGTGACACTTAAGAAAAAGTTAGGGAACGCTTTTGTAGTAATGTCTGAAAATAACAGATAAATAATTCAAAAATTCAAAATGCAGTACGAAAAGTCGTTAATTTTAATCGTATAAAGTCGAAGAATTTGCTAATTAACGAACAAAATTAGTTAATTTATCTACCTAGCGATGAAAATGATCAGGAATTAATTAAACTTCTTCTTCATGAATCCGTGTATATGGTAGAGTTTGTGCTGATTGAACTATAAGCATTCAAGAAGGAGAGAAAGCGACACGGTATTAAAAATTACATGGAGGAGATTGTCCTTTCTTACTCCTTATAGCGAGGAAGAATTTCGTCGCCACTTTCAAAAAAGAATCTTAGGAGAACTTTCAATTTTATTTTAATACGCAAGAAAAAAAAACAAATGTACTCATATGTCAAATATGACAACATATTTCAAATCAGCTGTAAATTGTGAGGTGACTGACAGCTTTTTCATTTCTTACACCAAGAAATTTGTTGAGTAAAAATTCGTAAGATTGTCAGCGGAGGGGTAATATCTTGCTCTCTCGATGACGCTCTCTTTTACGAATTTTTCGAGTTTTGGAACGGCATTGAGTAAAAATTCGTAAGAATTAGTAAAAATTCGTGAGATTTAAAAGTAAAGGAACAGACCTATTCTTGACAGTTCTCATATGTGGATGCCATAGAAAAAGTGACATTCCCGACCAATCTAGTTTTTGCGTTCAGGTTACATCTTATCCAGACCAATCTAGTCGACTTAAGATAACTAGATTCTTGAATGTGCTCAATGAAACACAGATTTTCAATATAAATACATACAGACAGAGCCTTATTGTCGGGAGGCTAAAGGCCGCTTATCACCACGCAAAACTCTTCGAAGGGCATAAGTAAAATAGATTTATTGAAGAAAACACTTTTTTTTAACTGTTGTTCATTTTTAAGTGTTACTTGTGGCACATTTACATGGGCTATGTGACGTATATTTTGGTTGGCCATATTGTTAACATTACCTATACGAATTTTGGGAAAGAATTGCTGCGACGTCAACCTTACCAAAATAGATTCGCAAATGAACTCGACGGTGAATGAAATCTTTTTCAGGGGAACTTCAACACGGCAATTGCTTTAACAATGCACGTCAGAGGTGACACATTTAATTTCGGGTGCGATCTAAATGGATGAAGTGCTAATGACATCGGAAATGCCGGTTACAAATTATTGGCTAATATGTCGAATAGGTTGTGCCAAATAACTTGTGAAAGCCGTCGCTACCACAGCTGAAGTTTTCGAGGCAAATACGGCCAAAAAAAAATACAAACATTTTTGCCACTGCGTTGTATTATGCGTTTCCATATAACGTCTAAAGTTGGAATAGAAAAGACAAATAGATGGAAAGGAAAAATCGTAATAATTCGTAAAATCGTAAAATTTAAGAATTTAAGTCGAAAGGTGCAGGCTGGCGCGAGAATGCATTTTACTTTTACAAATTTTGTTGTTGAATTATTTCAACGAAATATTGCGTTTAATTAAAAATGTGTCACCCGGTTTCATTCTTCTCCAAGCAGTAACAGGGACGTACGGCGAAAAGCGGCTCATTACAAACTCCAACATGCCATTACTCATTTCCTTCAAACAAGTTTTGTAGAAATCAGAAGGTCAATTTCGAGTTAATGGGATTGGTATAGAAACCATCGCAGCACTGCCAAGTTTGTATTTTGATTTTCGAAAGGCATAGCACGAAGTGTAGTCTTGTTCAATTAGTGTGGGAAAAAATGTTGCTAGCTTTTAGTCTACTATTGCTCTTGGCCATTAAAACCCGTTCAGTAATTGGAAAAAGGACTACTACAGGAGAATTTACATTGGCCACGCTTCTTGTCCCTCTTTTAGTATCTGTAAAAATTGAATGACAAAACGAGATTCATCTCATTGTACTAACAAGTTCCCTGAATGCCCTTATAAATCAGCTGTACCAGTGGGGGTGTCTGTCATTAGATCGAAATTGCTTTCGCCGCGTCTGGTGCAAACGAACATTCAAATAGCTCTCCCATTTCAAAGCATTAATTGAAATTAGCTATGCAGATACAAGAATACCTGTGACAGAACAAAGCCAAACAATGGCCCGAAACAATTTTGTTTTTA
The DNA here is from genome assembly GCA_916610125.1 of Cheilosia vulpina. NCBI lineage: Eukaryota > Metazoa > Arthropoda > Insecta > Diptera > Syrphidae > Cheilosia > Cheilosia vulpina. The sequence continues at coordinate 70,892,538 of OU744277.1, read as the reverse complement.
ACATGTCCTTGGCTCAATTTAGAAAGCAAAACGCCGTCTACCACTCGCAGCACTGATTTAATGCAATTGATTGGCCATCATTTCTATTCCCATCAATATGAGAAGTCGACTTGAATGAATCACACCAGTTCCACTTGGCCGACACACAAACCGGCCCTACAGACAAAATATTCTTAGATTGGCAGAAATCTATGGGAAAAGACGCGTGCCACTCGCCTCCACATAGTGTTCAGAATGATATAAAGATGTTATCATGCGACTAAAGGATCATTACCATCGTTACCAACACTCATCCATCAGAGCCAACCTTCGTTGTCAGAATTCCGTTCTCTATCGGTTGAATGTAAATTAGGGTTTACGCAAAAAGGAAAAAAAAAACTCCAACAGTCAATGGTGAACTCGCATCGATGTAGGAATTCTCACACCGCCTGCACTGTCGCACGAAGGACAATCTGCTTCAAGGAGGCGAAAAACAAAATACCATTTCCAGAGGAGAAAAACAGAAACCAATGGAAAAGCTTTGTCTATAACGACGGCACAGATGGAGGAAAATCGAAAATAAATGTTCATTCCATTTGGTGGTTTGGAATCAAGTGGATTCTATTTCACATCTTAGTCCGTCGAAAATCGTTACAATTTAGGTATCGAAATGATGTCCTGTCTGCCAGAGTGGATGTGTTTGCTTTCAGTCTTTTTTTTGTTTTTATTTTTTGGTCTGTAGAGTACATTCACATTGATGATAGTGTTGCTGGGCGGTGGCGCCGCGACAGTAGAATGCAATCACTTCTGACAGTTCATTACACTATGCAACCACAATGGACTCATCTCATCAGCCGAACACTGTTACAAACCAATATACAGCGATAAATGGAGCGGGAGGTAATAATTTATCCGTGAACATGAAAATGCGGTCCATTTGTTGGGATGTTTTGAAATTTGTGAGGTGAAAAAGAAAGAAAATCTCTTCAATGTCTAAGTGGGGTGTAGGGAGTTAGTTAGTCGTCAGTTGTCAGCTGGTCGGCCCAGTGTGTGGCTTCAGGAACTGTAAGTTCACAACTGACAAAACATTCACAATACGGCAGATTCTGAAGAAAATCCAGATCGATAACTTTCATCTATTTTGTCGGTTTTATGGCGGCATACGAGATGACAGCATTATTTATAGAAACGAGCTATTTTCGAGTCATGTGTTTGGCATCACTGCAAACATTGTCAGATTGCACCGAATGACGATAGGGAATACTGGGCACATTCAAGAATCTAGTTATCCTAAGTCGACTAGATTGGTCTGGATAAGATGTAACCTGAACGTAAAAACTGGATTGGTCGGGAACGTCGCTTTTTCTACGTCAGTCACGAATTTATTGACTAGATTCGTCGGCTACCCCTCCATAAACGCCAACAGCTGTTCATATGACAGATTTCAGTCAATCAAAACCGAGATACATCTAGTCAGACAGTTGTCAGCCTTACCAAACTATATACTTGAATATCCCAACTCAATGCTCCACTAGGGTCGGAAACAATACCACCGAGACCTTTGATGTCGAAAAAGAATTTAGACGAGGTGATGCCCTCGCCTGGGGCACAATTTTTCACAAGACTGCACAATTACTTGAATGCGTGGATAACATTGGCATCATTGGCAGACCTCAGCAAGCTGTCACTGTGGCGTTTGCAATCACGTACGTTCGTGCGTTCAAAAATCGAGTTATTTTAAATCGATTTGATTTGTCTGGACCGCAAATATGCCCTGAACGCAAAAACTAGATTTTTCGTTGACGTTGCTTCTTGGACGTTATGCACACATACAAAACGTCAACTGAGTATGTACTCAATCAGGAAATTCTTAATTTGATTTGTCGGCTGCCTTTCAATGTACGTAAACTGAAAAAAGGTCTTCACATCACCAACTGAGACAAAAAAAAAAAAAAACCAAAACATATCAACTCAGCCAGCTGTCAGACTTACTAAACTAGAATTTTAGACGTCCCTATTGGTAGGTTTGTACCTATCAAAGCGGCAATTTATTTTTACTAAAGGATATTGCAACAATCCTGGAAATTATTTTCAGCAATCTCTGCCGAAACGTCGGGAAAAAATCATTGAACTAATTTCATTCAAACGCCTGTGACCAAAAAAGCCGATGGAAATAACCATTTCAACAAATCACATATGTTTTCATTATACTCGCTATTTTTTAGAAATTTTACGAGTAGCTAAATCGAAATGTCATTCAGCAGATTTTGTACCAATTTGGTGTGCTCTACGCAGACGATATACTTCATTTTGCGGGCCTTAATTTCCTCCTGATGATCCGTGCGGTGAAAGAAAAAAGTACTAAAAGTACAAAGATTATTCAATACAATTAACTTAAGAATTCGAACTTTATAATCCCGTGTGCAATTGGAAGGCGTCTTTTCGTTGTCGCTGTCAGAGAAGGAAGAAGACTTTTGGCGTTTTGCATTGACGATCTGAGAGAATTGCACCGAAATTCAGAATTAGTCTTTTCAAAAAAAAAATCATTGGAGCACTTTTGTAATAGTGGTAGACAGCATTACGTGAGATTTGGTTTATTGTTGTTGCTTCTTTTTCATTGCTACAGTAAATATGAACATTTTAATAGGCCAAATCAATATATTTCAATATCGGTTTAAATTTTGCACGGATAATTGTGTATTTTCGGATCACATCGTGAAAACTTTGTTTTTTAACAACGCAATAAACATTTTAATCTGACATTTTGCTAGTGTGTGTTGGTGAGTTCAGCTCAATTCACTAAAAATATCCCGGACACTTCTGTCGTATTAAGAATTGACCTGGAAGTGCACTTTTTTTCCAATGAAACATAGAATACATAGAAAGAGCACTTCTAGATTTGCGCTTTTCATAGAAAGGACAATTTTTTTCTTCAATCGAAGATGTCATTAGCAAAGAACATGCTGTTGTTGTGGCTCTATCCGCAAAGAATATTGCGTATTGATTCGCCACAATCCGCAATAAAATCCGTCATGCTGCAAAAAAAAAAACAATACACTAAAAGATTACAGTGGGAGCACTAGCACGTTGGGTGGTCGCGTTCACGCTGAGTTGAATTCCGAAGTAAGCACAATAAGATAAGATTCGTTTTGTGCAAAGTTTTATTTTTGGGAATAACTGGACGAATTAAGAAAACTTTTCAAGACAGCAGCTATGTCTCATTACGTACGATGTGAGCTAAATTTGCATGTAACTGTAGTATCCACTTGAATAAGCACCAGTATCAGCATCAGAGTCTATAGCTGTCATATAAGTACCGACATTAAAAGAACAAGCGTTAACTGTGAGTGTAAAAATAAAACTGCACCCGTGGGTATGTTAATCATGAATTTAACGTCCCCACAAAGTGGTTCATTTCACGACGAGGAGCAGGATCGGAACAAGAAGGATTATGGAAAATCATGCAAGCACTCTCGTGGGCTGAAATATTATTATTTCCGACACCAGGCTAAATAAACTATGGCATTCATTCGGAGATTTAACGATGTCCCTGGAGCACAATTCTCAATTTTATTTCCTTCTCGCATAAAGCTTCGTTGAAGCGAATACCAAGCAATCCCAGTAGTAAATCGAACCTCATCTACTCCTGCAACTCACAATTCCATCGAAATTAGGCTGTGCGAATACGTCTCTTGTACGTGTCAACAGCTAGTAAACTTTCCATCATAAATTCCCAAACACTTTCCACTTCAGCTGGCTAATTTTCCGCAATCAATTTCATGGCATACCTGCACGAATGAGTAATTCACTTCTAATTGAATAATCTGCCAAACGCAGGTGATGGAGTACCACCCCGAAGGCGTAATGCATCCTCAGACATCAGCGCCAATCATTTTAATTACATAACTCCGACGGATGTCTGCTTCTCGAAAGGGATGCGAGGTTTGATTTGTGGCCGCCCGCAATACGTCTTCATCTATTTTTGTGTTGAATGATATTCTGCGTGAGTGACTGCGTCATTCCATTCAGTATGTCTTGCCATTGAATTTACTTAATAAACCGCTGAAGGAAATTGCGCTAACGCAATGCAATTAGATACTCGAAATTATTGTAACGATGGTCGTGTGCTGCTTCCGGATTGATTTCAAATTTAAATTTCAAATGGAATTTGATTGCTCGTAGCACTCTGATGGATATTCAATTGGTAATTTGGCAATTTTCCTCCTGACAAAGGTACTTTTGTAATTTTTGGTTTTATTGCCATTTGATTGTTGGCAAAAGAAATGCTGTAGGGTCGTTAATAAGTTTTTTTTTTGTTGGCGAAGAACAAAACCAGAGGGAGCGAACTGTTCCCTTGATTTGTAAAAGACTCCTTAATCTTTGAGAAATGGGAAAATAATTTTCAAGAGGGGCTCCTCAAGAGTTGAATAAAATTAGGAAAAATGTCCTGGAAAAAATTGGCGATACAATAGACTGGCGCACATATGGTCGGGGAGTGGGCTTGCAGCATGAAAACAAACTTTGCTGTTGGCAGTGTCGTACGAATAAGCTGTGGCATTTAATATAGAATTTGTTTCCGATAGTCATTTGTTATAAAAGTGTTGCAACGCAACAAACCCTGATGACCTACATCTGAATTGCCGTCGGCAAATACTCACATCGCTGCAGCAGCTAACACAAGAATAAATCGAGCGACCAAATTCCCAAAGACAAAATTGGGCGCTCAGACACGTCAGCAGCAAACCGATGCGGAAGCCAAGCAGTGGTGTTGTGTAGGAGGCGTCGTAAATATATGCAAACAAATGCATTGTTTTAGTTAATTTGCCCCACCCACTGAGCAACACGAGTCAGCCATGTTGTCGTGATGGCTAAACCCGTTGACCAGCTGAGAAGACCAAGACCAAGCGCGGGACGGGAGCAGCTAAGCGGTGAAGATTTGTCGTCTATACGGCAAAACGCATCATAGCAGTCATGAAGAGCCGTATCCCCAAGTCAATGACCCGAGGACGAGGCAAGAACAATGAGATGCAAGGTTTCGTGTGGAGGTGCAAAACAATAATTTGGCATTCCCAATTGTTAATCCAAAGCGGCAAAATAAAAGTACCATTAGGAAACCAAGTTGTTGGTGTCTTTCTTTTCTTTGATTTCCCGTCGGCAGTTTGTTATTTGTTTGATCGCTGTGCTAGATCCGACGGCATATAGTAAAATTGAATCAGCTTGTGGATTCAGTTTTAAATTATAGTAAGCTAGTTATCCTTGCGAAGCAAAAAGTCATTTTCGTCACAGGACTTTCACAATTTGATCGGTCCTTAGGTGTCTCCACTTATGTATGTCAAGTTGGTTGAGGATGCTGTCTATCTAACGCCACCTTAAGAGCGGTCTTTTCCTGCTGCGTTGTACAACTGAGGTGGCTTGAAAGACGCGTTGGTGCCACACTTTACACATTCAGTAATATTAATATGCATGCACATAAAGAATCGATTTCTGCTGCCAAATCAAATATTAAATCCGAATTTTATTGGTCCTTGTGTGTATTGAATTGATTGCAAAAAAAACGACTTCCGCGATACTAATAATCATTTTAGTGTTCATGCTAAATTTTTCCAACTCACAATTGCGAAATTTTCTAAACAAAATTGCATATTGTGACCCACAAAATATTTAGCGTAAAGATTAGAAATGATTATTAGTAGATATTGTTTAGTTGCACTGGTATATATCCATTGTAATTAAAATTGTTTTCCATACACCCAGAGAAAAGCCTGTGTAAACTTTGCCCAAATCGCGGTATAAATCAACTTAGTCCGTTTTAAACTTGGTAAGTTCTAAGGTAACTTACCTTATATTCCTTATAAAACCAAAATTTTTTAAGCATGTGTAAAATCAATCTGGTTTTTGGTGTCGGTATGCCAGGCTGTCTAAGGAGTTTTACCTCAAACGTAGACTGTAATTAAAGCCTAATCTTACGAAAGTGTCATCTTACAATGCAAAAATAGTTGTTTTGGCAAAATTGACCAGGTAAACTTACCTCATTTCTTGTTCTAAATGTTGTTCATGTTAGCCTGGAAACTGAAGTAGCCAAACAAAATTTAAAATTTGAATGTAGATGTACGTAGACATCAATTTAATTTTACAGCCAGGCAAACTTACGTTACTCGTATTTCTCAGGCTGATGCTATCAGAAATTTTATAAAAATTAAAGAAATGCTTTTATAAAAAGTAAAGTAATTTTTATCTTTATATTTTTTCCTGCTAATTTGTTTTAATAGGCGCGAAATTTAATATTTATAAAATATAAAAAGTGTTATATGATACGTTTTGTATTATTATTATGACTTGAAGTAGCGTTGAAAATGCAACGTTAATCTGGAAATAGAAAACATACATTTGACTAGGTATACAAAATTTTCTTTGCGAAACATTGTTTACGAACCGATGTCCATTTTTGTTGTAAAGATCTTTTAGAAAACTTTTAAAAAAATCGATTCGAAAACAATATGTTTTTATAAATACATATTTCACTGCACTTACGTTAAACTTCTTCTTCCACAAACTTTTTGTGTAATATTTTGTTTGTTATTTGTAATTAACTTTAAGTTTCCACGTTTTATTTCACTGTACTGTTTTTAATGATTTTTTTTCATTTCACGAACTTATTGAACTTATATCACTGATTATTTTTCGTTTACAAAATACGTCCCCAAAATAACAAAGGCCAGTAAAACACTGTGCATGCAACAAGCGAAAATATTTTTCGCAGGATATATCACCTTAGAAAAATATAATATTTTCAAAACGCATATTTATAGAAGCTCATTGCCTAAAATAATAATTGATTTAATAAATTATCTCAGCATTTATAAATTAGAGGATTAATTAAATAATATGAAAGGTACAAAATAGGTAAAAAGTGATTAATAATAACACAAGGGTCTTCTACAACCTCTTCAAGTTGATAATACAATAATAATTATTACAATTCGAAATAAAATACGATGAAATTCAAATTCACTGAATTTTCTTGTGAAACAAATTATAAGTTTGAGGTGCTCCACTAAAATATTAAGTAGCATGTGCGTGGCTCCTTTTGACTTCTCAAGACTCGTACGTCCTACTCTATTGTTCTGTCGGTACCTGCACCTTTCGCTTCTTCGACTTTCTGCTGCCAAATGACAACTTTCATCTTAAATGGACACGAAATTAAACTCCCACCCGCCGAGAACAATCTCTTGAGCTAATCGCTTCCTCATGCCTCTAAGAATATAACACAATTAAATGTCGACAAGATGTTCTTATTGTTTTTCATTTAAAATGTATTCAGGTTTACCTCCATCTCATTACCAAAACCTACAAAGCAACATTTATCATTACCTACCTGTTCAACCTACCATCCTTACAAGTTCAATTCAAAGTCCTTATCAATTTTTCAATCGCAATGAACTCACTCCGCAAAACCTTCCAACCGCATTCAGCGAGATTGTATTTTCTTTTAAAAACGAACTGAAAAGCAGCAATGGACACTTGGCCATAATTTGTGTGTATTGTCGCCGTCGAGAGTACTTCACCCGAAGTGCTTTCAACATTTATAACTTGACAATAAAATATGTTTTCTTGTCTAGTTCTTCCATTAGCGTCATCACCCTTGCGGCGTTGTCGCGTCATATATCCCTATAACAAAGGCGACGCCCCAAAAATCATTCTCGCCCTTAATTTTAAAGAAGCCCCAACACTTGACATAAGTGGCAACACACAAATAGGTTCAGATACCATATATTGGTCCTTTTATGCCAAAGGAGAAAAAAATAAACGATTGAATTTAATTGAAATGCTGGCGTTAGTCCCATTTCAATATGACCCCCAGTTACAGCAACAACAATAAAAAAAATAAAATTCACCATCATCATCGTTAAATCAACGCCACTTAGAGGATATTAAATGATGCGATATGTTTGGCGAATTTTCATTCCGTTAGATCCCCTGCTTGCAGAAAACACCATGTGGCGTGATATGAATTTTCATCCAATATGAACAGAAGAGGTGGCCCTGGTTCCACACAAACACACAGCATCGTTCTTTTCCACAGAGCAAACATTTCCATTTCCTGTGTGATGGATGCTCGGTGTATGTATGTTTTTGCTGACCACAGAGGATGGTGAAGTAAACTACAGAGGCGCCAGTAGTATTTAAAAAAAAATTCTCGAGAGTTAATGGGAAACGGTGACAACAAAAAATAAATCTTATAACCTGAGGCGGCATCAGGCCGAAAGGGTGGGCTATACGGTCAGGTGGTAAGCGAAACGAAGAGGATCTGGGATTGTTTTTTTTTTTTTTTGTTTTAATTAAGGACGTGACATGCGTTAATGGTTTTTCATTTAATTGTATTGACACTTGACAGTGGATAGAGGGTTTAACTTTGGAGACGAGTGTAGATGCAGTTATCGGAATCTCAACAGCGAAATAAAGGTCGGCTGGTTTTCTTAACATCTACTTCATAATTCTCACTCTTCTTTCTTTGTTAGAGTAATATTTACATTAACAAATTACTTAGAGTTAGTACAGTATGTTTTGGTCTGTTCACAGCTGATTATATCCTTGGTAAGGTTACCATCGATTTAGGATAACCCATGATAACAAATCAGTGATAAGCAATGAGTGTGGTTGAGCATATTTTCACTTCGGTCACCAAACCATCAATTTTTTCAGTTTATTTGTCAATTTAAAAATTGACCGTATCTGTGGTTACATTTGTTTGGTTTCCGGGTTTGTTTGTTTATTATATGAAATGGTTTTAGGTATTTTATTAATGAATTTATTGTCAGTAATCTACTAAACACGAAATTTGTTTAGCACAAGAATGTCATAATCAAATAATGCGGGATTTTTTTTAAAGAACTGAAGAATAACACCTGTTTGTTTTAAGACAATAAGCAATTTTTTGAGAACAGAGAAATAAAGCAACAACCAATGAAATTTGTTAAAAATGTAAAGGCCCAAGGGCGGATCCAGGATTTATTTCTGGGAGGGGCACAAAGGCCAGATAGGTGAAGAGTGTACCCCATAGTATTGGATTGCAATTTGTTTTTGGGATTCATTCTTTATCAATGACATTGACGAATAACAAAGAATAAAAAATACTTTCTATAAAGGTGTAATAATGAAAAATTATATGACTAATAATGACAGTTTTCTTTTATGTTTTCTGCTGAAGATATCTAGTACTTCTTCAGGGTTCATCTTTGAAGCAATGTCTTGATGGATATGCATTAGGGCTAGTCCATTCAGGCGATCTTCTCTCATATTGCTGCGAAGATATGTCTTTATCCGTCGTAAGGTGAAGAAAGATCGTTCGGCAGTGCTGGTTGTCACAGGAAATGTGCACAATAATTGACAAAGGGTTCTTATGTTTGGCAGAGCTGTTGCTTTTTTATAAGCTTCTGCTGGTGACTTAGGAATATTTTCTTTTATCTGTTGCCAAATTTGTAACTCTTCGGAAACAAAAAAATTGTACGATTAAAAATCTGGTGTATACGACTTTGTGCTTAAGTATAGAAATTTCATGCACGCGCCGCTAGATTCACATATATTTCTAAGTTCTAGCATATGCAGACATTTGTGGGTAAGTTTTCGTCTTGATTTCCGACGTTTGTTAGAAAAGTGACTTTTATTTTCGCACATAGGCGAAGTGTCTGTGTTGTTTGTTGTTTTGATAATGGAATGAGCAAGCAGTAATTATTCAGTGCTCTCTCGGAGGACACGTGCCCCTGTGCCCCCCCCCCCCCCCCCCCTGGATAGGCCTCATCTCAATTTATTCAACGACCATTGCAATTTTCTCATACACTCAGTATTTCGTCCAATGAGTCTGCTTTATCTCAATTTGTGAGAACTGTCAATGGACAAAAATGTTGAAAGTAATCTAACGTCATCCGTCGCATATCCATTATTGTGTTGGGGTGTACCTACCCTCATTGTCGACGAAACCCGTCACTTTGTATTGTAGCAGATTTAACTTTAATAAAAAACTCTTTTTGGTTGATTATTCAATAGTTTATTCTTGATCCTTTTCTTTTTTCTCCTCTGGCGGTGAAGATGATTCGGGTTTTGCCGGCGTAATGAAATTTTCGGTTCTACTTCACAGCTGTCAAAAAGGGCAAAATGCCTGTATTCCTACACCATTTGTCGTTCAGGTTACAAGTTTGAATTTCTGCTAAGGTGTGTTCGTTTGAAAACCCGAATCATCGCCCCGAACTACCATCGACAATTTTATATCACACATCTTCAATAGACTGGCATTTAGTGTATTCTATACATCTGTCAGTTGAAAACGTCAACGAAACTGATGCAAGAGATTTTATTGGTTCATCCATCTTGCGTTCGTTCATTGTATTATTTGTATTTTTCTTTTTATTCACACAATATAGTGCAAAAACTTTTTGTGTAGCAGATGAGTACATACGTAGTCCTTAAAAAATCTTGAACAAACAAAATTCAAGAAAATCATTCGTTAAATCTCATTAACTGCGCAAAATCGGCAGGTTATTGAATTCTCTGGCTAACTGACCAAACAACTGATTCTCTGGTACATATTTAGCTGAACAAAAACTTCCGACGGTTACGAGCTGCGGAATAACCGATGATTAGATATAACCAAGATTGAACAAACCGGGCCTTTGAATTCATTTGAACAAAACGGAAATTTTTAGATTAGGCAATATTATAAAGGTATAGGTGTAGGTAGATGAAAAAAAAAACACTTTTAAAAGGGTTGGTTCCTACAGGCGCATAGACTGATTCCATAAAACTAAAGCATTCTATTTCTATTGAGGTAAAACCGTCTAAGCAAATATTTTCCAAAGTAACAGTCAGTGACCAGTTTTTCATGGTATTCTTTCAAATCGTTGTGGTTGCACTGCTTACACTCAAAATAGTCACAGACAACGCATAAACTGAAAGAATAAACAAGGGCACTCTCTACCAACTGGTTAGCGAGCGCTATTTCCCCAACACCGAAAAATTGTTCTATTTAGTAGTGGGTCTCACTTAGCAAAGGAGTTCTACGTAATATAGCAAGCAAAATTGCCAATTTCAGTAGCGACTTAATTACATCTACACTGTTTGTGCTCTGTTTGAATAAGTCCTCGATCACCCTGCTGGCATCGACGGAACTTTACAAAAAAAAAAAAAAAAATTAGCCCAAGAGCTCAAATTCCAGTCCATGGGCAACATTGATCAATAATTATTTTTTAAAAATGTGAATGAAATTTATCCGGATATGACTTAAGGGACTCGACAACTTTATACAGCCACCAATATCATGCGATTGACGTTACTGAGTTATTTCGTTAGAGTCAGTGGGCCTTAGGTACTAATAATCCTTTTTAGCCTCCACACTCATTATTAATTTATTATGGAAAATGGAAAATTTTGCCACTGTGAGTTCGAATAATCCAAATACTTTTATTAGTATTGCGCAATATACACCAGAGACAATACTGAGACCACCAACTTCGGCTGATTTCCCGTTATTTGCCTACAAGCAATATTTTTATGGGGTGGCAAATGTTAAGTCCGCTACTTAACTATTGACAAATGTCACATAACTTCAAAAATTCCGGCTTACTAACACACTAGCACCTTGCATATGCCACTTCCGCTGTGGGCAAAGTTGCTGACAAAGTTCATAGAATTTTATCTATTAAATAAATAATTAAATTAAATTTGAAATTATTCGTTACGTGTGCATAATATTTTTTTTTAAGGAAATAAGTGTAGATTTGCTTAAAATATATATGAAAAATGAACAATGCAGATTATTTGAATTAAAGTAGAAATATATTTAGCAAATTTTCTTCAGTTTTCTAAGAAAAATTTACGCATGAAATCGAAGTTAATGATATTCAAAAGCGCAAAATACGCATAATGTCATAATAAGTTTTTAGTATATAGAACATCTCATTTAGCTAGTTTTATTAACCAAAGAAATCAATTTATTCGCCTTTTAACAACATATAATTACTAACCAATGGCGTTCAGTAATGTAAAAATGTGGTGTTCCCGAACTCTAGCGCATTTCCCCACGGTTGTCGAGGTTGGCAGCATTTATTTTTGTATTTTTTGTATGTTTTTGCATGTCACACGGATTCTTAATTGACACAACACAAATGGGAAAACAAAATGGCGAATTTGAAAAACAACTGAGGCGCCCAGCGGCAAGAGGATTGCGAGTTGAGGGTCTCAGTATCTTTTTTCTCTGATATTCACAGCGAGAGACTCAAAAATACTGTCGCGACAGGAAGACATAAGCTTCAAGTCGGACAGTCATGAACAGTGATGCCAATTGAGGCATAATTGTGCACAAAGTCGCGTTGAACGCGTTCGTGCGTCTGCGCGCTTTGATACGCTTTATCGAAACTTTACGATTTTATATGCCAAAGCACGCGAGCAACAATTCTGTAAAACGAAATGCTGCTTTGAAGCGAATGCTCGTGGAGAGAGTAAAGTATGACAGATTTAAAGTCCGGTTTGGTTTTAACTAATGTACACAAATAGAGAGAAGAATTCAAATATCAAGTCTACTCTCTTTTTTATTGTAGCTATAATTTTTGTGCAAGAATTAAAAAACGGTTTTTCCAAATAGATAAAAAATCATATATAACAGTATAATAATACAAACAGCAACCTTAACGTAGATACAAGACCAATGACTATTTTTTTTTTTACAAGAAAATCTAAAGAAATAAGTATTAGCTCCACAAAAAAAAGTAGTTGTTATTGCCACACACTAGATTAATTAATTTGCATTAAAAAAACATAATATTGCATGTGTGTGATCAACATTATTGGTTCTGTGTTACTCCAACTATCAACGACACATTCTATGACTTCAAATCGAACAATTCAAAATTCTAAAGTTGTCAAACGCGCGTGAGAGTAGAGAGAAGGGCTACTCAGGTTTCGCGTTGAACTTTACGATATTTACGATCTAAAGTCGATCCAACGCCTGAAGTTGTATTTTGTGTGGCAGCATATGAACGCTTTGTCTCCACATAAAATGTCAACGCATGCGCGCATCAACGCGACATTGTGAATTCGGCATTAGCCTTGAGGCATTGAGGAGTAATTTTTGGAAAAAGGAATAATTTTTTTTAACAATCAATTCATACCAATACATTTTTATATTGGTAAATATGATCAAAGTCGCATCACCAATTTTCATTAACATCTGTTCGCCATGCCTATTTTTCAATTCTCTACTTTACTTACTCACCAAACCCAAACCTTGGATTACCTACTGAGATCAAAAAGGGGTCACTTACCTACCGATCGACAAACATTGTGTTAAAAAATGTTAATTTGTAAAATATGCAATTTTTATCTTTTCCACCGAAAAGGCATAATTTTTTTTTACGTTTAAGCTTAGTATCCTGCGCGCGCTAAATTTTATCTCCCATACAAAAATGTCTACAAAGATAAAATTTAGAGAGGCAGTTTAGCAAAGCAGTATCCTGTTCGCTCGCTGAATTCTTAACTTTATATAGATGGGCCGATGACAAGTCTCCACTCATTTAGCTCGCGAAATAAATGTCCGGCACATTAAATCGAAGATAAATGTTGACTGAAGAAAAAGGAGGGAAAAGTTTGTGTTGTGATTATTATGGATTTTTCGGAGGAAACCGCAGAGAACGTTAGCGTGATAAATAAAAAAAAAAAAACGCAAAACCAAAGTACAAAATAATTATTTTGCGACCATTTACCTTTGGTGTGGAGAATCGAAGTGGAGACTAGGGACGCTTAAATTTAGCGCGAGCAGGATACTAAGCTTTAGGCATAAAAACTTCGATTCGGGTTGGCATCACTGGTCATGACCCATCAACCATTCGTTATAGATTTTAAATTCAAACTCAAATGTCATTTATTTAGTATTTAAAATAAGTTCTAAAACTCCTTATTTTATTTACAAAAGGAAACTTTATGTTCATATTTGCGGTCACACCATAGGAAGTAAAATACCTTCAGTTCACTTCCTACTTATTATATAATGCTATCGCACTGGCCTACATTTAAAATTGCATCACGTTACGAGAGAAACGTTCTAAATCACGTAATGGAAGCAGGTGCTCTCTGTTGGCAACTAAGCCACACAGATGAAATAAATTACAATTTTCTCACCATCCATTTGCATGGCTTCCTTTTCTCTTTTCATCGTCAAAATAAAGTCCTTTCAGAATTGGTTGCAATTATTTGCTTCTCCAGTCAGCTAGCAGAAACTTTACTCCCACTCTGTATGACTCCGCACCTGGTCTAAATAAAGGAACACGTTGACACATTTTCGTAAACAAAAGCAGCCAATTATAGAAAATTACGCTGCAAAGCGTAAGTCCTTCAGGAATCCGTATGCTGTTACGGGTGACCAATTTGATAAAAATAATTACTTTTTTTCGTTTAATTTACTGTTGACTGTAATAGAAAAGATGTTGCATAACTTGCTGAGGGGTATTTTAGTGGCAACCCGCTGTACAAATATTCAACGATTTTCATCTACAAAATAAAAAAAAAATCACACCATTATAAATATTCATATGAAGTTCAACCGCAGATTTTATTTAGAAAGTCCTTTTCTTTCACTCTTGCGAATGTCTTACAAATATCCGAGATTATAATCGCCCTTAGAGAGCTTCTTCCTCGTATTTGCCCAGCGGACTATGTGAGCCGCAATTTTTCCGTTTCAACTTCTTCGACAGAAATTTCCTTCGTCAGCGAATTGTTAATAACAACCCCAGGCGATACGTTCTTCAGAAAAAATTATTGATGTTACGGGGAATTTCAATAGAAGATTCGCTAAAACCCATCCAGAAGATGTAGATGCGAACACTCGGAAGAAGAATATATTCGCATTGAACGATATGAAAATTTACGGGAGTATGCGACGTTGGCTAGCGGGGGGTGGTTATGATAATATCTGACCCACGGATTAATGCGAATTTTCTAAAATTAAAATTGAATGTATTTTGCGTATCTTACTGGCATGATGTTTCAAAATACTGTTGAATAACCCACGCACCGATCATTGGTAGAAAACAGCGAGCCATCACTAACGAGTTTGCAATTTTAGAAAAAAAGCGGCTAAATTATTAGGTAGTTTTATAATTTGCCAAGCAGTCAACAAAAATTCGCAGAACTATTCATTTGTGGTGAAGAATATTATTTTTGAGTTCCTGAAAAATTTGCACTGATCGAAAAATGTTGATCTTGAAGCCAGAGGTGTCCTCGTGACGATCAAGAAACCAAAAAAAGGACCTGCCAATAAACAAAAAGAAGTAAGATAGAGCATGTTACGTACGATTTAGTACATTTTGGCGGCTTTTTCTTTAACTCCAGAATTCAAATAGAAAAAGTGATCAACACAAAACATGTTTACAAAACACATTAATAAATAAATAAATAAACAGTTGGCGCAAGAGGTCCATAGGCCATAGGGACCCCAGGCCTAGTTTCTCATTTTTGGAACAAATTGAAAGGATCTACAATTTTATGCCGAGTCCAAACGGCTAATTGAAAGACTTTTTCATTACAGTAATACTCCCGGATGTTTGTCAGACGTTCACGAGAGGTGGCGCAGTGGAAAAACACCATAAGCTGGAATTTGTTTTTTTTTTTTTAAGTTTTCGAATCTGGGTATCTTATCCCACTAAATTTGTCCTTCAAACGCTGTAAGACTTTGTCTGTTAAATCGTTAAAGAGCTAGCCTTTGAAAATCGTAGAACCTCGATTCCACCCTATTACACCCGGGTGAATAAATACAGCGAACCTTTCTACACTTTAGCTGTTTTTTATTATCAGCTATGATCCATATAGATCATCGATTTACATGCACTTACAACAATAGCACATGATCCTGCTTCTCATCGAGATCACGAATCATGATCTGAAAATTATTTCTACTATTTCCCACTAGATGGCTTGTTTCATTTTTAAATGTTGGTGTGCCTGAAAACGATAGCTACTTAATCACGTTGCCAGACAAAAAAATTAAGCACAAAATATCAATTGATTTTTTCCCGCACGAATTAAATCCCCATCCGTATTCCGTGTTATTTTCTTTTTATAAAGGTATGTTCAGACCAGCCAAACACTTGATAAACAATTATATACCTCCATGTTTTATAAAAAATTCTAAAAATTTGCTGGTTTGGATCTGGACACAAAAAAAATGAATAAAATGTTTCACAGTTTCCCAATCGTGTTGGGAAATCATTTTTCTTTTACAAGTTTAACTGCAAAGTGAAAGTGAGCGCTGTTTTTTTGATTATTATTTATCTCTTTAAATAAAATAAAAATATCAAGAAAAGCTTGGAATACCTAATGAGAAAGGGATTCATTTAATACGAATATTTGAATTAAATCGCGTGTCACGTGATTCCCGAGACCAAAGGTACAAAAATATAAACTTTACTCTTGCTGCTAATAACCCTACCACATTATTTTCTTCTAGTTGGACTAGAAAAATAAAATTGAAATATTTCATAAACACGTAATAACTAAATTTCAGAAATCTCTTATAAATGTGTATGAAATGTGTCCGATTTGCTTCAGAAACATTTCTGAAATGTTTCGCTTGTCTGGACACACCTTAATATGCCAAAATAAACGGATGTGCTAGCAGCAAAATGTTGTTCATGAATTGCATATTTGAACATAAAATACCACATTATTAAAATTTGATTCAAATATGGTAACACCCCCGACATTGCAAGCGAAATGACATTTGCCTTGTGTGACGTCACGTTGAGCAGAATATTTGCAATATGGCTGGTGGCAATGTGAAGTTTGTAATACCCTGTATTATCTGTTTTGTTTTTTGAAAGCAGCTGTTGCCACAACTCAAAAATTAAACTTTTCAATGATCCGTCTTGTTTTATTTTCGTGATCTGATCGGGATCAGATCACGCTGATAATAAAAAACAGCTTTTGCTTACCTACTTTCTGAATTAAAAACAATTATCGATAAAAGCCAAACACTGTATAGTTTAACGCACTCTGAGCCTTTGATTGACAAATTACCTTTCGCAACTTCCGACAACCTCAACGCCTTGATAAATGCTCAAGGTAAAATCAACACCTGGATACAACATAAAAAACCAAAATGTTCTTCCTTGTTTATCTCCCTGTCAGTTCATATTATTCACAGCATAATAAACAGTTCTTTTGAATTGCTCGTATATCTTGCCCATGCCCATGCCCGTGTGGTTTTTCCACCTGAAACTTCTGACAGATTAAGCCAACTGACAGCTTCATTAATAATAATCTTAACTATAAACTTTGTTTTTCTGCGAAATTTGCTTTTCCTCCACAAAAATAATAAAATAAACTCAGCATTCGTGGGAAACTTATTTCTCCTTTCTGCTTTGGCAAAATGTGGTCACTTTGCTTTAGGAGAAGATCCAATAAAAGTTCTTTTTCAACATTCTGCGAGATTATTGCAAAAGTCAAATTTGACAAAACTTAAATTCTCATATCTTATCGTGGACATTTTACATCCAATAAAAAAATACATCGCCATGGGGTTTAATGAAATGAAACGCGTTCCAACGATTGTCGTGTGCGAGTGTTGTTTAACATAGAAGTCAACCGAATGTCAGAAGAAAGTATATGATGGTTACAGTTTACTTAAGATGTTTAACTTTAAACAAACGTTTTGACGGGTAGGCTTAGCAGGAGATATATTTGGTTGATTTTCCAGGAGCGAAGGAGTGGGCATTGACATTTGGGACTAACATCTTTAAAATGTTATTCTATTTGTCAACGGATGCAGGGGGGTCAAGTTGAAGCAGGTATACAGAACAATAGCGTAGTAGTGGTGAGCAAGCTTCTGTATCGAACCTTCATGTCTAACGTTAGACTCTTATACCGACGTTTCAAAGTAGGATATCGGTGCCAGGTATGGTATGAACCTGTAGGTCTAAATAAATCGTATATTAAATTAGCAACTTTTGCAGTGAAAAAGAAGAGATAAAACTTCAAAAATATAGCTCTAATGGGTGGTGACGCTATTAGTAACGAACATATTCCAATTCAAGATGGCTCTGGCCAATTGCGAGCAAAAGGACGCTCAAATGAATGATCGGATGGCATTGAAATTGAAAATTGAAATCTCTTCGATCAATATAAATAAAGCAGATCAAACTTTCTTGGTAGCTATATCTTTGATGAACTAAAACCTTTTAAGATTTATTTATACTTTGTATCCAGATCTGTGTGGTTGCAAAAGGAAAAACCGCAACCGTATTAGTATGAGCAGCCGCCAATTGAAGAATTCGTGGAGTTTCTTTATCTGATTAAGGTTTTGTACGACCTACCTGATAGCAGAAGAGTAAAAGCCGTAAGGCACAGAATAAACAAAGCGCCTTTTGGGGCCCGCAAGAGTCATCTATTGGATCAATATCTCTTAGCGCACGACAGTTTCAAAAATGCAGTAAAAATTCCTTCAAAGTCAGTTATAAACAGTTTCAAACAAACAATAATGTTCGTGAAAAATGTTTCTGTGATCGCTTGTTTTATTATTGGCTGCTTGAAATCAATGCTGTATTTACAACATCAAACATTCCTAGCACGGAAGATCAAAGAGATGCACAATGGTAAATAGCGGTGCACCTGAAAGGGACAGCATTACCTAACACGTAAAAGTACATGACACGCATTTAGGTCGCCCATCTTGTTTACGGGGTTGGAACTATGGGAAAGTTCGGCATGTTGATATTTTTGTAGCGATGGTCTACAAAATGTCGCTTTCCTGTAAAATGCGGGTGGACGTTTTCAAAATGTTAAGCTTGAGAAAGAGAGCAGCATTCTTCCGAGCGACGATAAATGATAAGTTATTGTTTTTTTGAGGCAACCTCTGAATACGTTTTATTGTTTTCCACGGTGTTTTCTTCATTTGTGTTATAAAAATAAATACTATACTTTTTTAAAGCATCATCTAGTTCTCTTTCATATTTAGCTAAAATTAAGTACGTTAACAAAAGGCTGCACGTGTTCGAAACAAAAAACTAACAAGTCATTTTTTACACGTCCTTTTTCGACTGTATATTTTTGTCAACGATTGACACAAAAGGTATAAGTTGACGTACAACGAACCAAGAGCAGAACCAAACTATGAACAGGGTGACCGGAAAATAACGTTTCAATCTGAACTTGTTTTACATTTTTATTTCTACATATTTTTAATTATTTTCTTAAGAATTTGGTGCACAAATCTTGGGGAATTCAAAGTGGAACTATGCACAATGGAACAACAAAAAAAAATTTTTTTTTAACAAGTGACAGTTAAATTTAAAGCGGATCCGGACCCAGCAAACCATTAAAAAAAAATCTTTTCTTGAAAAATTTTACAAATTTGTGGACTGGTGGTGATTTTGAACAGATGGGTTAACTCGAAATTGTTGAAAATAATTTCCATTTATTGAGGGGTCAACTCTATCAAAGGAAGTCATTCGGGCAATCTTGACTAAAAGAAGAATTCATTTCGAAAGACCACTTTTGGAATAAAAACAGCAAAATCACCGGAAGTGATGAACGGACAATTATTTATTCATTTCGGATAACTAATTGATGAAATGTTGATTTAATTTACTGACATTCAATTCCACTCTCATTTGACATGTTTTAAGTTAGCAATAGAAATGTTTTCAAGTGATTGTAGAACTGTTGGTCGACGGAACTTGTGTTTTTTTTCCGTTTTACATATCTATAATTATGGGAGGAATATCCATGACCCTTCAGGGGTCTTATACTTCCGCCTTTATTAGAATTGAATGCGGACAAATGGATCTCTCTGTAAAAAAAAATCATAACCTCTAACTTCAACTGTTTCAATTTTATACCCATTTTGATGTTTCTTTTCCACTTGATTCTTCATTGTCAAGTACATGTTTACATTTGTCGCAAACACACTTTCCTTTTACATAAAAGTGTGGTTATTGGAAATTTGTGTAGCTATTTCGCAAATGTACCTTCTTCCATTGTCTCGTGGACAAATGTACCCCATTTTAGTTATTGATTTGCACTCCAAACGCAAAAGTACACAAGTTCGTTTTTCGCAAACTTTTTTTTGTGTCGAAACCCATTTATGTTGCTAATTTTTCTTTTTGTCTGTCGAGATAACTTAATTAAATCTCTCGTAATCGCTTCCACCAAGTTGTGCGCGCCCGCAAAGCACTTGTATTCTCAATTGAATACAAAATGCTCTTGTTATCGCCGCCAAAAGACATCCCACGAAGCTGTTTAATTTGCATAATGCTTCTTCTATATCCATTCCTCGATTCAATTTAAGCGCTTGCTAATACCGCAAAGATACGAGTATTTTTCGTACATGAAATTCGAACGAAAACAATCGAAAAGATGAAAAAGAGGACCACCGAACGACACAACAACTTTTAAATACATGGAATGGAACCGAGCGGGCCGCGATACAGATCACAGACTATCGAACTTTTTAGCACGTTAACTATCCTGAACGACAAAAAACAGAAAAAAAACTGCAAACAAAAAGTTAATGCAGAATATCCAGTCAGTCGTGTCCTTGATGACACCCTTCCAAAAGTGGCGCTGAGAACTTGCATTCAACGTAAAAAAGTCCGCGCCAAACTTGAGTTTTAACGAGGAGAAAATAAATATTATGTTTAACAGTAGTTCTCCAAAGTCAAAGGCATGGGACAGTGATGCCACTTTCTTTCCTGATTGCTTAAGCCTATTATGTTGTTCCAGCAAAGCTAAAATTAAGCTCCTCTCCAATGTTTCTCTCCACTACTTCGCTTAATGTTCGCTTAATTTTGACAGTTCAGTCAAAAAAAAAAAAAATGTTGGTGAAGCTGATTGTCTTTGCTTGTTACTTTACTTGTACTTCTACAACTCCCTCCTCAAAAACCTCTTCCATTACTCCTCGTCAAAATATTCCATTACTAAAAGAAATTAAATTGACAACAACAAATTTCTAACCATTCTCCATACTGTTATTTGCTTTCGTTTGAAATTTTTTTGCGAATACCGATTCAGATTCTCTGATCTGTCAAAATTTAGCCGTGGAAAAATGTATTTTGCATTAATACGCTTACTTAAATTTTGTATTTCGTACAGTGGCTAACGAATTTAGCTTGGACTGCGTACTGCTTGGCTTAACTGCTTAGTTTTATCTTTGGAGAGATTTTTGCATGGGAGCTTAATTTAAGCGCGAGCAGCATACTAGGGTTTACCATACTAGCGTTCGATTAAAGCGCTTAAAACACTGAACGGACTTAAGGCACCGGCGTGGTGTTTTTTGTTTAAATTAGTGATTTTATCGAAAACATACGAAATTTGATGGAGAATAATGTAAGCGGCTTAATTTTTAAAAAGCGTAATTTAACAGAAACGCACGTTGTATGTCTTAACCACATATCGACGGCTAATAGGTAAATTCGCTCATGATCCAAATAATCATGGGCGCTACTGTTTTACAGTGAACAAGCTATGACTAGAAGTGAAGAAACACGCTCCGCTGTCAAATTTATATTGCTTTAGAAAGTTAACAAAAGAGTATTATTTTGTAGAAAAAAGTCCATTTCTGGGTTACCTGTTCCATATTCCTTACAAGCGGACCCTAAAGCTGGTCGTACACTACATGTGCCACTCAACGCATTTCAGTCCCTTGCGCGAGCATTTAAGCTCGATCAAACGAATGTTCCTGAGGTGGATAGAGATCGTTGCCAAACGCAAACTTGTGCTGCCCGTTGGATATTGGTTCAGAATCACGTTGATCAACTGCCTTAGAGCTTTGTACTTTACATTTTAAAGTTTTAGTATTTTTTGTTGCCGTGAATTGTATTGCGAGTAAGTGTAGCACCAACAAAAGCAGTGTATTTATTAAGACAATCAACATAGCTCACATAGTTACCAGTCATTCGGAGTCCAGAGCGTGTTCAACTCATTGGTGAACGTCCGATGCTGTGCGCAACGGCCATTAGAACTGAGCTTACATAATTTGAGCATAACATTTTTGTTTGGATTTTCAATAATTGTCGTGTCCTCAGATAGAGGTAGTTTATAAGTGAGTAGCTACGGAAAGGACAGATTCCACAGAAAATGCACCGAAAATCCAGTCTAAAAAATAGTTCCCGGTATGGGCAGGTTCGTTTTCTCATAATTGCTTTTTCGATACAAATCTTCATTGGTAGGTATTTGCGTTGAGAGGTTGAGGACGAAAAAAACGGGCCATCCGCTTCAATTTTTCATAGAGCTTGTTTGTGTTTCGGATTTCACTACATACTCCATCTGTCAAAATGCCTTTCTTTCCAATGATACTTTTGAAGTCATGCCAATGATTGTATGTCCACGCTCTAAAGTTTTATGAGTGTACTAAACGCGTGAATGAGTATATCATGGGCCGAATCGCCGCACGTCATTGAACGTTTATGAAATTCCACGATTGAATAAGTGGGTTCGTTCGCAACGGGATCAACAAGAACGACGCTCATAGGCTTAAGCGAATTATATATCAGTACTTTTTTTTTTCATACAAGCGGAGTTTGAGGAAAGTATCCTCAAGAAAGTGATCAACTAAGAAAACACTTTGTTTGCTGCAAGCGAATTTAAATACACTGTTGTTCAGCCTGAACGTTTACAATTATAAACTAAAATTCAAATGTGATCTTTAGACTATCAATAAGGTTTTATTTTGCATCATCAGCCTACGAATAAATCAAATCATTTTAATAAACTGTGTTCCATTTATTGAATAATTTGAAAAAGATGTTATTTCGTCATTAATTCGTTCAGAAATCAATCGTGAAGTATTAGAAATCAAAGGAAAGCGTACTATAAAAAGTACTGAAAATGATGTCCGATCGAACGGTAGGGCATTACTGATTTGCATATGATATTTGACAGATCAGCTGATGTTTCGTGCATTTCCTATTTTGTGTTTTTCTTATAA
The DNA here is from genome assembly GCA_916610125.1 of Cheilosia vulpina. NCBI lineage: Eukaryota > Metazoa > Arthropoda > Insecta > Diptera > Syrphidae > Cheilosia > Cheilosia vulpina. Next base: position 70,869,596 of record OU744277.1, on the reverse strand, counting down.
TAAGCCTAAAGGCTTAGCCTTTGATCTGTTGGGCAAATTAATTTGCGATTAATATATTCCGTTTTTTAGAATGAAATCCTCGTTCTGAAATAAAACATTGACCTTGTTTTTCAAGAAAACAAACTATGAAATTTGACTTCTGCGATGACATAAAATGTAATAGATTCTAAGAAAGTTGTCGCGTTAGCAAATGTGGAGATCTAGTTGTTTATTGGTACCGTTTCACAAATGCTGTACGTTTTTACCAAAGCTGGCAATGCATGTAAAGCGCAAAAACAAATTCTTAATGGCGGGAGGTGTAATAAAAGAAAAAAATGAACGAACTGTCAGGTTGCAAGTGTATGCGTGCGGCTAATTTACTTTAACATGGCACACATACTTTCCCACATAGTAATACGGAAAACAGCTTGTAGGCAAATTCCCTTAAGTTGGCTGAGCTGACGGTCTACTTAATACTTAGTTTATGCTCTCTACCGTCGTTCCAAGAATTCCACTCACAGTACCTACCAGGCTTTTGTGCATTTCTCTAATGCAGTTCCGAAACATTCCCTCGCTACTTAGAATACTCTCGCGAATTTTACCCGGAATTTCACATTCATTTTCGCACTTACATTCTTCATCTCCGTCATCTGCACTTTGGTATTGTCGCTGCAGGTGGGCATTTTCTATCGTTATAACTCATGCGCTACCCCAACAAAGTGCTTTAACAGCTTCCGTAACTAAACCACTTCCATTCAAATGGCATCACTTAAAAGTACCCCCATTTGGTGAAATCGTTTTTTTTTTCGAAAACAACTTTCAGTGGAAGCATAAAAACGGAAACTTTTTATTAATATCGAATAACCAAAGGTGGAGGCGGTCGTATTCAGTTTCAACGATGGCCTCGGGTTGTTTTTGTTTCGGCTGCACAATGATAGCAGTCTTTATTGTCGCTTGTCAGACGGTGCAAATGACACTTTCAGGGTAACTTTGTGTAAATATTCCGACGGAAGTTGAATTTTAAATTAGCTTGCGGAGTTCAGCGGTCAGTTGAGGTGATGGCAGGCTCCTTTCAATTCCCCTTCACCACAACTGCTTTTAAATTCAATATATGGGTTAATAAAAGGAGCTGCGGCTCAGAAATGGGACACCACATCGTCGTCTCTTACTTAGCGCGAGGGTTGGTTGCAAAAACCGATTTGGTTCCTCCTGTCCATACGGTCTAGACAATGATTATTAATTAGAAGTGTTTGCTCTTTTTATAGGGATTGTTTGATTTTTGTTTTAAAAGACACTTTCACCTTGCCCTTGATGGTGATGAGGATGATAAGTACGGCCCGCTGTATAACTAGTAAATTGGTTATAATGGAAAAAGGTTTCGCATCAAATTGAGGTAATAATTGAATTGTCAAAGGAACCATTATCTCGACCGAACAAAAAATTGTTTTCTTTAGGTTATTGCTTGAGTTTTGTGAAGGAATGTTTGTCCGACCTTTTTTCTTTCTTCCCTTGCATAGCACTTTTCTAATTACTTCGGTTTGAATTCTGTTTGCAGGTGGTTAAGCGAAAATATTGGCAAAAGAAAGATAACTACACGGCAGAGGGGTGTACCTCCGGGTGCAGGGTGTTGGTTTACCAGATTTTTGTTCTGTGGAAATGTATTTCAATAAAATGTAAGACTGAACGTAGCCAGTACTTCTTAACGTCCGTAAATTTAGACAAGATCTGAATTTTCCGCCATTTGTGCGGTAAAGTGCTGCCAACGTGAAACAAAAATTCAGCATGACAGCTGACAGTTAAGGGTTATTTAAATTTGAGGTTTAGGATGTCACGGGTTGTGGCATCTGCTTGTCTAAATTAGGTGCGTTTTGGGTCCCTAAAAAACACAAATTACATCTTAAGGCTTTTTCCACTGCGCCGCTTCTCGTCTGACATATATCCGAGAGCGAAACTGTCATGAAAGTGCTCTTCAATTAGCTGTTTGGACTCGGCATAATATTTAAGATCTATTCCATTGGTCCCAAAAAATTAAGAAAACTCACACAAAACGAGTGGTTGTGGGGGGAAGCTAGACCTAGGGCCGGACCGACCTGTTGCGCCAACTATTTTTTTATTTTTCAGGATACAGTAGTTGCCTCAGCTTTTACGGCACGCTGAATTCAGCCATCACTGTATAGACGATGACTTCCATCATTATGCGGCTTTGAAGTCGATGAAAAGGTAAGTCTTGCCGTAGAACTCGTCGACATGTCTAAGGGTCCGCTTGAGTGCGAAAATTTGTTCTGTGGCCGAATTGCGGGACAGAAACAATACCGTGCCTATTTTGCTGCAAAACGATTTAGGACGTGGTGCCAGTATATCGAATAGGATAATCTACGCGACATTAAGGAAGCAGAAGCCTTGGTAGATCTTGTAAGACATGGGATGACCTTTTTTAAGCAGATGGAGCATATGGTTAGGAGCTCGGTCATGTTTTCTTCCAGACGTACTGCATATCGCTGGTAAATTTTCAAAGACTGCGATCTTGTTGTTCTTCAGATCTTTTAAAGCTAGCCCAACCTCTTCCATATCGATTTGGTGGAACTTGTTTTTCACTGGATTCATTTTTCGCTATTTAACTCTCTCTAGGTACATGAGGCTGCTAGAAAGACAGCATAAACATATGCAAAAGCCCCTGTGACTAGCTTTCCTTCATTGTTTGGAAGAACTTTCATTCCAGTTGCAGATGCTAGCTGCTTGGCTTTCTTATAAAACCTTAGCAAGTTGATTTCATGGGATGAGTCTTTGATCCCCTTGAGCTAGAATACTGCACCTTTCGCCCTTTTCTACGAAGAATTTTATTCTTCTGACTCGATGCTCTTGCCCCGCCGCTCCTGTTTTCATCTGTACCGTTTTAACTTGTGCATCTTCTGTCATAAAGCCATTCCACATTATACCATGGGCTCTCGCAGTGATGGCACTAAGTAGTAGATAATGAAAGTGAACTGAAATGCCCCTTCTCATAATCAATGGAATGCCTCCCTCTCACAACAATCGGCAGCTATATAGACTCCACATTCTCAAAGTAATAATACAAATAACTCCATTCAATATATGCATTTGCCCTTACAGATGCCGCCACCAAGCTCTCGCAATCTGCTAGCACAGTAAAGGATCCTAATGGAGATAGCGCGCTATCGTCATTCCCCTCCCGAATGAATAAACGAAATCCATAAATCACTATCCATTAAACAAACAATGGGAATGGCTGTGGTATAGCAAGGCAGTAGTGAAAAAATAAATCCCTTGTAAGATGTGCGGGTCTGGCGGGTGTATACGGCTATAACCAATTTCATCCCCCAGTGCATGCTGCCCAAGTCAACCCATCCGCAACCGCTTCAAGTTTAATTTTCCAGTTTTCAAACAAAGTTACACTAACATCCTTAAACTCTGGACGTTTGTTCATTTTCTGGATTTTTTGTCCTTCCACGTTGGCATAACGTCCAAGAAAGCTATGAGTACACTCGATGCACCCAACCAGCTAAAAGGGATTGCTGCAGTAACGTCCAGTACAGGCCAAAGAAGGGAATTCCCATAGAAGAGCACTCTCGTCTTCGATTCTTTGGTATTTTTTTTTGTTGGCTCAATTTCAGCACTTAAAATTCTGCAGAGAAACCATAACCATAATTGAATATCAACTCGAGTAACTTATTGGATGTGCGACGTATATAATGAGGTTTGAAGTTTTCGTCGTCCCTTTGTCGCGTGGATGATAATGTTGTGTGGCGTTTTCCTTTTCTTTGATGAATGAGTTCTAACGTCTACTAAATATAACGGCTGTTTAAGGGAAGTTTTATGGGTATTGTATTACTTGCGCAGGAGTTAATCGGGATATCGTATCGTTTCATCGCATTTTTCGTCAGGATGAAGATTTATGGCTACGGTTGCGTGAATTTGGATGTTCGTGTTCAATGATTTTACGACTTTGGTGAAGGGAACTTTTTGTTTGGGAGAGGTTTTTCTTTGGTAATTGGTGCTACCTACTTGAATGCAAAAAGAGCTCCAAATCGACGTTGGGTACTTGGATTAGCTTTAAGATGTACGCCGTAAAATCTGTGACAGGTACCTATCTCGGATAAGGTTTTGTAAACAAATTTTTGTTTTTTTCGCCCCAATTTCTACGATTTCGTAAATATTTTTACGATTTTTTCGCGATATTATACAAACATTAAATACGATGGGTAAACCGAAACACGACTCGATAAAATACAATTCCAGAAAAAGAACCCTCAAAAATTTAGAACTGCATTTAATATGACTTTACCTTACCAACACATCCCTTTGCAATTAACCGGCATCGATTTCCGAGCATACCCTTTTTTGCTAGATAGTAGTAGCCGTACTTGCTATGCTACTGATGCGTTATGTTAAATTGGCAGTGGCTACTTTTACGGCCATATTATTCCGGGTTAATCCGGGTTAAAGTTTACACCCGGGTTTAAGTGAGTTTAATCCAAAATTTATATCAAACTCCATAATATTCAGTCGTTAAACCAGAACTTAAACCAAACCAGTTTTTTTTAAGCTCGACGGCGTTTAATCCGACTGAATTTAAACTGCACTCCGGAGACCAGTTTAAGTACTTTAACTCGGATTAAAACTCAATTTCATAATGTTGACATCTTTTCAATTGCAGGGCGCAAGAAATAGAAGAGTAGTAAAGTAAAAAAGGGGAATAAAAAATAAATTGACGTAATGGACTCTTGTCGAAGAACTGATGAAACAGCAGCTGATGGTAAATCAACGTCGTCCTTGTAGTCGAATATATATCGTCGACTATAACGATAATTAAAATATAATTGGGCTCAAAACAAATAAATCAAATTTCAAAGTGACAAACAACAAAAAAACAACTGCAATTTTTTGTAAAATTTGGCATTACGTAGGCTTAAGACGGCTTACAATCCGTTTAAACTGTTTTAAGTCCGCATTTAAATCCATATTTAATGCAGTGGGCTTAATGCATGATTTGAATTTTCAGGTTTTAAAAACTAGGATTCAATGTTTGGGTTTAAAATTAACTTAAACCTGATTTACACCCGGAGTGAACAACAACTGTTCGGCTTCTCGAGCATTATAAAAAAAACACTCAAATTAAGTACAAAATAGGTTTGTTTGACGTGAGCCCTAGTGCACACTAATGCGCAATGGGTTGACCCTAATACATGCGAGATAGCACTGAACTCGCCCTGTTACTGAAAACCTGCGTTTTACATGACTTCTAGGGCACCCCAGTTGTGCCCTGAACTGACCCCAGTTAATTTGTCGGGGCAAGAATTCAGTGCTGAGTTTGCTGTCATTTCGCTTGCTGTTATTCATTTTCAAACTCATCATCTATCTTCCGAACTAATTGCAATATGGCAAAGCCAAATTTTGAATTGAATTCACCCATTTTTAACAGTAATCGGAAAAAAGTGTTACCAGAAGATAAATATTTGTCAATGTCAAAAACTGTCAACATTTTGCGTTCGATATAGGAGCCTAATTTTCAGGATTGTGCAGGGTTTTTGACAGGCGTGAAAATTAGCTGTCACTTCTCTGTGCGCACTAGTGCTGCCACGTCAAACAAACCTAATGACCATTACGCTCTTAAACGCGTTTTTTGTACTCATAAAATTAGAAAATACGACAGATACGATTTTGAACCGAGAAAATATACGATTCTCAAACAATATCCATAAAAACACTGCCCATAATGACAATTTTCCTCTTGAGACTGTGCCATTTTGATAAGAGTGTTAACGCCATCTATGAATGTGTAGCACAACCACAATCACAATCATACTCGTTCATAGATGGCAAACCCCAGCCAACTTCAATTCGTAAAACCGGCGAGTTTCCGGCATCTCTTTCTTCTTTATCCGACCATTGCGGTTACTGGCCGCCATTTTATTTTGTTGTATCGCAATAAAAGCGATTTTTTTTTAGTAAATTAATAAACTTGTTTTAATTGGTGTTCCCAAAACTGAACGAAGTTTTATCCCGAAACAAAGAGGCTTGAAACTAGTTATGCAAAAAACCCCATGTCCACGCTTAGTACTCATATTTAAAGTGGAATTATATTGGGTAAAACATTAAAAAGGCCACATTAGCCTTCAACTTCTGCAGTAGAATTTTTGGGAAAACCTGGAGGCCATCTTTCATACAATAGCAAAACCAATACATTTTGACCTTTGGCAGTCTCTTATGTACTTGGTGAACAATTTCGTGGACTTCTATCTAGCTGTGCCTTTGAGAGCTTGGTATTAACGGAACTCAGGTAGTCTATTATTTCGATCAACCTCCATGGCTGTTTTTCAGGGCCCTGTATACAACTTGAACAGTGCCATATGCCTTCGAATCTCACCTCAACTCAAAGAGGATTTTCTCTCTCGAATTTGACAAATTGTTTCGATTGCGGCTTTAAATATATATCTTAGAAAGACTCCCTTCCTATACCCGACCCATGCGCTTCGTACCTAACACCAAATATTTGTACTAGTCTCACCAAACAGTTTAATATCATGAATGTCTTTCCTGCAATTTATCAAATTTTCTATCCCCAAAGCAATCAATTTCATTTGTCTCAGCATCGATACGTCATCCAAAAAGGTCATAAAGGTTAGGGCCCATCTACCGCCTTTAAACAAATTTTCAATTTTCGAATCATAATTTTGACATTGTGCGCATATTATGGATATCTTAAGGTATACCATCATCAACCCCTAAAACACATTGTACTCTTCACCGAGCATGAGAGATAAATTTCATTTTATGATGCAAAAGACGAAACAAATCCAGGATTACATTCTCCTCATCAATTTGCCACCGTTTTCACAATGTTGTTCAGATCCAAGGAGGACGCCGCACAACAATATTGACAATTTGTTTAAGGGGTCGTTTGTTTGTTTTATTGTCAAAAGTATCATGAAACCCCAGGCGGAAGTGTTACTGCCCCCTTTGCCGGTAGGAAGTGCCAGCTCAAATTGCCAAAACCTATTTGCAGCTTCAACATTAACTTGCTGTTAGCAGTTGGGTTTCATTTTCGTCTTGTGCGCATCAATCAGAGTGAGGTATTGAGGCACACATACACATCAATTCTGTAGTCAGTGAAATGGAAGGAAGCCATTCGGTTAGATGATAAATCGGTTTACGACCAGGAAGTAGATTATGAATACAAACATGGGAAACATAATTCGGCGTTCATTCAAGGACTCGTCTGCGTATTTAAGAACGTTTGCAGAAAACTACCTTAATCCACATTTGGAGACTGTCAACTTTGTTCAACTAGTTAATCATCAGCTAAAGACGAACTGTCAAAAGTGAATGCAATTCCAAAGAAATCCTTGCACGGTGGGAAGTGTTCATCTCGTCTCGTTCGAATTTCTTTGTATAGTTCACTGCAAAGATAAAGCGACAGACCTTACAGAGGACAATAGACTCGCAGTTCACCTTGGAGTCATTTATTGCGCATCAACGGTGTCCTTTCATCTAATAGGGCAGAGACTAGAAGGCGAATGCATCAGTGATCTGTCTTTGCCTTAAGGTGAATGGAGTTTATCACATTTTCATTATTCTTACTCAACATAGTTGCCTATCCGTGGGGATGCATTTTTCACTTGCTTTTCGTGTTAAGGACATTTCGGATACAAAGCGATTGTCGACAGTCATGAACTTTTGACATGGATTGCTAAGAAGAAAGGGTGGGGATTGGTATTCGTCTGTTGAATGAAAACAGTGACACCCATGGTAAAAGGGTTGATTATGGAAGTAAAATGTAAAGTTTTTCGAAAATAGGGTTCTTCAAGACTGAGTATTGTTTAAATACTTTGGCGTGGAAAATTATATAACGCAGAGTTGTAGAATTAGTCCGACAAAATTAATATTTTAAAGTGGAACTTTTAAGGATCGTAACGAAAAATGAAACGCCAGTGAGAGAGCCCAAACTTTTGATAAATAGATCGCCAGCTGAGAGACAAAATGAAAGCCTACAAGCGTCTGCAGAGCCGCTTGGTGAGTCCAGTTCAAATATGCAAAAAGTATGTGTTTACTTTGGTAGAAATTGCAACATTCGTTACGCTTACTACTTTTGAATGGGTCAACCTCAATTAATAGTAGACGGGTCTCAAAGCCCACTCTCTTTCTATATCATGGTAAAAAGAATTTTGCATCTTGGGAAGTGCAGCGACAGTGAACTGAATTGCTCGTGTTTCAATTTTCGTTACGCCGTGGTTGAGATAGTTGGCATGTGTAAAAATAGGAGCGTAACGAAAAAGGTAACGCGAAAACCTAGTTCATAAGTTGACATGCTATAGAATAAGAGCTATGAACCTTACCGCAATCAAAACGTGGACTGTACGAAGTCATTTATCTTATACGGACCTGTTGCGGTAACTATTTGGAACAAGTCCTTTGAACAAAATCCTGGGAGTCCATTTTTAGCTAGTTCCTCATCGAGATAACGTCCCATAGTCAAATGTGACCAATGTGAAAAATATTTAGCTAAATAAAGGAAACAGATCATGGTAACCTATAGTAAAACCCCCAGGATGCCTACCAATTCAAAATATAAATGCAAGGCGGCTTAAAATGAATCACCCTATCGGAAGATGCTATAATTTTTGCAAATGGCGTCGTACGTCAATCATATTCAGTGTTGTCGCAAAGAAATAAATATTGACAGCCTTTCCGAGGGCCATTTTCAAAAAGTGCGGGCCTTCAGAGAAAGCTTTAGTAAAAAATTATAAAAGCTTTAAGGCAACATAAGTATTTATTCATATACTAACATATTGTTACTAACACCTTACACTTCATAACAAATTGTGTTCTAAATACATATATTAAATATATTCAAGATCTTTGTATGGCTTTATAAAAACTAAGGTATCACACCTGCTTTAATTCAGTAGAATATACGGCTGACAAATAAAAAAGTTTAAATGGAATAGTAGAATCAATAAAAGAATATAGAATATTTGATTAATCGATAATAGAATTACAAGAATTAACTATTAAATACTTAATATCGTTCCAAAACTACACACAAACAACTTTCCAGAAAAAACAATAAAAGAAATGACAAACAGAAGACCTGTCAGATCTGTCAAGATCAAAAATACGAAGTCGAATTATTGGGTTTGTTTGACGTGGCAGTACTAGTGCCCCCTAGTTCGCACTGAGAAGTGTCAGCTAATTTTAATACCTGTCAAAAACCCTGAAAAATCGGCTTCTATATCGAACGCAAAATGACCTGTAGTCTCTCACTTTTTGACATTGGCAAATATTTATCTTTTGGTAACACTTTTTCCGATTACTGTTAAAAATGAGTGAACTCAATTCAGAATTTTAGTTTGCCATAATGCAATTATTTGGTAAAAGCGTTTGGAATATACATGATGAGTTTGAACAGCAAGCGAAATGACAGCAAACTCAGCACTGAATTCTTGCCCCGATAAATTAACTGGGGTCAGTTCAGGGCACAACTGGGGTGCCCCAGAAGTCATGTTAAACACAGGTCTTCAGTACCAGGTCGAGTTCAGTGCTAAATCGAACGCACTAAGGCCCATGTAAAATAAACCTATTATGGCGGGAAAAAAAAACAAAATGAAACGTCAGTCAGAACGAATGAATTCAGTGTCGCTTTCGATTATGTGAAATTGTTTATGGAGGAAACACATAGTTAATTTCTGTGATGAAATAAGAAAGTGGCTTTTAAGATTATTTTGTTTAAGGAATACAAAAATTAAGATATGCGGCCCATTTCTTGTTGGCCCCGGACCAAAGGCCAAAATAAAAAAACCGATCGAGCACATTATGGCAGCGCCGATTATATTTGACATTTATGAACTAGACAGCTGCAGTATAAATCGGACAAGCAATGTAGCGCTATATATGTAGCGCAAGAGCGTGAAATAATTAATGGATATTGTGAAGGAAGCGTTTCCTGATCGCGTAATCACCCGTTTTGGCATGGCCCGCAAGATCGTCCGATTTAACCCAGTCGCGGGCTTATGTCAACAAGCCTCAGACAATCGCAGCCCTTAAGGGGAATATTCAACAGGAATGCAAACATCACCGGAAATCTTGCGGGAAGTCATGGAAAATGCTATAGTTAGTTTAGTTTAGTTTTTGACTTTCATTTTCATCTTTAATTCAATACAGTCTTCGTAAAAAGAAAGAAATATATATATATACTTAAGTCTATTATGGTTTGGCCTATGGCCGTCTACCAGATTGACAAAATAGCGTAAACTTTAAAAATCTTCTTCAACTATACATTTTCTATAACGCAGTGCATTTGTACAGTAGTTGTAGAGTAAATCCCATCCTCGGTCTCCATTTAAAATTTGAATTGCTTCATCCATTTCCAAGGTATATGACTTAAAAAACCTTATTCGTATTTCTTTTAAGACTGGGCATACTGCAAGAAAGTGAAATACATCCTCTCGTATCTTCATATTACAAATATTACACAGGATAGGTAGTTCTGGGCGGTGTGGAATGAAGTTCAGGTTCAGTAGCTCTCCTCTGATTTTAAAAATTAAACTTATCTTCTCTACCATATTGTTGTTCAGAAAATATGTTTTTTCTGCTAGTTGATATTTGAGCTTACTGTAGTATGTCCTATACTGAGAGGACTGTGCAACTGTTACAAAGCGATCATACATATTTCGACCTACTTTTTCCAATAGGATGTTGAGGTGCGTTCTTAGATGTTCGGGTTGCTCATCGGGTGCTATTCCACAGTCTGATGCAAGGCGTTCCCATTCTTGAAAGAAACTTGCTTTCTTTCGTAGTACACTCTTGAGTACAACTTTTGGCAGTCTGTCATCACTCATACCCATAACTTTTATTATATACTCAAAATGTAATCTCAGTGTTTCCAAAAACATAGGCGGTGCTCCAGTCTCCAGATGCAGCATGTAATTAGGTGTAGAACTTGGTAAGCGGAACATTCTCTTTAAGAAATACCGAAAAAACTTCTCAACTTCAACATAGGAACAGTATCCCCATACCTGCGATCCATACAGAAGAATTGAAGCTGCGGTTGTGCGAAAGAGTTTCTGCTTCGAGCTATGGTTTATACATTTATTATTGATGCAGCGTCCCCATACCGATGAGATTGCTCGTTTGGCTTCAGACAGTTTGGCCTCTAGATGCTTCTTCATATTCAAGTTTGAGGAAACTAAAATTCCAAGGTATTTATACTCCCGGACTACTTCCACCAATTCTCCTCGATACATCCACCTTTCACTTTGAGTATATCTGCCGCCGCCGCCTCTGAACACCATTACCTTCGACTTATTCAAGTTCACGCTTAGGTTCCAGTATTTGCAGTATGTGGAGAGCCTATTCATCATAAGTTGCAATCCATCTATAGTATCGGACAGAAAAACTAGGACTCCACCCTTTACCGCATCTGATATGTCATTAATGAACAGAATAATCAGTAGCGCACTCAAAATACATCCCTGCTTCACACCCATCGTTGTTGCAAATTCTTCAGAAATTGATTCTCTATCCCAAACATACGCCACATTATTTACATACATTGCTCTTAGGATGTTGATTATTTTCGTTGAAAAACCAATATTGTACAATTTGTAAAATAGAGCTTCGCGTGCAAGGCCGCTCGAAAGTCGACGAAAAAGGCATATAGTTTTTTATGTTTTTGCTTATAGATCTCCGCAATATTAAGTAATGTGAACAATTGATCGACTGTTGAGTAGGTCTTTCTAAATCCGGCCTGAGACTCGTGCAAAACTTTTTTATCTTCAACCCAACAGGTAAGTCTGTTATATATAAGCGCAGCAAATAACTTCGCAGATGTATTTAGAAAAGAGATTCCTCTGTAGTTTGCAGGATCGACATAGTCACCTTTTTTGTGTAGTGGATAGATAATTGCTTTTTTAAAGCTTTGCGGAATGTTTGCGGATTCGAAAATTCTATTATATTCTGCAACGAGAGCCGACATAAATTCATCTGTGCAGTTTTTATAGAACTCGTATGGGATTCTGTCATCTCCGGGGGCCTTTCTGTTTTTAGCTTTATCACCTGCAAGATGGGCACCAGCTTCGCCCTTTTTTGCCGAACGTTTAATGGTAGATCTCTGTGTATACTTATTTTGGTTCCTTTCAGTTTGTTGGCTTTGCGTAGTGCGTTCCAAGCATAATCCCGCGATCTCATTTTTACAACTATCGTAAAAGTGTCCAGCTCTACCGTTGATGCTGTACGCAGATTCCACAACCTTGGTTGCTTCATTATTGTCCAGCAGTCCAGCGCAAATGGATTTAGCTTTTTCCCTCATGTCGGTGTTAGGCTCAACAGGTAAGTGTACCACAATGTTGGACTCTGTGTTTTTCTGCATGAGTTTGTCCAACTGCGTTTCTAATAATTTATTTCGCTTCTCTAGTTGTACAACTCTTTCCGCGATTTCGTCATGACGAATCTTTAAGCCGGATATTTCTGCACATAGAAGCTGGATGTCAGACTTTGACGGCAGTTCCTGAATCAATTCCTTGTTTTTCTCATCGAGCAGCTTTTTCAGAGTTTCAAGGCTGATGCCGGTAAGTTTGTCCATTTCGACTTTGCTTCTATTATCACTGAAACTTGGGCGACGTTTTTCGTTCCTATGGTGTTCTGGAGAAATTTCTGATACGGCCCTTTTATTCATTAAGTAGGGTTAGCTTTGCAAGAGATTTTGTTTTCATCAGATATGTGTCTTAAATGATACGACTTACTCTGAGTAACCACTTTAATTGAAGAGCTGGCTTCTTAAATTGCACTTTTTTCGTTTTCTTTATAAATATTTCCACTTTTTATTTTGTAGGAGATTTTATTTTCCGTGTTTTTTCTTCTCAAATGTCAAACGTCAATCAAAATGCTATAAAACGGCCACAAATGTGTAGCAACACTGGCGGCTTGACGGATATCATCTTTTCCACTTAACAGAAAAATTTGTAATGGTCAAAATAACGATCGGAATCATTTCTTTTTATTTAGTAAAAAAGTGATTCAAAAACAAAATTGGATGATTAATTTTGCGCCACCCTGTGCAGACACGAACCATTGTAATTAATTTTCATTTCACTGGCATCCGTATAATTTTCGGAATATTTCTCAATATTTGCACTGTAGGCATGAGTCCTCGAAAGCAAATACAATTAACTGGGGGAATGAAATGTAATTAATAACAGCTCTTTGGATTTATCATATGCCAGGTCAGACTGCCGCAGGATACTCTCATACTCTATTGTTTGTGCATGGAAATTAATTCACAATAATCTCGGTTACAATGTTTCGGAGTGTTCTTTTTCAATTATCCAACGAGATAATACCAGGGATAAGGACACTAAATGAACACCCAAGAAAATCAATATGCGAAAGTGCTCTAAAGTGTGGCATCCATTTCCTTATTAGCCTCTGCAGTGATTCGAACTTGAACACTTACGACCATATTTTGGGAAAAGTTTCTGCAGTCAACATGGTGCCCGAAGTTCGACTTGCCTTGTTATTCCATCGACTAACATCATGTTGGGAGTAATTTCATAAATTTCCCCAAAACTACCAAAGTCTCTCGCAATACCCAGGGCAGAGAAGTTTGCTGGGGTTGGGTCAGAGATCCTGCACCACAATGAAATCCTGATGCAGTCGAACAAACAGACAGCTGCTGGGGACAACCCACAACTTGGTTAGTTTTGTGGGCAATTATTCCTATATGAGGGCGATACGCGTGAGTGCACAACCCCAGGTAGCGTTGTAGCAGTACCAGCTCAGCTACCAGGTGCTGCAGCAATTACCGTTGGGCTTAAAATATTGTTTCCAAGGATATTACACTGCAGTGCCAACTGCCCACAGCAGCCACGCAACGTGTTATTAATTATTTTTGAATGGAGGGATGCAATTTTCAATTTCACGATGCAATCCATTCTCCGCGAATCATAATGCCCATGAAATGCGTTGATGGGCGTTGATCAGCTGAATAACCGCGTTCGCTTATCGGTGGTTAAGGCATGGGTTGGTTGCGAGGCACTTATGGAAATTAAATTTTAATACCTGATCGAAAATGTATGTTTACCACTGGCAACGGCTTTATGCAGGATATTCTGCATCGATGCCATTTGGTTGAGAGCACAAACATTTTGCTAACGACGGCAATTCAATTTTATTTTTATCGTCGTAATAGTTCATGACAATTGTTACGGTATTGAAATTTGGGAGAGGAAATTGGAATCGGGGGTTCCTTATTCCCTGGGCGGTCTGAAAAATGGTTTTTCTCATTCTTTTTGGGGGGAAACACTTTCCATTGTTCTTTCAAAAGTTTTAAAACTGCTTGAGGGCATTATGGGAGTACTTTTCAATACGAAAAAGTAAAAACAAAGTTCGCCGAAAAATACTCTTTGATCCGGTGTAAAGTGGACGCTGAATTTTAGCTGCCATACAAAAAAGTCTACAAAAATTCAATTTAGCGAAGCACACGAGTCGCACCTTAATGTGGTATTCGGTTGGGCGCTCTCAGATCACTTTTTATGCTCGGTTGGTATAAAACAAAACAATCTTTCCCAGATTTCAGAGCACCTTTGCGAATGTGGATTTTTTCTCAGGTTTGTTCCGATTTACCAATCCAAGTATGTTTGAGTTTGACAGCTTGCGGAGTTTGTTTACGTTTTCGTGAAATAGAAATAAATTTTGTCCCATATTTAGAGTGTTTTAATATAAAGTTTAACCAGTTAATGCAAAACACTTAAAAAAGTGTCGAAGGCGACACGCATTCGACCCGCACGAATATCAACACAAAAAAGAGCAAGTGACGTTTTTATGTTCGATTAGACACACGAAATCTGAAATCTGAGAACGAATCTGAAGAAGCCAAATCGAAAAGTACATACATAAGTGACTTACTTAATAAAGACTTGCTCCAATAAATGTCACGTGGGTATTGCAATCTGTACATTGGCCAATAAGAATGACAAGTGTCCGCTTGCAAAATATGTGAGTAATTGCCTGTGCATTTCAATCGGTGCCAAATTTTGCACGATGTTAAAAAAGTATGAAGCAAGTACCTAGCAAAATTAAAAAAATTCGGTAAATTTTTCTTTTAAAATTGTAGCAACAAGAAATGAGAGCATCGGTATAGATTTTTAGGAGTTTATTGCAATTTATCCATAAGAATCTGGTTCCTTATTGCGTTTGCTTTGTTGGTTTCCTCATTTGTTGTCCGCCATGCGGCTCTCTTTATTAGGTTAAGTTCAGTTACGCGGTAACTAGGGAGCTAATTTGTATTTTATGCTTGGTGTAGATATCTGCTGTTTAGAAAATGTCAGGCATTGTGTCTTTGATTTAATAGTTTCACTGCCCAAACCCAATGCTTTGAACGCCTTCTTGACTATCAATAACCACACAACTTCATTTTTTCATTTTTTCATTTCATTTAATTCTTTATTCAAATATGTACAAAGTATGAATAATTACAAAAAAAAAAAACAGAGCAAAATTTTTTTAAATATAGCTAGTACATACAGAATAGTTAGTGACATCTTTATTTGAGAAAAATAGAGATGATGTCACATTGGATATATTTAACTTTGTGGGGTGTACAAAGGTGGGTTAAAAGCAAAAGGTTGAAGTTAAGACAACAGAATTATAGCAATTTAAGAAAGAAAGGAAAAGCAATCTGTAACAAGTGACAAGTGACAAAAAGGGAAAAATAATAAAAATATATAAAAGAGGACAAATTCAAATAGTATCTACTACCGTTACTTAATCGAAATTAGCAAATAAGCAAATAAGCAATTCTTTTCTGTATAATTATATATATTTTTATTACTATGCAGTATAGCGTAAAAGCGTTTTGATTTCATGTTGGTTGAATCCAAAGAGCCAAATTTTCGTTAGTTTTGTAAACGTGCGGGAATTTCGTATGGACCGAATTTCAAACTGTTGCGTCAAAATTTGTTGAGTGCAATCACGGTGGGCGTTCAAAATTCTAGTGTGCTAGGTCTGATGACTGGCTGACATGTTGTGAGTGAATAGTTTTTTTAGACGGAACTTACAGCGGAGTAGCGAAAAATGCGAGTATAGAGAATTACTAAACTACATAAGTTGTTGGATCCTATGCCAGACGTATTAAATGTGACTTTAACGATCAATTCAGTTTAGCGTTCAGGGAAAATCTAGTCGATTCAAGGCGATTAGACTTGTTAGCTTGCCAAGTTGAAGGTGCAATAGTCTGCCATTTTGTTTCAGCCATTTTATAAAAAGTGTAAAGTTTTTGTTTTCATAATTATAAGCTAAATTTTGTGTGAGTTCATAATTGTAAATACTGCTGCCCAAAACAATGCAAAAACAAATGACATGAATTGTAAATTATAAATTCAAACTACAGCTGCCTGAATGTGCCCTCATGCATTGACACAAATGAGTATATAATTGCAGACATAAACTTGAGTGATAATTGGTAGAAATACGGAATTAAGAACAATTTTGGCAGTGACAACTGGGTTGTTTAATAATAATTCCACTTCCATTCCAAGACGAAATGATATAAGGAGTCTAGTGCCATCATCGGAATATTTTTTTATCTACAGCAAAAATTATTTAATAATTAAACAATTTGCAAGCATTTTACTTCCATTTTCTCTCCTACCATTTTTCTATAGCACTATTGACAGTATGCTTAAGCCTAGTACGCACCTATTCCGGAATGAAATTTTCGGGTGGTCTCCGAAAAGGCCAGCGTAGAGTTCCATCAGCTGATACACAATTAGCAGTGTTACAAGCACTGGATCTTTATCTCTGAGCTAGTCGAACTTTTCACTGTCTCCTTAAAATTTTCATTTGGGATTTATCCTAATTTACACAATTTACTTTAAGGTTTGGCGATTCTTAGGCTCCTTAGGAATATTTTCTTTTGCCCAGTGGCTTAGTGGTTAGTGTGTTGGACTACTAAGCGAGAGGTCCGAGGTTCGAATCCCGAGAAAACACAAATTCCAACTTAAGGTTTTTTTTTACTTCGCCACCTCTCGCGAACGTCTCACAAACATCCGAGAGTATAACTGTCATGAAAGAACTTCTCAATCGGACGTTTGGAATCGGCATAACATTGTAGATCCCTTCCATTCGTCCCAAAAATAAAAACTCACACAAGGCGAATGGTTGTGAGAAGCTAGGCCTAGGGTCCCTACGGACCTGTTGCGCCAATTATTTTTTTTTTTATACTTCTCGCAATAGAATGTATTCTTTTCGTATATGTCACTAAAACTTTCTTAAAAGTTACGTCGTTTTCGATTGCGGATTTCAGATTTTTATCTGAGATTTCAGATTTCTGCTGCCAAATCGAACATTAAATCCGAATCTTAATGGTTCTTTTGTATATTGAGTTGGTCGCAAAAAAACACTTGCTTTTGACTTGCACTGAAAATCTGTTGCAATTGATTTTCACATTTTTTTGATTTTTACCAACCAATTTCGAAAAAAATGAATATAAAAACTCGTTTCCGTTTTTATTTTGTTAACATTGGAAAATGGAAACTTAAAAAGTCAATTCTGAGTATAATGTTATGTTGTTTTTAATTTAATACTGTTGTCTTTAAAAACAATGTAATCAGAATAAGTAATCCTAAATAATTGCAAAAAATGCGCAAGATCTTTTTAAATTTGTCTCCACACCTCTTATAAAAGCTGGTAACACTGCAGTACAAATGCCAAATTTTCGCAAGCAAATTATGTCCCGGAACCCGGACAATAAATGTGTGCAAATAGAGAGTGGAGAATTCCACCAAGCAATCTACTACAATTATACCCACTTTTCCGCCATCATTTCGCAAAAAGGAGAGCGAAATTTTTGGTTCATGATTTCGCTGTGTCATTTTTGTATGGGATTTTTCGTTCCGGAACAGGTGCGTACTAGGCTTAATTGTGAATTTTATTTTATGAACGCAAGTACTGCCAAACTTCTGCAATAATAATGCAGTTCTTTTACAATAACGCGAAATTTTTAGGAATGCAGCAATTTCACATTTATAAACTCGACCTTTGTTGTCCGTTTGAGACTTTTCCTGCATCTGTCATAGCAGAAATATTTACATCTCGTGATTTACTTGACAGTTTACATAAATCTTGTGCTTTTTGCTAAATTTCGTTCGTGAAAATTTAAAACTACCTTTGACAAGTAAAGCACTATATAATTTTTACGAGATGTTAATAGTTTCCGATAATTTTTTTCTCACCCCTTAACATAATTTAGTCTTTCATATTTCTCTCATCGAACACACTCCATCTTCTTGTGAATTAAACTCAACACCGTGTTGGACTTTTCAAAAATATACTTTTATTCATCTTTACAAGTGCGACACAAAGGAAACTTAATATTAACAAAGAAATTACAATTGTTTCCTGTTATTTTTTTTTTTAAACAGTCAATGTATTTACAAATTAAAAAATATCATCAGGAATTATTACAAACACAGAATAAATTGGTATCCCTTACGTAGCTAGTAAATATGTTTAACTTCTTATTTCCTATAACATGTTCTTGCCCTTCTATATTCGTATTAAACAGTTGCTAAAGAAAATAATGACTTATTTAGATTTAAAAAAATTCCTAACAAAACTTATTAGCTAAGTCACGAAAAGTCTTCTTATATTTTTCCAAGTGCAATTATTGAGTACAAGTACAAGTTGTAATTTATAATAATCTGTTGTTCTTACAATTTATTTACAAGACTAAATTGATTTTTAACAAACTTTACTTATATTTATGTAGATATATTATATTTATTAAATTAAGAGAAACAAATGGTTTTTACTATATGCTATTGGTTTTTTAATAAAATAGATTTTATATTCTATACTAGATTACGAAATAACCAAAAAAAATTTCAGAGTAAAAAATCATTTAAATCGGCTAACTAGGGCTCAATCGTTTCCAATTTAAATGAGTATTTTATTTGTATACACGTAGATATTTGTTTTTTTTTTTCTATATTTTTTTTTGCTTGAATTTTATTTGAAAATGGGCTTTATATAGACATTTTTTTTTTATAAACTACATATAAAATACCTATTGAATTTGGAAAAATATTTGTTGTGTGATTTTTTGGATTATAAGTAATTTTTTTTTAACATTTATAGCTCAAGCTCTTCTGGTAGCAGTCATGCATTGCAATTTTTGTTGACTCTAATATTTTGTTATAAATACTCTTGCACTCTTTAAATATTCATAGAGTTGGCGTAGTACAGCTTAGAGAATGAGTGCAAAGGCTGCCGATGGTTGGCTATGTGATTGGGGATTTTTTTCTAAGGTCCATAGAAACTGTAAGGACAGTTCCCCGACCCGTTTAAATGATTGAAAAAAAGGGATTTTCAATCGTCAATAGGTATCTACTCTTTCTAAATTGTAGGTGTGTTCAATAGAGACCACTTAAAAGTCTACTCGTACATAGGCTTGGCAGCGTCAATTGAATGGCCCCAGTCAAATGGATCTTCGAGTCCAGGTACCATTTTTTAGGTAATGAACGGTCCCCATTGAAGTGGGTAAAATAAAAATGATGACAAACGTCATTTGATAGGAAAAACACTTCAATAGAGAGATCTCATCGCAGTACACTTGCGCCAATCTGGCTCACCAGGTGAGCCTTCTCATACCGTAGTCACAAAGAAATCCACATCGCAACAGGGCGAAACTTCTTTAAGAGTACAGATCACGACAAATATTTAAGCATTTAATGGCAATCATGAGACTCCACCAAAATTATTTATTTCTTAATTGTTTCATGATTTGAAAATGTATTTGGATACCACGTTTTAACCTTGGCCTCGTTTGGAAGCTTTAGGCCCTTGGTCCGCTTTCTGACAATCCTGGAATACAAATTGCAATTTATTGCTTAAGCAGTCTTTAGTCGCTGTTATAAGTAGTTTGTTGAATAAAAATGATGCAGCTGGTAAGTGAAAGACGGTTTTGAAAAAGGCTTTTCAAAATGTTTGAGAAAATCTTCAAGAAAAAATATGCGACTGGTTTGCATATTTTTTCTTGAAGATTTTCTCAAACATTTTGAAAAAAAAGTTAAAAAGAGAGAAATTCCCTAAATGACAAGGAAGTTTTGAAGTAGTTCTCGATGTTACAAAAGTGTTTTCCACTGGAGGGATTCATAGTAATGGTCCTATGTATCTTTAAGTTTCCGAAGCTGAACCGGACACGCCTCCTTTCCGACTAGAAGGATGATAATTGATAATAGATTTATTGGACTTCTTTTAAATGTTAAAGAAGGGATTCGTTTTTATATTTACTAAACTAATTTTGGAACCGACCGACTTAACACTTTTGTGGTGTCTTATTCTAACAAATTTTCAATCAGGCAACGCCTATTAAAGCAACCATTTTGACTTGACTCTCGTTGTGACAGCCAAAAATGTAGTAGATTCTAGATTTAATCATAACTAGATAGGCGGAGCATATTGAAAATGTTATTGGTAGCATTTTTCTAAAGCAATGTATTAGGACTGAAGTTGGCTGCGAACGACTGCATGTTTGGCCTATTGCCAAGGCCCTTTACCCCCGTATTGAACCACCTTAATTATGAATTTATAACTTTCCTGTGCAATTTGCCAAAGGACGGTAATAAAAACACGAAAGTGTTTTTTTTTTGTTAAAGCTCTTTGTAATTTTGGTTCCGGTATACATTTTCGAAATAACCTTCCTTCGAACTACGTAAAAATCTAGTCAAGAGCCGGATACTTCTTAAAATACGCATTTATTGCCGTCAAACCGTGTGTGTACGGTGCAATTCGCTTGTGAGTGTTTTTTCGGTTGATTAGTTTATAAAAGAAATTGGAAAAGATTCCTGCTTCTGATTTGAATCTGGAAATGTTTACACAATTGTATGCCAGCTTACACGTCTCTTCTTAAATATACAATGCTTGACACGAGAGACCAACATTGTTAATAAAAAATGTTTGTTAATTGAAAAAAAATCAATCCACTCAACTGCTGTTTAATTTGCAATTAATTGCCTCTGAAGCAATGCCCAATCAAACACCAACCATGACAGACTACCACATCCCATATCCGTCAACACTTTACGCAGCCATTTCCCTTCCCTTGCGCGAGAAAGAGAAACGTCTCATTTACAACTAGAGCACCGTCTCATTGGTGCATGTTCGCGGCCCATTCACAATCGAATACTTCGACGAACTGTCCTTCTTCACCGCCACCTGGGCTAGAAAAATCTCCTTAAACGTCTCCCTAAACTGTCGCGACATGCCGCAGTAAATGCCAAAATTTATCGGATAACTCACGACAAGGAAGAAATTCGCAAACAGTATAAATATATTCGCAATGTGATAGTCCAGGAATTCAGTAATAGCCGACGAAATGATATGCAAAATGGTTATAATGCAAATCGGTATCTCGGCAATCAGAAACACGGTGACGACAACGATCAGCATTAGTGTTGTACAGTTGGCCTCGCGCAACTTTTTGCTTTCCTTTTTGCGGTTCTCGCGGAACAGCGCCTTTCGCCGTTCTTGGGCCTTTTTCATGGCACGAAACAGCAGGATGTTCAGCGTCACCAATATTATGCACGGTATCAGATGTATGAAGAAGACACGAAACGTGAAGTACAGAAAGTAGTAGACGTCCACGCCGATGTAGTCCTCCATCCATTTCGATGTTTCCGAGTGGCACACCTCCACTTGGGTGCCGTTCCAGTCGATGGTGAGTGGGTAGTAGGTTCGCTCAAAGAATCGTGTACTCTGATGGGCGAACGCCGCCAAACAAATGTAGAGGGTGCAGCGTTTGACACGTGCCATGGTGCACCAAGTACGTGCCATTGGGGCGTGACACACGTAAATGTATCTGAAATGGAAAAACAAATTTTACACACGTGAGAGATGGTTAATTTTAGATTCGATTTGTAAGTGAAAGTTATGCAGGACCACAATGGGAAAGCTTTTCGCAAATCATCGAGGCAAAGTTGTCTGGTTGTGTCACATGGATTGCACACGAAAGCCCAGTGAAATGTTGGCCCCACTGAACATTGTCCCAGAAAATGGAATTTAATATCCGCCACAATCCCTCTTTTTCTGATATTAAAAAAGAGAATACCCCCTGCTCCGTCTTATTTCGAACCTCTGTGTACCTAAGTTCGAGATGGGAGCACACAGCACACATCCATCAATTCATCTTTCGGAATATCATATTAATTTCCCATCAATAACCCCGACGGACTGGGACTGGGAGCCATTGGAATAGCATTTTGACCTTTAGTGATTTTAAGAAGCGCTGTGGTGGGCTCACGGTGCGTCACTTTAAATAATGTTAACTGGACTGAAGATGGACACAGGTTTGTAACTTGCAAGCAGCTTCCAAAGGCCAAGTATGTTTTTGAAATACAGACATGTTTCGAGTAAGGGAATTATTTTAGATGAAGCAGTCGGGTAAGTACTTTCTACCAGTGTTGTTAGCCCTGACTTCTCATATTTCCCACGAAGTTGGCTTTTTTTGCTTTTTTTTAAAAAAAAAAGATAAATAATTGGCGCAACAGGTCGGTAGGGACCCAAGGCCTAGCTTCTTACACCAATTCGTCTTGTGTGAGGTTTCATTTTTGGGACGAATGGAAGGGATCTACAATTTTATGCCGAGTCCAAACGGCCAATTGAGAAGCTCTTTCATGACAGTTATACTCTCGGATGTTTGTCAGACATTCCAACCTGTAAAACAGGAGACGGATAAGATCTAAACTCTTTGCAAATGACTTCGACTTGTGAACATTTTATCGGTCAATTTTTGTGCGGTTTTGGGTCAGAAAAGTCCACGTTTTCTTTTTTTTTTGCCAGACCCAATTTGTTTGTAACGTGATTCCATTTCTGATTCAAACCTCGAGCCCAAAATTGTTCGCGAAAACAACACTCACCCTGTAAGGGTCAAATCAAAAATGAGCACCAACTCTGTTTTATCATTCGAAGCGGACGTCTCGTTAAAAATCGAAAGGGGAATAACTCTTGCAAGACGTCGTTTCTTTGGACTGAGAGGCTTACAAGTATGACCCTGGCCATCAAAGAAGGGGACTCCGTATAATTTCTTAGTAGCCCAGCCCTCCTCTGTACAGACCTAATAACCGCCCTCATTGATCTTTATTTTACTATGTCTCGGAATACAATTTTTTTTTTCACAATGACGTGGTGGCAGAGCCCAACTCACTCACCCCAACGACAAACTTACTACACGCAGCTTCTTTGGTGTCTTTTAGTAGTCGACCAGCTAAAAGTCATAAAGCGCTTGTGTTGAACGCAAAAAGTTCGTCCTGCTCTATTGATGTTTTAAGCCGAGAGAGAGAGAGAGATTCATGGCGGTCTTTGGAAAAGCCATTGTAAAGGGATCTCCAGCATAAAATCCTTTGCAAACTTTCAGTAAAGTACAGTAAAACCCCAGTCGAATTTCTTTTTAGTTTTTATTAAATCATAATGGGAGTTCGGATTTTATTGTTCCCAATTTCTGGGACATTATTATTATTTGTTTGGAGGACAAATTTCATTTTATTTTTCTGCGAAACTTTGCCTTGCTACTAAAAAAAACCCTTACCTACGAGAATGCACACACGTGCGTTTTCAGGGAATTTTTTTCTAGTGCTTGCTTCTATCGAAATTGAAGTAGGTCTAGGTATGGATGTATCTTGTACTCGTTTACAAACACTGCGTATAGGTACCTTAACTTTAATTTCCACAAACGGAAAGGGATATGAGCATTTTTTGTAACGTAGCTTTCATATAAAGCTGCGCACATGTTTGGGTATAACGCTGCTGTTTCTATACACATTTACCCAGCAAGTGAATAATAGAGTACTCACCTTTGAACGGCTAGCGCGACTGTCAGCCATATGGACGCAGTATGAAAAAATGCTGGCATTATCTGTGAATAAAGTAAAAAAGAGTTTAAAATACTGTCGCTACATGAAAAGGTTTCATCAGGAGTTTTATGAAAAAAAAAAAAAAATATGTCGTATAGTGTTTCGCTATTTTGTATAGGAATAGAAATACGGACTCATGTCCCCATGCTTTGTCATATTTTGAATTGTCCTACATGAAATTTAAATAAATTTTACTGACTTTCTTGTACTTCGCTTTATAAGAAACTAGACGTAACCGGCCGGCTTTGACCGAACCCAGGAACTTTGTCGCTTAAATATGTTCCTTGGCTATTATCTACTAACATAGGACTTAACTCATCTTTCGCATTAGCTACCGTCCAGTGAAATAATACACTTCCCTGCAAAACAACACTAAACTCTACACCGCACGAGTCAATTTCATAGTAATCCGCCCGTCATAGTCAGGTTACCCAAAAGTTGCATCTACTTACAATTTATTTTCTTTAAAATAACCTCTCAACGACAACACCACAAATTACACACTAAAACATCCTGACATAACGCAACTTCATCATAGTTATTACACGGAAAGGATTGAAAATCACCAATTGCAAAATTTAGAGTTGCAATTCACGAATTTTATATTTGTCGCAAATTACAGCGATTTTGTCTTTAATATAATAATTCCGATATAAAAATTCGGAATTCGACATTGAAAACGGCGTAGAATACAAAATTCTGCTTGTTGAATTTTGCGTAGAAGTATCAATTCGAGCTTCTTTTATTTGCAGTGATTTGCGATATTTTTTGGCGAAATTTACCATTTTAATGGGTCAATTTCTCAAGCACTACTTCACAATCGCAAATTGGAAAAAGTATTTGCTGATTTACAAACACTGAGTGATGAATCAATGAAATCTTATAATAATATAACACATGTAAATTGAAAACGTAAAATGACGTAGAGAAATCGTGAATTACAAAATATTTTTTTGTAATTTCCATGGAATTAACTACCCGATGTGTGAAATTTTTGTGCGCACAGGCAGCCGACAAAAACGAAACGTCATAGCATGTCCATGGTCCATGTAAGGAAATCCTTTTAAGTCCTTTCATTTTCTGCATGGACAGCTCCAACCATGCGCATTTGGCTTCATTAGAGTCAGACAGTCGGTACAGTCTACTCCGCTTATCTGAAACGGCAATTTGCCACAAATTTTATTTCACTTATGCGGTATTTTCACTTATACGGACTTCGGATAACTGAAAAATTGTTGTACTTAACCGAAGTTCGAAGTTTTGTTAGCAATTCAACGAAGAATTAGGGTATATAGTAGAGCCGAAGGAAGGAGAATTAAAAACACAACAGAAATCGTGCTGTCAAAATTGGCACACAATGAAGTTAGTGTCATAAGTTCAATGGACAAGTTCAGTTGACGAAATAAAAAAATTTACTAATGGGCGCGTTCAATAACTTTGTTTTAGTAATGCGGAACTGAATTAGTATAATTTATTAATTTCTGACGTATTAGTTTGTTCAGTTAACCGGGTTTTTCAGTTAAGCGGGTTTTTCAGTTAAGCGGAGCTATTCGTATGAATTTTTGAAAAAAAATGCTGCGTGCTAAATTCGGTTATTCAATTAACCGATTTTTTCAGTAAAGCGAAGGTAAGATAAGCGGAGTCGACTGTATTCAATCTTTGCTCAAAGCAGTTCTTGTCGGGTCAAAGTTATTTTCATAAGTATAACTCATTCGTAGTGATAGTGAGTGTACTAACCAACAAATTGTAAAGAATTTTGGAATATATCTTGTAAGTAAATTGAATAATACAAAAACAACTGAAGTAGGTATATAAATTCGTATTTTTTTCAGAGGTACATCTCGCTATAAGAAAGAAGTATAAATTGGAATGGATTCTAAAATATGTAATCGAAAACGATTGTAAAGGTTCGTATCAATGGCAAGTTATTCTAAGCAATTTGTTTGTATTTTAAATTTAAGCATAGACCGAAAAACCACCCCAGACAAATCCGGACCGGATATCTCCGGACGATATGGCGCCGTATGCTTTTCATGGATATCAGGAGGAAACAAATTATAAAATGTGACTTTAAATATGTATTCGAAAATAACATAAATAATTAAACTACGAATTTTGATTTTTAAATCATAAGTTATAAGTTGTAAATTGAGAATAAAGTTTTCTAATTTCACGATAAAACAATTTCAATTGAATACGGTGATGTCTCAAATCACTACTCAAGAATCGTAAATTGCAAAATATGAAATGCAAATTGATAAAAAAAGATTCATTTTACCATTACGAAGTCGTAAATTGCAACTACTGAAGTGGTAAATCTATCCCTTTTGTTCGCAAATCAATACTTTTGAGTTGCAATTCAAGACTAAATGGTTGTAATTTGTTAAGGGAGGAAATCCGAATTTACAACACAAAAGTGGTAATTTACGAACTATTTTTGCAATTCACAATCCATAGTAATAGCAAATTAATAACTATTTGTGTCAAATTGCGATTGGTTATTGCAATATGCATTCCTCATTTGATCGCATCACAAAAAGTAGTGATTCGCGACTTTTGAGGGTCAATATCTTCACTTCGTACAATTTATTGAATTGCGAATAAAAAGTCGTGAATAAGTAAATCCTGAGCTAAGCTCTAAAACTAGACAAACTTTTCGTGATTCTGCGCTCATTTTTCTTGATTTGATCTTAAAATTTTTTCCGTGTAAACAGTTGCACAAGTCAGTTACCATTTGTTTGACAAAAAATAAATTCAAACTTTGTCCTACTCATATTTGCGCGTGAAAACTTGTTACTTGTGCCGGAATTCAGTTGCACTGATTCAGTTTCATGGGTAAATCAGGAAATTAAAGACAAAACACGGAAGTTTTCCAATACAAAAAGTTACGTGTGTAAAGAGTATATTTATTTTAAAGCAACAACTTCATCGACTTGCTTGTATTTTAGCCAGTCTATTGAAGTACATATATTCAATCCAATTAGGAGTTCTTGTGTAAGGCTTACGATGCATTGCAAGATCAAATAAGTCCGATTTGCAGAAGGACGAAACGTACCGAACAGGAAGCACAATGTGCAGAAAGCATGTACAAATAGTGTCGCCGATGGGGCGGAATCTTCAGTCCACCGTCGAGCTACCAAAAACTCAATTAACCCCGACCACCAGCGCCCTTGGGTGTCGGGAAATAGTTTTTTTTTTTTTGTGTTTGCCACACCCCTTTGCCCGGTTATCAAACAAACGAACAAACACCTACTGCGCTCATTAGTTTTTAGAGTTTACACCAAAAGTCCAACAAACTAGAAACAATTGCAAAGTACTAAGTATTTATTTTCATGGTTATGTACTCGTAGTTGGAGTCCTGGCATATGTCCCGAGTAACAATATAAATAACCCACCGGCTATAAACACAATGCCAATTAAGTGGCTGCTCTTAAATAGTGAGATAGACTAGTTTTCGAGTCTAAGTGCTTCGGGATTAACAATTCCCAATGTGGACCACTCCAAAACACTTTCCTCTCCATGCTACAATATGTGTTTCAGGTTTCAGCCAGTTGTGGGACATTTCGAAGAGAACTTGCTTAATGCATCTAAATTGACTCTGTAAATCGACTTAACGTGTCATAGAATCATTTGAGTGAGCTTCTCCTGTCTGAAACACCATCAATCACAGTGGAGCTATTTAAATAAATCGCATTGTCAACATGAACACACTCGACTAGTTATTGCTTTCAATTTCGCAAAGTGATCAATTTGGTCCTGCGCCTCGTTCGCATATTCATGAAGTCTTGAGAGTGGGAAATGCATGAATTATTTTGGGTCCGCTTGAAGTGCAAATTTAATTTGGGAAATAAAATGAAAAACGAACGCAAAAGCTCTGGAGAACAGGTCCAATTAATTATTTTGCTATTACCGTTCTCACAAACAGACCATAACCTCGTTGTTACGTAAGCGTGTGTGCAGATTTGCCGGTAAGAAAGGTTGAAACCATCAAGCAAACCACCCCCGGGGGGGCCAATAAATAGCGAACGTGTTCGAGAGAGATACTCGTTCTCGTATGCAGTGAATTCGCTGTGGTTTTCAATCCATTAGCTTGTCACGTTGCATTTCTAATAGAGCTACTGGGTTGCTATCACAGTGGGACGCAGAGTTGCACGTTCCAAATGCAGGGTATATACCTCAACGAAATGCTGTCACTTTCAAGAAAGTCCTGCGGGTGGTTTGGTGTCAAGTTCAAATGCGGGACTTGTATAAATATTTAGACGATGGTGGCTTCCTCTTTAAAAGGAAACCGAGTTTCATTCGGGTGGTTAATTGGGTTTTTGGTAGCTCGACGGTGGACTGAAGATTCCGCCCCATCGATGACACTATTTATACATGCTTTCTGCACATTGTGCTTCCTGTTCGGTACGTTTCGTCCTTCTGCAAATCGGATTTATTTGATCTTGCAATGCATCGTAAGCCTTACACAAGAACTCCTAATTAGATTGAATATATGTACTTCAATAGACTGGCTTAAATACAAGCAAGTCGATGAAGTTGTTGCCTTAAAATAAATATACTCTTTACACACGTAACTTTTTGTATTGGAAAACTTCCGTGTTTTGTCTTTAATTTCCTGATTTACCCATGAAACTGAATCAGTGCAACTGAATTCCGGCACAAGTAACAAGTTTTCACGCGCAAATATGAGTAGGACAAAGTTTGAATTTATTTTTTGTCAAACAAATGGTAACTGACTTGTGCAACTTTTTGTGCAACTGTTTATAATAACTATGATGAAGGGGCGTTATGTCAGTATGTTTAAGTGTGTAATTTGTGTTGTTGTCGTTGAGAGGTTATTTTAAAGAAAATAAATTGTAAGTAGATGCAACTTTTGGGTAACCTGACTATGACGGGCGGATTACTATGAAATGGACTCGTGCGGTACCGCAGTGTAGAGTCTTGTGTTTTTAATGGGTGGAGGAAACGCCGTTCCGAAGCTGTAGGTGGATTGTATAATTTTTGTGCGGTGTAATGAGTTGCGTTTTCGGCTATATAAAGTTTTCATGGAGGATTAACTGAGTGATACTTCAATCAAACACTCAGGGCCGTTTGCTGATACGACTCATAGCGAATTTAAGTACCACATAAACTCGTATACGACAATTTATAAAAAATAAATAATTGGCGCAACAGGTCCGTATGGACCCAAGCCTAGCTTCTCACAACCATTCGCCTTGTGCGAGTTTTTATTTTTGGGACGAATGGAAGGGATCTACAATTTTATGCCGAGTCCAAACGGCCAATTGAGAAGCTCTTTCATGACAGTTATACTCTCGGATGTTTGTCAGACGTTCGCGAGAGGTGGCGCAGCGAAAAAAACCTTAAGTTGGAATTTGGGTTTTTCTCGGGATTCGAACCTGGGACCCCTCGCTTAGTAGTCCAACACACTAACCACTAAGCCACTGCGCCAACATGCGACAGTTTATGCCCTGAAAAAAAAATAGCCCATAAGTATTTATGTAGAACTTAAATCGTTAAGAGTCGTATGAGCAAACGGCTCCCAGAGAATAATACTCTAATTTTAATAGGATTTACTTTTAATTACTTTTATTTTAATGTGTTAAATCGACGGAAATATTTATGCATTCACAACACGACACTGCGCCCGTTCATAGTGGCATTCGCGATCGAAATGACATTCAACCAAAACCCACTCGCAGTAGCGTGCTGCGTAAAGCAAATCGTTTTTCACTCAGAATAAGGAAGATCCTTTAATGAGACGGGGTTTCTCTGATTTCTCTTCTCTTTTACTCCATCTCCCATCGCTGTGATTGAACAGTGAAGTTGAGTTATGGTTTTATGAACCAATATTGAATGCGTTTAACAAATGTGTTTTTGCTATTAAAATTAGTCGATGTTATTTTTCCTATTATTAGTATAGTTCAAAAACGATTGAAGCTATAGTTCCTTTAGATAATTATTTTATAATATTGAACCAATGGAACATACAATTAAAAAGTAATATGTCCAATTGCATTTCCACCCATACGATGTATCCACCTTTAAGTGAAGCTTATCGTCACTAGCAGAGACAATACTGAGACCACCAACTTCGGCCGATTTCCCGTTACTTGCCTACAAGCTATATTTTTATGGGGTGCTAAGGGCGCTTGTATTGTTACATAGAAATTCGTATTGACAAATGTCACCTAACTTCAAAAATTCCGGCTCACCAACACACTCGAACCTTGCATATGCCACTTCCGCTGTGGGCAAACTTGCTGACAGCGTTCATAGAATTTTATCCGTTAAATTTGAAATTATTCGTTACGTGTGGGTATTATTTTTTGTTTAAAGAATTAGTGTACATTTGCTTAAAATATAAAAGAAAAATGAACAGCGTAGATTGGTTGAAGGAAAATAAAAACATTTTGAGCAAATTTTCTTCAGTTCTCTAAGAAAAATTTACACATGAAATCGAAGTTAAAGATATTCAAAAGCAGAAAATACGCAACCATGGTTGTCCTAATAAGTTTCTAGTATATAGAACAACTCCAATAGATAGTTTTATTGACCAACAAAATCGAATTATTCGCCTTTTAACAATTTATAATAATTAACCAATGGCATTCAGTAATGCAAAAATGTGGTATTCCCGAACTCTAGCACATTTCCCCATGGTTGCCGAGGTTGGCAGCATTTATTTTTGTATGTTTTTGCATGTCACACGGATTCGCGACAACGTCAGTGTCAAATGAGAAAAAAAAACAAAATGACATCTGAGAAACTTGTAGGAAAACAAACTAAATTAGGCGTTTTTTTTTTAGCTTCGATCTCAGCAAAGCAAAATAAAGTAGGATTTTCAACACGTAAATACAACAAATACGTTCTACTTGGCACTTTGAGAACTCAGAGTAGTTGCTGTGATTGCGTGCTGAAAATCCTACTTTACTTTGCTTTGCTGAGATCGAAGCTCGAAAAAATACACCTATTGTATGTGGCGGGAAATAGGCATAGATTTGAATTTAATCAAAATTGACATGAATAATCTGAAATCGGATAAATATTGTTTGTTTTTTTTTTATGTAGCAATCAAACATAAAAAGTGACCTACCACATCAGTGTTTGTTATAAACAATAATTTATACAGTCGTGTTTATTCTAATCTGGAAGTATTGATTGTGAGAATCTACTTATGTGTTTGAATTTGTATGCTCCTTCCAGATCTCTTAGATCAAGACCACTTTTATTTGAAAGTAGCCACACTACATTGTATGGTCAACGTGGGCCTATGGCAATTTGTATTAAATTGTTTAATCTGTTCTATTACGGTTTGGATATATTTTTGCCCAGAAATATTTTTAAGGATAGATTAATTTTGCTTATCTTCCAATGAAATTCATATTTAACTTATTTTTATATAACTTGTTGTAGTGTTTTTTCGAAATCTGTGGATTATAAATCGTAGA
Organism: Cheilosia vulpina; assembly: GCA_916610125.1. Taxonomy (NCBI): domain Eukaryota; kingdom Metazoa; phylum Arthropoda; class Insecta; order Diptera; family Syrphidae; genus Cheilosia; species Cheilosia vulpina. Next base: position 70,838,245 of record OU744277.1, on the reverse strand, counting down.
ATAAATGAAATGAAATGAAATGAAATTTAATTCATTTATTATTTAACAAGAAAGTAAGAAGAAAAAGTTAATAACATAAGTAAAATTCAGAATTTTTCCATTTTAAAAAATGATAAGAAACAGCTCTTTCAAAACCATGAGGCAATGAAAGAGCCAGCCCGCCGATGATAACATCCACTCATTCATAGCGATTCTGTATCGAATTTTAAATGGGCCATAGACCGTAACATCCAGTGGTTGAATTTTGTGGCTACAGTGTGGTGGAAATGTTAGTATTATTATAATATTCTGTCTTGCAAACTGTATGACTCTTATATTAATATGTGAACTATGATTATCCATTCAAATCAACGTTGGTCTTTCCTTGCAAGGCCTTACTTGTTGCACAAAATGTTCTAGCGCCTTTAGAAATATGTCTTCATTCATCCATCCCGATGGATTAGAAAGCCCCAATGCTCCCGGCGGACCATTTACCAACATTATGTCTTTATAGTTTACCCGCGGAAAAACAAGAACAGGTGGAAGAGTAGAACCAGCAGTGTTAATGAAAAAAAGAGCTGTAACCAAAGTTCCTCGTTCAGCTGATGTAACCTGCCCAATTTGCTTGGATCCTCGCTCAGCGATTAATTTAGGGGGATTTGTTACTGTACTGCAACCGGTTTCATCAGCATCATGAGTGGCGGAAATTGGTACTTGGCAAAAACAGCTGTTAATTTATCAAAAAATAAACCAACATTTGTCTTGTTAAAACTAGTTGCTCTCGAAAGTGATGTGCTTTCAGGTTTCCTAATAGCCAAATCCTTACGTCGACCTATGAAGCCCTTCAGCCAATCGCTTCTTTGTTTGTTATCCATTTTTTCGGACAAACGGAATTAGCTTGTGCATACTTAAAAGCTAATTTGCGAGTCTGTTGTCGTGTTAGTCCATGACACATTTTAGATGCTGTTTTTAAGTAGTCGGCTAACAGCTTTTCTTGGCATGTAGTGAAAACACGCTTGTTGCCTATATTGGGTGTATTAGAATAGGATTGCTCACCAGACATCTTAAATTTTTTAACTATTTTCGCCAGATATGCTCTTGAAATATTAGCCCTGTTTTTTTTGAGTTTCGTTCTCAGCAAAGCAAAGTAAAGTAGGATTTTCAGCACGCTATTACAACAACTACGCTCACTTGACACTTCGAGACTCGCAGTAGTTGTATGCTGAAAATCTTACTTTACTTTGCTTTGCTGAGAACGAAGCTCAAAAAAACACGCCTATTAAGGGAAAACGCTGTTTTGTTTATGCTTTGGCCTTTCTCCACAACCTCATGTTCAGCTTCTTCTACAAATTTCCTTGTCGGCCTTTCACGTCTTGTCTTATTAACATATTTATTTGAATCCATCCCGAACCTCACCTAAAAATGGAAATTAAGCTATAATTCTGAAAACCATCTTATTAAACCGAGCCAAAAGGAAGGTGTTTTGAAAGAGTCAGTTAAAAGGGTGATGAAAGAGCCGGCCTTTTCATCACATTCCAGACCGGCTCTTTCAAAACACATTCTGTTTCAATGAAAACCTCGGATTATTTAATTCCACGAAAATATTTAAAGCAAATTGTTTTGGTGGACACGAGGTTAAATATAACCTTGTTTTTTTGAGCTTCGTTCTCAGCAAAGCAAAGTAAAGTAGGATTTTCCGCACGCAATTACAACAACTGCGCTCTACTTGACTCTTCGAGACTCGTAGTAGTTATTGTAAATTGTGTGCTGAAAATCCTACTTTACTTTGCTTTGCTGAGAACGAAGGTCAATAAAACAGGCCTTATATGGGAAAACAATAGAAACTCGCGCCTTGCATAAACAGTTAACACAGAAAAATACAAAAAAAAAATTGAACTGCCACAAAAAAAAAAGATTTCTCGCACAAAAACAACTAAAGTTGCTCTGCCTTTTCATGCATTTGACAATAACTGACAAACTTCGGTAAATGACAGATAATTCGCGTTACTATGAAACAAAAATTATTTTTAAAGTACTACTTTAAAATAATTTTTACTTTGATTTAGGAAATACGACAGGTGGCTCTTTCATGCCACCTCTTCTCTACATAGAATATAGGAGAGGGAATAGTGTTAAATATTAACTTTTGGGTAGTTCATCTGCTATGGCTGTAAATATCAAATAACAATGTGAGTTCTTAAAAGGTGAAGCTCTCAGTAAAAGGGAATTATCGCAAGGTTAGAGAGTTATAAGTGCCTACTGTGCTAGTTACACTTAACAAGATTTTTGAGTACGAGGACAAGTAGAAGGAGTTTCTGTTTTCTGATCTGTTAGGTAATGTTTTTATTTTGATAAGTAACGCTGGTTTAAGGTGTCTATGAGTGGAAGCCGGGTTCGTGATAGATCTATATCTTTAAATAGATGTATATTGTAAGAATTCAGAGATTTGCTTTTGAGTATGCGTTAGCAGTTGTAAACTGAATATCCCAATTGACGTGTGTGGTGTGAAAATGAAGTGGGAGTGTTTAATTGCGTTTGGTACTATTTAACCCTAGAAAGATAATCATATAATAAATAGCGTAAACGATAATCATACGTCTGAGGGACGTATGACACTTAATTAGTGTGTTTAATGAAACCCATGTTGGTAATTTTGATCATATATTAGTATTTTATTTAATTATGTAGGTAATATCGAAATAAATAAATTAATGAGTGCAAATAAAGTTTAATATGAACAATACAATGTTTCCGCGCCATACGTCTCGCGGACGTAGATTATCTTTCTAGGGTTAAGGTGCATAGGTTAAAAAAAAGAAGTGGGTTATATTTGTTAAAAATAAGTTAAGCTGTTATTGCATTTTTATCAGAAGTGGAAAATTGAGATAATTACAAAAATATATTTATAGATATGTGAATAAAAATTGGGAGCTGTGAAGTAATTTTTGAGAAATAATTATTAATCTGATTTATTCGAATTTTTTGAGAAAAAACTAAATACGGGATCTTATTTGGAATATTTTATTGTCCTTAATAAGTATTTTGATCAAAATCGTTAGAGCGGTTTTTGTAAAATTTAGCAGACAAAACAGTATCAAATATTGCAATGTTTAGTTTGAAAAATACTATTGCTATTCAGCTGTAAACCGAGTACAAGTTATTTTTTGGGATGTAAGCATTACTAAGTTTTTAAAGTTCTTTTTGAAATTTAAAAAAATGGGGTTTTCGAGCTATGAGCAGTTTTTAAAATTAACGTTTTGGGTGAAGCAAATTGAAAATTAAGGACGCAATAATTTTGAAAACATCAATTTTACTCTAAGTTTGCATTTTGGTCGAAATCGATGTTGCCGTATTTAAGTAAACTAAAGAAAACTACATTTTAAAAAAATTTAGTTTTTCAAAAATCCATTGTACGATAATACAGAGGAAAACTGAGTTTTCAATTAAGTTTGAAATGGCCATATTACCTTAGAAATTAATTTTTGTTTAAATCGTATGGACCGTTTTCGAGATATGTTCAAATTTCAAAAGTACCTTTATTTGATTTTTTTTAGCGGAAACCTGAGTATGCAGTCGTGGTAACCTCACCTACTTAAGCTTACATATCAATTTTGGTTGAAATCGTTAGAGCCGTTTTCGAACAAATCGACCTATGGATTAAACGGACACATGGTGAAACAAACTTCTATCTGACTCAGTTCTTGACGGGTCATGGCTGTTATAGAGAATATCTTTTTAAACGCGGACACGAAACCAGCCCAAATTGCCCGCATTGTGAAGATGTTTCTGAAAACGCGGAACACGTGATTTTTCATTGCCAACGATACGAAACCGGGAGGATATCCCTACGGGACCAATTCGGTGAGTGGCCCACTCCCGATAACATCGTAAACTATATGCTCCAGAATGACGAAAACTGGACCATTGTAAGTAACGTGGCGGTGCGTATTCTCAGCGGCCTAACACGCTTAGAACGCCAACGGAATGTTAATAGTTCCAACAATTGAGCAAAAAGCAAAAAGTCTTTATGCCGACCCCCACGAAGTAATGCCTTACGGCGGTTCCGCGGGGGAAACTAATCGGTCTATTCGGGAAGGGAGGTAGTTTTAGGCGGTAGGAATCCGGCACTATCAATGGACGTCGGACCATTGGTGTCTCATGCAAGATTTACACCTTCCATCGCAAAAAAAAAAAAAAAAAAAAAACAGACAGACCCACTTTTGTGAGTTCCTCTATCAGAATTGATTAACATCTCGAGTTCGAAATTTTGTACGAATACAATATCTTTCTCTCAGCTGCCAAAGTTCAGCCTTAGCTAGCAAATGGAAGATAATGATGGAAGTACTCAATGCAAAACCACTTACAGTTAGTATTGCCCAAATTTCAAAAAGGAAAATGCGAGACTGCAAACGAAAAAAAAACGAAACAAAATATGCCTTCATCAGCTTAAAAATAAGTATTATTATTTTTAATAAAACTGCCGCAGCCAGCAACAACTTTCGAAAGTTTAATTCTTTAATACGGCAGTAGGCGATCCATTCAGTTAGAACCAATGTCCCATTCTTTCTCGTGGAAGTCTGCCGTTTTAAAGATTTCGTTTATCGGGCAGGATAAAGTTTACAATAAGTACACAACCCTCCAGTCCTATTCATTCTGATTAGCGGACATACTATAGCACCACCATCGGATACACAATGAAACCGAAAAGATGTATATAAAAAGCCCGCCTGTACAAAGACAAAGGACAGCTGGAAATTTTCTCGTCGCCATCCCTCGGAACTTTTCAATTAACAATTTATCAGACCGCATTTGGACCAGCACCATATGGATTAGCTTGGTCAATTTACCGTCCAATCGAATGGCTGAGATTAAGTTGAGTCTTCGCCCATCATATATCCTTGGGAAAGTCCTTAACGCACTGTACACTGAACGAGCAACAAAAAGATAGCCTGCACACAAAGCAGACATTGCAACTGACAGCTCCATTGTGATCTAAGCCCGCCGGCAGACTCTTATCTTGTGGCATGCCTTTATTGACAGTTTCCTATTCCCCCGGCGGCGGCGGGAAATAGGTAATCATAATCATGATGACGACGGCCTTAACCGGATCGATGCGAATCGATTGGTTTATTCTGCCTCCACCCAACTCTTTCAGCTGCTCTCTGACCCTATGCTTCCTTTCATTTATATAATCAAAATTTTTGCCTGGCGCGCCGGGGTAAGATAAAGCCCGTCCTTCAAGTTCGACGCAATAATAATAATTTCACTACGTCAATCAACAACGAGGAAAGGGTTATCAGGACTTTAAGTGGGTTCCATAGGCTCCCCACCTTCTTTCTTGTTGGCAACTCCAATCTTTTCCGAAAGGAAAACTATGAAGCGGCCAGAATAAGGAAAGTGGCACTAGGAATCTGATTACATAACATTCCAAGTTATGAGTTTTGCCCGTGGGAAGGACGAGTGCTCATCTACTGATGGGATGATGAGATATTTACAGGTCATAGAGTCGCAATCGTATTTATGGCGACTAATACTCCGCCAATAAGACACATGGCGGAGGGTGGGTATTTTCCCCACTTCGATGCGACAACGTCCCTTTATTTTTCCACTTCGACGAGAAACTTCAAAGGATATCGACTGGACTTAAGTTATGATTTTGTTTATTTTTTTGTTTGCCCTGTCTGATTTGTTTGCACTCCGGAGGATGTTTTCGTTTCTTTGTGCGCGTCTGATTGGCATTTACGTTACGATTTCTTTCTGTTTCCCATGGAACAGATTAGCCGTGGAGAGGGTAGGCTATCATCAATCATTTCTGAATTCAATTACGTTTGCCATTAGGTGCGAAGTAAACATTTGGAATAGAACGAGGGAAACAAAATAAAAAAAAATCCCTAATGGCCTCTCAGACAGGTGTGTTGGCTCCAAGTTAACAAAGGTGTCAAACGAAAATAAACAGTTGTTCGGGATTGCTGTTTCTTATGATAGTGATAATGTGGGAGTAAAGATGTCAATTACAGTGCCGGCCCCATGTTGGACTGGGAACTTGTAGGAGGCTACGCTGTGGCAAATGAAAAGTTGATTGCCGCACAAATACCAGTAATAATCTAGTACTTTTATATCTGTTGTAACATCAGAACCGAAGCAATTACTGACAAGTACAGAAGAAGCAACGAAACAATTGCAGTTTGTACAGTTTTCTTTACATTTTTAACCTTAAAATTAAATAAAAAAAATTGCAGAAGAAACGTGAATTTAATAAAAAAACGCCGTCCATAATTAAAAAATTAAATAAATAAATATTCATTCGAAACCTATCGTTTGTGTGAGTTTTTCTCTTTATTTTGGGACTAAGCGCTTACAATTTGTGGTTTCTGGAATGAAACTGTTGCAAGTAACGCTTTCATCAATGCAACATTCTCATTATGATAATTTGCTGAACGTCACCATAATTTTGCTAACCGTTTTCAAGCTAAAACATCAAACTATTAGATATGTTCTTTTCTGTAACCTTTTTCTTCTTCAGCCTTTTCTAAAGATAACTCACGTTTTTATACAATCTATCACTGAAATCCATTTTGCAAAATAAAAATTAATAATTGAACTGTCAGTTTGTTTTGTCGCCTTTCTTATTATTTAAAAGCCAATTGCTTTTATCATCAAAAGAAACTATTAGTAATTATAAAAAAAAACCTGAGTTCGAATTAGTGTTATTCGGGGATTGAACGTGGATCTTTTCGCTTAGTATTTCAACACACTAACAACTGAGCCACTGCTGGAACAAACACAGGACCTTCAATGCCTTGATATTCTAGCAGATGGGCCTTAGCTCTGTTCTCAAATAGATTTATATTGACTGAACATACATATATTTATATCGCAGTAACGTATAATAGACAAAAATGTTCAGTTAAACAATTAACAGTGACTTACACCAAATCAGCCTGCGGGTATGCAATCTTTTGTAACAAAGTTCTATACACTGGTTATTTTGGTGTATGTCTCTACTTTTAGTTTGATTCGGCTTTCTCCTAGTTTCCGTGCGCTAAAAGTAAACGACACTGACAGCAGCCTACTAGCAGTCTCATTGGGCACATTGAAGAAATCTTAAGTCGACTAGATTGGTCTGGATAAGATGTGACCTGAGAACGTCACATGATGTAGAAAGTCAGCCACATAATCGAACTGTCAACTTAGTACTCAACTCAGTGACGAATTTCTTGATAAGATTCGTCGGCTACCCCTCCATAAACGGCAACTGAAACAGCTGCTAATATGACCGATTTCAGCCAATCAAAATCGAGAAATATCTAGTCAGACAGCTGTCAGATTTACTTGAAGGTCCCCATTTAACACATTTATCAGGGAAATGTGTCGCCATGAACTACACGCAAACGTCACTTCTGTTTGACATAAATGGGAAGACTGAATCTCAGAAGTGTTATGTAGATTGTTAGGGTTGCTATTTCGTGCGGACGGCTCTTCTTTACATTGTTTTACTGAATAGAAAGATTCTAGTTCAAAATAGGCCTTTGCAATTGCAGTCCCTCGAAATATGCCTCCGAAAAGCGTACTCCAAAGTTTAGGAAGAGTGTTGTCTATATGTTAAGTGGACCGTGAAGTGATGAACACGAAACTTTTGCACCGTACTAATAACAAATTTCAGTTTAAACTTTAAATTTACTGAAGCTCACAATTGCGAAATTTGAATTCTGTGAACTACTTAAATTTAGAGTCGAAACTAAAAATGTAAAATGCTCAGTCTCAATTTGATTGTTGACAAATAAAGTCAAGTGTATGGGACCTATCAAGGTTCCTGCTTCAAGGGATGAATATGTAATTACAGTGTTTTTATAAACGAAGACGCACATCCCCACGCGGATCAAGAGCTTTGGATGGAAAAAATTATATAAATCATTTTCTTAAAAGAGGTAGAGACATTTTGATGAGATTTTCTTCAAAAAATTAAATAAAGGGCACCCAGCGGGGGTTCTTAGGTTCAATTTCCGGACAAAAACATAAATTACATCTTAGGTTTTTTCCATTGCAGCACTTCTTGCGAATATCTGACAATCACCTGAGGGTATAACTCTCAAGTTTCTCAATTGTAGGTTCCTTTCATTCGTCCCACAAATTAAAACTAATACAAACGAATACTTGAGAGAAGCTCAGTTTTTGGCCAACTATTTATTTTTATTTTTAAAATAATTTTAGTGGGGAACAAGTGATTTTATTTTGCGCGAGTACCTCGTGCCATTTACAAAGTTAATCGAGTTATACTCAAATAGAAATGCAGGAAAATTTGAAGTAAACAAATCTTTTAAAATTTTACCTGAACTGATGTGAAAGTTCTTTACAAGTTTTTCTTTACAGTTCAGTTTGTCTTTGCTTCTGCTTCTTTTTGTTTCGGCACATTTTTTCAGAACGTTTTTGACGTCAATATTGATTAAGCGATTGGAAAAAGTAAATCACAATACTTGGTCAATGTTTAATACCCAATATACGCATTTTTACCTCATGCCAACATTTTTAAATGGCTTAAATATTCAGGATTCATTAGATTTTGGAACAACACTCGGACGATGCTGTTTAGTTCTACATCGCGTAAGAACTTTTGCGGCCTTTATGCAGCTTTCCCAAAAATAAACAGTTTTTCGTGAGCACTTTCCTAATCGAGGTTGGTGTCTAAATAGGTACGAATATCTGTTAAAATATAACCAAAAAAAAAACAATCTTACTTAAAATCTTATAAAACGAACCCATTTCGACAAATGCCGGTTTTTTATTTCGAAATATAAATCTGGTGGTGGCATAAATATAGGCGATCTAAAACAGCAGCTATTGTACTTTGTGCAACTGCTCATCGCAAAATTTTGTTAATTCTAGCAATTTGACTGAAAGTCAACGGAGTGTCCCTGAGTGACATTTTTAACTGTATCGTTTCAAACTCCACATTTTGACCCTGAAAACTTGTAGTCTTTGACTTTTGTTCGGATAATCTTTTCGGGTCAGCCGGTGCATATAACTGACCTTGGTCATATTTCCTTACAAATGATGAAATCCTCCCTGAATTGTCATTACTTGACTCGAGTGTTAGTGTAGCACCCGATAACTATCCACCATTGATATTTAAAAATTGCAAATTTAGCCTAGTTGATCCACTAAGGATTATATTTAATTTATCCTTATCTACTGGCGAGTTTCTTGACTGTTGGAAATTTTCGCTCATAACTCCAATTTTTAAATCGGGTTCTAGGAGATGTATCGAGAATTATAGACCTATAGCTAAGCTGCAACTGTTTCCTAAAGTATTCGAGGCGGCTGTTAAAAAAAGGTTGTACTCAGTTGTTCGCATTTTTATTTCTGAATTTCAGCACGGGTTTGTAAGTGGTAGGTCAACCGCTACAAACTTGGTTATTCTTACCAAGTACTGTTTAGAGAATATTGAAAAACGTCTCCAAGTAGATTGCGTATATACTGATTTTTCAAAAGCCTTTGATCGTGTGCAGCACAATGTTCTTTTAAATAAACTTAAACTTTTTGGAATTCATTCCAGTATTTTAAAATGGATTGGCAATTATTTGACCAATCGCAAACAATTTGTTAAAATTGGTTCCGCGTTTTCGAATGAAATTCGTAATTTTTCGGGTGTTCCCCAAGGAAGTCATATTGGTCCTCTTCTATTTCTGCTTTTTATCAATGACTTACCCTCTTTCGTATCAAGCTCAAAATGTCTTTTGTACGCAGATGATCTAAAAATCTACAAGACCATAAACTGTATGTCAGATGTCTTAGCGTTACAAAATGATTTAAACCGTTTAAATAATTGGTGTGTTCTTAATGGCCTTTATTTTAATATTAAGAAATGTTCGGTTCTTACTTTTAGTAGAAAAAAGTTCCCTATATTTTTTAATTATAAAATATAAAACAAAACACTGAGTAGAGTTTCAGACCAAAAAGACTTGGGGGTCATTTTTTACACTCAACTAAACTTTTCTTTGCATATTGACTACATAGTTGGCAGAGCTAATCAAATGCTAGGTTTCATTTTTCGAAACTCCAAAGATTTTAATGATCCATATACACTTAAAACTCTCTATAATACTTTGATTCGTTCGATATTGGAATACTGCTGTGTTGTTTGGAATCCTTTTTTCAGCAATGCTGAATCTCGCATAGAGAAAATTCAAAGAAGGTTTACTAGGTATGCTCTAAGATAGTTCGACTGGAATAATAATCTTCCAACCTACGACGATAGATGTTCCTTATTAAATTTGAAACCTCTTTCTAAAAGAAGGATTTATTATTCCGCAATACTTGCCAATGACGTCTTAACTGGCCACATCGATTGTTCGTTTTTGCTGTCATTATTTAATATATATGCTCCTTCTCGTGTTCTTCGACCTAGGGAAAATTTTTTCTTTATGCCACTTAGACACAGAACTAATTATGGTCTGAATGATCCTATCACTATGGCTTGCGTAAATTACAATAAATACAATAACCTAATAGATTTTAATATGAGTAGAGATCATTGTAAATCTGTAGTTTTAAGTAAATTATAATTTGTAACAATAATCGCATTCTTCATAAATTATTGCAAAGTAATCTAAAATAAGTTGTGCTTATAAGATGAAATAAATAAATAAATAAATCTAAATTTGACAGTTTTCGTATCCAAGCATCGGTTGAACAATTTTCTTGAGCGGAAGTGTCTTGTCATCATCTCAAGTGACTGTTTGTAATTTATGCAGCTTCAATGAGTCGAAATCATATCCGAAAGAGACTTTTCATAAAACTACAAAAATTTCAAAAGAGCTCCGTCATATTATATAGTGTCGTGGGTGCAGCGGTTTCGGAGGGCTTAAAATAATAAGTTCTTATTACAGCAGCTTCGCAGTTCAGTATTTCAGTCAAATCTGAGGTCCCTTTCATGCGTTTAAAATATCATGTCTGTGAAAACGCCAGTTACCAAATGCGCCAATATTTTATTTGTTTGTCCTTCAGTCCTTGATGCAGCTTTGAAACATTTCCCATTATGGTACAACGCTGGTTGCATTTCTGCGAAAATATCACCATCACTCTGAATTATTTATACATTTGTGTTGATGCTACATGATGCGACGATGGTGGTGCATAACTCTTGCATTTCCAATGTACGCCGTCCTTTTCCTTTAGTAAACTCATTCAGATGCAAATAGGCTCAATCTCGATTTATGAATAAAATCATTCACGGCCAAAGTTCGACGCATGGAAGGATGCTAATGAAGCTCGTTGCTATCGAAAATATTCTACCCAAAGCCATAAATCATTGACATCGATCGGACGGCTGCTATATACATTGTTATAGGTTGTTGTCGTTCCAATTTATGATACTCATATCAGTTGTGTTTCGCATATTTCGTGATGTATAAGCCACCACGTTCAAGTTAGAAGCGAGTCTATAGCTACTTTTATTATTGGTCGACATGTTTGAGTACAGCTTCGTGGAAGTTAATTACAAATGACATTTGTTCTGTGACATTTCGGCTTAACCTGCAAAATTTAGTGGGTGGTTGTGCCAACTTTAAAAGAGTGCATGCTCTTCAAGTCCTGGCTTATTAAAATAACCCTTTTACATGAAAATAAAAGAGGTTAAAAATGATGTCGGCGCAGTGGCTTAGTGGTTAGTGTGTTGGACTACTAAGCGAGAGGTCACAGGTTCGAACCCCGAGAAAAACCCAAATTCCAACTTAAGGTTTTTTTCACTGCGCCACCTCTCGCGAACGTCTGACAAACATCCGAGAGTATAACTGTCATGAAAGAGCTTCTCAATTGGCCGTTTGGACTCGGCATAAAATTGTAGATCCCTTCCATTCGTCCCAAAAATAAAAACTCGCACAAGGCGAATGGTTGTGAGAAGCTAGGCTTGGGTCCATACGGACCTATTGCGCCAATTATTTTTTTTTTAAAAATGACCATTGTCCTTAATTTTCAGTTCAGTAGAGTGCAGGCAATTTGTTTAATTTTTTAGCGAATTTTCCGAAAGCATGTTAGGTCGCAAGATGATTGTATGATCCCTAAAAAAATACTTCATAAAACAGCACAAAAGGAGCTAGTTCATAAACATACATAAACATACGTCCCACCCGAAATAATTGTCACATTTCCATTATTTTAAAACGTTACTCCCTGGAAATAGGTCGAGAGTCTTCTGTGGTTCAGTAGGACAGAAAAAAAAATAAGTAAACTCCTTGGGAAATCACAAGAACATGCCTGGACTACATCCGCCTACTCTCCAGAAAGGTGCAAAGTTGGTCTTGCTCTTTAAACATTCTTCGCGCTTCATTCGGCTTTGTGCAGCTTCACTTGGATTCTGTATCCCTAAGTGAACGCGAATGCGACTTATCTGTTAAGCATATTGCAGAAAATCCTTAAAAAAAAAAACTTGACACCATTCTCGCCCCACCACAGGATACGCTTAGATGGATTTTTACTTGGGGTAAATATTCTTCAGCAGCAGCGCATCCTTAAGCGATAAAACTTTCACCACATACTGCACAGTCTGCGATCTTCTATGGTGCCCGGAAAGATAAATAAAATATTTTTTAAAACTCCATTCAACCATTACCACGGAGTAGTCTCTATCCGCAGTTACCTCTTCCATGAGCACTGTTAAAAAAAAAACACCCCCTCCTTCCTGGTTCATTGAGATGGAAGTGCTTTATTTTTTTTTTCATTTTTTTTTTTCAAGCGGTGTTAGTTAAATCCGCATCCTGCCAAACATTCCACCTAACCAGCCCTAACGACATAATTTAATATTCATATCGAGTTGAAGGAGTAGCCGTGCTAGTGTACAGCTACTCCAGCAGTACTTACACCTTACAGAGTGGAACTCGAACTCACTTCCAAGGTGTGCTGGTGCTCGTTTGACGGGTGAAAAGATGCGGTGACGCTTGACATTTGTAATGGAGGACGCGCGGGACAGAGGGTGCAAGGAATTATGAATGATGGAGCGGGAGTGCCCCTTAATGTTCGGGTAATAGCACTTACCTCGTTAAAAATTAAGAACGCGATACACGCCGAGACCGGCGATAGTGGCTTGTAATGGTTCCCAAACGTATACATGTAGGAGAGTCCTGGTGCAGGAAATACTGCCGTGAACATATCACAGAGTGCCATAGCTGGAAAAAAAGAAAGAACACAGTTGCAGGTTATGATGGTGTCACCAAGCAGCAGCTACGGTAATGGTAAGTAAATGTGTTTCAAAGGTAATGCAGTGAGAAAGTGTGTACCTAACGGGGGAATGGAAGTTTTCATTTTTATTAACCTATATTTGGGTAGGTGTAGTTCGCAACTCATTGAGGTGGGAAAAGTAGGTGATGAATTTCAACTCGGCGAACTATAAAGGGAAATGTGTTGTTCAAAAAATACCACGAGGACGTCAGGCTCAGTCGGGACATTCTTCTCTGAGGGAAGGGGGAATTACCGTAATGGCATGTCATGGCTGGGATATGCAGTGCAGTTGCATCGGGGGGACTTAAGGTTTTTAAAATGTGTACACTGAAGTGCTTTTGAAATAAATGTTTTTGGGTGGTAAAGTTATCTGATAGGGATATTTTTGGTTTTGTTCGACAGAAATTTCGGGGACGACCATTAGGTTAGGGTTTCAAGTCCTAAAGGTATAAATTTTTGTTGTAATTAGGCATGTTTGTTGAGGTAGGGATGCAAACTAATTTTATTATTCATTTAAGTTTTAAAAATCTTTATTTTACTCTCTAGTTTACCCCTTACCACTTGTGGTGGGGAAGTCAACGATGAGAGCTCTACTAAAACAGTACTAAACAAACATCAATTGTTCCCTACTATTTTTAGTTGTATTTATGCAGAGGTTTGCAGAACGTTATTATCCTTTAGCGATGCCTCAGATGGAAGCGTTCGCTTTGAAAAACCAGAGATAGTTGATATGGATATGAATAGATCTGGTAGTATTTTTAGTGCCGTTTGCTCATACGACTCTCAACGATTTAAGTTCTACTTAAATACTTATAGGCTACTTTTTTAGGGCATAAACTGTCACATAAGGGTTTTGGTGGCACTTTAATTCGCTATGAGTCGTATCAGCAAACGGCCCTTACTGTTGCTGATTTAGACATTCCTGTACTTCATTTGTGTGGCAGTCCAAAGATAAAGAGAATTTTTAAGAGAAAGACTACCGGTTATAGGCAGGTATCGAATGTTTGTCAAGGATCATTTTTATTAAAAACGAACCATTACGTGTGGTCGAAAATAAAAACGGACCAATACATGGTTTTTTTTTGTGAATTTAGCGTAGACGGTTAAATTTGTAAAGTATTGGATATCTTAACTTTTCAGGTTTAAAATACTGGTAGCTTCTGTGTAGTCTCTATTTTCAATTTGCATTGAAAATAGATGGAAGAGTGTACTCTTATTTTATAATTCTGCTTAAATAATATTTCATCAGTTCCAAAGGTGGATTGAACCTGTTTTTTGGCGAGCAAAATCTTGTATTTAAAATAAAATATTATAAACCAGTAACAATTGCAAAGTCGATATATCACTTGCCAGTTTGTAAAATAAATTAAAAACAGAATATGCAACAGCAGCATTCGACCTTAAGATGGAATCAAAAAATAAGTTCAAGTTACTTTAAAAATTTAAAGGTTATAAAGGGTGGGCCATCTAGAGGTTTCTTTTCAATTCATAGGTAACTTTGACACTGACAGCTGTTTCCCGATCGAAATCTTGTCAGAAAGTCTGTATCACACCTCCGCGGAACGGAATGAGTCGCTTTACGCTTGAAAAACGTTGGGAATTATTGAAAACTTGTTTTCAAAGTGAGTGCTGTGTGGCTTAAATAAAAGTGACAGCACTCACTTAAACAAAACACTGCGTTTTTTGAAAAAAATCATCTTTTCTGACGAGGCGCATTTGCATCGCATCTGGGGCTCGGAAAATCCGAACGTTATTGTCCAGAAGCCAATGCATCCACAGAAAGTGACAGTTTGGTGTGGATTGTGGAGTGGTGGCATCATTGGACCATTTTTCTTCGAAATGAGGCTGGGAACAACGTTTCTCCCAACGGTGGGCGTTACAGAGCCATTTGAACCGACTTTTTTTTTAATTGAAATTGAAGACACAGATTTGGACGACCTCGGGTTCATGCAGGGTGGCGCGCTATGTCACACAGCCCATGCCCCAATCGATCTGTTGGGCTCCAAATTCCCAAATCGTGTTATCAGCCTGCTTGGCGATTTCAATTAACCGCCTCGGAGCTGCGATTTGACCCCTTTGGACTTTTTTTGTGGAGAATCGTGAAGGACCGATGAAATTATTCAAGCACCTAAGGCCAATATCATCCAACCAATTCGTGAGCTACTGCCCGAAACCATCAATAAGGTCTTGGAAAATTGGAGTGACAGAATGAACTACTGCAGAATGAAGCCATCAGCCGAGGCAGCCACTTAAACGACGTTGTGTTCCATATTTAATGGAACTTACTAATAAAAACATAATTAATACATGGAAAAAATGAAATTTTGTTCATTTTATTGCATTTTTAAAAAGAAAGTAGTATTTGGCCCACCCTGTATAAATGAAAACGAATAAGTGTTACTAAATTGCTTTCAATAACGTAGTTTAATTTAGTTTTGTGTTGTGTTGTTTAATTCATCAAACAAAGTTACAATACTTTTATGGTTACTTGACAGTAAATGCAATAAAATACAAAACATTAAACATTGTCACCATTGAAGTTATTTAAAATTAATAGCAAATTATTTTTCATTGAAAATCTGTTTAGACTAAAGTCGATAATATCGCAATCGTTATTGCTTTCTCTTAAGCACCTAGGCAATGGTTCATTAGCAGTATAAGTTGTTCTGCGATATGGAATTTAAAAAAAAAAACAATCGGTTTCTAAGCATCCTCGCAGGAATATTGATGTTAATTAAGGCGAATCATCAGTAGGACAAAACCACCTCTTATAAATATCTTAAAAAATAAAGTAACCCAGATCAGAATAGCGACGCAGTGGCTTAGTGGTTAGTGTGTTGGACTACTAAGCGAGGGGTCCCAGGTTCGAATCCCGAGAAAAACCCAAATTCCAACTTAAGGTTTTTTTCGCTGCGCCACCTCTCGCGAACGTCTGACAAACATCCGAGAGTATAACTGTCATGAAAGAGCTTCTCAATTGGCCGTTTGGACTCGGCATAAAATTGTAGATCCCTTCCATTCGTCCCAAAAATAAAAACTCACACAAGACGAATGGTTGTGAGAAGCTAGGCTTGGGTCCATACGGACCTGTTCCGCCAATTATTTATTTTATTTTTTTTTTTAGATCATATAATGGCGCTGTTTGAGATTCTTAACAAACCTCAAGGAGGACTATATTCTTTAAGACTGGAGGGGTGACAAAATAGATTCTTCAATTTGACTCACGCACGAGATCTATATATTTATATCTAAAACTGTTTTGTGAGTTTACGTATAACTCATGTAATTTTCAACCAATTAACTTGGTTTTTCTTTTAAACTATTTAAATATTTTTTTTTTTAAATCATGTTAATGATTGATTTCGGCGGTTTCGAGTGGTTGATCCAATCGATTCCTAATCCTTATCGTTTCGTCATTCCAATTGAGTTGGACGGACCTGCTATGGAGCGCCGTCAGATATCGCTCGAAAAATTGCATTGTGAAGAGTGAGGTTAACCAAACTGCATTTGATATCGTTCCGTTTAAATTGGATTTGGGTAATTTGCCACACAATTTGAAACAGAAAGTCGGCTCAGTTATAAATTTGTTGCACAACCTCAACGCACAGAAAACTGTGTAACGGAACGGACTGTGGAACATCATCATCATATAAATAAAATTGGTGTAGTTCTGTTCGACTAAGATTGAATTTGACTGCATGTCTTAAAATACAAAAATCTCAGAAACTGTTCAATATACTCTGGTGCATTTTTTCACAGGCCTATAGAGGATACCTAGACCAACAATATCTACTTTGTTTCAACTCTATATCTCTATAAATTCCGGAAAAAAATTGGACAAGAGTATTTTTTTTTTTCGTTTCGTTTTGCTTTTTTCTTTGTTACGCTTTCCGTTCGAAAATACTGGGAGCATTTAAATATAGTTAACAGCAGCTTATAGAGGACATCTGCAGGTACAACTTAGGATATCCAATAACTCGATAACTTAAAAGGTTTTTAAATAAAAAGGCAAAATTTGAAAAATTTCCACGATTTTCACCTGCATGAGTAGATATGCACTTCATTCTCAAATCAAACTTACTAACTGCACAATATATTGACATCTCTTTTAACCCTATTTTACTCCTGTGACGGAGAGGGAGACAGACAGAGGCAGTACGCTGTGTGGTTTGCTAAGAAAAAAAAACCAAAAGAAATGTCAAATTTGTTTGCCTCTGTTTTGCTTACAAAATAAAGTGTCTTGAAAGAAATGTCAAATAGGTATAGGTACCAGTGATACCAGATCGTGGTATTATTACATTATGGGATTTATATTAGGAAAAATTCCTAGTGATACACGTCGTACTATTTATAAATGTTATTTGCTATTAAGATGAGGCAGTAAATTACCCTGTGAAGTTTTTAAATAGCATTACAGCCAATGGACTTTTTGCTCATAAAATTAAATTAAAAGTTGGAGTTTCCATTATGTTGCTTCGCAATTTGAATCCCCCAAGCTTTGTAAAGGAACCAGACTGAGAGCGATTTCGTTGCAGAAAAACGTTATATAGGCGTTAATTTTAACTGGGTCTGGTAAAGCAGATACGGTGTTTATACCACGAATACAAATAATTCCCAGCAATTATCCATTTCTTATTAATGTTTGTTCTGCCATGACAATCAATAAGTTAGAGGGTCAAACTTTAAGAAAAGCGGGAATAAATCAAGAATTGATTAAGTAATGCAGCAAATATCACTATCATAGTCTATAGAAACCGCTAATATAGTATAAAAAGAAGCGTTACATTAATAAAAAAAAAGGGAGCTAAATATTATAAAATTATTTTCATTGTCCAAAGAATATTAAATTATTGCCGATTAGTCCAACGAGCATGTGCAATGCCATGAAGATAAAGGCAGAGTGAGCCCAGTCTACGGGAGGTTTTTTAGCACGGGTTTCAAGTCCCTCACTTTTGCAGAAGGCTCTTTCTGAATTTTTTTCTCCATCAATTGTTCTGAAACCACATTTTGCACGCGCGAAGCCGGGCGGGTACAGCTAGTCTCAAATAAAATTATAGCGACGATTTTGAGCGGAAAATGAAGAAGCGAAGATGTTCTCACTTCGCGGATTCCGCTTATTCCATGTGATTTGACTATGGACTATGGCATTTCAGGCCTCAGTTATAGCCATACGTAAAATGGAACCGAAAAGGTTTCTTTTTTTTTCGTTTAGGCGGTCATAGCAAGAATTGTGTCAGAAAATGTTTTCCCTACGAAAAAAAATTCAACAAATCAACGCCACTGATTGGGTTCCATAAAAACAAATTCCTGACAGATGGAACATTGAAGGAATGGAATATTTCAGGGGAATGATTAGGTTTTTTTATTTTGTGGAATTAACTGAGAATTTGCTCGGAAAGAAGTTTAATAAATTATTTTTTAAAGATTATTTGCTTAATTTTACTTATAAACTAACTTTACAATTCATAAGCAACATTTTAGGACCAAGCTTGAGTTCAACTATTAGGTCTAAGTGGTTAAAAAAAAGCAAAAGAACAATTTTACTATTTCGTTTTACGTATGGCTATAACAAGGGCCTAATCGTCTTAAATTTCTTGTGCGACTCGCTTTCGCTATGACAATTACTAATTAATCGATGTTTGTTTGTGGCATCAGCCTTAAATTTCCATGTCACATGGACAATTGTATGCGGCTTACTCGGCGAATATCCGCGCCCAACAATAGCATGAACAAAGTACCATAAAGCAATTCAATGGAAAAGTGGAATATCGTCCGACACGTCAATCATTGCGGTTTGATTGAAACACATCGACATTTTTAAACTTCAGTTTAACTTTTAAATAAAGAATTTTAACTGACAGAATTATACGAAGCAGCATATGCAGGCTCGGAACAATTACCTTTATTACATTAACGGGCAGATCGAAGTTCGCTGGGTCAGCTAGTAAAATAAAAAAAATAAAAAACAATTTTCAGATTACACCTCGACTTGGACATGAAATATATTCCATCTGACAGGAAACAAAATTCAATTACAACTCTTTTAATCAGAATCGTTAGCTTTCGAGAAGTTTTAAGATTTTTTTTAAACTTCTCGTATAAAAAATGCCCCTAGTGTTGGGTCTGGAATGAAAAATAAGGAATGGCTTCAAGCTCTGAGCTAACCTACCCCATTTATACCAAGTTTAAGAGAAATCCATTCGGCTCCGTGGACAGTCCGATAAAAAAAAAATGGACTCAACTATACCTTATGCACACTTCCAAGCGTTGATTTATGTCTCCAACCCAAAATATGTGCCGACAACAATAACTGTCTCTGATAATTGAAATTAGTCCTAAGCCCAGGCAACCTGCAAGAAAATAGTAGAAGCAACTGCCACAAATGTCCATATGATTGAGTGGGATGTGAATTGAAAACCACAAACCGAATTATCTCTACTGATCCTCAACAAACCAATGTCCGTAGAACATTTTCGTAAGGTATTCCCTGAAATTCAATTTCAATCCCCAGCTTCTCGCATATAGCTGTCAACGGTGCTTCCTGTGAAAAGTGCCACTCTGCACTGGTGCTCGATTTCAATTTCAGGGACAGTAAGGATCAATCAAATAATTGAGTTCCACTACAAATCTAAGATGAAACGAATTTTCCGAAAGCAGGTTAAAGATGCGGCGAGTCCTTCCGAAGGTACATAATAAAATTACGGGTACGTGCAATCGTTCATGTTTCGAAACATTTGTGCATTTTGATTACATTTTGGGTTGGGGATTCTTGGTCGAGGCAGTATACGAGCGCAGTCAGTATAAGCAGGATTTAATTCGAAAAATAAGCGAATATTTTGGGTTTTGGCAGAGTGCAGTTGCTCGCTCCAGACTTGATGGGAAGTGCCACAGTTAGAGATTTCCTTGAGGGCCCATAGAATGCGAATTGAGTGAGTAATTGCGAAAGGAAACTTATTCCTTTTGCATAAAGTGGACATATGGAAATGAGATTATAGTGAAATGAGAGGACTTATGCGTAGCGAATAGGATGGCGGTGATTCAGAGTGGCAAAAAGTAGTATAATTCTGTAAACAACTTTGAAGAACATTGGCATCAGGCTATGGGCTGTGAGCAACTTAAATTTGGTTCCAATTTGCACTGATACCTAGGGAAATAAGGGCGAGCCTGCTAGACTCTGGTCGAGCTTGGGATCTTTAATAGAATGGGTTCCCCTTGACGCAATCATCGCATCGATGTGGTGCGACTTTGTCGAATGTAGATAAGCAATACAGGCTCGAGTGCTGCTTTTCTTCTACAATGACCGAATAAGGCCTTTCGAACCACCTTAATCTCGTTGAACATTTAAACAATCAGAGCAGAGACGGGTTGCGGATTATGGTATCTAGAAATTGGAACGTGTTTTGTTCTGCTTTCTGTTCTTCCAATTGACGGATTTTTGGTGTTGAGCTGATGTGGTGAATTCTAATTTCATAATTAGTGCAGCTAATTTAACAGTTTCAGTCTTCTTCCTGGAAGTACAGTTGAATATCAATTGCCCAGGAAAACCCCCCAGGAAAACAATTAAACATGTGCGCAAGATTGCATCAAGTTTAAAAACTATTTGAATATTTGTCCATATCCACATGCCCAGGGATGGAGTAGGACGAAGTTCATTCAAAGCCTAGGGATATTGTGCAACCTCATTCAAAGTGAAAAACAGATTCCAAACTGCGTTTGATTCCATTCTCCTTTACATGGATCTGCCATTAATCGCTCGGAATTTGAGTGCACAAAATGTCATGAAAGTACTACCCACACAAGATATGCAGCCATTCACCCAAGAGCGCACCTACTACCGCTTCACTTTGTGAGGTGCAAACCAAAAGCTGAAACGACACAAGGATCCATTTCAAAGGAGTTCCGTCTTCCAATTAATGGGGGCAAAAAGGGATATAAAGAAACGATACTCACCCATCAATACGAAATTCGTGGGCGTTGCCATACTGCGCTTGCTCAGCACTAAAACTATTAACGAGTTCGCTGTAACCGTGATGATAACCAGAAACGGCATACAGTAGCCATACAGTGGTAGACTATACTGGAGCAGGTTATCACAGGACACATTCCAATAAGACACGTTGTTGTACACATGCATACATTCGTCAGGTGGTAGCTGCATAAATGATGCGTTGCCGCCGCCTTCCATATCCAGTTCCGACATCGAATCATATGCCAACGAGGCATTCCGCATACCGAGTTGCATATCTTCAAAGAGTCCCGAGTCGCCGACTACATCCATTGTCGGTATCATTGAATTATATCGATGTCGCTGCAGAAACGAGTATGCGTCTCAATGTGGGTATATTTTTCTATTTTATGGTGTTCGATGAGATGGAATAGGAAGTGGTGTAGCTTCCTCGCTCATTGCACATGCACAATAGAAGATGTCGGGGGATTTATCGTGCTCTTTCAATTTTCCGTTTCCGATTACTATTACCATTGGCAGCTTACCGGATATGCCAATAGATAGCCATCGATATTAATGGAAGAGTCGGTGATATTTTTCGGAAACGAAAAGCAGCAGATGGTTCTCCTCAGAGCTTTTCCTTCCCAATGATTTTCAGTTGGCATTGATCACTATTGATGTTTAAGATGTCCTTTTTTTTGCTGAAAGAGAAGATTTAAGAAAGTTTAATTAAAGCAGTTCAAAATGTAATAAGGAAGTGAAATGATGTACAGATCTCTATGTTCGCGTGGCATTATAAAATAAGCTGCCTGTAGGCAGGGCCAACTTCCTTGCTTGTTAAACTTAAGCGTCCATTTCTTAAGGAAGCTTATGCTGCCATCGGGAATGTACAAACAAGAATATGAGTTAAGGCGATTGGGAAACGTAGTCTTTAAGCCGCTTGAAGTATTTTTCTTTTCAAAGACGTTTCCGTTTGTCTTTAAATAATTGACAGAGACAGCTTTTGAACAAATTGGGTGAGCAGAATTATTTACATCTGTCATGGCAGATGTCAAAGTCTTCCCTAGATATTTCGATAACTGGTGGACTGAATTTATGTACTTTCTTGAGTTTAGCGTTTTCAGTTTGGAAAATAATGATATAACTAATAATTTGGAAAACATATTTGTCGTAAGAGTTGATACTTAAAAATACTATAGTGAATTTTGTGTCTTATTTATACTTGTCGGTTTTGAACACTAGAATTACCTTCTTTAAAATCATTAAAAATACCAATTTTTATATTAATACAGTTGGCTTTCTTTAATGCAAAAAAAGAGCAATACCCGCACGGACGGCTGACAGCCGATAGTTTTCATAATTGACAGCGATCTAGACTCGAACTTTGTGCAGGGAAGTTCTTCGTACTGCTACTGTAAAGGGGGTTGCAGAACTTGGTTAGACGTTTCGAATTCGCATGTCTTTGGAAACGTTTGGAGACACTTAATGCTATTTTCGGTGAACCAGAAAGATTTTACTACCTGAAAACAGGTTAAATCTAGTAAAACTACGAAGATCTAGAGTTGGGCAACTCCTGTACTCATTTTAGTTCGAAGATCTACACTTCCTCTACAAGATTCGAAGGGACTGGGCCAAAATAAAACCACTGTTGAAGCAAACAAAATTTCACAAGGAATAAACGTCCAAATATCGCTGCTTGTTGTTGACTACGACGGCACTTAAACAAATCCAGAAACAATTCCTCCGCGAATGAACATTAGTCGGGGCATTTGCAAAACTTTCCAAACTTAAGTTCTTCCACTCCCCAGAAGCCAAAGTTAACTATCCCTTAAGGTGTTTAGGGAAAAACCACCCTCCAGTGAACGTCCGGTATTCAACCTTCTTCCGAACAAAGTTTCCAAAGCCTCTGCCACCTGAAATCGTTATCCTCCAGCTAAGCACCTGTACTCGAGCATAGTCAACCATTTAAGGCAAAGGAGCACACAATTTTCTGGTACTCAAATGGAAAATACACTAGAAAAATCCCCTCGAATGCATTCTAGGCTCTTTTAATCCGCACATAAAATAACCACAACTACGGAGAATTTTCCCAGAAAATACCATCCCATTCACAGAAGGACAAGTTAAGGTACCTTCGAATGGGAGAATAAGACCTCTGGCCATGGAATGAAACTTTCGAGAATATCCCCGAATCAAAGGATGAAATCACATAAATCGATATAAGCTCAGGAACATAAAAAAAACATTCCAAAAGGTTGTGCGAATTACACATGTGTTCGCTGATGGAGTGTAAAGAAAAAATTCCAAACATCCCGATTCTGAATGTGAACAAGATAATTCCGGATCACGAGATGTAAAATGCATGTGCCCCACCCGGGGGCGGACAAAATGTAACACAAACAAACCAAACATATACACATGCGGTTCGGAAATGTAATTTTACAAAAATTCGCACATTTGTTTATTTTTCCAATTATTATTGATAAAAATAAATTCCACTCAGGTGATAATAGATATTTTTTATGGGCCTTCAATTTGAGATACACCCACGCAGATACGTGTGAATACGTCGATTGGAAATCGGGGGGTTGGGGCCTACCCTCCGAGTAATGTAAATACACCAGCACACGTGTGGATGCGGGTGCTAATACGCAGTGAAATGCAAAATCCAGGTGAACCTCCAGGTGAAGGACGAATGTGATAAAAATATGAGCTAACATCCAGATTCATCCTGTACCTCTTAGAATAGATTTGTTTGCATGGTTTCAGGTGGATGACAGTATTGCTGACATAAGAAACGCAAAAGCTACTGTACAACAAATAGATACGAACGGCCTTTATTGAAATTGGTAAAATGTTGATTTTGCAAAAGTCTTAGCTTTAATAAAACTAAAAAAATATTGTGTGCATATATTTTCGAAAATGAGTTTCGGAAGTTTGCCACGTTCATTGAATCAGGAAACTGCGACAGTTGTTTTCAATGAAAGTAATTAAAGAAAGAAGAAAATTTCGTTTTTAGAGAAGACTGATTCAGGGGCCCAACTCTGTAGCTCGTTTCGAAAGTAACATTTTTCGAAAATGAACGTTTTGTACTCTCTATTTCGAGAGCTGAATGCAATTCAATCGAATAGGATTGACTTTCGGAACGAAATAGAGAGCAGGGCCCCAGGACCTAAAGGTGGGCTGGAAACCGCAGATGTAATAGTGTTGATAACGACTTAGCAAATCGTGCCAATTTCTTTCGAAATATGTATTTGAAAAGCAAGCGCGATGAAAACACCAAAATGACACAATTATGGGAGGCAAATTTAAACTTATTTCTTTGTACGGGGACATGCATCACGTCCCTGGAGATATTGAGAAAATGCTTATGCCCGTAAATACCATTCCGATGTCAACGATCTGAGGAATGAGATATCTGAACGCATGCAACAGATAGAGATCCTCAGCTGTAATGCAGAAAAACCTCATTCCCGGAAGTGGATATATTTTTAAACGGCAAAAAATACGACATAGATAAAGAAATACCGGCGACCGGCAGGAAAACATCGTATCCCATTTCAGTAAAAATAAATGGGGATTTTTCGGTTTCGCTTAAAAAAATATTCAAAATACAGGTGGGCCAAAAGAAGTCATCCGATGTTGGTTGGCTATAATAACTTCGATTCTGTTTTTTGATTATGTTTATTTGAACCTTTAGAATTTTATTATTTTATTGGTCAAGTCGAGAAGATGATAACGGCCAAATGGGCGCCGTCACAATTAATTGCCATACGGGCTCGTTTTATAGCATTTTTCATCGCTTCGGCGAGAACTGCGGGCGACAGATTCTCGCACTCGTGTCGAATGTTGTCCTTGAGGGCTTCTAGGGTCTCGAGCTTGTTCACGTAAACACGGTATTTCAAAAAACCCAACAAAAAAAAGTCTGGAACGGTTAAATCGGGCGATCTTGCGGGCCAGTGCAAATGGCCAAAAACGACCCGGGAACGCCACCTTCAGAATATCGGTTGTGGCTCGCGCTGTGTGTGCCGTAGCTCCGTCCTGTTGAAAGCACATATCCTCCAGTCCAAATTCGTCCAATTGCTGCAGAAAAAACTCGGTTAACATGGCTCTATAGCGCGCACCGTCTACTGTTGTCGTTTGACCAGCGGCGTTCTCGAAAAAAAAAAAAATGGCCCGATGACTCCTCCAGCGTGAACAGCACACCATGCAGTAACTTTGAGCGGATGTAATGGCTCCTTGCATTACTCGTATATTTTAGGTGCCCCAGAAGCAATAGTTTTGCTTGTTCACGTACCTGCTGAGGTCGAAATGAGCCTCATCGCTCGTTATGATTTTGGTCGAAAAATCGTCCACTTCGTCCTCGAGATTGAGGATGGCTTGGGCGTAGGTTACACGCGTTTGGCGGTCAGGCAGCAGCTGATGCACGGACTGGACTTTGTACGGGAACATGCCCAAGTCTTTGACCAAAATTCGCCTTAGGCACGACCGGCTGATGGCTAATTGCGAGGCACGGCATCTGGTCGTTGTTCCCGGCGACAGCTCGACATCCTCGTCAACAGCGGCGATATTCTCGGCACAACGGGCGCTCCGGGGGCCGGCCACTCTTGGCAACGTCTCGTGTGGTCCCATACTCTTCAAGGTTGGTGGTCAAACGGCGCAATGTTTGCGCAGTCGGTGTCGGACGGCCGTGGAATCGGCGACGGAATTGTTACGCAAAAAAATAGACACGATTATTCCGCGTACTTGGGGAGTGTATCACTCTATGGCTTATTCACTCGTGTTCTACATCTGTCTATTCCACAAATGTCAAAACAGATTTGACATTGGCGGCCATTTGCAAAAATAACAGCATCTTCCAATCTCTTTTGGGCCACCTTGTATATTTGCGGAAAAAATAGAAACACTCAAAATATCTCTAAGCAAGTCTTAGAAACCATAAACAAACAGGCAAAGAATACCCCGAAACCTAAACCTAATTTGCAGACAAGTCGGCGAGAAGTTGGGTTGAAGCTACTGGGCTCCTAAATACGGTATTTATAGAAAAGGCAAAGCACGCTGACTTGCATTGGAAATTGAGATCAAATTAATAGTTGATTGTAGACTGAATAACAAATACTCCCAGCAGACACCCTTACTGGCTCCAGATTCTTTGAAGAATCCAACAAGGTTAGGTACCTTACTCAAGAGGTTATACTAGAAGGCAATGGATATGGACGAATTGTATAACAGTGGTGTAAATATAGTTTGAATATTTAACAGAATATCTTCAACCATTATGAAGCGGACCAAGTCATCCTGTAACCAACTGTTCGTGGACTGAAGATTGATGTGGCGATTCAGCAAAAAACGCCTGCAATTTGAGTTTTTAGAGCAGTTTCAGGAATACTCAAAGGAACCTGAGGAGGTTCTCCAAACTGGTCAAGGTAAATGATATTTATAAAGCTGCTACATTTATCTTTGCGATGGTGTTCAAGCCAAAAATATGAAACAAACAGACTAAACTTGTGTTGTAGGTACAGCAATATTACCTTTAACGGCTTTAAATGTATTGAAGGGCAAAATAATATTTTGTTTCTTAAATACGCTCCATTTATGTAGGCTGTAGGAGTACAGGAAATTGGCTTCATTTGACTGTCGTGACTGTTTTCTATCTGTCAACATACCATGCGTTGGAACAGTAAGACCTAAGAAGCATGCGCATGCCGCTGGAGGTTTGCTCTTTGAATAGATGTTGTCGAATTGAAATCCAGTGATCCTTTCAAAATCCAAAATTTAGCCCCGGAGGGCTCTTTCCTGCACCCGAAATCAATTGTCACTTCGTTCAGAAAAACCGCGAGTGTGACAAGACGAAGAACTCGAGCCCCTCATCAAATCACCTGAGTCTTAGAGTAGAGTCTATAGTGAGAGATTAAATCTTGAAATCCCCACGGCTTTCGGCGCTTAATCATGCATCTGTTCTTGGATAAACTCGACTTGGCGGAGCACCTGTTCAAAAGTGAATCGATGGCTGTTTTGAGGAAGCATCTGTTACACCCTAATAAGGGGCGATTAGTAGTTGCAGTCCCCTCCCCCTAATTAGGTCCATGTGGGTGAATTGTTTTGAAGTCCCGCTTTTATGGTAAGCGTCCATGGACCCTAGAAGACCGGAAGGCCAACATCCGACAAAAAATTGCCAACACACCTGCTGGTATGCTGGGAAAGGTCAAGACGGACGCCAGAAATTGGCCACCTGCTGGATATGATTTTCAAATTTGAGCGAAACAAAACTTTAGACATCAACCTTCATTTTTTAAAAAGCTTCATATTATATAATCGGTTTTATTGCGTTTTGAAAAAAGGGGTAATGATGCCGCACCCTGTACCTCGTAGAAGGTTGTCAGTCTTGAACACAAATGACGTTTAAGCCAATCACTCAAAAAAATGTTTTCAAAAAATAGACGGATTTGCATGGAGGAGCATTTTGTTTTTATTTCGTAGCTGTCCTTTAGAAGATAAGTTTCATACTTAGTGACCTTCTCGTGGCTCCTAAAACCTATCAGTGGGAGCTCGAGGTTTATTTACATTTGTCAATAGTCAAAAGAGCCTACCTGTTTATACTATCCGCAGTGAAATGTTTTTTTAAGACAGAGGGAGAAAGAGAGAGAGAAAAGGAGAGAGATGGAGAGAGAGGAAGAGAGAATTAAAATACGTGCTGAACAGTGTTGCCATTCTGACCGGATTCCGGTCACATCTGGCCGAAATCTCTTCCCTCTGACCGCTGAAAATTTTGAAATCCGGTTAGACCGGATTTTGAACCGAAACGAACAAATTCTTTAACCGGAAAACCCTTTTCTAACCTGAAAGATAATATTGTTCTATGACTAGACAAAAAGGATAGATTTCTATAATTTGCATGATATCTGGCCATACTTAACGAACACACTCACAATTTCATACAGAAACGAATTTATTGTGAATAATCCTAAAATACAGAGGCTCCTCGCGGCAGTTTCACATCCCGCCAAGTGTGACGGCCTTTTAGAATATTTTGAAATTTCGGTTTTACCAAATTCAACGCCGAACATTGTGGTGCAAAGTTTTACAAGGAATTCTTTGCTTCTATTTTTTTTTTGTTTTATAAGCTTTAATTAAATTAGTTTAAAAAACAAAACTATACACATATAGTATTTTTGACCGGACTTCTGGACCGGATTTTCTGACCGAAAAAAAATAAAAATCGGTCATTCAGTATTTTTTAGTGGCAACACTGGTTCAACACTCTGCTACTATAAACTGATGCCAAACCATTGCCAACATCAGTTTTTCGATATATCCTAATGTATACAACTCCCTGAAGCTGACAAATTTTCGTCAAATCAATACTTCCCTAAAGAATATGCCTATAACATTTGAGATATCCATTTAAAAAAAAAAAAGAGAATATAAAAGTTGACCTACAATCAGATTTGCATAAGCTCCATGAAAGTTGACAGTCAGTCGATCCGAAATTAAATCGCCTATGAAAAAATTGCCGAGGGATCATCCATCTTAAATAATCTTTATCCGCTCGAGTGGAAAATAATCATCAACAGCTACATCAACATCGCTTCGCTGTAATAACGCTTTTAACGGAATAAATTGTTTTGACGAGTCAATCTCTTTCATTTACAAAACAGTACGAAAGGAAACCATACTGTTTGAGATTGTATTTTTTATTTTATTTTTTTTGCATATTTTTAAGCAATGTTTTGATGTATTCGGTGCTTCTTTTTTGAAGTATTGAAGATACAATTTGATTGACAGTCCATGTGGTGAAAGGGTCGGAAACAAGGAATATAGTCTGGCATTTGCGGCAAAGCGTTTCACATTCAAAGATATGTTGGAAATTGAAATTCCAGATTTACAAGCGTACTGGGTATGGTAATGGGCCAGGGGAATACATGATCTATTCATGTTCTGGCCTTTCATCCCTGGCGCAACTAGTCGGCGGGGGAAAATTGTTTTCTTTTGATATCCATATGTAAATGGAACTCGTGCGGTATAATTTCAACTCCGATTTGGTTGGGACTGCTTTTTTTACGGCTTCGCGTAGCAGTACACTTCAAATTGCTTTGGAAAATGAAAAATTTCTTTTGCCATCGAAGTCGTTTATCTGCCAGTCACAGGTACAGAAAATACGTGTAGTATATTGTAAGGCACAATTTTGCATTGTATTTTGATGCTTTAGAGGACGTCTGTGAGAGTCTACATAGTTAAGGATGATTGATCCGAAATAAGATATAAGATGTGCGCGAGAAATTCAAAATTGAGCTAGGAACGACATGTGCCCAACTGTAGACGATAAGCATCAAAAGGCTGCGTGAAATAAAGGAATATGTCCTATGTCGCGATGGCGAAATCTTTAAATTAAATACACAATATGTGTGTGGCCACTGGGGCGTATACATAACATTATTTCACAATTCGTTCTTTTTCAAACTAGTACACTTTTCACTAGACAGCTCTACATAAACGAAGTGTAATACTGGAGGCAATTATCTTGAAATGGCTATGGACTAACTACCTTGCATTTTAAGGTACACCCTTAATCTCAAAAAGACTTTAGCTATGACTTCCTCTGGAAAATCATACATTTCTCGACGTAAAACATTTTATGCGGCAAAAGGATTCCTGTATTTCCCTTCCTACATTTTTAAAGTAAATTTCAATCCATCACGAGACTACACCCAACCTTACATTGATTGAATTAATCTTCTCCGTTTAATGAGTTGAGTGACCACAATGAAAGTAATTAATAATTTCCATACACCTTCTGCTTTTTAATTACTTTCTGCGCCGACTTTCGAAGGTTCGTGTTTTAGATTCCGAAGCAACCAAAAGTTTAAATTATATTTCCTCTCTAGCAAGTTTCGTCGATATTTCCAAGGAACTGAGGCCACCTTTTTTTGACAACCATTAAAAGAAAAACTGCCTTTTTTGGACGTTTTAAAAGGGAAACATCTGCTTGCCTTAAGCGGCCCATAAACGATGAGCAATCAGGGTCGTCAACACATCACGTTGGCAGTTTTTAGTTTAGTTTTTAACTTTGTCTTAGGTTTGAATTTTCTTCGAAAAAATCATCAAATTAAAATTGTTGGTTATGAGCCTCTTTCTTCATTTCCATTGTTAAAATTATTAGTATAAAAACATGAGAAGAACAAAAGCGCGAACAAAACTCATCGTCTGTGGGTCACTTTATTAAAACAAAAGAAAAAAAAAACCAAGAAAACTTGAAAATTTAATTAAAAACAGATTTGTTTTGCAAAATTGGTTTTTCGTCCTTTTGTCTGCGTGTACATCGTTGACAGTACTCACTTCCCATAATAATTAAGCCATTTGGTTCCGTTTTTGTTTATGTTTCTTTCTCGGGAATAAATTTAATTTGCTTCCTTGAAGTTCTTCTGTCAGGGAAATTCGTGAAAGCTCTGCGTCACGCTGAGATATCCTCCCTCAAAACTCGTTGAACATCTCCAAGAATATTTCCATTTCCATTTGATTAGACATTTGATTAAGTAACTAAGAAATAGAGTCTGCTCTTTGCGAATTGACGAAATTAATAAGGAGTTTAAGGAAACACAATCCCACAGAACGTGAGACGACGTGCAGTGGGACTTGAGTGTGTAATAAAACCGAAGGTAGAGGTTGATGGAGCCATTACTTCAGTTGAATGGAATGTCATAAGGAAACGAGGATGTAATTACGATCGTTCAACAGCAAAGGGGCGTGTAAATGAAGGTTCAAACCAGCAACATACAGAGGAATGCAGGAAAATAACAACACCGAACAAGATAGCAAAGAAGAAGTAAGCAGAAATCAGTAAAACAAGGAATCAATTGAACGAAATTAATAGAAAATTGGGAGAATATCCGTAATAATATCGATTTATTGAAAATGGGACACAATCGAAAATGGGGCTAGACAATGGCAGCAACAGCCGGTACATTCCCACTCTGAGGTTGTCGTAGTCGTAGCGAATCATCCCCGTATCTGGGATTTGCATTTGAGATTCCACTTCACAGAGGATAGGACGTCCTTTGTCGAACAGAAAAGAGCACCTGGGCGAGATTCAAATTTCAGATTCGAATAGAAAACAATAGACAGCCCCCGTGCGACTCATCATGATGAATTTATTCCGCAGATTATCGCGCATGAAATTAGATCCTCATCACTGCACTGCACAGCAGGATCCCCTTTTGCCCCTGCACATTGCATCATTTTATAATCAACTTCCAACTCAATTACTAAAGTCTTTTGCAGATACTTCCCATGGCAATTTATATTCATTTCAAGGCGAGTTTAAAAAAAAGTTTCCTTTTTTTTTATACCCCATGGTTTACGACCCACTCAATCACATTACACCCTCCCATGAGTCATCCCATGATAATCGGTTAATTATACGCATCGCAGAATGTGAAATTCACCTTCTAGGATGCAGCACAACACACAGTATCTGGTGCGCCAAGGACTCCGTCGTTGACTGTAATAACGATGACAACAAAAACGTAGGAACAACATTTCTGGTGCTCCTCCTTCAGTTAGCTAATAGAAATTCTCTTTCTCTTTCCATGGCAGCAGGAATCATAATGGATTAAAAAAAAAAAAAAAAAACGTATTTTTCCAAAGAAAGGATTCAAGTGTGATGCTTAGTCGCATCAGTGAACAGAGAGTCTCTTCAATAATTTAGCAGGAGGTTTTTAACTTTCGCGATTACGTAGTAAGAGAAAGATGTTGTTCTCGTACAAAATTTCAAACTCGAGATAGAGCAACTCAGAAAAGTGGGCCTCGCAATTCTGTCCGTCTGTCCGTCAGCGCCTAAGGTCTTCAGCCTAAACGGCTGCACGGACTTGTTTAACATTTCGGATTTGGAGTTTGCGCGGGCTTACAGTTCGGGGTCACTGTCTCTTTTTTGCACGTTAGCCACATTATTAACGGTACAATGGTTTTAAACAAGTTTGAGTTTTTTTCGAAAACGGCTCGAAACGATCTCAACCCAAATTTATATTTGAGCTTATGTAGGTGGGGTTTAAATCGCTGCAAGCCCAGCTTTTCGCTAAAAAAAAACGAATAATAGTACTTTTGATCGGACTTATCTCAAAAACGGTCCATACGATTGTTGCCAAATGCATTCCTAAGGGACGGTGGTAATTTCTAACTTGATAGCAAAATCAGTTTTTCACTAAATTATCGCACAATAAATTTTTGAAAAAGTAATTTAAATTTTTTTTATAGTTTACTTAAAAACGCACATACCGATTTCGACCAAAATACCAACTTGGAGTAAAATTTATATTTTTAAAATTATTTAATCACCGAAAACGGTACTTTTTAAAATTGTTCACATCTCGAAAACCCCGTTAGGTACATATTTTGAGGATATTTTAAAAACAAAATATAGCTTACATCCTAAACGATACCCCGAACTCAGTTTGATGGCTTAGTAGTATTTTTCGACCTAAACATTGTACCACTTTGTATTTTCCCAGCATTATTTTACAAAAAACAGTTCTATTGATTTTTATCAAAATGCATATATTTAGAACAAAAAAAAGAATTCTAAATAAGATCCTAAACTAAGTTCTTAAAAATTACAAATAAGGCCGCATTAAAAATATTTTTTTCAAATGACTACCAAAATCTTGATCTTTGTTTACATTCGGTATATTTTTGAACCTTACTTCAAACCAAAACAAGTCAAAAACAAGAACTTGTTGTAACAGAACAGAAACTCCTGCTACGCTTGAAGGTGCCAAACTCAAATATCGTATAAGAATTCGCTTTTTACTGAGAGCTTAATCCACACATTAATATTTGATGCACTACCATCTGAAATGGATATGTTTAAGCCAAAAGTGCAATTTACTTAAGTATTTTCGTATTTTTTCTGTGCGGCATATTTATGTAGGTTCTAGAATCGCTTCTGACTTACTAATAAATCAATCAACCAAATTGTTGATATGAACGAGAAATTTTCGTGCGACCCAGTCGTGCACTTTATTTTTTTTTTTCGTTTTTTTTTGCCGAGCGTGTGTCTCCCTTCGGCGGGCGAATGAATGATCCAACGCGGGGTATTTTAATTAATTAAATTTTCCGTTTACGAGCACAACACATAAATTCACTTAAAAGCGAATGACTCTGTTTACTTTTTTTTATTTTTCGGGCGATGATTTTATTCTGACGATGGTGCTTCTGGTGGGATTGACTGAACTCCAGTTTGCTGTGGAATGATTTCTGGCATCAACATTGCTAGACTGAAATGGTGTAGCAGAATGGTATCGGTGGTTTAAGTGGCAAACTTTTTGCTTTAATCAGTTTCCTGTCCAAACGGCAGGCAGCTGTAATGGACACAGATCAATCAATCAACTCGGACAGGTGGCTGTAGTGATTTCCGATATTTACTTTGTCATGAGGATTATTGACGTTTGGGATCTTTGAGGGGAAACTCTCAACAATATTTGTTCCTGAGAGGCAATTTGCCACATTTATTCCCAATATTTGTGTAGTAGAGGGTAGGTATCAAAAGGACAGTTCCACTTTATACAAGCAAGCGTAAGAAATATTACCATTAAGTACTTATCCAGCAGATGAAGTCCCCATCTTATGTGACAAGCGCCAATGAATAGCTGAGGACTGAATGATTTTTTAAATCTGCAGTCTACTCCAGAATGTAAGCGTCATCATAAGTAAAAAAAATTGCTCGTCTATTTGACTATTTGCTTTCCGATTTCATACTTCCCCCAGATGTCACACCCATATGAACAGTTAATTGAGAAATTTTCTCTTAAACATAACTAATTGTTTTGTGGCTAAGCCTACACACTCTGGCATCAGCTGAGCTTCCCAAAACAAACAAAAGAACCACCAGCATCGGATGGACGTGTTGATGTTCATTTAATAGCTCGGCATATTCGTTGATTGAATAATAATGGGCTAATTATGCTGATAGGGTTGCCTCTCTAATTTCTGCCTCTGCCATCCAAGGAGAGAGAGAGAGAAAGAGATTCGAATTTGTATACCCACTTATTCGGACTGCTCGACATCATTAAGGACATTGCTTATAAGTGAAATGGCAAATCGATTAGGTAAGTGCTACTCGGACAGAGGAAAAAAGGCGCAAAATGAATGCTAATGAAGGAACTTGTGAAATGAAATTTGCTCAGCTTGGCAGTATTTTTTAATATCGTCTTGTAACTGACCCTGGGAAATACGTGGGCGATTAAATGTGTAATTCCAATTGATTTTGGATGATTTTATCAGCAATGTCGACGAGGTAGGGTATTCTAATTAACTGAAGGACGAGCATTATGCGTTTCCTGTTATACAAAGGGCCTCGTGTAATAATAATGCAAAGCTCGGCAGTAGCATAATGATATTATTTGAGATGAAAATTGAAAGCCTGTTGATGACCACTGTAAGTCGCTGCATTAATACTGCTAATAGGATTTGTCGATTGGAAATGATAGCACTGGGTAATTGGAAAAGGTAATTGAAACACTTCAGTTACTACTAGTAAACTGCAAATACAACTGGGTCAACAGAGAATGATAAAACTTGAATAGATCGCATTGAAAAAAATAAATGAAATGCTAATCGACAACAAAAGAAGCGGATCAGAGCTACAGTGATTAGTATGAAAACAACACCCAACTGTCTCTATGGAGTGTTTTTATTCACCGACCAATAATACCGATTGCTTTTGAAAATCCTCTTGTTTTTTAAATCACTTTTTACGGGATATCTCTCTCCCTGTCGAGTGTAGAGTTGCTGCGTCCATTGAATTATTTCTCCCTCACGCAGTTCCGATTTTTTTGTTTTCTCAAAATTATTCAACACAACCGTCTGATTGTTGGTTTTTAAATGAAAGAAACAATTTGACTTGTATATAGATATGTTCCAGAAAGACAAGTGTTTCGGTCGATTGTTAGAAGAAGAAGAAGGAATAAAATAAATGCAACTGAAAATGACAGTTTATAATGCATGTATGTTTTTGGAGTAACAATTCAAAAATGAGTGAGTTAATTCTATTATACAAAATAGGTATGATTATAGGAAAAGGCTTGTTGATAAAAAAGGTATATTTTAACATTGCATGAAGCAAATATTTTATCCAGTTTGCTTAGCAAAATCTTAAGTACATCGTATTGAAAGTCTTAGGTGAAGCTAAATAAAATTCCGAGATCACAAATTCTTTAGATTTGTGTAACTTTGAAAATGTTCTTTGCAATGATATATTACGCAATAATATATAAGGGCTTTTTCGAAGAAAAGTGTTACCGGAAAACCGTTGTAGCGGAAACTGTGATACAAAAGGTAAAACAATCATAAACTTCCATAACTACGTGCTTTCTTAGATACACCATTTAGGAAGATATATGTTTGTATAACGTTCAATATTAAATTTGCTGCAACTATTTACAATCGCAGAGATACGATATTAATAATCATTTTTGCAGTATCACCAGCAAATGTTGCAGCCTCACACTCCGGTAAATTTGGCAAGTCAGATGCATATAGTTTGTTAAAAATTGGTCCAAGAACAGAACCTTATGGGACTCCAAAATGGAAACTAATGCTCTTCAAAACACTACTATTGACATACAGATACACCATTTGAAAAGATTTTAAAGTTATTCACATCTTTTTCTAGGCTGCAGAAATGCTTTCAAATAA
The DNA here is from genome assembly GCA_916610125.1 of Cheilosia vulpina. NCBI lineage: Eukaryota > Metazoa > Arthropoda > Insecta > Diptera > Syrphidae > Cheilosia > Cheilosia vulpina. The sequence continues at coordinate 70,802,421 of OU744277.1, read as the reverse complement.
CAATTTTTTCACCTTAACTATGTACTTTTTGTTGGGCAGCGAACAATCAGTGAGAGGCTTTAAGGTACGATTTCACGGCCATTTTTTCGAGTCATTTAAGAGACACAGGAAAAAATGTCGCATTCGAGTGGTTTTCAAGCTACGATTCGTCATTGGTCATTTGCGAAAAAATGGCGATCAGACGAAATGACTATCATCGTCATTTTTGTCCCAATATAAAATGACGGACACTGCGCGTCTTTTAGAATTTTCCGTTAGGACGCCATTAATTGGCGAGCGAAAGACTGACGATCACATGGTAATGACATGCCACATCGAAATGACAAATGTCACCTTCGTATTATTTCGAATTAGTGTCATTTATCTGTTTTGCGATCAGACGGTATTGACCGATGAGAAAAATATAGCTACTATTTAGTGTTTTTCTCTCGGCGAAGACGTTTACCAGTGCTGCGACTTTTTTAATTAAATTAATTAACGTTGAAAAAAAATTATTACAATAAATGAAAAATGGCGAAAAAACTTTTGCGATGATGGTGGAAATTGCGGAGACGGCGTATTTGGCAGCATGTATGCTGGAAAGCAGTGTCGACGATCTTGATACGAAGCCAACGCAACGAAACCGGAGTATTTGACAAAAGAAGTGCTTGAGCCGTCGCGAGAAGAGTGGATTTTGTGCTGAATGACTGCTCGAATTGCGCGTAAAAGAACCTGAACTATATCGCAATGTCCTTCGTATGTCAGACAATCAATTCGATTATTTGTTGAGGTATATTTCTGGTTTCGTATATATCGACTGCGTCGAACAACAAAATCACAAAAAAAAACAAATAAAAACCAATTTATGAATTTTTACTACCTTTCGCTACGAGAAAAACAACAATTGAAAGAACAGATATTGTATTAAATGCAACGTCATTTGTCATTTGCGTTGAATGAATGAATTTCGTGTATAGTCATTTTTTGGAGGCTGCCATTTTAATGACGCAACAGCCAAAAAGTTTGATCTTTTCTCCTAGGCGTCATTAAAGGGCGATCACACGGTCTTTTTTTTCGTTAGTTTAATGGCACAAAATTCATGTCATTTGTTCTGCCAATTTCTTAGTCATTTAAGTGACGCGGAAAATTTTATCTCAAAAATGAAGATCACACACAACGACATTGAAAGGACGGGCTTGTGACGCGATTTTGACGTCAAAGCTTCATATAAAGGACGCAAAAAATGGCAGTGTAATCGTAGCTTTAGGCCGTGAGCGACAGGCCAATGAGCGATCTTTTAATGTACGGCATCGCTTCAGCGAATAAAGGGCGATCACACGGTCTTTTTTTTCGTTAGTTTAATGGCACAAAATTCATGTCATTTGTTCTGGCAATTTCTTAGTCATTTAAATGACGCGGTAAATTTTATCTCAAAAATGACGATCACACACAACGACATTGAAAGGACGGGCTTGTGACGCGATTTTGACGTCAAAGCTTCATTTAAAGGACGTAAAAAAAAGGCCTTGTAATCATAGCTTTAGAGCGACAAGCCAATGAGCGATCTTTTAATGTACGTCATCGCTTTAGCGAATAGTTGTAAAAATTCCATTACCAAATGCTGTTCCTCTTAGTCTGTTGCTTAAAAGTTGTGTTTAAATTTTACACCTATTATACCATCGAAAAAACGAAGATTTGACAACTGACACCTCTTAGTCGATCACTGTTGAACCTGCACTTGCACAAATAAAAAATGTAGATTTTCTTTCTTCTTTCTTTCTTCTAGGAATTTTAAAACATGAAAAATTTCCCCGATACTATAACACTGTCCAAATATAAAGCCGTTGTGCAACGAAGAATCCCATTGAAACGTGACAAAATGATGGCCGAATAATTTCTCTCTTCTTTTTTTATTTTAGAGTGGACAATTGTAGTAGATGGCTTAGTACAATTGTCCGAGACATTAATTGCTTGCGAAAATTTGGCATTTCTTTTTTTTCCGCGGTTGTTTTTGTAAGAATGAAATCTCACGAAGTGGACAATATCGAGTTTTTTTTTTATTCCGAAAAATCAAAGCATCAGTACCGTTAGAGTAGCAAAAGCGAATGCGGAAGATTTTATTGATGTTGTAATGATACCATTTTCAATGTCCTCCTTTTACATTTTTATCAAATTCTATAATTTTAATTACAATTGCTTTCAATTACAAAATATATATTCTGTTACTTATTTAGCAGACAAATCCACAAATTATTTTCCTCTGCCTTTTCGCAGACGATTGGCTGTCCATTTGGAGACCACCGGAAAGGTTCTTCCACAATAGCAGCTTACTAGGTTTTCAATTGCAAATATAGCAGTCATTTTGTGAAACGAACTATTTTTAATGTCCTACCTATTCCCCTCAAGGATCGTTGACAATTTTTTGAAAAGCGTTAATTTTGACAACAAAACTGTTATTTTTTTTAAACAAAGTAGATACAAAATAAATAAAAGAAAAAAACAACACAAAAACAAAAGTTTAATCATATTCAGTCGTATGGCGTGCACAGTAAAATAAATATAAATAAAATCAAAAATATTATTTGTGAGTGAATACAATACTTAAATTAGGGAAAGAGAAACAAGCAGAACGCATTAAATTTCAAGAAAAATTAACTAGTATAAAAGAATGGCTGCATTCAAAGAAAGGGGAAAAATCCGATGTTCAGTGACAGTGGTTAAAAAATCACTAAAACTTTGTTTAAGCACTAAAATAACGCCCAAGCGCCTAATCTACTTTGTCGGCACTAAAATGAAACTTTTGGTTCTAAAGTTAACGCTGAAAGCAATGACTTGGCAACGCTGATCGTTGGTATATAGAACGCTTTATTCCTTTCCAGTTGAATAAATTGATAAACTAAACAAACTTACTCTTTCTTTTCCTTTAAGTTTGTTAAAGCAACTGAGTTAATTTAAGAGTAGAAAATAAATTCAGATCATAATTGTGCATACGTGATTTAACTACTGGGAACTCCTTAACACGTTATGACGTTTCCTTATGTCATGTCCTATCAAATTGCCGCCATCTTTTTATTTAAATATACTGTTTTCGCCGAGCTTTTTTCACCCTGGGTTCGGAGACTTATGTAATACTCGATTGGGAACTTTTCCAACTGCAACTGTATCAGGTGAATCCATTTTTTGTTAATTATTTATGTACAAATGTTTGGAAATCAATCGGGGCGCAAATTTGAAATGATCTTTGTCTAAAATAAAATTTAAACAAATAAAGAGAAAAGTGTCGAAGGCTACACATATTCCATTTACAATCGCATGAATATCAACAAAAAAAGAAAAGAAATAACCCGCCATATTGTTTCATTTTGCCAGTTAAAAGAAGAGTTGCTGCAGCAGCTCCATTTGTTGCAACATTTCGCATCTCAGTTAGACCATTGTATATAAACATTATATCTATACACAATGATACAACTCGACCAGAGAGAAGCGTCAATTTCGAAACTGGACAGAGGTCCGCCACTGTTCACTGACGTGAACACAATTACAGCTGCAAAATGGACCGATACCGAAACTGTGCGACTGTGGACTAAACTTCCTCAATTTAATTTCCAATCAGCACGTGCGCTCCTTTGAAGTTCGCTCACACAATCTACACGTGTAAATAATCTTTGAAGAGCTATCAAATTTCAGGTAACCTCGACCCCCCGCCAGCAAAATTCGAAGAATCAATTTTAATTTGCAATTCCCTCTATATACCCAGTGCGTTCGATTTTATTTTCGTCTCGCGTAAATCATTTCCATAAACGACATTTGGAATTCTCCCCATTTCCTCATCCGAATCCAAATATTATCTTCTGCCAATAAATCTACCCGGAGTTTATTAATCGAAGTTCGAACTTCAAAGTGCTGAGTGGCTGCCACTACCAAAGTACCAAAGGAAATGCAAATGAAGTTGAATTGCTATTTAATTGCCTCCCACCCCTGTACAACCTTACACCTCTCCTGCGAGGCACTTGAAGCAGAGGAAAACAAATAGTCCCGATGGAAATTTGTTAGCTTCCGCCGTTCCATTCGAACCCCCCCGCAGCTAGCATTCGACTCTTCGCAGTCACGGATTTATGCGTCGCCATATTAAAATACACCGCCGATTAATATTTATGTCGGCATCATGCAACACAATATTGGCTGGTGCCACAAATGGCTTATATGAGTCCGAATTAATTCTAATCGCGATGGCTTTTTGGCTCTCGGATTGAATACCACAACCACGCTGTAGAGACCAACAACAAGTTGCTGGTAGCGGTGGTGTTGGTTCAACACCCAGTCGTGCGATTAGGTCGTCACTTGAGCATGTACAATTAGAGAGGCAGTGGATCAGGAAACGAGATAGATTAACTTGTAGCCCGAGGACTGATGGTGTTTGGGGATACGCAAACTAACGCGGATAATGACACGCCACAGGGGAGCGAGCATTAATTTCAATTACAGAATTCGGCGGCGTTTGGATGAGTTGCTTTGCCGAGCGACACACACTATCTGTATGTGTTTCATTCCGCTCGATAGTTCAGAGCTGTTCGTCACATCTTTGTGGCAGATATCGTAAACTTGTTCTCCTGCCAGACGCTTCCATCAAAACTAATAGATTACGTGACCCAAAAATGGTAGTCGCATCGTTAACAAATTTATCGGCCAAGAGTCGCTGTCATCTATATCAGCATTTTTAAGTCGAAAACGTGCAGTTTCGATATTCCATGCTGGTGTGTGCTAGCCAACTCGAATCGATTTACTCCCAGCTCTGTTGTCATCCTTATCCACGAGTTTATTACAAGCTTTATGGGGACAATTTCATTTTATGTTTGAATAGCACTTGACTGATAGGTTTAGGTGTGAGACGATGCAAGCGTATGAAACCCCGTCCTGTGTTTTAAAGCTAGCAGAGTTAAACACTTTACGGATCGAATGAACTATGTGGCAAATCAATACGAGTAACACAAAGAAATTCCGGTCGTAAATTGCAAAGTGTGTGAACTTTTAATGCCATCGGCATTACAAACAACAATAAATCAAGTTTATCGCTCGGCCTTAGCTAGGGGTGGGTTGGAACTTACAAAAAAGTGTTGCAGAGGAATCCTATTTGGAAGAGAATTCACCTCTCGGATGAAGAGTTTTAGAGGTGCCACTATTGACCGAGATATGGACATTGGACAAGTGGTAACCACTTCATGGCTCACTGATAATCAAGGTTGTATGTTGACAATGTTAGGCACACTATGTGCGGCGATTTGTTTCCAAATGTGTTTGTCAGTAAAATTAAAGCTATGTTGCTGCAATTCAGCGCTTCCACTTTATGAAAGATGACTGCAGCTGATTGTCTTTATAAAAGGTGGCGCGAAATTAATCACACTATGTCATAATTTTTGCAAATGGCGTCGTACGTCAATCACATTTGACATGTGGGCAATGGAATTTTTTCCAAATGTGTTTGTCAGTAAAATTAAAGCTATGTTGCTGCAATTCAGCGCTTCCACTTTATGAAAGATGACTGAAGCTGATTGTCTTTATAAAAGGTGGCGCAAAATTAATCACCCTATGTCATAATTTTTGCAAATGGCGTCGTACGTCAATCACATTGGACATGTGGGCAATGGAATTTTTTCCAAATGTGTTTGTCAGTAAAATTAAAGCTATGTTGCTGCAATTCAGCGCTTCCACTTTATGAAAGATGACTGAAGCTGATTGTCTTTATAAAAGGTGGCGCGAAACTAATCACCCTATGTCATAATTTTTGCAAATGGCGTCGTACATCAATCACATTTGACATGTGGGCAATGGAATTTTTTCCAAATGTGTTTGTCAGTAAAGTTAAAACTATGTCGCTGCAATTCAGCGCTTCCACTTTATGAAAGATGACTGCAGCTGATTGTCTTTATAAAAGGTTGCGCGAAATTAATCACACTATGTCATAATTTTTGCAAATGGCGTCGTACGTCAATCACATTTGACATGTGGGCAATGGAATTTTTTCCAAATGTGTTTGTCAGTAAAGTTAAAACTATGTCGCTGCAATTCAGCGCTTCCACTTTATGAAAGATGACTGCAGCTGATTGTCTTTATAAAAGGTGGCGCAAAATTAATCACCCTATGTCATAATTTTTGCAAATGGCGTCGTACGTCAATCACATTGGACATGTGGGCAATGGAATTTTTTCCAAATGTGTTTGTCAGTAAAATTAAAGCTATGTTGCTGCAATTCAGCGCTTCCACTTTATGAAAGATGACTGCAGCTGATTGTCTTTATAAAAGGTGGCGCAAAATTAATCACCCTATGTCATAATTTTTGCAAATGGCGTCGTACGTCAATCAGATTTGACATGTGGGCAATGAAATTTTTTCCAAATGTGTTTGTCAGTGAAGTTAAAACTATGTCGCTGCAATTCAGCGCTTCCACTTTATGAAAGATGACTGCAGCTGATTGTCTTTATAAAAGGTGGTGCAAAATTAATCACCCTATGTCATAATTTTTGCAAATGGCGTCGTACATCAATCACATTTGACATGTGGGCAATGGAATTTTTTCCAAATGTGTTTGTCAGTAAAGTTAAAGCTATATTGCTGCAATTCAGCGCTTCCACTTTATGAAAGATGACTGAAGCTGATTGTCTTTATAAAAGGTGGCGCAAAATTAATCACACTATGTCATAATTTTTGCAAATGGCGTCGTACGTCAATCACATTTGACATGTGGGCAATGGAATTTTTTCCAAATGTGTTTGTCAGTAAAGTTAAAACTATGTCGCTGCAATTCAGCGCTTCCACTTTATGAAAGATGACTGAAGCTGATTGTCTTTATAAAAGGTGGCGCAAAATTAATCACACTATGTCATAATTTTTGCAAATGGCGTCGTACGTCAATCCCATTTGACATTTATGAACTAGACAGCTGCGGTATAAAACAGAGAAGCTATGGAGCGCTATACTGCGCAATCGGTCGATGGTGTTAGCGCAGCACGAATTTCGAATCATCATGATCATGCTTCCACTTAAGCGGTTATGTTAATAAGCAAAATCTTCCTTTCTATGCCAACAAGCATGATTGTCTGACAGTCGCAGCCCTTAAGGAGAATATTCAACAGGAATGCGAACAACCATCACCGGAAAGTCATGAAATATGCGATAAAACGGGCACAAATGGACGAATATCATCTTTTCCACTAAACAGAAAAAATTGTTATGGTCCAAATAACGATTTCCACCACCCAAAATCACTTTTTTTATTTAGTAAAAAAGTAATTCAAAAATAAAATTGGATGATAGGTTTTGCGCCACCCTGTATCAGTCCGCATATTAACACACACATTCGGAACATTGTGGAATCCACTCTTACCGATGAAAAACTGTTGTCGGTGATTTATTGAGATGGTTATGATGTCTGCATAGTCGGCGAAAAACTTTAGAAAACGCTAAATTCTTTTCAATGAGTTGGTTGATTGCGATGAAATAGAAACTAAAAGTTGGTCCATTAATTCCCTTTAAGAAAAAGGATTAAGTGAGTAGTCTTAATGTGATGCGAAAGAGCTGCAAAAGGAAAGACTTTAAAACTTTTTAATGTGCAGTGGTTTGTGGTTTTGAACGATAGCCGCAAAAGGGGTTCTGTTCACAAGAAAATCCACATATTCCGAGTTAAAATGCCGAACGAAATTTCGAGCAAAATTCTTCCCCTTGGCCGTAGCTTCTGCGGAGCAGTATTTGATTTTGAATTGCAAAAATTTAATTGCTAGAGAATAATAATGTGTAGAACAAACACATTTACCACAAAGAGATGCAATGTTTATTTCGATCTATGTCGTTCCGCTTGTGTGACCAGCTTCCATGTGTTCGGCACACATAATTTGAAATTTTATTCAGAAGAAAATGTTTGTTTTTGCCCGCGAGGGCATTGAATATTCTAAGAAAAATAAGCCGACAAATAAGTCGTTACATTCAAAAGAGCATCCTGCTGCTGAAAAGGAAGACACCTACACAAAATGCTTTTTAATTTCCCTTTCCCTTGCAATTCAAATGGAATCGCATCAAAGAATTTGGGATAAGCCGTTTTGAAATGAAGTTTATTTATGACAGACGGTGGCATCGCGAGCCATGGACTCTGCGCTAATTGAATTATTTTTTTGTTTTCTGTGGACAAATACGGTGGATCCAATTATAGCTCTTAGAAAGCAAACGTATACATTGCCCTTTATTAGAGAGAGGGCGAAGCAACAACAGAAAAACTTTGTTTCCAACGAAAACCTTTTCTAATTAAATTTGCCTAGCACAAAGGATACAACAATATTTTCCATCTGCAACAAAAGGGACCTTAAATACACAGCTCGAGGTGTGCAATCTTTTTATTAACAATCTAAGCCCGGGAACTGTATACAGTCTGCAGTCAGGGGAATCTCCTTGTGTTGCTGCAATTTCATATCAAAAAACCAAAACAAAAAAAAAAGCGAACAAACTGAACTGTAATATTTATATTTCTTTTGGGATTTTTCCAGTTGTTGGTGGCCCTTTCTTGGAAATGTGTGCAGTCAAGAGAACGGCAGAAGGGCCGGGTAGTTATTTTCTATTTTAATCAACAATAGGTACACTGCACTGTTTTGCATTGCTTTTGTTTTGCACCGAAGTTGTGGACGCATTCCGAGTTCCAACGTAAGTAAAATGCAAGATGTGTGCTGAACATGAATACATTCTTAAACCACACGCTGCGACATGAATGAGCGCAAAGAAAAGAGCGACATGTAAATGGCGGGGGAATATGGATTTCGTGCGCCATAACCAGAGCAGGAGCCACTTCTGAGAATGCCCCATTCCGTTTCTTGTTTTTTCCTAAAAGCAAGCCAGTGGGTTAATGAGACGATAAGGGCTAACGAGGAGGGGGGATGGGTGAAGGCCAAGGATGTGATTAAAAAACACGATTATCCTGCTACGGGTCGGTCGGTATTTAAGACGAGAAAACGACGTTGATTCCTCAACTGAAATTTATACCATTGGGCAATTTTAAGAAGAGAGTGTCTTAAAGTTGTACAAATTACTCATTACTTTAAGTCACTATATAGTATTTTACTGGTGTTGAATACAAATTAGTTGATGAAATAGCCTGATAATGGATAATACACATCTCCAACTGTGGACTTCACTCCTTGTGATTTAATTTATGATATTTGCCTTTCTCCAAAATTGAAGCGAATATCCTTAAACTAAATTTAACATTTTTATGTTTTGCCAATAACAAAAACGACTTCTTGCTACAGTGTCACTTGGAAGCAATTTTTGTGTTGCAAGTTTTGTTGCGTTGTTAATGGCGAGTTACGTCGCTAGATGGTTATGGGATAGGAGTGTCTGAACAGGTGCTGGAAGGTTGAGGAACTCTATTAAATTGTTGACTTACTGCTCTTCGTAAAGAGGGGCACTGCCCTAATTTCAGTGGTGGCATTATTGTGGGCATCACCAAATTAAACAGTGCACGAAAATATAGGTGTGAGTTATCTTGTTTTTGTTACAATGCTCTGTTCACCTGACATTTTGTCCGGGTTTACCTTTCCTTCGATGGGGTTGGTAATCCAAATTGGTAGTAACTCTCGGGTTACGAAAGCTCAACAATTAGCTATTTAATGGTACCACGGGGATGGGGACAGTGTTTCGTCAGAACAGAAAGCATCATCTTCGGCAATAATTATGTAATATGCAAAAATAACAAACCCTAACCCTAAAAATTGGTATAAAATTTGAATTTGCCGCTCTGACGGCCATCTTTTTTAACAAAAAGAAAAATAGAAAGAAAAATATGAAGAAAATAAATTCATCGACAGTTGGAGTTGAACCATTTTAGCTTTGTTTTTTCTTTTCTCCGTTTTTTATGCCTTGCCATAAGTGGCAGAAAATTAAAGATTTTAATTTACAAAAAAATCTTGTGAATTTTTCAGACAGCCTCTGTGCCAAATCTGGTGCAGCCCCATCGTTTGAGGTTGGATTCGTGGGGGCTGTGGTTTATCCGAATGAAGATGTGTCTGGATGGACCTCGCCCTTACCAATGGGTCGGACTGGTGCCAACTTAGCAGCCACGGTAATTGCACCAGGCCCAGTACTTGTATATTGGGCTCTGGGGCTTTTGGTCAACGTCTTTCTCAAGGACTCTAATGTGGGTATGCCCATCGTGAAATGGTGCAGTCAAGGTTGGTATTAAGGTTAAGCAATACTAGAATCGTTTCTGCTCTTTGTTTAGAAAACTATTTTACGCGGTTAAGGGCAGTGCAGTAGCTATTAGTGCCTTCGCACACCAACCATTGACTGTGAGTCTGTCTTAAATAAAAAAAAAATAAATAATTGGCGCAACAGGTCCGTATGGACCCAAGCCTAGCTTCTCACAACCATTCGTCTTGTGTGAGTTTTTATTTTTGGGACGAATGGAAGGGATCTACAATTTTATGCCGAGTCCAAACGGCCAATTGAGAAGCTCTTTCATGACAGTTATACTCTCGGATGTTTGTCAGACGTTCCAACCTTAAGTTGGAATTTGGGTTTTTCTCGGGATTCGAACCTGGGACCCCTCGCTTAGTAGTCCAACACACTAACCACTAAGCCACTGCGCCGTGAGTCTGTCTTGCACTGCTTAAAAACTCTCCAAGCACTTAGTACTGCGATAAAATCAAAATATGGTGGATTTCCGGTCACGAGGGAATCGAAGGTTACGAAAAAGCTTTATTTCACGCTTAAGGAACAAATATCACTGCAACAACATGGATTTGTATCTGGAAGATCCACATTAACCAACTTGACACTATTTGCGAAATACCTTTTTGATTCTGTGGAATTGGGTTATCAAGTTGATGTAATTTTTACTGATTTCAAGAAAGCTTTTGACACAGTATGTCATAGCATCCTTATAAATAAACTAAGAGCATTTGGCATTCATTCGATGCTTCTTAAGTGGATATCGAGTTATCTCTTGAACAGAAAGCAGTATATAAAGATTGGTTCTTGTCAATCTAGACTCATTGAGGTCACATCTGGAGTCCCCCAAGGTAGCCACTTAGGGCCGTTGCTTTTTAATATCTTTATCAATGAGATTCCTTCATTGCTTAATCATGCTAATTGCTTGATGTATGCCGATGACCTAAAGTTATTTATACGCGTTAAAAATATTTATGATTGTGAAAATCTCCAAAATGATTTAAACACAATTGCAAAATGGTGTGAAATTAATCGACTTACCTTGAACATAAATAAATGTCATTCTTTTTCTGTGTACCATACATTAGTGCCTTTAATTAATGACTATACAATTTCTGGGACCAGCCTTTCTCGAAAAACCGAAATTAAAGACCTTGGTGTGATTTTTGACACGAAACTTGCATTTTCGTTTCACATTGATTATGTTGTGAACAAAGCAAACTCGATGCTTGGATTCCTTAAGCGAACATGTGCTGAATTTACCAACCCATATGCTCTAAGGTCTGTCTATATGTCCCTAGTACGACCTTTTCTTGAATATTGCTCTATAGTCTGGTGTCCAATCTATGCAAATTCTATAATACGTTTGGAGAGGGTACAAAAGTCCTTTACAAGATTTGTTATAAAGCAAATGAAATGGAACCTGGATGTAATGCCGTCTTATCCAACAAGATGTGCTCTAATAGGACTAGATACCTTAGAAAAAAGGCGAAGTGTTCAATGTATGCTGTTTATTCATGATGTTTTTTCATATCGTATAGTATGTCCCAATGTACTTCAAAATTTTATGTTATATGCACCAGAAAGAATTCTTCGAACTAGAAACAACTTTTTTCTTAGCCCTAAACGTTCTTACAAATATGGTCTTAATGAACCAATAACCAAATGTATAAACAAATTTAATTCTTTTTGTACTGAAATAGATTTATGTGATGATAGATCGAAATTTAAACTAGCTGTATTAAATATAAATATGTCCTGAATGAATATTATATATTTACCTTGAATTGTTATAATATTTTAATCCTTGTCTGTTAGAGTTAAGCTCGGTAGATAATAATAATAAATAAGTAAATAAATAAATAAAAAGCGGATGAATTCACCAGAAGTGTAAGCATACAATTAAAATAAATGATATGAAATGAAATGAAGAGGTTTGGAAAACCTCTTTACAGGGCTTTGGTTCTACTCCGCCATTCCCAAATCAGTGGTAAACTGTCGTATAGAAAGTTGGAAGCACCAAACTCTAGTTGCCTTAAAATCGTTCCCGCCTTCTGGTAAAATATACACATCTTTTATATAACAAATAATTTCTCCACGCTTGATCGTCTAATGTCTAAACTTTAGTTGATTTTTGTATGAATCCTTTCCGTTTTACATAATCTTCTTAAGTAGCCTATGGCACTTAGAGATCCTTCTATTTGCGAAACAACTTTTAGAATCGGTTCGATACTTCCAGGGATTACTCCGAACGTACAAAAATTACCTTTTTATAGCAAAGGATTGATAGATATTTGCAGATATGTATTCCAAAAGTGTGGATATTCTGATCTGCCTACATCAGTATCCAAAGCAACGTTAGCTACGAACAAAGTTAACTGGTCCACAAAGGGACGGCAACGTCAGTAGGTCTTTAAAGTTTCAAAGGAAAAAATAAACGTATACCGGTTTAAGAAGTTAGGACTTTCAATGCATTCCAATATTCCAACTTTGGAAAAATCTACGCAGGCAAAACCAGTTTTAGTATACGTTTGCCCAAAAAGTCAGCTTTTGAGGCTGAATTATTTTCCCATGAAAACTGGGACACACCAACATTGGACATTAGGAAATTTTGGGCTTGATCGCCAACCCATCGACAATTTAATTTCAAGGTAAGGCTAAACCTGAAAAAAGTTATAGCGGCAACTTAAGGAACGGCTTCTCTGAAAAGCTTTGACATTCAAATCGGGATGCCATATCTTCAAGTGCAGATCTGGTGAATTGCAATCTCTAGCCAGGTATGAAATCTGAAATTTGACTGATTAACCTTTCTCAGTGCAGTTTTTTTTTTTTGTTTTTAGAAGTTCGCAAGAAGTGGTACTGAAAGAAAAATAACTCAGTTGTAGTGTTTTTCGGGGGATGAACCTGAGACTTCTCGCTCAATAGTCCAGCACAATAAAGACTGGCCCCGTTGATCTAAAATACTTTCGGCGGCTGATGTAGGGCAGGCTTTGTAAATACATCCTGTATGTATGCGAACGGTGGGTGCAGGGAGTACGTTTTCAATGACTCATCCCTTATTTTTGCATGCCTTTTGGGACACCATTTGACAAAAAGTCGTGTGGCTTTTAAATTTTTACGAATTTGATTGAGTTTTTTTTCCCCTTTTAGAGCAGCTTCGATACTGATGATTGAAAAACTCAAATCAGCGCTAATACCTCTTTTATCGGAAATCGCTTTTTTCCATTTAAATTCGTCCCGAAAACAGCCTTCACTGGGTTCCTACTAAAAAGACCGAAAAATACCGAAAATGTAAAACGAATTAAATCGATTATTTTCTATTGAGCTACTACTCTTCAACGACATTGAACTTCCCATTCACAGATGCGCACACTAAACCATGCCCATTAAGCTCAATGACAAAAGCAGATTACGTTACGTCCCAGTGCGATTTTATGTCCCTCAATCACGTCTAGTATTCGGAAGTCCACCTGCATCCCAATTCGTACGTAAGTAAGGCGCCCCACGTGTTTCCATGGCACAATGTTGTTAAATCACCCATCACAGTAGCTAACGACGGCCCATTGTCGAACATGCCTCCAATCGGACGAGGGAAAAACGTAAATGTCCCATTAATAGGATTGGGACAGTAATTCATTTATTTTCATTGTGCCTAAGGTGGGAGTGCTTCTGTAAAATTTAAAGACGGTTTTTATGGAATAATCGATTTCAGGGAAACATTTCGCAAAAGAACAACCTCCAGAAGTAGAGTACACTTCCAGTGAAACTGAACAAGGTAGTCCTAATCCTTGGTCGCAAATGGTCTTGTTCTATTTTCGGCAAGTGGGTCCGCAAATATTCATTACACCCAATTGGGTGTTATACGAAAACCACAACATTCTGTATTCGAATGGACGGTATTTTGCTGCGGGAAGAAATGAATAAATTTGCGTGCTGCTGTCAATTCCGATTGGCAGGCACTGATACCGAATAACAGCTGTCTGTCAATTGGCGCAAATTGCCGAGGCAATGCATAGATACGCACGGTAATTCCCCGATAAATGCAGAAATTGGTAGCAGAAAAGATAAAAACCCCTAACCCAATATTTACTCACCTCATTTAAATATACCCCGAACGAATGATGTGCTAATTATCGTGCAAATCGCCCATTAGCTTTGGCAATTAAGCATTTTTCCGTCATCGACAACAGCATGGGCTCTACTACTGTGTGCAAGACCACCCGTAGGACCACCCTGCTGCTCATACACAAACGATCCTTATCACTAGCACCAGCAAAGTCTGAAATAAAAAAAAATACACACACAACGTAAGTACTGGCATGATGAGCAAAACAAGGAAGGACGGACCAAACGAAGAGGAGCGTGATTTTGTAAATTATCTTAATTAGCCGGCACCCAGGGCGTGCCTCCTAGCTAAACGCGGCTGCAAATGTGTCTAATGTAGCCCAACACCTTCCAGTGGAAATAATTCAAAAAATCCTCAAAATTCGATTCGACATTCCTCAAGAAGAGTATCCACCTTGCGCCGCGTTTCAAGGCTAACTTCTTCCAGTGTGGGTGCTGAGATATTTTTGTAGCATAATTGATTTTTGCTCAACGTACGCTTTTGGTCATTCCTACTCCCGCCACGCGGCGCTGGGTGGGGTGCCCTCAGCTTCTCAGCTCCTCAGCTGGCACTTGTTTTTCTAATTTAATTCAAATTTCGTTGAAAGCAATTAAACTGCTGTTGTTGATCGATAAATGGCGCAATCTGTGGGCAGGGGATATTATTTCAAGCCGTGCCGATGTTTATTTACTTAGCTTTTCGAAATTACACTCAAATGGAGTGCGTGAGGGAAGAGATTTTCTAATTCGCGTCTGGCGTGTTGTGAACTGAAATGAACTGCGTGCCATTTGGCGGACATTAATTGCCGTTTAAGTAGCTGGAGACAATGCGATCTGGAATCGGTTTCACTTTGTGGCCCAATATTGATTTTATTGAGTGGAAAATTGAGATGTCTATCGTTTCTTGGATTTCTTTTTTTTTACATATATTTCAATGGGGGGGGGGGGGTAAAAATTAAAAACGGTTTACTGCAGCAGTGTGTTTGGGAGTAGGAACTTTTCGGGGCTATTGGGTGCGAAAATCAAAAGAATGGCGCTTTTTAATGAGCACAATCACCCATTAGGTAATTGGTGAGAACTGATCGGTAGTAGCAAAGAAAATCGACCAATAAATTGACTCAAAGTCATGTTTTGTTTAGACTTTTGATTGGGCTTTTAGAACAGAAAGACGCGCACTTGGGTGACCCTGCAAGTCGGTGAATCAGTTGGTTCATTCGCGTTTAAATCGAACGCAATCGATATAAATCCATGGCAATCGCACAAAGTCTCAAATAAAAAGGCATAAAAGAGAAAATTAGCGAAATAACGAGGCCCGAAACAGCTCAGACAGAGATCTTCAACCGGTAAGTACTGATAAATATGTAAAATGCAAGACAATGAAGTGATAAGAAAATAAGAAACAAATCCAAAATAAATGAATAAAATTCGGCGATAGTCGTTCCCTCAAAACGTTTCTGACGGTAAGTTATATGTGTATTTGTGAATTAGATGTCAAAGATGTAAGTGGCTCAAGGTAGATCGAAGTCTATCCGCGTACTTTGTATATTTTCAGCACTCTTTGAAAGTTTCGCTCAATTTTTGAGCTTGACAGATTTTTAGTGCGACAGATTTTTAAGCGAAGTATTTATCAATGAACAATCAGGTCGAAAAAAAGCGCTCTTATACGTGATGACGATTATGCACTTGTTGGTATGGATTTAACTATGAAATTTCTACGATTTTTATTAGATGGATTTTTTTGATAGAATCTTTTTTCATGAACTGAACCCAAACCTGTTATTAACAGATATAATATGCATCTTCTAAAGGACCATAACCACCAATACCGCAACCCTGAGTAATTTTCTATTATTTTAATAAAAAGGCTCAGAAAACGTACAACACTTCGAACAGCTTCCACAAGCTTGATATCTACTTATACGTACCATTAAAGAACTTTGTATTCCTTCAGATTACTGAGCGTTGGATGGGTCTTTTAAATTCCCCAGCTTGAGTTTTGAGCCGCACAACCCTAGTGAAATTGTCTGCTCCGGGATAGGTCTCTGTGATGCGCCCGATATCTCTTGACACCCGCTTCCCAAAACCCTCCAAAATGAGGGGAAGCGGGGGGAATGAAATTCCACCGAGTTCCTTGGTTCGCTAAAACTTCAACTATCTCCTTCCAATCGGAAATTGCGTGGTCCATTAATCGATGTAGTTCGGCTTTTGCTCCGACGAAATTTGTGTCGCAGTCGCTGTATATTTCATGGCAGAGTCCTTCGAAGCGACCATCACCTTGGCGTCGAACGTTTTTACGAAAGTGTGCCTCACACTCTCTCTCTTCCGGCCTTTCGCATGGTTCGTAAAAGATCTCTTCTAATTCCCAAAATCTACGGAGTTCAATGTCCAGGCCACATGTTTGTAGGAAATTGTTGATTCTTTGGGGTATTAGTTTAGATCACTCCAATCGTTCTAAAAATAAGGGCTCAGAGGATATCAGTTGCCCAAAACTGCAAAATTTTAACGTTCCCTGGAGAAATATTTCCAAGGGTTTTTTTTTTATATATATACAGTGCGGTTCATTTGAATAGACGCACCAGAGTTACGTTTTGAATTTTGATTTCTTTTCGTCTGATGTTGATCAAAGAGAAAAAAAACGTATTCAGGAGAGAGGTACAGTTATATTGAGTAAAAGAAACATAATTTTAAATTTAACAAGAGTCCCCTAACGGTAGTCTTACTCTCCTTTTCCTATATCATGCAAAACTGCAAGCATTTTTTCGGTTCATTTGAATAGTCACACCGGTTAAACTGATTAGTTAGCATCAAGTCCTTGGACAAAGAGCAGTAAAAAGTTAATTAGAAAGTGAGGTAAATTGTTTTTTTTACTAATTTCATTAAAATGGGCAGAAAAAAAGTGTTAAATTTGGAAGAAAGACCTCAAGTTAAAGCTTACCTTTCGGAGAACTTTTCAAATCGCGAAATAGCCCGTAAAATTGGCAGAAGTGAACACGTTATAAGAAACTTTGTCAAGAATGGTCCTATGGAAATAGTTACAAAGGAAGGATCCAAAGAGTTATAACACCGCAAGACAAGCGGAAAATTCAAAGACTAGCATCTGATTCCGCTCAATCCACAAACAAAATCAGGGAACTAGCGGGGGTTTCTTGCAGCAAATCCACTGTGCGTCGTGTAATTGTGAGTGCTACACACTTAAAGCTTACAAAACTACAAAAAAAACCACCGCTTAATCGAGCACGCAAGCAACAGCGCCTTGAATTTGCAAGATTGCATACGACTTGGTATTTGGACGTTGAAGCGGTCTCAAGAAACTGGAGCAAAGTTGTCTTTTCGGATGAAAAGAAATTTAACTTAGATGGTCCTGATGGCTACAACTATTACTTTCATGATCTCCGGAAAGAAAATATGTTTTTAGACCGTCATCATTCAAGACAAGGAGGAGTAATGGTATGGGGTTCGATTTCGTACTATGGTGCTTTTAAATTGGTGATCGTTTCCAACAAATTGACTGGGGTTTCTTACAAAGCTCTTTTAGAAACGGCCTTTGTGGAAATAAACTTTTCGGACCTATTTCATGGATATTCCAACAGGATAACGCGCCTATACACAATTCCCGTGTTGTTAAAGAATGGATTGCCAATGAGAATATACCGATATTGGGCTGGCCTCCCTATTCGCCTGATCTTAATATCATTGAAAATGTTTGGGGATGGCTTGTCCGTGAAATTTACAGAGGAGGCAAGCAATATCAAAACAATCAAGAGCTGATTGCGGCGATTAAAGCTTCTTGGGCCAAGATTTCCTTGAATTATCTTCAAAGTTTGTATGACTCTTTGAAAAACAGAATTTTTGAGGTTATTTCTAACGGTGGAGGCAGTACACGCTATTTAAATGGCACAAAATTAATTAAAATAAATAAAAGAAAAAAAAATATTGCGAAAAAATTTAGTGTTTTGTTGTTTTTTTAACTTTTTTATGGGTGCGACTATTCAAATGAACCGAAAAAATGCTTGTAGTTTTGCATGATATAGGAAAGGGAGAGTAAGACTACCGTTATGGGACTCTTGTTAAATTTAAGATTATATTTCTTTTACTCAATATAACTGTACCTCTCTCCTGAATACGTTTTTTTTCTCTTTGATCAACATCAGACGAAAATAAATCAAAATTCAAAACGTAACTCTGGTGCGTCTATTCAAATGAACCGCGCTGTATATACCCATGCCCAGCTGGCTGACACTGCGACCTGTAAGATCTATTGTATCAATGGGGAGTGGTTAATCTAAGAGACGTGCAACCTCCCTAACGAAGGTCAATATGTCTTTAGTAGCAGCGTGCGCTATATCTGCTGGCGTACGAGTCTCTCTATTAAAGACACGTTTTCTTAACCAATGAAAAGCCGGACATTCACATAAAATGTGCTCAGAGGACTCGACATCCTCCAGACAGAATCTGCATTCTGTTTCCGGACAAAGGTTCATTTTGTTAAGGTGATATCTAAGGCCACAATGACCTGTGAGGAAGCCCGTTAGCTTTCTTATGTTATCCTTACTGAGCCTAAGGATTCCCTTATAGGAGTAAGGCTTAATTAATCGCTTTGGACTGTCTTAGACCAGGGACATGTTCTCAGTGATCAAGACGAAGTTGTTAATTTGCCTTAGCGCAGAAGTCCAATTGACTGTGCAGTAGGGTTCTGGTCCACAGAGAAGGGATTCTGAACCAGCCCTAGCTAGTTTGTCTGCATGTTCGTTGCCTGCAATACCTTGATGGCCCGGTACCCACCCAAGCCTTACCTTGTTGCACTTAACTGTTTTGGAGTCCATTGTATTGGATGCCAATGCTTGTAGGGCTGCCTTGACTGTCTGAAAAAATTTTAATGATTGCGCCTTTCATACCTTTTTTGGAGATTAGATCAGCGCAAGTTTCGATCGCATGGATTTCCGCTTGAAAAACCGTGGGACACGTCCCCATGGGTATTGAGACTTTGGTGTTGGGTCCAAAGACACCAGCTCCAACTCCGGAATCCATTTTCGATCCATCGGTGTAGCAGACTAAGCTTTTTGGGTTCAATGTTGGAACTCCATTGGCCCAACTAGCGCGTTCAAGTAGTTCTACCTCATACAATTTACCAAAACTGTATTCCCTAACCATAATGTCCGGGACGGAGCGGAACATGTCCAAGTTTGGTATAAGGTTAAGTATCTTCAGATGACCCACATGATCAACTGAATTAAACCTATTTTTTAGCTGCAGCTTAATGGCGCATCTAGCAGCAGTCTTCATAATGAAGAGCTGCAGAGGTGAGAGCCCAATAATGGCCTCAAGTGCTGTTGTTGGGCAAGTGCGCATAGCACCTGTGATGCCGAGACAGGCAATTCGTTGAAGCTTCTGAAGCTTATTTGCCGTAGTTCGTTCAAGTACTTTCGGCCACCAGACGATTGCCGCGTACGAGATAATGGGTCTCACCATCATTGTGTACAACCAGTGTATCATTCTGGGATTAAGACCCCAAGTTCTGCCGTACATACTCCTACTGGCCCACAAGGCTTTAGTGGCACGCTCTGTGGTAGACTTGATGTTTAAATTCCAGTTCAGTTTCTTATCAAGGATAATACCGAGATATTTAACTTCGCTGGAGTAGTTTAACGTAATTCCATTAAGGATAATGGGTTGTAAGTTGACCAGTCTCCTTCTGGTAAAAGGAACTAGAATGGTTTTGTTTGGATTGATGGATAAAACTTCCGTATTACACCATTCCATAACATGCAATAAAGCATTTCTCATTCTACTATTAATGGTAGCACAGAGCTTTCCACTAACGACAATTGCCAAATCGTCAGCATATCCGATGGCGTCGTAACCAAGATTATGCAGACTGACTAGTAGGCTGTCTATGACAAGTGACCACAGCAGCGGGGAAAGCACGCCCCCTTGGGGGCATCCTTTGACTGCTGTCACTGTCACAGCTACTCCCCCTGACGAGGATGAAATAACCCGACTTTCCAGCATAGCACGAATCCATCGCTTAGTCGAGTCTTCGATACCCTTACTTCTGATTGCCCTTGCAATCGAGTCGTATCCGGTATTGTCAAAAGCACCCTCAACATCTAGGAATGCGCCCAAGGCAATATTCTTGTGTCGAAAGGCGTCTTCTACCTTTTTGACAAGATGGTGAAGAGCACCCTCAGTGGATTTGCCCTTTCTGTACGCAAACTGACTTGAGTGTAGAGGGTTAGATATTATTACCTGGCCGCTAATATGAACATCAATTAGTCTTTCCATTATTTTAAGATCAAATGATGTTAGACTGATAGGTCTATATGATTTAGGTAGTTCACTTGGCCTATTGCCATTTTTAGGAATAAAAATTACGTTCACCTGTCTCCAAGTGGCCGGAATATATCCCCAATTGTAACTAGCTCTAAACAGAGTTATAATTGAGGGAAGTATAACGTCAATAACCCTCTGAAGAAGGGCTGGGACAATGCCTTCTTCACCTGGGGTTTTGAAAGGTTTGAAAGAGCCAACTGCCCATCTAACCTTATCTGGACTGAAAATCTTCCCAGATATACTATTACTTCGACAGGGAGCAGAGATCATGTGATCAAAGTCATATGAGTTTCCGTGTGATTCACGGATGATCGAACCCGGGAAATGAACCTCCAGTCAGGTTTTAATTGTTTCCGATTGGTCCTTCGTGTAGGTTCCATCTGCTTTCATTTCATTTCCAAGGGTTACAACTAACAACAGTTAACCAAGTTCAAGTGGAAAACTAATACATTTCGGAGTCAGTGTTACCTCAGAAAATTTTCAGAAAGAGTCGATTTTGTAAAAGATCCTCTTATACTTGAAATAACCTTCAGGTGCAGAGTTTCTTTGTCCTTTTAGATATTTGACTCGCAATCTCTGGCGACTTTGTTCTGCTGCCAAAGCGATGCGAAGGAAATACCTCACCTTCATTCGCTATATGGTGGTTGATAATGGAGGTTTCCCTCCACAGCTCGTCTTCGGGGACTCAAAAGGGAAATAACTACCTGCTGTCGTGATTGGATTTTGAAATGAATTTGGCGTTGGACGACAACCTGGTCGTTGGTCAGGGAATGATTGCAATTTTTTACCCCAAGTCACGATGCCCTCTCAACGAAGGGAGTATACGAATTTCCGGTGCGATTATTTCGGACTTTCAACAGTTTCTCTGATTTCTGAAGCACGTTTTTCTATCCGTCCCTATTGGAATCTTTTCTGACTTCTTTTATTTAATGGAACACTCTACTAATGTCGTTAATGGTCAAAATGATTTCCACCTTCAAATTAAGTGATTAAAGTTAAATTTGTTCGTTTGGAAAAAATAACCGCAGTAACAAAAACTGAGCAAATCACATTCATCTTCGATCTGCGGAGTTTTTAATTTAATTAGCACCAATCGCATGGCTAACCATAGTTTTCTGCCCCCAGGTTTGATTACAAAAAGGCGCTGAGCCAATTTAAAAGGTTCCGGAACTCATCTGAAATTTTAAGTGATAAAATCTCACCCTATAACCTAAGTAAATTTACTCATCTGGCTCTAAACCGAGAACCCTTTCAAAGCTTCTCCGCATGGAGGGGGAATAATCTAAGTAATTGTTTGGTTAGCTATTTTAAGGATATAAATTAAATCAACACCACCGCAACGACCCTTAAATTAATTGGGTTGCGAAAATGTTCCCCAAACCGTCGGATGTTTCCTCCCTAATTTGATCTCTCCGCCATCAAAACTTCATCAGACTGAGTTTATCTCATAAATCCTTGCCACGTCCATGCAAGCTCTATTTATAGTTTTTTTTTCTGTCCTCATCTCATCCCTCTTAATCCTGACTGTATCTAGGTCACACAATGGACCAGTGCAATACCAATATGCAGACGAACAAATGTGTGTACGCAGAAATTTTATATGTTTTTATTTTTTCGTTTCGGTCATAATCCTAATCCTAATCCTAGAGGCAATTCAAGTACGGTATTCGTATAGGATATTAGCGAATTTTACATTTGAGCAGCAAAAAAGCTGTTTGTGCTCTCCCTTGTTGCTCCTGTGGAAATTGGATGAGTGTTGTCCGGAAGTTGTTCAGACATCATTTTTGCATGTTCACAGTCCATTTTATATTTTTCACCAATGCACACACACGGGCAGGATATTTTTCTGTTGATAGAGAAACCGAGTTTTTTTCCCTTCCGTTCGCCCACTCTATTTACGTGTACAAGGATTTCGGTTTAATCCCAACAAATTGAGAGATAAACACAATGTCCTGATGAATTTCGCCGGATCCGGGGGGATTTTGTTGGCAAAAAATAAATTTATGTTAATGTCCAGGAAGGTGTGGTATTGCATTTTTATTGTTCTGGGCGGGCTGTTCTAGTGACATTGGATGGGCGGAAAGCGGAATAGCCGTTTAGGGCAATTTATCTTGAATTAAAGTTTTGCTTTAGAAGGGAGCGGCATCCTTATGGTTGGAAGGATTCAAAATTAGCATTATGGGGTTTGGTGCGGGATCGGTGTTCTTTGTTTAGGATGTTTTGTTTGCGAATAGCTGGAGGGCTTTTGATACAGATTGTTATGGTGGTGAGGAAATTCAAATAGATTTCGGAACCTAAGCGCAGTGCAACTTGAATCGATGGAGATGTTGCTACACATTGAAAATTCCATGGAAGTAGGCCCAATGTTTTGACGTTACATACTCAAAAGAGATAGCAATGAACTTAACCCTTATCCTGATAACCATAAACAACTATCCACTAGTTGATTTATATGAGATATATGCAGATTTGCATGGATGTAGTTGTAGGTCGAGTATGTAAAGGGTGATTTTTTAAGAGGTTTAGAACTTTTTTTAAAAAAAAAACACAAAAAATTCGAAAAAATGAATGAAATATTTATTTGAATCGATAGTTTGATTTGCAATTTAATGTTTAAAGATAATTTCATGCAAATGTTGACCGCGGCTGCGTCTCAGGTAGCCCATCCGCTGAGTCCAATTTTGGCATACTCTTTCACACATATCGGCCGGTATCTCACGAATGAATGCATGGATGTTGGCTTCCAGTGCGTCAATCGAAGCGGGCTTGTCCCTATACACATTAGCCTTGGCTTACCCCCACAAAAAATAATCTAATGGTGTCAAATCGCACGATCTAGGCGGCCAATTGACCGGCCCGAAACGTGAAATTAACTGTTCACCAAACTCGCCTCGCAATTGCGCCATTGTTTCGCGTGCTGTGTGGCATGTGGCACCGTCTTGTTGAAACCACATATCATGCAAGTCAAGAACTTCCATTTCGGGCAAAAAAAAGTTTGTTATCATCGCTCGGTAGCGTTCACCATTGACAGTAACGCTGCGATTCGCATCATCTTTGAAGAAATATGGCCCAATAATGCCGCCGGCCCATAAACCGCACCAAACAGTGGCTTTTTCGGGATGCATTGGTAGCTGTTGCAATGCTTCTGTCTGATCTTCACTCCAAATGCGGCAATTTTGCTTATTTACGTACCCATTCAACCAAAAATGAGCCTCATCGCTGAACACAATTTTTCGATAAAAAAGCGGATCCTCGGCCAGCTTTCCAAGAGCCCATTCACCAAAAATTCGGTGTTGCGGTAGGTCGGCTGGCTTTAGTTCTTGCACCAGCTGTATCTTAAAAGGCTTTACGCCCAAATCCTTCCGCAAAATTTTCCACGTAGTGCTGTAACAAAGGCCTAACTGCTGGGAACGGCGCCGAATCGACATTTCGCGGTCTTCTGTCACACTAGCTGATACGGCCGCAATATTTTCTTCACTACGCACAGTACGTAAACGTGTTGGTGGTTTAATGTCCAACAAAGTAAATTTGGTGCGAAATTTGGTCACAATCTTCCGAATAGACTGCTCAGAAGGTCGAGAATGCCGATCATAAAATGGAAGCAGCGCACGATGAACATTTCGAACCGAGCACGAATTTTGATAGTAAAATTCAATAATTTTGCAAGCGTTGTTCATTTGTAAGACGATCCATGGTTAAATTGCAAACCAAACTGAAGCTGTTTGACAGTGACACAAGGTACTAAACACACGTCAGCTGTCAAAACCGGTGTTGCCAAAACCAAACCAGCTAAAAAATCACCCTTTATAATTGTACGTTGTTTGCGCCCAGTGTTGTTATGGCATTGAGATGGATTTTTCCTCGGACAGCTAATTTTTTTTCCATTTTTCCCTTTTGGACCTAGTCAAAATTGCAACAAATTTCCCACTTGGTTAATTTAAAACAAAAAAAAAAACAGTAAATTCAATATTGACGACTACGGGTAATATTTTCAATATTTTTATTAACAGAAAATAAAAAAAGGGCAAACAAATATTGTATATTAAGGAATATAAATGGCAGAATAAGATAAACAGTCATTTCATTACTGGATACATACACAAAAAAATCACATTAATCCAATTTATGAAAAAAAAAACAACAATATAAATTCATTGTAATATCACATTTTTAGTGTATTTTAGTATCTATAGAATAATTTAATAAATATAGGAAAAAATAACATTTAGCGCAAATGTTCGATATTTAATTAATAATAAAAAAGAATAATAATAATAAAAACATCAATCAATCTTCAAAAGTAATAGCACAAATTACTATTTTAAATTCATTAATATAAATACATAGAACTTAACGCAGACAGGCTTGTTTTGTGAGGTAGTAGAAATATGATATTGGGTTGGAGTTTTGATGGACATTTTTGTTTCTTTTAAGTTGACCAAATTTCCCACAAAATCTTACCGATTTCTTATTTTTTCCCTTTTCCCCACGAGACGGTTTCTTTCCATCGAAATTCCCACGAAAAGGTAAATTTCCCATGAGTTACTAACACTGTTTCCACCATTGATTACGATTGGGGGTCTGTTTTATTTACGCGACATTAAAAGAGTAGTCCGATTTGAAGGAATAACATCTAACGACTCTATTAATAAAGTCAATTGTTTGAGCTTTCATTTGAAAATATTCCTTCCAATGTGTTGCCGTTGGTAATTAAAAAGTCAAAAGACGGATTTTACAATACAAACTTTGTTCTAGCCGTATTGTTTGCTCGATGTTATGTTTGAAGTAGAGGCCACTTAATTGGCGCTCATTAATCTCCTCCCAATTTGTTCGTTTCAAACTTTTTGATTGTTCAATGTTTATCTTGAAAGACGAACAAATGGAGCTTCAACAGTGCACCGAAATAATCGAGGACAAAGGGGTCGGAGTTCGGGGTTCGGACTTCAGAAATCGTATGAAGATGAAAATAAAATGGGACCATAAAAAAACGAACCCATTTTTGGAATATTTAAATTTAATTATGGTTGCACGCTATTGTAAAAGAATATGAGTATTGTGCCTGAAAAAAAGTTCAGTGTAGGCTTAAGGCTGAAATTCTTTTTGGAAAACTGATATAGTTTGCGCATCCTGTTGAGGACTTCCAATTATTACCCGCACATTTTTCGAACTCGACAGAGAGCTGCATGTACAAAACTAAATAATACTTTTTCAAGTGTGAGTGGCTGCGATTTCACCATTCATTACAGTAGGGACATGAAGTTAGGACCACTGTTGGGCTGACAATGAAAAAGAATATATTTCAGCATATTTTCCGTTCCTTTGATACTTTTCCTCGGCAAATAGAAGAAAAAAAAAAAAACACTACACGAAAGAGAGCGATGAACTTTTATTTCATGGGGTGAAAAAGATAACACTCTAATTTTGAGCTTGTTCTAAGACCAAATCGTAGTTATCAATGCATGCTTATTTTAATTCACCTAGGAATTCAAAAAAAAATACAAAATAGATTGGGACCTACGGGGTGACAGTAGATTTGAAACATCTTGTGTAATTGATTGCATGGGGAATGGTCATGTATCCTGAAAAGTGTGCCTCGATATTATATTGCTTCCCTGTGTCTTTCTGAGGTTGCTTTCGGAGTCAGAAGCAAAATACCAGTACCAGGACACTGGTGACACAAGTGATTTAAAAAAAAAAATCATAATTACAAACTTGCGATTAAATTTTATTTGAAAATAAGAAGCTGGAAGACAAGTTTGCACTTTGGTATGGAATTCTGTGGACTAGACAGTTGGAATTCGTTAAATGTACGTTCTCCCGCCCATTTAGACTTGAAAGCTAAAATAAATCCAACTCAAAGAAATGTGAAAAAATCGTAAGTGATTTTGGACCTGTGGCAACTAAATAATTATAATTTGTTCACGAAAAATGCTAGCTAGGTCTAGCTGCTTAGAGCTTTGGTTTAGGATTGATTTAAAGGGAGTCACGATTTTACGTATTCGAACGTAAACAGAAATTTGTGTGTTTTCGAAACTGCTAATTGAGAAGCTCTTTCATGACAGTTATACTCTCGGAAGTTTGTCAGACGTTCGCTAGAGGTGTTAGACTACCAAAAAATTGGTTGCTTGTTCCCTTCTCAGGGATTCAACTCAAGAGTGCAGGATAGGCCCAGATAAAAATAAAACTAAGTTTTTGTTAAGTTAAACATTTTTATTAAAAGTGAAGTCTTTTCCAAAAGATTAGAGGTTAATATTAAAAAAAATTTGAGACGAAATAAAAGAAAAAAAGTCTGGATAAGAGATCGCTACCATAAATAAAATTGGTATAGTTTCGTATTTATTTTGACTGCATGCCTTTAAGTGGAAAAATCTTAAAAATTGCTGCTTGTATTCTCCCTGGCGATTGTACAGTAGAAAACAGCGTTGCCAGTCAAAATATTTCCTCCCCAGATTAATCTGAAAAACCACCAGATATAGCTATTTGTTAAAAAAAAACCAACTTCTTGTATTTTTTTTGAACATGTTTTATGCACAACTTATAAGTAGTAATTTTAAATTTATAACGCAAAAGTGTGCGGCAAATAAATACAAAGCAAAATGTGAACGAGTGTTGCATTTTGAAACCATTTCGTAAGAATTTATACAGCCATTACGCAAACAACAAACAACAAATGTTGTTTGTAAAATTAACAGATGAGGTTGGTGCTTAAATCCGGGAAAAAATTTAAGGAACTATTACAAAAATCTATAACTTTTCCTTATAAAACTGGCATTCGATTTTTTGCAAGACTTGTTTTG
Organism: Cheilosia vulpina; assembly: GCA_916610125.1. Lineage (NCBI taxonomy): Eukaryota > Metazoa > Arthropoda > Insecta > Diptera > Syrphidae > Cheilosia > Cheilosia vulpina. The sequence continues at coordinate 70,775,005 of OU744277.1, read as the reverse complement.
TAAACGAAAACAGTCCAAAGATAGGTATTACAACAAATAATTTTCATTGGCAAATATAGCTTTGGAGTATCGATCGACTGTTTAATAGCATTTTAAAATAGCACACGCATTTATTTCATCCTCAATTGGCATGCTTGATTTTAAATCATTTGGTTGTAGATAGATCAGAACACAGAATCTCTACGCTATCTCATTCTTAAGTTTAAGTTACGTTTCTTACGTTTGCAGAATGTCTATAAAAGTATTTTTTCTGCAAAAGCATTTTTTAAGGTTACTTAAAAAAAATACATAAAATACATAATTTAAAGAAAAAAAAAAACCGTAGATTTCCCCCTAAACAATTTCTCCCTTAAATATGGGGAAAACCCTCAAACTGACAACCCTGGTAGGGAATACCCAGGGCCATAATCTCCACTTTAATGCCAATCTATATGAGTTCCGAATGAAATAAAAAGTAGTAATACTGCATTTACAACGCTCATTATTGCACGAGAGGGAACAGGGAGATCCGTAATAAATGCGTAAGAAGGAGATCACGAATCAGACGCCTTAGTGTCATGGACCATAATTATAGATACGTAAAACGGATATAATTACAAGTTCCGACGACCAACATTTCTGCCATCACTTGAAAACATTTCAATTTCTAATTTAAAATATGTCAAATGAGAGTGTTAATGAATGTCATTATATTAAACCAACATTTTATCAATCAGTTATACGAAATAAATAAATATATGTCCGTTCATCACTTCCGGAAGGAAATCTAAATCTCGTAAGCCGTCGCTATAAAAATATCGACGTTCTGAACTTCCTTATAATTTTTACCACGAAAACAAGATGGCCGAGCAAAATACGTGTCACGTAATTCTGCGTGTTATTTAATGCCAGAGATGAATGAATAAAAGAGATGGATATCTTTCGTACGTCTATCCCCATTTGTTTACATTGTTGTAAAACCCATTTGTTAACATTGTTGATTTTGTAATTTCAACCCCCGTCTGTGAATACGTGTGAGCTACAAAAAAGCATGTTGCTAATGGCCGGCCAACATTCCTTTTGCTTTTATGGGAATTACGCTGTTCAACTGTTTTGTGTTTGGTATTGAACTTGTTTGGTTTTTGTTAAAGCTTCGATTGAAATAAAACAAATAATGAAATACACATTTCGGAAAAGCGAATTCTTGCATTAAAGTTCAATTCATGAACTCACATATACTATAAAAGAGATGAGCATACGTGCGTGACTTCATGAATTTTACGGGAAAACAGCTTGTAGGCAGCCGCCTTTCCACTAGAAAGTTATATATCTCTGTATTCCATTATCTTTGGTAGGCAGCCGCCTTTCCACTGGAAAGTTATATATCTCTGTATTCCATTATCTTTGGTAGGCAGCTGCATTTCCACTGGGAAGTTATATATCTCTGTATTCCATTATCTTTGGTGAATGCTCTCCCTTTCAGTCACACGGCTATTTAGTGTGACCATTCCTTTAATATTCAGTGTAGGGAATGTGTGATATTGTAAATTTGTTTTCTGTTATTTTTTTCCAGTGTCCGGTTTTGCGATACGATAAATAAATAAGTTTTGAAATAAATAGGCAAAGTTTAAAATGGTTCTGTTAATTTAGGCTGCTATTTACTTTGAAATCAAATATATTTAGCGCGCATCGCATTAGAGAAGAGAATGGAACTCGACCAAGCGTAATTTTCTCTTTCAATAACTTCTTCTTTCGGACATACGATTTTTGAACGCCTTTACAGGAAATGTTATGAGTTAAAATTTTGCACAGGCAAATCCGGAGTATATAGTCTTTAATATATTTTTTACAACAGGGACAGCTATAGTCTCTCCTCTTTTCTTTTTTTCAACTAGCAGATTATGATAAATGCTGGTACATCCCACAGTGGTAAGAACGATTTGAGGCTGACTACGGTGTTCCACAATTTTTTTCCACACCAGACGTTAGTTTATCTAGAGAACTATTGGAAAAAATTCAACGATTCAATTCAATGGAACAATGATGATATTTTCCAGAGCAAACGTTGTGAAACTAAAAAAAGGAAATTCTCCTTCAATTTAAAATAAAGAAAATATTGTGCTCTTTTTGACCAAGCTGTCAAAAGAAACGCAGTTGAAAGCACCCTCCATTTCGATGGAGATACCTATTTAATTTCCAAAGTATCTCCCAAACCAACGTGCTACTTCAAAAGCAACCAAACTGTACCATTGCAACTCTGGAATACTAAAAATCAGGTTTAGTGTCCAGGCTCAATTTTTGCGCACTCACAATGGCGAAATTTTCCATACAAAATTGCATATTGTGACCTAAGAAAATATAAAAGGTGAAGGCTAAAAAGGATTACTCGTATTCCACATTTGCCGGTACTATTTCCACCACCAGCGCAACAAATAAGAATAACATTGAAAAAGCCGCTTCTGGTTAATGACGGCATTACCATCTAATCGCTAGTAATCCTGCTGGGTCAAGGACACCGCCTAAGTACTGCACTCACTATAAAACAATCTTACAGGATTACATGGTGAAATCCTTAATAAGCTGTCGCTTACACAATGCGAAGGATCGCATTCAAAATGTTTGTATGCACTTGGTCCAAGTGCACTGCATTGCATGCATCGAGGACATGTGAGGGCCATCATGTTTATTGAGACCTCCATAGATTGCGTGCTATTCAAAATCATCTTAGACATCTCTTGTGAACGGATGGCACCTCGCACTGAGTGCATGCATAATTTTCACTGCTAAATGTTGACATTCAACTCAAAGGAGATAAGCGGCAATATTAAAGCACATCGTCAGGATAAAACGCATTTGGAAAATTTAATTTTCCTAAAGTTTCGTGTTCTTTGTCAGACCGGAGCTTGCCATTGTCTTCGTCCTGGCGTGTAGATACGAAAAACGAAATCATTGTCCCATTACATCACAGTCTTCGATGCCGTCCATGCATTTCTATGCGAAAAGGATGACAGACCCGTGTGCAGGAGCAGGTTTCAGACATGAAGGGTGGAATTATGAAATTGCAAGCATATTTCGTGCGGTTTTATCTATTATGCTTTTTGGATTATGGGGGGGTTCCACCTCAATTCACTCGCATAATCGCATAAGTGGGAAATGTAATTTAAAAGAAATCTTGCGCGTTGTCTTTCAACAAAGGATTTTCAGATTTCTGCATAAGCAATATGTGTTCTCCTTCGCAACAATCATTGATAATGCTGCACGTGGGGTGGTGCAAATGTAGGTAATGTATAGTAACAATGGTAACAAATATTTGCAAACCCCGTTGACAGGTGATGACAAAGGGAATGCGAGTATGTTTTCAGCCCGCAGTCCTGCGATGTAGATAGGAGCGGTGATAAAATGCGTTGACTTGGTATGCCCAGGATATTGAGTGGAAAATTAACACACATAATGGAACGTACACTCGGAAGGATTATACATCGCCGCCAGTGCCTTGTTAATGGAAAACATATGATTGGATACACATTGAAGTGGGAAAACATGCACAGTGATGTGAGGAGCTGATACAGTTGACAATATATCGTGTGTTTTGTAATCGCAGAACATTTCATGCCTCGCTTGGTTCTACGAAATGAAAAGGGCTGCTTTGCCGAAGGGAGTGATTTTTTGCTTTGGGGTTGGGAGAGCGTATTGTCAGAGCTGCGCGTAGTGGATGGCTATCTGTTCTCATGTTGGACTGAGGATGGGTGCATCAGAGCGCGGAATTTCACAACATGCTGCGTAGTTTGTAATGCATTTGATGGGATAGATAAAGAAAAAGTAATGGCCTGTCGTTGAAATGGCAATTACAGTGATGCACTGGCTTGTTTGGTTGTTGAATGCTTTCAACTTAAACAGCTTAAGGGAGACCTCAATATTTTTTGTGATTAGGTTGGTATTGGACATAAACTAACTATTAAATAGACTGACAGCTTCAGCCAAAAAAGAGAAATTGCCTACAAGCTGAATTTGACCTTGGATGTAGCCCAGTTTGAATTCATGTATTTGTGCCTATGTTAATCACAAGGGACTCACTCATACTTGAAGAAAAACCAGCTTACACTCTTCCGGTTCCGGTTTAAACCGCCATGTCGGTAGTCTGAGGTGGACTTTCATTTCAATATCGACGGCTGTGTTGTAAACCATAGTTTTTCTGAGTTCCAGGCTGACATTTTTCGCTACTTTTTATATAAGTTAATTTATAGAAATTAATGTTCAAATTACAGGATATAAAGAAAAGGAATCTTTTTTAAGTTATTTTATAATGAATTTTGGATAGATAGACATAGAATTTCCTTTAAGTTTCGCAACCAATTTCTCCTTTCACATCCCCATTTTTTGTAATGATCGATTTGGTGAAACTATTAACAGCAGTATTAAACGAGACTGACAATGACAACTGTACTGTCACTTAAAAAAGTATAAGAAAACTTACAAACAAAACATCAAGTAAAGTTTCCTAGAAAAAACATTGTGATGAAACAATAATAAATGTGCAGTCATCAATTTGCAACTTTATTTTACTTTTCACTTAAATAATGACATTATTTTCATCCATAAAATGACAAAAACTTTTCAGTTGTGTTTTTTTTTATTAAAAACTGGCACTATTCATGTTCTTGGCTGAAGCAGTTGTTTTTAAATGGAAAAAAAATGTTCTAAGAAATTTGAATTGTTTTTTTGTTATTTTCCGCTTGAAATGGAATCTTCATTATAGGATTATATAATAATCGTAATCAATACATTAGCCGTGTTTTTTTGAGCTTCGTTCTCAGCAAAGCAAAGTAAAGCAAGATTTTCAGCACACAAATTACAATAACTACTGCGAGTCTCGAAGTGTCAAGTAGAGCGTAGTTGTTGTAATTGCGTGCTGAAAATCCTACTTTACTTTGCTGTGCTGAGAACGAAGCTCAAAAAAACAGGCCTATTGCCGTTTTTCTATTGACATTCCTGGCGAAATATTTGCTAGTATAAAAAAGAGACAACACGAAGACATGTTTGAATAAGCTTCATGAGTGAACGTGTTAAAATGTGGTTGATTTATAAATAAAAAGAATTACTTTAGTTTGTAATTGAAACTTCATTTTGATTATTTTGGTCTGTTTCTTAATTTTGAGTATTTCACTAACATATTTTTTCCCCAAAAACAACAAACCAAAACAGACACATTAATTGTAGGAACAAAAATATCTTCTTTTATTTCAACGAATGAATTTTCCACACTTTATTCCTCTATTTATTTATGTTGATTACATTCGCTATTTTAATTTTTGTAGAATAGAATACAAATGTTATCGTGGTGCAATAAAACAACGAATTGAAACTCTCAGAACGCATCCATCAGCTGACAGAAACTCACGAAATACACTAAACTCAGTCAGTGTTCTTAGCACTCTCTCTTTATTTTTCCCACGAAGTGTGTTCATTTTTCCCTTTTCACTAAAATTAAATTACCTCTATTTTTGTATGAAAAAAACATGCTTTTAAAAGTAAAATTTGTATTGTTCGGTAAGAAAATAACATTAAATTAATCTTCAGTATAAAAATCGCAGTTTGCTAACATTATAATCATTATTTTTGGTACTGGAAATTGTTGCTAAATTCAAATCTCCTTTTTATGTAAATAGATTTAGTGTGTTGATATTCATGGTGAAATGTAGTTTGAATGTTTTCTTGTCAGATTGTTGATATTCCCACAATTTTGATGTTTGACGCATGGAAATTTTACCGAAAATTGAAATTCCCACAAAAAGGCAGAGATGCCACAATGTAGGAACACTGCTGAGTGTCAGTATTTTTTTTGCTGCTTATTCACCGACATTAATATAGCAAGCGGTGTGAGGGGCTTATATTGAAAAAAATCTGCGGGGTAAATCGGGGAGACGTAGGAAAGCTGTCAGTCTATTTAATAGTTAGTTTATGGTATTGGTATGCACTTGGTATAGCTGTAAATCTCATCCGTCTGTCAGAATGATGTGGTAAGCGCCTTTGTCTACCTGTACTACATCTTAAACGACATCTTATTTCCAATAAGTTTTATTCATCAAGCAAAGAATAGCTAATCGATCTATTTTATGATTGCCATTAACTCCTGGAAAAAGACCATGAACCATGAACATCTATATATATAAGGAATTGTTGGCTCCTTTAAGTATTATTTTTGTTTGCATCGAATGGTTATGAATTATTTGAGTCGAAAACGTTTCCAAAAACTAAGCCAGGCAAATAAACATATAACCTTTACAATTTCTAAGCCTTTCTCCGTGCCAGCATTTATTTTGAAAAGGATTTTGTAAACGATACACATTAAGGTGACCCATACTATTTCACCGCACGACTGATTGTTTTTCAAAAATAAGAATTAAATCCATATATACACCCCATGTGATTTACATCTACATGAAAACTTTTGTATACAAGGTTTCTTTCTGAAGAACTCTCTTTGTGAACATTTTAAGTATACCTTACTGGCCATCGGGAAAAATTTGTAGACATAAAGTTTAACGATGGCAGTGTGAGATATAAAATATCAAGCAGAAGCAGAACATGCAGGCATGGGAAAACTTGTCTAAATGAGGCAAACTTTACTGCCTCGACATTACCATAGAAAAGCGAAAGGATTTTCTGTGGAATGCATTCGGCGCTAAGTACCTATCGATTTTGGTCTCCTTTGTTGAAAACTATAAAGTCGTGAGCATAACGAACACTTGCGTTGTGTCTTGCGAAAAGTACTCGCAACAGAAATAACAATTTCACTTCTTGGTGGTAGTGGCAGAGTGGTAGTACGAAAAAGGACTTAAAGACCGAAATATAAAATAATTTGCGACAAGTTGGAAAGCACTTTGAATCGGTTCGAACTTGTGAAAGTGTTTTTCCACTGTGCCAAGTGACTTTCTAAGATTCAGATTATACTTGATTGTTGTGGAAAGAGTTTTTAGTCAGTTATGGTGCCCCGTCTGTGAATTGGTTCTGATGAATAGAAAATGTTTATAGTGATTATTTGATGGTATAAGTTATTGAGGCGTTAGGTCTGAAGAATATAAAGGTTTTGGATGACTAAAATCTGACATCTGTTTGTTGAATAACTCGACTCAAGTAGTAAAAACTCCAATAAAGTCACAACAAATTTTACAGTGATCCACATAAATAAGAAGTAAACTTATTGCAATGTTTGATTGATAAAACTTTATAGCCACTGGTCGCATTCAAGAATGTAGTCATCTTGAGTCGACTAGATTGATCTGGATGAGATGTAACCTGAACGCAAAAAACTAGATTGGTCGAGAACGTCATTTTCCTACGTCATCCACATACGCGAACTGTCAACTTAGTACTCAGTCATGAATTTCTTGACTAGATTCGTCGGTTACCCCTTAATGAACGTCAACTGAAACAGCTGCTTAAATGACCGATATCCCCCAATCAAAACCGAGATACATCTAGTGAGAGAGCTGTCAGACTTACTAGATACTTGAACGTTCCCACTATTTACTTACTTGGATGCGGTAACTGTCAGTGTGGGTTTGGTGTTATGAGTTATTTATGAAAACAAACTCTGACGTTAGTAGTTTCCATATATATAAACTGACAGTCATATCGAGTTTGCGCGATTGATTCGTTTGCGTAAACGGTTTAATTCGACCGTAATCGATATAAATCGATCGTTATCGCACAATTCGTATATACACGTTCTTATCAAAAATGACAGAAAAAGAAAAAATATAGCAAAATAACGAGTAACGAGCAGATTCATAAAGTTGCAGTTGCATAAAGTAAATAGAAATAGTTAAAGTTGACAGAAAATAAATTCAGAATCCGTCAAAAATAAAATCTGTGAAAATAAAGAAAATTCAGCGGTGGTCGCATTTGTTTGTTTTCACTTTGTTTGTTGTTTTATTTTCGACACTAGTAAATATTTAAGAAGAAACTGGCTCCAAGTAGCTCGAAGTCTTGGATTGGAGTATATTTCCCACTTTCTGCTCGAGCTAAATTTTCGCTCCCATACAAAAATCTCTCCAAAATTTAGCTGAGCTAAATCTTAGCGAAACTCATTTAGCTGAGTGGTACGCAGCTCGAGCTAAATAATCAAACTTTTGTTTCAACATGTACTTCATGTGTCTGTCAAAATTTAGCGTGGCCATTTAATGGGTCGGCACATTTTCTCAAGCTAAATTGTGTCAGATCGTTGTATATTTGTTGTTCTGTTGCGGAAAAGTGTGCAAGGATGAGCTTTTTTAATTATTACGTTAGCGAGAAGTACCTAGAATCAGAAATAGTTGAAATAAGAGAGAACTAAATTTTTGAAAGAAGTTTTTTTCAGAACAGCTGTTTTCTGTGACGTTTATCCACAGCGTACTCTATGTCAAAATTTAGCTAGGACTTTAGCTGATGTTTGGAGAGAAAAGTTGGAGACCAGATAAAATTTAGTTTAGCTCTAGCAGCGTACTACGCTTTAGCCTCAAAATGAAGCTGTCATTGCGATTTGTTTGTACACATTTATTCGATTTGCAGGTGTTGTTTCAGAACTTGCGAATATTTGTTAGAAGGCAGTTTTAAGGACTATTCACATGAGAGCGAATCGCAAATAGGGGAATTGCGAACACATCAATTTAATTGCATTTATGAATTGAAAATTGCTATTTGTTCTGCCACAAAAGCACTTTATTAAATTAAACTAACATCTACTCTACAAAAAACGAAATTTACAATTACAGCAATTTTCCCGCGAATGGAAAATTCTTACCGCGAACTGTCAGGTCTTATTCACAATCCACTAAATGTAGTCGCGATCCACAAACCCGCGAATGAAACACTCATTCGAACTTAACATTTAAAACTTAAACCGAATCGCGGGTATCTGCGACTAAAAAAAGTTATCATGTGAATGAAATGTCATCACACATTTAAGGCCGTATGACACTAATTTTTTTTCTCGTTTTATCCTCATATTTATCATGTTGAAAAGTCAGCGGTGTGTAAAAGAGACTAAAAGTGTATTACGAAAGGGGTAGCAATTGTTTGCAAAGCCACCACAAATTTTCAAACGATTTTATTTTTAAATAATCTTGAAATGTCAAGAAAACCTGTCAGCAGCTGAAAAATTTAATTTGAATACATTTTTAATGCATTTTTTTTTTACGTTTCTACATCAATAAAGTTGGTGTGTATGCACTCACTCACTCACTCCTATCGGGAGTTTTCGTTCTAATTTTTCGTACTGCTCTAGTTTCATTTTAAAAGTCTGAAAAATGCAAAAATAAATGTACTGTCATACGGACTTTACAGCAATATTATTTATGTTTGGAACTTCAATTTTTTATTTTCTTTATCTAATGAACTTCGTAATGAGAACTCACAAGTCACAACGTCATGACTGGAAGTCAAAGTTGCAGTAGATCTACATTAATTCTTTGTTTTCTTTTTTTTCCGTCCGTGCGAATGCGAAGAACAACGTGATTGTAGAGCACATTTTGAAGGTAACTTAAAAATGTGCTTTGCTACGTTGTGTTCATAAAATGGTAGGGAATTTCTTGAATTCAAAGCAATTGGGTGAAAGATAAATGGTTTCAGTAGTTTGTAATTGATGTTTTTAAAATGGCTACTAGATAATATTTGTCTTTTGTGTCTGATCAGCAAATGCTCCACCCGACTTAGGGCCGTTTGCTGATACGACTCATAGCAAATTTAAGTGCCATATACCACCCTGAAAGAAGTAGCCCATAAGTATTTAAGTAGAACTTAAATCGTTAAGAGTCGTATGAGCAAACGGCCCTTAGGTACGCAGTGCTTTGTCACATTTTCTACTAAACATGTTTAAGACGGGGCTCGAAATATTTGTATATTGTACTAACTACATATATTGGGAATTTTAAAGTTAATTTTGAATAAATAGCCACCAGTGGCAGTGATTTTCACACGCCTAATTTAATTTGAAGCGTTATTTTTTATCAAACACAATTTGCCCAAACCAACACCTCACCTATCAGCCACTTCATCAAAAACAGTCATAACATTCATACTTAAGTACAATTAAAGATTTTTGAAGTGATGCCATCGCACACTTCCATCCTGATTTGGAATACATATATACAGTCCCCTTAATAGTATCTCATTTGGGGGGTCTTAAATCTTAAACTGGTTTATTTGCCGCCAGTTGAAAAAAAGCAAAGTTAATCATCCTTGCGTCGACTATCGATCGCTATGCGCTATGTATTAAATTTCAAAAACCTACTCCAGCAAATCACATTACCATGGTTCACTCCGTTCCGGAATCTGTACAAACATTCGTTTAGTGTGGTATTCCTATCTGATTACAGCATGTTTTCAACTATTCGCAGTAACCAATAACGACGAAGGGAGGCTTTGCTCCGAAATCCTCACCATCAAAGGAATATCGGTTTCAATTCACTGTGGGCAATCAGTGTATATACATAAGCCAATTGAGAAGTGAATGAAGGAAGGCATCTATTTGTGCTAACTGAGGCCGTTATCGAATTACTGGTTGTGCGTGCAAGCATTACCGCTGTTCTGTAATTTTCTCTGTGTAGCATGTAGCGGGAGGTGGGCTCTATTTACTATTTCTGTATCCTGTATATCATCGGTATATTGCCAGTTAGGGACAGGTACTTAAAGTATATTCCTTTAATAACTGCAACGAAGCGAACAGCGTGAGGTGTGGTATGAGAATAATGGAGGCAAATGGAATACAATAAATCATTTGGGCTCGTCAGAGTTGCAGTGTCGGTTGCGTATAAAGAGTGGGCCATCTAGTGGTTGCTTTATAGTGTCATAGGTCATTTTGACACTGACAGCTGTTTCGCGCTCGAAAACTTGACAGAATGTCAGTATCATACCTCCGCGGAACGAAATGAGTCGCTTTACGGTTGAAAAACGTTGGGAAATATTGAAAACTTATTTCCAAAGTGAGTTCTGGCCCAAACAGTGCGTTGTTTGAAAATAAGTTTCGGCCGAAATGAAGTACTCACCTGTTGTACGCAAGTTTGTGGAAAAAGTTCGTGAGACTGGTCTGCTAGTGGACAACACTCATGGTCCCTGTCGTCGTACGGTGCGCACAGACGAGAATGTGGGTGCTGTGCGGATTGTGGACTGGTTGGACCAATTTTCTTCGAAAATAAGTCTGGGAACAACATTTCGGTTAAATGTGGGCATTATACAGAGCCGAATTTTTTTTTACTGAAATTGCCACACAGCCCATGCCGCAATCGATCTTTTGCTCACCAAATTCCCAAATCGTGTTATCAGCCGTTTTGGCGATTTCAATTGGCTGCCTCGGAGCTGCGATTTGACCTTTTGGACCTTTTTTTGTGGGGAACCGTGAAGGGCCGATGTTATGCCAACAATCCGGACACGATTCAAGCACTTAGGGCCAATATCATCCAAGCAATCCGTGAGCTACAGCCCGAAACATCAACATCAACAATTCAATTCAATATCAATCCAATTTATTAAACAATATTTATAAGTACAGTAAGACTTGGTCTTTTATAGTACAAAGAGGGTTTAAATGTAGTAACAAAGTTCTTAAAACTAAAAGGAAACAAATAGTAGTGTTGTACCTAACTTAATAAAGAAGAAAGTAAGATTAGATACAAGACAAAGTTAAAAATAGAGAAAAATGAGAAGAGATAGAAAGAATGGCCCTATTGCTGTGCTGTGAAAAAATGTATAACTTCAGATTTAAAGCGAGCGAATCTATTTATACCTTTGATATGCAAAGGCAAAGAATTCCAAAGCCTGATTGCATGAATGTAAAACAGTCGGGAAGAGTTAAGATATTTGTGAGAAGGTCTTGGAAAATTGGAGTGACAGAATGAACTACTGCGAAGCCAGCTGAGGCAGCCACTTGAACAACGTTGTGTTCCATAATTTGTACTCTTACTATAAAAGCCATAATGCATTGGAAAAAATTATTTTTTTTAATTTTATTGCCGAACTGTCAATGTCAAAATATTTTCATCATGGTGATGTACACGAAGGGACAATTATGCCCAAAACACATGTGCAGAAATTCTGGACGCAGCACATAATGCAGTGCTGCAAGTAAAACAGATGTTCATAATATTATTTAACATGCATTGCATCGGCTAATATGGCTACTGCCATACACCCACTAAGCAGCGGATGTGTTTGCAACCAAAACAAAAACAACCACGATCACCAAATGTCAACAGCCGATGATGCCAAATACTTGAAATTGCAATTTATTTTCTTTTGTGTTGTGGTAGGCTTGAATTTTGCAGCTTATTTAAAAATAGAGGCATGTGGCAGTGATGCGGTGAGTGCAGAATTTACGTGTGCCTATATCCATATAAACATGTGTATTCTAATCTTGCAGCACGGTGAATTCTGCACTTGTGTTTTGGGCATTAATTAATATTTACAACCCAAATTTCGACTTTAAGAACGTTAACGTCAATATTCGACCATATTCTCGTCCCAGTAGACAAGCAATTCACAGTCTAGTGACAAAAATTTGAGTCGGATTTTGATCAGCTTGACGTTGCCGTGCCAGTGAGACTATGTTTCGCCCGCATGTGTGGAGAATATTGCTGCCGTAGAGGCGTCCGTCGCAAACGAGCCAAATCAAACAATTTCACGACGTTCTCAAGAACTGGGCCTCTCCAAGACCACATTATGGTGAATTTCGCTTATAATTCTTGGCCTACACTTTAACAAAATCAAGCTGACTCAAGAACTAAAGCCACTTGATCATATGAAGCGACGTCCGTTCTCGAATTGGACGTTCTCACTGGATATGATGGAAGAAAATGAAGAATTTCATCGCAAACACATCCACAGCGATGAAGCGCATTTTTGGTTGAACGGCTTCGTTAATAAGCACAATATGTGTTTACTGGACAGCTGAGAACCCTCATGTGCTTCATGGAGCCCTTCATCCGCAAAATGTCACTGTTTGGTGCGTTTTCCATGCCGGTGGCGTCATTTCTCGTCGATGAAAACGACCGTCACGTTACGGTAAATGGTATTCGCTACAGAGACATATTGGAACGTTATTTCTTTGAGCAATTGCATGAATTGAACATCAGAGCTTTGTCAAGGTGCAAAAATTGAGTTTCAGTTCGGTAAACGTGTTATCTCGACAAACGGAACGGTCTATTGGCCGCCGAGGTCGTGATCGTGTTACTTAACGCATCCAAACTTTTTTTTTGTGGGGCTACATTCAGTGGCGGATTTGCAGTCCTAGACGCTCTTAGCCCCAGGCCATGTGCCGCCCCTTTCTCAGCACCCATCATTATAGACTCGATATATAATTCATGAATTTACTTAATTCCCACTTTTAATTGATTCAGAAAATTGTTTAACTAAAAGCTAGCTTATAACGCTACTTTATAATATTTTCTAATGTCTCAGGGGCATTTATATAAAATATTTAAAACGGTTTTAGGTTTTGTTTTTAATAAAATAAATATTTTACAATGTGATACAAAACTCGTCTGCACTTAAGCGCAGCAAAATCCTTAAGTAAATATTCGCAATCCAATTTGCTTAAAAATCAGCTTCTAAATACAAGGTGGCGCAAAAGTAATCCTCCTATCAGAAAATGCTATAAATTTTGCGATTGGCCCCTAATGTCAGTTCTGTTTTGGCATTTGTGTAGTAAACACATGCGAAATACACGTTAATAAACAATGTTACGCTACACTGCTCCAGAACGCGGAATATTGGTGACCGATTATTGCTCCACAAGAAGAATCAAAGTTTTTAATTTTTTTTTAAATTACAGCCAAAAAACATCGGAAGGTTATTTTTGCGCCACCGCTACGGCAGTCAAAAGGACGAAACCGATACAGGAAAATAAAAAAATTGTACAACAGAACGTCGCTGGACCAAGTACAAAGGAAAATCCGGCGTTGGCCGATGCGAGTACATATGCGCAAGTCGCGATACATGGAGACCAGTTAAGATCAGATACAATGGATCCGATCCGCCAATTATTAACTGTTATATTAGAAAAACTTGAGCAGCAAAGCAAGATTAATCAAGTTATATTTGACAAATTGAGCAAGCCCGAGTTCAAACCTCGCAAGCCTAATAACAAAACATGAATATGATAGAGTTTCTTAAAATACTGACATGGAACGCAAACGGCCTCCCGAACAAAATTAACGAACTAGAAATATTTCTACGGAAAAACAATATTGATATATGCTTGATATCGGAAACCCACTTAAAAAAGGGACATGGACCCAAAATAAAAGGTTACAGAGATTATCACGCGCATCATCCCTCGGAAAATGCCAGAGGCGGATCCTCTCTTTACATCAAAGATTGTATTAAGCACTCAACAGACATAAAAATAGAACTTGATTCTATGCAAATAAGTTCAGTCTCCGTTGAAGTAAACCATTTAGAGTATCTTATCAGATCCTGTTACTTCCCCCCGGAATATAGACTGACAGACGACGACCTTGACCACCTCTATGACTCATCTGGGTCTAATTTTATTATCGGTGGGGACTTTAATGCGAAACACACTTTTTGGGGTTCAAGATGCAACTCAACGAAAGGCAGACTACTGTACAAAGCCAGTATGAAGCGTAGTGTGGATTTTTATTCGACGGGAAAGCCAACTGACAAAAATAAAATACCTGACCTCGTAGACTTCTTTATTGCAAAAGGACTAAACAAAACTCTGGCGGAAGTCGAAGAATGCTACGATCTATGCTCAGAGCACTCAGCAGTCACCCTGAAAATGGGTGGAAGTATAGCAACAAATGTAGGACCGCCCAGGTTAAGTAATAACAAAACTAACTGGGAGGTTTTCCGAAAAGACTGCAAAGAAAATGTTGCTTTAAATGTGCCACTAAAGACACCGCTCGAAATAGAAGATGAAGTTGACAATCTCGTGGAAGCCATTCAGAGCGCAGCGTGGAAAAACACTCCCTTCTGGAAGATAGCTAAACGGAACAATAAAGTCAAGTACAAGCCTGAAATAGAAAACCTCATACGAGAACAGAGGAGAGCGCGTAAGAGATGGCAACAATCCCGCGCACCCCCTGATAAAACTTATCTGAACCATCTTTGCAACAAACTTAAAAATGAGCTACAGGATCTAAGAAATCTCGAAACTTCTACTTACCTAGAGGGCTTGACTGCTGAAAAGAGCTCAAACTACTCACTTTGGAAAGCCTTGAAGTCCATAAGGAAACCAAAAATGCACTCGCCACCAATAAGAAAAGCTAACGGCGAATGGGCAAAAGGAGACAAAGAGAAAGCGGATCTATTTGCCGAGCATCTAGAAGAAACATTCAGGCCGTTCGATGGACGACCTTTAAACGAAGAACCGAAATCCTACCTTGAGAACAGACTCTTTCGTGTTAGACATGAGACTGAATTCTCGGAATTCAAGGAAATCCACGCCGGTGTTCCGCAAGGAAGCGTTCTCGGCCCAATCTTATTCCTGCTCTACACAAGAGATATACCACAGGATGAAGGGACCATCGTAGCAACGTTCGCAGACGATACGGCTATCCTCGCAATAGATGAGTCCGTCGAATCATCAACTGGAAAACTCCAACGGGCTCTTAATAAAGTATGCGAGTGGACAAAGACCTGGCGAATTGCCCTTAACGAGACCAAGTCGACGCATGTCAATTTCACGTACAAAAGGATAAACAACTTACCTGTTTTCATTAACTCGGTACAAATACCATACGCAAACGAGGCGAAATATCTAGGCATGACCCTAGACGCAAAACTCAAGTGGAAGCCACACGTTAAGAAAAAGCGCGACGAGCTCGCAATCAGACTTAGAGAAATGTATTGGCTACTCGGAAGATATTCGAAGACAAGCGTATACAACAAACTGCTCCTGTATAAGCAAGTGCTAAAACCCTCATGGACATACGGTATACAACTTTGGGGTTGTACCAAACCAAACAATATGACTATACTACAAACATTCCAAAACAAAACGCTAAGAGCAATCGTGAATGCTCCATGGTATATAAGGAATAGTGATATTCATTATCTAGGAATTGCTACCGTGAGTAACGAAGTAACTAACTTTGCTCGCAAACTTCGTACTCGTATTCATTGTCACTGCAATAATGAAATAATCCGTACTCTGGATGTGACAAACCTTGAGCGCCGACTACAAAGAACAAAACCGTTCGACCTAGCGCCATAAGGAAAAACCGCATGTAATGACGGCATTAGTAGGTGCGTTCGCTGGAAAGCTACCTACCAAACGTGAATAACACTACAGAAGTGTAAACTACTTGTTAAGGTAACTTAGTCGTAGTCATCATCATCAAAAAATTAAAAATGAGAGGAACAAATTTCATACTACTATGAGCTCGTGCGGCCGGATCTCATAGTGCCTCTCTGAGGGGTGAGGTTTAGCCCGTAGGCAGATGAGATATATCCTGAATCGGGCATAACCAATGGTACGGGCCATTGGTATCTTTTGAAGATTACTCACCTCCAGGCGCAACCAAAAAAAAAAAAAAAAACCTTGTATATGTTAAGCAAAGCAAGATCGTTTAACCTCTGTTCCGTCATTTTGTATAAGCTTAGTACGCTGCTCGAGATTTTATTCTTTAAAATAATAAATCCTTAATGAAAGGCCCTTTATAACAGCAAGACGAATGCTACAAGCTTCAGTGTAATCACTGAAAATTGAACTCTTTCGCTGATTTTAGGCACAACATGTAATCGGCGGAGAAAATTCGACGAATTACTGGAAGGCGGTAAGGAATGTTTGCAAAAACCATTTGCAGAAAACTTATAGCTTCTGCACTTCGAAAAAACTTTTAAGAACTGGCTATTACCGAAATATTTCAAAAGAAAGCCTGTTCCCCAGGGCTACACTTGAAAACGAGGTGATAGATATGAAATGGCCGTACGTGCGTCTGTAGAAAAAGAACACCAAAAGTTCATGTTGAATGAAGTGTTCAGCTGTTCAGAAGCAATGCCAAGCGGTTTCTGAGTTAGAGATGCATCAAAATTTTAGTATGGTACCCCGTTGCGCCAGCTATATATTCATTTCTGACTTTATTCTTTTAAATTTCATTAAAATCAAAGTGTACACCATTCAATGGCTCAGAATACCCAGAATATTAACTATTCCAAAGGCACTTTCAATCGCCTTCTTTGCTGCCCCAAACTATCCTGCGTCCAGTGGGTCGTCACTCCCTTAACCTGACTCTTTAAGCCTTCTTCAAAATATAAAGTAAATTCCAACTGTCAACAAGATAATGCACTTAGCGTCTGTCAACTCCGTAATCATATTTCGGCCTCAGTCCCGGCGAAATTAAGATTAGTTGCTTAAATACAGTATGCGCCCGGTCTCAACTGGACAAAACGTCGGCTGAGAGCTGTTCCATAAATTAGAAATCATCCTTTGGAAATTGGATTTCCGTCCCAAGGAGCCTTTTAATTTCCTGTCGCACACCTACCCTCCCACAAAAACACTCTGCAGACTGTTTAAACAAGTTTTGAAAGACTCTCTCTCTCTATCTCTTGGGAGTTCGGTTTCATCTCGAACGGAGGGCGAATTAAATGAACTCCAACTACTGGGAATTAACGCACTTCCTCTGCTCGTTAATACTTCGCATAATTGGCAGGCAAACAAACTTCTCGTCCTTTTCCTAGTCCCATACGGAAGAGAACACCCATTTTAATCATACCGCCTCTTGGGGTCGTAACACATCCAGGTTTTAGCAATGTAAATACAGTCCCCTACTTGACCTAATTTCACCAGCTGCCGTTAAAAGGATATGCGTACTTAAATGTCCCGCTCCGGTTATACAGATGTAGACACATACAGCACTATCTCCGAACAGACATAGGTTGCATGCCAACGAAGTCAAACAAAAAAGGAACAAAAACCTAGACTAAGCTGGAGTAGATATAACTACCATTGTCAGCACTCTCTTCCGTAATGCGCCCCATCTCCAAGTCCGCCCATCACCGCCTTTCGAGTGTCACGGTAAGAAGCATCTTCTGATTAATATTGCTCACGTAAGCCCCCACGCATAGGTGTATTTTGTGTTGTGTCTGCAAAAGGATCGAACTGCAGGGCTGTGCTGTCGATGCGGAAAGAAGAGTTTTGTTTGCCAACTTTCAGTCGCAACAATTGATGAAACAGACAGTCTCTGGGGGATAATTGAAATTGTCGTCATATCGATCCATGAGCAGAGCTCACAAAAGAAAGGGAATAAGTTTGCCATTCACCGAATCAGTCACGTATAGATATGTCGCTACGCTATGACGGATTGCTTGTGCTTTCAACGTATCATCTTCTTTAATGCCAGCGATTATCGCTGTCAGCAAGATGACATGCGAACTCGTGAATCATGATTACATTTCGGGGCGACATGTGTGGGGCTCTTTCTGTCCCATGAGCTCTTAAATTGATTTAATTTGGCTGTGGTATTCCGAGAATTGTTCGCTATTGACACAGATTGGCCGTCTATATAGCAAATTTTCCAGGATCCATAGTTACCTTGGTACACGACTGTGCAGCGGTTATGGAATGTTACTTTTTTGCGACATATTTTGTCAACGATGGAAATTTGGTATATTTAGGTCAGATAATTTTAAAGCCAAGGGCGGTAAACATGGACATGCCAGAAGGATAATTACGTACAAATAGAACGACTCTGCCGACCTATATCACAGAGGAAGTCTGTTGACGCAGAAAATGAGGTGAATATTTAATCTATAGAGTCAACGATGCTTTATGAATGCTGCGAGGATATGAATGCTCCGAAACACATAACAGGGTGGCGCAAAATTAATCATCCAATTGCGTTTTTACCCGACTGCACACAGAGAGGGTCATGCGTTTCGCGCGTATCCTGTGTACGTTCCATCGGGACACCCTGTGGCCTAAACGACTTTACCGATTTTGAAGGGTGAGATGTCATAAGATTCGTATTCTTCCCCGGAGTGTCATAGGCTAAACAAAAAATATATAAATCTAAATTTAAAGAAAAACGAAAAAAAAAAACCCAATTGTCACACAAATGTCAGTGAGAAATGTCAAGATATGGAATACACTGAACTGTGCAATAAAATACAATCTGATCTAATCACAATAGTATCGCAACTCATACCCAGCAAAGTTACGCACCTAGCGGAATCTACATTTCAACTCAACATCGCAACTGACAGCCAAATATCACATCATTTATTTTTAGTGGATAGTGTTACCATCAAACGAATATTATGCTGAGTGTTAGGCTCAAGTCTAGGTTCGTTCGCGTACGCGGTGTAAATCGAACGCAATCGATATAAATCAATCGCAATCACTCATCAAAAATGACAGAAAAAGAGCAAATTAGCAAAGTAACGAGTAACGAGTGGTTCCTCTCTTGGCTCAAAACAGCTCAGAGAATTTCAACAAATCGGAAGATCTTGCTAAACATGCCAAAACGGGAGATTACGCGACCAGGAAACGCTTCCATCTTGTTGAAACCACATTTTCAGCAAACCCCGCTCGTCCAATTCCTTCAGTAAGAAGTCGTTTATCATGGCCCTGTAGCGTTCGCCAGTAACAGTGACAGTATTGCCTCTCACTCACTTGCCTATCACTCCTCCCGCGTGAACGCCGCACCATACAGTGGCTTTGGTTGGATGTAATGGCTCTTCGTATATCACTTGCGGATTTTCAGTTCCCCAGAAATGAAGATTTTGCTTTTTGACGTTTAAGTGAAAATGCGCCTCGTCACTCCTGATGATTCGAAATTCACGCGCCGCTAGTACCACCGACCGACTATTGGTCAAAAAAATCGACACAATTATTCCACGCTTTTGCGGAGTATAGCGCTTGTCTGTTTTATACTGCAGCTGTCTAGTTCACAAATGTCAAATGTGATTGACGTACGACGCCATTTGCAAAATAACATTAATTAATCAATTTTGCGCCACCTTGTACATAAGAGCAAATATAAATGGTATAAGAAAAACAGTAGGGTCTCTGAATGGGTGTAAAAACTCCTGGAGGGAAGCAAAGCTCGGCATAAGTAGGGACTTTCAAAAGAGTAAATGGGAGTATCGTACTCCTTTTTACTCCTTTTTCGTCTGTCGTACTCTGGTACTTCCCAACGGCAAAATGTACTCCTACTTTTAATTTCGGATCGAACTATTCTGACTTTGTGAATAGCAAAACCAAATTTTACTTTCTGGAAGATGCAATCAAATTTTGTTCGTGTTTGATTTTGTTACATTCGCGTAGAACAAACTCTTGCGGATCCTGGAATTTCCCTTCCTTCTATTAAAATATTTTTATAACATTTATGCCTTTTTTTATGAAATATGAAAACGTCCGCCGCGGCATCTCACGATGGCACGGTTTAAAGAGGTCCATTTTTTTGCGAACCAGTTGCCTCGAATTTGGCCACCAAACGTTGAAGAGTTGCCTTTGAAGGGCCACCGCGTCTGCCGTAAAATGAGCGCAACGTTTGCATTGACGAACACTTATTTTGACACTTAAGTCAGAGACTGAATAATGAACACCAGATTAGATAGACTTTACCAAAACAACATGGCCGCCACAGACATCCAACTTCGGAACCGTTCCAATTGAAACACGCTTTTCTAAATTTAAATTTCTTAATTTTCGTTCTGTACTACACCCGGTACTTCCCAAAAATGTTCTACTAAAAGTAAATAAATAGCTGGCGCAACAGATTCGTAGGTACTCTAAGCCTGGTTCTCACAACCATTCGTTTTGTGTGAGTCATTTCATTTTTGAGACGAATCTACAATTTGATGTCGATTCCAAACAGCTAATTGAGACGCTTTTTCATGACAGTTATGCTCTCGGATGTTTGTCAGACCTTCGTGAGAGGTGGCGCAGTAGAAAAAAAAAAACCATAAGTTGGAATTTGGGTTTTTTTTTCGGGATTCAAACCACTAAGCCACTGCGCCTACTCTATTGCATTCCCCAACGAGGTAAGTGGCCAGGGGCTTTTGGCCATACAACAATCATGGACGTATAAAGTGTAAAATCAGTCGGGGATCTCGTCGAGGGAAATCGTAACCTCGACCTCTGCTCGCAGTGTTAGATGGTACCCTTGATAGCTTCAAGACCTGCATGGGCTTGCTGCCTTCATATAGAACCGCAATCTGATTGATTGCCACCGTGACTATGGCTGATGTCACCGGGTCGCAAAATCTACAAAAGGCGGACCTTCTAAAACCTTTAACTTGAGTTGATGAAAGAATCGGAAAGTTTTGCCTTGGTCCTTTTGGATTCAAAATAAATTCCGATATTAAGTAAAATAAAAGCGAACAAGACCAGAAACTGCTCAAAGGATAGCGAAGCTGTCATCTTATTTTTGAAATACAGTTAGAGCTCCGATCTCGCACTGATTCAGACGACACTGACATTCTGCAGCTGAGGTTTTTGGCACATATGCCAGTCCAGAAGTTTTTCGAAAAAAAAACCAAGCACGCTAATGACCACCACAACCATGAATAGGTTCTCAAGCTTAAATAAAATCGAAGGCCGATTGAGCCTGGAAGTTAATTTTAAACAGCGCCATCTGCCGCGAACGCCTGACAAACATTCAGGAGTACGACAGCCCGGGAAAGTCTTTTAGTTTTGGTGTTCGGTCCATGATTTGGATACTTTTATCCTGGTCAAAAGCGTTTTACAACTGGGACTCCAAGACGTGCTACGGAATCCGTGACATCTGATTGGCTAGGCACCTTCTAGTTAAATCAAATAAGGTTAAAGCTCAAATAAAATATTCGGAAGGGAAGTTGAGTTTAATTATTTGTTTAGATAAATGCGTGTGGCTCACAAAAGACAAGTACGCATAAATGTCCCTCTCGTCACAGTGGCTCGCTTTATTCCGATATGAACTTAAATGCCCGATTAGGGACGACATCCCGAGGTTTAACATAAATTAATTAAAGCCCTCACTGACCCTTTGCCACCCAAGTCACTTAATACAAGCAAGATTCACTTCAACGAATCTACCCCCAAGGCAGTGACCTTTGCAAGCTCACGGCCTGTATGATACAATCTAAATAACAAAACAAGGATCTGTACGGCGGAATTGCTTTCACAGTATAAAAGTGAAACTATTTAGCTTTTCCGCCTCGACGTACGCTTAGATCCGCAAACAGGCCAAAGCGTTCGACTAACAAAGGAATTGATTTTTCAGTAACGGAATTGTTTCCAAGGATATAGAGGGACTTTTCTTGCTGTCCTTGGATAGAAGCACCCAACGACATGCATGAACTTGGTTAAATGGTAAATAACTTCTCGGCGGCATCGTCGACGGCTCGTGCTGCTGCAGAAAATAATGAAAATCCAGTTAAGCCTTATCCGATTGAAGCGTGCGATAACTTTGCTGTGTGTTGTGTGCCCTTGAAAATAGTTATAAGCTGATAAAAAAATCTCCGATAACAGCTCCACTGCCTACAGACGAGACACATAAACCACAGTAAAGGCAATGGTTCGAGATTTGCCACACTAATTCCAGCTTCATCCTTTCTGCATGATGTCTCTCGAAAGATAGAGAGGAAATGAAATTTCCCATTTAATTCGGATGGAATCCCTTTTCAAATGTTAACGTCTCCAGTTTGGAATGTCTGTCTGAATTTCTTGTTCTTTTCCTTTCTTTTTTGAATAATGGAAATTGCACAATATGTCGGTGCGGTTTCCACACAAAAAAAGGGTCTGCCAAAATTTCACTTTACTTCATGGCCGTGCATACAAAACGTCATAAATCCTCGCCTCTATGTTTAAACATTAGGGTACCTACTTGGTATAAATAACAAACCCCCTAATCATATCCTTTTTATGATTTGAAAGTGTGTTACCCGTCTACCGCTTTCTCGTCTGCCATTCAAAACGGCAGAAATTTATTTTCTTTGCGCGCTGGTAAACAGTAGAAACTTCAACAATTTCACTTGAAGAGACTTCAAAGGATGTGCGTCGGGTTCGACGACCCAAGAATTAAACGAAAGGATTTTTTTTTATGGGCGGCTCGGCACGGCTCGCAAATGTTTCTGTTGACTGGCGGAGTGTGAAAGAGCAACCGGTCCTCTGAATGGAGGACGATTCGGTTTTAAAAGCTTTATAGGCCATAAACGATGCGGATAAACAATTAGAATGCGAAAATCGATTCGGAAGGACCTTCTGGCAGCGTGGAACGAGGTCAACGGGTGAATGTTCAAAGTCAAATATTCGTAAGGCATTTCGGGTGTTTTTTTCGCTCCCGCATGGAGAAGTGTTTCATTTTAATGGATTGCTTTGATGCGGGGCGTATGTGGAACCTTTTTTGGGGGCAAACTGAGATGCGGGATAAGAGTTTAATTAAATGAGAAAGGAGTCGCTTATGGAGTAGAGTTCGTGGAATGTAAGGCGAAATTTCAACGGATTGAGGAAAGGGTTAAAGGATTTGAGATATAACCAGCAGTTTGAAAGGATAAATTTCCTAGCAGAGATTTGCAGGGGAAAAAGTTGATCTTCTATGTAAATCACTGGGGATCATCCAATTTGTGTGTTGCTGTCAGCGTGATAGGTGGATGTGAACGTTCTGACTTATGGTTCTCAAAAGCCTCCTTAAACTGTGAATGTCACCCCTTTTAACTAAGCCGCATCTAACGAAGTATGTCGGTAATATTTAGGTCCATCTGTACTTGGGGCACAAATCGATGCCAGAGGAACGGGCTTTCAGTTTCCATTGAATTCAGTTGATTTATTCTGAAGAAAATCTGTAAGGATCAGATTATTCAGCGCATCATATATGCAATGCGCGATACTAATAAAAATAATCATATTTAGTGTCAAAACTACATTTTGCGAACTCACTATGGCGAAATCTTCCATAGAAAATTGCCCATTCTGACCTACCAAATATATAGTGTGAAGATTCAAAATTATTTTTTGTAAGGTTCAATGTATATTTTAGGAGAGGGTCGTGATCAGTTTTATTTGTACTGATTTGAAAAAAAATCCCTCTAGAGTTAGGTATACAGGTTCGTATTCAGGGTTGGATGAGTCCAGGGTAGGATAAGCCCTCTGTGAAATGATGGGCTTCGCAAAGTACTTTAGAACTTTTAATTTTGACACTGACAGCGTGAAAACTCGGAATAGACAAAACTACTGACTCATGTACCAAAACAGCTATGGGTTTGAGCATTTTCAAATATTGCGAGTCGAACAGTGCGAATTAAAAAAAAAGGTGATTTTGAGTTGTTTTGACTTACCAATTGCATCTACAGTTTGGCAAGAAAGGATCTTGTGGCTGGGCATTTTGGCATTTCAAAATAAGCTAAAAGGGCGAAGAAAGGACAGTTTTTTATATCTCTCTGAGCAAACAAAAATGCATTCCAAATACTGAATCTGAAGAAACACCATTCGAATTCAATAAAAAGAGAAAACGGTTTTTTTTTTTGTTAATTTTTATGTGTAGTATAATTATTTAGGTCTGTAATATATTTTCGTGGGAAATATCGAGGAGTTTTTCTAACAACGGCATGGGTATTTTTGATAGTCGTCGTGGGCAAGTTAGTCCCAAAAGTCTGGCATCATTTTGGCTTTTTTTCTGGCGAAAAGCTGAGGAAGTTAAACTGGTCTAGTTTAAGCAGAATGGCTCTATTCTTATAACTACTATTCTATTCTTATCCTGCTAACTACACAGAAATATAAATCACGTTATTTTTTATTTTAATATATATTATACATTTATATATTGCTAAAGGAATTTTATTTTTACTAAAAATTAACTCTTTCGAATTAAGAGGTTAAATTTAAAATTAAATGTATGTAGGATCGCCTTGTCCTTCCACGATCCACAAAAAAAAAAAACATTGTTCAACGCAATGGAGAATGCCGGGAAAAACGATCCGGTGTAGAGAGGGAGGCGAGTCGTCGGTGTGGTGTGCTACCTCCGGTTAAGTCGAACTGTTTGCAGCGCGTCGCCAATACGGTGTCTTTTTTTTATTATTCGCTAACATTTAGTTGAAACTTTAAAAAACCAATAAAATTTCACATTGAATTTGCTTTTTATATGTGACAGTGTTCAATAATAATAAAGAATTCGGCCTCCCCTTCCATCCCAACGCTCATTCACAATGACATTACAGCTGTCAACTCTTTAGACAAAGCCAATCTGCTTGCTGCACATTTTGCAGCCAGCTCAATGCTCCCAGATTGCGCTTTGCCTCCACCTGTACTTGAGAGCGTCGAACACACCATGGGACAAATCCATTTTCGCACTCGTACAGTGGCAGAGTACTTCATGACCTCAACATAAATAAATCCGCTGGTCCAGATTGTATTTCCCCAATCGTTCTGAAGAGGTGTTCTTCCACGCTGGCAAAACCACTGCGTAAGCTTTTCCATCTGTCCTATTCTTCTGGACTCTTCCCGAGAAGGTGGAAAACTGCATTTGTCCAGCCCGTCCCCAAAAAAGGCGAATCTTCTTCTCCCACCAACTACCGACCCATAGCACTTACATCCATTCTTTCTAAGGTCATGGAAACACTGATAAATCGTCAGCTCACGAAATATCTTGAATCACGAAAACTCATTAATGACCGGCAGTACGGTTTTCGTGGCAACAGATCCACTGGTGATTTGATGGCTTATCTCACCGAAAAGTGGAACCAATCGCTACATCACTCCGGTGAAACGAAGATTGTTGCGCTTGATATTTCAAAGGCATTTGACAGAGTTTGGCACCAAGCTCTTTTATCGAAAATGCGTGCATATGGGATCGATGCGTCTCTTCTTCAATGGATTAGAAACTACCTTTCTGGCCGTTCAATTCAAGTTGTCTTGGACGGTTTCAAGTCTGAAACTCACCATATAAATGCTGGTGTTCCCCAAGGCTCCGTTTTGTCTCCGACTCTCTTTCTCATTTTCATAAATGATCTCCTGTCGGCAACATCTAATCCAATCCACTCCTTCGCCGATGACAGCACCCTCAGCTTCTCATATTCATTCCAGGACTCACGTCCCTGCTCTTCGGCCGTAGAACTGGAACGGCAACGTATGTTAAGCTCATTAAATTCCGATCTCGACAGCATTATAAAATGGGGTTCAGCCAATAGAGTGGAATTTAATGCTTCAAAAACACAATGCTGTCTGCTGTCATTAAAGCGAAACCAGAATCCTCAGCCATTATCCATGAATGGCACTTGCATCGCCGAAACCGAAAGACTTTCCATTCTCGGTATGTGTGTCCATGACAAACTCCGTTGGAATGACCACATACACGAAGTCGCCAAGAACGCTGCGAAATGTCTAGGTTTCCTTAAACGGTGCAAAAAATATTTTACCCCTTCTGATCTGGCTGCCATATACAAGGCGTTCATTCGCCCCAAACTTGAGTATAACTCTCATATCTGGTCTGGTGCGCCCAAAACCTCACTGCACCTGCTGGATAGGATTCAGAATCGTGCTTTAAAACTTATTGGAGACACAAATATAGCGAATTCTATAAATTCGCTTGAACATCGCAGAAATGTAACATGTCTTTCATTGTTTTATCGCTATTTTTACAAACAGTGCTCAAATGAAATTGCCAGCTGCATTCCACCCCTTCAACAATTCAACCGCAATACTCGCCAAGCCAGGAATGCCCATCAGTTTACCCTTCAGCCTATTTTCGGTCGTACTCTGAAATATAGAGATTCTTTCATAAGCCGTACAACACGAATGTGGAATGCCTTGCCCAGCTCGGTCTTTCCCCCTCGGTGCAACTTGCAGACATTTAAAACCAATGTGCATCGGAATCTCCTATCTTCTCTATCCCAATTTCCTTAACGCCCGCGCTGTGTACTTCAAACTACACCATAAGAGTAGTCACAACCTCTTTAGCGCGTGTTTATTATAAAAAAAAAAAAAAAAAAAAAAAATGAATGAACCCTATCCTGATCCTACATGTATTATAAAAAATGTTCTTCGAAAAGTACAGTGGGTGGCACTTTTCAGAAATAAAGTTGTTGGCACCCAAAAATAATGTTTAAATAAAATCTACCTTTTTATTAAAATGCATTTAATGCTTCTTTATTACACAAAAATCCGCTAATTAAGTTATATTTTTAAAATATACATTAATCCTTTAATTAAAATAGAAATAAAAAAAAGATTGTATCTATTCATTTATTAATTTAGTTTTTGTATTTAACAATAGAATTTGGAACTTTTAAGGACCATAGCTAAAACGAATTTTAAAATTTTAATTAAAAAAAAAATATTACCGAAATAGGTAGATATAGTTGTACCCGATCCTCCTCGTAACATTTTTTCTATAATGGCATTTTCCAATTAAATAAGCGTCACCGTCAAAAGTACAATGAACAAGTTACTGGCACCCGCTGTTAAATCAACGAGTATTGTTATTCTTTGCTACAATTATTGGCACCCCTCTTATTTAATACACCTGCATATAATTTAAATATTTATACTCAAATTAATAATATATATTCACATTTGAAATAGCTAAAGGTCTTATATATATTTTGAATAAAAAATTCACAAAATTTAGCACAAGCAAAATCACCGAAAGGTGTTTATAAGTATTGACTGAAGATCGTCTTTAATAAAAGAGAAGTGTGAAAATGCTACGAATTTATTATAAGTTTGGAGAACAAAAAAAAACGAGTGTGCTTTAGACCACACGACTGAAGTAAAACTTCTTTAGATCAATTTTCTTCAATAATTTACTGGCTATGAGAGGAAGAGAGCAAGAAAATGGGCGCGGGCACTGCTCCCTCTTGCTCCTACAGTATGATACAGACAATAGGCCACGGTTGCCACTTACAAAAAAAAACTCAAATTATTTGATTTGATTTTGCACAAAATTACCAGCTGCCAGAAGACATGGGAGATCATCTACCTATTTTCTTCTAACAAACCCTTAACAAATTAGAGTTTCATGTCTGTATATGAATAATATGATTAATTAACCTATCCATATCTCAATATAGTTATAAACAGGAACAGAAACCATTTCGAAGTTCACCATCTGTCAAAAGAAGGAAATGAGTGCATTCAGTAATTTGTTGAACAGCGAATAAAACAGTTTTTTATGGATGGTGATGAAGCATATGCAAATAATGCAATGCGTTCACTTAAATGAGGTGATTTCGGGTTCGCATTCTTGGTACATCTGCTCAAAAATTTATCATAACCAGATAAAAATTACCAAAAGTCAATAAGCAAACAAAATTACCATATTTGTTAAAAATTACTAAAGTGGCAACCTTGCAATAGGCGTGTCTTAGATATACGAAACGTAACTGGCTATGAGAGAATGAAAAGAAACTGTGTCTCTGTTGCTCCTACAGTGTGATACAGATAATAGGCATGCACTGCAGTGATACCAGACTTTAGAGGCAGGTTATCCCACGGTTATACTCAATATATCCCTTTTATGTTTACAAAATAAATAAATTTATTATTTAAAAAGAAATACTCGTGATTCATTCACAGACACATATGTCATTCTATGAAATAGTTTAGGGAAATAAAATTACTTCAAAAAAGCAAATGAAAGCATTTAGATATTTTGAATGACTTTTTTCTAAACATGAAAACATTTAATTTGATCGTAGGTTGAATAATTTTTTTATTCTTAATGAAATGAGCAATTGGGAACAAAATTTGACCAAAATGTAAAATCGCTTTCTCTTTGTACTATGAGGTCTGAAAAATCCCTTTGTCCCTTCTAACTTATTATTAGTGAGAAAATCCCGTAAAAAGTGATAAATGCCCCAATCTGGTATCACTGCTGCACTGTAGGATGTGTCTTAGATAATGAAACATAACTGGCTGGTAGAAAGAGAGAACGAAAATGTGGGCGTGCATCTATCTCTCTTGCCTCTACAGTAATATTCGAAACGAAACGTAACTCTCTCTCTCTTTTAATCTCACTAACTTATATCTCCTTCTCAACTTCCGCTCGCAATTTCCGTAACGATTTTGTGACGCATTCACCAGCTCACCCCCCAAGTCAAGCGTGCCTAAAGAAGTTTTACTTCAAAAAACGTTCTCGAAAGAAGTAGCTGAATCGCTGTCGAGCAGCGAGGTGTCAACTATACTGTATCCGTTACGCTAGTTAACGGAGATAGATCACATAACTGAACGGAAGGTCGAGGGTCACTTTGAGGGCCGTTTGCTCATACGATTCTTATCGATTTAAGTTCAACTTAAATACTTATAGGCTACTTTTTTAGAGCATAAACTGTCACATAAGAGTTTATGTTTAAATTCGCCATGAGTCGTATCAGCAAACGGCCCTGAATTTCTAGGCAATTTAAAAAAAAAAAAACAGTAGAAGGCCCACCTTTTGGTAAGTGGATTTGTAAGGTGCGCGTATTTCTCAGTAATAATGATCGAAGGAAGCATCGAATTCTCCACTTGGGCAGTATCATATCGTCTTTCATAACAGTAAAGCGTGAGGTATTTCTCACAACCTTACATAAGTTTTTCTATTTTAAAAACAATTCGGCCAAGGAAGGAAAAAGCTGAACACGCAAAGATTTTATAGAAAATATGTCGGTACCCTGCAAAGGTTTGAAGATTTCACGTACAATGAAATTCCACCGTAACACTCCTAGTGCTATGAAATGAAATTTCTCACTGTAGGAGTAAAAAAATAAATAACAAATTTTGCATTGACGATGGACAGGAGATAAATCATTTATTCATATTGTATGCCAGTTTTGCGAAGGACTCTTTACCTACAGTTGCCTCTCGCTTAGATTTATAAATTTGTAAATTTTTTGTTTGTCCTCGAAGGTGTCTATTATACTCCACCCGCACGAAGGTGTATCCATTCTGCAACAGAGGCCTTAATGCTTCTTTCTTCATCAGTAGCCCTAACTACGCACAAAAGGGATTTTGGTACTCACGCCCATAGGTTCTGAATGAGATTATTGGATCACCATCCGAAGTCTCTTTTCTACACTGTTTTGGGAACAGTACCTGATGCCTTAGAGTCGGGGGAAAAGATTAATACCTAGTTGATCATTCAGTCGGGACACAGTCGGCTCACATTGAAACAAAAAAATTAAAGAGCCCAACTAATTGCCAATACAACAACCTGCCCAACAATTGGGCCAGCCAATAGGTTAATGTGCTCTCAGCCATACCCAAATCCTTCTGAAATAACCCGAGATGTCTAATCGTGGATCGATTTACATATCTAGTCACTTATCTGTCTGACAATTTATGCAACTGCCTAGTAATTGAACACACGTGTGGAAGACATCCTTTCGATGAACAAAAGTGAATACCTACCCGCCAGTTATCCAATTGAGCATCTGTTTCTGAAAATCAAGACATCAAGTCGCAGTCATTTTGCCCCCATTCCATTCCTAGCAAGACAACAGAACAGGTCCACCCCACAGGACATCAAACAATGATGACAACAGACAGACTAGCAACCGAAATCATGAAATGTAGTATTAAAAGGAAAGCAATCAATGTGCGCGTTATGTAAGCTTGTACCAAAATGTATTCAAAACCAATCACCCAAGGTCTAGACAGTGGTTTTCCATTGTAATTCTTTATAGGCCCCGAAAGCAAAGTCGTCCTATTTTCTATTTTCGTTTCGCCTCTGTCAAAATGAAATACTACACACACAATGTGGCATCTGCTGTCGGAATTTTTTCCAGAGCTTAGGCCAACAGTTCACCGTCATTACCTAAATGCCACGATTATCTCCCACCCATTTACTGGACGGAAACAATTCACCGAGCTATCAGCAAACATCGGTTATGGTATTGCCGCCCAAGGCGTCTAATTTACGGATGCATAAATATGCCATCTAATTGCACACCTGGATACATGCGTTCGTTATGGCTGCGGCTACATATCCCTCAAGGGGGTGATTATGGCACATGTTCAAAGTACTAAATCAGCAGACGCTGAGGCGAAATCATTATTGCTCAAGTTTCCAGCGCGCGGGCAATTTTCGCAATGATACATCAAGTCACGTGAAATCAGTTCTGCTGGAGTATGCCGGCGGGCGTATATACAGGAGGCCGAGTAGACACTGGACAAGTTGTTTATTTGCAGATTTTTGGGGCTGGCGCGCGTGTATGGGTCTTTTAGCGGAGGCTTTTATCGCTTGTTCGGACAAATTTATCACCGCCGCTTGACTTCTATTCCAATTATTAGCTGAGCGGAATGGCGGCGGCTATGGTGGGTTGAAATTACCAATCTCGCAGATAAACGTTAAAGTGTGAACTCGGGAGGGAAATTTATCTCAATCGTGTTACCAAATGGAATGAACGTCAGTGTAATTAAATTACAGGCTCACGGGGAGTGCCACGGACGCTGGGTGTATGGCGAAAATAGATTTAGACATTTACCCCCACGAAATGGGCTGCTAGAAAAGTTAATTTAATGGAAGCTGCTGTTCACTTTGATGTGCGGCATTAGTCCAAATTTTAATCCAGAAGGTGGCAGGGCTCATAACTTTTTTTAAGCTTTCAGAGTTATGGGTAAGGATAGGTGAACGAGCGACTTGTACATGTAGATTTTGCAATTGAAAATAAGGTCATTCACACTCAAAGCTTCAATTTAAGGAATGGCGTATAGGACCAGGGTTGCCGTTGCAATAGATATGCTAAAATTTAAAAAAAAAGTCACTAGAAAAAAATTTCCACTACCTACCAATAAAAAAAAAATAAATATTCAATTTTAACAACATTTTTATTTTGATCAATAAATAACTTATAAAAAAAAAACAAATTCAGTCTCAATGTAACAATAAAAAACAAAACAGTTTTTTAAATCACTGCAAATCAGAAATAATTAAATCGATTTCATCTTCATCACTATTTTCATTTACCTCAATATCGGAGGCATTTTCAAAATTATTTCTTAAGAGAACATTTTTAGGAATTTCATATTCATGACAACTTTTTTTTTGTATTTTTAGTTGATTTCTGATGAGCATTATTGAGTTCAAAGTTTTCGTTGACATTTTATTTCTCAACTTATTTTTAACTATGTTCATCATACTAAAAATTCGTTCCACTTCGGCATTTGAATGTGGAAGCGACATTACAGTTCGACCAAGTTGGAATAATTCTTCATAAGTATTGACACCTGCTGCGTTTTTAGAATGCGAAACTTCTCCCCAAAACTTTACGCTATCTTGAAGCTCTTTCCATTTCACAAAATTAATAGCCATCCATTGCTTTAAAATTTGTTCTATGTTTTCGTCCTGAAAACCTAAACTTTTTGCAAGGTCAATGATAGAACGATCTTTTACAGGTCTTAAAGTATTTGCAACTGATAGTAATTCCATTTTTGTTAAAGCATTGTAATTACTTGGAACCCTTTTCTGAACCTCTTTTATTAACTTTATAGTGAAATTTATGCAATTAGTTCTTATACGACTAATCGTATCGCTTGATAATTTCGATTCCGATATTTTAGATTCAAAAACATACCCTAGATATGGGTTTTCTATCAAATGATCCTCAATTGCAAGGGTGAAATAGTCTTTTTCAGATTGTATAGCATCGCGGATAACAACACCGTTGCAGAGTGAACGCAGTAAAATAATTAAGGCATTTAAAAGTTTAAATGGATCACAATGTTCACCCTCAAACACTTTGATTGCAGTTTGCACTGTTCCCAATATACTTTTTAGAAAGAAAAGATATAGACGATAGCTTTCATCACTAAACATCGAGTATAATTGGTCTGCGGTGTAACATTTACTTTTTGTCACGCCAAAATGAAGCTTAAGTTCCTCCCACTGTCCTAAAATTCTAACAACAGCAGGTTCGATAGATAACCATCGGGTGTCACAAACTTTCAAAATGTTTAAAGGCTTTTCTCCACAATTAATTAAATTATAAATTGTTCTATACTCGTCCTTACGTTTTGGTGAATGCGAAAACCAATTGTAACTTTCTCTAATGAGAAGCTCTATGTTTTGCGGCAATGAATTTTCAGAAGAATGGCTTACTGCCAACTGAAGCGAATGGCACATACATCTGATTAAAACTAAGTTAGGTAAATTATGTTCTGTTTCAAGGATAGTATAAACACTTTTTTTCTCTCCTGTCATTACAGAAGCATTGTCCGTCCCGATGCCTACCATATTTTGAATGGGTATTCAATGGTTGTTTAAGCAGTTTATCAATGAAGAAACAATTCCTTGTGCATCATTCTTTTCCAAAAGTTCTAGCGCCAAAAAGGCAGAAACTATATTAGTGCTTGAGGTACTGAAATACCTAACTACAATTCCTAAAAATTTGTTGACGCTAGCATCCGTTGACTCGTCAATAATAACACTATATTTTGTTGCATTATTTATCTCAAGCACGTTGTTACTTCTAAAATGTTCATTGATTATGTTTGCACATTTAGTTCGATGTAGTTTTAAAGATGCTGTTTTTGAATCACGAAAGGCTTTTTTACATAACTCACTTAGGTGATCAATTTGTAAAATTGATGATGATGATGCTATAAAAAGTGCCAGCATACCTTCTGCTCGCAGAGTTGAAAGGTCTTCGTTTTTCTTTGGAAATCGGATAAGCTGGTTTGTCGAAATAAGTTCTTCGTGGCTTTTATGTTTTTTAGTGGAGCAGTGCTTCTTCAAATCTGCAAGTCTTGCATAAATCTGGATTTTACAAAAAGAACAAAAGGCTTTTGTTTGATCGTCAGCAACAGGTTTTATCCATGACCTAAACTCAAACTCATTTTCCCATATTGGCCTGTACTTTTGCACATAAAATTTCTTTTTTAAAGGTAGATCCATCGGGACTGGAAATAATATTAATATCTAGTCAAATATTGTAAGTAACTACATAGTTGCATGCCTACCTTTTTTGTTTATTTGGTTTATTAAAATAAATTTTTGTCACTAAACTTTTGAAAATTCCACTAGATATAGCGACAAAGTCACTAAAACGGCAACCGTGTATAGGACCAACGGCAGGCAGAGTTGCGGCTGTAAGAACATATCGATTGTGGTTTTTTAACCTGGCCTTGTCTGTTCTGATTTGCCTTCTTAAAGATGTGACACCGCCAGTTGGTTGCCAGTTAACTGCGAGGACTCTGAAGATATTCTGTTCATCGGAAGGACGGGTGGCTTAACTTGTTGAGTAACGCTAGCAGACTCACCAGGACTTTCAAGGTTAGTAAGCTGAAATGGGGATGTCGTGTAGACGGTCTCTTAAATCTAGCTCTCATATCGCCAAAGTTTTTTAAGAACACCGTGGGATACAAAAAAGGTTTGGGTGTCCATACTGCAACGAAAATATTATGAAGCAACCAAAGGTCTTGGATAAGGTGTTAGCGAGCCTGGCTTAACCGGAGGATAGATGGAGATCTGTGTCACCTACTAATTTATGAATTGAAAAGCACAAGTGCAGCTTTTTTTTGTAAAGCGAATTTGTTACAAGTGAAAGTGGTAGAAAGAAGTCTTGAGCTTTCAACACATTAGAATACTTATCAACGGCTAGGACGTAACATTTCCAAATCCAGCTATAAGCAAGCGAGCTTTGGAAGACGCCCCTTCAAAAATGAACTATTAGAACAGCCTGGTGGCCGAATGTTTGACCTAGTGGACTAAAACTCATCTCCTAGATATGGGTGGAATAAAGTTGGTCTGGGGAATAGAACCCCAGCATCGTGCAGCCTATCTGCAGGGAAAAAAAATATCTAAATCGCGCAGACCCTAGAGGGAAAATTGCCCCATCTTTAAGGGTCTTCTCTGGTATACTGTGTGAACGATTGAACTCATTTGTTATGAGCTTACGATTGACTCCAACTAATGCGACTTCAAGCCCAGTAAGTTAACGGCTTTCAATCTTCCTGGAACCTACACACAAGCCTATGCGGACGATGTCGCCGTTCTGTCTGTCGGTTCAGATCCTTGGGCCAAATCGATGATTGGTGTACAAGAAATGGGCTTTCAGTGAATCCTCTTAAAACTACGGTTGTTCTCTTCACGAGAAGGAGGAAGGTCACTGGTCTGACTCAACTTGTGGTAAAAGGCGTCACTATCCCGATCTCCGATGAAGTCAAATACAGGGTGGGGCACGAATCGTGCTACAAAAATAAAACGTAATAACTTTTTTTCTCTGTGAGTAATCGGCTTATTTTTTTTTATTTTGTAGGTTACTATTTAGATTTATAAAAATGGATGCTTGGGATACGGAGAAAAGAATTTGGATAGTGCAACGGTACCATGCTTTGCAGTCCGTCATTTCCATCCAAAGGGAATTTAGGCGGGAGTTTGGCGGTAATCCCCCGAGTAGATGGACCATTATGAGGTTTGTAAACATGTTTGCCGAATCTGGAAGCATCGCACGAAGGCCGTACCATCGAGATGCCAATGTTCGGGTTCAGGATACAATCGCAGCAGTAGCATCTGCAGTACAGGCCAATCCGAGCGTTTCGACCCGAAACTTATCGGGGCAAATTGGAGTTAGTAGACGGTCATTACAACGGATACTTCATGACGATTTAAACTTGTTTCCGTACAAAGTCCAAATTACTAGCAAGTTAAACCCTCAGGATTTGCCTGTTCGCCTGGAATTTTGCCAAAAAATGATATCAATGGCCGAAGAAGACAACACATTGATCAATTGTTTGTTCATGTCTGATGAGGCCCATTTTGATCTTAACGGCAATGTAAACAAGCAAAATTGCCGTATATGGAAAGAGTCTAATCCAGAAATGCTCCATGAGACGGAACTGCACCCAGAACGAGTCACTGTGTGGTGCGCAGTTTCATCAAGGTGTATTGTCGGGCCGTACTTCTTTGAAGAAAACGGTGTAACCGTTACTGTCAATGGGGACCGTTATTTAAAGATGTTGAAGGAGTTTTTTTACCCAGAACTGCGCCGAAGACGTATACCATTCAACAGCGTTTGGTTTCAGCAAGATGGAGCAACTGCACATATAGCCAGACCAGTTATGGCGGAGCTAAACAAAAAATTCGCAAACAAATTAATTTCTAGGAACTCCTAGGTCACCTGACCTGACTGCACCAGACTTCTTTTTATGGGGTTATGTCAAGCAAGAGGTGTATAAAACGAAGCCCAGGAATTTAACTGAATTAAAGAAGTCCATAACGACAATAATTGAGGCGATCCCAACTTCAACTCTTCAGGCCGCAATGAATAGTTTTTTGATCAGGTGCCGCATATGCGTGGGAGAGCGTGGAGTTCATTTGCGATCTATAATCTTTAAAAACAACTAACTATTTAAAATAAAATTTAATTTTCTAACCAATAAAAAAAAAATAAATGAAATACATCGATTAAAAAAAAAGTTATTTGAATTTCTTATTGTAGCACAATTGGTGCGCCACCCTGTATCTGGGAGTTATCCTCGATAGAAAACTTCTTTGGTCCAAGCATGTTGAATCAAAAACCGATAAAGCGCTGTCAACTTTCTGGCAGTGCAGAGGCGCTTTTGGCAAGACATGGGGCTTATCTCCTAAAAGGGTCATTTGGATCTATGCATCGGTTGTATGGTGGAACAGGCATTCGCGGAAACGTGTTACTGCCTCTTTTGCCAAGATTCAAAGAACGGCTTGTCTTGGATGCACAGGGGCCTTCCCTAGCACTCCGGGCTCTGCTCTAGATGCTATGATGAACCACCCCCCTCTTGATATTTTATCGCTGAAAACCATTTCTCGGTTAAAGAGAGGTGGCTGTTGGTACCATGTGCATTGGAATTTTGAGGAACATGTGCGAGAATTATCCTTTGATCCCTGTCTTATGTATATGCCGTCTGACGCAATGACACCAGAAATCGTACTGCGACAAAACTACCACGTCAACTTTCCTCAGGTAACGGAATGGCTTCGGCCAGACTATGAGCCTGGGAAAGAATGCCATCGTGTATTAACGGATGGCTCCAAAACCGGACAGGGGTCTGGTTCTGGAGTCTTTGTGGAAAGTGAGAACATTAGACTACACTACCCCTTAGGTAACCATGCGCCTGTCTTCCAAGCGGATATTTTCGCTATCCTTACAAACAGGTGGAGGGATAGAAGCATATGCGTTTGCAGTGATAGCCAAGCTGCATTAAAAGCGTTGCTTAACCCTCTTACCTCGTCCAAGTTAGTGCTCGAACTCAAGCTTTCTCTGAACTTGGTCGGAAGGCTTAACACAGTGAATCTTGTTTTGGTCTCAGATCACACTGGTATCCAGGAAATGAGATCGCTGATGAGCTTCCCAGACGGGGTTCAGAAGAACCTTTCTCAGGACCTGAACCTGCGTTGGGTCTGCCTGCATCTGTGGTTAGGTCATCCATTGATACTTGGGTTGCTCGTGAACACAAGCGTCGGTGGCGTGACTGTGCTGGGTGTAGGCAGACCAAACGACTGCGTCCGGACATCTGTAAAAGGTCCGCGTATTTCCTTCTGTCTCTTAGGAGAATCGACTGCAGACTGCTTGTGGGCGTCCTTTCGGGCCACCAAGCTTTTGCCAAACACTTAGATGTGTTGGGCTTGAGCGACACCACCATCTGTCCTGCTTTGCTCGCATCAGGTGGCGGATCTTTGGGGCTGATATGGTGAGTGCCGAACATCTAAGCTCTTCATCACTGAAGCTCCTTCTCATCTTTCTTCGAAAGACGGGAAAACTAAGTACATTAATGTAAGGTGTCTGTTTGGCAGTACAATGGACCTGTAGTTGTGTCTGAGTGCTCCATCGGATAGTAACAACCTCCGACGAAAAAAAAAAAAGCCCAGTAAGTCCATGACCACGTGTAATCAGCCGAAGATCCAATCTCTGTTTCATTGGCGTAAGAAGGAAGTAAAGGCCGCTTCACACGAAAATTTCTTCAAGTAATTTTTGGTTCCGTTTTCCCTGTAACGAGCTTTGGATGACGAGATAGAATCCTCCTAGCTGTACGGCAGCAATTAGCTGTTCAGGAAATGGCTAGACAATGGCTAGGGTGTGAAGAACGAATAGATATACCAACGCTCCGGCCTGAAGAATTTTCTATTCCATCCCGTGACAAAGCAGTATAGTAATATACAAGCAAGTGGAATAAATTGACCCCAAAAGGATAATTTGCCGGGACAAATGTTAATATGATTACCTAGCTTCACCTTATAACATTTCTCCTTTTTGGAAGTAGATGTGTTGGATCCAAAAATCCAAGTAAAAAAAGGTTCACAGGGATTTTCAAGCACAATTCAATACACGCAAAGTCCATTTCATTATGGGGAAGCTATACGAACCGAAGAAAAGGTCAAATTGAAGACTTACAACCACAGATGGAAAAATAATATGAAAACATATTTTGCACTTCGTGTTATGGATGTTGTATCTCTGTAATCATCCGCAAGGGTTGTGCTATTATTTCCGCCCCCTTGAGCAGAATACTTTTACCTTTGCTGATAAACTACATCCCGACAAGTCAAACCACACAAACTGGGAGAAAAAAGGTTGAAACCCTTAATCCCAATGCCACCACTG
The DNA here is from genome assembly GCA_916610125.1 of Cheilosia vulpina. Classification (NCBI taxonomy): domain Eukaryota; kingdom Metazoa; phylum Arthropoda; class Insecta; order Diptera; family Syrphidae; genus Cheilosia; species Cheilosia vulpina. The sequence continues at coordinate 70,736,560 of OU744277.1, read as the reverse complement.
CTAGTCCTTAGCGCAGTTATCCTTCCACTTTAATTTTCATGGTGATAATGATTTATAATATTTTTTTTTTGGGAAATGTAGAAGGAGGACTTCAAATGTGGGTGGAGATATTTTTAGCTAATTAATCATCATGGTCGCCCTTGCAAGTATAAATAATGTGTATTTATATGTGGACCGTTAATGAGAAGAAATGTTTTACTCATTAAAACTCGTGGTCGTAGGAGTGATGCTAATTGGAATTGCGTGCAACTTTGAAGTAAGTTTTTGATTAACAAATGCGACAGGGAGCAGATGGGTGTGAGCTTAAATATTTCTTACTACCCAAGTAAAAATTTGACTTCGGTTGTAATTTCTGTAGGCAACCGCTTCGATGGAGCTTCTATGGAATTTATTAACCGAAATAGAGCGATTCCGAAATATTTCTTTCGAAAATAGCTTTTGTAAGACCTCTGCGAAGCATATACACAGACTTGAAAGAGTTAGATCTCTTTAGACATGGTTTAGAAAATGGATGAGGAGATGTGTCGAAAGTGAATTGCTTCCGTAAAGCTTGTGGTTCGAAGCGCTTTCGAGATGATTCTTTAGAGATTCTGACCGCAGTCTGACTTGTCATTCAGTCAACGGCTTGCGATTGTAGGCGGTATAAAAGCACTTACTCTGTCCTAACTTACTTATGAAGGTCTTATAGACGTAGAAATTAACTTCATTCAAGAATACGTTCTTCGAAAGCGATTCTTGTAGCGAGAGATTGAAGCTGGAAAAAAAACTTAAAGAAGTTTAAAGTTCAAAGAAGTTTTTTTACCGCGGATCAAATCTAATCAAGTCCAATACTAATGCCTACAACTATTTTGATACAGTTCACTTAATTCATCGAAAAGCTTTGTGTAGATCTTTAGACAATCTGTACCTCTAAGTTGTCGAGTGTATTCAATTTTAAATAGTTTTCGAAAGGAACTCGTTTTCGTAACATTATAGCCAGAGCCGTCTTAGGTTATGCCGGGGCCCTTGGGCATACAAGAATTTGGGGCCCAATAAGGAAATAAAAAAATAAAAAAAAAAACATTTTATTGCTACAATCTTATAGAATAGCCAAACGTTTTTTAAGAATAAAAATTCATTGAAAAGCTTTGTGTAGATCTTTAGACAATCTGTACCTCTAAGTTGTCGAGTGTATTCAATTTTAAATAGTTTTCGAAAGGAACTCGTTTTCGTAACCTTATAGCCAGAGCCGTCTTAGGTTATGCCGGGGCCCTTGGGCATACAAGAATTTGGGGCCCAATAAGGAAATAAAAAAAAAATATTTTATTGCTACAATCTTATAGAATAGCCAAACGTTTTTTAAGAATAAAAATAATCTATTAAATAGAATAAAAATAATCTAATCATAAATGATAACTTTTATTCATGAAGATTCCATTTAAGATTAAAATTATTTAATTAAAAACTGTAATAGCAATAATACGAATTAATTATTTATACATGTTATTAAAAATCTTAATTTCATCAGGGGGAGGCCAAACATATTTTTTTCAGTAGATTTAGCGGCGAAAGCATTTCTTTTTCGGGATGTTTATCGTTCAAATAAAGTTTTATTATATGCAAGCGATTTTAATTTAGAAAAGTGTTGATGACAATTAAAAAAAAAATGTTTAGACGGCAGAGAAATGCGAAACTACATAGTTTCTCCTCGGCAATTCTCTTGAATTCGGGATCGGCAAAGTTATTGGCTTACCACTGTTGGCATAAAGTCTCTAACAACGCCCTAAATTACTCTCTAAATTTTTTTGCCAAGCTACCTTCGTGGTAAAGACCCTATTGATTAAAACGCGAATAAAAAAATACGACATCCTAAATATTACTTAAAATAGGGCATCTTGTTAAGACACTTGTATAGGAACTCAATTTATTAGCCGGTTCATGAACGAGATTTAATTTGCTGCAACGGAAATGTGAATGGCATGTGGATAACATATTTGAATAGACAAGGCCGTAACACACGAACAACTGAATGCAATAAAGCCCTATTCACTTGTGTGAAAAGGAGTTATGGATCCCTCAAAGGATATCTTCTCTTACAAGTACTTGGCACAGCAGACTGTATTAGGAACAAGCTGCTTGATTGAGTGATAGTGGCAAGTAGAATCCCTTTAAGAAACTGAGCCGTCTGTCAAATGAAAGATGTGTGGTGTCACAACAAAAGCTGGTGATATCAATTTAAGTACAAATAGTAGTTTAAAATATAAAGCTGTTTAAAATAGAAATACAATCAACGTGAGAAGCTCAAGGAGATTCGATAGCTGGCTGATAAATATATCCACACAGGTAAATATTGAATTGTTTTGCAGTCAGTGGGTGTGCGATTTGGAGATGATTCAACAGAAGCAGTTTTATTTAGAAAACTTTGGTAAATAGATGCTTGAGCTGTTTAAATCTTCCGCTTTACAGAAACACGAAGCAGACAGCTAGACTGCTACTGCGCTGAAAAGCGGTAAGCTCAACAAACCCGCAGTTTCTGTCAGTACTTTTGCCGAGCGAACGAATGAGAGTGGGATCACTTTTTCTATCTTACTAAGTCGCGAACTCCATGATAAACTTTTTGTCAACATTTGGGTAGTTTGGTACTAAAAATTCAGATGTCAAGAGCCAAAGTCCCGCTGACTTTGTGATAATGGATATGGGAAGCTCATCAAAAGTGGTCAATTTACATATATTCCGAGTCGACTCTGACGATTTTTTTGGATACAAATAGAGCTACATACGGGGAACACAATTCAACTTGGTCATATCAAGCTAATATCGATCATTTTGCAGCCAAGAGGATATTTAAAAACCCAGCCAAAGGGCAATAAGAACGACCGAACCTTCTTCTCAGAGGCAGAACTCAGAGTCACGATGAACGATATCACCTTAGAGAGTGAAAGGCTGCTTAGCTTATCAAACTTGCCCATAAATCAATACGCTACAGATGCCAACCCTTTGCACAGGACAGTTCATCCGACCGGTAATATATTTTCATATTAAGCCATAACTAATACAATTAAAAATGGTTGCCTCAAAGTAATAAACAATTGGCTGAGCTAATTAATTTGTACATTTGCCTGTGGCCAAACAATGCAGGAGTTATTGGCTGCCGCCATCATAACAGCAGAGCGCTTGAAAACCATAAATCCCATTCAACGATGTTTAATTAAACGAAATGCACACTGCAACAATTAAACGTATACATGGCCGCCAATTGCGGATTTACTATACCCAAACCCAGCACTAAAATGAGTTAATTAAAATGCGGATATGATAAGCGCATGATTTCCACCAACCACTCAGCGTTACCCCACTCGAGAATATATCGATTTTTTCAAACACTAATCAGTTCCTAATCTCAAATTGTATTACCAACCAATCACGCATTATGCTAATGGATTTATGTTAGTCATTCCAACGAGGCGACATTTACTACAACAACCCTGTCCTATTGCAGATAACACAAATGTTGTAAAAACGTGCCTATACACAAAAATTGTCTAAACAAGTTATTGATAGATAATATCGATTCAATGAGACACCCCTTCCCCGCACCGTGGTGTTGTGTATTTCTGGCCGATTTCTGTGGGCAACGAAAATTATGTCGCACAGACGCACTTTTTGCCACGTGTGTCCTTAAGACACACAATCAGTCATTTCAATTCTCAAAAATAAACGGCAACGAATTAAAGTCAAGCGGTTGCCTTAACTTTTGCCTGAATATTAAATTTTCATAACGGATTTTGCGATTCACAGTGGCATTGTTGTGCGCCTTTTGGAATAGTTAAGTACTTCATCTGTATAAGGATAGGAGCTGCTGCTGTATTATAAACTGTTCAGTTTTATTTACTTTTCGCAAGTGTAATATCAAACATGGGACGGGTCCATTCACCTTTCAGACAGCGCAAAAATAAGAGCGTATTCCGCCTCCTTGGTGTTTGAGAGTGCTTTCCGCCTGCCAACAATGCAAAACAGGAAACATACTACCGATGAAAGGTGTCCTTGAATAATAAAGACTTTGTCGGGGCACAAAAACGTACACACATCTAGGACGAAGTGATTTTTTCTGCTGGATCTGTGATTTTTCTATCGAGGAGAACAACACAAAACGTTCTTTATGAGGCGTTAAAAATGTATGCTAAAAGTCCTGAAGCGTGTTGTCGATTTGTCAATGTTTTGTTCGTTCTTTGTATGCATGATGGATGCGAAGCTTTGCTGTGATTGGAGTGCGAGTATATAAAAAAGTTTGCTGCCAGTATATAATGGTAAATGGTGGGGAAGCAGAATTCCCTACCATGAGTTGTGGCGTTTGGCCATATAGAAAGAGTTACGATGGTGTTTTGACAGAAAAGTTTTTACTGTCGGATTTACTGCCGGCTATAATGTGCCAATTTGTTCAGTATTAGAAGTTTTGCTTTTGTTATAATTTACAAAAAAAAAAACTTGTCCTTCAAATGAATTATAGGCCATAAAAATAATTGCCAAATTTTGCTGCCCGTATTTTTAAACCTTTCTCCTACTTTGCAAAAATTACAGATCAGCTTAGCAGGAAAAAATATGGGCGCATTTTAATTTATTTTTAAGCTCTTTGACTTTTACCGAATTTACTTCAATTTTCTTAGATGAATAATTGCCTACATAAAAATAAATGCAACTAGAAAGTTTGCAAAAATTTAATTTTTTATTGCAAAATCTTCACTTTAATTCATCCGTAATTTGTAAAATTCCTTTTTAATTAAATTGAATTTTTAAAATGCTTACTTATTCAATAAAAAAACTAACTTTTAAGAATTAGAATTATTATTATTATTATTAATTATTTCATGGGATAAGGTTTAGAATAAAAAAGCTTTTTTCCTAATATTTTAAAGACCTAAATGACGTCTTTCTTGGTCGTATTTCAAGGTATTTCAAAACCAAATTTCATGAATAATGGACCAAACGAAGGGTAAACTTTCGCTGATGAACTTTCGTATGCATTATTAACTCAGAAACGACAAATTTAATATTTAGCTAGAGTAGTTGATTTACGCAGAAAAAAATAAATGCATTGCATACTAATAGGCTACATTTTTATTTTGCACTAAATATTGCACATAAATACGCAATAAAATAAAACAAATGAAATAAAGCTTTGCTACGATCGAAATTGTTTGCTTTTTATTTGATGAATTATTTGGTTCTAAACGCTCTTAGGTCACCCAATATTTTCCCAAAATCAGGCCTGCTTCAATACCCGCCAGACACTTGGCTTCAAGAATAAAACTACCAATATGACTGAAAATTTGTTGATAAATAAATAATTGGCGCAACAGGTCCGTAGGGACGCTAGGCCTAGCTTCTCACAACCATTTGTTTTGTGTGAGTTTTTATTTTTGGGACGAATGGAAGGGATCTACAATTTTATTCCGAGTCCAAACGGCCAATTGAGAAGCTCTTCTCGGATATTTGTCAGACGTTCGCGAGGAGTGGCGCAGTGAAAAAAAACCTTAAGTTGGAATTTGGGTTCTCTCGGGACTGCGCCGACGAAAATTTGTTTATAGACCGCTTAATCTGATCCTTCAATATTGGGTAGTCCTGCGCAAGTTGCCATACACCTTAGACTTTGAAAAACATAGAAAAAGTCCAACGGAGTAATACAGCATTATCTGAGCATTAAGATTCGCCTTTTACAGGATGAAATGTTGTGCCGTTTACGTCTTGTTCAAACCACACGCTTTTTACATTTTTGAACAGTATCACATCTGTTGCTATTTTGCTACAAGAAATAGCAGTATTGTCCAACTTTTATACAGTTCCGGGCATTTACTCGATTCAATTCAATTAATTACGTGCCTGGCATTGACAATCTTTGGAGAACTTTTTGAATAGCTCAACTCAAAAACTGGTCTACTACTAGTACACTACTACACCTTTTGCTTATGTTCCCGACTGATGAGTTTTATTTTGTGACATTAAAAGTCTTGTTTATATTCTTGCCCGTGGGCAAACGCCGCTTTAGACATGCCCAGCTTCAAAACGTAACGATGACGATTTAAATAGCAAAACACCATTTTCAGCGTCTTCGAAGTGTTGTAAGTTCTCGTTAGACTCGTACTCATTAGCCTCACCCATCACCCAATTCACTCGATTCTAGTTTTCCTAATCACTCGCTTACAAAGTCCTTACTTAACAAAATAAACCACAGTCCTTACCCGGATCAACAACTTGTTCAAGAATATAATACCCACCAAGAGTAAACTCGTCTCGTAATGACCCACAAGGATGGTAGCCCAAACGTAAGATGAACCCAGATAGAATTAACGACATAATCCTTTCTTTTGGTCGGGTAACAATTTGGGTAATCAAATTGCAATATGACCAACACGAACTCCGTTCGATTAATCTTCACGCAAATCCTTGCGCTGATATCTCCCGAGAGCATTTCATACCTTCTTGACCTGGAACAGAAGAAGACTCATCAGTGTTCTGAAAGTAATGACATAAAATCCCTCTTGCAGATTTCTTTATTTCCTTCGTGTGCGGTAGTATCTTCGTTAACGGAGCATAAACAAACAAAAACAACTATCACGGATACCGTAGACAAAACTCTTGCAAGTTATACATTTTCTCCCTCCCACCAGGCACGGGGGAAAATATTGTCATCTGCCCTTTGGTGATAGCAACCGCAGACAAAAAACTGTGTGATTTCATTCGCCCCCAGCAGCAGTGGCATGTGACATCGCACCAAACTACATGCTCCCATTATATTAATGTCCTCTGTGTCCTAGCCACCATTTAGTAGGCGTACAATTGATTCGACAGCGACAATTTGACAATTTGACAAATTTACATGTCGTAGAATTGTTCCGTTGGCGTATGTTAGACGCAGGGGAGGTATCCTTGATGTTAATGCTCCCGTGTGAGCATTCGCCGTGGCTTGTTACATTTTATGTGGACTAAAGTGACCCTTGCGTGCAGCTGAATTGATTACCTAAATGGCTCTGGGTGGATGGCGATATGCTGCTTTTATAGGAACACGGAAGACCAGTGGAGCACGCGAAAAGGCATTTGCCAACTGGTTGAATGGAAAATTGCCATATTTAACGGTAATGTTTCAGTTAATTAATTACTAATATCAACTCTCGCAAGCACTAATTGATGAGGAGTTATGTGATCGAGAATGAGAGGTACATATGCGTCCTTGTTTGTTGCGAAGCAACTGACTTCCGAGCATTGAGAGCTGATGATTTTCATCGAGTTTATTCGGTGCCATATTTATTTAGAATCTGAGTATGAAGGTTGAAAAATACAATCGCTTTCAATCATTGAAGACGGTACAGAAACTTTGGAAAACGCGTCAAAAATAAACGAAGTGTAGATTATATCGGAAGGACCGCCTCATAAGATATAAAGGTTTTTGGTAAAAACAAGAAATATTTTGGCGCGGAGTTTTGAACATTAAATACTCAATTGCATACCATTCTATTTTAAGGTCACTGGAAATAAAATATCAGGGGGCAGATTCCGTATATCAACGATCGTCTAAACGATATCGTTTTTGAAACTTTGATCACCAAAATAATTCACAATCCGCTCGAGTTCGTTTGACAAACGTCAGATTTCATTATATTTGTGGAAAATGAACTGGATTAAGCTCTCAAACTTGTAATTTTAGCACTTAGTTGCTAGTTTTGGAGGTCTATCGTTATCGTCTGAAAAGCTACGGAATGAGTGCCCAGGTAATATCGACAAAATTCTTTTGTAAAATTTCAACAAAAGCATTTCTGTTCAACTGAAAAAAAATTGTTGAAATAATAAATGAAGTTTATAAATACAACTTAAGTTTTAGCAGTTTGAATAATATTTTATCAAATCAATAAAACGATTACTTAAAAAATTGTTAGATTAACAAAAAACGATTTTCAGTTTAATAAAGTTGAAAAATCGATATTTTGCCATATTGAACATTTTTCTTGTTAAAAAAAAAAAATAAAAAATAAATAATTGGCGCGACAGGTCCGTAGGGACGCTAGGCCTAGCTTCTCACAACCATTCGTCTTGTGTGAGTTTTTATTTTTTGGGACGAATGGAAGGGATCTACAATTTTATGCCGAGTCCAAACGGCCAATTGAGAAGCTCTTTCATGACAGTTATACTCTCGGATGTTTGTCAGACGTTCGCGAGAGGTGGCGCAGTGAAAAAACCTTAAGTTGGAATTTGGGTTTTTCTCGGGATTCGAACCTGGGATCCCTCGCTTAGTAGTCCAACACACTAACCATTAAGCCACTGCGCCGACATTTTTCTTGTTGTGTAAACAAAATTTTTTTTATACCCATAAAACCGGGAACAAAAAAAGTGTTCAAACCTGCTTTTATTGCTTCTGAAATCCTGATAAAATTCTTTTGGGAAAAATAATTTAAATCAAAATTGCAATAATAATAAAAAGAAAACTAAAACGTATAACAAGAAAAAAACAAACGCAAGCATAAAAATACAAATTAAATAACAAGTAAATTTGAGGACAGTGGATTTAATTGAAATTCCGCTTCTACGCTGCCTGTAACTAAAATGATCGTGCTTCGGCGTTAACAAAACGCTTTTGTAAACGTTTGTAAAACTGACGAAACTTTTGTAAATGTTTGTTAGTCAAAAAAAAATACAAAATATTAAAACTAAAAACATTCTGTTGGAATAAGCATTTGTTTGTAAATTTGACATAAATTTTGTACAATAACACAAGTGTTGAATCGAAAAATAATACATTTTTAACAGGGTAATCCTTTCAATGCAATGCTACTGATGGCGTAATTTATTATTTGACACACGAAGTAAATTCGTTTATATATTATTATAGTGTGCATAAAAATTCCCTAAAAAAGTGAGTTCAACAAAGTTCAAAGTAAATAAATCCGTTTATGGGTGAGGACAGGACAGGAAAGCGGAAGACATATAAAAGACCCCTTGGATATAAATTGGTAAGAATTGCAATTTGGTTTGTTTAATGTTCATTTTATTTTCTTAATAATTAAATGGATCAAATTTGACTTCAACGCTATGTTCCTCTCGTTGAAGAATCCACCGAAACTAAAAGACACAACTTTAAATATTGAAGAAGATGACAACATCTACACCGTTGTCGTTGTTAAAGGTATAGCGGATCTTTTTATTTTCAAATTAAATGCATCATTAAGTTTTTTAATTTTTTTAATTTTTATGTGCATCTTTTCATATTGTCCAGTAAAAATAATGTTATGTTATTTGTATGGTCCATTTTTTTAAATAAATCTAATTGCTTAAGTTATTTGTTTTGCATATCATTTATTAATACCTAACGCTATTACAATTTATTTGTTAAATCAAAAAATTAAAATTATTTTAATTATAGCAGTATGTTTACAGATTCTGTAGTACTGACAGATTATTTCTGTATTATCAACAATATTTGCTGTCCATTTATATATATAGATTTCGAAAGATATTCGAATCAGACCACCATGTCGGGTCTCTTTTCGTCTCTCTACCACTGTAAATCTTACTCAGAGAGACTCTCTGGATTTCTCCACAGTTCTTCTCTGGGCTTAATTCCTAGTGTTAGCGCTAGCATCTGTTTATGGGAGATCTGTTTCATCGACTGGGTCTCGACCCAATAATGTCCCAAAATCCTCATTCTTCTGCCAGCAACGCTGGACATTGACACAGTATATGTGCCGCTGTCTCAGATTCCTCCAGGCATAGTCTACAGGTATCATACTCTATAAGGCCCATTTTCCTTAAGTGATACCCGAAATTACCATGTCCTGTAGACAAAGCCACCACCCATTTCAATGTTCCTCGACTCATACTTAGAACCCTTCTTTGAGTGGAGCAGGTCGGCCACTTTATTGCCATTTTAGCTTGTCTACATTGTTCCACGGTTGACCACCTTGTCAGGTGTTCTGCCGTGATCCATTTGTGAATCAGCTGTTCTACTATTCCTCTGCCAATTGAAGAGAATGGTTCTGGTCCCAGCAACTTTTCAGTTGACCCCTGTTTTGCAAGGCAGTCCGCCTTTTCATTGCCGTCGATCCCTATGTGTCCCCGTACCCAAGTCAGTGTTACTTCATTTTTAGATGAACACTTATTGAGCTTAAGTACACATTCCAGTGCCAATGATATTGTGACGTTTGTTTGTTCCATGCATCTGATCACCGCCTGATTGTCCAGTGCTATAAGGATATTTCTTCCTTCCACCTGACACTCAAGCAAGTAGTCCAACGCATGAAGCAAAGCAATCATCTCAGCCTGGTATATTGAAGTGTATTTCCCGAGGCTAATGTGACGGCCAAGTTCCAGCTCTACTGAATAGATACCGGTCCCCGCTCCGCCATCCATCATGGATCCATCCGTGAAAATCACTATTTAACCATTTATTTTTTCTGGAAGCTGTCCATTTAAGAATAATGACAAACAAACTCGATGCTACTAACAACTTTCTTTTATTTAACAAACAGATAAAGGCCAAATTGATAATTTTTTTTTGCAAAATCAACAGCTTTTTGGTAAATTTAACAAAATATTTTCATGCGCGCAAATAAACAATTTTTTTTTTATTTATTTTAATTTTTTTGTTTTTATCACAACAGAAGCTTTGCGACAAGATAAAACTTATCAAAATGTTGTCAATCTGTTGTTGGACGTATATTGACAGACAAATTATTGAATTAAATCTCATTTTAATGAAATATACCAAGGTCACCCAGGATATAACATTTTAAGGCGAACTTGTTTTCGATGCTCATAGCAATGTTGAATCCGGCTAAATAAGAGCGGTAGAGCGACACAGATCTATAGTTTAGATTGCTCGCTCGAATAGCTTTTATCAAGGTGTCAGAAATGTCTAAAAGAGGATATGAAGAGCGAATGCAGCACAGAAACCATCTTAAATGGTGTACTGTAGATGAACCTCCAGTGGATTTACATTTTGCAGCTTGTGGTAGACCGAGAGCCTCGTTCGGACCAAATTTCGCAGCAAATTTAGAACTTACACAATTAAGTACGTCATCAACAAAGATTGGTGTGATAAGGTTAACAGTCGCAATAAAATAAATATTCCATTTTAAACGCTGTCTTAATGTGGGCCATGACTTATCCGCTTGACCTTCATGATTTTTAATTTGGGTATATAACTTGGATTTGCAAAACGTAAGCAGATACGCATTCAAAACCACTTAATGATTGTCCAACAAAAACACCAAAATGGCATCTCTATCAGAGAACGCGACAGGAACTTGTAGGTACAACTATTCAGTGAAGAAAATTGCAGCTGGGATGATAACAGCCTCATAATTAGAATATCCAATGTGGCAAATAGCAATGCAGTCAATTTCCATAGCCCAAAATGGAAAAGAGAAGTTCGACCGAGACGAAGATGTTTAGGAAAAAAAATGTTTGGCAGGGGCTCAGATATGAGGACCAAAAGTTCTGTTTAAAGACTGCCATATAAGGCAAAGAAAGAACTTCTTCAGGAAATTTAACTATTAATTTAACAAATTACCTGAAAATTTCTTTTTTTACAATTGATTTGTTTCCTATGCTCCTTGAAATAAAGGGTGACCCAAAATTGAATTAAACAAAAAACACATTATTTTAATTCTTTTTTTTTTTTAATTTAAACATAAGTGGGTAGGGTAAACAAATGACCACCACGAGTTTGCTGCCACGTACGCACTCTTTTGTCGAACTTTTTCATGACCATTTTGCATAAATTTGGCTAAATTATGGTACAATCCTCCAGATCTAAGTCCACACCATACAGTGAAACATTGTGGATGCATTTGTTTTTCGACTGCGGCAATTTTGACGATTGACGAAACCATCGAGGTAGAAAATGGGCCCCATCGCTTAGGATGATTTGCTCGAAAAATCAGCATCCACGTTTTGATGTCAATAATCCATTCAACGAACCCTCTCCCATGCGCATGGTCATTCTGATTTAGTTCTTGTGGTTATTATAATCTTTGTACGCATGGAGACACAGATCCTGATTGAGTACACGCTTCTTGCAGTTTGCATGTCCACAATGTTCCAGGCATAAACTAACTATTAAATAGACTGACAGTTTCAGCCAAAAAAGAGAAATTGCCTACAAGCTGAATTTGACCTTGGATGTAGCCCAGTTTGAATTCATGTATTTGTGCCTATGTTAATCAAAGGGGACTCACTCACACTTAAAAAAAAAAACCAGCCTACACTCTTCCGGCTTAAACCGGATGTCGCCATGTTGGTAGCCTGATAGTCCACCCATTTCTTTATCGAGGGCTGTGTTGTAAACAATATTTTTTCTGAGTTCCAGGCTGACATTTTTCGCTACTTTTTTTTTATATAAATTATTGTTTGATTTTCTTATAATTGAATAGAAATTAATGTTCTATTCAATTATTGTATATGTTCACGAATTTTGGATATATAGATATTATTTTTATGATATCGATATAGAAAAATTGTTCGCATGTTCGCCATAGAATTTCGTTTAAGCTTCGCAACCAATTTCTCCTTTCACATCCCCATTTTTTTCTAATGATCGATTTGGTGAAACAATTAACAACAGTATTAAACGAGACTGACAACTGTACTGTCACTTAATTACAAACTCTATCAAGTTAAAAAAATACGTCAGTTTTCTAGAAAAAAAAAAAATTGGGAAGAAATAATAATAAATGTGCATTGTGCAGTCATCGTTTTGCAACTTTATTTTACTTTTCACATAAATAATGACATTATTATTTTCATTCATAAAATGTCTACCAAAAACTTTTGAGTTGTGTTTTTTTTTTAGCAAAACCTAAACTAATATAAAATGTCTGATTAGTAATGATGTGAATTCGTATAAATTAAAAAAAAAACTTTAGGCAGCTAAACCTTAATGCGTGACAAGGGTACAAATTAGTAAACATGTTTATTTGCTTTTTTTGCTGATACACATTTTGAGTTTCGTTCTTTCCCGTACATTTTAAAGAAAACTTTCGTTGATTGTATGTATTATTTTTTTTTTATTAAAAACTAGCATTATCCATAATTTTGGCTGAAGTAGTTGTTTTCAAATGGAATTTCATTATTTATCTCAATTATTTAAATTTAAATTGTTTTTTGTTGTTTTCCGCTATTAATGGAATCTTCATGAAAAGATTATAACTCAAAAATCATATTTCAAATCAATGATCGTAATCAATTCTTTGCCGGCGAAATATTTTCTCCCCAAAAACAACAAACGAAAACCGACACAATAATTGTAGGAACAAAAATAGGTATCTTCTTTTATTTCAACGAATGAATTTTCCACACTTTATTCCTCTATTTATTTATGTTGATTACATTCGCTATTTTAATTTTTGTAGAATAGAATACAAATGTTATCGTGGTGCAATAAAACAACGAATTGAAACTTTCAGAACGCATCCATCAGCTGACAGAAACTCACGAAATACACTAAACTCAGTCAGTGTTCTTAGCACTCTCTCTTTATTTTTCCCACGAAGTGTGTTCATTTTTCCCTTTTCACTAAAATTAAATTTCCTCTATTTTTGTATGAAAAAAAAAAATTCTTTTAAAAGTAAAATTTGTATTGTTGGGGAAGAAAATAACATTAAATTAATCTTCAGTATAAAAATCGCAGTTTGCTATCATTATAATGATTATTTTTGGTACTGGAAATTGTTTGGTAAGGCAAATCTCCTTTTGATGTACAATTAGTGCGTTGGCATTCTTGGTGAAATGTAGTTTGAATGTGAAAAAAAACCTTGTCAGATTGTTTGTGATTCCCACAATTTTGATGCTATTTTTCCTATCCGCACGGAAGGTTTTTCAAAATTGAAATTCCCACAAAAAAGTTAGAGATCCACGATGTAGGAACACTGGTGAGTGCTATTACAACTCCCGCCATTTAGAATTTAATTTTTTTTGCTGCTTGACACGTATTCACAGAAAAAATCTGCGGGGTAAATCGGACGTAGAAAAGCTGTAAGTCTATTTCTACTTAGTTTATGGTTCCAGGTCTCTCACTAACACTCTAACGCACTGCCTTATATGATTGATGGGATTATTTTTGTTCGGCCAGTGTGTTTATTTTTCGATTTATCAGTTCAGGAAGTTAAATCAACATGCCGAGCATTTCTTGTCCGAAATTCGCGAAATGTAAGACTTTCAATATTTTCGAAATATTGTTCAACAAAGAAAACAATGTTCTTTCGCGCAGTGTTTCGTTTTACTAATCCTAAGCTGTCAGCTGTCAAACTGTTTTTTTATTCAAACCCTGGTTTAAATTTGGGACACCCTTTACAAGCAGTCGTGCCCTGGTAAGATCGTCTTCTCTTCCCCTCTTTATTGAATTCAGTTGAGCATGTTTAAATTTTATCGTGCATTGTTGCGAATTGTGTTGAACTATACATTGCTGCGATTAAACCCGCTGACACTATAAATGACTAATTTAAGTGAACGGACAAAAGGACAAATCAGTGGACATAACGCAATAGTGCTTCTGAGGAAAATGGTTTTTGAACAACGCACTTTTCAAAAATTACGTTTATAAAGTTTTTTAAAGACCCTTGAATCCAATTTCAAGTTTCCACAAATCGAGCTATATTCCATTGAAATATATATGCCAACATATGACACGTACCTTATACCCAGCATCTATCACGCACTCATCAGCTTCGCACACATAAACATCTGCTATTTCTACTCAATTATTTACCCTCCCACATAACGTAGGTAGTGTTTGCCGTCGTTTCCTCACTGGATTTGATAAACTTGGAAATAGTTCAAAGAAGTGCAAGAGATTTGAACCAAAAGTATTTGTCGCTCTGATCCGCTCATGCTGTGTGTTGAGTTTAATTGAAATTGCGAGTACTACAATATAGTTAGCCCATCACGTATCTAATAGTAGTTGCATCACGTAGCCAGATACAACCTTCTGCGAATAGAACACACAGACTGACAAGGCGGACATGTATAGGATTACAGAAGTTTTCTTCCAGCATATGCGAGCTTGTTTTTCTTTCGGCTCTTTCGGGATCTATTCGCCTGCATTATTGATTTATCTTCAACTTTAACTATCCCCCATATAGTATATATGTGCTTTCTGTTTGCTGTTTGGGAAGGCAAAGAACAACATCATGTTCGAGTGCTGAGACAGCAGAGAAGAAAATTCCCCAAACATCAACAACTTTACAAGGCTTTTTCTGTCAACCAGCAGCGCTGCTAATACGGACATGCCCCCAGCTTCAAAAAAGTTTTTATTAAGTCTGCCTCATCAAAGATCAATGTTCGCGGAACCCTCCCATAAATAATTTCAAATGCACAGCCTCTCTAGGATACACGATGTACTAAGCAGCTGACCCTAAACGGGGAATACACGCGAAGCTGTTTCTTAATACAAGCCGCCCAGCCGCAAAGGACAGGGACTTGGAAAATATGAATTTCAATCGCAAACTCGCCCAAACTAAACTGCTCGTAAAATCCACCGCCACAACATTGGCCAAAAGTCGTTATGTTCCATTAAACTCCATCCGTCGGCCATATTTTACGCAAAATTACCACAATAAAACATTGTACACCCCGAGAGGATATACACGGCTGTTGTGATGTATCGTGCCGGGGCTTCAAGTTGCACAAAACCCGCATAATTTTATAGAATCTCACCAAAGTAGCCTTGTGGTTGGGTGACTCTTATTTCAGAGTACTCTAAAATACTGCATTGTCCTTAGACAGGGAGTCGTAAAATCATCAATCGCTTCGTACTCGTAAACTATACTGGCTGAAAGTCAGTGCTATTGAGTTCATTTGAACAATACGAATTCCGCTCTCTCTCATTCACTAGACCCAGCGGCAGCATAAAGCCACCCTAAGTGTACCAGCGTGTACCACTGGGCATCAGGTTGGGAGCATTTTCGCCAGCAGCAGTAATAAACTCGTAAAAAGATATTTTCACCCCAAGTACAAGTATTTTTCGTATAAATACCTTATGAGAGCAATTTGCATTCGCTTACGTCCTTGTCGTTCACCTCGTCTTCGTCGTTCTCTACGACATGAACAAAAAGCAAAAAGACAGCGGCACTCTTACCTCTTACCAACTTGAAGTCATACAACAGAAACAGGATAAGAGGTGATAAAAGACGCGGGGCCTACACTTTTGGCCTGGATTCAATGTACGACGGGAAAGATTTAAAATTTCCTTGAGTAGAGGTAGCTAAGCTTTGCAGGTGTGATTGTTTCAGATGAATATTTTAATTTATTTTGAATGGAAAGCAAAAATGTCTGCGGCTCATCTTTTGATTTACTTTTTCAATTTCGAATTTTAAATTGCGTGTGATTGTGTTTCACTTGCGTGGTGGGTATAACATTTGTAACACATACTGTCGGCGGGCGGGTGTCGGCCGAAAAATGTTATCGCCGCCGGTTCACAAATCATGCAGTTTTTGTCGATGAATTTTAAGGCAGTAATGGTTGTTCAAAGGGTTGCCTACTTTAATAAATGCAAAAAATCGGAATTTTACTACCTTTCTCCTGCACAAGACTAAGAACAGTGCTGTCGTCTGTCAATTAGCACAATGTATTACTCTAAGTCAATGTGAGAAAGCTTATACTCTTATTTTTAATTTTGCTGACTCACGAAAATGCAAATAGGGAAACTAGTTTTAAAGTTTTTTTTTTTTTTTGAAGTAAAACTTCTTTAGGCACGCTTGACTTGGGGGGTGAGCTGGTGAATGCATCACAAAATCGTTACGGAAATTGCGAGCGGAAGTTGAAAAGGAGATATAAGTTAGTGAGATAAAAAGAGAGAGAGAGAGAGAGTTACGTTTCGTTTCGAATATTACTGTAGAGGCAAGAGAGATAGATGCACGCCCACATTTTCGTCCTCTCTTTCTACCAGCCAGTTATGTTTCATTATCTAAGACACATCCTACAGTGCAGCAGTGATACCAGATTGGGGGATTTATCACTTTTTACGGGATTTTCTCACTAATAATAAGTTAGAAGGGACAAAGGGATTTTTCAGACCTCATAGTACAAAGAGAAAGCGATTTTACATTTTGGTCAAATTTTGTTCCCAATTGCTCATTTCATTAAGAATAAAAAAATTATTCAACCTACGATCAAATTAAATGTTTTCATGTTTAGAAAAAAGTCATTCAAAATATCTAAATGCTTTCATTTGCTTTTTTGAAGTAATTTTATTTCCCTAAACTATTTCATAGAATGACATATGTGTCTGTGAATGAATCAGGAGTATTTTTTTTTAAATAATAATTTTATTTATTTTATAAACATAAAAGGGATATTTTGAGTATAACCGTGGAATAACCTGCCTCTAAAGTCTGGTATCACTGCAGTGCATGCCTATTATCTGTATCACACTGTAGGAGCAACAGAGACACAGTTTCTTTTCATTCTCTCATAGCCAGTAACGTTTCGTATATCTAAGACACGCCTATTGCAAGGTTGCCACTTTGGTAACTTTTAAAAAATATGTTAATTTTGTTTGCTTATTGAGTTTTGGTAAATTTTTTTCTGGGTATGGTAAATTTTTGAGCAGATGTACCAAGAATGCGAACCCGATATCACCTCATTTAAGTGAACGCATTGCATTATTTGCATATGCTTCATCACCATCCATGAAAAACTGTTTTATTCGCTGTTCAACAAATTACTGAATGCACTCATTTCCTTCTTTTGACAGATGGTGAACTTCGAAATGGTTTCTGTTCCTGTTTATAACTATATTGAGATATGGATAGGTTAATTAATCATATTATTCATATACAGACATGAAACTCTAATTTGTTAAGGGTTTGTTATAAGAAAATAGGTAGATGATCTCCCATGTCTTCTGGCAGCTGGTAATTTTGTGCAAAATCAAATCAAATAATTTGAGTTTTTTTTTGTAAGTGGCAACCGTGGCCTATTGTCTGTATCATACTGTAGGAGCAAGAGGGAGCAGTGCCCGCGCCCATTTTCTTGCTCTCTTCCTCTCATAGCCAGTAAATTATTGAAGAAAATTGATATATTAGACTGTATTTAAACTAAACATGTATATATAGATGGAGCTAAAGAAGTTTTACTTCGGTCGTGTGGTCTAATTTCAATTTTACTACGTTCGCGCTTCATTCGCGCCTAGTAGAAGATGTTTCGTAGTGGTCCTCTTGGCAAATTAAGTTGTGCGGCATAATGTTGAGAATCTGGTCTTATTTTTTTTAAATTTTTTTATATGGAAATCCTTATGCAAGGAAAAAAAAATTCCAGATGCATATTTAACAGATTCATCTCCGATGTGTTCACATAGTCTACTTCCGCAAATTTGCTTATAATTCCCCAGGAAGTTTGCTAAATCCTCTTCTAAACATTCGCATAAAATTTCTGAAGTTGTTGGCATTTTGCTAGCTCGGTAAAGAGAATGGAATGCAAATCGCCTGGGTCATTCGGTAAAAACAAACAATTTTTACTATAGTAGAAACACTTTTGAAAACTCAAATAAATACCAATGCTTTTTAATCGGTTGCCCCCGATGATCAAAAGACCGTATTGGATGATTGACACTTTATATCTGTCTGGTTGAATCGATTAGCTTGGTCGTTCCAGTTCCACTAACGAAAAAACTGTTAGAATGATAGTATAAACTCTTCAAAAAAAAGTACACAAGTTTCTCTTGGCCCGAAGCTGGTTCTTAAAAAATCAGCGATTTGATTTTACTTGTCTCTAGATTAAATGAACAAGAAGTCATGTACCTGCCGATAATTTCCTAGGAGAAGAAGGATGGATGGCCTTCGCAACTATAGTGAGGGACTTTCAGAAAATGGTCGACATTTCAGTAATTCCACAACCAAGGGAGTTTAGTTTTCGTCATCACCGCTTCTGCCCGAAGAGTCCTTAAATACACTTAAATAAAAAATAGGGTGGCGGATTTAAGTATTTAAGTTTGCAGATGTTTTTGTAACAAGACATCAGTCAATCAATTAAAACAGCGAAAGAGGCTCAGCTCCACCTGATCCCCAATCCATTTACCACCTTAACCTATTATTTATGTAGAGCGGCTTAATGAAAAATGGGTGGCCTGTCATAAAATAACCTCTACCCTTTTGTATTGCCTAGATTATACTTCATTTGTTTCTGCTCGCATGCTTACAACAATGGTACCATCACTCTTTATTTGGAATGATGCATTGCCAGTTTAACCGCTCAAGACATCCGTTCGAAGACGCCAGAAATCTGACAGCTAACATTATTTTTCACATCCCCCACCGGAGCAATGTATGTATATGTATAGTCATGCAATCCTTTTAGTGACTTTGCTTTGAATCCAAATATGTATTAAGGAAATCCGGATGAATAATTGAAAATATTTCTCTCGTTCTCCGTCTCGCTTTGACTGGGTCGCAATGTCAATTGTCAGCGTGCATTTTTCATTCGAAAATGTGTCGAGCACATTACTTAAATAGTGACAGGGACTACTTAAGGCTGGGACAGTTGTTTTCCTTTTTTTTTTGTAATGAAATATAAATTTATGTTCATTCGTTCATCCATTTGCATTTGCTTGGTTGAAATTCCAAGGAAACAGGAAGCTTTGCAAACAACCTTGTATTAGTAGCGAGGATAGCAAAGTGCTAATAGAGTTACGTGTGATTGCAGTCGAGTGGAGCTGGGAAACCCGATGTATATAGGTTTAGGTATATACCGTAAAATCGGAAGGAAGGCGAAGAAGAAGAAAATTTCTTCCTGTCGCATGATTTGTAGTTCTGTAGAAAACTGCATCTGTGCGAGTATGGAGTATTTATTAGAGCAAAAGGAATTGTATTTAAATTGCATTTTTTTTCTCTCCTCAGAGCCAGCAGAGGGCAAACGAACAGTGTGTATACATAGACACTTGTGCAGGATATGGATATTGGATTGCGGATTTTTTGTAAAGAGCAAACAAATTGCTACATAGGTGGCATGCAATTAATTTGAGTTATACCGAAGGATACACTCGTACGTAAGTATATGCAGATGCAATGCCATGGAGATGTGTCTTAAAGAGAACATTACTTTAGATTGTGGAAACTCGTGCAACTAGGAATAAAAATGCACATAAATGTGAGCAAGAACAAGTAAAAGTGTTACTATCGGCCTGGGCGATGCTTTGATACCCTCCACTGCGTACAAGACATGCAAAATTGATTTTGTAAGGTACCAGAATTACTTGACCGACATAGCCCCATTTTAATACAAACCTAACGACGATAAAAAGAAGTCCTTTCACCAAAATTCATTCGAATAGGTTGATTCCTTTTGTGCTATTGTGCTTTAAGCAGACAGACTGACAGACAGACAGACATAGTTAAATCGATTCAGAATGTAATCCTGATTCAGAAGTATATATACTTTATGAGGTCTCCGGTGACTCCTTCTTGGCGTTACAAATGTAATGACAAAGTGATTATACCTTCCTGTGGAGGCTATAAAAATAAATGCTCCTGGTGGATAAGCTTTACTTTTTCGTATGCCAATTATACTAGGTGTATGGGTAGATGAATTTCCAATTTCTGACGAAATCATAAGGAGCTTCAGTTGGATGCATAATTGGACAATGGACAGTCATGAGGCAGCAGTTCATTCTAGTTGCAAGCGTTCATTAATGAAAAATAGTCAATCTCAACATTGCACCCTTCAGTAATCGTTTATCGAAGCGTAATCGAAGCAGTTAAGTGGCGATTAGCACGTCACTAAGAAGTCATTTTTGTTTTCCTTAATACTTAATTATGTAAGTGAATTAGAAACGTGATGCGGTCTTTTCATTAATACTCACAAACTTTGTACCTCTGCGTACAAAATTTACTGCGATACTCATTCTATGGTAATCGTACACATTTCCAAAATTGATTTAATTTGAATTTCGAAGTTTCGATGCTGGTTTATTGCAAAATATTTCAACTGCGGCAACTCATCGTAGCAGAGGTTTACGGTTTCGAATATCTTTGCGTGATGAATCGGAAATATGTTTTTGAACCTGTTTTTCCGGAGCATTCCCCTATTTTCAAAATTGATTTCTTTCGTAATCCACAGCTGTAGAAAATTTAATCAGTGGTAATGTGGTTTTCTTGTATTTCTGTTTAATGCTTATTAGAGAGATGACGGAGAAGGAAAGGATGGATCAAATACAATGCAAAGCATTCAATTCAAAGTACAGATTCTGATTACCAAATTTCTGTCAAAAATTATAATAGTTTATAGTTGGGATTTCAGCTAGTATTTAGATTCGAAGATATAAATCTCGTGAACTTTTGTTCCGTAGACTTTTTTAGTATTTATTATAAAATAAGTAAAATAAAACTTATATCATTCGAAAGGTATTGTGCACAAAAAAAAAGTGGGTATATGTCGCCTTTAAGGCTGGTAAAATTCAGTTAACAATTCTCCATACAAAATGCTTACCAGTTAAATGAATGCATTTTGGTGACATTCAATTTGTCGCCGCTATGTTACCATAAGGCGTTTTTCTTTTTTAGTTCAGAGCACAACCTGAACAGTTATACAAAAAATTCGTGTTTCTTTTTTAGCTCAGATACATCAGAGCTCAGATTTGTGTTTCTTTTTTCGATCTGAGCATAATCAGAGCGCGCTCGATGAGCTCAGAATAAATTGACTGAGCATGCTGAGTAAAAAGCTGAATACACACTCACAGTCACATTTGACAGAAAAAAAAACAGGATAAACAAAATAAATGAAATGGTTTACGAACTTTGTTGTTCTGGAACTAAAGGATAACCAATTTAATAAATAAAAATGATTAAATATTCAATTTATACATATATTTATTAAAAATGTCAGCTACGTGCTCAGGTGTGTTTCATAAATACATCAGAACGATCTGAGCACGCTCGGCTCAGAGCGCGCTCATAATGCTCGAGCTCGGTTCAGAGCTCAGCTCTGAACTAAAATAGAAACACGCCTATAGTAACGTGTGTGAATAAAAGTCGTCTTAGATTGGAACATATTTTCGAAGGAGCCCAATTTACCTATACCTAAAAGTAAACTGTATAATTTTTCTTTAATGATGATACTATGGAAAATATTTTTCGACATAAATTGTTTGCTCTAAATTTTCCATTATTTAAGCTTAGTATCCTGTTCGCGCTAAATTTTCTCTCTCACACAAAGATAAAATTTAGCGTGGCAGTTTAGCAAAGCAGTATCCTGTTCGCTCGCTAAATTCTTAACTTCATATAGATGGGCCGATGACAAGTCTCCACTCATTAAGCTCGCAAAATAAATGTCCGGTACATTAAATCGAAGATAAATTTTGACAGAAGACAAAGTTTGTGTTGTGATTACATATTATGGATTTTTTGGAGGAAACCGCAGAGAACGTTACCGTGATAGATAAAAAAAAACGCATCGAAGTGGAGACTAGGGACGCTAAAATTTAGCGCGAGCAGGATACTAAGCTTAAGTATTAAAATGTAAATCATGAGAACAACTTATTTTCAAATGGGCGATTTTCTTCTTTCGTTTATGAAAGAAATAACGTAGGCAAATATTGAATATTGCGGTATGTTTTTTAGTACTATATACTTATAAAACGTTGCTCGATTTTCGATCTAGTAATTATTAGAGATTGAGATGTCCCTAAGATAGATTCACATACATGAGCATTCAATTCGGAAAAGGATCTGTTTAACAATTTCATATTTTTATTCGGTTTAACAACAAGTATTCCAAGGACATTTTTGTATCATAGAGGTTAAGTTAGGTCAGAGTTGCCACTTTTTTCGAAATAAAATTCCCTGACTATCCCCGACTTTCCCTAACCAGTTTTTTTTTTTAAGTTTTTCCTAAATAAAATAATTTTATGCATGCAAGACATGTATTATCTGTTATGTAGAAATGTGATATTTTATTCGCACTGGAGTCTGCATCTACACAGATGATCAGGCCCATCATAACATAGTTATGCTTTTGTAATATGGTGGACTAAAGCAAACCAAAAGGAAGCAACCATAAAGCTGACGTAGAAGCTATAAAAGGGCGAACAATCCTCTATATAAATATTTCAGTTTGGCACCTAAAAAATGAAATAACAAATAAGTCTCCAAATCCAAAGTTCTCCAAAAATGCAAAAATTAACATAAACTTTATGATTCAAAAAGTGTTCAGTAGGGTTGTGAGATCGTTGCATAAAAGACACCTAAGCGAGCTCATCTGGCACCTAAAAAATGAAATAACAAATAAGTCTCCAAATCCAAAGTTCTCCAAAAATGCAAAAATTAACATAAACTTTATGATTCAAAAAGTGTTCAGTAGGGTTGTGAGATCGTTGCACAAAAGACACTTAAGCGAGCTCATCGATATCCCGATAGGGCACTATTACTGTTAAAACATAAAATCAACAGTGTTGCCATAAAAATATTTGAAAAAATCTTCAATTATGACAAAATAAATATCTGTTATGCAAATTTCTATGGAAAAATTGTACTTGACAATTTTTTTTTAATATTTAAGTCGGTAACAATAACAACAAAGAAATTAGTACGAAAATGATATCATTATGGCGAAAGGAGGCGTGTAAAAAGTTTTGAAATTATTTTTAAAAAAGAGCAAAATATATTTCTGCGAACGCAAATAAATTCTGAAGCGTAGATTTCTGCGAAATGCAGACAAATCTGCACTTATGGCAACGCTGGACAAAACACAAAATTTTCTCACCAAATTTGTTTTTTTTTTTTTTATTGGAAACGCAAAACTACTGCAAACTTGCAGCAGAATTTCTGTTCACAATTGGTGCACATGCCATATTGATTCAATGCAATAATTAACAGAAATACTGCTGCAAGTTTGCAGTAGTTTTGAGTTTTCAAAAACAAGAATTCATATATGCAGAAAAAGAAAGCAGAAATTATATATTTCAACTTTTTAATAAACAAAAAACCTTCATTTATTTTCGATAAATCTATTAAATTTTCATTTACCTACATATTTTTTCCTGCCATCTTCCTGCAACTCGGCAACAAAACAAGATTCAATTCTGAGTTGATCGCAACTGTCGTCATGCAAAGTTAATTCAGTTTTTTAAATTAATGAACGCAAAAATTGCAGTGCTGCCGCATATTTTCCTCTATGAACTCAGCCATGGTCTCATTTTTTTTTAAATAACTATAATAGTCATTTTGTCTCAAGCACATTAAAAATACTACGCAAAATGTAATACTATATGGAAGTAAGAAGTAAATACAAAATATTTTATTTAAGAAAAAAGTTGAATGTATTTTTAGGAAACGATGTAAGAAGATGAAATATTATTTTGATTATCCGGAAACTTGACATAGAAACATAGAAACATCGCAAAGCACTTGACATAGGTGCATTGCGACAGCAAGTGAAATGCACGTGAAATTAGAAGACTATGGAATTGATGTCGCTGGCCGAAGGTTATTGTCTCGAGGCCCGGTCAGCTCGTGGGCCGTATCTTTGATATGCCTGCTCTAAGTTACTAAAGAAATTGAAGTTATATAAGTGGTTGTGACAAGTTGTAGCTGTTTTATTGAAGGTTTTCTTTTTTTTTTAATATCCTTCTAGTTACGGCCATAGGTGATCTTATACCCTCAATCGTTGTATTCAGTGGGACCTACGCTCGAAACTTAGTTCCTATGCTAATCCTCTCTGTCAGGGTCCCTACAACACGTCGCAATGTGGTTGTGCACCTTAACCCTTAAATGCATTGTGGCCCATATCTGGCACAAAGCGATTTCTTGCCGATATATTGGCATACGAACAAAAATATTCATATAAGCGCATATGTGGCATATGGTACATTCAATTAATACATTGATGCTATTTTTATGTTGGTCCCGTTAGAATATTCCAATGAAAAGTCCTTTGCGTAAGGCTGATTTCCGGTTCAGTCTGTCAGTAGAAATCGATTCAGTGAAGTACATCGTGTGCATTTAATATTATCATTTGGTGAATTTAAAATTAATTTTCAACTACAATAATACTGTTTAAATCAGTAAAAAGAATAAAATATTCCACAGTAAGTTAGCAATGAGTTATAATGAGAACAAAATTGATTTTAGATGTTCGGTGTTTGTAAGGCTTCTGGTAGTAGGAAAACCGTTTCTGAGGAAGAAGTTCTCCAGATTCTAGCTGAAATACCTAGCGGTAGTGCAGATGATGAAAGCGATGAGTGTGAAGAAGATGAGCCTTTGGAAAGTGTGGGCGATGTTTTTAACGAGGAATTGCTACGAGCACTTCTGGGAGATGAAGATTTTATCGAAATAGAATGCCCTTTATTTGAAAATGAGCCTAATGCTGCTACATCCACTGCATCGGATGAAAATGAAAGTGAAAACTACGAAAAGAAAAACATAAATATTCCTGCTGAACAGTTAACATTTAATGGCTCAACTCAACATCAGTAACAAATCTTGAGACACCTTACGAGTATTTTAGATATTTTATGGACGACGAAGCTATATTCAAAATTGTGGAAGAAACGAATCTATACATACAATCAAAAAATATAGGTGATTCATTCTCCGTTACGAAATATGATATTCTAAAATATCTCGGGATTCTTATCTTATCATCAGTCGGTAAGTTTTTAAATATGAGACTCTATTGGGACACAGACATCGGAATAGAATTAGTGAAAAACACAATGACAGTAAATCGTTTTGAAAAACTTCGATCTGTACTGCACTTCAATGATAATTCTAAGATGATAATAGACAAAACTGCACCTCAATTTGACAAGCTCTTCAAAATTCGCCCAATCGTTGAAGGTTTCAGAAGGAATAGATAATAAATGGGGCTGCAAGCTTTTTGTGTTGTGTGGGGGTTTCTGGCTTTGCATATAATTTTGAAATTTATACCGGACTTGAAAATAATAATGAGGAACGTTTAACATTCAAGAGAATGTTGTTGTGCGATTATGCCGAGAAATCCCACGAGGATCGAACTTCAAAATTTATTTCGATAATTACTGCACTTTTCTTCAACTTGAACATTACCTAGTGAAACTTGGCATCTATTCAGTAGGAACGGTGAGGCGAAACCGAATTCCAAATTGCAAACTCCCGAATGATGCAGAAATGAAAAAAAATAGCTAGGGCACGTATTCAACAGACCTGGCCGATTTCCAAGGTGTTGACATGTTATCGACCTTTGTGGGTTCTGTAACCGGAGACATTTATAAACAGGTTCGATCGGAAAGCGAAAAAAAATATTTCAGTAAAGTGTCCAGCTGCCATAAAGGAATATAATAGGCATATGCGAGGAGTCGATTTAATGGACAGCTACATTGGAAGATCTAAAATTTAAAATTTTCAAAGAAATGGTACGTGCGCCTTTTCCATCACTTAATCGATTTAGCCGTCATCAATGCTTGGCTTATGTATAAAAAAGCCAGCGGTCAGAAAAAAATGCACATGGATAGATTCCGAATTGAATTGTCTAAATCTTTGTGTAATATTGGAACGAGCTCTAGCTTCCCAACAAAACGTGGAAGTCCTTCAGGAAGTCCATCTGTTTCAGTTTTACACGATGCTAAGAAGAGACAAGGACCTGCCACTTCCAAATCAAGTAAGGATGTGAGACATGACGGAATCGATCATATGCCCATTTGGAATACTGTTAGACAAAGATGTAAATTTCCAAGTTGCACATCAAACACGTTTATAAGTTGCCGTAAATGTGGTGTCGCTCTTTGTCTAAATAAAGATAACAAATGTTTCCAAAACTTCCACGAAAAATAATTAAATCTAAAACGCTTAAAAAAATATATATCTATTGACAAGATGACTAAAGTCATGCTCCGAATTAGGTACCTACATACTTTCATCGAATATAAATGAATTATTATTTTTAAAGCAATCTAAAATATGTGCCTGAGCTATTTATTTATTTATATTTGTTATTTTCTTTTTCCATTGAAAAGATCACTAATTATTATTATTATTTTGTAAAAAACCTAAATATTTGTATGAATTATTTATTGATTTATATTTTTTGTTTTCCTTTTTCGTTATGAACATAATTAATCGATGTTCAAAATAACTATATTTTTAAATTATTTGATTTGTTATGGTTATTGTTAAATGCAATATAAAGTAAGTTTTTTTTAAAATTAATTATTTATGTAATTCGCAATTTAAATTTGAAATATGTTTTATTAATTTCAAACGCGCTTAATGCACAATCGCATTTCAACATTTTCTCATTATTTAAAAAAATTGTTGTTAAAAATTATTAATAAGAGAATGTTATACGAGTTGTTTGTTACCATGAAACATTTTTTTTTTTAATTTTGAAAAATCATGCATTTAAGGGTTAAATATAGAAAATTCCACTTAAATATAATCCAAAAAGATTCCGTCTTAACATTTTAAAATTACAATATCTACCAAATTTATTAAAATGACTCAATGCTGAAATCTTTCAACTCAATGAAGCACTTTAATATACAGCGACAGCCACGTACAAATTGGGAACATTTCTAAAATTCCCCAACCTACCAAGAGTGTAAGTAAATATTTTCAATTGGGAGTAAAATTCAGCTAATAGCTTTCATTTTATGACGTAATGTCTATAAATCAAACGAAGTTCAGTTGACTGGCCGGGCGTGGTGCCTGTAACCGGACACTAAACGTTCGAATGACCACTTGGGCAAGCTACCGATAGCTTGATTAAATTTGCGACGCCTTTTATGTCTAGCAATTCGCTGAAAATATAACAGCAACACGTGATTGTTTTTTTTCTTTTTCCCTATGCGGGAGATTTATTTGTGTTTATACAGTGGTATACTGAAGGACATTCCTACTGTGAGGATTTGCGATTGAAATTCGGTTTGTTGTTGGCTATTTTTTACTTTGAGGAATTGTTGATTTGCCCTTTCTTTTCTGTCAAATGAGTATTTGATGGAAATGAGGGAGAGTGTCTGGTTTGATTTATTGCTGAGACAACAGTTGAATGCGCTGGGGGTGTTTGTTTGTGTGGGTACATCATTTGTGGAAAATGTGTGGTGGCACATGTTGAGATTGTAGGCACTTGACGTGTCGCACATGTTCTAGGTGGTTTTTAATCAACAAGAGAGAGATCTGTTGGAAGAGGGCCGCGACATGGGTGATCGACGTTTAATTTCTGTTGCCTAAATTAAATTACTATAGCTGAATGCACTTATTTAAATTGTAACCTTTTTCCAGTTTTCAATTTCAAGTGAACAGCAACTTTAAACCGTAAAATTACATTCCTTTCATTTCTGTTGTTGGTCCCCATTGTCCGACTAGGTTTTCGTCTGTCTATCTAATTTTGAGTTTGGATTCCGTTTATTCAAAGAAAAAGTACACCCATTTGATGGTGTTTTATGATAGTCACTTGCAATAAACAGCGCTTGTAATACACAACACAAATATGTCGTGGTACTAGTACTACTCGTACTATGAATGTCATTATTTACCGCAGTGTTTGACTTTAATAATGATTGAGGACAGCGTAAAGCGTTGAGCGGTGCTTTGAAAATGTGGGTTTGTTTGAGCAATTATACCCTCTCGGTGGATACTAAAATAATCCAGGGACTACGGTGGGATTACAGACGGTAATGTAGATACTGAGAAGAATTTGCAACTTCGTGGCGAACTACATACAGCGTCATAAAATTAATTAATCGAGTCTTTTGGAAGGTCACACAGTGGCATTTGTGTTTCTAGACAGTGAAACATTTTAACCGAGGTTTTGGCATTTTAGAAGCCATGTCCAAAAATATGTTCTCCATTATGACAGCGCCCCTACTTATGTCGGTTGTCGGCTATCGAATGAAGCCGAGATGACTGGCATTCCATTTAAGCATTCTTATGTGGATTCTTGTAATTAGTGACAAGTGTTGATTTGCGTTGAACATTTGTCAAATATGTAGCGTTGTTTCTGCTCACTCGGAGGGCTATGAACACCCGTTTAATTTTTTTTGTCTGGGCCTAAGCATTTATATAGGGATAAGCTAGAAGAATGTTGTACCATTGTACATTTACAATTAAAAGGAGGGATTTACAATTTAAATGAGGGTTAAACGTTGCTCGAGTTATTCATGAAATGGATCCTTCAAATATTTTTAATTTGACAGAGAGATTGAGGGATAAATGTTGATCGAGTTATTCATGAAATCCTGGAACCTGGAAATTTCTAGATTGACAGAGAGAATGAGGGATAAATGTTGATCGAGTTACTCAGGAAATTCTGGATCCTGGAAAATTTTTTAATTTTACAGAGAGAATGAGGGATAAATTAAATATTGATCGAGTTATTCATGAAATGGATCCTCGAGCCATTGAAAATGCATTGCAAAAATTAGTTGACTGGCAAAGGTCTAAGGACACACTCTACTGATACACCGGGGTAGATAGCTATTCGTATAAAATATTTTTTTCTTAAATAATGGAAAAATGTACTTTTAGTTTTTTCCTACAAATATGTTAAAAAATAAAATGCCCGACTGGGTCACACAAAACTATCTCTACTATTACCAATGTTCCATTCGACTTGTTGGCTTTTATTTAAATCCTTATAGAGCCCTATCCGCAGTATATTCATTTGTTGAACTTGACATTGAATAGCTCTATTGCTAATCATAAATTTGTACTTATGTGATTTTTTGCAGAAAAATAATAATTAAAGCATCCGTTGCTGGGATAGGCGTCAAGCACACAAAATTATTGAAACACTGTGTCCTTAAAAATATGTATAAGAGCTATTCTCCATCTTCTAATTATTATTAAAACTCTGTGTGTGAATCTCTGTCAGATCAAACATGTTTTAAAGCTTATTATGCCTATCAAGCTGAAATTCGAAGTCTATTGCTAACCCGATTGTATTAAAAAATATTTATTTTATTGTTTGTATTTAGTATAAATTGTTATGTAACGCTGAGCCATTTGTTTAAGGATTTCAAAAAATATTTTTTCGAAGCAATGTTATTTTTTTTTTGTATGGCAAGATAAGCCGCATTTGAAGCAACCCCGGGACCAGAACTTAAATAGTATTTAAATAAATTTAAATTTAAGAATACCCCTAGCTTATTCAGTAATTTTTGTGTTTTTTTTTTAATGCGTTGGTTGTGTCAGTTTTTTGTAGAAACAATTGAGAAATTAACAAGCGGGTTGGTGAAGTTTTGGAAAATGCTTTAAATAAAAGCTAAAGTTTGCATTATTTTTTTATGGGAAGAACATTTTATTTCAATTCTGGGATAATTGTTAAAACTTAGGAGTTGTTTGGTTGTTACTGGGGACCTTTTAAATATTTACATTTTCGAGAATAATATTGCTATAATTTTTAGCAAATTATTTTGAGAGCCTTCCTAATTTAGAGGTGAGTTGCCAAGAATTTATAATATTTAAAAGAAAAATACCAAATGCACATTATTTTTAAACTTAGTATTTGTAACAAGTTCTCAATCGAAACCATTGTCAACCAATGTCAACATCTTAGTTAAGTTTTGTAGTTTTTTGTTTGTATACTACTAATAATTGACGTTATTGTTGATATTATTGCTCTTTCTACTCAAAATGAGTAACTAAAATGTACATTTTTATTCAATTGCGAATTTGCATCAAGTTCACAAACTTTTTTTAGATAAGAAAAAAAGAGAAGCTATCTAAATTAGTTATATTAGCTCAAGTTCCTATTTAATTTTCAGAAAAATCGCTTGAATCGTTTTCGAGAATCTTTTCAAAAAACGTTCAGTCTTGGATGTTGAATAAAAAATAAAACATTACATCTTGCGGAGTGAGTGTTCAAACTCTTAAGTAAATCAGCACAGAAACTTAAAATATACCGAAATAATTTTAGAACGCAATCTTATTATGAGCTCGACTATGATCGTTATGTGGCATATTTGATTGCTATATTTCGAGCTCCAAGTTTCGAAGAAAAATAATAAAACGATATTTTAAATTACGTCTGAAACGGAAATACAATTTTTAAGTAAATGTTCGTCTTAATCGGTCTAAGTCTAGTTGGGATCATTGTAAACTTCGACAGGGAGATTAGATGTTCGACTTTAAGTAGCTGGTATGCAATTCGAACTAAGTCCCTAAGCCTCAAATGTTTATCTACGACAAGTACCTACTTATTTTTACAAAAACCACTGTTCTTTCCAAGTATTTTTAGAATAAGGAGAGTTCATACGTGTTGCTCAAATGTAAAGCTAAAAATTTGTAACATAAAATAACTCCGCAAGTGTAAAAAAAAATATTTCAACATAACTTTTTCAAAATAGTGCGTCTTACTTGTACTTCATTTTCAATCTTCATACTAAATATTTTGTAGGCGAAAATGGGTAATTTTATATGACAAAATTTCACCATTGTGAGTTTTTTTAAAAAATAGCATAGACACTAAAAATGATTACTAGTACCCCGGAGTTTGTTTCTTTAATTTACATGTACATACAACTAATATTTGCGTATACAAAATTGTATATATGTTAAATAACCATAATTATTTATTTAAGCCGATAAGGCCCTGCCCTTTTAAAAATATACACGAACTCAAATTGTAAGCAGATTTTGTGGAGTTTGCCTACAAAATCATTACTCGTCAACTCTGTACAGCATTTTAGTTCCATGTAGTTTCAATACGTCCAAAATAGTTGGCATGAACTCGAGAGTCTTTTGACTGTCGCTGTTGGGCTATATTGGGTAGGCGTTAAAAGGCAAACCACATATCAAATCTATTTTACCACAAGTTTTATGAGATAGGACCACCTTGGAAATTTGTCTGCTTAGTAACGACTGTTGAGAAGCGACCATTTTCGACTACCTGGGACTACCTCGAATGAAGCCAAGAATTTATTTTGAATGCAGCAATTCACAGAAATTAAAGGGAAAACCGAAAATAAATCTGTGTACTGATTCGGATTTTTTTAAACCACAAACTTTTACTTTAAATGTGTATTTCAGTATACAAATTGAGGAATATTTAAAGCAGAGCTACATAGTACAATTTTACAAACGAAGCCATTTCCATTTCATCGAAATTTTTCCAGTGTAGACGAGTAAATACCAGAATTGACAATTCCATTTTATCGCTTACCGAAAATCACGCTCAAACTGTTGTGATTGACAAATTCAACATTTGCTGCTGAAAATTTGTACAAAGAAAAAGATCTTTCTGAGGGTGTGATGATGAACCCTTGTGAGACAAATGAAACTTTACCTATCCATAAATTCGAAGGCAATATAGAATCAATATAGTTTGCTATATAATATTGCCTCTGATACGAGTTGGAAAATAGGTCCCAACTTGATGGTAAGTACTTTTTTTTGGAAACCAAACAAAACATTCCTATACCTAGACCGGATTCAAAAATTTGAATAGTTTTTTTGTTTCAACTGAGTGTTGAACTCGAATAAACAAATAGAATAATTGAAGATATAAATTATGTCAAACTTACCTTATTCCACGTTTCGGTGTTTTTTTTTTATCGTTATCTATTATTTTGATATTCTCTTCACCTTCTTTTTAATTGCTAAATAGTACTTTATCAACAAAAAAATAATAAATAAAAAGAGGAAAAACAACACAAAAATACACCTCTCCTGCCAGGCACGGCAAAAATTATTTCCTATACGCAATTAATCTCCGAAAAACACTTTATATTCCCTAATTAATTCCGTTATACGTCTCCTTCAAGTAACACTTTAATAATCTGTTTATTTAGAAAAGAGAATCGAAAAATCGCATTTCCATGCCGCAACAAAAAAAAAAAAAAAAAAACAAGACACAACAACCAGTCTGGATAAAGTAATCGTTGATATTTTATTAATCCAGAATCTATGTGTGCAAATGCCGACAAAATAATTTCGGTTGTCGAATTGAATCGCTCGCGACGACGAAACACGTCCAAACACTTGGAGTCGCCGGTAAGAACTGAATTTTCGGGAAACTAAATTTCACTTCAAAAACCATCCATGAGATATGGAAAATGCAAGTGAGCGCTTGAAACAGATGATGATGACGATGATGATGATAATGATGATGGTGATGGTGAAGATATTAACAAGACCATGTGTGGAACGATAAGACTTCACGTTAACGTCCTACAAGGTATAGTGGAGAGTGGAGAGCTATGAAAAAGCTTTCCCAAACTGTTACCACTTCTCCAGCGGAGCATGTGTTGCTGTCGCTATTGCGCAGGATCCTGCCTTTGTTTTGTTTACGAAAGACGGAAGAATGCCGTAGCAGCTGCAGGGGGCCAATCAACTGTTGGTTGTTGTGTTCCTGTTTAGACGGTTGCAAAACGGGCTTGAGTTACGAGTATTATCGATTGGACCTGAAGTGTGGGGGTTCATCGTGCCGCACGATTTATTGTACCAACAAAGAGCATTCCGATTTTTATATCTTGGCCATTGCACTCGGCAAATACTACGCGGTTGACTGGGTAGAAAGGTCAAGTGGTAGTTGGGGACACCCACACCCGTTGTCTCTATGGCGTAAATGGAAACAATGTCGTTAGCGATGGCGCGTATAGTCATCCGAGTGTTTGCCAAACGCTCACTGTACAACGATGGCAGTTGGTGCTAGAGCCCCGCAAACTTGCGTATGCAAATTGCTTACCCAATGGAAGAATGGAATTCCTTAGAGATATTCCATTTAAATGTGTTTCCAATTTTTTGCAAAATTATTATTACCATTTATTCAACGCGATTGCAGATTCGTACCCGTCGATAATGAAGAATGGGCGAGAAACCAGTGTGGACGAAAGGGAAATTCGTGTGCAACGTGCAACAAAGCAGTGCGTTGGTCGTTGCCACCTGCCACTCTCGGCCGCTCAGCTGGAGTGGGCTCAAAAGGGAAATAAAGAAACGATGCAATAGGCAAACAATCTTTGAAAAGACTTGTTTAACCTTGTGTAGAAAATGCCGGCGATGATTGCTGTGATGTAGAAAGGAAAAACAAAGACAAGATATTTTTCGTTATGGAAGCTCAGTGAGAGCACGGATATTTTAGTAATAGCTATTGGGGTTTAATTAAGCTTTTATTGATGCGATGTGACCCGAAGGTCGGTATAAAAATTGTCAGTTGCGACAATTTGAAAATTGAAACTGAAAATTTTCGGTTTTGACGACGATTTGTCCTAGTCGTTGGAAATTGCCATTTATCGAGTTGCCTGAAACGGTAACAATGGAAAAGGGTCACACGTTAAGTTCTTTTCTCGGATTTTCCCAGATGACCAACGGAAATATTTATAATTTTCACAAATAGCTAACTAACGATCACTTTTATTCAAGCCACTCATCTTCTTTTACGCGCCTCTTGCTTCTCCTCCACTACTTTGCCGTCTTCTATTTTCTCCTACTAGTAATGCCACTACTCCTCCTTTCTATCGATCTCCTTCCTTTACTTTTTTCCACAAAGCTATCTAGTGTCCGTACACTCGCGACCAATTCAATTTAGATAAAAAAAAACTTTTCGATTTTAGATCTGTTACTGATCTGACCAGTGTTGTTAGCACTTTCTCTTAATTTATCCCACTAGCGTGGGGATTTTTCCCTTTCAAAAAAATAAAATCAATACTTTGTGTAAAAGTCTAACATTTAAATATAAAAACAGAAAGAAGATCACATTCAATTATACTTTAGTATAAAAATATCAGTTTATTAATATTACTATTATTATTTTATAAAAGACGATTTACATGAGCTGTTTTTTATGACCATTCAATGAGGCATACTGCCTCTGTATGTCTCCCTCTCCGTCACAGGAGTAAAATCCGGTTAAAAGAGATGTCAAAATATTGCGCGGTTAGTATGTTTGATTTGAAAATGAAGTGCATATCTACTCATGCAGGTGAAAATCGTAGAAATGTTTCAAATTTTGCCTTTTTATTTAAAAACCTTTTAAGTTATTGGATATCAAAAGTTGTAACTGCAGATGTCCTTTATACGCTGCTGTTAACTATATTTAAATGCTCCCAGTATTTTCGAACGGAAAACGTGACAAAGAAAAAAGCAAAATGAAACGAAAAAATAAATTACTCTTGTACAATTTTTTCCGGAATTTATAGAGATATAGAGTTGAGACAAAGTAGATATTGTAGGCGTAGGTATCCTCTATAGGCCTGTGAAAAATGCACCAGAAAAATTGAGCAGTTTCTAAGATTTTTGCATTTAAATACATGCAGTCAAATTCAATCTTAGTCGAACAGAACTACACCAATTTTATTTATATGATAGGTATAAGAAAAAGGAAATGTTCGCCTACAGCACCACCTGTTGACAATTTTCCAAGTGTTAATTTTTCCTAAACCTTCGTCTAGCAATTACAAACAAAACCGCGGAAGGAAGTATCCAATTTGGTCCAGTCGTTTTCAAGTTTTAAGCATCCCAACAAACCACGATCCATTTTAATACGCACATGTAAACCAGTTAATTAAAATTGAAAAAGGTAGGACAAGTTCATGGAGACGCTAGCTTCCGGACGGAGGACTGTATTTATTGCTCGTCCTTTGCGAGTGCAGCTGGGGAACAACGAAGCGTAACTTTAGCTAAATATTTCGCGTACCCTACTCTGTTCCGTGGACTTCCGCTCAAATCCCCACACTCATCGTTGCGAGGTTTCCGACCGTAAGTCTGGTCTCGAGCACTGAATTGGAACGAGGTTAGGGCCCCTGTCCCTTAGCCCCTCTCCCTCGAAAGCGACGGGAATGACTGAACGGATAAAAAAAAAATAATGTGAATTGGGGAGAAGGGATGGACGTGGAATCGGAATTTTGGAGCAAAAGTCTTTGTTCGGAACTACAGCACATTGTGCCTGGGAAAAGGTGAAACGGTGGCTAGGGACTTTTGGTTTCGGACTTGGTTTGGTTAATATTTTCTGAGTTGTCTTTTATTGTCCCTGATGCTTGACTTCGCCTGATGGTGTGACCGACCAAAAGGGCAAGCTATTGCATTGTGGCAAGTGTTAATGTGGTCTGCGGTAAAAGGGTTGATTTCTCAGAATATCTGCGGTCGTTGCAAACTCATCGTTTCAATTGTCACTGCCATTAAACCGCCTGTTCATACAGGGTCTTGGTAATGAATTTCGTGTGCCTATTGTTGGTTTAACAAATTGTTTGTGGTTTGTGGCGGTTCAAGTGGATGTTAGTAAGAGGCTAGCGAGGAATGTGTTACACGCGTGAATAATTTCCTGCAGACATATAAATCAAAATATCAATGATTTAATATAAAGTTTTTCAATATTTTTAATATTTTAAGTGCCAGAGGTCAAGGTTCTTGAGGTACATTAAAGATTTAATTCAAAATCTTAATTGTTGTTCACAATTCTTCACAAAATATCGTGAATTTTTTTTTAAGTTATCTGAGATTTTTCAACCGGTGTTAATCAAGTAAACCACTAATGGTTTTAGGAAGGGACTTCAGCAGACCTTCTCTCCCGCGCAACTGTCGAAGTAAAAAGCCTTCAAGTGAATTTCTAATCAAAAATAATGGGGTGCGCGATAGACACGCCATCTTCAAAGGATTGAGCCTCGTAATTTCCCGAAAAAATTATAAGAATCCCTAGATAGACACAATAATAACAAAGGCTTCCTAGAATGACTGTTAAATATGTAAAACGTATCACATTCAATCACATGTGCTCGCATGTTAGGCGAACGAGTTACAATTTCATGAAAAGAAAAATATTTTCAAAACTTTTGCGTCAGAGAAGTATCCACAACGTGTCTGAATATGATATCCCATACCCATATAGGCATACGATTCGTATACACACTCTGGAGGGACGAACTTCTTTCTCTTGAAGAAAACATCCATTTAGGCTGATCAAAACAGGACGTTGCCTCTGGCTAATTATGTGCGTAAGACATATTGTGCGTTGGCAAGAAATCCTTTAATTCATCCTTTGATCAAAGTAATAAATTTCAATCAATATTTTCGCCCGTCTAGACGAATATTGAAAGAACAATCTCGAGTACTATGCCTATACGTCGCACACATGGCAAATTCATTATTCGTTCAGCACCGGGTATTTAAAGCGGCATTTTTGTTTACGGTACTTGGGGAGATAATAAAATCACCGGCTTGATGCGAGTATTTGTGTTTGGCGTAGCTACCACCACCTGCTCGCACTTAAAGTCCAATAACAATTAAATGCGAATTCCATGGCCGTCGTGCCAAAACCGACTTGATCGATATTTTAAGGTGTCTTATAGCCCAGTGGGGTGGGAGGGCGCGCGTGAATGACATTTTAATTTTCCTCCACTGCCTAGTAATAAAATTGCGATGTATATTTGCAATAGAATTCCTGTCGAAGCACGTATTTACAGTCGCCGCATTCGTTTGGATTGAGCGAGTATTGACGGACACACCCGTGGTGAAGTGGAAGTCCTTGGTTTTAATTCGAGGCGTATCAATTGTATTGTCCTTGGCGCCAGGGTTGCGATAACGATTTATTGAATTGCCAAGTAAATAAGAAACATTTTCGTTTGCCCTTGAGTGTGGAGCTCACTGCTCACCTCATCGCGCTGCTACGTGCGGGGGAAATTTTTTGTTAAGGATGTTTGTCGAAGAGGGTAGTTATATACACACACAGTTTATATTTCAATGAAATGTAGGAGAATAGGTTAGAAGTGAATAGCAAAATGTCAGAATCAATGTAGAAAGCTGCCTGAAATACGGTTGTAGCGGGTATACCGTATTCCGAATATGTTTTTCAAATAGTTCCGTCTGTCAGTGCGACTTCAAGTAGCTAAAGGCGTCATCGACTCTGGTGCAATCATTGATTTCGATCGATTTATGGATATAATTTGTAAATGTCTTTCAATTATTTCCCTACATGAAATTTGGGACGCAACAAACTCAGTGAAGAAAGTGGCCTCTGATTGACAAAAAAATGTTGTTTGTTCGGGTGATGAACAAGGTAAAGTGTTCGATTTCTGTTTTTTGGCAACAACTGTGTTTTTGCGAAATCTGTTACAAATTTTCCGTACAAAGAAAACCACTGATCTTCAAAACGTTTTAAACAGAAGTAAAATTTATTCAATATTTTGTATTTCGTATTGACATTTACAAATAAACTTTATAATTTCCCTTATGGGATATTTGTTGTGGGTGGGTGCATTCCACCCCATTGGTGCAGTGTTGCCGTCGTCACCGTCAATATGATCGTTGACGTCAACATTGTTCGAATTTGAATAAAATTTAACAGTACTCAACTCGAAATGAAATCAGTGGGTGTATTTTAGTCATTTAATTCAAAACACATGCAGTTTAGCTTCAAAGAGATGTTAATTTTTGTTTTTTTTTTAATTTTCCCTGACAAAGAGAGAAAGTTACAAACTGCGGTACAATTTTAGCCCGGTTGTTTCTGATATGTGTCGACATTCTTTCTTGTCCAAAAAGTATAGACACCCATTATTCTTTATAACAGAAGTTATTGGGATTTTGAAAGGACTGAGAAATTTATTGAAATTCTTGGCTTAGATCCCCCAATGCAGAAGTCGTGATATCATCATCATCACCATTACACCCCGACTCCACAGGAGATATATCTCTCTGTCTAAATGCCTGACATCCATCTCATCCAATTTCCTCATATCTGTGCTGGGCAAAACATGCCATGACATTTTATATTTTTCATTTCGTCGGGGTGTGTATTGCAGCGGCAAGAGAAATTATATTTGACGTTTCTGTTGTGGAAATTATTCGGCTGTTTGTTTTGTTTACAATTTTTATTTTTTATATTTGGTTTATTAATTGTACCTAGGAATATTCTTTAAAGTTTTTTTCAAAAAATCAAAAAACCGCAAAGACAATCACAATAAACGGAGACAAAAAAATGACATTTCCAGACGAAAAGAAATAAAAAAAACAAAAATGTCAAATTCATGCCAGACATCCATCGCAAGATATAATTGCAGAGAGCTATTGCAGACATCCAATCATGCGATGAAAAAGAGTGACTCCACACGATATTTCATC
The DNA here is from genome assembly GCA_916610125.1 of Cheilosia vulpina. NCBI lineage: Eukaryota > Metazoa > Arthropoda > Insecta > Diptera > Syrphidae > Cheilosia > Cheilosia vulpina. The sequence goes on along the minus strand of OU744277.1, from coordinate 70,697,585 downwards.
TCATGATGACCATTATGAGAGAAATTATCTCCTGTGGAGTCGGGGTGTTAAGGACCATTCACATGAGAGCGACCAACTACCTACAAGCGAACGAATATTCGAAAATGTTGACAGTCCATTCACATGATGCATTTTATTCGGTCGCAGATACCCGCGAATCCAATGACAGTCGCCATCATTTGTCTCAATTTTTTTGAATAAAAAAAACACCCCGAAAATTGGAGGTAGCGAAATTCTATTGAGCAAAACAAAAAATATTTGGAAAAAAATTGAAAACACAGCAATTAATGCATACACATCCCGTACATGTACAAAAAATAATTAAACAAAACTAATAACGCCAATAAACAAATAAATTATATTGAGTCCTTCCCATTTGAAGTATGTTACCTTTTTATCTGTTGATTCAGTCATATTTCTTTTATTTTTCAGTCGGACCAAAACAAAACGACACCACAAAATGAAATGTGTACAAAAAAAAAAAATGCCAATGACAGTTCAAGTTTGAGTTTAAGTTCGAACGAATGTTTTGTTCGCTAGTTTGTGGAACGCGAATTGAATGATGTGGATTGTGAATAAACTTTGACAATTCGCGCCAAGGGTGAATTCGTTCGCTGCAGAAAGTTTGGAATTTGAAATTTCGCTATTTAAACTGTTTATTAACTTGTTTTCTTAATACATTTTGATAAATATTCTCCTCTTGGAATAGTAAAATGTACAATTTTCTGTTCATAAATGCATCAAAAGTGGTTTGTTCACATTTCAGCAATTCGTTCGCTCGCTCTCATGTGAATAGTCCATTACAGTAATATAAATGAACATCGAAAGTTTCGGACCACTTTTGTAGTATATTTACTATCAAATGTGGAGAACGAAACCATTCTTAACGTTGTGTGCCATCGATGTCCACAGACAAAAGTCGTTGTAATTTTAATTCAGGGGATTATATCTCCGAGGTGTTGACCAACCACTTTCGTATCAATGATGTTACTATGGAAACGAACATTTTTCGACATAAATTGTTTGCTCTAAATTTTCATAGTGACGTATTTAAATTTAAATTAACACTAAAACTTATTTTCAAAGCGATTTATTTTTGAATATCCAATGTTACTTTTTTGTTCATAAAAAACAACATAAATATCGAAAATGGTGGTGCGTTTTTTAATATTACATACTTGTGAGAGGTTGGGTCGATTTTCGACCACAAGCCAGTCCAGTTGATATAAACACAACAAATTTGCTAACTTATATGAGAAAGGTATGATAAAAGAGCTGAGCTTCATCAAAGTGATAAGTACAAAGCAGGTAGGTCTCCAAACATGTTTGCTTCGAAAACACATTCAAACAACCAGTCTGTGTCGATTTTATTGAACAAAAAAAGTGATCACTGTCTTATTTTAGCAACGAATAGATCGCTTACGTATGTCAACTTCTCGATACAGCGGTTAATTTCAAAGACTTGCACTCTACTCCATGTATATGTACAATTTTATTCGAATCCTTTGATCTGTTGGTAGTGAACACGCTCAAAAATTGCCTTTAAAATCAAGGAATAACGAGTTCCTACTCGTTGTTAAAAAAAGCGCACTTTATCACTTGTTAAACTATAGAGAGTTAAGCTTAGTATCCTAAAAAAAAAAATAAATAATTGGCGGAACAGGTCCGTATGGACCCAAGCCTAGCTTCTCACAACCATTCGTCTTGTGTGAGTTTTTATTTTTGGGACGAATGGAAGGGATCTACAATTTTATGCCGAGTCCAAACGGCCAATTGAGAAGCTCTTTCATGACAGTTATACTCTCGGATGTTTGTCAGACGTTCGCGAGAGGTGGCGCAGCGAAAAAAACCTTAAGTTGGAATTTGGGTTTTTCTCGGGATTCGAACCTGGGACCCCTCGCTTAGTAGTCCAACACACAAACCACTAAGCCACTGCGCTTAGTATCCTGCTCGTGCTAAATATTAGCGTCCCTAGTCTCCACTTCAATTCTCCACACCAAAGACAAATGGTCGCTAAATAATTATTTTGTATTTTGGTTTTGCGTTTTTTTTTTATTTATCACGCCAACGTTCTCTGCGGTTTCCTCCGAAAAATCCATAATAATCACAACACAAACTTTTCCCTCATTTTTCTTCTGTTAACATTTATCTTCGATTTAATGTGCCGGACATTTATTTCGCGAGCTAAATGAGTGGAGACTTGTCATCGGCCCATCTATATGAAGTTAGGAATTTAGCGAGCGAACAGGATACTGCTTTGCTAAACTGCCGCGCTAAATTTTATCTTTGTAGACATTTTTGTATGGGATATAAAATTTAGCGCGAGCAGGATACTTAGCTTTAGTTACGAACGAAAACTTTAACTTTTGGAGGGGAAATTGATAAATCGGTTATTTTGAACCGCGTTTTCTTAAACAAGTTGACTCGGTTATTTTAAACCTGCTAAGTCTATCTCTTATGAAGTTAGTAGGTATATAACAGTTTAAATTGGTAGTTAACCGAAAATTCATTTTGAATAAGTGATTTTTCTGTATTAAAAATTTGTGCGAGAGCTAGAATGATGTTTCCGAACCCCTCTTTGTGCAGGCATCCATTAACTTTAAGTGGAAAATTGAATACAAATCTTTATAGCAGTTTCAGAGAGCCAAAATTCCTTTAATGGCTGTTCTGCACAGGCACGCTTCTAAATAGCCTTAACCAAGATGTGCCAGCGCTTCGCTTTTGGTTGCTGAATTTACAAAAAAATGTTGTTAACCACTGTTAGTTTTAATTTTAGTTTTAAGAATTTTGTTACCCCATTTACACTTCTTTTTGTACTATAAAGAACTAAGTCTCATTGAACTTTTATATATTGTTAAATGAATTGAATTGTTTTGCGTTCCTTTCTTTGTTCTTGGCAATACTTGAGGTTATAGTTACGTCTCATTCATTTTGTTGTATAAAGACTTTAATCTTTTATTTTACCTTGCCAATGTAGCTGACGCTTTTGAAATGACTAATAATTAGGGCTCGAAGATATATACCTATATAAACGTCAATACCCTTTGAATTTAGAAAAGGTATCGATCATTATATCCTTTGTAGCTCTGTGATTGGGTTCCTGTGTAAATGATCTTCCTCCCGCTTTGGATATGTTGATATGTTGGACCGGTGATTGTCTATTAATACGAATAATCATTTTTAACCTTCACCTTATATATTTTGCAGCTCGCAAAAGTTATGCAATTTTGAATCGAAAATGTCACCACTGTGAGTTCTAAAAACTTATTCTCGACACTTAAATTGTTATTTATATCGCGGGCTGTCTTATAGCACACAACTACGTTCTACCTTGTAGTCTAAAACAGAGACTTAATAAACTTCTATCAACTCACTTTAATGGAAGGTTAAACACGGTAACAACATCAAGTACGCGATATATACTTTCTAGAGCGAAATTCACTTTCTAAAGTTACTGTCGTACGCAGCGTTTAACAGAAAAAAAAACTTGTCTGGACTTAAACCGACATCGGTCGTTGATGCTTATTTTCTGCCAATGGTAATATAGACTTCAAAGACATAAGCTGCCATTGAACCTCTTGCATGCTAATTTCAATATGGAAGAAGGAACTTAAGTAATTTTAGATTTGCATCTTGAAACTAGCTTGGAGCCGGTAAAATATCTGCGACGAACCTTTTTAAGCTGTCGATGAATCCAAGCCTTAAGAGCGGGCCCATAACTAAAAGAATTCAAAGAGAGAATAAGCTCTCTAGTCATATTCTCAATAATAGCTCAGTTTCCCTATATGTCTCCTTATTATTTTGATAAGAAGTTGTCCACAAAAGCAAACCCCTCGTTGTAGAAGTAACCCCTTTCGGGTCTATATTGAGCGATAATGCAATAACTTTGTTTTCCAGTCTTGCATTGCTCGTCCGTTGATATGGTAACGCAAAACCTTCAACTCAAGTCATGCTAACAATTCCAATCCTCACCCAATAGATAGACTAAATTGTAAACGATTGTCAAAATGTAAACCATTCCCGTTCAGCCGTTAAAACGAAACAAATCATCTTATTGCCAATAATATGACAAAATGTCCAGTCACGTTCAGTGGAGCCTATTTTTTATATGCATACCTAAGGCCTGAAATCAAGATTTGATACAAAAAATGGATGAATGTACCTAACTCAATATTGGACTAAATTTCCTTTGGGGAAATAAATCACAAAACTATATACCGTGCGAAATTGCCCAAATCGGCCGCTTAAGGTGGAGCCACAAACATGCTTTCAACCCACAAGGGGAGCAAACTGTATACAGAGCCCATAAGAAGTCACACGCAGTCTTGTTTACGTGTGTAGTGGAATTCATAACCAAGGAAATGCGAGATACCCACATGACAACGTCTAAAGAAAATTTATTATTCCGCTTCCAGCTAAAGCAAAGTTTGCTGTCGATTATGCTCGAAATATGCGCGTGTGTGTTGCGAGAAACAACAATATTTGATGGGGAGGAACATTTTGAAGAATGGAAGGGTACTGGGTCTGCTTTGGAATGTAAAATTTGAAATCCTTTTCGCATCGTTGAATACATCGAATCCAATTTTTGTTAATAGGTGACAAGTTATTTCAAACTTGTTGTAATGTCAAACTTGTTGCCCCATAACAAGTAATTAAAACTTAAAATTGCTGTTTTAATATTTTCGTAACTGAATATAGACGGAGTTCATTTTTGCTGAGACTTCGCAGTCTTTTCCAACTTGTTGGGACTATAACAAGTGACTTAACCTACAAAAGCTTAGTCAAAAGGATAACTAATACAATGATTTTGAATTTTGAAGCAAGGAAAATCCTCAAAAAACTTCTGCAACGTACAAAAACAAGTGTCGCGCGGGCACAAGTTTTTACTTGAGTGCGAAAAAGTATAGATATTGGCAAAAATTCATAATTTCGATGATTTGCTGGATATTTTTTGTCAATAGGAAATAATAGGTCAAACAAGTGCCAAGTTCCTGTTGAATTTATCAACAAGTGACTATATATTCAACATTTGTTTTGCATACATGTTCTACACTTTCATCTTTAAACGCAAAGAAACAGGTCCCCATTGAATTTATCAACAAGTGGCAGTAAATCTAACATTTGTTTTGCAAAAATATTCTACACTTGTTTTGCTAGATGAATTAAGCTTCTAGGAAAACGTGCTTGGAAGATCACTCTCCCACATCTTACAATTGTAAGGACAGAGAATAATCAGTAACACCTCAAATGCTTTCTAGGGTATAATTTGGCGATATGGCCGAGGAGCTTACATGTCCAACCGCTTTCTCTCTAATGGCTCTTCATATCTCTACCTTCCACTTCCGGTTTAACAACGACATGGCATGTCTCATAAAAACATCCCCTCCTTAATCCCATGAGCTATTTATCTATCAACAATCTGAATACAATGAATCTCCCATCAAAATGTCAATTTGATTTGGTAAATATGTTTCAAAGTGCCCCACCAACATAACTTGAGTGGGAAACCTCTAAAAGGAAACACAAGAAATTCCCACAAAAAAGTCGTCGATCTGGGAAAGGGTCGAGTTCTTACATTTCCCTGAACACTACACTTGTCACCAAGGGGTGCAAAATAAGTTTTTTTTTGCGCATAATTCGATTTTATAAACAACGAAAAATGGACAATGGCATGATTACAGGACAGCAGAAAGGTAAACGGTGGCGCTTAAGGATCTTTTATTCGTGTGATTGAAGGACATTGGCGCTCTGACCTTTGCGTCGTTTTGGCCGAGAAAAATCCCATGGATTGGCATGAGTGCTACGATTGAGGAAATTATGAAAAAAAACACACAATGTATGAACAGCGGACAAGGTACCATCGACTATTGTGTATAATAAATCAGTTACTTATTTGTCCTTACCGCTTCAATTTTGTTGGACGACGTGGTAGATGATGCCAAACAAAGTTGAAGCAAGTAATTTGTAAGCATGTGAATGGGATTGATGATTGTTATCTAGTGGCATTGTCGGAATTTTGTAACTTTTCGTTATCAAAGGGACTTTGAAGGCAAATCACGTACCTCCGATATTGGTGCGCGTTTTGTTGTTGCCATAGGCAGAGCTGAATAAAATTTGTAACACTGAAAATCTTCATCGGAGATGTGCTTAGTTGGGGTTGAATTCATGTGGGAGCCATGCGATGTATTCTGTTTACATGGAAACCTCTTTCTTTAGAACAAATACGACGACCAGAAGAGCCAACCTATTACAATCTTTCAGCCAAGGTTCCAAAAGTAAACACAATTTGGAATTTGTTTCGAGATTTAATTAGTTTGAGAAGAAATTGGCAGCTACAGCTCATTGCAATTCGAAACCAAAAATGGTTATTAACATTCTCCCCAAATTTGGTTTCGTGGACTAAGTCAGTAAACAACTTTTATTCAACCATTTTATAACCGCAATTATAAATGGGGATCTAAAAACCAATTCTGTATACAAAAATTATCTTCTAAGAGTGAGTTCGAACAAGAAATAGTCCAAATTAAGACGGAATCTATCCCAAAAATATTCACGTCAAAGTAATTTAAAACATTAAATACTTTTAATATTATTTTAACACAAGCGGAACTATATTCTGCTTTGTATAGAAGGGGTAAATTTTAGCTAGAATTAGCCAGCGACACCAACACAATTTATTTTCTTTATTAATTTTTTTTATATTTAAATAGTTTATAAATTTGTTTTATTTTGTCGCTTAATATAACATGATTGTACTGAAGTTTATAGCCCAAAAGTACTTCCGAATGTAGATACCTATAAATGGCAATATAAGAACAATAAATGTGCATAAAACTTTAACAAACATAACCTGTTCAAAATAATGACACATCAATTCTGCACACTACGACTTTTATCATTCAAAACTCATATTCAACACCCCGAAAAATACAACCGCTCTAACTTTCACTCACATTATTGCCAAACAAAAACGACCCCAAACATCGGAAACAATAAAAGATGCCACAATCGTGATGCAATAGTTATGCCAATAAATCTGGCCGTGCTGTCACAATAATTCTCAAAACTAAACTTTATTGTCGAACGTTTTGAAATATTCCCGTTCCCGCAGTGTGTGATTATTCGGTTGAGCTCGTTATACACTTATTTCCTCGTAAAAGCCCCTTCCATGTGGCGTTTTAGATTTATAGCATCATCGTTGAATTTTTTCACCCCACATCCCATCGACCGTTTCATTCTCATCTCATCGCATTGAACCTGAACCGAGGGTCGACCCAGATCATGGCAATAAGGAATTTACCCTTTTGTCTGGCGAAAAACTTTATAAATATTCTTTAAAGGGAGTTGTCACCGATTAAATATTTCACATGACTTTTCGCTATTTAATTTCTTTTTTTGAGAACACCAACTAAATATGTGAAATAACTTGGTTCCCTTTTAGGCTTTAAGGTGAAAAATTTAACTAATGATAAAGTTTTAAAAGAGCGAAAAAACGCGCCAAAAAACGCGTCAAAAAACGCGCGAAAAAGTATAGATATTGGCAAAAATTCATAATTTCGACGATTTGCTGGATATTTTTTGTCAATAGGAAATAATAGGCCAAACAAGTGCCAAGTGCCTGTTGAATTTATCAACAAGTGACTATATATTCAACATTTGTTTTGCATACATGTTCTACACTTTCATCTTTAAACGCAAAGAAACAGGTCCCCATTGAATTTATCAACAAGTGGCTGTAAATCTAACATTTGTTTTGCAAAAATATTCTACACTTGTTTTGCTGGATGAATTAAGCTTCTAGAAAAACGTGCTTGGAAGATCACTCTCCCACATCTTACAATTGTAAGGACAAAGAATAATCAGTAACACCCTCATGCCTCGAATGCTTTCTAGGGTATAATTTGGCGACATGGCCGAAGAGCTTACATGTCCAAACACAAACATCTACGTAAAAAAACGCGCCAAAAAACGCGAGAAAAAACCCGTCAAAAAACGCGTTAAAAAAACGCGTGAAAAAACGCGTCAGAAGCGCGCGAAAAACGCGTCAAAAAAAAGCGTCAGAAAACGCGCCAAAAAACGCGTCAAGAAACGAGCGAAAAAACGCGTCAAAAACGCATGAAAAAATGCGTAAAAAAACGCGTCAAAAAACGCGCGAAAAAACGCGTAAAATAACGCGTCAAAAAACGCGCGAAAAAAGCGTCAAAATACGCGCGAAAAAACGCGTCAAAAACGCGTCAAAAAACGCACGAAAAACGCGGCAAAAAACGCGTCAAAAAACGCGCGAAAAACGCGTCAAAATACGCGCGAAAAAACGCGAGAAAAAACGAGTCAAAAAGCGCGCGAAAAAACGCGTCAAAAAACGCACGAAAAACGCGGCAAAAAACGCGTCAAAAAACGCGCGAAAAAACGCGTGAAAAAACGCGTCAAAAAGCGCGTCAAAAAAATGTTGTTTCAAAAGTACTTAGAACGATAGTTCCAACCAAGAGGTCACTGCCCAGTTGTGGTACAAATAGTTAAACTCCAAAAAAGGCAGGTTCGACATTTCTACAATAGGGAAAAATTTGCACACTGTGCTGTACGATATCAGGTTCTCGATTTTCAATCTTTCGCTAAAAACATTCACTTGGAAATGACGACGTGGAAACAAATTATTCATATTCAACTTTTTAAAGTTTGGTTTGGAAGGGGTGAAAACATTTTCATTTCACTTTTTCACGGAACCAGAATTGACCACTTGGTTAAATTTAAATTAAACTTAGTTGAGTCTTGAGCCAGTTCCACCCCGGACTGTAGCGCAAAAAAAAAATTACACCAAACCAGTTCAGAATACACCTGCTCCATCACAAAGCACTACACGCGACCGCATGATTCAGAGTCACAAAACCAAACAAACTCCCACATATCACTGCATTTACTGCGAACAAAAAATAAATGTCCTCAACCAATTTTAATCGCATCGCGGCTTCCTTTGCCGATTTGTCTCACCATGACTCCGATCGACTAGCCATGTAAGTCTAAGTCAATTTGTTAGCTTAACTAATTGTGCACGTTCAAGTCCCATTGTCCAGACAGTGCAAAGGTTCGCATCTAATTGATCCCAGGACACCAACACTTCGAATCGAGTCCCCGAAAATCCCTTGTTCAACATGTTTACCAGATTGAGTGCTTAATCACACAGAATCTCTTCTCTTGTAGGTGTTTTGACCCGCCGTGCTGTTAACTTCCAAATTTGTTTACCCGAAAAGAGTGTGATTTATAAACCACGCAACATGGTGTTGCGCGGGTTAATTTTAAGTACACTTTCCATCCAATTATCGTATAGGTCATTGTGGCCTGTTTGACAATGCCATCCTTTATTACTCTGCACGCACGGTGGCGTATAAGTAACTTTTTTGTTTGTTCTAGTCTAGCCGCAGTAAAGCGGCCCCAAAACAGATACGCGTGACTCGAATGTAAACGCGATTTATTGCATTTTCACTCCTATTCCTTTGACAGGGATATTGAAACAGGAAAACTTGACATTGATGTGAACCGAATGCCACCCATAATTTATGCACACGAATATGGTGACATTTTTCCAATTAAAATCAGATTTTGACAGTATTGGCATTCAGAGGAAAGTCGGTAGTTTTGGGCATTTGAATGCGGGTCAATGGCAGCTCAGAGTACATAGGTGCATAAAGAAATGTCCTTCGTAAGCCTTTTTCACGATATAAAGAAGCGTGCGGTGAAGCACTTGATCATACTAGGTCTATTCGCGTACTTTCTCGAGCCAAGCACTAAATATCTCGCTCTCAGAGAAAATAAATGCAAATACGTGGATTTCGAGCTACTTTGAGCCAATAACATCTTTGACGTCTAATCCATGGCAAAAGTAAATATATAACTTAACTTGTTGCAATATATCAAACACTCTGGGAGAACACTCGACCTCCACCGAATTTTCTTTATTTTCACAGCTTTTATTTTCGTAATTTTTAAGACGTATTTTGAATATGTGGGCACAATCAAGAATCTAGTTATCTTAAGTCGACTACATTGGTCTGGATAAGACGTAACCTGAACGCAAAAACTAGATTGGTCGTGAACGCAACTTTTTCTACGTCAGTCACAGTCACGAATTTCTTAACTAGATTCGCCGGCTTCCGCTCCATAAACGGCTGCTCATATGACCGATTTCACCAATCAAAACCGAGATGCATCTCGTCAGACACCTGTCAGACTTACTAAACTAGAAACTTGAATGTCCCCTGTTTCTTGTCAGCTTTGTGCATTTGACATATTTATCAGTACTTGCCGGTTGAAATTCTCTTTTCTCTGAACTGTTTCGAGCCAAAGAGACGAACAACTCGTTACTCGTTATTTTCTTAATTTTCTCTTTTTCTGTCATTTCTGATGAGAACGCGAATAGAGTTTGTACTATTGCGATCCATTTATATCGATTGCGTTCGATTTAAACCGCGTACGCGAATGAATCAACTGTCAGTCTGTTACTTTAGTTTAGAAGTATCTATTCGATTCGGTTCACCGTTTGTAGATGATCTCAAAACCACCATTTTGAATAAATAGATGCATATCAGAGGAAATAACACACCCACTGTGTTTTGGGCCTCACTGTTTGTGCTCCTTTTAACAATTTAGTTGACATTTGTTAACGTGCTAGAAATTATTTCAAACACATTCGCATTTGCTTTTCTGACGAAAGTCATGTAACTACCTACTACGATGAATCATGTCTAAAACTCGTTTTTATTTTTATTGTATGGCATGAACTCCAGTACTTTGGCATATGCATTCAATTTCTATTTTTGCAGGTACAAAAACGCATGCAAAAAATTACATCGTCTGACCAGGAAAGGGAGGACCTGGTTCGAGGCACCATGTCCAGTCCATGTGTCGACAAAGCTGTACAAGTGGGTTGCTCCTTTCAGCAAATTAAAACTGTGTTCTGTGAACTTTTTTTTATTGCTTCGCTCCATTCCGGCGTATACCTATTTCGATTGCAAACACCTAAACATACTTTCGTACGGTTTTGAATGTGCTCGCTGAGTGCAAGGACTTCGCTAAGTTTTCCACTCACTGGTTGTAAAATTTTATTTCGAAATAACCGTGCTTGCGATGACGCGTTGAGTAGTGAATTGATGAGAATTGCTTGACGGATAATCATTCATCTAAATGCGACCGATAAAATGTTGCGAGCAATCGAAGTTTTTTTTTACAGTTTTTTTTCAGGGAAAATTTGTTAAAGCACATGCAGGCGCTGTGGTTGTTGGTTACAATAATGAACTTTGCGTTTGTGTTTACTCCTACAATGTTGTCGTTAATTTGAACTTTTGAAAGTGGTTTTCTTGGAAGGACAACCATAATAGACGTCTCGTCGTTCACAGTAGCACCGGTGTTTGGCATTATGTGGTATTAACAACTGTGGCCGACAATAGAAAACTCTGCGACAAGAATGTAATTCGACTTTTGGACAGACATGGGGAGTCTGAAGCCCGATAAAAATACGAAATGTCGTTTGCACCTTTGAAAAGTATACGAGTTATTGGTTTGGGTAGACGGAGGCTACACCACTTAACTCAAAGGTAAGTGATTTAAAAAAATTGTCTTGGTCAAATAGAGCTCCAAATAAAACTTTATCTGTTCCTTTACTGAATCGTGGTGCTTTTGTTAAAATATTTTCGTGAAGCCTACCCAGTGATTGGTATTCCATGATTTAAGCAAAAAAGAAAATTGATGCCGCCGAGGAGCATAAAGAAGCCTCCTACAACCATGCTTCTGGTGTCAGTTGAGAAGCTCTTCCACATCAGGGCTGTTTGTCAGTCAGGTTGTTTCCTTTAGGAATAATTTGTTCTCATTTCTTTAAAAGGACACCATGTTGCTCCATCACAAATTCTCCTTTGTTTGCCTTAGACTTTTCCAAAGTAAAGGCTTACTTTGTCACTTTTGATTGCAGGCAAGCTTGGCAATAATTCACTTCAACGGAGGCCGCAGACATGCTTGCCCCGGCGAGCCGTTTCCAATTCATCTCCTGTAGCTTCTCAATGTAGAGCGGCTGTTTCCACCTAAATAATTACTCCGAAACGCACACACAAAAGTAAAGCAAAAGGCAAGAAAGAGCTCAGCCGACAAAGGAGGAATAGATTTGCCTCCGTACGTTCCAAAGATTGACCAAATTGTTTATCCGATCACCATACGTCTCCTTATCATGCATCTAATGTACAGTAAGTGCGTCGACTTCCTGGACCAAAAGCCAATCCAGGACCAATTCATTCGAAGTGTCACGTTTTCAATGCAAAGAATGACGACCTGCCTGCCTCGGGCATCTTCTTTTCTTTTTTTTTCGGGCATTCTCAATGAAAGATTGATTTATTGTTTCTGATAAGCAGCAGAGTCCCATCCTCCCATGGGATTGGTGGGCTACATTCGACAGCAACAGAGAAAAGGGGGAGAATTCCAGCAGCCCCACTTCAAACTGACATTGGCGATAAATTATAAACCCTGCGGCACAATAAAGAAAAAACGTGACAATATTCGGAATTTAGTGGCTTTGCTCAGATATTTGAAGCCAACGGCCAACATGAGGTTGGAAAGGACATGCATATTGCTTCGGTCGTATTCAATTCTCCGGCAAATATTTGGAATTCATTTGACAGTTGAATAGGTATGTTTTGTTCTCTTTTAAAACATCTGTATGATGTTGGCAATTTATGCTTATGTTTGTTTTATTGTTGTTTTGTCAGGAGCTGCCTTCAGTGTCGACATAAGTCGAATTTAATGAGGGATTTGGGGATCAAACGAAAAACCAATCACCCAAGTTAATTAATGATTTGTAAAATTGTGCCTATTTTAAACGGGAATTATGGGCACGTGTCATGACTGTAGATATGTATATTGTATATACCTCAGTCAGCAGAGAAGGTCAACAATACATCTTTGTCAAGGAGGTACCATTTCGATGTCTGAAGAATTTTTTTTACTCGAAAGTATGCATACCTAACAACAAATTAGTTGTCCCAGACTTTTTGGCATTCACTTCGTGCGCAACGCAAGGGCCTACACAAAGCAGTGATGAGAGCGCACATATACTGTCCTCTGGTTGAGAGGCGACTTTTCTTCGATGCAGACCAAGATTAAAAAATGTAAAGAGATGAAAGTGAAATGTACTTAGGACGCAGCTTTGATCGTACAAGAAAATAATTCTAAGCATATTAAGGTTTTACGGGGCGACTTAGGAGTCCACGATATTCTGCTCTGCCCTTGAAAAGGATGAAATGTATATTTCAATGTACACGTGCTGCTACGTCCTTCGACGCGTTTTTAACGTATTTTTAGATTTGGTTTACATTTTTTTAACGCAACATTTCACGAAATTCAATCGATTTTTGACGCGTTTGGGAGCAGTTTTTTACACTTGGCTTCACATGATATTTGGTATGTTTCTTACGCTTTTTAACGTGTTTTTAGACTCATTTTTTAAAGCGTATTTTGACCCGTTTTTTAACTCTTTTATTTTTTTTAAAAGCGTTTTTTTTTCACGGGTTTGTGGTGTGTTTTTAGATGCGTTTCCTGGATCGATTTTAGACTCGCTTTTTAACGCATTTGTCGATGTATTGGACCTGTTTTTTTTTATGTGTTTTTTATGCGATTTTTGACAAGTTTTGGAGAGGTTTTTTTAAACTTGTCTTCACATGATTTTTTTATTTTTTGGAATTTTTCTTACGCTTTTTTGACATGTTTTAGATGCATTTTTTGAAGCGTGTTTTGACCTGTTTTTTTTTACTCTTTTTCTTACTTTTTTTCAGGCGTTTCTTGGCGCGATTTTTGACTCGCTTTTTAACGCATTTGTCGATGTATTGGACCTGTTTTTTTTTTATGCGTTTTTTATGCGATTTTTGACAAGTTTTGGAGAGGTTTTTTTAAACTTGTCTTCACATGATTTTTTTATTTTTTGGAATTTTTCTTACGCTTTTTTGACATGTTTTAGATGCATTTTTTGAAGCGTGTTTTGACCTGTTTTTTTTACTCTTTTTCTTACTTTTTTTCAGGCGTTTCTTGGCGCGATTTTTGACTCGCTTTTTAACGCATTTGTCGATGTATTGGACCTGTTTTTTTTATGTGTTTTTTATGCGATTTTTGACAAGTTTTGGAGAGGTTTTTTTAAACTTGTCTTCACATGATTTTTTATTTTTTGGAATTTTTCTTACGCTTTTTTGACATGTTTTAGATGCATTTTTTGAAGCGTGTTTTGACCTGTTTTTTTTACTCTTTTTCTTACTTTTTTTCAGGCGTTTCTTGGCGCGATTTTTGACTCGCTTTTTAACGCATTTGTCGATGTATTGGACCGGTTTTTTTTTTATGTGTTTTTATGCGATTTTTGGCAAGTTTTGGAGAGGTTTTTTTAAACTTGTCTTCACATGATTTTTTTATTTTTTGGAATTTTTCTTACGCTTTTTTGACATGTTTTAGATGCATTTTTTGAAGCGTGTTTTGACCTGTTTTTTTTACTCTTTTTCTTACTTTTTTTCAGGCGTTTCTTGGCGCGATTTTTGACTCGCCTATTAACGCATTTTTCGATGTCATTTGAAGCGTTTTGGATGTGTTTTTGATAGGTTTTTCATTCACATCACATCAATGCTTCGGAAGAAGTTTCTGATGTGTTTTCGTGCGATTTTTGACGTGCTTCTTTCTTTTTTCCTCTTTTCATGTGTCTTTAAATGCATATTTGACGCGTATTCTGACCCGTCGATTAACTCGTCCTTTCACTACTTTTTTAACCGGTTTTATCGCGAATTTGTTTTGACACGGCTACAAATTCTGTAAATTTTGCATTTCAATTACACGAAGGAGTATATAAAATATTATATAGAACATAAATTTAGAGACGAAAAATTAAATAACAGTTTTGCTTGTCGGCCTATATTTGTTTAATTAATGTCCTTAAGTCACCCTCACGTCACTTGCACTGGCAGTGTTATTCTAAAACACCAGTTTACTTCGAAAATACTTTTCACTAGATTACCATAATCACTTATTCGTAAAGTAATTTGAATCTCTGTTGGGGTCCAAATTGGAGCGTAAAATTATGGCACTGAATTATTGCAATTAGAATAATGCGCCTTGGAAGTCGGAGAAATTCTCCGAACGTCAGCCGCTGTGGGGGTGACAAGCCGCAAATCATCCTTCCCATACCCCCTGGGCGTATTGCATCCGACCCCGAGATGATGTCTACCATCATAATCTTAGCTCAATAAAAACACAGAGATTCAGAAAAATATGTATAATAGATGCTACTAGTTAATGTGAGGATAATTCCAGCACTTGACAGCAGCCGATCAAGACAAGTTTAATTACATCACTTGGTAGCAGTCAATTCTACTGTCATTCACGCAGGGAGGACATCTTTTGAATGTGAAATATCCCCCATACTTTGCAGCAGAAAAACATAAAAATCATTTGAAAACCCCTAATGTAACTCAGCTTTTTAATGGCCATAGCTGTGCTGCAAGTTTTTTTTTCTCATCAAAACTCGTACCCATACTTGCATGAGTGCTGCATTTGCATGGAAATATCTTTCGTTCCAGTGCATTCCCGTATACAAAGGAGTAAACGAGTTTCGGTTTTTAATACGATTGCACAAACTCAAAGGAGTTTACTCACAATTGGATAAAAGCACAAGTATACGCACTTGTGCTTGGGTAAATATTGTGTGATAAATTTGAAAATATGTATTTTGAGTGAATACCCAAACGAAGAGAACATAAATTCATTCGCCTTTTATCCACGTGGATTCTTTTTATAGAGGAAAATTCTAAATGCAGCTTTTTACCCCATTATCGCTAGGTAACTGGAAGTGTTCTTGACTTGAGAGTGAGTAACCTAGTTTTCCAGTTTTGGCTCATTGCACAATTTTTCACTAGATACCATTCTGAAAGCAAAGTTCCATTACCATCGAGTAGTAAGACTGTGATTTTGCTTAATGTACACACATTCTGTTTAACATTCAGTCAAAGGATACCAACTGCCGCAAGCAAGGACCTAATGTTGCTGAGGAAAAGGCACAAATTATGTTTGGTTATGGTGTGCAAAGTGCGATAGTGACATGAGAGAAATCAGCAAGTTCATCAAAGGAGTTTATTCCAAATTCGAAATAAATACCGACAGGTGCGACCTGCGACGTTTGGTGTGGTTTTTACATTTCAATTAGAAGTTGAAAAGGTGCTGCTTACTTTGCATGAGCGCTTTTTTGAGAACGAATTATAGCTTTGCTAAGATTTACATGCTTTGTAAAACAAATCGGTCTTTGGAGAGGCTTGGCATTTATCTGCAGAAATAAGTAAAATTTATTTGAGTTTATGCAAGATTCATTAACACTTTTGAGTGCGTGTTTTGTGTCTATATGTGGAGCGGTCAGATGGGCGACGGCTAATTGATTTTGATAGAAGGTCAAACTTCCATTCAGAAAAATTAATGATCATGTAATACTTTTTCTATGTTTCAGCAGCTGTCAAATTTACCGATGACATCCAGCTGTCAGAATATTAAATAAGCTTTGTCATTTCATTCTGCATCGTTTCACAGAACGTGCAGAGAAATATGGTCGAAAATTCCATGACGGTTGTTAATACGCAACGTGAATTTTTGCCAAAATATTATCTTGTCCGGCGAGGCCCGTTGTCGGGTCAGCGGCTATGTCAAAAGGCAAAATTGATAAAATCCACAAGTATCAATGCATCCACAAAGATTGACATAATGGTGCCGTTTACGGCAAGCCGCGTCGGACATTCTTTCTTTCGGCGAGACACCGTCACCATCAATGCTCGACAGCATCGATATATCCCAACTGTGGTTCCAACAAGACGGTGCTACATGCCATAAAAGCGACAGGACTCTATGGAAGTTGTGAAGGAGAAATTTGACGTGATCTGGATCTCACGGCGAGCATTCATCAACCCTAATAAACCAGCCACTTTGGACGAGCTCGAGACCAAAACTCGAAACGCTATTGACGAAATAACGTCGTGCATATTACTCCGAGTCATCAAAAATTGGACCGACCACTTGAAGCACAGCCGAAGCCGAGACGGCCATTTAAATAAAGCCAGAATCATTTTTAATTCACACCCCTTTGTTATTTTATTTAATTTTTTTCCCCTATTGTTCTTATCTGGTCACCATATATAGTAGGGGATTGCCAAAATATAAAAAGGACAATTGATTGAAAATTGTTACAGGAGAACATCAAAGGATATTGCATGCTTCTTATTGAATCACGTGAAACAAATTTGATGAAATGGAATTTTATTCGTTATTTAGGAAAAGCATTCTCCACGAATATGGAATAGCTTTAAAAATGAAACGAAATTCCCTCTTGGACTAAAATTTTAATTTGACGTACCTATGGTTTCTTTCCACTTTGTGTACGGTACCTATGCGAACATTCTTCTTTTCGGAACATTTTTCGTTTTATTATATTTGGAATTGAATAGGCTTTTAAAATGCCTGCCTCTCTGAATATTGTCAATGGTGACCTAAACAAGGATGGAGACTAAAAGTACCTACACAAAATTGTAGAACTTTAAGGAAATGCTTAAACTTTTTTTCTTAATTCCAAAACCTACCTTATGGATACTGCAACTAAATTAGTAGTTGAATAGGTCTTTCGGAACAATACAATAGGTCAATTCACCGTATATTGAAAATGAGAACTTAAGGAAAATAGTGCAGACTTAAGTATTTATGCGAGCACAAGCAACTGTGACATTTGTTCTCTTTTATTTTCGACCTCAACGAGTTCACCCCTCTGACCATATTGTGCTTCATTTTGTTTCACATCTACCTGCATTTTACATGCATTTCTTTTCATGGATGACAGGGTCGTGGTTTTAATTAGGCAAATCAAAAAGATTTGTGTTCCACAACAGCAAAATAACACCAAATTACAACTTTATTTCGGCCGTTAACTTTGGTAGTGTCACTAAATACGGAAATCACTCAAGCCTTGAACAATAGGGTGGTCCTTCATTCGAAAGCAATCAGACTTTAACCTGCCGAATGACACTTGCATCACTGAAAGCGAAAGACTCTCCATTCTTGGTAAACAGGAATACAGGGTGCGCCATCTTTTATGTCGGTATGTGATTATTGCCAAACTTAAAAACAATTACCTTTCTATTTAATTAAAGTTTGCTCTTTACAACTTATTTGGACTTGTTTTTAAATACAAGTGGCCGCCTCTATCGACAGAGCACAAAGTGCCCTTTTCGTTATGTTAGGCTGTCAGACTCATTCATAAGCCGTACAATATCAATGTGCATCGGTATTTCCTATTTCATCTATCGGAATTTCCATATTGTCCGAGTTGTGTATTTCACACTACATTATACCTCGTTAGCGCGTGTTCTTTATATAAAAGATATCTGACCACCTCTGCCTGGGAACTATATTCAGATGCCATAAAGAATTGTTGGACAATTGTTGCTCGGCTTAATTCTGGCTGACTTATGAAAGGTAAAACTATAAGTTCTTATCTGACTGTTGGAAGAAAGGTTCGCCACTTGATGCAACCAATTTTGTTAAACCTTTCAGTTGACTTAGAACGAATATTAAGGAAACAAACCAATAAATCAGGCTTAAAGAATGCTTGCATTCCCCGGCGCGCTTATCTAATACCATGTTTTCACCAACTTGACTTAGCTAATTCATATTAAATTACGTGAATTATCATACATTTTCGTGATTTATGTTTATGTGAATTATACGTGTTTAAATTTTAATTACGTATCTGTCATCGCAAATCCACACAAAATAAAACCGAACATACGCACCAATAAAATCGAACATACACAAATAAAATCAAACATACCTGTTAACGTCATTTTTTATACTTTTTTCGGGGAACATTTCTTCTGGTTGAAAATGCAGAGAGTAAAATGCTTATATCATTTTTGGCTTTTTTTGTGATAGATGGAAATGATTTCCAAGGCATTTGAACTCATTTTAACTTTTAATTTGATGTAAGTAATTTTCTTTTTGCACTTTAATAGTTACGATAGGTGATCAACTCACCTAATGTCAAAGTTGACGTGAATGTCACACTAAAACACTTAAAGTTCGGTGGAAACGCCTTTCTTGATTTATAAATCACTTTGGCTAAATCACGTTGGTGGGAACATGGTATAAGACTCAAAGGTGGTGAATATTTCTTGTGAAATCATTGCGAAAACCATTGGAAAAGCGGCTGCAATTCGCCAATTAATTAATTAATATGCGAACATCAAGAAGAATCCCCTGCAAAAGAAAATGCAAAACTTCAAGGGAACGATATACATATTTGCGGTGCTTTATTATTAGACCCCATTGGAAAAGAATGTACATGATGAACGTCGCAAATTTTTTTCTGTAAGAATATTTATCCAATAAACAAATTGTTCACTCAGATGTGTCTTTGTTAATAACCATTTTTAAACGAGATTAATTACATTTGTTTGCGAACTTTTTATTAACAATTATTATAAATTTTTAGGATCAGAAAATATGTGCAATAGGCTATCTTTCGGCTGTCAAATATCTTATCAAGTTGTAGTGACAGGACTCGGATATATGAATGGTGCTTAATTGTGCCGCGGAAATTTCAAAGAAAAAATGCAAATTAAAGAAACAAAGAGGACCACATTTGGTCTCTTTTATTTTTTCAAATAAAATGTGACAATGTTATAGATGTAGCTGCAGTCATCACGGGGAACCACCTTTGCCAGTGTCTTACTGGCGACGGGACTATTTACACCAACTTATACCAAACTATGGCGAAGACCCCAAGCAACAAACATTTTTAGCTGCGGAACCTACCTTATTGTCATACAACAATGGAGGACATTTATAAGCAGAATAAGTCCATTGCAATTGCAGTGATAGCTCATGGACCAATTCTTTGAAAGGTTGATTTCGTTCGGTGAATTTACTTCAGAACCATTACCCATGAACCAAAAGACGCCCATTGAAACACAATATCTTCTGCGTACCGCCCTCTCTATCTATCGTTTCAGAGCGATGGACTGGCATAAGTAGCTTCCAAAAATAATTCCGACAAAACATGAACTCAAAAGCTTAACCGTTTATTCTTACCTGTCGATGAACAAATTCAATGGAAAACTATTTTCGAAAAATGCTATATAATCAGCTTTATGTAAGCACTTTTCTCCGCCTTTGCACTTTAGAAATGGGCTTAACTTAATAGAAGTATAAGGTACTTAGGGACTCACATTGGATATTATGTAGAGGTCACTGTTGAAATTTGCTCTCAAGGAGATTTGTCGCAAACTGTTTGTACCCATTTACTGAACACGGTTTGACTTTGGTTTCCTAAGGTCGTAATTTTACTAAAATTGAAAAGTTTCAAATCTCAACACAGTTGTGGTTGCTGGCATAAGCTCAAGCTAAATCTACAGTGCTCACTCGGGGTAGATATATTTTCGTGGCAACCTGAAAAGGAACTTCTCTCCTAAAGTAGTTTCCAACTAAATTGTTCCATAAATAGTTCCTCTTTCGTTTTATAAACCAATTATCAAAATTAATTTTTTTTTACAAAAATACTCTCCCTAATCACATTAGGAGGATAAGAGGGCCTCTTTCAACATTTTATTTGATTTATTCACAGAGCTGTATACCACATTCTGCAGACTAAGGATTCGGATTGAATTTCATAAATGAGATGTTCCTAGTTGCCATTAGCAATGATATTAATTAGCTTTTGCAAATTATATACCCCACAAATTTGGTCCACACGTGCGGAAATGATTTCACGTAGGTACCGTGCCGCTATGGCTTAACCACGTGTCATATCTCTGCGAAAGTCTATATCCTTCACATTCCTGCACGCGTCACGTTTAACTTGTTGTAATAAATCAAATCCTATCGCAATTAATTAGATAAATCTATCTCATTGGCACAGCTAGCTGCGATATGTACAAAATGGCTTTACGTTTTTCCGTAAGCTACACCACCTGCAAAGTATCTGTATCGCCTTGTTCACGGCACGTTTAAGTTGTATAATACGAGGAGTAGCAACAAAATCGAATTGTTGAAACAAGAATAATATTTCTTTTATTGGCCGGGATTCAATAAAGCCACAGCGGCCTCAACTGACACGCATTACAAAAGCCAGGCAACCATCCGTCCAGTCGTCAATTCCACGAAGTAACCCAATAAACAACGCAGTCTCATCCGTTTATCTTGGGTAATAAATTTAACAAATCGTCTCCCATTATGAGAGGAGAAAAACATTATTGATTTAGGTTCTTTCCTTTTGTTGTGTTTACTTTATGACATCCGAGACAAGCGGCAGCACAAACCACACGAAATCTTAAATTCCACGAATTTTTGTCAATGGCACCCACAGTTTTTGATTACAGAAGGCCGCTAGCCTTTTGAAACCGGGAAATTAAATTTAAGCTGAGGTTTTCTTCGCCCCGCAGCTCTGGACGTTGACACTTCCTTTCGGGCATTTGGCTAAAGTTTCGGCACTCGTTTTGAGGAAAATTGCCGCCAATTTAAGGTTTTTGAATTTTCAAAGGATGTAACAAAAAGAGGGAAAGGGGGCCGTCAATGTACATGTTTTAATTAACTATGGTCGGAGTTTGCCATTCGACAGAAATAAATAAATAAATTGTCAGGGTAAACACTGAGCCCAGTGGGTTCCTTTGGGGTTGGCTGCATGTTGACCGAATCAAAATTGTTGATGTTTGATAAAGAGCGGGGGTAGCTATGGTAAGTTATACGTTGTTTGTAAATGAGGGTTTCAAGGTCGAGTTAATTACTCGGTTTATTGTTTCCTCAGCGTGTGCTATGGATTTACCCGGTGCGGGCTTTCGGGTTCATGGTTTGGAACTGTCACAAACATGGATAGATTGAGGTGAGACTTTTGGATGAAATTTGTCCCTGGTGTGTCTTTACGGAGAGTTTAAGTCGTCGAAGTGGGGCTAGATGCCTATACTCGGTATATGGAAGCAACAATGGCGCGATTCTGGATTTGCAGTATTGATTTGCACCAGAGAGTCGAATAGTTCTTGTAGAATTTATTTTGTGGAGTTGGAAGTACGTTTGTGTGGACTTTTTGAGGGCTATACACATTCCTGAGCTGTTGCCTGTCAATTAGACGACATACGATACACCATCAAACGCAAAGTCAGTGCGTGGTTTAATTTATAACGAACAGGAATAAAAATGAAAATAGTCTGTTACTGTTTAAATACGTCCCTCGAGTGGCGGATTAAGCCAGCGGGGGACCTGAAGCAAATTCTATCAAGGGCACCTTGGATCGCTTTATCTTATGAAGTTTATGGCACTAAATAAAACAAAACTGTTATAAGCAAACTTTTGTGGATTTAATTTTGGCAAATTTATAAATAACCAGCTGATCCGGCGAACTTCGTTTCACCCAAAATTCATGGATTTAATGAAAATATTAATAATTCTGAGCTTACACCGTGCTGCTTCATGTAATTCGGTCAATCTAAAATATTTATTCAAAACTTTTAAGTTTTTTTTTTATTTTTTTTGCTTCATGAATTAACAATACGTTGTCGCCCAATTTACATTATATAATTGCAGAGATTTGACATTTTTGGTTTTTTGTCTTTCAACTGAATCATTATTTATTATTTTTTTTTAAGAAATGATATTAAAAATGTTATTATGAGAAAAAACCTCAAATTAAAATTTATTCAAAATATTTATTTAATAAGATAGCAATAACTTAATTATAATAATTGTGGATGGGTTACAGTCAAATTGCAATGATTCACGTGTCGGCCAAACGTTTAAAGAATTCATTAAAATTTTACATGGTTTTGAATGACGACATTAAAATGACCGGCATCCTTGTTTTACTCAGCCAAAATCGCTTGTACACTTATTTGGGATATTCGCGATAAACATTCATGAACGTGGCATTTCGGAATAAAGGAGTGTTTGAGCGAACTCGTCGCCTCAGCAAGTGTCAAAGAAAGTTTTTAATTTTGTTGCAGGTGTTCGTTCGGCCAATGAAAAAAATTCATCAGTTTGGTTTGGACACAGTTTGTCCCCGTTTCAGCCACTCCACAGAATACATCCACCATTTTAGTGCCCCAAAAAATGTTTGCTTTGTGGTCAAAAACCCGTTTGTTTTTGTGTGAAAACTCGTGCTACGATGTCGTAGCTAGATTTTTTTTTTTTTAAGATCAGTCATTCATTATGACTGCGACATGAAAGGTTTGACCAGAGACAAATGATACTGAGACCCCAAACTCACAATCCTCTTGCCGCTGGGCCCCTCAGTTTTTTTTTTCAAATTCGCCATTTTGTTTTCCTATCGGTGTTGTGTCAATTAAGAATCCGTGTCACATGCTAAAACATACAAAAAATACAAAAATAAATGCTGCCAACCTCGACAACTGTGGGGAAATGTGCTAGAGTTCGGGAATACCACATTTTTACATTACTGAATGCCATTGGTTAGTTATTATATATTGTTAAAAGGCGAATAATTTGATTTCTTTGGTTAATAAAACTAGCTAAATGAGATGTTCTATATTCAAGAAACTTATTATGACAAATATGGTAACGTATGATATTTTGAATATCATTAACTTCGATTTCATGTGTAAATTTTTCTTAGATAACTTAAGAAAATTTGCTCATAATGTTTGCATTTTCCTTCAACCAATCTACATTGTTCATTTTTCATTAATATTTTAAGCAAATGTACACTTACCCATGAAAGAAAATATTATCCAAACGTAACGAGTAATTTCAAATTTAACGGATAAAATTCTATGAACGCTGGCAGCAACTTTGCCCACAGCGGAAGTGGCATATGCAAGGTGCGAGCGTGTTGGTGAGTCGGAATTTTTGAAGTTACGTGACATTTGTCAATACGAATTTCTATGTAACAACACAAGCACATTTAGCATTTGCCACCCCATAAAAATATAGCTTGTAGGCTAAGTAACGGGATATCGGTCGGAGTTGGTGGTCTCAGTATTGTTTCTGGGTTTGACCTTCTCACTGGTGGCATGGTAAAATGAGGCTGGGAACTCAATTGTCGAAACCAATAAATAGTTTAATATATATTTTTTTTTCAAAGTGTTTTGTCATTCCCTATTTCATTGCCTTAAATTTTATGTTTTCGCGTAGCTTATATCCTTCAAGAATGCAAGACACCACTTAACGTTGCATGTTTTGTATTTGGATGTTTTGTTAAAAGAATGTATGTATGAATTACATGTGTCCCTAGATATACACTTTGCATTTTCTTGATTGAATAAATCAAGCCTATATCCTTCTCATTGTTTCTCTTATTAGTTTAAAAGAAAAACCAAGTAAATTGGTTGAAAATTACATGAATTATAAGGCAACGCACAAAATATCAACTTTTATTATATTATGTTTATATCGACTTCTCTTACGGCCATATTATTCACTCCCTTTAATCCAGGTTAAAGGTTACACCCGGGTTTAAGTGAGTTTAACCCAAAAAATAAACCCAAGTCCATAATATTCACTCGTTAAACCCAAACATAAACCCATTTTTTATAAACTTGACGGAGAAGTACTTTAACTCGGGTTAAAACTCAATTTCATAATATTGACATTTCTTCGCTCGCAAGAAATAAAAAAAGTAGAAAAGGGGAATAGAAAAAAAAATGTCAAGAAACTAAAAAAGGACTTCATTTGTGAAATGGACGAAATTAATGTTGATGTCTTCATCGTCAGAAGACGATTTTGTCGAAGAGCTGATGAAACAGCAGCTGATGGTAAATTAACGTCGTCCTTGTCGTCGAATATATCGATTGCACAAGCGGACTTGCGTCGACGATTACGATGTGGTACATTTTCGAAAATATTTCGTGCTGAAAAAGAGTCATTTTGGAGGCTACGTTCGATGATTCGATAGGAAATTCGGCATAATTAATACACCTTAAAATATAACTGAAATCAATTTCAAAGTGACAAACAAAAAAAAAAATTTCATTATTTGTGAAATTTGACATTACGTGGGTTTAAAACGGATTAAAAACGGTTTAAAGTGTTTCAAATCCGCATTTAAATCCATTTTCAATCCAGTGGATTTAATGCGTGTTTTTTAGTGAATAATATGGACATAGCTTTAAGTTATCGGGTTTAAAAATTACGGCTTAATGATCGGGGGTAAAATTAACTTAAACCTGAGTAACACTCCGGGTGGAAAAATATGGCCGTTAGCATTTAATATTCATTTAAGTGAGGTGATTAAGAGGCTTTTGGTTAAATGGATACTTTGACCCCAAATGCGCGAGGCCCGTAGGATTTGCTACTTTTGCTACGTGACGTATCCGCCACTGCGTCGCTCTGCGATCCTTTAAAGCGCATCAATAGCACCTTGAGATTTTTGGAGATGTACGGTATTTCTGCACTTTAGTTGTAACTCTGGAAATGCATCTCCAAAAAATCCAAGCCTGATTGAATATTTTTGTTGATAAGTTCTAACCAACGGGCCGTTTTGCCAGACAAAAAGTCTCAAATTTAAATTTTTTGTCAAGACATAGACACTTGATATTTACCTAAAGTACAAAAAGTATTACAAATCCCTATTTAAAGAAGACATCCTTCATGCAACGATTAAAGAAAAGAATAGTTCCGATCCGATAAGCCGTTCGTCCCAATTTTCCGCCTTACAGTTCCCTGCACAAAGTTACAATGTAATCGAAATCCCATTGAGTCCTTTGAGTCCTCATCCGCTTTGGTGTTAAATATGCCCCTTTTCTTCAGACAGCTACATTGCTGAAACAATGGCTAAAGACAAAAGCAGATTTTCATTACTTATAGAAAGAACTCGAGCAATGACAACGTCAAAGAAAATGGCAATAAACAAGAATGACAAAAACAACTCAAAAGACGAAGGCAACTCTGTGTGCCACAGGAACTTCGCCTGCGTCTGCATGGTAATTCCATTGAGACCTACTATCGCTGACTTCTTTGTCTATCTCAAGTTGTCGTTTCGCAAAATTATTCGCTAAAGTTGATTATTTCGTCGAACCACAGAAAAGCAGACACAAAGGAGTTCCTGTCAAAACAAAAACTCCGCGACTGTGTCACCGTGTGGTTGAAAATTAGAAATTTTCTCAACCACATTGCACAGGACAGTAATTGAAAGAAAAAAGTAGTCGACATCCCAACTGTAGCCTTCAACCTGAGAGATATAAATTACATATGTGTTGAATGACGGTTATTGTAATTATGCCAACGTCGACAGTAACAATTTCTGCACCAGATAACAGAATTTATATTGGTCTTGTAAATTTTTCGCACACTGAATTATGGAAAGAGAAAGAATTATGGTAATCGTTATCGTTATTGCGAGGAAAATGTGCAAAATTTCCTTGTACAACTTTTATGTGACCCATCAATCGCGTAATAATGCGCGTGTTATGTGCCTCAAATCTGTGCCCACGCATTTCCCATTTAGCATACCTTGGGCTTAGCGATTTCGACTAAATTTGACGGAGTGAACTTAAGAGGAAAAGCATAATGTACGTACGTACTTTAGATGACTGGGTCAAATTGCTCAACAGGACAACACGAACACGTCTGTGGGGATTTAACTTTCAATTCCAAGTATTTTTGCAACAGTGTTTAAATTTAAATTCAGACCGATAAATCGCACGACCTTAACGCTTTCGACTGCGCTGGAGAATAGTAAGAAAGTAAAAAGGTCCGTAAAGGGTCATGCCGCAGATATTTCACAACCATGGGTTTTTATTTTTGAGAAGACTCGATGAGGGACCTACAATTTTAATTATTAAGAGGATTTTTCAGCGCAAATTCTTCAAAAATGGAATGGACAAAATGGGAATTTTCAATCATCTTTGTGGGAAATTAAATACCCAAAGTGTGATATCAGTTAATCGTTTCGCATACACGAGATGATGTCGTAGGCAAAATAGAAAAAAGCTTCCACTACAAAGAATATGTCCTGACGACATTTCTAGATCTAGAGGGAGCCCTTAACAATGCAAGTGGAAGGGTCATTGAAAACGCTCAGGTAAGAGCTAATATGGAGGGAGGCAATAGCCAACTGGTTAAGCCAAATAACAGGAAAATCAATTTATCCCTTGGACAAAGTTCCATATGGAGATTGGTAACAATAAGAACCTCTGTTATGGGTCCTAGATATTAAATACCATACAGTATTCCGTATACCGAAAGAAATAAATGGCCAGTGTGACCATAGTGGAATATAATATTCCACTTTTGAAATATTTTTAAGCTTCAGAGAATATATTTTTTTCCAAAAAATATTGGCATATGAAAGTGGAATATTTTGTCCTCCCAAAGGAATTTTTAGATAACAGAATATTTTCCATAAATTAGAATTCAATTCTTAACTGAAGTTGATTTTATTACTTCTAAATCGCAAAATTCACGAAGTTTTGAGCTGTGGTAACACTAATGCTTATTTGCCCATATGTATAGTCTGTATATATATTTTATTTGTATTACAAAAAAAAAAAAGCTGCTAAAGTGGAATATAAATTTATGTAAATATCCACTTTTCAGAGTAAGTAGAATATTTTTGAGAGAAGCTGATGGTCACACTGGAAATGGCACAGGAACGCAGCAATAAGATCCGTTGTTAGATTTGTAAATCCCTTGTCAAGGGAGTCTTTTTAAATGAATGGAAAGTATCGACCAAATATCAAGACTATAAGTCGGGTACTAGCCATCCTATTTCGAACTACAGACCAATTACTAAACTCTCGGTTATTCAGAAAATGTTGGATAGCCTTGTAAAAGATAAGCTTGCTTTTACAATCAAGCAGAACTAGTAGAGATGGACAACAACTACAACTTATTTTACAAAAGAGACGTCAGTAAGCCAAGAACATGCATTTTAGCTAAAAAATACATTAATGCTTTCTTATGTTCCAACCTTAGCTCGGTTGATTTAACCGTCGTTAAATTAGAACACACCCAGGATCAAAAAATATACCTATCATCCACATACATGGCACACGACAAACCATCCCCGCCAGAAGAAGTCCAGAAACTCACAGCAGAAATTCAAGTCAGGCAAGAGAGTCTGCTTATAGGCTGTGACGCTAACGCTCGACATCATCTTTGGGGCAGCAAGGAAATAAATGAACGAGGTGAGTCCTTATTTGATTTTCTTTTAACTGCCGATCTATGTGTATGTAATGTGGGTAACACCCCTACCTTTATTTTTCCAAGCACGGAAAATTATAATGGCTGGGAAGAAGTGCTAGACATTACACTTAAAACAAACAATGACAACGTTAGGGTTGAAAATTGGAGAGTGTCCGACTCAAAGTCCTTCTCGGAACACGAGTGGATTCTCTTCAATCTCAGTATCAAGGCAGATACTCCAGTCCCATATAGAAACCCAAAGAGAATTGACTGGAAGAAATTCGGTCAGGTCTTAAAATCTTAGCTTCCTAACACCCCACACCCAGAATTTGACTCTGGTGCAGAACTGGACACAATATCGTTCGCACTTAAAAGTGCGATGAGCACAGCCTTCAAGGCATCGTGTCCCGTTGAATACAGCAAAAAATCCTTACCGCCGTGGTGGAATGAGGTGGAATGAGGACCTAACCATCCTTAGAAGGATGACTAGGGATATTTTCAATATCTTCTACAGGCATAAGTTCTGGCAACCTTATAAAGACTGCCTAAAGTTCTACAAAAAGTCTATTAGATCTGCTAAGACACAAGCATAGTCCGAATACTGCCAATCTATCGATACTCTTAAGGAATCTGCTAGACTCAGTAAGATTCTATCCAAAGAACGCTCCATTCCATATCTTTCATTAAGAGAACGAACGGAACCTGAACGGAATCAACTGAAGAATCCTTAGAGCTTCTATTCAAAACTCACTTTCCTGATTGTAAAGAACACTGCGTAATCCCGTCCAATTCGCGGGGGAGTTCTCCTTCGCACCGGGAAGAAGTTGAACGCATTATAACCGAGGAAAATATCTCCTGGGCCATCCACAGTTTCGCTCCGTTTAAATCACCGGGGCAGGTCGGCATTTTCCCCATCATGCTGCAAAAACAGGAAGGGAAGGGTAATGCTACCCTTATTTGTTAAAATTTACAGAAGCAATATCTTACTAAATCACATACCAAAGTCTTGGCAGTTTGTCCGAGTAGTTTTTATACCGAAAGTCGGCAAATACTTAAAACTTTAGAACGTATACTCGACCTTCACATAAGAACAGGCCTTGAAAGGTCTCCCTTATGTGATTCACAACACGCATACCTCAAGGGCAAGTCGACGGAGACTCCATGAAGCTGTGCGCACAGTTGAAAGGTCACTCTCCCATCACCAATACACCCTAGCTACCTTCTTAGACATAGAGGGCGCTTTTAACAACGTCCATACTGAATCGATCCAGGAATCTCTCTTAGAACTGGGGGTAGAGGATTTCGTCACTTCATAGATCATTTCCTTGCTTAAAACGAGGATCATTCAAGCAAAACTTGGTAACACCCTTTTAACCAAATCAGTAAGCAGAGGAACACCTCAAGGTGGGGTGATCTCGCCACTCTTATGGATTATGGTACTTAACAAAATTCTGTTAAGACTCGACAGGGAAGGTATTAAAGTCGTTGCGTATGCGGATGAAGTGGTGATTCTAGTATCAGGAATGTTTCCGAACGTGATAAGTGAAATCATGGAAAGATCACTGGGTAAGATTAGCGGTTGGGCTACAAGTTGTGGTCTTAGCGTTAACCCAAGCAAAACCGAACTGATGCTGTTCACCACCAAAACCAAAATACCAACCTTCTCACTTCCCCGCTTGCATAACCAAAATCTTACTTTATCCACCAGTGCCAAATACCTAGGGGTCATCCTTGACCCTAAACTCAACTGCAAGTCAAATATCGAACACCGAGTGAAGAAGGCAAGTATATCTTTCTACGCCTGTAGTAAAACTTTCGGCTAGAAGTGGCGGCTTCAACCAAAGATGGTTCGTTGTAGTACACAGCTATCCTCACCTATGGGTCACTGGTATGGTGGCCCGCCTTAAGCAAAGCTTATAATATCACTAAATTAAGTAGAGTCCAAAGAACAGCTGGAATTGGAATCACAGGAGCCCTACGATCAAGTCCGACCGAGGCGCTCAATGTGATTCTCAATTTCCTGCCAGTGGATCTGCAGCGTGTAGTGCAGTTAGATTGAAGGAATCTAAATGTTGGTCCGAAAGGCCTTATGGGCACACCAGCATCCTACACTCCCTTCCTAACGGCATTGGTCGTATACCTACGGACTACATCGTACCCAAACTCAACTTCCATAAAAGCTCATCTGTTAGATTCTCCTCTAGATTAGAATGGGAGGAAAATGCGGTCGTAAACGATTTCGACATACCCATTTTCAAAGATGGTTCAAAAATGAGCTGTGGAGTGGGAGCGGGCATTTTCTCAGCAGAATTAGACATCTCCAAATCATTCCGCCTCCCTAACGCGGCCAGCGTCTTTCAAACAGAAGTACTTGCAATCAAGGAGGCGTGTAGACTGCTCCTTAACGTAACTTCACCCAGAAGAAAAATAGGCATCTTCGTCGACAGTCAGGCCGCGATTAAGGCTGTCGGGGCAACCAAATCGACGTCCAAACTTGTTGTGGACTGCAGGGAGACGCTTGCCAGGGCTTTTCATCTGTTTGAAATCACTCTCGTCTGGGTTCCTGGCCATAGGAACATAGAGGGGAATGAGAAAGCTGATGAACTTGACAGACGTAGCTCTACTCTGTCCGTGTCTCTAGCGGAGGAAGTCTTCCCTCCGCTGTGATACGTTAAGAGAGAAATCCTCCTGTCCTGCACCTCAAGGGCGGAGACCAAATTGGTTGAACCTGACAAGCTGTGCCATTTCGAGAAAAATTTGGCAAACCTATGATGATGCCAGAACAAACAACCTCTTAGCCAGAACGCGTGTAGATGTCGCCAGACTAACGGCAATTAGTACGGGTCATTGGCCCTTAGGAACTCACGCAGCCAAACTTGGCATCCCCCATAACGCCCATTGCCGTAGTTGCGCGGACACAAATAAGAGTGAAACAGTGTTTCATCTTCTTTGTGAGTGTCCGGCCCTAGCCAAAACCAGGCACAGTGCTCTAGTTCATCCCTTTTATGATGACCTTTCGGGCATCCAAAGTATTCATTTCAATAAGATCATCAAATTTCTTAACTCCTCAGGCTGGTTGTAAGTTCCCTCATCGTCCTTCTTCCCCTTTATTTCTTAGGTTTCCGTGAGTTGTGGTCTCAAAACGGCGCTCAATTGCGTTATTTGTGTCTTTACCTCGTTCCGGGAAATACAGCCACTTAAACCAACCAACCAACCAGTAGAGATGGAATCGATACCCGATTGGAAAATCGTCACTTGCATCTTTTGTCAGGCTGCTTTTAAAGCGCTAGAATCTAACCACATCAAGTCGATATTTAAAAGTTGAGAATTATCGCACAATGCTTAAGGGGCAGGGTCCCAGATCACTGCAACATAGAGTTGAATGAAGTCGCCGCCGACGAATTGGCAAAAAAGGGCGGTGAAATGATGAGAAACCAATATGTTGACATCAACCTAACCTTGAGTACCTTCAAAGAAATCAAATAATCAACAAAAACCAAAACAGCCCATAAATGGGCTAACTTAACTGGCCATCGAGTGTCCAAAGCTTTGTGGCCGGAAATAGATCCTAAACGCACTAAGGAAACCCTTAAACTAAGCAGGGCGAACCTGAGTATGCCAAAAGACTGTGACACGGATCTGTGTAGATTCTGTAACGACAAATGTTTCGTACATTCTCTGTGAACGTCATGGCATAACACGCACGCGATACAAAATTCTCGGAAACTATTTCGTTGACAGCATAGAAGGGGTATATCGACCCAGCGAAGGTTTTAAGTTTCAGCAGGAAAATAGAATGCTTTAGGGAAAGTGCGTAGGTTTTTCCCATCAGTTAAACGATGGTTCTCCCAGGGATCGCAATGGGCCCATTAAGGTGCCTAGTATCTTGTGATAACCTAAACTATACCGGAGATATTTGCTGACTAAAAGAGGTCGGTGCGGCGGTGGATACTGGAAGAGTATCACAGCAGTTTAAGACGCTCGAAATTCATTCATTCATTCATCCATCAGAGGGAAGAAAACAGCCTTTCACGTGGGGATTCACTTGGGGTGGCTCATTTTTTTTTAAAACAAGAACAGAGCTAAGGCTCGTCCTTGCCTTCTGCCTCTTCTACTTGATACCCTCCTTGGAACCGATTTTTAATTACCATTCACGTCTCAGGCAAAAGCCGCTCCATCATTTCGTGGTGATGGAGTATCGCTCTACATTGAAAATATCTGTTTTATCACCGTCTGCCCTTCGGTATGATACAAAACCTCAATTAATATTATTTGTCCTCAATACAGCCCGAAACGCAAGCGAAAACTTTCTCAGATTTCATAAATTTGTTTCCAGCAATACTTCTCAGGATAAACCCCTTCGAATATTGCGCCCATTTTTCACATTTCGAGACAGATAAGTTTAATTGCAATAAGTACATCAAATTAATGGGTTCTCCCCCAAGCCACTGCACATGCTATCACCGTCCAGTGAACCTCGAGTTGGCCGCATAGCGTAGTTCAACTAGTTCAAGTCTTAAACGACTACCTGACGAATTATTACCTTCAACAAAACAGATTAGGAGACTCTGATTCATTTCAGCACAAAGTAACATCGGACAGATGAATTTATTTCGAAACTTGTAGCGATTTGTGATTTGCAATGCTGTGCCATTGAGGTGTTGCTTTGTGGGATTCAGACAGACAACAAGTACTCGTAGCCCCATAATTTATCAACGGCATCCAATGTACTCACTTTAAATTAGAAATCAGATTTATTTCGATATGGACATCGTGTTTTGTTCGAATGACTAAGGGTATATTTTACTTTCGAATTTCGGGGATATTTATTGTCTTGTTTATTCTCTTACTAAGTGAGTTATTTGACTGTAAAAGGCAAGCTAAATGGAAAATAGTACTCGTAAAATACAAGGGTAGTCTGCGCAGAGAAAGCTAGAGCTATAGTTCCAAAGTTTGAAATATTTGACTCTTAATTGTTGGCTATGTCGCTCTACAAATCAGCTTTATGTGAGCTTATAAGGATAAATAGAGCTTCATCTCTAAAAGTGCAATACGCGATGAAATTTGTTTAGTGAAATAGCTAAATCATGCCCATGCAACATGGTGAGGCTTAAACGATATCTTTTCCAAAAATAGCATTACCAACTGAAACGATGCATTTCGCTGACACTGTTTGCATCCGCATACTGATTCGCACACGCTAAACTAACCGCACAGATGGCCCAATTAGCCATAAATTGGTTTGCGCACTTGAGTGTGCGGGTCACTATTTTTATAGATTTTTTTTTTAAATTGTTTTGTGTAACAATTCCGCGGATTTTGCAATCTGTATCCTTGCAGACACTGTAACTACCTTCAAGGTAGTTGCGCACATGACTGGAAGTTTCGTTATTGTATTGCCTTAGTATTATTTCTTTCCTATTCATACGAAATTTTTAACTTTTTCAAATAATATGGTTCAATAAATTGGGAGCATATAAATTGCGCACATGATTTTGTGTTTTTTATTCGGTTGCTATTACATAATATTTATTCAAACGTCTTTGGTTTATATTAATTTAAACACCTAAAATTGCACTGAGAAAGAAATTGACCAAAAATGTTTGCGCACATGAGTGTGCGTTTGCATTTTCTCTTGTTTCTAACTTTTTTTTAAATCGACATTGCTGGTGCAGTGGAAAAAACCTTACCTTAAGTTGGAATTTGGAATTTTTCGCGACTCGAACCAGGGACCCTTCGCTTAGTAGTCCAACACACTAACTACTAAACGGTGTGGAACTAGCAACAAATAGTTTGAGCACATACAAAGCTTTCGTCCATTTTTGTGGGTCCCCCTTTATTTGGAACTTTCATACTAATTTTTAAGTTTTTTTTTTCCCGTGGTGTTATGGAAGCTTTAATTGCGAAAATAAACATACAGCGAAAACAGTTTGCGCACATAAATGTGCGTTTACCTTTTTCGCGGTTCACATATTAAATTTCAAGTTACTTGCTTTGAAAATAATAACGAAACAAGGCATCGTTGGCTACCAAGTATTGTTTCATCTATAACAAAAGCCATCAAGATGCTGAAAAGTTTGGAGAAGTCTTAGTGGACCTTAATTGAATTAAGAGGAAACTCCCATTTGGTATTGGGAAAAGGAACAAAGAATGACATATTTCAATGCCAGCTGGTAGACAATAAATGAAAAATAAATGGACACAAAGTGCCTACCCAGCCATCTTGACCAGAATGTTCGGTAAACCAATAAATAAATGAGTCTCTAGATTTGATTTGTGCGTCTGGTACGTGAAGCTTACCTGGCAGTAGTCCACATATGTCGGTCGTAATAAAACATGATAATGGTCTATTGCAACTTCGCGTTCATTGAGTGGAAATTATTGTTTTATTTTCCGTATATAACTGAAATCATTTTCTAATGATTACTACGAGAATTTGAGTGCTGTCACGTTCCTGAAACTGTATTATGTAATTGCAGAAGATAGAGTAGTAAAGGAGATTACTTATATTAGTCGTATATGTACATATTTACCCAAGTCTATTGGTTCAGTTACCTGTGAAAACTAATTTTTTGATGAGAGAACAACCGCTCTTCCAACTCACGATCAACTGTCAACTGCCTTCACTTTAGCAATTAGTGGTGAAAATTTGCTCAAGTAAAGTTACAACTTTAAAAAGTTGGCTCGCTTTTTAATCAATCAAATTACATTCAAATGCACACCACTCCTGTTTAATTGAGTTCGATTTGCATTTGGGAAGTTGGATGACTTCCATTACTGGTTTGAATCAACCACCACACCAAATATTGAATAAAACAAACTGGATGACACAAATGCGATGCATTTACTCACTCTTTCAGTTGTTTATATAAACTGAAACAAAGTTACCAAAAATCACTCCATCACAATATAGATTACAGATGTAGAAAACTAAAAGTTTCAAAAGTTTCATCAAAACATTATAGGTGGTGTTAAAATGGCAACTACAGACTTTCACAGTTCAAACTATTTTCACTTCACAAAGAAGTCCTTTAAAATTTAAAATAGAAATGGATCTTCCTCTTGGGTATTTTTTAATTAACAAAGCGGCTCTTTATCGTAAAATTGGCTAAGTGTACCTTTTGGCTATGCAAAGTATAAAAGCTTGGCTAAAGCTAAAGTATTTATTGAAATGTTTACCTTGTTGTCCTTTTGCTTGCTCCCAAAAGGCAATTCTTGTCTATTACTCCTTTATATTAAAAGAAAAGAGGAATCATGCTTTCTACTGTCAAGTAAGAAACATTCCGCAGCAATCAAATAGACAATGGAATGAAAATGGAAATTGAAAGCGATTCATTCATAAATTCTTTGTACCCGTTTGATTTAAAATTGACTACTGTACGGTTACACAGGGGAAATTATTTTTCTCCACTGAGTTTTCTTGACATCCTGGTTGTAGCGCAGCAGAAAACTCATTGAGAAATACTTCTGTTAGACTCATACCTAGGAAAGTATGCAGTGCCTGTCGGGCTCTGATATAGAGAGTGTGACTACTGCCACTTTAAACAACGTTATCACATACTTCCTATTTTTGTAGAAAATCTAAATTTTGTACATGGTCCTTTGGAATATTGTTGCAACAAGAAACTCTATCAATTTGCAAAAAAATGTAAGATGCAAAAAAATAGGGAATATTTGAAAGAGTAACGTTTTAAAAATGATGTTATTTTGACCGAATAACAGGATTTGGCTGTCGCCTTTTATGAAAAATCTAACTATGTTAACTAGCCCAACAAAAAAACAAATACTTTCACAATTTGCAGGCAGTATCATAGTTCAGTACCAAAAATTCAGCCTTTGCAAATATATTAAATCATATTATTTCAACCCTAAGCATCTGTAATTAAAAATTGATGATGTTAGTCCTCTGAATTTCATACGTTGATTGACCTAAATAATTAAACATTAACCTCACTCTAAACGCTCAATAATCCTTCTCAGATTCTAAGGACAGACAGAGCTATATAATATAATAAATATACAATATTTTTTTTATAAGCAAATGAACAGACCCTAACAAATGACCAAGGTTAATCCTCATGAACAACAAATTTGTAATTAAACTTAACAAGTCCTAATAACGCAGACTAAGTCCTATTCACCAATTGTAATCCCGTTAAGCTTACACAAAAACGACAGAGCAAAGAATAGCCAGAGGTAAAAGTAGCTACATTTCATCAAATTTGTGCACAAAAAAAAAGAACTGAAGAAAAGTATGCAACGATTTACAATGTCGCATTGACAAAAAAGAAAACGTATAATCACTTAACCTTTCAATCACCTGTCAAATGCGACAAAGACGGCGACATAGCTTTGTGATTACTCCCGCCCTGAGGCACCCACAAACAATTTTTGAACGAATCTATTGTTATATGTGTCTTGTTAAGTATTATAGGGATAATATTTAAGAACGAAGAAACAAAAACACAAAAAGGATTGTGGCTAAAGTTCCTTTTGTAATTTATTGGATGTCAAAGAGGTTGTAACAATTTCATGGTACTTTTGGACACCGTCATGGGTTGTGACAGATTTTAATCCCTTTTTTCGTGTGAAACCTCTTTGTAGGTGATTAAATTGTTTTTTTTTTGGGGTTGGTTTTCTGTGTTTTCATTTATTATGGTGTCAGCAACAGTAATCACATTTGGGTCTCATTTTGAAGGCGGTGCAAATTAAGGTGTTGAACTTGAAAGCTTTTAAAATCAATTAACGTATAGAAATAGAAATTAACATTTCAGACTCTACCACATGGAATTCAATAAAGATTTTCCTGGAAATCATGTTACAAATAACTGTACTATTACGAATATGTTTATGCATAGTCTGAAGTTGGGTTTGACTTACACTTTTCTTCTTGCAGTCACAATCACACCAGAAATTTCTTTTCTTATCATGTAAGTTCCAATTCCAACTGCACCATAATCTTTTGAACGAATTCTTAAAATTTCAGAATTTGTTTCGTCCTTTAATTGGAAGCATCATCGTATTTATTCTCTGTACAAAAATTAAATATTTTGTTGTGTCTGCTTTTGTCTTGTGTAAGAAGCCAATTAGGATTCGCAATTATCTCAGCGCTACTAAGAATATCTGCTAGAAAGCGAAACATCTCTGACAGTCGGTTGATATGAGTCTGCGATAATCTTCTTTGAGCTTTGAAGTGGCTGAATGGAAACAACAAATTTCCAGTGTGTTTAAAGGTACGTTAAGCCTAGTACGCTGCGAAAAGGCAGCGGAAAATAATTTGTGGAGAATTCCATCAGCTGAATAAGTGGCAGTGTTACCAGCACTGGGTATTTATCCCTGATTTGGCTTCTCGATCTTTTCAATGGCTCCTTAAAATTTTCATTGGGATTTTTACTAATTTACGCTATTCACTTTAGATTTAGGTTTAGAAATTTATAAAAAACTGCTTACTTCTATTACGAACGTACTTTTTTTGTATAAATAAAACTTTTGTTTTATTTTAGGCATTTCAGATTTTAATCTGAGATTTCAGATTTCTACTGCCAAATCGAACATTAAATCCGAATTTTACTGGTTCTTTTGAGTATTGAGTTGGCCCCAAATTAAAATCAATTGCAATTGATTTTCACACAGTTGTACCAACCCATTTCAAAATAATTTACTATAAAAACTCTTTACCAAGGCGTTATTTTTTTAATATGTATTGAAAACTGAAAACTTGAAAAGTTTCTCAATTAGTTTGTGTTGTTTGGTTTTATTTTTTTGTTCATTTAATGTTGTTGCCTTTAAAAACAATGTAATCAAAATAAGTTTGCCTGCTGAATTGCAAAAAAAAACCCACTTTTGATCTTTATATTTTGGTTTGGTTCTTTTATTTCTTAAATTTTGCTCCACCTCCTTATAAAACCTGGTAACACTGCAGTAGAAATGCCAAATTTTCGCAAGCAATTAATGTCCCACACAATAAATGTGTGCGAAAAGAGACTGGGTAATGGTACCGAGCAATCTACTACGACTACCTACTTTTCCGCCATCATTTCGCAGCAGCTGCGAAAAGGAGAGCGACATTTTTCGTTCATGATTTCGTTGTGCCATTTTTGTATGGGATTTTTCGTTCCGGAACAGGTGCGTACCGGCCTTTTTAACTTCGTCGTTAGTATAATTATGGTCGCTCTCTCAACAAGCTGTTTTGTTGGCATCAATTGGTGCTCCTCGAATGGATTCCGGGTTCATAATTTTATGAAAAACATCCCGTAAAGGAATGCGACCCTATATCTTTTAACCAACATCTTAGTTGCAGTAAAAACAGTTTTAATTTTAATTAGTTCCATTTCTATTAATTCCAACCATTACCAGTCTTTCGTTTAGGCCCTGAACGATATAAATTTCGACTCTAAATTTTAGTAGTTCACAGTATAGTATCAATACAAATTTTGCAACTATGAGCTGCCGTAGACTTAAAGTCGGGTATAAAATTTGTTATCAGACGCAATAAGTTTTGGACAAAATAGTTAAAAGCAACAGACAACAAATGTAGTATGCTTGACTTGATCACGCCAAACATTCACTTTCAATGCAAATTTGCCTGTAAATATATCGCCTTAAATGGTTATGACGTAAGTACGCTCACAGATGTTTGTCGTTTTTGGTGAAACTTCTTTAATACCTTCGTCAAAAGTGTTATTCATATATTTGCAAACTAGGGTCACTTTAATCTATTCGCTTGTAAATAGTAAGAACTGTTAATAGTAAGAACTGCAGTCTAAAGTAAGAACGGCCATAATATTTCCGAAAGCCTATCGTGTCCCCGTGCTGACCTTAAACATCCTTGAAGGACCTATTAGTGGAAATAGCAGTTGGCCGAAAAATATCTCCGAATATCGCTAATTTAGTAATTCATATTTCGCATAAAATTGTAGATCTCAAAAATTTTAAAAGAAAATCACACAAGCGAATGGTTTGGAGATGCCCTCATGATCTTATATGTACCATCAAATTTTATTAATAATATAACTGGTGTGAATATTTGCATAAACGAAACATGGCTTTATTATTTGCACACAAAGTGCCACCTGCCACCTGATATTTAAATAACACCATATGTGCTCTGGCAAATATTCTCCCAGGGGATTTTTCCAATTACATAAAATTTCAAAAATAAAAACAACGTTCAACCACAGATGTGCAGAATTGGATTTTATTAACACTCTTCACATTAATTGATTAATCTTAACATTTTATCGCAATGATGATATATGGGATACAACCATAGGTATTCAAATATCAATTACCATCTCGTCTGTTATTTTGTTTTTATTTTCGACTTTTTACGAATTATTTCCATTACATGCAAGTTGCGTTAATTAATTCACTGCCCTTAATTATGATGAATGTATAAATCAACAGGGCTCATCAGGCAGGCGCAAGCCATTGCGAGGGTGGATTGGGTTCTTTTAACCTGTTAATCAGTCCCTGTGCGCTCTTAATGCTCTTTTGTACAATTTACATGCTATATGAAATTGATATTAAATATGTATGATGGTGGATGAGTTTAAATTGGAAAAATTCACTGTCAATTCAGACTGGATTTCAATTTCTCATGCGCTTCCATATTAATCAGTGGAAATGCTGTAAAATACACCTTTGGGTTGGAAAATATTTTAAAAATATGAAAAAACAAATCAAACATTTTACAATCTAGCAATCGCGATGTGTCTAATTTTGCCCAGAAATGTTAGAAGATGCTCTCTTACCCTTTTTAATCAAACTTAAACTCGTCTGCATTGATGTCAATTGAAAAATGAACCATGTCCCTGGACCAAAATTGAAAACTTAACTTGCTGCGTTTTTTTTTGAATAGCTAGTTGCTAAAAAAAAATTGTCCCGATTTTATACGCGACGTCCACTGAAATATGCACTGAAGGCGTTTTTCTACGAAGCTAATCCCAGTCTATATATGCAAATAATTCTCAACGAGAGACACCTGGGAGCTTATTTTGAAATTGTAAAATTTTCGAAAATGGGTTTGAATTGATCGATTGCGATGAAATAAATAAAGTGCAGTATGGGATCTTATTTAGAATTATTTTCTAAATGTGTATTTCAATCAAAATCGATAAAGCTATTTGTTGTAAAATTATGCTGGGAAAATAGTAACTGGTACTGCAATTTTTAGGTCGAAAAATAAGCTATACATACGGTGACCATATGTCCCGTATTTCAATGGCCTTTCCCGGTTTTTGAAGTGATAACTTCTCATCATTGAACTCGCGACACCAATGTTGCGTTACCAATGTTGCGACACCAGTGTTCGTGGAAATGGAACGCAAGTTGAGGTCGTATATAGAGTCATTGTATATAGAGAAATGTTTCTATACAATGATAGAGAAGATAGATGTACCAACTACCAACTAATGAAACAGCGACACCTAGCAGATAGCAGCCCTATCATACCTCAAAGAGAACAACAGACGCCATTAATGGTGCCACCGGAAACTTACCTTCTCACTATATCGTTTGGATTGTAGTCTATGATATTTAATGTGGGAAATAAGTGTTACCATATTACAAGACATTTTGTGTTATTGTTTTGGGAACCATTTTGTGAAATAAGAGTTGGAGCTACAAACGCAGGTTATATTCACTTATGAATACTTACACACACATGAATGGATGAATATCTTTGCGGAATTTGTTCTTTTATTCTCTAAAGTTAAAACAATAAGTTTGTTTAGAAAATAAATTACTATATTTGGTAAGAAATAAAAGCATTTGCTGCGTATTTTAACAATGAATTTAAATGTGTAGGGCTAATTGGTTGGCTTGAAAGATAGAATAGTTTTTGACCCGATTGATATAAGTATTTTAATGAGTTACTCGGAGTACTACTAATTCTACGCAGACATAGTCGTGGGTACCAACTAGTATGCATTATTTTTCATGTAAAATAGCTCATTAAAGGAAATTGAAGATTATAGTATAATTTTTGTAGTACACATTATATTCATAATAATGAATAAGAAAATACTTCATTTAACAGAATTTCCTGCACATTAAAATATTTCCTGACGATTCAAAAAATTTAAGTTTAAGTTTTCACTTCCTCGGCACTGCCGGAGTGCCATTGTTTTTTTTTTAAGAAATACGGGACATACAAATTAAATTTTTTGTTATTTTTGACCATTTCACTTTTTTTGTTCCTGGTTTTGCTCTTAAAAATATGGTCACCCTAGCTATAGACAGCACCTCCGATTTGCGTCGAAGTCATTTAAAAATGATCGTGGCTTCGTAGCTGCGTCGTTTTTATTTCCGTTTGCGTTTTTGTTATTGCTCTTTTTTTCATTAATTTTGTTTGTAAAACGGGGATTCCCCAAGATTAATATTAATATAATTAAGGTTAAGAATCGTTATTTCGATTTGCAAATCGGGGTTTTGGTGTACTTGGTTTTAAAGTTTCATCAAAATATGTACCTAGCTAATGGGGTTTAAAAGTACCGTTTTCGGTGATTCGAATGGAAAATTGCGGACGCAATAACTTTTAAAATATCAATAATTTTTGATCGAAATCGGCATTTTCAAGTAAACCCAAAACAAAAATACCCTTTTATCAAAAAATAAATAAATTTACTTGTAATTTATAGAAAAAATGAGTCTGGTATCAAGTAAGAAATGATCATCCTACCTTATGAATGCTTTTTTGTCACAATCGTATAGGCCGATTTCCAAAAGTACCGTTGTTCGATCTTTTAGCAAAATAACTGAGTTTGTTGGAGCCGTTTTCAAAAAAATCAAAAATTTTGAAAACCGGTACTGGGAAGTACCGTTAATAATGGGGCCAAAATCGTTCCAAAAATTCAGGCTGCAACTTCAGGAGCCGACGGACAGACGGACAGATTTGCGAGACCCACTTTTTTTAATTTCCTCTATTATCGTAATGTCAGATCTCGAGTTCGAAATTTTATACGAATGCAATATCTTTCTCTTATTACCTTTCAGAGTATACTAAAAATATACGGGGTTAAATGCAAACAATAAATAACAACATTCCGTGAGATCATTATAGGGTAAGGGGAAGTACCTACCCCTAAACATAAAATTCCGATTTAGATCTAGATCTAGAAAGCTTGTTGCAGTGCAGCCCCTCAGTCAAATGTCTGAATGCCTTTCAAGTCCCACCATGTTAGATAAAGCCAATCGTATTACATTCAGCTATAACTTTCCATCTGACTATAACAAGACCAATTTTCTAAACATACGCAGCAAAAACAATGTCATCGGTAACTCCATTATCGATTTATTTTTCAAATGCTTGCAGCAGTTTTTGAGAAAACCGATTAATGTCTCATAAACTATATATCCCCGCATATCCCCACCCAACAGACGTCCTGTAAGAACGTAAAAAACTTAAACCAAACCAACATTGCTGCCACCATAGCACATCGCAAAGGCTTGACAAAAAAAAAAAGCTTTGTTACAGCTTTTGAGCTTCCCCGCATTACTCTGGTCTGAACATTTTTCTACCAGATGACAGTGTTTTATTACCTCAATTACTAACCAGACAATAAATGTCATTCAACTATATCGCCCGCAAACAAAAGCCAAAAGACAGAATCAAATTTATTACCATCCAGATTCTCCTTTTAAATTTTCCAATCAATCATCGATTATAAATTATAACCCCGAACTTAACACACTTTTGTGTTCGGCCTGATTAGGCAGGTGTTCATTCACTTTACATAAATCATGGATGCAAATCCGGCCATGTGCAGCAACATACATTTTAAGAGTTTTCGCTGACAAGAATTAGTTGCACTTGTCTAGAAAGCCACATGTCATTCACATAATGTGTTCAATATGCAGGATTCTGGTGG
Source organism: Cheilosia vulpina (assembly GCA_916610125.1). Lineage (NCBI taxonomy): Eukaryota > Metazoa > Arthropoda > Insecta > Diptera > Syrphidae > Cheilosia > Cheilosia vulpina. The sequence continues at coordinate 70,654,554 of OU744277.1, read as the reverse complement.
GTCGAACCCACTGTCTGCGGCTGCAATTACTTTTCACAAATAATTCACATGCTTTGTCATTAGTGTCCCCGCAGTGTAACTGACGTCTTTGCAACCACAGTTAGCCAACAAACGTTTTACATTTTACAGCGCTTGCGATTCATAATTGTATGAAAATATATACAGAGGCCATTTTGTCTCATTCCAGCCGCAAACCAATGACAAAACAGAAGCATGTTTCCCTGACACTCTCGACGGACCCCAAACATCAACAGTACAAACAACAAAACGTTTCCATAAATATTCTCTGCAAAATGGCCTCAAATGGCACGCTATGTGTCCGAAAAGTTTAAATTAAATATTCCCTGCTGTCTAGAGTTTATTTTACTTTCATTGTTTACCATCCCAATTAAAGGAAGCTCTTCAATTGTGTCTGGCTGTGCGTAGTTGCGTTCAGTCAATCGGCCTACGATTTAATCCTTTGTGACAACCACTTACTGGGGGTATTGCTTTTTTTTTTCCTAAACTGTAAAATCCCTGCTGTCCAATTAGCTGGCAACAAAGAATTTTTGTTATTTGAAAAAAAAAAATAATTGAAAATGATCCACGGCTAGACGGTTTATTACTTCAAAGTTGAAAGCGAGAATCCTTGTCAGATAAAGTGCGAGAAGGAATCGAAGTCCATCAATGACAACATGGGCGCTAATTGGTACAAGTTTGTTTAGCCCCAGGGTTTTACCATTACCAATTTACCCACCGTATTGTTGGATACGAAACCCGGGAAGATGGTCACAATTGCCTTAAGTCCTCACTCTCATGGTGAGGGCTTACTGAGCAGCAGTAAAGAAGTTAGTTGAACTGTATCCCACGTATTTGTTCGTGGACACATTTTTGGTTAATAGTCACAGAGTAGACGTACACAAGAACAATGAAATTATTAATTTAACTAAACGGGATAGAATGGACCATTAAAATGGGTAAAATGTCTACCATAGCCACTAAGCTAATTGAGGAAAGTGCTTCAAGTGCAGTGTGAATAAGTGCGAGTCAGCAATAAAATGGACTCACGAACCCGGAAAGAAAAGAATAAAATTAAGTAGGATGAGCATTTAGCAACGAACTTTAGAATATTACGTTTTTAATGGTTCCTGTCATTTTTCATATAAAAACAAAGCAGAGTTTAGACATTAGATGAAGTAAATTTATGGCCACAAGAAGCCCATTAAACCACTCTGTGTCTGGCGCTCAAGTTTAAAACTATACATATTTTATATCCTATGTTCTTTGGCTTGGAGTCATGTTGGGGAGTGGGTTAGGCAAAGTGGAAAAAGAGGTGAGGAATTACACACCACGCCACTTGAATAGCACACCCTATAAACTTTCAGTGTGATTGCTAATAATTTAAAAACTCTCTTAGAAAGTAGTGGTTATGTCCTTAGTTTTTTTTTATTAACTATTTAGCTCTCTCTGTAAAAGAAATTGAGCACTGGAAATAAACCGTTATGTTTTTTTTGCTATTTTGTTTTGGTGTCCACTGAGAACCATGCACTCATTTTTCGCCACTTGAATAGCACATCTATTTTGTTAAATTGTTATTTCCGGCGTGTGGACACGTGCTTTTGATTAGTAGCTTTGCTTTGTTAATAGTGACTATTTTATTTAAAATTAAACCAAAATGGGTCGCGGAAAAGTGTTAACAGAGACAGAAAAAGGGAAAATAAAAGCATATAAGGACAGTGGTCTATCGGTTGCTAAAATAGCAGAAAAAATTGAAAGAAGCCGAAAAGTTGTATCCTCATTTTTGTGTAATGAGTCAAAGTATGGAAAAAATATGAAAGGCCGTACACATTGTGTTCTTTCTGATGCGGACAGGCGATTAATTTTGAGAAAAGCCTCAAACTCGCACGACTCAATAGCCAAAATTAAGGAAAAATGTGGAGTGAACGCTAGTCTTACTACAATTCGGCGTGTTATTTCGAAAGCCAAGCATTTAAGGAGACTAAAAATTAAGAAAAAACCACCACTCAATGCAGCCCGCAAGGCGCAACGCCTCAGTTTTTGCCGTGCTCATATGAGCTGGACTACAGAGTGGCATCGCGTCGTTTTCTCAGACGAGAAAAAATTTAATTTGGATGGACCCGATGGCTACAGCTATTATTTTCATGACCTACGAAAAGAAACCCATTACTTGGACCGCTTACATAGCAAGGGTGGAGGTGTCATGGTGTGGGGAGCAATCTCGTACTACGGCACCTGCGAGTTGCAATTTCTGTCGACAACGATGAATGCGATGGCCTACATCGGTGTATTAAAACTGGCCTTTCCATTCTTTCAAAATCTTTTTGGACCCTTGCAGTGGACATATCAACAAGATAATGCGCCAATCCATACTGCCCGAATCACCAAATCGTATATCAAGAGCCAAAACGTGGAATTATTAAGCTGGCCACCTTATTCACCGGATCTAAACATCATTGAAAATGTTTGGGGCTGGTTGAGCCGAAAAGTGTATGAGTCGGGACAACAATACACAACTGTAACTGAACTAATCGAAGGTATCAAACTAGCTTGGAGCTCAATTTCACTCGATTACTTAGCCCAATTGTATGAGTCGATTCCACACAGGATTTGTGAAGTGTTGGAGCAAAAAGGAGGCACAACTCACTACTGAATATTTTTAAATCTTATTGAAAATAATCTAATTTTCTTAAAAAACAAGAAATAAACATATTTGAATTATTAGAATTTTCATAACGGACTTTTTTTAGTAAGTGTTCTATTCAAGTGGCGCAAAAATCAGAGTGTTTTTTTTTAGTTAGTTTATTCAAAAATATATATCAACTTAACCGTATCATTTAAAAAATAAAAATTTACTGTACTAGATTAAGAATTAATAATAATTATAAGAAAAAAATAAATTAAAAATTAACTTTTATCTGGATCCGAAAAAAAATCGTTTGCAAAAATTTTTTTTTGCATGTGCTATTCAAGTGGCGCGGAGGTATGTTCAAATGAAGTTGGATGTCGTTTGAGCGAGGTGGCTTGGTTATTGTGTGTTGCAGGTGAATTAAAGTAAAAACGAAACCATCTTGATCGCTTTTAATTTGGCGCAGCAATAAATGTTCCCAATTGATTTTTGGTTCATTTATTTTGTATTTAAATCGTTGGAGCACTACTTGTGTTTTTTTAATGTAATAATCGATGACGTAATGCCAATTTTTCCAAACTAGGGGCAAATATTGTAACGAGTAGGTATGAACTGTAAATATTTTTGAAGAAATAAAAGATAAAGATATTTATGCAATGCCTTACGAATTTGATGGAAAAAGCAACAGCAAAGGAAAGAGTTTGCATTAGCACACCTTGCAGGTCTATCGGTCTTAAGCAAGACCAAACCAAAAAGGTATACACTGCAAATTCATTTTTTAATAAGAACTAATAAATTTCAGAATAGATTGTACAGATTTTATTGATTTTTGCATATAAGATCGTTAAAAAAAAACATTCTTGCGTAAACGTTTTAAGAGAAAGCTACCTACACGGAAAAATTTTTAAGATCAAATCAAGAAAAATGAGCGCAGAATCACGAAAAGTTTGTCTAGTTTTAGAGCTTAGCTCAGGATTTACTAATTCACGACGTCGCGAATCGCTACTTTTTATTGTCAATGATGCGATCAAATGAGGAATACACATTGCAATAACCAATCGCAATTTGACACAAATAGTTATTAATTTGCTATTACTATGGATTGTGAATTGCAAAAATAGTTCGTAAATTACCACTTTTGTGTTGTAAATTCGGATTTCCTCCCTTAACAAATTACAACCATTTAGTCTTGAATTGCAACTCAAAAGTATTGATTTGCGAACAAAAAGGATAGATTTACCACTTCAGTAGTTGCAATTTACGAATTCGTAATGGTAAATTGAATCTTTTTTTTATCAATTTGCGTTTCATATTTTGCAATTTACGATTCTTGAGTAGTGATTTGAGACATCACCGTATTCAATTGAAATTGTTTTATCGTGAAATTAGAAAACTTTATTCTCAATTTACAACTTATATCTTACGATTTACAAATCAAAATTCGTAGTTTAATTATTTAGGTTATTTTCGAATACATATTTAAAGTCACATTTTATAATTTGTTTCCTATCCATGAAAAGCATACGGCGCCATATCGTCCGGAGATATCCGGTCCGGATTTGTCTGGGGTGGTTTTTCGGTCTATGCAAAAATTTAAAATACAAACAAATTGCTTAGAATAACTTGCCATTGATACGAACCTTTACAATCGTTTTCGATTAAATATTTTAGAATCCATTCCAATTTATACTTCTTTCTTATAGCGAGATGTACCTTCTGAAAAAAATACGAATTTATATACCTACTTCAGTTGTTTTTGTATTATTCAATACAAGATATATTCCAAAATTCATTTACAATTTGTTGGTTAGTACACTCACTATCACTACGAATGAGTTATACTTATGAAAATAACTTTGACCCGACAAGAACTGCTTTAAAAAAAGATTGAATACAGTCGACTCCGCTTATCTAAACTTCGCTTTACTGAAAAAATCGGTTAATTGAATAACCGAATTTAGCACGCAGCATTTTTTTCAAAAATTCATACGAATAGCTCCGCTTAACTGAAAAACCCGGTTAACTGAACAAACTAATACGGCAGAAATCAATAAATTATACTAATTCAGCTCCGCATTACTAAAACAAAGTTATTGAACGCGCCCATTAGTAAAATTTTTTATTTCGTCAACTGAACTTGTCCATTGAACTTATGACACTAACTTCATTGTGTGTCAATTTTGACAGCACGATTTCAGTTGTGTTTTTAATTCTCCTTCCTTCGGCTTTACTACATACCCTAATTCTTCGTTGAATTGCTAACAAAACTTCGAACTTCGGTTAAGTACAACAATTTTTCAGTTATCCGAAGTCCGTATAAGTGAAAATACCGTATAAGTGAAATAAAATTTGTGGCAAATTGCCGTTTCAGATAAGCGGAGTAGACTTTACCGACTGTCTGACTCTAATGAAGCAAAATGCGCATGGTTGGAGCTATCCATGCAGAAAATGAAGGGACTTAAAGGATTTCTTTACATAAACCATGGACATGCTATGACGTTTCGTTTCAGTCGGCTGCCTGTGCGCACAAAAATTTCACACATATCGGGTAGTTAATTCCATGGAAATTACCAAAAATTATTTTGTAATTCACGATTCCTCTACGTCATTTTACGTTTTCAATTTACATGTGTTAAATTATTATAAGATTTCATTGATTCGTCACTCAGTGTTTGTAAATCAGCAAATACTTTTTGCAATTTGCAATTGTGAAGTAGTGCTTGAGAAATTGACCCATTAAAGTGGTAAATTGCGCCAAAAAATATCGCGAATCACTACAAATAAAAGAAGCTCGAAAGCAGAATTTTGTATTCTACGCCGTTTTCAATGTCGAATTACGAATTTTTATATCAATCCAAGTAAATTCTTTGTAATTTGCGACAAAGATATAATTCGTGAATTGCAACTCAAAATTTTGCAATTGATGATTTTCAATTCTTTCCGCGTATGAATATTTTTTTCCAAAATCATATTATATATTAAGGACCAAAAACTGGTAAGAAGCTACCTTCCAAATATTATAAGTACAACATTATTGAATTGTTTTGAAAAAAAAAATCGCAACAGTTTACGATAAACAAATTGTCACGGAAATATCAGAACTTGCTTCTTAAAAACATTTTTTCAAATTAAGAATTTAAATTGTTGTTTCGCATATATACATAGTATTTTTTTGTCAAAATTAGACATTGAAAATAAATTTAAAGTTAAATAATAATAATATTTGAAATGTCCTTTAAAATTTGATGAATTTCCTTTTATTCAATTGTTACAACTTACTAGAAATGTGCCTGTAAAGGCGATTTCAAGTTTGTGAATTAGGGCCCAGGTCTTGGGTCCTACCTAAACGCGTTTATTGGCCATATTTTTTAACCTAATTATATGTGACTTACACAGACTAAATGAATACAATGCGCCGTAGGTATACTATTACAAATTTTAGTCTCGGCTTTAAATAAACAGAAGCTCACGTGTTAACTACTAAAATTAAGAGTCGAAACTAATAAAATCAATGAAAATAAAACAGAGAAATATATGAAGACATGTCTGCAAAGCTAGAACATTAAAAAAAGCTAAGAAGTTTCTGCTTAAAAAGATTTGTAACTATTAATTACTATATATTCGCCAAATAGTCAAAACCTCGTACCTACACAAAATAGTTTTCATTTCAGAAACTACATCTCGCATCTCACAGTCAAAACTTTCATTTGTAGCTTGTAGATTTCCCTATGATTTTTGTTTGCATTAGCTTATAGTAAAAATAATGTTTTAATACTTTTAAAAACTACAAAACAAAAAGAAATAAGTATGGATTTTGAAAAGCGGGATGTAAGAAGTTAACCACGTCCGTTTCGTCCTTACATTTATTGTTAAATAAATTTAAAATAAAAATAAATAAGCCTATCAATTTACAGCTCAAAATATAAATACCAGAATCCTTTTTAAACCGATAAATATTTATCTCTATTAATAAACATTTCGGGGAATCTGCGGGTAATTACCCATAATGAGCTACACCCAACGCATTAACTATTTATTTATTCGGAGTGATGCCGATTTGTGGTTATTTTATATTATAGAGAACTGGATTAATACATGTAAGCCTAAAATATTCTGAATTTTATTTTAATTTATTATTGATTGGTGGGTAGAGTTATATTGAAAACTATGAATACAAATTAATCCAACTTTAGATATAAATAGAAGCTGACAAATAGCATTTTAATTGCCGCCATCCCACAACGTTTTGGTAAAAAAGAGGTAACCGCAAACTGAAATAATGTCTACTTAATATAATGCTTATTACAATATACAATCACTCTGCATAAATTGATTTCGATTCGCCTCGCCGCATCATTTCACTTTAAATATGCTTTCTGCTCTCTAAATTCTGAAGCACCTTAACCAAAAATGAGACGAATTTTTGTGTGCATTAATAATTCACAATAGATTTGTTACCTTGACTAGAAGAGAAGATGACTTGCAAAGTTGCTCAATTTATAGTAAGTGGTTGCATTTATTTTGAACTAAAAAAAAAACAATTTCAAAATACCCAACACTGTTGGTACTTGCGAGTTGGTTAATTCGCCTCCACTGAACGAATGTGTTTGCCTGCCTTGCAGATCTTGAGCCCAAGTTAAATCCTGTTTCCTTCGCTCGCTTAAAGCATTTAAATTAATTTTGCAGACAAGTCAAATGAATTACTTACTTGTAATCGATTTCGATAAGTTAATAGCCCCACGTCCAGTGGCGGATTAGCTACGTATAGAAAGAGTAACAAATGCTACGGGCCCTGTGCATTTTAGGGCCCGCGCACCAAACTTTCTGACCTAACAAAGTATCTATTTAACCAAAAGCCTCTTTAGGTGATTGACATTAATGAATATTAAATACTTAGAGAAGTCGAAATGAGCACTATTATTTATAAATTTGCCAAAACTACATCAAGAAAAGTTAGTTTGTAAGAGATTTGTTTTATTTGATAAACTAATAAAATAAAGCAATCCGAGGGCCCCTTGATAGAATTTGCTACAGGCCCCGCGCTGGCCAATTAACCAGCCATCCCTACTTCTGATGAAAACTGTTCAAAAATAAACCTCCTCCTTTATATTCCTTTGCCAAAATCATCGAGTTCAAATGAAATGTTGACCCATCGAAGCCACTTAATAAAGTAATCATTCTCGGAGACGGGAAAACTTTACCGAATAGCAATGTTTGTTAATTTGTGCGCTCTAGTCACGGCAATACATTCCAGTCGAGGGATCATAAAATTATGAACTGGATATTGATATGTGCACATAATGTCCTTTCCCAATAATTATTAGCTGGACCACTCTTAATGAGAACTTTTGCTGAAAACTCTGCCAAGAAAAACTTTGCACAACTCCCATTGAAAGTTTGAATTTGTGCGTGCAAGTTGGTGAGCCGAACCGTATCATTGGATGTCAATGACAGTTTTTCTTAGTTATTTATAATTCGAATTGCGATGACAGCACGAGCGGCAAATGTCAAGAAATCTATTGATTAACTTTCCGTTGGCAAGAATACGTAAATGTCATGCGGCGTCTGCGAGCATGCTGGAAATAATTTGAAAATTCTGATTTATTTCGATCCTCCTGCCCCCGACTTGTAATAAAATATCTTCAGTGTCTCGATTCATGTGCAATTACTATGGCTTATGTCATATGGAGCTGTATATTTTCGAAAATCTCAGACAGGTGAGAAATTGAATGCAGGTAATGTCGGTGAACGCCATAGCTCGGAGTAGAGATTTTAAAGCTTTATACTCTAGCATACGCTCTATGTAAATTGAACAGAGGTTTCTACGTGATATGCTTACTAGCTCTGCTGATGCTGGTACACACTCGGTCCATGGTCTGCTGGCGCAATTGAATAGTAATTGCCTGATTACGGTTACAAAACAGATTTTGGAAGGAATTGTCCTTTGTGCTACGTCGAATAGCTGCTTTGTATTCAGTTTAAGTTGTTGGATTCAATGTTAAGGAATTTCAGTTTTAAAGTACAAAAGTCTGAGACCAAAGAGGAAGTGTTCCGAGATTATGGGATATTGATTAGCTTCCGTTCACAAATTGCAATAGATGCGTTTTTAACCATCGAAATAGCCACCAAAGAAAGAATCTGACATCGGCAATCCGATGTTTTGCTTGACAATATAAAACATAGCTTATGCGATATTTTTTTTTATATGTATACTAAATTGTTTCTTAAGCGTAGTACGCTGATCGAGCTAAACTAAATTTTATCTGGTCTCCAACTTTTCTCTCCAAACACCAGCTAAAGTCTTAGCTAAATTTTGACATGGAGTACGCTGTAGATAGGTGTCACAGAAAAAACTTCCTTCAAAAATGTAATTCTCTCTTATTTCAATTATTTCTGATTCGTAGTACTTCTCGTCCATGTAATAATTAAAAAAGGTCATCCTTGCAAACTTTTCCGCAATAGAACAACAAATAAACAACGATCTGTCAACTGTCACAATTTAGCTTGAGAAAATGTGCCGACCCATTAAATGGGCACGCTAAATTTTGACAGACACACATGAAGTACATTCTGAAACATAAGTTTGATTATTTAGCTCGAGCTGAGTGGTACAGCTAAATGGGTTCGCTTAGATTTAGTTCAGCTAAATTTTGGAAAGAATTTTGTATGGGAGTGAAAATTTAGCTCGAGCAGCGTACTAAACTTAAGAAAGAAGAACAGAATCCGAACACCTAAAGAAGGGTTATGTGAGTTGGAGTGGCAGTGAAGAATACGCGGGATATGGTGCACCAAAACATAAAAAAGTTCTTGTTTTTTTTTATCCCAAGAGAACTTATAACCGATTTCGTTTTTTTTAATTAGTGACGGTAGTAATTTAAATTTTAGGTCGCATTATTTGAAGTGTATTTAATTCAGTACACCTATCTGTACACCTGCTCTTGTTTCAAGAACCAATTGACCGATTTGACTGCAAAGTGCAATAGAATGAATAATTTTTTAAAGTTCTGAAGCATAAAAGAATATTTTACTACAACAATTATTCTAAAATACTTAGGTACACATAACCTAACTAATACATTATTATTTAACACATTCTATATTAAAGACACTGTTACATGTCCGAAGAGTGACCGAATAAGTCGAATTATTACTATTACAGTATCAAATCCATTTGCAATAAAAAGAACCATTTTAAGTCCAGGCTATAAATCAACTAAAGCCCATGAGGGATTATTTCTTATCAACGTCGCTCTAAAATAAATAGGTACAAGCAGAGCATAAATTGTGTGTGTTGTATAACCCTTTGAAGTACATACCATGAAACGGTCTATAAAACAAAATTCGTTTGACCCATTATGTCTGCATCCAAATTGCTGTCATCATATTCCCAAACCTGAATATAATACCTTCCTTGCACGCATTTGCATAGAAGCCGTAAAAGTCTCGTTCAGCCCCAAGCAGTACCACTCCTTTTATTCATCTTGTACATAATAAAAGTGTAATCTTGAAGTGTTTCCTCCATTTGATATCCTGCAAATATAAATGAGAACCTTACCAGTCGCAGTTGAAAGGTTAAAATTTTAACAACATACAATAGTATTAAAATTCCAAACAACTACACTCACACCCGGCGCTCAATTAACAGTACCAGCCGTACCACCGCAAGTTAAGTGCTTATGATTGCCATTCAGCGTTGCCAGTAGGAAGGTGGAAATTTAATTTCCACACTTTGAAAGTCCATTTTAAGATTTATTGTTAAATACAAACTTATAGGCTGTCAATGACTATGGGGACGTTCAAGTATCTAGTTTAGTAAGTCTGAAGTCTGTCTGACTTGATATATCTCGGTTTTGATTGGCTGAAATCGGTCATATGAGCAGCTGTTTCAGTTGACGTTTATTGAAGGTTAGCTGGCGAATCTAGTCAAGAAATTCGTGAGTGACTACTAAGTTGACAGTTCGCATATGTGGCTGACGTAGAAAAAGTGACGTTCCCGAACAATATAGCTAACTAGATAACTAGATTTCTGAATCTGCCCAATATAGAAGGGATTGACAGTTCAATGTCTAAAAGCTAAATATTGAATTTCGTATTGCAAAGGTCGCGAAACGTCAAAAGTTATCTCTCACTTATGTATAAAATGTTTCTTTACACAGAATGGATTAATCAGAAAAAAAAATAAATCTGTGACAGATGTCATATGACAATGGCTGGGATACGCAATACCAAACTTGAAATAACTAACCCACTACTTTGTGGAATTTACACTTGGATTGATATTCTAGTGCGTAGATAAAGCTAATACAAACTGTCTAAACTGGACATCCGAACTTGACAGATGATTCTAGGCTGAACACAGAGAGACAGAGAGACGAAAATGCATTCATATTTAAAATTGATTACCATTCAATTTCGATATTTACTTTTTTTTATTTTTTGACACTTTTGTAAGGTAGAGCTTACAAGGGCTGTCAATGTCATTTAATTTTCAAACAGAAACCCTACTAAGTAACTTTCAACCTGACATTTTTGACACATACCTAGGTCCAATTTTTGACTCAAAACATTTCAAATTAATTTATATGCATTTTTAAAGTATTGTCAGGTAGATGACCTGTCAAATTTCTATGATACAAAATATACGCCTTAAAAATTCAAAAATGTCAATTTAGTGCAAAATAACCTGCTAGAAGTCCAACTGTCAATGAAAAGCGCTGCCACAGCTGTTCCGCTTCAATAAAACTTAAAAAAAAAAAATGTTTACTGCCTAAATTTTTAAACACGATTCGACCAGTACAATTTTACTTACTGCAATATTTGCCAACCCCTGGCAACGCTTTCTCCCCTCCCCCTTAAGCATATGTGCACGATTATACTCTGCTCTATTCGTAAAGTTATCTGCCGTTTAATGTCGTTCAAGGAGGAGTTCTAAGGTTGTTTATGTATACTAAAAACCTTTTAATGATCTGTGTTTGGAATTCCTCGAAAAAAACGGAGTCATCCAGTCATCACTACCCACATCCAGGGAGCCGGAAGTTCTAAAGAGCTCTACCATTGTGGCGTTTATTAGTTTGCTCTCTTCGGATTTCTATGCATGGGAGTCGTTAAAATATTAACCCCCGGAATGTATATTTTGGGTCATCTGGGTTTTTAGAAGGTAATAAAAATGGTACGTTTACGGTTTTTATTGGTAGTACATCCGTACGAAAATTAGGTGTCCTTTTTCTTGGGTAATTTCAGACGATGATTGTCTTTTGATAAGTCCCTAGAGACAGAGGGAGGTAAAAAAAATGATTATTATCCCACCGCAGCATTTTGACGGCTTTAATTTGTTTTTCTTACTTTCGCCTACTCTGCAAGTGATATTACGAATGTTGCAACAAAGTTCCGGTAAAGGGACCGTGTGTCGTTTGAGTAATTAAATCTATGAAATACCTTTTGCTGCTAAGAAATTTTCCACATAAATATCTGCTCTTTGCCTTCTAGCCTTTGCGCTCGCAAAATTGACTGAATTTGATCCTTACTGTGCTGCAAAGAAAACATTTTTCTATAACCTCTGTGATTTAATGAAGCGGATTAACAAAATGTTATGGCCGGTCGCCTTATAAGGATAACAGCAGGATTAACATATTAGTGGGGCTTCATCTCGCTCTCGTTTTGGGTATTTATTTTGTGTTGTAAATGCCGAGGAGTTTCAATAATTCCCACTGGAGGTGCGTTTTTTCCTTTAAAAAACGTGTAAAAGGTGATGATTTACAATTTAATTTAAAGTCAACGACTTCACCCCTCGAAAATGAATTGCTGATAGAAGGGATGACGTTCTAATCGCCCATTGTAAACTAAAGCAATCATTTTTATAATGACCCTTTCCTCTCCTGCTACCACTTGGCTATTATTCATTTGGAAAATGCCAATTAAATGGCAGGCAATTTTAAAAGCTCTACCCTTAATGAAGTCCATTAAGGATACACACAGGACACTGTAAACCTAAGAGCACACATAAAATGAAATAGTAAACTGAAACCTATTAAAAGTGTCTGGCATAATGTTTCAATATTTGACTTAACTCTTCACACGACTTCAATATAGAAGCACTTAAAGCCAAGATATTTCCAAAGTCACGCACCAGACATAAATGCAGCCAATTATTATTTCCCATCACTGGCTGGAGATGCCAAATTATTGAAAGGAAGAATGGTGAAAGTCTGTTCAATCGTATTCTTATTGAATTTAAATTATGTTCCTAGCCAATAAAAGAGGAAAACACAGCCAAACCGGTCTTGCAATAAAATGAAAGCCCTTCAGCCCCTCCGATATACACAAAGGAAACACACAAACAAACCTTTATTACCTCCCGCTCCGAGAGAGAACAAGAAGGAAATGCCAGGATATTACTGTAACTCGATGGAAGTTATGTTTCCATTTTATACGAATTCATTTTTGTTTCTCGTTCTTTGCGTTTTCTTTGTCTTGTTAAACTTATCATGAACTAATGAAGCCATTGCCATGAATTGCATAATTTTTTCTTTTTAACGACTCGAGAAGTTAAAACGTCAGTGGCGCCGCCGGAAGGAAGCGGGTTGTTACAGTTTATTATTATTTTTATACAGATGTAGGATTTTCTCGCTGGGAAATTAAAAAATGATGGCAGTTTTCTATGTTTTTGCAATTAGGAAGAGTGACAGTCGCGGTGGCCCAAATGACTGGGAAAAAAGGACCGGTATTGCCCTCGTTAGCGCGGTACCCAAAAATGGTTGTGTTGGTTGGTTGTATAGCCAAAGATATCAAATAAATTAAAGCAGCGATATGTACCTGTGAAAAGGATTGATTATTTCGATTACTGGCCGACATTGTACGTGACGCACTATGAAAGCACTCAGTGGGTATTGCTGGCAATTTCAAACGCTTAGACAATGGATTGTGGCGGCATTATTACCATTTATGTCACAGACTGATATCTCCCCGCAGCATTCGTCCAACTAGATACTTAGATAGTCTTGCGAACAGAGGTACAAAAAAAACACAAATCTCAAAGTGTATCACTGATATGACAGGACAAAAAAGCGACCACCAGGCAGTTAAATTTAAAAATGGACGAAAACAAGCCAAGGCAGTGCCACAAACTGACTGAAAGCTTCAGAGAAATACCCACTTTCTAATAGATAATATCCTATTGCGCCATAAAACAAATTTGCGACACCTAATCCATTTTTAAGGTGTTCTTTGCGTGTGCTTTAGCGTGAGACATAGAGGACGTTCAAGTATCTAACTTAGTAAGTTTGCCTGACATGATGTATCGCAGTTTTGATTGGCTGAAATCGGTCATATAAGCAGCTATTTCAGTTGACGTTTATTGAAGGGAAGCCGACGAACCTATTCAAGAAATTCGTTACTGAGTACTAAGTTGACAGTTCACATATATGTCTGACGCAGAAAAAGTGACGTTCCGCGACCTATCTAGTTTTTGCTTTCAGGTTACATCTCATCCAGACCAATCTAGTCGAGTTAAGATATCTAGATTCTTGAATGTGCCCATAGTCAAAACTGAAAGCGCGTGAATTACGTTCCATTGTGTTAAAAATTTCGTCGAAAATCTGTCAAAACTTACAAAAACAGAATCATATCAAATGTCGCATTCTTGACTCAAACAGTCAGTCGACCCTAAATGCAATATATCAGAACCTAAAAGATCCAAGTTATATACATTACATAGCAGGCAATTTTGTTTTACGCATCTGTCAAAAATATCTGCTTATACTTAGGCCGCAGTTATCAGAGCAGAACACAAACTACTGTCAAAAAAAGATTGTGTCCCTTTTTTTACCTCTGAGACATAATTGGCCTGTAGTGTTTAATTTTCCATTGAAAGCATTATCGTAGCGCCCTCTATGAATTTAGAATAAATTGAGCAGACTGGAATATAGATCTTAGCACAGTATATTTTGACAGTTATTCATATGCTGTTTTAGAAAAAGGAAGTAGCTAGATTTTAATAAATTGTAGTAGATCGACATGAACTGCTAAATTTATCCCTTTTGATAGCCATATGACAGCTGATGGTCAAATTTGTTTTACTGAATGCACTCGTTTAAAACTCTGTTCTCTTAGTCGAACTATGTCCAGTGGGCGTTCTGCCTTGAAAGGGAGAAGCGCCCATTACAGCCGCCAGGTGTACAGCAATAGCGTGACAAGAATTTGACATTTTGTCTAGGTGTTTCTGTTCGAAACAAATTGTCCGCCGTTCGATTGTTGACCCACATTTTCATAATCAATTAGATGGAAAGTAGAAAATGGAACTTAATTTTTTAAATCACGATTGCACATGCCACTCTTCATGTCAAATTTTGACATGCTGGCTGAATTCGACCATTCAGTGGTCACTCTCGCACAGCCCGCATGACCAGACGCTTGACAGGCGATCACACAGGGTAACAAATTTAGAAAAAAATGTTTACGTCATAATGACATCGGCATGTTAAAATTTGACATGAAAAGTCGCATGTGTAATCGTAGCTTAAGACATATAATGCGTAAGAAAATCCCTGCATCACAGCATTTAAATGCTTCTCTCACTAAATCTGGAAGATTGAGCTCTTAGCTGTTTACACAAAGTACCGTCTGACACACCATTCTCACCTTAAATACGTGGGTACGGCAATAAATTCCATAGTCAGAGTCACCACGAGAAAGTCTTTTATAAATATTCGCCTCATTTGTAGTCTCCAGTTTTTTTCTTCAGCTCGGCACTGTTAACATATACCTATTAAAAAATACCAAACCGCGTTTAATTGCCGTAAGGGTGTAAAACTTCATGGCCATGTCATCATCTGAAGCAATGAAAATGCAAATATCCAACACCAAAATATCCGAAAATTAATTCTTCTCCGCAGCTCCATAGATATAATGAAGACAGGATTGTGCTAAAAGTCAGACACATCAAAATGAACAGCATTTACCGACATACAATCACGTATCTTACTTGTTTAACAGCTTCTCACTGTCGATGCGGATGAAACTTAAATTTGCAAAGTTTACACACGCTGGCAGTTTTGAATTCGCCAAACGCTGTGCAAACATTGAATCCTTTCGAGAAATTTCTTCCATTTATCCCTTTTTGTGACCCAGCACGCGATGGCTGACACTTTGCCAGCGAGGTTAAAACGAATAAAATAAATATCTTCATGTAGTCCACGTTGTTATCGGGGATGTAAATTGTTAGGGTAGCTGTGTGTCCCCAAAACGAGCGTTATTTCATTTTTATGATGACAAACAAAAAATTGTACCGAAACGAAAAAGTTTTCTTCCTGGAAAGTGTACTTTATCTCTGTTGGAGGAAGATTTTGTTTATTTGGGTGTGATTCTGGGTTTTTTTTTTTTTTTCTTGAAGAAAATTGCCCAACTTTGACCTAGTTTCAGAGACAATTGCTGTGTAGCCGAACGGTTACTTTTTTTTAAACAAGTTTATTTTTTGTTAGCGCTGTCATAGTTTTTTCTTTCTTTTGATAAAAAAAAATGAAGTTAAGAAGGGAGTGCTAAGATGGTTTGGAGTTCAACGTCTTATCTTAGCCACTTCCAGCTGGTAAACGGGAAATGCCATTTATCAAATCGGCTGAAGTACTTAAGGGTGACTCGTGCAAATATATAGGCACATAGGCATTGGTTGTGTGGATTATATGTTTGTAGGTGGTTTGTTTTTGTTTTTCCGGAAACGGCTGAGACGTTCGATAACGTGTTTATTTTGGGATCCTATTTTGTATCATTTGTTTTGCTTGGGGCGGGGTGAATGTTGTGACTGCAAATGACTTGTGAAATGTATAAAGTTGGGAAGAACAGTGTGTTGTTGGATTGAAAGCAAATGTTTTTCTGAATGTAGTGTTCAATTTAGGGGGATATATCGATGGGAACGTCATTCAATTCTTGATTATAGTGCGTACTCGGTCATTTCCGTAGCCGATCAAGTAAAATCTTATGGGATTGCGTAGCTGAACTTTTCAGGCGGACTTTTTCCGAAAATGCATAAGTGATTTATAAGATGATTTAGCAGAATCATTTTAAAACGTTGCTCAGAGAAGTAATAATTGACTACAATAGTAAAAACGAAATTCAATTATTATATCAAGCTCTATATGTTTGAAAATGTTATTTCTGACTTGAACGGAAACCAACTTCTGCTTATTGCCGCACCCAACCAGTTATTTTATTCCAAATAAATAATGTAGCGTGGAACGTAAAATGTAAACAACCCATTAGTCACCAAACAAGTTCCACTTCCA
Organism: Cheilosia vulpina; assembly: GCA_916610125.1. NCBI lineage: Eukaryota > Metazoa > Arthropoda > Insecta > Diptera > Syrphidae > Cheilosia > Cheilosia vulpina. The sequence continues at coordinate 70,637,655 of OU744277.1, read as the reverse complement.
ATTGGAGACTCGAATCTTACAAATTAGTGGAGAGATAAGTCAGCGTATTCTACAAAAATTGAGTTTTTTCGGGACGAACCGGAATTCACTAGAAATTTCCAAATAGATACCGGAGCGCATATTAAATGGCAGATTTGAGAACACAGAGTAAACAGTAGTTGACTTTTAAACAGTGATTGTTAAAGTTCGAACTAGTAATCGGTTGTGAAGATAAAGAAGTGTTAAGCATAGGCAAATCATACTGAGACCCCCAACTCGCAATCCTCTCGCCGCTGGCCCCCTCAATTTTGATCGAGTTCGGAAATACGACATTTTGACATTACTGAATGCCATTGGTTAGTTATAATATATTGTTGAAGGACGAATAATTCGATTTTGTTGGTCAATAAAACTATCTAATGGAGATCTTCTATATAATAGAAACTTATTAATACAAACATGGTTTCGTATTTTCTGCTTTTGAATATCTTTAACTTCGATTTCATGTGTTAATTTTTCTTAGGCAACTGAAAACAACTTGCTCAAAATGTTTTTATTTTCCTTCAACCAATTTACGTTGTTCATTTTTTTATTAATATTTTAAGCAAATGAACACTTATTCATAAAAAAAAAATATTATCCACACGTAAGGAATAATTTCAAATTTAACGGATAAAATTCTATGAACGCTGGCAGCAACTTTGCTGGCAGTGACATATGCAAGGAGCGAGTGTGTTAGTGAACCGGAATATTTGAAGTTACGTGACATTTGTCAATACGAATTTCTATGTAACAATACTAGCGCACTTAGCATTTGCCACCCCATAAAAATATAGCTTGTAGGCAAGTAACGGGAAATCGGCCGAAGTTGGTGGTCTCAGTATTGTCTCTGGTGTTAAGTCTGCAGTGAATTAAGTGATTGGTTTAAATCGGATAGGAGTTGTTTAAAGAAATATTGTTTTGAAGTGAATTATTATTGGAATATCTTGTAAAAGTGTACCGAATAAAAATGATTTTACTAGAAAAGTTCAACAGAATAGCGCTTTATCTTTTCGAATCCCATCTCGGATGTAACAAAATTAAAACTTTTTTTACATATCCTCAACGATCCCCTGTAATTGCAATTATTTTGATAGCAAAACCAATGTTACGAGTACTTATTGCTAAGTTAAACTGAAGTCTTTAAAGGAAACATTTCTCTGAAATCAACTCTGAATATGAAAACATAACCTCCAATTTATTTTCTCAACTTTTATTTCACTAAAAAAAAATGGGTTTGCATTACATTATTAGAAACTTCTATATATTTGCTAAAATTTAAGGATCGATCTTTTACAACAAACGCACAAATTTAAATAACAAAACGTCGAAAATGTTAACACTCAAATGGCATCCAAACATATTTTTAAGATTACGAAAGGCTCAACTTGAATAACTTCTTTTAATATTTTACAAAGTTGGTCACAATATTCCCAAACGCACTTCGCTTAAACCCATCTCATTAATATGCAGCACACAAGAAAACTTCTCAATCCTCTACATTCACCCGCTTAGAGTCTATTTTGCGTTTGCTTTGAAAAGATTAAATGAAATAGTGTACCCTTGGGATTAAATTCTCTTCAGCTGCAATCTTTCCATAAACTTCATTTCGCTCTAGAACATTTTGAAAAATCAAATCAAACAACACCTTTCACATGCCAAAAGCAGAAGGTAGAGAATACCATTCTTGGGCGGTCGCCCCAAGCAACGAAATTAAAGACTGTGAAAGAATATTTACTTGTGTGTTTGTTTTCACTGAACTCTATACGTATTATGAATGCAAATAACACGAGACACGAGAAAGCCCTCCCGCGGCAAACTACATTTGCCCCCTCTACACGACGACTCCAAACGGGGTTTTTGGTCGTGGTGATGAGGTGCTTATTCGTATGTCCCTAGAAACTATTTACGAGCGAACACACAAAGAGCGGTGCTTCCGTAAACAAGTTTCCCCGCTGGAAGGATAAAAGAAACCGCATACTGTGTATATATTTGTATAAGCTGCTCAATCAAAAGAATATCGGGGATGAGCTGCGTGGAGCCGTAAAGTGCACTTAAGTCTTTGTCTTCAACTTAACAATAATCTTTTGACATTAACAAAAATATTTGCACACTGTGAAATGTGAACAAGTTTTAGTGTGCCGTAAACGTGTTTATGTTTATGTCGTCTTCGTGTGACACTTTCAAGTAGCGCGTCTGCGAATAAAACAAGACAAGTGGGTGGCGCACTGGCCGGGGCATAGGTTGAGGCAGTATGTCTACCTAGGGAACTTACTTTCACAGTTTCTATTTGTCAGCGAACTTAAAATAGTTGATCAAAGTTTTGCTTATGAATTTTTGGTTAGTCGCCCTAGCTGGGCATGTCATCAGAATTTGATTTTCCAACTTTAATATACCTAGAAACTTTCTCAGGCAACCGTTTTGACGGCTGTTGAAGGGTGAAAACATTATGTCAAGCTTTCTTGTTTATCCCCGGAGTGTTGGTCTTTGATGTTGAGTAGATCATGGACAACACAATAACAGTGAGGCAGGTTATATATTTCAGTTGTATCCGACTAACAAATTGTCAAGTTTGTTAGCCGATGCAATACATGTCAAACAATTTTCTGCATCTATTTTACTTACAGCACTGCGTCCAGAATTTCTGCACATATGTTTTGGGCATAAAGCTTCAAAGTAGATTTTGGATATGAGAAACATACAGCTATAAGAAATTGGGCCATAGACATTCTGCTAGTGAAATGTCATTTCCATACACATCTGCGAGAAAATAGGTTTGTTCGGGTACTTTTTTGCAAACGTAAAATTATTAAAAATTTGCTAAGAAACTGTGCGAATGCGACCACGTACTGAGAAAATTGGAAAAAATGAGAGAGAAATCCATTTCCCCTCTTTTCATTTTTTCGTAATTTGTTTACTCGCCGAATTTCGACTTACTGAAATATGACAAACGTGGAACATATCAGCGCATTCAAAATGTTATGTTTAATAGGTATTTAGCTTATAAAAAATTCAATTCCAACTTATTTTGCTGCATTTTACGATAATGTCAAAATGACATTACTTAAACTTTTTGTAAGAAAACCGGTCAGGTACTTCTCTTGAAATTGAGAGATTTCTCTCTCGATTTCTAATATTTGACGTTTTTCATTTTTCTATGCTGAAAGTACACGAACGAACCTAATATGTTCCAAAAAACACAGGCGCTACTGTTTTATAGCGGTACAGCAAAGAAACAAATGCCGCCGTCAAGTTTTAATTTCCATAGTAACCTAAACATAAAAGCGACATTTTTCAAAAAAAAAAATATTTTCCATAGAAACATGTAAAAAAAAGAGCGACATCTTGTGCGAAGAGAAGAGCGTCATCTATTGAAAAGAAGCAAAGCTGCAAAGAGTGATTTCAAATTAATTCTCTAATGTTTATCATTCTGAAATATAAAACGAAAATAGCAACTTATTGTCCCATGAACTGAACAAGTTTTATTTATTTATTTCTTATTAATGTTTTATGATCATTTACATTATTTTTTTTGCAATATGATGAAGTAAAACCTTTGAATACATTTGAATAATAAGTTTTATCAATAAATATTTATAGTTTTCTAGAATATAACCAATCTTTAATATGATATTCCCTACGAAATATTCTGAAATATGTATTAAGAAATATTTTCAAATTGCATAAACCGACTTATACTTGTGAAATGTCACTATTTCTTTTGATGTGCCTAGTTGCCTGTAATGGGAATCACAACCCACATTACAACCCAACACTTCATTTAAAAATATTTTAGTGCATTTTTTTGTTTTAACTTTTCAACGCACTGAATATATGCAAACACTAACAAATTTCGAATAATTTCAGAATGACAGTTAACTTGGTCGTATTAAGTTCACTTTGGTTTCCGCTGTAAAACAGTAGCGCGTTGTATTTTTGGAAGTTGGCTTCCAGCAGTCCATATATAATAAGTCAATGAATTGGGCACATTCAAGAAACTAGTTAAGTCGATTGGTCTGGATGAGATGTAACCTGAACGCAAAAACTAGATTGGTTGGGAACGTCACTTTTTCTACGTCATCCACATATGAGAACTGTCAACTTAGTACTCAGTTATAAATTTCTTGAATAGATTTGTCGCCTATCCCTCCATAAACGTCAACTGAAACAGCCGCTCATATGACCGATTTCCCCCAACCAAAACCGAGATGGATCTAGTCAGAGAGCTGTCAGACTTACTAAACTAGATACCCCATTCTATTGAAATTGGTGTGTGTCCACGGAAAGTTTGCATGTTGACAAATCTATGGACAAACTTTGGGCACATTTCTTTCGATCTTCTCGAACCAAGCCTAAAACGTATGCTGTGCATTTAATAATTTACAAGACATCTCGCGATTGATTTCGCGTAAATCGCTTTAGTTGGCTGAAACTTCCTAAATTGACAGCTGTACTGACAAACCTCCATCATTTTTCGAGAAAATATGTCATAATGTGTCTGTGCACAAAAATAGAACCAACTATATTATAACAACTTACAACAGATTATTTCGTTTACCTAGAGTTAGAGGTGCTGTCATTATGACGTCCAGAGTCCTAAGATAGCATTTAGTTCATCAAGGCTTTATTAATATACCAAGACGAACGAAATTGCCCATAAAAGCGGAAAGCATAAAGCGAGAGAGAAGCCCATTTCGTGTTTTTAATAAATATCTGTATAATTACACTGAACAGTAACAGTAGCCATTATGGTAAGCTTTACTATGAAAGGTGTGTGTTGTTTAATAGATTTGCAAGGTGTTCATGTTTAGGGTTTTTACTTTATGATCCTGGCGAACAACTCATACATACTCATACACGTTGTTCATTTGAAACAATTTCGATTGGGATAAGTGCACATCTTAATAGAACTTTAGCGAAAATTGTCAAAAATGTTCAGTTGCATTGATCATAAAGTCGTAACAATCTTCGAAGCAATTAAATCATATATAGGTTTTATTTCATTTCAGACAAATGAATCGTTAAAATCATACCATATAACCAGTGTAATTGGACTTTTAATGACGGACAATACAAAGGACTATAAACGTGACTTACCGCCTGCTTAATTGTTAAATGGTTGGTTATCAACGCTATTATTATAATGGCGGCCGACTTTATTGGACGTAAAGTCGCCAGCGTTTCTGATGTCATTAGATATAGAGTATACCTACCTCTGTGCTCGTTTTCCAGAGATGAGAGAAAATAACATTCTGGAGAAAATGTCACCACAGAGCAATGGACGACGAATTTGAATTAGGTACCAAGGAATGTTTTTTCTTTGATTGTGACTTTAAACGTCTAAATTATGGAGGTTTAATTTTTGCGAAAAATGTTGTCAAATATAGACATTCTTAGTTTAGTTATCTTCGCATTTATTTTAATGATGGAAAGATGGAGGACTGCTTGTGAAAATAACATTCCTTTAATTTTTTCAATACAATCACAGTTAGGGGGCTTAACAGTCAAACATGTCATCAATATGAAATGCATGTCACTTTCTATGAGAACGTGTTTGGATGAAGCTAGTCCCGATTAAGCCTCTTTTTTTTTCAAATTTCATTTGACTTCTATCTTCTGCAATTGGGATGTGCCAAATCAAAAGGCCTGCAAAATAAATTGGCGTGCCTGCAAGTTGAACGACTGTTCGACGTCATTTGACTGCAGGAGTGCTGCCAAGTTTTAAAAGTGCGGATTTCTTCGAAAATATTTCTTTTTTTTTTTAGTTTTGTGAAGGAATAAAACAAACAAAATCTACACAAAATTTGTAAAACAATATATAGCCCAAAATAGCTTTGGGCGCTTATGAAGAAATTTCTATTGTTTTTTTAATGAAAAAGATAGCCCAAAATACGACAAAGCGCCCAATCTGGAACACTGCACATAAGTATTCGAAGGGAATTAGTTAAGAAGAAGAACCACTGCTTTAAACACAACTCATTCGTAGTAGCTTGATTTTTTAGGTGGAACGATTGTGCAGAGATGCAATGTATGCAATTTATTTTCCAAAATTTAAGGATAACTAGTCCACTTTAAGGCTGAGTATGCTGCTCGAGCTTAAATTGAGCTCCCATACAAAACTGTCTCCAAAGATTAAATTAAACATAGCAGTTAAGCCAGGCAGTACCCAGTTCAAGCTAAATTTGTTCGCCACTGTATGAAAAATCTCTACAGAATTTAAGTAAGCGTATTAATGCAAAAAATCCACAGCTAAATTTTGATAGATCAGAGAAAATAGGCCTGTTTCTTTTTACTTTGTTCTGAGCAAAGCAAAGTAAAGTAGGATTTTCAGCACTTGACACTTCGAGACTCGCAGTAGTTATTGTAATTTGTTTGCTGAAAATCTTACTTTACTTTGCTTTGCTGAAAACGAAGCTAAAAAAACACGACTACATAATGTCGGTATTCGCAACAAAATTTCGAACGAAAGCGAATTAGCAGGGTCCAGAATGGTTAGAAATTCGTTGTTGTTGATTTAATTTCTTTAAGAAATGGAATATTTTCACAAGAATAATAGAAGAGGTTTTAGAGGAGGGAGCTGTAGAAGTACAAATAAAGAAAGAGAACAAAGTCAATCAGCTCTACCAACACAGTTTTTTTTTTACGGAACTTACACTGTAAAAATTAAGCGAAGTGGTGGAGAAAAACATTGAAGAGGCGCCTTATTTTAGCGTTCCTGGAACCGCATACTAGTTTTAATGGTAGAATTTCTACCAAGAGTACGTGAATAGCTTGAAGCTACTTTGAGCCACTTACATCTTTGACATCTATTCCACATCGCAAATAAATAATAATTTACGATCTTTGCAATATATAAAACGGTCTGGGAAAATATTCGACCACCTCCGAATTTTCGTTATATTTTTGTTTTGTGCAATTGACTTTGAAGAGGGATATCAAATTTGTTTCTTGTCAAATTTGTACATTTGACATAAGCCTTGTTTTTTTGAACTTCGTTCTCAGCAAAGCAAAGTAAAGTAGGATTTTCAGCACACAATTTACAATAACTATTGCGAGTCTCGAAGTGTCAAGTAGAGCGTAGTTGTTGTAATTGCGTACTGAAAATCCTACTTTACTTTGCTTTGCTGAGAACGAAGCTCAAAAAAACAAGGCTATATTATTTATTCGTAGCTACTTGACGTTTCATATTTTCGAAGCTGTTTCGAGCCAAGAAAGGATATACTCGTTACTCGTTATTATGCTAATTTTCCCTTTTTTTTTTGTCTTATTTGTTAAGTACGTGTATAGATTTTGTGTGATAGAGTGATTCGCGAAGCCCATCCTTTCACAGATGGGCTATCTTTGTAGTTCAAACGTCAAAAAAAAAAAAACTTGTAAGATAACAAAGCTGGTTTATAATGTTTTTTTTTTAAATATTGTTAAAAAGCTCACAATTCCTATTACTCTTAAATTTTACAAAGGATTTTATCTTGATTTTTGCACCGCAACCATAGCTGTCACTTGGGTTTTAGTTCTTCTTTTTTAACACTGACGTTATTGTGTTCGATTTAAGTAGCGTACGCGAATGAACCTATTGTAAACAAGCGTTATTAAAACAGAAACATCAACGAAGAACGTTGATCATCAAAACGGAACGAATGATTGATGACGGAAATCAGAACGACATCTTTTGAATAAAGCCAGCGCGTTCGTTACAACTGAAAAATTCATACAAAGGCAATAGCATACTAAAAAATCACATCATTTTTAAAGTCTACATTTGAACGCAGTTCAACTGACGCACATAAATCATTGTACCTCCCATTGTTCGTAAAGCAGCAGCAAACGGCAAGTTGTACCTGAATCTGTACGTACAATGGAATATCTCTTTGATTATTCGAAAATGGAGAAACTTTTGCCGGTATTCATAGGGGCAGGAGCGGAGATCCCATTGTTCGTAAAGCAGCAGCAAACGGCAAGTTGTACCTGAATCTGTACGTACAATGGAATATCTCTTTGATTATTCGAAAATGGAGAAACTTTTGCCGGTATTCATAGGGGCAGGAGCGGAGAATCGACTTTATTTTATCCGATGAGTAGAAATGCGACACAGAGCGCATGTGTTGAAAAATATGTTTACGAAACTTGGTGTGGAAGAGGAAAGGAAGACGTTTAAGAACGCAGTAGGCAATATCTTTCTTATCTTTATTTGTGTGTAGGTTCAATCCTTTCTTTTAAATTGCTTAAGAGCATCTGACTACTCTCCTCTTAAAAGTTCAAGTGTACCATAAATTATTGAAATGATATAGAAAAAAAAAAGAATTTATTTTTATTTCCCGGTTTCTCTCAAGCAAATACATTCAATCTTTGAAAAGCAATCTAAAATTCAATATGGGTGTTTTTGGCTACATGTAGTTTCTAAACAGGCCAGTATTGGTTTTACTTCCACTATGAATATTCAAGGTCAATCAACGAATAATCCAAGAGACATTAGGAACACGTTCACGTCGTTTTTTTTTCATTTATTGATTTGAAGGTTTTTCAACCTCAAGCTCTCTTGTATTTTTAAAAGATCGGAAATATTGGTGGCACTCAACGATTTGAATTAAAAATCCTAGGATTTTAACCTGTGGTATTAAGATCTTTTGCTGATGCTTTTAGTTTTCCGCTCCTCTCTATCTGTAATCAGTTTTTGGCTACTGTGAAATGTATTGATGAAGTATTCGCTTGTAACTGCTGTCTATACTCGTAAGAGTGGTAAAAAAGACCAAATCTCGAATTACGGGTCTGTTTCTATACGTTTTAACAGTGATTCTCAACATGGAATTGGGAAGGGACGCTCGACATGCTCTATCCTTACAGTTTACTAACTATTACTTTCTTTGAAATTGATTCATTTGAAATTGTGAAAGCCTTCGTAAGGTAGGCTATAAACTTTCTTTTCCTTTTAAGAAACTTGAGTGTTGCAGATTTTTCGGTCCTTTACTTTCATGGTTTAAGTCGTACCTTTTCGGTAGAAAACAATTTGGTGTTCCGGAATATAGCCATCTTGGACTAATCCTGTTTCTTATTTTAACAAATTAATTGCCGAGAAATTTACATTTTTGTTAAAGACTTTTAACCACTGTTTCCAACCTCAGAGATTGTTTGCTATTCCAGAGAGACTTAGGGCCGTTTGCTCATATGACTCTTAACGATTTAAGTTCTACTTACAAAAACCAAAATATGGTGGGTTCCCGGGCACAAGGGTATTGAAGGAAACGAAAAAGCTGACGAACTGGCTAGGAAAGGGTCAGGAACCCCGTTCATAGGACCAGAACCTTTCTGCGCCGTTACTTAATCAGCAATCACTTCACAAAAGAGCAATACTGCGATTCAAGAAAAATGCCAACAAAATTTGAAATCTACGAAGGCACGATGTCAAAAACTTTGTCACCACGGTTTGCGATTGCCGACTCCCCGGAGTGCCGACTATGTCTTGAAGAAGGCGAAACAGCTGAGCTGTGTGAATGTCCAGCTTTAACAAGAATTAGAAGGAAAGTCTTCTTTTGGGAAATACTAAGCCCAGAAGAATTGAAGAAGTCCTCTGCTGGAAACATTACCAGCTACATTAGGGCGGTAGAGGCGCAGCTAGCCTAAACACAATGTTCTGACAATCCCGGCACAATAGACCTTCTAGGTCGAAGTGCCTATTTTTCGCCTTGGCGAGTCAGAAGATTAAAAAAAAAGTTTTACTTAAAAAGCTTAGGCTACCTTCTTTAGGGCATAAACTGTCACATGTGGCATTATGTGGCACTTAGAAGGCCCTTAGACGCTTTTTTTGAATGCTGTGATCTAAATCTATATATATAAAAATGGATCTTGGTTTGTTCGGATGCTTAAAACTCGAAAACGACTGGACCAAATTGGATACTTCCTTCTGCGGATTTGTTCGTAATTGCTCCGCGAAGGAAGCGGAAAAAAGAAAAATTGAAAAATTCTCAACAGGTGGCGCTGTAGGAGGTCATTACATTTGATAGCACAGTATATGTTCTTTGTGATTTGATAATTTGGGCTGTGTGGTCACGGAGGAGGGGGGGGGGGGGGCAATGAATTAACTAATGTACTGATAAAGAAGTTGTACCCTTTTGTAAATCAAGAAAGAAAAATAAAACAACATTTGAAAGAAAGTCAAATTAATTTTAAATAAAATTTTTAAATTTACTATTATTACTATTGTTTTGTTAGATCGTTAAGTGTTTTGTTCTGTTTTTCCAGTTGTATTCAAAATTTCAATTGCACCCTTTTCGTTCGTTTGCTTTCTGTATTTTGGCTATTTCAAAGGTAAGTTAGTGATTTGTGAAAAATGCGTGCGATTTATAAAAAGTTATGATCATTTACAGTTCGATATTTGTTACGATGCCAAAAAGAGGTCATGGTAACATTATATCCGAACATTGGTCAAAATTATCGTAACTACGATTGGTTGAGCGCGCGCGCAATTTTAGCAGCGAAAAATATTGATGTCAATGACTTGAATTGGACGATTCAAAATCAAATTCCGGGAGAGCTGCGTTCATACAAATCGATCGATCGCGTTGAAAACGAAGACGATGTCCTCAATTATCCAGTGGAATTCCTAAACTCTTTGGATTTGTCTGGCACTCCGCCTCATCATTTGCGTCCTAAAGTTGGATCTGTCGTCATTATGCTAAGAAATCTTCATGCCCCGAAACTGTGCAATGGAACCCGACTGATTGTCATGAAGCTAATGAACAATGTGATAGTGGCAAGGATTTTGAAAGGGCTGTTCAAAGGAGAAGAATGCCTAATCCCGCGAATTCCCTTGAGTTCAAACGATTTGCCATTCCAATTCAAACGTATTCAGTTCCCAGTGAAACTTGCATTTGCGATGACAATAAACAAGTCACAAGGGCAGTCGCTGGAAGTGTGCGGCATAAATCTGGAAAAATCATATTTTTCACACGGCCAGTTATATGTTGTTATGTTCCCGAGTAGGGAAACCATCCTCACTCTTCATTTACGCTCCGGAGCAGAAAACAAAAAATGTAGTGTATCGTGCAGCTTTAAATTGAGTCATTAATATATTCGTTGTTTTAGATTTCAATAAATCTAATAGACTTTAAAGAAATTAATACTTGATTTTATTATATTTTTTATAATATTAAATATTGGCCGGGACGAAGTCATCTGTTAAGTATCGCTAAATTTCGATCAAAGAAACAAATTTCAGGTGGAATCGTGAGTGCTTGAAATTAATTCAGTCAAAAAATATATTTTGGGCAAAACGAAGTTTGCCGGCTCAGCTAGTGATCTATACATCTCAATATCGCCAAAAATAGGATTCTAGATATTCTTATGCCCGACTTTAGGGATCCCTATCCCTATAAGGTTATTTATGGTTCGCCTCCGTCTTGAATATTATTTTTTGAAACCCGAAAGAATCGAAAAAGTTAAAAAAATCTTTTTGCATTTTGCACTCCGATGTTCGATAACCACTGAGTCTATTTTCTTGATTATTTTTTTAGTTTTGTTCGTATTGCCGTATCAGAAATCAGACAGAAAAAAAATTCAAAAAAATCGATTTATTCTCATTTTTCGAATTTTGTGATAGGTGGCGTTGAACTAAACGTCAACGCCCACGTCATAATTAAGGGCAAAACGGAGTTATGTCGGGTCCAACTAGTTTAATTATATACCATAGATACCTATGCAACTAAACAGAAAGCGATTGGATACTTAATATAACCGCATAACTTGCGTAAGCGGTAGCAATTTAACACCTCCTAAAAAACTGCCCTCATAATATACCGCGATGGTTTAGGCTTAAGAACCAAACACGCAAAATTGCGCAAACTCACGGATGTCAAACTTTAAGAACTATTTGAGTTTAGAACGGAATCAAGAAAAATCTAGCGGCATATCGCATTCGCATTGTTTTCCTCATTAAATGTTGATTTCTTCAAAAATGTTTCTTAGACAAAAGATTTTCGACTTGGAAGTCGATAGAGCATCGTAGAAATTTATGTATTTACGAGCGGCATAAATTTGTATTCAGTTGCAAATATTTTGTGTATTTTTAATGCACAGACTGTCTAAAAAATTTCGAAGCGTATTGAAGTTTTTCGAAGAACGGCCGATTTATTGTCACTATCGCTTTTGGGTTTGGGGATGTGAACGGAACTCTCGAGTTAAGGTAACGCTGTTAGACTATTTTAATCGTTAAATATACGAATACCTACTACCCCGCAGTTTTGTCCACCTACGATCTGGAATATCTGTGGTTAGTTAGGGAATACCAACTTAGTGAGAAAAACCGCAGCTTTGCTCTCTGTGATACATATATCCTTCGCTAACCCTATAGTTTCCTCAAAAATTGCATTCCTATTAGCCCCTTAATTACTGAAAATGTATGTACAACTATGTAAAAGGAAAGCAGGACTATCAATCAAGTTTCGTATACAATAATGCACTGCTATTGAAAAGCCATAATCCCGGAAGCTGTTATCCCCACTACCATACGAAAAAGTTCCGGTTACATTCCCACCCAATCTCAGATTTCTGATGCATTGTTCGCCCCTTTTCTCGCACTATTCGCAAGGACATTTTTAAAGCAAGTTGCACTACATGACATAAGCAGAAACCAGCTTCTCCCTGTTGACGTGGATACGGTTACATCAGGATGATGTGCTGCTGATGATGAAAGGTAGTTAGCTCGAGTTGGCGCCATAAATTAGCAGTGCAATTTGGCGCTTGCACAAATATGTAATTTTCTTACCCTATTCAAACCAGAAGCAAAGCTCCGGCATCAATTCAACTTGGCTGGTTAGCATTTCTCTGCAGGACATTTAATTTTCGTTGTCACTGATGAATGAAACTTAATTTGATTCTCAGTGTGAAGTGATATGATGCGATATTCTGATTTTTGCTTTCGTTTCATTCTTCATAGTTGACCAGGAAGAGTGGGCCTTAGAGTTGCAGCTCTCCTATGCAAAACTAAAGGACCCATGTTTGCTCAACAGACTGGTTATAATAATAGTCTCATTTGAGCTGTGCCACCCGAGGATATATTCGCAGTTTTTTGCTCTGTGGATGGAGCGAATGTACGAGCACGACACCTCTTGTTTCCATGTTGGACAGAAACAATAATTGTAAGGCAGGACGTGCACATGATTCGCATGAAGACTGTAGGTACGTCTCTCAAGTGCGTTGCATTTTGTAGCTGCATTCTTGTTGTAATCCTTTTTGTTGCGCGATATGTATTTTGGGCACATATTCATGGGGAGTGAGGTGGATCGACCACACCCACACACTCAGCAGGACGTTTGCGCTGTGCTTTGAATTTGTCCCCAGTTGGACTGTAAAGTCATTTCCACTTGAATGGGGATGTTATTAAAGTGAGAAGATTGCAAGTCCTTGTGACAGAACCGACCGCATTTGGTTGTGGTTTTGAGAAATACCTAATTAGAACAAGTCACGACACGCATAAGAAGGTTGCATTTCCAGTCAACTTTGCATTTGCAGAGTCGGCTTGCTTTCCTCCTTTTTGTCAACTTTGAAGGTGGTGTGCAAAGTATAATATATTTTGTATAAAAAATAAAGCTTCCTAATTTTCTGCGTTTCAAATTATAATCACAAAGACACGTAATGCGCAGTAGGCAAGGACAGTTAATTTATGTCGTTTTCCATTGGGAAAAAATCAATCTTTTTTTTGATTCGGATCACTTTTTGCAGATCTCGATATTTTTTTCAGATTTACGCATACTACCACAAATACAGCACAGCTGTTTTACGTCATTTAACGAAGTTTGTTTTAAAACAGATGTGCAAAGTTCCATGAAAGTTCCAAAATAAAGGAATACTCGTATATAAACTGCAATGGACATAGTTTTGGAGGAATTATTATCTTCATTGTCTTCCTCATCATCTGGAAACTACGAATCAGCAAAACTTCTCCATTTGTTGCTACAACAGAGCAAACATTTTTCAAGCCGATTTCCATGGTTGATTTTACAAAAAAAAACTGCAATTTGAACAGCTGATATTGTTGTCAAATAACGCACTAATCCATTTACAAAAGCGGATCAATTTCATTGCATGTTCCATGAGCCGCATAAAATCTGAGATCTGAAAAAGATTTTTGGTGGTCCCAATGGAAAACGACATTAATGTTAGGAAGGATGCAGAGGATCATATAGGTTAGGTTAGGTTAGGTTGAGTAGGGTTGTGAGATCGTCACAAAAGACCAGGCACCAAGACGGGCCCATCGCCATCCCCAGGGAACCATTACGGTTAAAAACCTAAACCAAATCGCCCAAACAGTTAATTTCCCTGCAGAATTTAATTATTGTTCTAACACTGGTAGAGGAACCAACCTCCTCTAAGTTGTTAAAGAAGTACCTGCCTAAGTGCTTCCTTCTACTCCGAGCAATTGCTTGATACTCGCAAAAAAGGTGGGAGATATCTTCCGTGACTTGTAGGTCCTCACAGTACCTGCAAATATCCGTGTTAGCTAAGCCTAGTCTCATGGCATGCTTCCTTAGAAGGCAGTGTCCAGAGAGTATTCCTACCGTTAGTCTTAACTTTGTTCGACTGAGATTTAGTAATCCTTCAGATTTTTTCCTATTTAAGACGGGCCACATTGCCTTTGAGACACTGTGTCCTTCTAGCTGTGACCATCTGCTGGCTGCTTTATTCAAGGTTGTCTCAAGGACAACCCTTCTAGCAATGGCCATAGGTGGTCTGATACCCTTAACCATTGTATTTAGTGGGAGCTCAGCTCCTTCCTTAGCCAGAACGTCGGCTTTTTCGTTACCTTCAATATCAGAATGCCAAGGTACCCAACTCAATCTGACATGGTTCTGCGAACATAATGCGTTAAGCATTATGCGGCAATTCCTGACTATTTCAGATTTGGTAGTATATGATTCTAGCGCTCTAAGCGCAGCCTGGCTATCAATGTAGATGGCGATATTCTTATTGGATATCGATCTCATCTCAAGTTCCTTCGCAGCTTTGAGTACGGCCAGAATCTCTGCCTGGAACACACTGCATGTGTCCGGAAGTCTCAGGGCTAAATGTAGGTCCAACTCGCTGGAGTATATGCCTGACCCCGTACCCTCACCGATTTTAGAACCATCAGTATATATTCAGATCACATTGTCCCTCAAAACTAAGTTCCTATGTTAGTCCTGTCTGTCAGGGTACGACACTTCGTATGACGTGTCAAAATCTAGTGTACCAAGAATGATTCCTTCAAAATAGTACTATGCCCTAAACCCCTGTTTTTAAGAAGCCCTAAATTAGTAAGCCGTAGCGCACTATTACCTGCATTTGATTGTATTTGTAGGTCCAGTGGTAAAAGGTGCAAGAACGCTTCTAGTGCAGCCGTTGGTGTGGTACGTAAAGCACGGCAATGCAGGCTGTTCTTTGTACCCTGGTCAACATATCCCGTACGTACTTCTTGTTCGTGGCCTTCCACCAAACAAGAGCCCCATAAGTTATTATGGGCCTTACTACCATAGTGTATAGCCAATATAACATTGCCGGCCTAATGCCCCATTTCTTAACTGCTGTCCTTTTACAGATGCACAGAGCATTATGAGCCTTACGGACTCTTTCCTGGACGTTAAGTTTCCAATTCAGTTTCCTGTCTAATATCGTGCCAAGATATTTTGCGCTCTCCAAAAGGGAGAGCTCCACTCCTGCAAGTCTGGGCAGCTTAAAGGGTGGTATCTTGTATTTTGTACTAAATAGTACGAGTTCCGTTTTCTCCGGGTTGACTCGTAGTCCACACCCTACCGCCCATATACTGAGCCTATTGAGGGCTGTTTCCATAAGTTCACTTATCGTGTCTAGGAATTTTCCTTGGACAATGATAACTACGTCATCCGCATAGGCAGTGAATCCTGAATCCTGCATTGTTAAGTTCTTTAAGTATATCGTCTATGACCAGCACCCAGAGAAGGGGGGAGATGACTCCTCCTTGTGGGGTGCCTCTAGTAACAGATTTTTTTATTGAACTATTTCCGAGGGTGGAATTAATATTTCTCGTCGAGAGCATTTCGCATAGCCAATTGGTAATGCTTTGTTCGACGTTGATTTTTTCCAAGGCGTTTTTGATTGCCTCTTTCCTGACATTATTAAAGGCCCCCACAATGTCCAAAAAGGCAGCTAGTGCAAATTCTTTATGGTGACGGCTGTACTCTATTTTTCCTACTACTTCGTGCAGAGCCGTCTCTACTGATTTACCTTTTAAATATGCATGCTGAGCATTACATAGAGTTCCGCTGCTGGATCATATAACTACACCAGGTCCTCACAATCCTACACTTGCTTATGCGGATAGCGCATAATTTTCCTTATTACCAAGTACCGATTGAAGTGCTTAATTGCACAAACGAAAACTGAAAAAATAAGGTTACTAATGGAGGTGTGAGCTAAAAATGCTTCCAGTAAACCGAATTTAAAGGATATAAATAAATTATAACCTCTTAAGTGCGGAAATGTGAACTGTGAACTATATCAAGTTTTGTGTACATGTGGGCCCATTCAAAGAATAACAGTTGAAAACAATTCAATGAGATAACCTCATATTATTATTCTGTTTAAAGAGGTTGTTAGGGTTATACATCCTGAAAGTTTATTCTCCCATTTCAAACACATATAGAGAGGAAATGAAAAAACCATTCACGAGTAAAATTAATATTATAGGTTCCTAGGTATTTCCTTTCCCTGAAAAGCAAAGCATTCAATCGAAAACATTATTCTCAACTATACTTTTAACATTTTGTTAAAAGTGAGTCTAGTTTTAATAATTCAAATGAATGTATTCTATAGATGAAAGAGTGAACGTATAATACCATTTTCCTGTTCTAGTTACCTGCCTGCCTTATCCTTGAAGTTCACAAAAGCGTGAAAAATCGTATCCTTACACGAATATATTTTGTAACCCTTTGCTGAACCGGAGAAAGCTATTGAATATTGTCGAAAAGGATACATTGTTCTATGAATTTTTAAACATGTTTTTAATGTCCCATGAGTCCATACAAAGAGTCGAACTTTAAGTCGCAGTTAAATTGCATGTACCTATTGTGTAGTCAACTTCATCATAATTTACGTAGAGTACCTACTTATAAAAAATGTGCAGCAACTGCATTCATGTACACCGCATAGTTTTGTTTCCACACTGTCATCATCAGTACCCTTCTCCCGACAATAAATACTATTTTAAAAAAATACTTTTTCTACCCGCTTTCGCATGTTGTTTTAAAACGATGCATATATCAACCGCGATCAAAACAACATGCTCCACATTGACATCGAAGAAAAACACTGTTCGGAAAATGTTGTCTCATCGTTGATTTCCGCATGAACTACTTGCAGTGATGTAGCAATGGTCACACATGTTATCCAACTTTTCTCCCCCATTATACGTGCCCCAGTTGTCCGGAAATTTTCTTTTAAAGACAAAATAGCAATGCAGTTGTTTAGTCCAGGGAGACTGACCGGCAATGAGCATACCTAACTTTTTGCCTCTTACGAGTCAAGACAAACTTTAAAAATTGCTCATGAACTAGAAGAACAATTATCCCTGAACTTGTAGCATGGCCTCTAGACCATGAAACAGTGTAGTACACTTGGATAGCTTTAAGAGTTGTTTTGCACAAGGGTGGTGCACATTCGCTAGACATCTTGATAGTGAAGCGTAATTGCACATTACGTTGTATAAGATTAAAGGCAACCAGATGGACCAACTTTGCTAGTCACTGGATGAACATGGGCGATGTTTTCAAATAATTATGTGGTACGCAGCAGACAATTCAGGAATTTTTGTAAAACAATATGAATTCGTTTTGTATTCGATTTGTTATAAATACCTACAATTTTAAATGCACAACTAGTAGGTACTAATGCATCTAGTAGAGAAAACACTTCAACAATAAACCGTCAGCTAATACTCCCACTTACGACGTTGCATCATGCTACTGCTCAACCAGCTAAACTGTAGCAAATACAGGAACAATTTCCATACGGATGCAGCGCATAGCTACTTGCTACATCGATCTCCGCTCGGACAGCAGTTGCATGTTGTCAGTAATCATAACCCATCGAATTTGAATTGTCTCACCGTTGGTAGGTGGCAGCTTAAACAAAATGCGAAAGAAATCAACCATAGTAATGTAATTCTCTCCACTCAATGCGGAGCAGTCTTTATTCATCACAAACATAATCAAAATTTTTAATCTTCTCTGACTCGGCCATACATCAGCACCTTCGAGTAAACATTCTTGCAGCCAGAACGTTCCGCATCTATTGATTTGAAGACTTCTTCGACACCAACAAGGTCTAATGTCAAATTTAGGTTATCAGCCTCATGTCGTATACAATCAGCGAGATCATTTGAATTAAATTTTCGAAACTTAACAACTTG
The DNA here is from genome assembly GCA_916610125.1 of Cheilosia vulpina. Lineage (NCBI taxonomy): Eukaryota > Metazoa > Arthropoda > Insecta > Diptera > Syrphidae > Cheilosia > Cheilosia vulpina. The sequence goes on along the minus strand of OU744277.1, from coordinate 70,619,225 downwards.
AACGTCCTTTAGTTGATCGAAATCCGCTAGTTCATCCTCATACCGCTGCAGCTGCTCGTCTGTATACGCAGGCACATTGAATACATACATAACTATCACGTTCACCTTGGATTCTTCCACGCGCTTCAGCGAATATTTATTGTATTCTTGGACGAATTTCATATCATCTGACCGCAAATTGTCGATTACAATCAAATTTCGTCCACATTCAGACAGGTAGTTCAAAAACAAGAATAAGTCTTCTTGCTTTTGCTTTGTGCTGCGAAAATCAGACCATGAGAATATTTGAGTGTTCTCCGGCCAAGGAAAATGTTCTTTCAGCGTCTGGGCAAAGAGACTTTTCCCCAATCCAGTTGTACCGACAACAGCTATAGCAGTGAATCCGCTATCGTTTCGAAGCTGAAGCTCGATGCTGGCCAAGGCAGCTGGTTGATTTAGGACTTGGTTCCGAATTTCTGAAAATAGTTTCCCAGTATCAATCACGGGCAGACAATAGTCCTTCTCACCGTGTACAATCTGATTGTATTGATTTCGATAGGTGGCTAGAAAGTCGCCCCACACCATAGTTGTGCTTATGTTGCTGTTGTAAATCGCAAATATAAGTCCAGACAGAGCAAGAGTTATAGAAATTGTGAGTACCAACGAGTGGTTGGTTTTCGTATCAACGGTTTCTTTACGTACAAGGGATCGAAGTTTCCTTCGTCGTTTCACCATTTTCTAGAATGAAGAGAAAATATTAGCGACTGGGAAAGCCTACTTCAAATTTTACCTTTGGATTGAACTTAGCAATTTGGTACATAGCGAGATAAAAGTAAATTAAATAAAATATATAAATTCGGCTTGTAAAATAAGCTATTTAACATTTGTTATCTTTTCGTTCGAGTGTAATTTAAGTTGGCCGGCAGTTGTGGTTGTCAAATTTGAAACGGTTTGGAAAAGTGCTGCCAAACTTCTATAGCTTGCATTATATCGATTTCTGGTAAAATTAACTCAGTATATTCTGAAGTAGTGAGAAATCGCAACGAATACCTATCTCTCCTAATTATATACATACTATGTATGCATAAATAAGGGTTATGCAAACATCTATTTATTAATCTGTTAGTAAAAACTTTAAACCACATTAAACCACATTTTCATTTTTTAGCAATCACGACGTTCTATTACTTAATATAATACAAAAAACTATAAACGCAGTATAAATGTAACCGTGTGAGATGACTTTTTCGTGATTTCCAAAATCCAGTTCAGTTTATTTCACACTTCCCGAAGTGTTGCTAAATGTTATTTGAAAAGCAAAATAATATGTACGTCCAACATCGAAAACTTGTGTCTCATGCTTAAGTTGCAGTTGTCAAAAATATCGATAGGTATCACTGTTGCTCGTTCTGCCGGAAACATAAACAAATTTTCTTTTATAAAAGCTTCCTCCGAAAAATCCAGCAAAAAGGATGGAAATGTATATAATGAAATGTTGTTAGGAGTGCTTACTAAATATATGTGTTCTTGTAGTGTGAATCCCTGTTTTTCCGTTCTATCCAACTTGGAAGTTATGGAGTCTCTCAAAGGCATAAAGGACATGAAGAAAAAATATGGGCTCCGAAATCTTGCAACAATCACATACGAGGTAAGAATCCCATGAATACAGGAAATAGTTTCTGAATAGGTAACTTGTTTTTAGACACTTCAATACCTGGAAGACTCGCCGTGTAAAGGTCAAACACGTGAAGCCGTGGCCGAATTCCTAAAAGACGTAAAGCCATACAAACTCACAAACAACGAATGTCTCATGATGATCAATGATCCTCCCATGACAGCACTGCACATCCAGCTGGTACGAAAAATTTCTTTATATTCTTCCAAACTTACCAAGCTTACCATATTTACAGCTCGTAGAAGACAGCGAGGAGCGCCTCAGTGAGGAGCAAGTAAGCGCGGTACTCGAAATAGTTAAAAAGAACCTGCAAATATCAGAGGCCCCTAGTCTTCAATAATAAATAAAACAGCCCTTTACACATACAAAACACTTTTTTTTAATTGAAATATATGCAAAAAGTAAGCACGAATCTATCGTTTTTGGTCGCCTAAATCTTCAATGAAGTCCTCGTCGATTTCAGGCCATTTCTCGGGGATAATATCGAACAAGTCGTCCTTGACGTCACCTTGAATAACAATCTCGTCTTCGCCTGTAACAGATGAACCACAGGCAAATTTTGTTCCAAAAAACTTGGCAGCTACCTTCAGATCGATCTCTAAAGAAAGGAAAGCATTTAACTATCCTGTTCAAACATTTGCTGCATCCGCCTCTCACCAAAAGTACTGAGTCCTGTGACCACAGTGACAGACTTCTTTTTGCCGCGGGGTGCCCTTGAAACGCAAATTTTCTTTGTGACATCCTCCTTCTTTTTGATCTTCATGAGTCCTTTGCCACCACGTTTTTGGCGTTTCTTGTCATCATCTCCGGCATCACCACTGGCTGCGTCTTCCAGTTTCACACGTTCAAATTCTGTGGGAAGATTTTTCTCCAACCATTGTTTGCATTTTTCATATTCCGGATAGTATTCGCAGTACTACAATAAAATATGTATTTTATTCACAAATCGATACAAAGGCAAAAGTTTCGTTTGCCTCACCTCAATCGGCATGGAACAGTTGCCGCAGTATGATACTGTTAGTGGGTATGTAACCCCCTCGCGGGGTCCCAACTGCAAGCGGGCAGCCATGTCAACAACTTCAGTCATATTAGTGTAGAGAATTCTTTTGCTGTAACTATTAAAATGTAAGTTAATTAAAACTAATAAAAAAGGAATCAACGATTTGATTTGGATACCGGAAAATTTTCAACGTTTCATGTACCACAAAACAGCTGGTAGCTGTCACAAATATGACATTAAAAAGTTTCGCAGCGATAAGGCATACAAAACATTGGGAATCTGTGATTTTCTTTATTGGGGTATGACTATACTACGTGGAAAAAATGTTTAAACATGTACGTAGATGATTTATTATTTCGAAGGGTTTGTTGTCCCCATTAATTAATTTATAAAATATAAGCCTGACAGGAATTGTGATACGTTCCACATCTGAAATTTGAAAATGTTCGCATTTCTTTTACATTGTTTCTGTTCAGCAAATTTTAACAGCAGTTTGCTGACATTTCATTCAGCATTGAAATCGTGAACTAACCCTATTAATTGCGAATTGCGAACTGAATAATTCGTTGTTTCTGATATTTCATTCACATGAAAACTTAATGTTGTTTTCCATTGGGACAAAAAATCAATATTTTTTATTGATCTAAATCACTTTTCGCGTTCTATTGGGAAAGAAATCAATATGTTTTTTGATTCGGATCACTTTTTGCAGATATCGATTTTTTTTCAGATTTACTCATACTACCACAAATACAGCACAGCTGTTTTACGTCATTTAAAGAAGTTTGTTTTAAAACAAATGTTCAAAGTTTTGTGAAGAACAAAATAAAGAAATACATAAACAGCAATGGACATAGTTTTGGAGGAATTATTATCTTCATTGTCTTCCTCAACATCTGGAAACTACGAATCACAAAAACTACTCCATTTGTAGCTACAACAGACGAAATATTGTTCAAGCCGATTTCCATGGTTGATTTTACAAAAAACAAATGCAATTTGAACAGCTGATATTGTTGTCAAATAACGCACTAATCCATTTACAAAAGCGGATCAATTTTATTGCATGTTCCATGAGCCGCATAAAATTTGAGATCTGAAGAAGATTTTTTGTGGTCCCAATGGAAAACGACATTAGTTTAGTCGCAGGTACCCGCAAATCAGTTTCTTTGTTAAATAATATTAAGTTTGAACGAATTTTTCATTCGTGGGTTTGTGGATCGCGATTGTTTGATTTGGACTATGCATAAAGTGTTACAGTTCGCGGCAAGGATTTTCAATTCGCAGGAAAATCGCTTTAATTGTAAATTTTGCTATTTAAGAAAATTGCGGCGCGGTTTTTTTTAGATTAGATTAATTAAATTATAATGCTTTGGTGGTAGAACAAATAACAATTTTCAATTATTCATAAGTACAACTAAATAGTTTTGTTCGCAATTCACAATTGGTGCTCATTCTATTCATCCTTTAAAGGTTACCTACCTAGTTTTTATATTTGGAAGCAAAGACCACATAATTTTTTTTGTTGTTGTTGCCTTTATTACATTATGTTAAATTGAATACTAGTATACAATATATAAATACAAATAATTTACTAATCATTATATTTAAAGATAATATTTAAAAAATAAAATACAACACAATAACAAATTCAAAAATAATTATTAAAATTATTTTTTACCTTTAAACTTACTCTTAAGAACTGTAACAAAAAAATTGTACACGTATATAAAATAAGTGACAGAGTAACATCGATTCTACGGATAGATTAAATATAGTCGAAAATATTTGTATGGGTGTACCTAATGAAGTCCGCCATTTTAGATGAACAAAATAATGTAAATGATGATGTTGTTTGCAATGTGATGCTTAAATGATGATGTTTAAGTTTGACATATTTGCTTTTGCATATTTAAGGTAAATACTTTGTAAATAATGACTCCTAAGGTCCAGAGATGGTTAGAATACATAATAATACATTTATTTGAATAGTCCTTTCGCTGGAAGAGTCCTGGTGGGCTATAATTTGCCTTCAGTTTCGTAGAAAGGCTCGTTGTATGTCAGGATTTCTTTTATTTCGCCGGCATGTCCATCGTGGTGTTATTACTTATCAATGCATCTATATTGTGCGCGTAGTAAAAATATATATTTCTAATTCACTTTTGTATATTCGATTAAAAGAGCGCTAGACATCTATGACACTGTCATTTTTCTTCATGTCAATCATATGCGTGGCCTTGAGCTTTTCTTGCATCTGAGTGAGCATATCTTGCATTCGACGGATTTCCTCGTCTTTTTGTAGAAGCAGACGGTCCGTTTCGCTTATCGTCGAGTCGAAGCCGTTTGAACTGATCGAGTCACGCTTCAATTTGCCGCGTTCACGCAGAGCGTGTTGCGATATCTGTGAAATGCACTGAGCTCGGAAGTTCTCGTAGTGAACATCCTGGGTGGTATCCTTTAGGTCCTGCATGTGAGTCGATATCAGCATTGTTCGAAGTTTGATAAAGTCACTGTGTTCAGGGTCTTCGACATCGACCACACCCCAGGGATATTGACGACCACGGACTTTTTTGCCAGCTACCTCTAAGATTGTGTTGCTGCCGACCACTGCGAAGGGTATGGAGGCCTTCAATTCGCGATCTTGCTGCTTGAATTCCTCGTCCTCATCGGAGTCGCAATCGGGAAACTGATACAACTCGATGTGATTGTCTTCGAGATCTTGTAGAATGCGTTCCTTTAGTTTACGCACTTCGGTTTTTGTAAGGCAATCAGCTTTGCCAATAACGAGGACTATGTTCACTTTACGGTGGAGGCGACGAATGAGGTCCAGGTCCATTTGTCGGAGGCTTATGAAGGATGTTTTCGTTCAGAAAGAGAATGAAATTTGTTTGTATCAACTCACCTATGTCCCCATGGTGGAACAAAGTACAGACAGCAATGCACTCGGTTGTCTTGGATGTTCCTGCGATTGAGACCACTTTCGTCAGTGAAATATTGTCGAAACTAAGAGAGGATACTTATGAATTATACGCTAAAAAGTATCTTTAAAAGCGACCTCACCTGTTCATCAATGTAACCCGTGCACACTCTCCAACTGTCCTCACAGTTTATGCCATCACCAAAGCCCGGAGTGTCAACGACGGTTAAGCGCAATCGCACGCCACGCTCTTCGATGTCCATTGTTTTCTTTTCGATGCGAGTCGTCTTTTCGATGCGATCCTCCACATTGGGAATGACTCGATTTTTGTACAAATCACCCAAGAAAAGGCTATTGATCAGAGTTGACTTGCCCAAGCCGGACTCTCCGACAACCATCAAAGTAAACTCGAAACCGCGCTTTACAGATTTTCGATGAACTTGTTCGGGCAGTGTTGCAAAGCCTATGTAGTCGCGCTCACGATCTATAGAGGGCGCCTTAGCTGAAAGCAGATAAATCAAAAATTATTTCTGAAATAAACCTATTTTATATGTAGGCAGACAGTAAGGACTCTTGAAATGTGGAAAAGAAAAGAATAAAGTGTTCTATGTCCGACAATTGGAAGTCAGTTCTAAGCTGTCTCTAAGTGCATGAATTGAGTGGCATTATCAGTCGGTCTGCCTACTTGGCTGTTTGTCAAACGCTTGGGAGTAAGAGGGCGGGCATTAAAACAAAATTTGTAGTTGGAATTTGCATTTCATGGAAGCTGAATTCGTGACTCCTTCCTTCTTAGTCAAAGACATTTATCAATGAGCTTAGTAAAAATCGCTAACATCGGCCTACATAGGTTCCTCTTCAACAGGTGATATCACAGGGTTCGCTAAAACCTCCTCTTAATACGCTTTAGTATGCGTTTAACCGCAACGTAACAAATGCGACTACATTTAGTTGCAAATAAGTCACATTTTCTGCACAGTTACTTGTAACTGTGTACAATTGCATACTCTTCCTCTAGATGTTTGCGCTTTATCCTTCCGTGTGATTTTTGGCGACTTCCTGCCGCCTTACAAAATCTTCTTCCGGAAAATTCTAAGGAAACGCAATGTGAATCTGGCTTTCTGGACATAACAATAACCACAGAAGATGGACAAAAATGATATATTTGCCAAAATGGTTGTTATTAAATATTCCACACAGACTTAAACCCATTTGCTTAAGCATGGCCCACTTCCAGAACAACAAAAAAAAATTACTCGGATTCAGGGCAAAACACTTATTCACACGAATGGAAACCATCGTATACATATCCACGAGCTTCTAGTTTGAGTATTCCCTACTCACCACCAATTAACACACTTCAACACGAACGCTTTGAATGCAACATTTATGACCAAGAGCGTTTATTAAATGTTTTCCTCAAAAGCACAAATTACCGATCGCCCACTTCAGCCGCCTACTAATCGGGCCTACAGACGAAACATAAAATCTCCTTCATTCATAATGCCAACGTCAGGATGGTTTGTATGTGTATGCCTCCTCACCCTCAGCTCATATCTCTTTCACTTGTTATTGTATCGCAGAAGCATGAACAGAACAAAATCACAGATTATAAGGACGCATACGAGTCCTTTTCACGATCCATTGAGTGTGCACTTCGCGTAATTTCTGCATCTTTTTGTTTTTCCAACATAGCGTCAAAGAAGAGCCAGGCAGAACAAGGGCAAGAGGGAAAAAGTGCATAATTGGCATTTGTTTTCCCATTACCTAAGGATTGTGGTATTTATATGTTTTTTTTTTTTTTGTTTGTATCCCTTTTCATTGATGTACACAAATCACACCCTTATTTTAAAACAATCAGACGAGAGGTACTCAAACTCATTTTCCACATCCGTTGTTTTGCATTACGTGCACATTTGCGGAAAATGAGGTTGGTCCTGTTTAACTATGAGATTTTCCTGCGATTATCCTTTTAACAAGACTTCCAAATTGGGCGGAGAAAGCAGTGTATAATATTTTTTGTCTTACCAGACATGTTTACAAAGTTTTCCACTGTTCAATAGGATATTTTTATTCAGCACTTTTTCTTTTCTAGTTGATTTCAATATTTATAACAGATTACACAAAAAGAGAATGGAAATTAGAAGCTAAAAATGAATTGAATTTATAGTAACATATAGCGAAGAAAACAGAGGTATCCTTCAATAGTATGTCAACAACACATTTTCCACTTGTACATCTACTCGAAGACTATTTTCTATTTTCCAAAGGATAAACGATATTCCAATTGGATTGGATATTTATTTTTTTTGCGGAAGGGATGCACTAGTTGGATTTCGTTGCACAGATATGTATTTAGTTATGGCTTTCAAATTAACTGTCATAAATTACAAATTTAATCATAATAATTTATTAACTGAAACAATTCAAGTAAATAAGTGAAAAACGTGTCGAACAGAGTAAGTTAAACTTTATGAAGAATTCGTTGCTTTCCAGCTCATGCGCATTGTGCATTGTTGTATCCCTTGGGCTATGAAAGGGGATGGAAATGGAACTGCCAGATGTGACAATTCATTGAAAAAAATAATGTTTTTCACAAAGGGTTGATTATTAAGGACTTGAAAAATTCATTTTGAAATAAAACCGAACTGAGACTTCAATAATTCGATTCATGCACTCTTATTGGAACCACAATCATATTCAATTCATGTTCAATTACTTAAAGAAATAGCGTTCCAACATTATTTGTCTCTGTAGCGAATACTATTTACCGTAACGTGACGGTCATTTTCATCGACAAGAAAAAACGAGACAATAACGCCACCGGCATGAAAAACGCAGTGACATTTTGCGAATGAAGTGCTGTTTCATGAAGCATATGACGGTTCTCACCTGTGCATATTTGTCTTATTGACGAAGCCGTTTAGACAAAAATGCGCTGAAGATGATTTTGCGATAAAATTCTTAATTTTCTTCCATCACGTCCAGAGTCCAATTCGAGAACGTGTTCCTTCGTGCACCTACTTCACCATAATGAATTTTTGATTTTACTGAATATGTTGACATTGACAGTTCGGTAATTGGTTTAAGGGTGCGTTCACACTGACAGTTTGAAGTTGTCAAGTGAAAGACCCTTTATATACCCTGTTTTACAGCAGGGCAGATGTGTAAAATGAAATTGGGTATTTTTATTGGTTTTTATTTAATTTAAAAATTTAAAAATAATACACTCGTATTATGCGACCGACGTATAATCTGTTGCAAAATCGGGCTGTGAACAAGTAAACTATAAAGGAACTTAATATTTTTGCAAATGAACATGTTTAGTGAGTTCTCATTGTCAATTGGACGTTTTTTGCTCTGTATTCAGTCTGCTAACATTCGCAATGTACTTGCAGTGTATTTCAAATCTATAGTTGGCCTCCCTAAACCTGTAATATTGTCATAATTATTTCCGAATTGCAGCTAAAAAATATTTCGCAATGTCGCTGGACACTTTTTTGTGTTTACGATATTATAATTAGATCTTATTGTCAATGAATATAAACACTATTCTCAAATTTATCAATTTTTAGCCATGACATATTCTCTGACAGTTTGTCATCATAGTGAATGGTGTCAAAATGACACTTTAAGTACCTAGTAAAAAGTAGCACCGAAGCTGTGACTATACAACTGCTGAACATTTGTGAATGCACCCTATGTTTGCATGAATTTCGTGACCGGATACGTAGAAGAATCTAATTTAGTAAGTCTGACATCTGGCTGATATGATAAGTTGAAGTTTTTATTCGCCTAGATCGGTCACGTGAACAGTTTTTTCTGTGGATGTTTATGGCAGAAATCTAATCGAGATTTTAATGACTGAGTACTAAGTTGACATTTTGTATTTATCTGAGAGTGACGTAGAACGCCGAACGACTAATATCGTTTTTTCATTCAGGGTAAATCTAGTACAGACAAATTTAGTCGTTTTAAAACAGCTACATTTTTGAATTAGGCCTGTCACTCGTTAAATAGGCAATTGACTATTTTTTCTGAAAAGCATATAGTGACGAAAATGTATGCATAAAGAGGGCCGCCTGAATTATTTGTGTAGACTTATGTGTAAGGAGCAAACACAATCATGTAAAAAAGAGATAGCGCGCTGTTGGCAATATTGTGTTATTTAGCCAAGGCGCGCTATATGTAAATTTATTAAGGGTAATTAACTCTACCCCGGTCAGTCGGCCCGCTTTTAAAAGTAACTACTAGTAATTACTAAAAATCGACAAATATAATGGATTGAACCATTTTTTATTTGGTGATTGATGAAGCCATCTGATTGATCGATGGTTTTCTGTAAATGAGATCATACCGATCCAACTTGAATGGATACCTTCAAGAACTCCGGTGATGGAATGTATTACTTGGGATTAATATTAACAAATATACAAGTAGATACAACGCACCGCTAAATTAAATGTCATTGTTATGACTCTTCTTAAAGTGATTAGCTTCCGTCTTTAAATGCCATCTGTCTGTTCCATTTATCCTGATAAACAACGCATTTCACTTCAATAAAATCAATATTTTTGTATATTCGCACACAGCTAGCATTCGTTTGTGTAAACAAATCCTCCCATCAACAAAAGTCGTACAAAACGCCTCCGAAAAAGTGCCCAAGTGCCCAGGCATCAGTGTTTACACAGTGCATGTGTCTATCGCTCAGTGACTTAATTCCAATTAGGTTCAATTTAAGTTTCCTCACATATACGATCGTCTCATTTGAGTCATTACCCAATCTATTTTCCCCCGGGAGAAACGAAATTTGTTTTCCTATCTGAAAATAGAAACTCTGAAGCTGAACGTGCATTACCAATATCAACACTAATGTATTTTATAGCTAACACCACTCTATACGCCGCGTTGCGGTTTCAATGGAATTGCAATTCTTTTTGCAATAAACCACATAATTTCGATTCGATTCCGATGAATCCAACGAAAACCGAGACAAAATATCAATCAATTTACAGTTTATTTCCAGCAACGATACAATCTAGCATCGACGCGCCTTCGATCGCACTTCCCCCACCCCAAACACAAAGTGACATTTGATCCGTTTATGTTGAAAGTTGATTGTGTCTGCCTTTGCATAGTTAGGTTTTACGGGATAATGTGGTCGCGACGACGACGAGACTCTGGCCTATAGTGTAACCGATCTTCAATCTTAAAATGGGTTGACAGCACAAATTTCAGCACATTCGCTGATACAAGATAAAAGATGTCATATGCGTTCAAGCGATAAAAAAAATGCTCGCACAAAGCGTTTATCTTGATGAGTAGGCGGATAGTCCCCATTCCGAATCACAACCAACTTCTCTTCATCTTAATCAAATTTAATGCCAATCTAAGCAGAATTCTCATCGCGGCGATGATGACATTCACATTATACAAATTACAGCAGCAGATTTTATGTCAGTTCCTTCTTTCTGTCTTTCTTTCTTTCCTTTTACACAAATCATTTCCAGCGATTTAAATAGCTTTACCTAGAATTTCAAATTGAGAGATGTCACAATGCGACACAAGTGGGCAGCCAATCTACACTTTGAGCATGTTGGACTGTCAGTTGACCTAAATTTTATTGTCGATTAACATCGATGCAATAAACTAACGTAATATCTGCAAATCCAATTAAACAAATAATGTAAACATCGTTGACTTCTTTCCACCGAAGCCGACGCGATAAGACAACAAAGTGTAATGTAAACAAAATTAAACTATAATTTATTAGCGACCGGAAAGTGTGTCACTGTTGCACGTTGTGAGTGGATTAAGCTGTGTTGAATATAGGCATAAACAAAATACTATCAACCGTATAGGAAATAGATGAACTTTGATAGAAAAATAGAAGCAATGTGCAAAACTAAAAGCAATTAAAGTTCCACTAGCTGAAATCGTATGCAGTAGTTAGTAAGCTAATAAACGTCAGTTTGCATATAAAAATTTGACGTAACTGCTGTGTAACTATAGTCCAATTCTTGAGGAGCTGAACGTTTGCCAAATACTACCCTTTTTCGATTTACGATGGGAATGTTCAAGTATCTAGTTTAGTAAGTCTGACAGCTCTCGGGCTGGATCTATATCGGTTTTGATTGGGGGAAATCGTTCATATGAGCAGCTTTTTCAGTTGACGTTTATGGAGGGGTAGTCGACGAATCTAATCAAGAAATTCGTGACTGAGTATTAAGTTGACATTTCTCATGAGGATGACGTAGAAAAAGTGACGCTCCCGACCAATATATTTTTTGCGTTCAGGTTAGGTACATCCAGACCAATCTTATCAACTTAAGATAATTAGATTGTTGAAATTTTCAAAATCAATTTCTATATTTGTACTGTGTGTACAATTTTCTGACACATGTTTGTTAAGCAAACAGCCAACTGAAGTGCAGATGATGTTGAAAACTGTGATTAACGAATTCTGACAGAAAGCGGCTGTTGTGTCGTATGTTTGAAATTGTATTGACTTTGATTGATCATGTGAACAGTTTCTCCAGTATAACTTACGTATAATTTTTCCAAATACATAGTTATTATATCTATATTTTGTTTATGAATAGGAGTTGTTCAACTCCACAACACAAAAATGGATTGGGGTTTGGCATTACTCCATGTGTCAGAAAGGTAGTTTTAATGGAAGATATAATTTAAACTCAATAATAAAAGCACTGAACCAGAAAAGTGTTAATTGACTTCAAACACGAGAGTACAAATCGCTTCAGCGCTTTACAATTTGACGATACGAACCAATTATAAAGAAATTGAAGTGAAGTGACCTGTTAAATAAGGAGATAACTGTAGACACCTGTTGCAATATAACACGCGAAGTAAATCAATTGATTACTTTAAAAGTGACACAAAAATCAATAATGAGACCATTGAATGAGATTTTTTTATTAAATAATTTAATTCCGCCCAATCAATTATTTTGTGAGAAGGTACTAGATATAAAAGGGTACGGTGATTATATTTTTGAATTCAAAATGTGGTATGTATAGAAATGTTTCCATCTGTTAAAAGATTACATTTATTGAACACCACCCTAGATCATCAGAGATGTATTATCAGGAAATTACATTTAAATTGTATACTAAAAGTACAAAATTAGAATGTAATCTCAAAACTTAACCAGCTTACTTTCCACAAAATCATGGTTTCAAAAATACTGAACAAACACAGCAGTATTTGACATTTATGTCTTTGCGTTGTGTAAAACGTTCTAAAATTTTTTTCTTTCGCTAGCCAATGCAACTATTTAAACATTTATATTACTTTGGAGAATAACATGATGAGATAATAATATTTAAAGATTACTGTCGCTCACATTTTTTTATGCTTAAACCCAGTACACTGTTTCCGCTAAATTAAATCGGCCATAATAAATGGTTCCAAATTAAGAACTTTATGTAGACATAACTAGTAACATAAGATCCATTTTACCAAATGGATGATGTACTAACCGGATTTGTTTGTTTTTCTTCACTGAACTTTTAGCTGTCAAAACAAAGCGTTAAGTAAAGTGGTGGAGAGAAACATTGTAGAGGCGTTATTTTAGCTGTCGTGTCGCGTACTAGGCTTTTGATTGTGAAATCACAAGTTTGGGTTGTTTGAGTCGACAGCCTCTGGTGAAACGTCAAAGAAATGTACTCGGGGTTAGTGTTCGCTGAAATTTTACCAGTAGCGTTTGTGCAAACCGTTTGAGGTCAGTTTTGTGTTTTATGTTTTAGATTTAGGTACGTTGCTGCGGGCACTTTGATAGAGGTCTTCTTAATGTCAGCAGATGTCAGAAACTTCTTAAATTAACTGAAACTGTTCGATAAACATCAATTCGGGTTGTTACCCAGAGAAAGTTGTATATTTTACTGTTGCTATATTATATATGTTTACTCCGAGTCTGAGCGCGATCCAATTATGCTTTGAAGGCGAAGAGAAAAATGCATAGCGACCTCTTTTCTTCCAACTCCGACATAAAACAAAAGAAACTACTATACCAGGTCAGAACGTAGACAAAACCCTTCATGACGTGCGGCTCAATCAATTTTCCAGGGCAATGGCATCACCTATTCCCAGACAAATTAGTTTCGCTCCATGCAATTAATTATTCAAATTTCACTGCAATTAATCGCTGAAAACAAATGCTTGCGATCGTATCTATCAGTCTACTCGTATTTGCGACATTTACGATTCGGAACAAACTACTTGATGCCATCATTATGTGTAGTAGCCAAAGCGAAACGCTAAGCATCAATTAAAGCGAATTGAACTCAAGCTGCTGCATCGCCAGATGCGCATAAAATCAAAATGCCAGTGCATACAGATGAAAATGTAATTTCCCATTCATATAGCATAGCTAGAGACAACTGACATTAACCCAATGCATATGCCAACAATGCGATGCGCATAATAATGTGTCATATAGTATATATATATGTGAGAGTGGTGTGCATAATAATAAAAGTGAAGTAGGAATATGTTCGAAGCCCTATGAATGACTGAACAAATGTAGATCACGAAGGCAGGACACCCTTGCTCTGGCATGGGAATGTGTCACAAAATTGCAGTGCAACGACTGCAGCAACACTTGTCGTAGAATATGTGCCAAGTCCTTGTGATTGTTGGCTTAACTTTCTGCAAACACACACATTAAAAAATGATAATAGCTACAGAAAGCCCCCTTAAGCCAGTTGCTGAATGTAAACATTCTTGGGAGAGTTTTCTTTTCTTTGGAAAATCGATTTTTGTTTTTCATAATAATACAAATTGTTTTGGATAAGAGTGTCGCATGGAAAAACACCCCCCCGATGTAGCGGAGCGGAAGTGGAATAACGTTCAAGTGGGCGATGTATTGGAACTGCAATTGTGTACCCTTTTGTAATAAATATATGTGGGTGGTCTTAGTATTATATGAAGGGAGGGAAATGGAATGCGTCATGCAGGAGTTTTCACCCCATTTATGATTGGCATTCCCTTTCAAGTTATAAAAGTCAGTTTAAGTGGCACACCTCCGATTTATAGGTGTAGTAAGCATTGGTTTCGATATAACCAGGTGCGCTGTTGGCGTGCATTTGAAGCTGTACAAGGATTATATACATTAAATTAGTAGTATTGAACAATAAATGGCGCTATTTACGGGCCAACCAAATTATCTAATCCGTGTTTCCAAAGTTGCATTTCCACGATCACATTTGGACTGTCAGTTGTTTGGGAGAATGACCAACAGATGGAGGTAGTTATGTAGGTATTTGTGCTGTCAGATGCGGGCACTATCTTCGGAATTTTTTTTTTCCAAGTCTGCTGCTTCTCCGCATGTTGGTTAGTAGTTTGTTTTATTGAGCTTGTAGCACGACAAAGCAAAAGCGAAATCAAGTAGACAAATGCTTCAAAGTGACCTGCTCAAAATCAAGCAAGCAAGCAATTGCGATTTAGCGGCGTAAACTTGTTTGATTGGGATGTATCTCGACTATTTCTCAGAATCGGCGTTCTTTTAGTACCTGTTCGCTGAAACTAAATGGCGCTGAAAGCAGTTTAATGCATTAACATTAGCACATCCTAACAGAAAGTTGACTAAAGTTGCAATTTGGAACTTTTTTTCAAGAGCCTACTACCATTTTTCGCTAAATTGTTTAAATGTTTTCATTTTTCAAAATTTTTCAGCTCTAACAGCTCATATCGATTCTTTTATGTGCATTCCAGATATTGTTTTTGTGTCTGAAATCTGGATTTATGAATTTGAAATAAGCGATTACTCTTTACCCGGGTTTAATTTTTTTGCGAAAACTAATGAAAATTACGCTGCAGGTGGTGTTGGTTGTTTCGTGAAGGAGGAATACAAGATTCTCGAAGTAGTTCTTGTTGACTTTTTGAGTGCTGATGTTTTAAAGGTTTCAATTGAAATTAATCACGAAGCTTATGTTTTTTTATGTGTATATAGGCTGCATATGTTTAACGTTTTGACATACATAGAAGAATTTTCAGATCTCTTAGAAAATGAAAACTCAAAAAATCTCATTATTGTTGGGGATTTTAACCTCAACAGTTTAGAGAACAGTGAACCTGTTTCTAGTTACTTGACCTTGCTAGCATCAAATGGTCTGATATGCTTTATCAACGAGCCTACTAGGATTGAATCTGGTAGATGCTTAGATCACATCTATGGACGCTTTAAAAATGATTTGTTCGGTAACTGTGAGAAGTTTGTTCTGGATTTGATGATCTCTGATCACTGTATGACAGGGCTTATAGTAAACACTGATAACATGATCAGAAAAAATTCAAAATCTGCTGACAGAGTGATCAAAATTAACTTCAACAAACTTAAAAACAATCTTTTTTATGAGTTTTGGGAAGATGTCTATTCGTGCAGAGATGCTTCTAAGGCCTATACTATATTTATTGATTGCCTTCAAAAACACATTTATAGCTGTTCCTCAGTTTTGCCTTCAAAAAGGTGTGTAAAAAGGTTAAAACCTTGGATCTCTATTAACCTGTTGTATAAAGTAAGATGTAAAAACAAAATTGGAATAAAGTGCAGAAAGTACCCTCATAATCTGAGTCTAAAAAGAAAATATAAAAAATTGTGCGATGAACTGAAAAAGGAGATTCCGATATGTCGGGATACATACTACCGTACTCAATTTGTTACTGCCCAGGGAAACTTAAAAAATGAATGGAAAATAGTAAATAGCTTGCTTAATAAATCTTCCTCTTCTAAGAAACCTACTATTTTACGTATTGATAATGAGGACGTTTCAGACAAGCATGGCATTGCCAATGCATTTAATTGCTATTTCGCAAATATAGCCACTAGCATTCAACCATGTCCAGTTATATTGCCTTGCAACTCCTGTTCATCATATAGCTCTGCTGAACATTTGCAAAGAAATAGTTTTGTTTATAAGCCCATAACTTCTCTTGAGATATTAGAAGTTATTGGCACTTTAAACAAGTCCAACTCGTGTGGACCAGATGATATCTCGAATCTGTTTTTAAAAAGAGTTGCTTGTTTCCTTGTGAATGTCTTGTCAGATATTTTTAATCGTTCTATTTTTGATGGGGTCTTTCCAGAAGCGCTAAAATGTGCTGATATTGTACCATTGTTTAAAAAAGGTTCTGCAACAGAAATGTGTAACTACAGGCCCATATCACTTCTTTCTGTTTTCAGTAAAGTCTTCGAAAAACTTGTAAAAAAAAGAATAGTACATTTTCTAAACAAAACAGAGTTTTTTAACCCAAATCAATTTGGATTTCAGAAAGGTAGATCGACGGAAGATGCGCTGTTACAGTTTTGTGCTCAAATAATGGCAAATCTCGATGGAAAAAAATGTACGGCTGGTTTATTTATTGACATTACCAAAGCTTTTGATATGGTTAATCATGATATTTTGTTAAGAAAATTGGAAAAAGCTGGATTTCGTGGTTTCGTACTAGATTGGTTTAGATCATACCTTAAGAATAGGTCGCAAGGAGTGAAGATAGATGAGATTAGGAGCGGAATTAAGTTCTCCAATTTGGGTGTACCCCAAGGCTCTGTTTTGGGACCAATTTTGTTTCTAATTTATATTAATTCACTTCTGGAACTTGATTTTAAAGGTGCACCTACTGCTTTTGCGGATGATATAGGTTTTTCTTATGGTTTGAACAGTCCCTTGGATCTAGTTTCTGACATCAATTGGGACCTAAACTTACTGAGAAACTGGTTTGCCGAACACAATTTGATTATCAGCTCTAAAACCAAAATAATGTTTTTCAATCTGTCATCCGTCAACAAGTTGGGTGCGAATGTTTTTTATCACTCACCTGAGTGCCAAAAATACAAATTTTCTAATTGTAATTGTACGCATTCTTCCTCATTTTGTGATAGTTTAAGTTGCAGTGACAATTGTTTTTTAATTGAAGCAGTTAATGAATATAAATATTTGGGGCTTACAATTGATTATAGAATGAGCTTTTCGAATCATGTAGAAATTCTGAAGAAGTATTTTCGTTGCACACTTAGACATTTTTTCTATTTGCGAAATATCTGTTCAGCAATGCTCTTAAAAACAATTTATTACGGAATATTCCATTCTAAACTGCAATATGGAATTGTTTGTTGGGGAGGTGTTTATTTGAATAAAATCCAACCATTGTTGATCCTGCAGAAATATATTCTACGGAAAATATGCCGGAAACCTAGAAGACATCCGAGTTTTCCTTTGTTCTGCGATCTGAAAATTCTTCCAGTCCGACATTTGTACTGTTTTAAAGTGTTGAAGACTTTTTTTATGAAGTCTGGAAATCGCAATTATCGATTAATTTCTAATTATAATTTACGTGTAAACTTTTCGGATATGGTATCTGTACCAAACTTTCGTACTACTGCATATCGTAATTTTTATTCAGTTTCATCATGTCGTTTATTTAATAAGCTTCCTTACTCTATCAGAACTGCATCAATGTCTGGAATGTTTTTAAAACGTGTTAAACATTGGCTTCTTAATTTGAATTATGGTGATTTAGAATCCATTCTTTCTAATATTCTGGTTTAATCGTCATATTATGCTTAAGTAAACTAAATTTGAATGAGTAAATTATTTATTCTTGAAACAACTTAAATTGTTCAGTCTCTTTTCTATTTTAATACATTTTTGTGAAATACAATTTTTTGATAATGCAAATTGCTTTTGTAGGGGCACCCCACCCAAAACTAATATTGAATTTTGTATAAGCCCATTGAAGTGGCATTCAACACTATTTTTAATACTTAGTATATAAAAATACAGAATGTAGCTAATATTTCTTATATTCAAAACTTATAGCAATAATGTAATTTTATGTTCTAAGTATAATGAATTTGTAATGAACTTATAAGAAATAAAAAAATTATCTATCTTAATCTATCTATCTATTTCCAAATAAAAACCTTTAAATGTAACGCTGTTGCCGATCACAATACTTGTTAAATATCTTTCAAAAATTCTACACTAGATATTCGTCTTCAGAATTGGCAATTTTTTCTCATTGACGCTTTTTCTTGAGACTTTTCAGAATTCATTAATGTCCGCACTGAGTGAGATATGTAGTGCGACGTGAAATGTGCCAAGGAAAAACTTGATAAGAGACTGTCGACGCAGAGCGACATCATGCCCAAAATGGGTGGTGCCTATGGGTCCACAAAGGCATACAGAGGACATTTAAGTGTTCTGTTCATACGTAGTCCCATTTTAGAAAACATAGGCTGACATCTTCAGTGTTTTTAAGTGACCGACAAACTTTACAACAGACTTTCAAAACACGACTTGCCAACAGTAGGCATATACGCTCACCTTGAGCACACGATAAACCTTCAATTTAAAGCTTATCTCGTCTATTTTTACTCGCAGTTTCTTTCAAGTTTTATCTCAAATTTTCTTCCACTTTTTCTACGAATGGAAGTGTGTGTGTGGGCGAGTTTATCTTCATCGATCAAAGACTCACACCTTCCGCTTGCACACACAAGCACGCTCGTTCTAATCCCTTTTCAAATCCATTGCTCATAAGAAACTCATATATCGAATAGATATGAGCCATTTCAATGCCTTTCTCACATTCTGTGTGGCATTTGCATTGATCCCCTTCGGAGATTAAAACGGAATACCGCACCCCACCAGAAACCTTACAATAGAGACAAGCACAATAATACGTTCACCCACCTCTGATGGCACTCTGTCGCACTCAAAAGGTAAACGACACATCGCCACAGTGGCTTATCTCAAGAATGCACCTACCACACAGCAAGAAGGCAAACTTACAGAAGACAAAACGAAAGAACCCCACAATGTACAATGGATGGTTGTCGTCGATACAGCAGCTATACTTAGTACAAAGAAACGCAAGACGGCTCATTTGATTCTCCAGAGATACGTCTTGACCTCAGACAAACATCTATTTTTATCATCAAGTGTTGGCATAGGTGGGCGCCGACTTCTGATCCACCTGTGCTGTATTTACAGCCGACGGAAATGACAGATCTAATATATACAAGTTTGATACAAAATAAGCCGCACTCGCCCTACATTCAATGGCCATTTTGAGCTCGAAACGGAATACGAATTCAAAACGTCAATTTACCGATTCTAATAACATACGTATTGCAACTAAATTCCAGTTAGTCGTGTGCCACAAATCAACTCAAACCCGCCGACCAGCACAAGTCTAATTGTTATGTAAACGACAGTACGAAGAGGAGAACCAGATAGCTACGACTGGCTAAGCCAAAACAGTGATTAGCTCATTGTGACCCATAAGCCATGGCCGTTGTGTACCAGCCAGAATGTGTGTTAGAACCTCCCAAATCCGGATACAAACACTTAATAGATACACAGATATCTAGGCAAACACTTTCAGCTACGATTCCAAAGCTGAAACCTAAATTTGGTTTAAGATACAATGTACGTGGTGTAGGTTTGACTTTGCTGTGTGCGATAAAATAATCCTACCTTTCCGGTGAAATTCGGTAGAACGCATTTTGCTGGCCGAAAGCTTCCGCCTTTGTAGATACTCCGTGATGGTGGATTGTTCAGTTCCTCTGGCGTATGTGGGTTGTTTTTGGATTTTTATTACACCCTTTCGCACTACCCCTGACCACGACTGCTCGTTCGTGTGTATCTATATGAATCGCAGATTTTAGCTGGAAACTGCGGCCCGTACGCGATTGCTTAACCGTGAAATGACTCGATTTTACAAATAAGAAAACAACACACAAGTTGCACAATATTGTTCACTATTTAGACCGATGGTTTGCGTGCGCTAGCGTAGCTGGAACAGTGTTGAACAGTGAACACCTCAAGAACTCGATTTGAACTGAGAGTGGAATCGTCGGGCTGCCTGTGCCTGTGTGGCGATGCACTACACGAGTGGTTGCGAATACACGGAATGGAATATCCAACACATTGTTGTAGCGACACATTATCTCCATGGTGGTGGGGTTCGACGAGAGCGTATTCGGTGGTGCTTCGATTGTGTGTGTGTTGGATTCCCCAACCGAATGTATAAAAATAATAATCAGACATCTAATTTGGTTGGGATAAATTATGGTTTTGTGTCTAAGTATCTTATCTTGGTTGCAGTTGCTTGATAACAGCTGGTGATTTGGTTGAGGAACCTGCTGTCCCTGTTTTGTGGGCCTTACTGTCGATGGTGGTTGTTGCAGCCAGGGCGCAATTGCGAAATAACATTGTTTTTGCAATTGCATCACGTCATCGAAGCTTTGGAGTAAATGCAATCGCATGATAGAAAAAGTTGTTCTACCTTTGAAGGCGTCTACTTACTGGGTTGGCGATAATCTGTCATAAGCAGCAAGGAATGTCGTCTGAGCTTTTGCTTTTCTACTCGAGACACAATTAGGTGCTTGGCTGTCTGCTTAACATGGCATTATCGTGTCGCAATCTTCGACGTCAATTTAAAAATCGAATTAAAATGCTCCAGTGTCAAACAAATCGTCGACGCATTCAAATTTGAAGTCGGTGACAAGACTGGCAAACACTTTGGCCAACAGTATTTCAATTCAAATGAATTGCGGTAGTAAAAATGTTATTAACGCCCGACTTACAGATGTGTACTTATTCGCTGAGTGGTTGGAGACATGATGAGCTGGTTAGTCGCTATATAAAACGTGTTTATCTTTGGTTAAAATCTGTATTGTGTTTGTTATTGTTTTCTAGGTTTTGCGTTTACATTTAGCAAGCCGGTGGTAGGTTATTACTCATACATAATTATAGTTGGCAGGAAGACGAACAGAGTACGTGTCTGTTTTGAGGGGCTACGAATTATTTGAAACCTTTTCGTTGTAGATGAGTTGAAATTAAAGCCACCAGCAGAAGCAGATGTGAAAACGAGAATTTTTTAGTTGGTGTAGTTATGTGTGAAGAATTTGGGACACCAGAGGCATTAAGAATTAATTTAGCTTGGCAAGGTGTTCATAAACTCAAGACGAATTTAAAATGGAAGATATAAATAGGTGCCCTAGTCATAGCTTCTCATTGTTCTATTGGGCGGAATAAAAGCCAGCCACAACTTTAATGGGATATTTGCGAAAAGCAATTGTTCTCTCTGTTGCTTGTCAGAACTTTGCGAGAGTCTGGACAGTTCTAAGGGCCGTTTGCTCATACGACTCTTAAAGATTTAAGTTCTACTTAAATCCTAATGGGCTACTTTTTTCAGGGCATAAACTGTCACATACGAGTTTATGTGGCACTTAAATTCGCTATGAGTCTTATCAGCAAACGGCACTAAAAGACATAATGTTTATTGCCGAAGTGTCTAAGGTCAAATCTTTGCTTATTGCGACATAATATCGGTGACTTGAAGATGTCGAAAGAATTGGTGAAATTATATATATTTTTTTAATTATTTCGCAATACAATGGCAATGGGTAAGGGTATCAAAATTGGGGCCATCTTTCTCTCAAAATATTCCAAATGGCTGCTTTCTCCCTTCCGGTCGGGGCAATAACAAAATGTCGGGTTTGTGTTTTTTTCGGGCGACACTTTTCGACACGTTTTTTGAGTGTTTCTCAGAGTGCTTTGACGTATTATGGAGCGGTTTTTATGACATTTTTCGAGGGGGTTTTCGGACGCTTTTCGCTACGTTTGTTACTTCCTTCTTGGGAGATTTTTATGTCTTTTTTCAACTTTTGTTTAAAAATCATTTCTTTAGCGTTTTTTTTTTTCGGAGCCAATTGACGCACTTTGGGATAGGCTTTCGGGCTTTGTACTAGAATTTTTCGGAGCGATCTGGGTCGATTTTTTGCAGAGATTATCGAAGAAAGTTCGACGTATTTTTTTAGGGCATTTTTTGGAGAGTTTTCTCGACGCGTTCGTTAAGGATCTTTTGAGCCGTCTCTTAGTTCATTTAAAAAGCGTTTTTTGACGAGTTTTTTTGTAACATTTTTAGGCAAGTTTAGGGACGCTCTATATAAATTTCTTAGACATTTTTCGACTCACTTTAAAAAGACTTTCGGGACTTGTTTTGAAAATTTCTAAGACCTTTTTCGACACATTTTTAAGAGCCTTCTTTGCAGCAGCTTTTGTCGCAAATCCGAAGGTTTTTTTTTGTAATGCTTTCCGAAACGTTTTTCAAGGCATTTTTAGACAATTACAATATTTTTTTGTAGTGTTTTAAAAAGGTTTTTAATGCATTTATTTGAGTTGAGTTTTTTGAGTGTTTTTCCTCCTTTTTCTATTATGTTTCGGGACCCTTACAATACATTTCCAATCATTTCTTGGCGCATTATTCTGAGGGCTTTCTCATTATTATAGGAGTCCTTTTGGAACGTGGTTTTTAGGCAAGTTTTGTGGGGCTCTCTTTGGAGGTTTATTAGACACTTTTTGACGCACTTTTAGGAGCTTCTTTGGGGCATTTATTTCGAGGCATTCTCGATGTTTTTTGAAGGGTTCTCCAAGGCTTTTCTTGCCCGAAGTTGGACCGTATTTTGGATGATAATTAGGGCCTCTTTCGATGTATTTTTCTGGGCGCCTTTCAACAATTTTTTTGAACATTTTCTGAGTGGGTTTTTGATGCGTTTTTGGGATGGGTTAGATAGGTACAGCTTAAACACTCTTGAAATAATATTGATTAGGGTCAATGTGGGTAAATGTAAACTGGGCGAAATGAAAACATGGCTTATAACAAACTCTAGTTAAGTCTCTTTGACACATAAATAAGTAGAAATTGCGGACCCATACATCTTTTGTCTTATACGTCAAACTCATTGCTGTCAAAAGACAATTCATTTGACGAGCGCATTTTTCGTGAAAGCTCATTTTTAAAAGTGTCAAACAAGTTGTTAGTCTTTTTTAAAAAATAAGTATTTTTGCGGATTCAATTGGGTAAGTACGATTTACAAATATTTTTTAGTTTTAAGTTTTGATTTAGATTCTACGTGAAATAGAAAATCCTAAAAATCCATGAAATTTATGTCGATTCTCATGTGTTTACATTTACCCCAGAATATTTTTTCATATGGGAAAATGTGAACAACATTCTGGTGGTAAATGTAAACATATAATTTTGGTAAAATGATATTTAAAAAAAAAAATAACATAGTTTTAGTTAATTTCTATTGCTGGTATGCCGCGGAACTACATACTAAAGAAGCCGCCACCGCCATATTCAGTGGATGATGTTGCAAAAGCGGTCATGGACGTACAAAACCAAAATATGACGTTCAGAGCAGCTCAGGATGCATATGGGGTGCCAGTATCTGTCATCTATAACAGAATCAAAGGGAGAAAAAACTCAATGGATAAATTTAAGCAAAGACGTAAGATTGCACTTTCATTGGAAGTAGCAAATGAGATTGTCAAATGCATTCTTGAACGCTCTTCATGTGGTTGTCCATGCGATAAAGAGGAACTTCTAAATTTAATCAAGGACTATGTCGTTACAAATAGCATAAAGACTCCATTTACTAATTCAAAGCCTGGAAAAGAATGGTACAGAAACTTTATGAAGAGACACCCCGAACTATCATTAAAGAAAGTTACTACAAAAATGCAGGAAGGATGCCAGAAAGCCCCAAGTCATTTACGACTTTTATAATCAGTTGAAAAAGGTTGTAACTGAATATGGGCTTGACGAAAATTCGGACTTTATATTCAATGCCGACGAAAGCGGGTTTTGTAATGATCCAAACAAACTGAAGGCAATAGGAAAAAAGGGAGTTCCAATCAGCAGACTCACTGGAGGTTCTGGACGTCAGTCAACCACTGTTTTGGCATGCGTTTCTGCAGATGGCTATGCTCTGCCTCCTTTAATTATCTTTAAAGGCGCAGCGGTACAAGCTCGATGGACAAATGATGAAGCATATCCTGGAACTTTATATGGAGCTTCGAAGAACGGTTGGATGGAAGGCCACAGTTCTACCATTGGTTCATAAATGGGTTTGTTCCCCATGTGGCGCGTCTCAGAGAACAAAACAATGCTGTTGATCAAACTGCTTTATTGCTGTATGATGGACACTCCAGCCATATCAGCGTGCGTATAGTGGAAGCTGCTATGAATAACAATGTTCAATTGCTTCGATGTCCCAGCCATTTGACAGACAAGTTACAGCCGTTAGATAAAGCGGTTTTCGGTCCAGTCAAGACGGCTTGGGAAAAAGTCCTTGTACGACATGGAAAAGAAATGTTAGGCAAAGGGTTGTTTCAATTATCCAAGTCTAAATTTACAAAACTACTGGGACAAGTTTGGAAGAGTGCCTTGATTTCCAAAAATATTATTGCTGGATTTGAGTCAACAGGGGTTTTTCCAGTTGATCCATCAAAATTCCCGAAAACAGATTTCAATAAATCAGAGCTGGAAAAATATGAAAACAAAAATGCTTCTTATACGGAATCCTTTCAAACCTCACGATTTTTGGAACACCAGGAGGAACCTTCAACTTCAAATGGTAATTTCACTCTCAAATTCTTGAAAATTAATATAACCAAATAATGACCACATTCTTCCTAGCTCAATCATCTCCAAATATGCATCAGACCCCATTGTTGAGTCTCAGAGACCCCATCGCTATAGAAGGGTTCATTTTGTCGTCACCTCCATGAGTTGGATCATCATTTATCCATACCAATTCTGAAAATGCCTCTACACCATCAACCTCCAAATGTAAATATTTCTTTGATTAAGACTATAAGGTACGTAGAAGTATATGTGTTTCAATTACCTCCTTTCAGCACATTTAGTAAATGAAATGGAGTCCCCATTGTCTCAAAATACATTCCTCTCACCCGATTATTCGCCGATACCTTCAACTTCCAAAGGTGTTAACAATTCTAATTTAAATTCTATTCTATAATAAAATCTTGCTTGTTCATTTCATTATTAGTTGCTTCATCAGTTGCCCCCATGGCCCATTTTTTCGCAGTTCCTTGTCAACTTCAAAACGCAACTCCGAAACGAAAAGTAACACCCCGCTTAAAGCAGCTTCAATATGGAGAGATTTTAACTACGGATGAAGTTCTCCAGCATTTGAAAGAAGCGGAACAAATGAAGATTGAAAAACTTCAGCCAAAAAAGAAAGTTCCAAAAGGGAAAAAGAAAAATATTGCATCTTCATCTTCATCTTCTGACGAAGAAACCCGAACCGTCAACTATGAACCAACTGATGATGATCTTGTAGATTTAGACTTGGGCGAAGACGAAAATGGGAGTGGACCTAATGAAGTTGATATGATGGAACCGAAACCAATTCAAGACTTTCAATTGGGAGAATTTGTTCTGGCTTCCTTTAAGGGTGGAAAGAGAAATTCGAGCTTGTTTAAGTACATTTGCCGAGTAGAACAACTTGATATTGAAGAAAAAGAAATAAAAGTTCAAGTGTTATCTGCGGCAAACTCATCCAAAACTGTGTTTAAGATAGTTAAAAAAGATGTGAGTTTCATCAAAGGATTAGAGGACGACGGAACAACAATTTATTCATTTGATGGATATGTCCCTGTGGAGGAAATTCGATAATAAACAATACTTTTTCTTTTTCATAAACAATTTTTATTTTTCTGTATTTTAAAATAAATCTTTAATAATTATAAATTGATTTATCTTCTTTTTTGGGGTAAAAGTAAACACTTACTTTGTGTACCTTTCTAACTGCCAATGAGCCATATATTCGCTTTTGTATTCATTTTCCCTATAGCAGCTTCCATTATCATGCCTAGTGAATGAAATACCTGTTTACATTCACCCCCGAATTTATGAAAAAACAAAAACATGGTGGGGTATTTGTAAACATACCAATTTGGACAATTATTTAAACAATTTCGGAAATATTTTTTTATATTTATACAAAAGAATTGCCATTATTTAATATTTTCATCTAAAGATTTCCGTCAAATTGCTTCGTGAAAATGTATTAAGAACTGAAGTCAAAATTAAAAAAAAAAACTTGAAATTGTTTACAATTACCCACATTGACCCTATACCTATTTTTTTTTTGGGTTGAAACAAATCGAACTCTGAAAAGGCAAGAGAAGACGACATTTCCGACAGCATTCTAATAATTGGTAGTAACAGCACGAATTTGAAGGTTTAATTTAAACCTCAGTGCTGCATATCAACATGTGCATGTATTCACAATTTGGCGGCTGAACTCCGTAAACTCTTACACTTATCAGATTCATTATAAACTGCAAGAGCTGACTATACAAAAACTCACAACTTGGTAAGAGATCGTTAACTTTATTTGGTCATCCAACTAGCAAAGCCATTAGGCAGCATTCTTTTGAATCCATTTAACGTGATGCGATACCTTGGCATAACCATCAGGGTTCCTGCTGCCGCACCCCATAACAACAAAGCCAGCAACGCCAACCAACTTGCCCTTGTATGTAGCGGGACCGCCAGAGTCGCCATTGCATGCGCCGTTGTTCCTCTCATGGGCCAAACAGAGCAGCGAATCGTCGTTCAAGCCCTGAGAAGCGAAGCACTTCCTCTCACTGACAGCCTGCAGGGTGTTGTATTGCAGTTGCGTGGGGATCGCACCATTAGTTGAAAGACGTCCCCAACCCGAAATCAAAACCTGGGCATCGTGCGGAATCTCGTTGGTCTCCAAAGCGATTTGAGCAACCTTCTTGCTGAAAGCTAGCGGCTTAGCCAAAGTCAGCACGGCAAGGTCGTTCAAAAAGTTGCCATAGTTCTCATGGACCTTGATCTTTGAAACGGCTACTTCGACACCTCCGGATACGCGGTTTGTGGAACCGACATACACGGTGAATTGACTTGCTGGGTACCTAGAAAAGAGTCTGAAATGTGAGAAAGTTATCTAGAAAGGTAGTCGGGAATATCTCACGGAGTAATTCCACTTTGGACAACACAATGGGCGGCAGTGAGGACGTATTTGTTGGAAATGATGGATCCACCACAGGTGTGCTGGTTGTTTCGGCGAAGCGAGATCTGATGGGGGAATTGGCCTTCGACAGCGTCCTTGCCGCCAACAATGCGGCCCTCCCTCTCTGCAAAGGAGCACGTCACCAAGGCAACGCTGACTAGAATGGCTACAACGAGTTTCAACGACATTGTATAGGGATCGCTAAATGAAAGTCCAACAGCTGAAGGTGGCTTTTTTATAGTGAAAAGCATTCCACTTGGGGATTATGTTATCTTTCCAAGTAAAGCACTTTCTGCGATTGCACTGATTTCTAGTCCAGTTCGGTTTGATTAAGTTGACCACTTACCCCGAGTTGAGATTCTCGGGGATTTCGATGGGGCTTTGTCTAGTCTAACTTTCGAGGACTTACGCGCGTCACATGACACTCGACAATTATAAACTGCAAGGTCTTGCGTTCAGCTAATGAGAGCAGCCTCGTTTTTACATCTACGCTTTAAACATTGCTGATGTAGTTCTTTAGGTAACTGTGCACATCCAACTCGACACCCTGTTTTAGTCCTATTCCACTGACCTTGAAAGGGAGCTTTAGGGTCGCTCTCTATATGTAAATTGGAAATTCTCTTATTTCTCTCCAGTTGCACTGCACTTGGAATTCGCACATGCCACCGTCATCGCAAACGTCACTCTCTGTCTCTCGGTGAGTGGTGCAAGTGCATCCACCCACGTATCCCTCTCCCGAGTGCATAAATGCTCTCTCTAGGATGTGAATTTATTGCATGCGTCAATTAAATGTACGTTTGGTATGCTCTCCCTTGAAATCCCTCAAAGGCCATTACCGTTGGATGGGATCTGTTGATGTGTTGTGGATGTGGTGTAACTATTTGAAACGTTCAAGGTCGCTGGGAGGATATTGCTGAAGGTTGATAGGTATACATACTGCGCGCATGAGGATGTTTGGATACTGGCTGTTCTGCTCTATGCTGACGGCCTTTTTGCAGTTCCGGTGTGTGACATTGAACTCACGTTACATTCTCTCATCGTCAAGGTAGTCTATTTTCGGAATAGTGAAGGACTCGTGACGTCAGCTCTTTGTGTATATTCAACCATTAAAGCTTCCTGCTGTAGTGTTTTTCCAGCAGTTTTATTTCTGTGCTGCCTGTGGGGGCTCTAGTGGGGTTTCTTGAAGTGCTTGGTATTGTGCCATTCCGATTTTGAGTGCGCATTAAACTATGCCCTGAAGGAAACAGAAACGAATACTTCAAAAATAACTTGTATTGCATACTCTTGGGAGGTCAATTAAAGTGAAATGTTATACAGTAGCTCTCTCGGCAAGTGGGGTCTCGTCACCAATTGAACATTTTTATTGTTTCAATTTATACCACATAAACTCGAATGGCTTTCGTTTCAAGAGCAAAATATGATTCGGTTGGCATAGTTAGATCCTCGTTACGTTGGGGTGTCGTGTACGTTGGGCATACTCACAATCGAATGGATTTCCACGACATTGAAATAGATACTCAGATGCTGGAAATAATCGGTGATATTAAACATAGTCATGGCCATTGGAGTAGTTTCATGCGGAGGGACTGTATCGATTTTATAGCACCACGCAATCGGTATTGCAAATGTGTATGAGGAAGGCGATTGTGTTTTTTTTTTACTGAACACTTTTGGCAAACGAGAGTACAACTGTCATGAAAAAGTTTCCCAATTCAGTCGACATGAAATTGCATTTTCCTTTCATTCAAACGAGTGTTTGTGAGAAGGTAGGGATTGGGCCAACTATAAGCTCTTGTGGCTTGAGCTTTTGCCGCTCCAAAAACGGCAGTCAGTTCTTGCTTATCATTAAGGATGGATTCGCATAAAAGATCAGAAAGAACGGCAGTTTTTAATTAGGAAAAAAAAAGGTCTGGGACTTATGTATGCTGGATAGCAACTACAACTGCAACTATTGCTAACAACACATAAAACAACTACAACTACGAATAAAACTTAAACTACAACTAAAAGTACAATTAAAACTCCAACTACAACTACGAATATAACTTAAACTACAACTAAAAGTACAATTAAAACGCCAACTACAACTACAACTCCAACTACAACTACAACTATAACTACAACTACATCTTCAACTACAACTACAACTACATCTACATCTACAACTACAACTGGAATAACAACTACAACTACAACTACAACTGGAATAACAACTACAACTACAACTACAACTGGAATAACAACTGCAACTACAACTACAACTGGAATAACAACTACAACTACAACTACAACTACACAAACAACTACAACTACAACTACAACTACAACTACAACTACAACTACAACTACAACTACAACTAAAACTACAACTACAACTACAACTACAACTACAACTACAACTACAACTACAACTACAACTACAACTACATCTAAACAACTCCGCCATCATCATCATTTGGATCTGCTTTTGCAATTTGTGAAAGAAAGTATTTTAATTTTGAAATAGATTATTTTGTCAAAAATCCATATGCAAGATACCTGCATTACCGCAACCGTGGAATTGTGAATTCATATAAAAAGTAAACTGCTGAGGTAACAGCAACAACTACAAGTGGGACCTTGAGTGCGGGTTTTCATAACGAATGTTTTTAGGAATATGTTTAGTTTGTTAATTGAGAATGTTTTCGATCAGAAATCGCCTATGATCAAACTACCGGAAATACCCACACAAAGTAGTAAAAAAGTATGAACGCCACTGCATTCTATTTGACTCACATCATAACAACTTTCTCTTATTTTAATCAAATAAACTTGGGAAATTTTAAAACATTTTTTAAGGCTGACACATAAAGTCAAAACAAAAAACAAAACAAGAACACATAAAGCTATTCCAAGAAAAGTGTGGGCGGGAATAAGTCACGTGAACCGCCAAAATCAATTCTAAATTCAGCGCATTTGCCTAAAAATAGTGTCTGCGTTTGGTAGTGCCACTTGAAATATTCATACTAACGATGTGAAAGTTTTAGTAAGGCAACTCAAATATACTTCTTTTGGAATGAAGAAATATCAAGAAATAGGACTCCCAAGTAAGAAACCACTTATCTGACATTTTTCTGCCTACAAACCGAAAGGAATCACATAAACTCACGACGAAATCATCAGAACTAAGTGTTACCCAACACTCAGTGATAATCTTCCGAAAGTGACACCCCGAGTATCTTACGCTTTCCTTATCTGACATCCAACACTCCAACAGATAAAAAACCGAATATTTTACCTCCACCCATCGTTCTATCTAAATAAAGTCACAATTCACAGTAAAAACCGTATTACAGTTCGGTATTCAAATTCAAAAATATAACACCCATAGCCCCATGCCGAGCACTAAACTCGAAACTTTGTCACCATCACCCAACCGCAACTGTCCTCCCTCCCCCAGAGTGTGACAACAAACAAACCGAACACCTAATCAAACTATCAACCTTTTGGATATCGAATTCGAATTCTCCCCAAAAATGCATAAAAAAAAAAAAAATATTAACGTACAAGGTACCTACCGCCATCCAACAACAAACCGCCACCAGCAACCATCGTCATCGTCATCGCAGCGTTCCCTCCCTTGTCGTTAGGCAGAGTTCTCATTGCGGTAGAAAATGGTACTCAATTGGGTCTGAAGGTGGTATGCAATAATGTACCTAAATCGGCTTTGTGGTATTTTTCAATTAGAATCAGAAATTACTATACATTTTCAAATATTTGTTTTATTTAAACACACATTGTGTCCTCTGTCGAAGATGCAATAGAAGACCTGTAGTTGGAATCGAATGAATGAAATATTTATTTCGTAATCATCGACATTGATTTACCATCAACTGCTGTTTCATCAGCTGTCCGAGAAATTCGTCTTCAGACGACATCAACATTTCGATCATTTCACGAATGAAGTCTATTTTTTTATCTTCTTGCTATTTTCCATTTTCTATTTCACTATTCCATAAAATTGAGTTTTATTTTAACCCGAGTTAAAATACTCCAACTGGTCTCCGGAGTGCAGTTTAAATCCAATCGGATTAAACGCTGTTAAAAAGCTTGGTTTATGTTCGGGTTTAGCGACCGAATATTATGGACTTGGGTTTAGTTTTTGGGTAAACCCCACTTAAATCCGGGTGTAAACTTTAACCCGTATTTAAGTGAGTGAATAATATGGCCGTAAGTCTGTTGTTACAAACAGTTCTGGAAAAATAAGAAATGAGCTATCGAAATGAATTTACAAAAAGTAGTATCCAAAGTAGTACCGTACTCTGTTGGCAAAAATGTACTCAAAAGCTAAAAAAAAAACCACTACAATTGTAGCACAGGAGGGAAGACTGCGTCATCGTCATCAATAACACCATCATTACGATCATGGTTATAGCCATCACCAACAGTAGCATTTAGCAGCAGACAAGCCTCGCAACCGACATGGGTATTGGGTATGGGATATGCTGGAATCGCATGCCGAGGAAGCGAAATCATTTCACTCAGTCTTCAGTTTCAGTTGAGATTCGTCGGTCGAACGCAGCGGATGGGCAAACTATTTCAGTTCAAACCGAAGTGTATCTGTATAAATTTCTGCACACCGCCGCTGTTTGCCATTTCGAGTATCTAAGTGTTAAAAAAAAAAGTTACAGAAATTGACACCAGTAAGTAGTGAAAACGGTATAGGCCTTTGAAACTTCAAAGAAGTGGCACAATGCGATAAACATTCACACACTGCATCATTTCGCTTGATTTGATTTTCGCTTCAAATTGAGGTGCATAATACACAGAGACGGAGATACAGTTTGTTAACCTAAAAGATAGTTTGTTCTTGTTTGCTAGTTGAACTTTACTTGTGTGTCGTGATCGTCACCATACGCGGAGAAGTGCACAGTTTTTGGTTACTATTCTGGTTTCACTGTAAACCGGTCGTTCGCAGCCCAAAGCGGTTAGTTGTGCAGTTGCAGTTTTGGCAAAAAGAAGAACAAAAAACGGTGAGTAAAAGTTGCAGCATTATCTGTTTTGACAGCTATCGATAAAGATGTGCCCACAGCCCACAGCCCACAGCCCACACCCTCACACAACAAGGGGCATTGGGTCAAGGTTAAGGTTAAGTGCTAACGATTAGTTTGTCTCACCCGTTCTACGGTTGTTCTATCGTGAGACCAAGTAACGATAGCTCGCAGCTATACCTATATTTCATACACTCGTGCAATGTTTATTTTGGCAGAACGCCATGCAGACATAAAGGCCATGGTAAAATGCAATGGCAATGAATTTGTTTGTCTTTTTTCTCTATCATCTCATAACAGAGAGGCAGAGATAAAGCCTGAGGACGATGAGTGGAAGGGATGTATCCTCTCTTCAAGGGCTGCAAGGGAATGCGAAAGCTTTTCTAATGTACGGCAGGACTCTCTCTTAACAATGCATTCCGTTGACAGGTGGCGGTACAGTTAAACACGAAAAGCGAACAACACCTCGGAACACAGTGAGGTTGTAAATCTCGATTGACAATAAAACAACCTTGTTTCGAGAAGGTAATAACAATCAACTGAAGCTGTAGTTACTTGCTTCATGGCAAGTCGCTTCGTATCTATCTGTTTTTTTTTTGTATTGAATTTGCTATTTCATCGCGAAGTTAGAATGACTGGATAATTGAGCGGGAATCCCGCTGTTTGTCTATAAACAGCTTATAGCTTGACTGTACATGTGTGTGAATAATTAGATGGGGGTAGGTAGATTATTCCAACAAGTTTTGATACCTTTCCTGCGAATAATCGATAAAGTCATCCAAGTGTCAACTAAATGTACAAAATAATGGGATTGCCTGGTATAATTGTCAGTGACACGCGCTTTCAAATTCAAATACCAACGGTTGCATAACACAGAACTGAAACTTGTCAAAAACTGAAGGAATTTTATACATTTTGTAGATTTTAGAGTCGCAGCGGCCTTCTTTTCCAACTTTAGAGTTTTCTTCGGGTTCAGTGACAGGCACAGCATCTTCTCAAGCCCGTATTACACTACATTCTTCTTTAATGTTTTTTCTCATTTTCATCAAACTAAATCATGTTGAAAAGTCATCTGCGTCTAGAAGAGACAATTGCTTGCAAAGTAACCACACATTTTTAAACGAATTTATTTTTAAATAGTAAAATGTCCAGCAGCTAAAAAATATGTTTTTTTTTCTACATTTATCAGGTTGGTGTGTACGCACTCAATCCTATCCGGGATTTTTGTACTGCTTATGTTTCATTTTAAGAGTATGAAAAAAAAATTAGTGACTTAACCCTTTCGCCCCGCATGGTACATAAATGTACCAGCAAAAGTTCAAAGAACCCTAGGATCTCTCATTTACACCAGAATTGGTTCCGATTTGTACCAAATCGTGCTTGACTATCTCTGAAGCAAAAACTAACGGTGCTTCACATTTTCGTTGCAGCTGTGACTCTTTATTTGTCATTGTTCTCTGGCGTGTCATAAAATTATTTCTAACTTATCTATTCGAATTGCGGGGCGAAAGGGTTAAGAAAGACTGTTTTATCACGACTCCTTTTGACTAATATAATCCAAGCCATAGGAGTTAAAACAGCAAAGAACCCCTCAGCTCATCTCTTCTCCATCAAACATCTTTAAGTATTTTAGAACGTGGCCTTTCTGGGACTTAGAATTCGCACTTAACAGCGTTGATTCGATTTTCATATTTCACGGCTATTACCCATACGGCGATGGGCAATTGCATTGAAATGGTGTGTCCTCAATTGATAACAATTGGATTAGCGACCCCATTTCATTTATTTTTGACACTAGCTTAAGCCCACTTAATTTGATGCAATTTCCCCACACAAATTGCCACGTACGACCTGCAGTCGACTCTGCTTATCTGAACTACGATTTACTGAAAAAAATCAATCAACTGAATCACGAAATTTGTCACGGCTTAAGAGAAAATACCGCTTAAATAAAAAACAGAATTGTGTCAAATTATTGTTTCAGTTAAGCCGACTCGACTGTACCTTGATAAAGGCGAATTTAAAGGTGATACTAAGATCCATGATCGTTCACGGATGATGCGATTCGATCCCGAAAAAGAAGGTGTAAAATATCTCTAGCTATGTTGGAGAATACCTTGTCATTTCAGAGACATCTCGGCCTACTCTTGTTGTCATTAAAATCTTCTTGTTGTCATTGTAACAAAGCCTTATGAAAAACATGTGCTTTTCAAAATGGCAGAAGTTTCGGCGTTAAAATTAATGACAGCAGACATCCCTGCATTTTCGAGGCTTTGAATTTTATCCCATTGGCTAAGAGTTTTCAACTCTATTACAATTTAACGACTTTCATAATTCCACTGTCCAATAGTATGCGAGTTCTAATAGAATAGAATGCTGTCATCTGTAAAGGAATAAATTGGCCCAGAAGTTATAGACGTCAGGAAATTGTTTATAAAAATTAAGAAGGATGTCGGATCTTCGGACAAAACCAGATTTCCATTTGGTAAATTTCAAACATGAAACTCAAATTAAACGACCGAAAAGTTGATTTGTAATCTTTTGAGAAAGATCAACCTTACTACCAACCAATATCGATAAAAGAACTTGAAGAACTTTTACGAATCAGACTCTTTTACAGTACCTTGCCATATTATTAGACCCAGCATAAAAAAAAACATTTTTTGTCTTAAATGGTTGCTGTGACTAAATTTGTAATAAATATGTTCTTGATTGAATTTGTTTACTATAATATATAATATCAGGAATAAAAAAAAGACGGAAGGGTTTTGCTAGTTAGTTAATATTGATTTATTTTTTTTATTTAAGAGTTGGGGATGCATGCTTTTCCTTTAAATCAATATTTGGTGTGCTCTCCTTTTGCAGCTATAAGTGCCTTAATTCGCCGTGGCATGCTTTCTATGCAAGATTGCACGGTTACTTGGATATGTGGGTTGTGATTCCACTCGAAAATGATCTTCTCCATCAGCTGCCTTTTCGTGGTTATGGCACTTTTAGCCACCGCCCGCTTCAAGAGCTCCCAAACATTTTCAATCGGGGAATTTCCTGGCCAATCCAAAACGTTGATGCTCCTTTCTTGGAGAAAGGCAGTTATGCTCTTGGCTTTGTGGCAGGGAGCCCCATCCTGCATAAAATGCATCATGCTGGCCCGCAGAAAACCATTCTTGAAGCTGCGGTAGCAGCCTTGTTTCCAGGACCTTCTTGTATTGATCCTGCCGCATAGTCTGTTCAACCAGATAGAGCCGCCCTGTGCCTTTCCCAGAAATAACTGACCAAATCATTATGGATGGGGGATGTTTAATTGTGGGCACAATGCACTCTGGTTTATTTTGTTCGCCCGGTCTCTTTCTGACAAACTTCGTTTTTTCCGTCATTACTTGGAAAACAGATTCGTCAGAGAAACAAACCTGCGATGTTAAAGAAATAGCGATTTTAAGGTTAAAAATTAGTTGTACTTTTATGACCTTATTGGCTTTAAGTTTGTCTTATTTTATTACGTTTTTCCAATCTTCAACAGTGAATTTTTTGTATTTATGAGCCCAGTCGAAACGCTTTCTAATCATGGTGGCAGTCAGCTTTGGTTTTCGAGCTGGTTCTCTGGCAACAAGACCGAATTCAGCCAATCTACGCTGCACTGTTCCAATTCCTTCATCGGAAACCTTTTTCGCCAACAGGGAAACTGGTAATTTTCGATTTGCCGTGCAAATATCCCGAATTTTGCGGTCTGTTCTGAGGGTTGAGTTGCGAGGCCTACCGCAATTACCCTTCCTCTTCGGGCTTAAAGACGCCCCGAGATACATTTTTGTTTTAATATTCTTAACAGAACTTCGCGACACTCCAACTACACCCGCAATATCATATTGGGATAGGTTGGATGCCTTTAATAGGCCAACAACTTGGCCGACTTTCTTCGGGAGGGGTCTGACCCTTTTCCCATCTTTCGAACGATTGAATACTAATTTTTTTAATATAATGACTATCTGTATGCATAGTTTCACCCATAAACAAAAGTAAAACATCAGATCTTACCGAAAAACACGAGCTTTATTTGACAGAAATAACTTTTATATGCAAATAATTTTAAGGCACTTTTTGAACTTTTTAGTCACCCAACCATTCACTACTTAATAGAAACTTCAAATGTTGCATAATATACCGTAAAGAAGTCTCAAATAAAGCCTACTAATTACCTAGGTAACGAAAAAAAAATAAGCCTACTTCATACTTTTTAAACAATTTAAAAAAAAAAAATAATTTTCTTACTTGGGTCTAATAGTTTGGCAAGGTACTGTACATCGGTTGATAATAGAAGAAAGCGAAAATTGTTCCTTTTGAATACCAGCTAGTGGATAGGTTAAAAACCTCACGCTGCGATTTTGAACTCCTCTTCGAAACTTGAAATTCAAATTTGTTCAACATGTTTCCTTGTGTCGCGATCAAGTTATTTTGCAAATAAATTTGTTTGCTGCGGTCTTCTACTGAAATTTAGGAAATGAACAGTCAGTACAATTCTATACAGTTCACGATTGGCAACCAAAATGGGATCTCTTATGTATGTGATTGCTCTAGCCAAACTCATCCACGACTCAAGGTTATTTTGGTAGTTTGCCCGGCCAGCAAGTTGCTCCGAGAATAAATTGTGCATAGAATAGCTAATCACAAAAATTCGATAACCCTCCCACTCACACCCAGCGCACGCATGTAGGTATACTTTCATCTACACTTGGAATACATTTTTGCGCCAAATTCAACCTTCCCAAGACCAATAACCTAGAACCAATAACTCACTAGTCACTATTAGCACTCTGCGTGCGTTCGACCAATAAACCGCCATTCTCTGACGCGTTTAATTAGAGCCTCACCGCCTGTATGTTGTTTTACAGTTCAGTCACATACCTGCATTGAGTGACTCTGTATAAGCCAAAGAATTTCAGATCAATTAATCTGGCTCAAGACTTTTACAAAACATATGCTAGCTCGGATTAAATAACCGGAATTGTGGCGCACATAAGTGAGACTTCTATTTTGCTTTGTTGTTTATTATGCGAGTAAGTGAGGTTTTTCTTTTTGATTTCCTTTCTTCCCACTTGGGCGCAATTAAAAACCATCGGCACACGTTACCAACCAGTACCTGGAATAAAAGTCTGCATTTAAGTTGGACTGGCAATCCGAGGCGAACGATGCAAGATGTCGTTTGGTTCTTCTTCGTTTTTCCCATTCTGGTCGGATTTTCTAGGTTAGTGGGTTAACGTTTGTATATACTCGTGTATACGGGAACTGTTGGAGGTGGACGTCGGAAAAATCGCCAACTTCGCGGTCATGCCAACAGTAGTTGCGCTTGCGCGACAGTGCGGGAAGCGGGAAGTCCGTAATTTTGCTTTCTATCGAGACTGCGATACATTTTGTCAACAATCGACCGTATCAGGCACACTCAGTGATTCTGATTCAGTTAGCTTATATGGTAATTTTTGGAGAACGCTTACGATGTGAGCATAAATGGCACACGTCTGAGAGTGCCAGCGCAGCCGCTCCGCACAGATAAATGAACGGTTGGTGATTCTGTAACATTTTTCGAGCAGTTTATTTTCGGTATGCTCGACTGACTTAATTTACTTTTTAGACGGTTTATTTGTTTTTTTTTTCCAACACAAACTATGACAAGAAAGAAATGTAGCCACTTGTGTAGTGGGAAAGAAAGTAACCACAACTCAAAGATTTCTGTGGAAGTGTTTAGTTTTTTTTTGTTTGGTTGGCTGTTTAGCGAAAATGCTTTATCAAAGGAATTAAGGCGTCATTAGGTGTGAGTAAGTGGGCGGATCTAGGTTGCTTCAATCGGAAAGACATGTAGATTTGTAAAAGTGATCTTTGTCACTTTCGTTTAGCTCAACAAAATTATGAAAAGCGTAATCTGGCAAAAATGGCACAGCGATTTGCGAATAATAATAGAAAGTAGGCATTTCAAATCGGGGGCGGCTTGGAGTGCACAAGTAAATCAGAGCACGCTGTTAATGGGCTTTAATGAAGTTCAGTTTGGGTTTTTTTTATCTGCATTTGTAGCCCCATACATGAATCGCAATGTGAAACCTCATTGACCACAATTTCCAACATCAATTTTGTGGGTAACGTCAAAATATGTGTGTATATATGACTATACGACGCCACCCACATACAATGAAATTGGTTTGGCCTAACTTTTCAATAGAATCAACTTCTGTGGTGCTGGGGCCGTTTGTAAAGGGTTTTCCAATGAGAGGTGTTATTGTGAATGACCAGCTATTACGGTAGGTGTCACTTTTGAAGCTTTTATTATTTGACATTTGACAAGTATAAACTACGCCATTACTAAAAATGGAACGATACACACATTGATATTATTGATATTATTAAAATTCACTACAAAAATGGTGCAAAACTTGCAGTCACAGTTCGCAAAACTAAAGCATTACAATAATACATACAGAAATTGGTGGAAAACTTCGAGCTGTTTGGACGAGTTAGTGATATGAAGATTAAAACCCGTACACGTCGCTCAAGAACAACTGATAATACCGCTGCTGTAGCCCAAAATTTTGAAGAAAACACAGGTTTGTCCATTCCTCGTTACGGTAAATCGATTGCGCTATCAAGAGATGATTAATGATTTTTTATGGTCGGAGTTGGATGGTATTGATCTGGACAACGTTTACTTTCAACAAGACGGCGCTACGTGCCACACAAGCAACGAAACCATTGATCTTTTACGGGAAAAGTTTCCGGGCCGTGTTATCTATCGTAGAGGTGATCACAATTTGCCACCGAGATCTTGAAAGATAAGGTCAATGCCAACAGCCCAGCGTCGATTCAAGACCTTAAAGATAAAATTCGTGAGGCTATCGAGGACATAGGGCAGCCACTTTGCGATTGGGTTATGGAAAAATTCATGAAAAGGATATGGTTCTGTATGCGTGCTCGTGGTGGCCGTTTGGATGATGTTGTTTTTCATTATTAACGGCATACCTTCCTCTTTATTATGAAATAAAGATCCGATCATTTATCTCAAAAAATGGCATATTTCTTTGAATACCAAAATAACACCTCTTATTGGAAAACCTATATTTTCTGGTCAGCTAAAAACTGCGAACTGAAATTTAAAATTTCTTAAATAAAATTCCATATAACGCGCTGAACGCAACCACTCGGAACGAATAGGTTCCACATCACAGTTGTTGAAAATGCTAAACTCAACTGTGGTCTTGGAACCCCTTTGCTTTTTTGCATTTAAGATACCCAATTACTCAAAAAAAAATCCACAACACTACATTTTTTATCCGGCTCGAAGGCCCATTTTCGATACCCAGTTTATGTCACTTTAGCACAGTTGTACGCATACCTTTAAGCTGATTCAGAACAAGATACGATTTGAATCGTTTTATTGATCATTTGTCAACTTTACTTTTCTGAGGCAGATGTCCAGTAAAACAAATCTAGGCAAGAGTTGGATAAACATTTGTGCTTTTCTGGTTTTTCCATTTGTGATCCCTGGCTTAGAAGTCTAGCACAATAAAACTGCGTGCCTGGTTTTAAGATAAAATAATTCAATTTGATAACCAAAAGATATTTTTTTGCGAAAAGTTAGGTCTGATAAGTTACATCGCACAATCCGATTAATGTCAACCTAATGCGAAGTCAGTTGTCTTTTTGGCTTTTGTCACAACACGCTTTAGATAAGATTATTTTATTTCCCTATAGATGTGACATTATGCGGGTTCGATTGTATTTGAGTTTAAGTCCACCCATCGCGACGCTAAAGCTTAGTACGCTGCTCGAGCAAAATTTTCGCTCCCATACAAAAATCTCTCCAAAATTTAGCTGAGCTAAATCTTAGCGAACCCATTTAGCTGAGTGGGACGCAGCTCGAGCTAAATAATCAAACTTTTGTTTCAACATGTACTTCATGTGTCTGTCAAAATTTAGCGTGGCCATTTAATGGGTCGGCACATTTTCTCAAGCTAAATTGTGTCAGATCGTTGTATATTTGTTGTTCTGTTGCGGAAAAGTATGCAAGGATGAGCTTTTTTAATTATTACGTGGACGAGAAGTACCTAGAATCAGAAATAGTTGAAATAAGAGAGAATTAAATTTTTGAAAGAAGTTTTTTTCAAAGAACAGCTGTTTTCTGTGACGTTTATCCATGTCAAAATTTAGCTAGGACTTTAGCTGATGTTTGGAGAGAAAAGTTGGAGACCAGATAAAATTTAGTTTAGCTCGAGCAGCGTACTACGCTTAAGAGAAAAAATTGTCCACTCAACCAAATTTATTCTTAAGTGAAGAAGGCCATTGGCAACTACCACAATTACTTCGACTTGAAGCGTTAAACCTAGTATGCAGCTGCTTGGGAAATTATTTTGTGAAGTGCGACAGCAGCTGCTACGCAAGTAGCAGTGTTACCAGCGCTGGCTATTTATCTCCGATTTGACTACTCGAACTTTTCACTGGCCCCTTAAAATAGTCACTTGGGATTTATCCTAAAGTTTTAAAGTTTGGCGATTTTTAGGCTCCTAAGGAATTTATATAAAATTTTCATACAACTCAAACCTTCTAAACAGTTAATTGCGAAAGAGCCAAGTCCAATTTGATACAGTTTTCAAACAGACTCTTATTATCTCAGCAGTAATATTTTCTCACAGGATATCCGTGAACATAAAAACACACTGTGCAGGTATTCCCCCTTCCAGGAAAACGTTTTTTTTTCTTTGTTAGCTTTGGAAAATGGAAACTAGAAAGGTCTTACAATTACTAGTTTGTGTTGAATTGTATTTGTGTTTTTTTTTAATTTAATCGAAATAATTGTACCTGAAAGATTACAAAAAATATTTTAGATCTTCATATTTGAGTTAGGTTATTTTGGGCTCCTAAATTTTGTTTGGCAACACTGAGTACAAATGTCAAATCTGCGCAAGCACTTAATGTCGCGGACAATAAATATGTGCGAAAAGCGAGTGGAGCGTTTTACCATGAAATCTACTACAATTACCCACTTTTCTCCATCATTTCGCAGCAGCAGCGTGCTGTAAAACGAAAAGGAGAGCGAAATTTTTCGTTCGTGATTTCGTTGTGTCACTTTTGTATGGAATTTTTCACTCCGAAACAGCTGCATACTAGGCTTTAGCTACAAAATTGTTCTGGCACTGTGTATGTGCCAAAGATAATGGAATACAGAGATATATAACTTTCCAGCTGATTTCCCGAAAAATTCATAAAGTCACGCACCATTTCTTTTCAAGTATAATGTGAGTTCATGAATTGAACTTTAATGCAAAGAATTCAGTATTTTCTAATGTGTGTTTCACTACTTTCCTAAATTTAATCAAAACCTCCACAAGAACCAAACAAGTTCAATATGAAACACAAAACAATAAACACCGCGATGCCCATAAAAGTATGACGATTGGCGGCCGGGCATTATCAACATGCTTTTTTGTAGCTTACACGTATTCACAGACAGGGGTTGAAATTACAAAAACAACAATGTAAACAAATGGCTTTTGGGCGGATAGACGTACGAAAGACAGCCATCTCTTTTATTCATTCGTCTCTGGTATATGCACTACTCATTATTTATGATTATAGCGAGGGTGACCATCCATTCATATATAAAAATGAAGGCGATTGTTATTATGAATTATTTTCTATAACAAAATTTCAATAATTGTTTGGTATTTCATTTAAAATTTTAAAAGCAATAAAAAAAACAAAAAATTCAATGACCAAAATGATTGTGCTTATGTCCAGCAAACTTGCTGAACACGCAAACAAGTAATCTAGTACTAACAACTGCGTTCTCTTTGAGTTATTTTTAACTTTTCCTTGTAAATTAGCAGCCTTATTTATTAGAATTTGCCAAACGCGCCTAAACACCTGTATAGTTATACAGTGTATAAGTATTTATACAGCCTTTATACACACTCCCAAAAATTCTTATTTATAAAACATTTTCCCATACATGCTAGTTATACAGAGCTTGCGTCAAAAAATGTACTGAAAAGAGAAATCTATTACATTTATCTGTCCGAAAAGATGAAAAAAAAACTTAGCAACTTGTGAGAAATGCAAATTCAAATACAAATAGGAATTAAAAAATAGAAAAGTAGGGAAAAAGAAAAAGTTGCGAAATTTGGGACTCCTATCAAATGGTTGTCTTATGGAAATTAAGCCAAATTTTTAAAACAATTCAAAATGTCTCATATCTGCCAGTATTTGCTATCGAGGATATTTGTAGAATCTTTAAAATTGAAAATAAAAAACCTCGATACAATCTATCCAATTTCTTTTTGAATTCTGTTAAAATAAAATGTGACAGATTTTTTCAGTCAAAATGACATTTCGATACTATTCCACCTCTATACAGGCCCTAAACAACCTCCAAGCGCGTTTAGCTTATAAATACAAGCTCTATAGAACGTTATATTAATTTTTATAAATAGGGTTTTTGCGTTTAGATGCATTTTAAAGGGTACATAATTTTATACAGTCTTTATAATAGGTTTATAAAAGAGGCTGTAGGTATCTATTTGAATAATTGAAAACTGTGTTCAAATTTTTTTTTTTTTTCTTTAGTTTATTATTTGGAATTCTAGAATGGTTACCGAAGCTATAAATGGCATTTGAATCGATGATTGCTAAACAACATAAGTGACATTTTTATTGTTTTTACAGGATATACAAAAAATGGTAGAAGAGATAGAGGGCCTCACTAATAATAATTTCTAGCCTTCACCATAAATATTTTGTACGTCACAATATGCGGAGAGTACAAAATGCCGATTTCGCGCTCGAATTTCTGTGTGGTTTAGGTCAGAGACAAATGATACTGAGACCCCCAACTCACAATCCTCTTGCCGCTGGGCACCTCAGTTTTTTTTCAAATTCGCCATTTTGTTTTCCTATCGGTGTTGTGTCAATTAAGAATCCGTGTGACATGCAAAAACATACAAAAAATACAAAAATAAATGCTGCCAACCTCGACAACCGTGGGGAAATGTGCTAGTGTTCGGGAATACCACATTTTTACATTACTGAATGCCATTGGTTAGTAATTATATGTTGTTAAAAGGCGAATAATTTGAGTTCTTTGGTTAATAAAACTAGCTAAATGAGATGTTCTATATACTAAAAACTTATTATGACAAACATGGTTGCGTATTTTGCGCTTTTGAATATCATTAACTTCGATTTTATGCGTAAATATTTCTTAAAAAACTGAAGAAAATTTGCTCAATATATTTCTATTTTACTACAAACAATCTGCATTGTTTATTTTTCATATATATTTTAAGAAAAATATTATGCACACGTAACGAATAATTTCAAATTTAACGGATAAAATTCTATGAACGCTGGCAGCAACTTTGCCCACAGCGGAAGTGGCATATGCAAGGTGCGAGCGTGTTGGTGAGTCGGAATTTTTGAAGTTACGTGACATTTGTCAATACGAATTTCTATGTAACAATACAAGCGCACTTAGCATTTGCCACCCCATAAAAATATAGCTTGTAGGCTAAGTAACGGGAAATCGGTCGGAGTTGGTGGTCTCAGCATTGTCTCTGGTTTAGGTATCAAATTATTTTGGTTTTGTTCTCACATAAGTAGTGTAAAAATAGAATAAAACTGATTTCGAAAAATCTCTTACTTATGTTGTTTAAACAATAACCAATTCATTTATTTGTAACATTTATGAGAACAACATATTTGATAGCACTGCTGGCAACTCCGAATACATATTTTTGCTTGCGAAAAATGCGAAATAGCTGCAAAGAAGAAAACAATATTATTCTAAGCTTGCATTACATGAGATGATGTACGAAGTACGATGTACACCCATTGTTGGTTGGTCGTTTAGTGAGATATTTCGCACTTAGATCGCCAACGTTGAAGAACGTCCCAAAAAATGACGAATCAAATCATTTGGGGAGCGCGTGAAAGCATTTACTATTTTATTTTTCGCGATTCATGGTATATTCGAAAAAAGTTTGTACCCAATTGCAAAGGCATACACTTTCACTATACGATATGCATAGAGTCGTCAAACTTCAATCGGCAAACACATTTCTGTGTACGTTCATGCCGCCAACTTATTTAACCAAACAAAGTACAGTACAAATGGACATGGCTGGGTGCACTTAAATGCCGGTTGCCCTCGTAAATCGGTATTTCCCATCCTAATACAAAAATACTTCACACTTCA
This sequence comes from Cheilosia vulpina, assembly GCA_916610125.1. NCBI lineage: Eukaryota > Metazoa > Arthropoda > Insecta > Diptera > Syrphidae > Cheilosia > Cheilosia vulpina. Next base: position 70,574,521 of record OU744277.1, on the reverse strand, counting down.
CGGATTTTTTTCACAATGGAAAATTGAAAAATTTATTTTTTTTATCTGAGTTGGACAAAAACTTATTTCATGACACGAACATGTCATCCGCCTATTTGTTGATGATTGAGAAAATTACAGACAATCTATAAAGGAAGGCACTAAAACGGAAACGTGTAAAAACATTAAACAGAGAGCATCACCAATAAAACGCGCATGGATATTACTACCGATAAATAGGCTTAAAGTACTTAATGGGTCATGGAAAAGGCGTCGAAGAATTTTATTAAATTTAAAAATAAATGAAACTAATTTAAAAGGAAGACTGTCATCAAATACAATAATATACTCTTCGAATGTTCAACGGCTGTTGTTGCGCCAGATCTTGGTCAACATGAACATGAGAACACAATTTAACAGAATGACTGCTTTAAGGTCGTGCAGCTGTAATTAAAATAGGCAAACATTTTCGTTTCAATACATTTATTCGTCAGTTGGTCTACTCAATCAGAGAATTAATCCACTTGGTGTGGTACGACACCTTGGCATAGCCATCGGGATTCTTAGTACCGCAACCGCCGACCACAAATCCAGCAACGCCGACTAATTTGTTATTGTATACCGCTGGTCCGCCAGAGTCACCATTGCAAACGCCATTTTCGGACGCATGCCCCAGGCACAGCAAAGTGTCGGAGAACATTCCAATGGAAGTCAAACACTTTGTCTTGCTAATTGCCTCCAATGTGTTGCACTGCAGTTTGAATGGAATATCGCCACCGGTCCAGAGACGACCCCATCCGGAAACGATAACATCCGAGCCTGGTGGAACCTCCTCTGTAGCCAATTCAATTGGCTTAATTCTGGCGGAAAAGATCAAAGGTTCCTCAAGCTCCAGCACAGCTACGTCATTCAAAAAGTTGGCATAGTTCTCGTTGACTGTGATTTTCTTGACATTGATCAGCATGCCGCCGGAAAGGCGGTTATTTGTTCCAGCGCGCACTGAAAACACCTTCGCTGGATAGCTAGTAAAGTAAATAATGTATTACTTTAAAAAATAGAGCTTAAGTTTGAATTTGTACTTACGGGGTAATACCGTCCTGAACGACACAATGGGCGGCCGTCAAAATGAAAAGCTTTCCGATGATGGAGCCGCCACAAGTGTGCGATCCGTTGCGACGCAGCGAGATCTGATGAGGGAACTGTCCATCATAGGCATCATCACCGCCGACAACTCGAGAAACAGACGCACCCTGGCCGGAAGCCGCGAGCAAGGCGCACACAAAAACCAAAGACACTTTGAACGACATAGTTAGCAGAGGAAGACTAACCTGGACTGCGGTTATCGCAGCGATTTTTATAGTTCGTCTATCTAATCTGTTCTTTAGTTTTATTTACGAGCTTTTGCGCAGGGTTTTTCTGAAGATCTTTACGGTGATACGATGGCATAGGTATTTGTGCCTTAAGTGGATTATAACATATAGCTTAGGTCTCGTAAATTTTCACATTGGCAGCCCTATCAGTGATCGAATCGCTTTTAGCTGTTTACAGTTTGACGTGCAGTTATTGAGTGGCTTATATGGTATCGGTGGCTAATATTCGATTGTCACAGCAGATCTGCAGTCGTCAGAAGACAACAATCGCAGGAGTCTGACGGTGGTGGAGTTTTAACAAGCTTCATTTCCAACAAATATGTTTGTAGACAAACTGTTTTCTTAAACGTCTTGAAGACAGTTGCCCTGTCAGCAAGGTTTTCGCTTTTTAAATATTTTTAGGTTAAGTTGTGACTTCCGAAGTACCCGTGCTTTATAGGTGAACATGTTGAAAGCACTTAGATCAGGCTCGCAGTCCTTCCAGTTCCGTTAGAACTATGTTATTTGTTTATTTTTTTGTTTTATAATCACAAATTTACAGCTGTCAAGATATAGCTAAATAATTTTTAGAAGAAAGCTTAAGCTCAGAGCTTATCTTCTGAAAAGTACAACAGAACAACGATGACGAAGGTACTAAATTATAGGAACTCCGTTCATCGGACTTCACGGAAAGTTATCAACTTTTTCACTCCACAAAACAGGTCTTTGCTAGAGTATTAGCTAAATCGAACAAGGATCAGGCGAAATTAGAATTTTATGCCGAGAAAGAAGATCTCTGCTATATAGAGGTTATGTCACGGCAAACTACTGTGCTTCGAAAAGGCGCATCAGGGAACAAACTTCACCGACAATAACTTGACCTCAAGTGGGAAAAAATTTCACGTTTCTTTTAACTGAAAGTGAAATAACTTGTTGGAAATAATTTAATAATGAGTCAAATTATTGGCCGTGAAGTTATTTCTCTGTTTGCCGTTCTATGAACTCTCGGAGCGAAAGGAATCGACAAACTTTTGCTATTCAACTGAAATTTTTCGCCAAAGCACTTCCAGGAGCTCTTCTACAGAACTATAGACCTCCTGCTCCGACGCCGCAGTGGACATGATTCTTTAGTGATCGTAAATGCCCCACCTTAGCCCTTAAGTCCATCCACTTAATGGGACCTAACAACCTGTTCTAGAAATACCGTGCAAGCTTATTAAATAACCACATTTTTTGAAAAGTTAAAACAATATTTATTCGAAAGGATAACGATATAGAAAAGTTCCATAGCCACTGAAATTCGACTTCAAGTTCGACCAGTCTGTAGATTAAAGCAGAAAATAAACATTCTTCCAGCTACTTAAACAGTTCCGACCGATCTCCTCGCAATTGTCATTTATTGAAACTATACTTAAACCATATGCTGACGAATCCATTTGACGTTATACGAAACCTTAGAATAACCATCTGGTCGGCTGGTGCCACATTTTTGCACCACAAAGCCAGAAATACCAGCCAATTTGCCATTGTAAAGTGCCGGACCACCAGAATCGCCACCACAAGCTCCATTGTCCTTCAGATGGGCCAAACACAATAGCCAATCGAAATAAAAACCGATTTTTGATGCACACTTGGCTTTGCTGATCGCCTCTAATGTATTGTATTGAAGAAGAATTGGCAGACTTTCGCCATCGTTCGCCTGTAGTCCCCATCCGGAGATAATAATATCAGATCCAGCGGGAACTTCCTCCGTGAGCAGGTCAATTGGCCCAATTCTGTCAGTATACGCCAATGGTTCCGCCAGTTCCAGAAGAGCAAAATCGTTCCAGAAAATCAAATAGCCTTGATGCACTATGATACGTTTAACATTGCGGAGCACCCCTCCAGCAATGCGATTGTTGCTGCCAGCACGAATGGTGAACAGTTCCGCTGGATATCTATGAAAGTAAATAATTCGAAGCTTACATCATCATGGACAATATCCGCAGATGACTTACGGTGTGACGCCGGTTTGAACGACACAATGAGCAGCTGTCAGAATGTACTTTTCGCTAATGATCGACCCGCCACACTTGTGCAAGTTATTTTTGCGGAGAGAGATTTGATGTGGGAATTGTCGTGGAGCGGCATCCGCACCACCTAGAACTCGACCGGCAGGATCTGCGGTGCATGCGGAAAGTGTGGCTAGGGCCAGCAGCATGAGCGACTTATAGGCGACCATTTCGATGGAACTACACTATTGGCAAGTGATACAGAACTGTAGCTTTCGATGGATTTATATAGCGCGGCTTCGTTATCTACACCGGAAAAGTATAATTGATTGTTCCAGCACATCTCTATCTTATCCAAGTGGTCAGATAGATTGAATGGCACTGGCGTTAGATAGCAAACGTTGCGACACTGTTTAGCATACGCGTTTTGCTTTCTTTTTTAAGAAATATGCCAAAGCCCACAGTATTTTTAAAGCCAGCCACAACTTTTTACAGATTCAGCTTATATTCACTATCGAAAAAAAGGAACAATCTGACCTTATTAATCGAGCTGGCTTCGTGTGTCTAAATTGCGCGGTACCTAGATCCCAGCCTTATTTGCATCAATTCACAATGGTTATCCATTTCCATTCTTCCTATTGTGACCGGCAATAAATTAAAGGTGAAGTTTAGTGCGGCCTTACTTATAACAAAATCAAAACTCTTTCTTAAATTAACGGACGCTGACAATTGCGAAATTAGTTTGGATATAATAAAACTACTGTGAATAAGTCGTAAATATAGTCGAAACAAAAAGTGTATAGTAGCAAGTCGCATTGGTTTTGCCAGCGAATACAATGTTTGGTAGGTACTAATAATCATTTTGAGTACCTACCCAAGCCAAATTTTCAAATTTTACGAACTCACAATGATGGAATGTAACCTATAAAATTTTCTATTGTGACCTTTGAAATTTAAGACGAAGGTTCTAAAATTATTACGAGTAAATTGCAATTTGTATGTTAATTTTGAATCACTAAATAAAACTTGGGCGCCTATATTCGAAACGAAGATACGCCCTTCTCCCAATGAGGCAGTATCACAGTAGATAAAACCGAAAATTTTAAGAAACAAAGGGCTAGGTAGTATTTTCACGAAATTGACGATTTAGCTAATGGGCTGTTTTTGCTTTTTATGGGTATGGGACTTTTTTCTTTTACGGAAGAAGATACCCAGTATTATGTCTCGTCCCATCACGACGTCGAGTCCAGTCCGGCCATTATTCCGTGTCTCCGGGGAGAGGTGCCGCATAATCGACGACGAAATTTCGGTTTACCCAAATCCACCCACTAACCCAGCAAGTTGTTAAAAACTATTGATCCAGTTATTCTGCGTTCTTAAATAGTACAGCGATGCCTTCCTTATACTAATAACTATTTTAAACCTTCACACTAAATATTTTCTAGGTCACAATATGCAATTTTGTATATAAAAATTAGGCCATTAATTTAGCCTGGACTATAAAAATGATTGAATGATGACAATATTAACACCTTATGGATACACCAAGCCTGAAGTGACAGTAGTCTTCCCTTTACAATCAGTCAATCAGATGCTGTCAAAAATCAGCCAGTTTGTTTCCTCTCATAATCTTTGACAAAAAACATTTTGTGTCAGCAAGTTCCTAGATGCGAATGTGCTGCAATATTAAGACCTTATGGATACACCAAGCCTGAAGTGACAGTAGTCTTCCCTTTACAATCAGTCAATCAGATGCTGTCAAAAATCAGCGAGTTTGTTTCCTCTCATAATCTTTGACAAAAAACGTTTTGTGTCAGCAAGTTCCTAGATGCGAATGTGCGTGCTGTAATATTAAGACCTTATGGATACACCAAGCCTGAAGTGACAGTAGTCTTCCCTTTACAATCAGTCAATCAGATGCTGTCAAAAATCAGCCAGTTTGTTTCCTCTCATAATCTATGATAAAAAACGTTTTGTGTCAGCAAATTCCTAGATGCGAAGGTGCTACTATATTAAAGGTAGCTTTTTGACATTTCGTAATAGAGAGAACAAACAGCAAATATTATATGAATTGTCTCGCTCCTCGATGTCTACTGTGCTGTGGCTCACAAGTCACAATGATAAATCAAAGATTAAGATTACGCAATTTACACAATTTCTTGTTTTTGTTCGAAAATTTGACTGCACTAGTTATTGTTGAAAATCATGAATCTAGTGTAGTAAGTCTGACTCCTGCCTGACATGACGTGTTGCAAATTTTTTTGTTTTTGACCTAGGTCACATAAAATTAACCTTCAGGGAGGGGTAGCCGAAAAATGTAGTAAAGAATTTTTTTTAGTTGACATTTCGTATATGTGGATGACGTAAAGAAAAAGCGACATTACCGACCAATCAAATTTCTAAATTGAGGCAACATCGAGTGGTTAGTTTCGTATGCAAGACCACTGAGCAAAGTTCGATCCGAAAAACACAAAGTAAACATCACAGTTAACTTAACCAACTTCAAAAATAGGAAAAAGAGTCAGTTGAAACTGAGAAAATGGAGCAGGAGATATTACCTTTCATAGAAGATACAGTTTTATATTTAAATAAACCTAAATAAAACGGTTTTGAGGTTTATACTTTGAAAGACCATGCGCCGTACCAATAACTGATTTTAGTGTCGACTTTAACTACGGAATACGGAAGCTCACAATTGCTAAATTTGTATGGAAAATATACTACTTAGGTATATTTAAGGTCGAAACTAAAAATTTTATTTTTTTCCATTCGTTTCGAAAATAACAACTCACACAAAACAAAAATGGTTGTGATAAATTAGGACTGGGGTGGTAGGGAACCCTATTTTATTTTTTTTTTTTGGTAACACAGAGTTAGGATAATTTTTTTTAAGTTTACCATTTCTTATATTTCAACGTATCTGCGAAAGGTAAATGGAAATGCATGACTCACGCGGTAAGAAAAATAAACTTTCCACACGTAATCCACATAGAACACAACTTCTCAAATGGTTTAGCCGCAGTTCCAATCTCGAGACAATTGTCATATGATTTTTATTTGAAATGTCATATGAGCAGTATAAGTGCGGTCAGATGATAAGATATTTAATATTTGGCAAGGCACAAGATAAGTCACGTGCCCCTCTGTAATCAAGTGACTCATATTTCCTATAACGTGTCGCATTACTTCTGCAAGCTGCAAGAAAAACACACGGGTTAACTATAAAAATCACCGTGATTACCAAAGTCCGAGTTAGTTTTGAGGTGTATATAAGCGCATTGGTCGTTGCTTCTAACCGTGGTGCGTCTGTTTCTCGGTATATTGTCGGCGGTGATGACGCCAATCAGGGGCTGTTTCCTCTTGAGGCCGTCTGTCTATCTAGTTGTCATTTTTCCACCTCTAGAATCTTTTTTGGATCTAAAATCCTTGCATATTCCAATTTTGGTAGCCCTGACACTACACAAAACTTTAAGGGTTAGGAGGCGTGGCAATTTTGAATTGAATTTTTATCTTATGTGAAATAGATTTAGAAAGTGTTTGTGTGTACAAAAGAGACACTAATGTCGTGATTCTTCCAAAATTTAAAGAACACAACAATTTATAGTGGATATAGCTGTAAAAGTTTCGTCAAAATTGCAGGGCACGACTTGTCGCCTTCCATATAAAACTCTACGCAAAGATGTACGTATCAACCTGTATGGGCTGTTGAAAGCACTTGGCAAAGTGTCAAAGCGGCGGCGTGGCATCTTTCAGAAAGAAGCAGCCACCAACTGAGAACTGTCACAAATCCTAGGACTCTAATCGAATTTGTCGTACAAACCTTCCGTTAGCAACCGTTCTACCAGTAGTTAAAGCCACAACAGTTCAAAGTAAATTCCCAGCTATCAATGAAGATCATCTCGCCACTTTATGACACCACTTTCCTGCGTTTATTGCATCCAAACACACGGCTTCTAAACCACAATCTATATGACCCTTACGGCTTTAAAATTCAAACAAATCAGACTTCGTACGCCGTTCATAGTAGCTATGAAATTATTTTTATTGTCCGACAGGAAATCATTTCAGATAAGGCTCACTGTAGCGAACTCCTGATCCAACAAGAGATACATTTATTAAAAATTTCATTCACACTAGACTAGGGGCTTAAAGCCGAGCTGTGTCTATTCAGCTTTGATATTTTCGTTGATCCAAGGGATAAAGTGCCAGACGAGTGCACATACATCCGGGTAATTGGTTCCGCAGGACCCAATCACAAGATTGCTCACACCAACCAACTTTTTATTGAAAACAACAGGACCACCGGCGTCACCATTGCACGATCCCTTACCCGATTGGTTTTTCAGGCACAATGTAGATACATAACCGAAACCAATTGATTCCTCACAATCGGCTGCGCTGATGGCAGTGGCTTCGCCAAATTGTAGTTTGAAGGCATAGTCACCACCGGTAACGGTACGTCCCCAACCGGCAACTGTGACATTATTGCCAGCTTGAATACTATTTTCAGAATCAGCCAGTGGAATTATTTGCACCCTAGGTCCGATCTCCAAAGCTGTTGATGTCTTCAACAGGGCCACGTCGTTGAGGAAGCTGCCATATGACTTGTTGATAATGACTTCCGCAATTGCGATTAACTTTCCACCGGCATATTGATTTGTGCTTCCCACGCGGACTGTCACCCGCTTGGCATCAATTCTGTTAAGAACGACTTGTTAAACTTTTCGTAAAAATATTATTTTGGGCAAAATATCTTACGGTTTGGTTCCCGACTCGGAGACACAGTGTGCTGCGGTCAAGATATATTTGGCAGCAATGACACTGCCACCGCAGACGTGAGCTTTGTCACGACGGACAGACACAATGAAGGGAAAGTCGTTGGCATCGGCCTCACTGCCGTCCAATATCCTTCCGGTTGGTGTTGCAACGCATGCAACAAAGAGTGCGCTGCACAGAGCTGCGAGTAGCAGAGGGATAGCTGATGCCATTACGTTTGATCGAAGGCGATTGAAAGACTTACGTTTTCGACAACCATCACAATTTATACGTGGGATATTTGTCTTCGATAAGGCTATCTTATCTGGGCTACTAGCCACATACTTGAGCTATCTTAGATTGCTAGTGACTGTGTATAGTTGTCGATTAGATGATTTTAGATTTCACATATTTAAAAATATCTATCAAAGTAGACTCGTACAGCGTGTTATAAATATCTTAAGTCACGGACAATAAGTAAGTTGAGGGGAAATACTCCAAGCATTGTGAAAAATCAAGCGATAACAGTCGCGGCTTATTACTTCTCAATTTTACACGCAGCCATTTTTAATGAAACTGTGTCGTTTAAAATTTGCCGGTTAATAGTTGCTCCGCCTTCATGACTGCGTGTAATATTGGGAAGCAAAATAACCCGCGACTTACCACGTCTAAACTTTGAACAGGCTAAAACTTTAGAGGAGCTAGAAATGGGGCTGCATTAATATTGCGATGCCTAATTTCTCCGTTAGATTTTTCAATCATCAGAAACTCTCTATGATTGACTAACTAGGTAGCATGCTAACTTAAGAAGAATTCCTTAGATTAAAAATTTGTCCCACTTTATTCATTTTTTAAACTGCATCTGACCTAGCAAAACTTGTAAAAGCACTTCACTCTTGAGGGCTGGCCTGGCATTCTGAGAGTCTGCAAAATACCTCGGTCTTCTCTCAACGAACTTTAGACTGAACAATTTTTATACCTTAGTGACTCCGAAGTCAATTATTCCGAGTTGGATGCTAGGTAACAGTTTACGCCATTGAATACGCGGTCTTTTTAAGTTGGCTACTCATCAGCAGCCTTCCAAGGGCCATTTTAATACGGTCATTCGTCATTTTTTTGTGAAGACAGCCCTCTTTTTCCCTTCTAGGTCCTGTCTGATTTTTTACTTAAATAAAAGGACAATATATTGGTTCTGTTTTTTGGAAAATTTCGTCTTCCCTAAAGATCATCTTCCTAATATAAGAAATAGGCGAGATTGCGAGTAGGTACCTTCTTAATTCTTACAAAGATGGTAATCTTGTGTTGATTTTTAAAGACCAAGTCAATTCCTTTTATTACACCTACAAATTTTGATAGTTCCAACAATTTTTGGCTATGTTGTCATTTTTACTTAAAAAAAAAGTCCTCTTTTATGTGATCACAGTGCTTTTAAAAGATGTTTGCTACGAAGCTCAAGACCTCTTTCTAAAATCTGCCTCCGACACCGAAACCACATTTAGGGTTGTTTTTGCTTACAGTAGGAGTCTCAAAACCTGCGCCAACTTCAGGTTCATCAAACTTCTCAATATAGTGTTCTGCGTAGTATCTCTTATACTTTGTGCATGCCCGAAACCGTTCGTAAGCAACCTGAACTGGCCCCTTTTTGTGCGGTTTGAAGTCCATTGCTGATCAAATATTCCACGATTAGAAACATTCCAAAACTGAAGATGTCTAAATCTACATACCCACCATCTTTCACATCGAGCTTAGGGCAGGAGGCGCGCTATACAGAGCAACGTCTAGTTTTGACATCACTGTCATGTCTGTTTGGGCAAGCTATAAATTTAAGATGTAGAAAGCTCGGTGCTGCATCGAGGCCAGTACTGTCCTGAACGGGAAATTCAAAACTTTTTTCATAAAAATAGCTTCGACTAGTAAATTCTTTAATATCGTACTAAAATTAATTGTGCGAAACAAAGTATAAAGGGAGCGCCATCTTTGTTTTTAAATTATTGGTTATTTTGACACTGACAGCTGTTTCTTGACAGAAAGTCAGTGTCATACCTCCGCGGAACGAAATGAGTCGATTTACGCTTGAAAAGCGTTGGAAAATATTGAAAACTTATTTCCAAAGTGAGTGCTGTGTAGCCCAAACAGTGCGTTTTTTGACAAGAAGTTTTGGCCGAAATGAAGAACCCACCGCGCCTGCTGTAGGTACTCAAGTTTGTGCAAAAAGTTCGTGAGACTGGTATGCTAGTGGACAATACTCATGGTTCCCATCGTTGTACGGTGCGCACAGACGAGAATGTGGCCACACAGCCCATGCCGCAATCTATCTATCCCAAATCGTGTTATCAGCCGTCTTGACGATGTCAATTGGCCGCTTCGGTGCTGCGATTTGATCCCCTTTGGACTTTTTATTTGTGGAGAACAATGAAGGACCGATGTTATGCCAACAATTAGAAAACGATTCAAGCACTTAAGGCCAAAATCATCCAAGAAATCCGTGAGCTACAGCCCGAAACCATCAAAAAGGTCTTGGAAAATTATAATGACAGAATGCGCTACTGCGAAGCTAGCCGAGGCAGCCACTTGAACGATGTTAATGGGAATGATTGCTCTTACTAATAAAGCCGTAATTTACAAACTTACTTTTGTTAATTTTATTGCAGTTTTAAAAACAAACTTGGCTCACCCCGTATATGTTGGCAATAAGAAGAAGCCCCTTACATCGACGTATTGAGCACAATGCGAAAAAAACTGTCCAAAATGGTTCTCTAGTTTGCGATCCTTACACAAGGCATGAGAACACTTAACCAGGACGCGTCGCGTTGCAAAGGAAGATCCAATTGGATACGAAGACTCAAGGAAAGACCACAAATTTGTAGGCAACAACAAAAATGTATTACGGTTGTCAACCTCTCCGTTGTATTCAAAAGGCCTAGTTCTTATCGCCCAATTGGTGCAAGTGCTAGTCGCTTGTCGAAAAACAGAGTCCACTTCCTGACTGGTGAAAATTAGTAATTTCATTCCAAAACTATTGACTCCCAGAATACTGTACCGCGGCTAGAGGTGCAGATGTGTTTAACCATTCCAAAGTAAGGTCCGCCACTTAAAAATGCGTGGGCAATTAAAACGTTCGAAACTATTTACAGCCGGTATTACCCGTTAATCGTTAATCTACATTATTACTGCAATAAAACGTTGATTAAGAACCGAACTAACACAAAAAGCTACATCATTTCCCAGTGCCGATAAGCAGTCTGAGAGATAACCATCAAGTGGCAGTAAATTTGTTTTGTATTATTCGCCTATTTAGTTTTCCTTGGACGAAAGGTCACCAACGTCAACACGGGTTTGTTTCAGATGACAGCTGCAACACCACAAAGTAAACAAAAAACCATTTGCTAGGCAGAAATCTGTCATTTTTAATTAATCCATAAATTTGCCAAGATCCATTCACGATGGTAGCTAACCTTAGCGTAGCCATCGGGGAAGATGTTGCCACATCCGCCATAAACAAAACCGGCAACACCAACCAGCTTTCCTTGGTATGTGGCTGGGCCACCTGAATCACCGTTGCAAACTCCATTATTCACCGCATGTGCCAGACATATAATGCTTGCGTATCCATAGCCAATAACGTCATCGCAGGCTTCCTCACTTAAAGCACTCAAAGTGTTCCATTGCAAACGACTTGGGATCACTCCGCCATGGGTGAGACGTCCCCAACCAGACACAATAACAGACTCACCCTCTGGCACCTCGCCGTCGAACAAGTCGATCTTCTTGATGTTGTCGGTGAAGACAAGATCTTCTTGAAGCTGCAGCAGTGCAACATCATCCAAGAAGTTGCCATAAGTCTGACGAACGATGACTTTCTTCACCGAGACCAGTTTTCCAGCAGCCAAGCGTTGAATACTGCCCACACGAACGGTGTAGTAGCTTGCCGGCAGTCTAAACAAGGGAGACATAAATAATATCAAGTGATTAAGTTTGACAGTATTTGAAAAACGCTTACGGTTCGATTCCACTTCCAACGACAACGCAATGCGCCGCGGTCAAGACGAAACGCGAACTGATAATAGATCCACCACAGGTGAAGGCGTTGTCTTTGAAGAGCGCCACCTGGTAGGGAAACTGTCCAATGTCGGCATCTTCGCCGCCAACAACCCTAGAAGATGTCGGCTGTGCTGAGGTCACAGCACACAAAATGCACAAGGCCGCGATGATTTCTGTAATTCTAGCTGCCATTGTGGGAATAAGACTTTGAACGTGCTGGGAAGGCCTTAAATAGACTTTTTATGTGGCTACGGCGGAAGGCGGAGTGTGTGGCTAATCTAATCGAACGGCGATTATTGCTCAATTTGTGTTTATGTTTGTCAGAGTGTTGGTGTTGTTGGCCATTAGGGGTTTGAAAACTAGTAGGTAGTTTCCAATGCGGTAAGACTTTGGATATTATATTGCTACGATCTAGTCGGGATTTTAAATACAAAGTTGCTGGATAAATCATTTGTGGGTTTAATATCGACTTAAAAGTCTTAAAAATGTCCGAAAATATGCACGACTTCCTTGACACTTAAAATGTTCCTTGACAATTAAAATTATGACGTTGGGGTTGATAGAATTTCAAAAAAAAAAAATTATCATTGGGTTGTAAGTTAGCCGCTACCTTTAATCACATCGCACAACTTACGTTTGGTCATTAAATTGTTCGTCTAGTTCATATTGAGTTCTATAAGAATTTGTAGCTGTCAAAGCATTGCCAGATTTTAGGGACCTTGTACAATGCAAAATTTGGTCTACATATAATAAAACTGTGGTGGATTTTATGTTTGTTTGCGGATATGAAAACTGTTGTGGACAGATTCCAATGAAACTACATATATTGAAATATTTGTTAAGACTCTGCGAAGGCTTTGAAGTGTAGTTGGCGTTCATTACCACGCCTATTTTTTTTTTTGCGTTTCTGATCAATGTGTGTGTTTTTTTGTTTACTTATCTCTCTTAATTCTGATTGAATACAAAACAAGGAACCCACACCTTCCTAAAGCCCGTATGACACTAAATTTGTTCCTCAATTTTATCATGTTGAAAAGTCAGCGGTGCGTAAAAGAGACTGAAAGTGTATTACGAAAGGGGTAGCAATTGTTTGCAAAGCAACCAAAAATTTTCAAACGAATTTTTAAACAAATAATCTTGAAATGTCAAAAAAAAACTGAAAAATGTGATTCCAATACATTTTTAATGCATTTTTTTTGACGTTTCCATATTAATGAAGTTGGTGTGTACGCACCCACTCATATCGGGAATTTTCGTTCGTATTGGTCGCACTGGTCTAGTTTCATTTTAAAAGCAGAAAAAATGTGGTATCTGCTTCTTTTCAAAACTTAGCTAGATCAAAATCGAACATGATAGAAATAAATCTGTTTCATCAAATGGAAAATTATCAGCAACTTTTGTTCTTGGCCGTAGTTCTGCTTTAGGATGGTGGGCGTACATTGACAGCACTGAAGCACTGTGTCAATTTCATTCTTCGAGCGGAACGAAGGAGAACTATACGAAGTGCATGTGAATGAAATGGACAGCGACATTGCTTGGGTCGTATGAATAAAACGTAGCAATTGCTTTTACTCAAGAGAAATGTCAAAATGGAAGCATTTGCTGCATTTCGTATGAATAAAAACCAATCAACCAATCCCATCAAAAGTTAGTTCCAACTTTCGCCATGTTCGAAAATCGGTGGCACTGACCTTTTACTCAGATCGGTATGAATAAAACTTATCAGATAAAGCAACAGCTATGCAAATTCTGAGTCTGCTATTTAGTTGACTCAGACCTTTTGCTAAATACTTTGTACGTACATTTTTTACATTAAACAATCTACGCATTGTGAGTTTTCGATTTTTTTATTTATAAATAGTTAAATTAAGTTTTGTTCGTGCAGGAAAATCAAACAAAACATGGAAGCGATAAGTTTTCACATTATAAACCTGTTTTACCTCTTGTTGTTAACGTTCGTGTTAATAAAAAACAGTATAAACAAAGAAGAATTGGTGACAGTAATAACTTCAAGCAATTGTTTCGCCTTACGCGTAAAAATGTGGACATTTTGGCTAATACTTTTTTAAATGTCCAGAAGATGAAATATTTCCTAATGTATTTAGGAGATCCGGGCTTTCAGGTAAACGTGAAAAATTTATGTGTTTATGTTGGTGTTGGAGAAGATCTTATGGACTATTCACATGAGAGCGAGCGAATGACTTGCTAAAATGCGAACAAACCACTTTTGATGCATTTATGAACATAAATTGGACATTTTACTATTCCAAGAGGAGGATAATTAATTATCCTTTCAAAATGTATTAAGAAACAAGTAAATAAACAGTTTAAATAACGGAATTTCAAATTCCAAACTTTCTGCCGCGAACGAATTCACCCTTGGCGCAAATTGTCAAAGTTTATTCACAATCCACATCATTCAATTCGCGTTCCACAAACTTAGCGAACAAAACATTCCTTCGAACTTAACCTCAAACTTGAAATGTAATTGGCATTTTTTTTTTTTTTTGTACATATTTCATTTTGTGGTGTCGTTTTGTTTTGGTCCGAATGAAAAATAAAAGAAATATGACTGAATCAGCAGATAAAAAGGTAACATACTTCAAATGGGAAGGTACGGATGTTTATGCATTAATTGCTGTGTTTTAAATTTTATTCCACAACAACAATAGTAGAATGTCACTACCTGCAATTGTCAATTTTTTTTTATTCAAAAAGTAGAAACAAATGACGGCGACTGTCATGTGAATGGAATGTGAAAATTTGCGAATATTCGTTCGTTCGTGAATGCTCCTTTAGTGTTCATCAGTAAACCGTTTCATTAACTAATTGGTATGTGTGTCAAAAAATAGTTCAACAAGCCGATGATTGGATACATTTTTCAACAACTGAGGAAGAAATCAAACATCTTTTCTTTTTTATTTATTTATTTTCGCGCAAAAATTTGAAAATAAATTCAAAATAAACAAACCACCGGAGACCGGACAGTTGTCACTTATCAAGTTTGACAGAAATTGCATGGCAAGGACATGTACAGCGAAGTAAATGCTATTTTCGAACTTACTTTAGGAGACTAGGTTTTTATTCATACCGATTCAAAGCATTTACTAAGGGCTTTTACATTGCTAAAACCTATTACTCAAAGCAAATGCTAGTGTTTATTCCCATTTACCCATTTTCTAAGAAAATTAGTGGGTGGATCATGAGACAACGGGAGTCCGGGACTTGTGATGAAATAAATAAAAAATTTGTGCAAGTACTCTCTCAGTTTATTTTTTATGAAGAAAGAAGAAACACACATTGATTTAAAGAGAGAGTTGTTAGTTTTCTCCAATTCACCAACCAGAGTGTCGGTTTGGTGTAGGTACTTGCCTACTGTCACTTGAATTTAGATAAAGAAATCCAAACATTACTTATTCTGTTGCGACAATCAACCACTTTTATGTTGTATAAGCGAAAGAAAAGATCGCAAAATCTGTGAATTATATTTACTTTTAGCAGTAGTCACAAAAAAAAACTCACACCCTTCTGACAATTCCGGCAATCAAGTCACAAGCACTTTTTACAACCAGCTGGTAGTCATCATTTCAATTCAGTGCTGCCATCGCTATACTTTAATTTGACGGATTTATTTATGTAAGTACATGAATAACAACTACAACTATTAGTTGTATATATACCGTTGAAACTTGGAACCACACTTCCATACTTTCAGTTTTAAAGAGATGGCTGGATATACGTCATATATACATTCTTACGTTCCGCAGATTTGAATGACAAACTCAAACTCAATATGTGGTTATCAAATGAACTGAGACAAAAAAAAAACAAAGCAATCATTTTTAAAAAGGCAATTCCAGGTTCAATTTACATCCAATTTACAGAAATGGAACAAACCGTTTTTCCATAAGTTGATTAAAATTTAATTCCATCATCCAAAAATTTCAACCGTTAAAAGTCGATTTGCTTTGGGTTTTTGCTTTCTTCAGCTATTTTTGATAGCTATAAAAATATGTATTTGTACTCCTTTTTCGTTTTCTTACGCATACACATAAACTCTTCGGATTATATTTCAAATTGCAAAACAATAGCTATTTTAGAAATAGCTGCTCATTTAAGGCATTTGCTATAGAACTTTGATAGGTACTTTTTTTGTGAAAACATGTTCAGCCTTATTTATAAAAGTATTTTAAGGAGTAAAGATAAACCCCTTTATTATGCCTCTATACGCAAAAACCTTATTTAGACAAATTATTCATAGTTGTATAGAGCTTGTATAAGCTAAACGCTCTTGGAGGTTGTTTAGGGCCTGTATAGAGGTGGAATAGTATCGAAATGTCATTTTGACTGAAAAAAATCTGTCACATTTTATTTTAACAGAATTCAAAAAGCAATTGGATAGATTGTATCGAGATTTTTTATTTTCAATTTTAAAGATTCTACAAATATCCTCGATAAGAAATATTGGCAGATATGAGACATTTTGAATTGTTTTAAAAATTTGACTTAATTTCCATAAGATAACCATTTGATAGGAGTTCACAATAATCATGGTGAAATAATATAAACCAATTTTGATGAAATTTCAGCAAAAATTTATAATTTGAATGTTTTTTGCAGCTTTTTACTTTTTCCCAGTAAGTAAGAAATCCCACGATATAAGAAAACTGGTGATAGCCAATGACAGTTTCTCTCATGCTCTCAATATTTCCACCAATGAAATCGCTGCCCCTCTCGCTGTGAGAACCGTCAAGGCGTCAACGGATCAACGGACAGAAAAGTAGAAAGTAAACTTACTTTATCCGCCGCATCCGGCAAGTGCGCTGCTTATGGGTTAGCTTCCATAAGGTGCTGTGTATTCTATCTACCTGTCAGTCAAATATGTTGCCGCAACGGATGCGACTTATACCAATGCATATTACACTTTTCGAAAAGTCATGTGTTGTATTTAGGTAAATGGAAGTCATGCAAACACTGCCACTGGCATGCAAACGGTACTTCTTACACAGTTTATTAAATAAATATCGTATCTTTCTACGATAATAATAATTAGCGGAGAGAATCAAAATGATAAAAACGTGAATATAAACAAACCAAATTCACTATACAAATAGATGACTTTTACGAATGAAAAGTCAAAATCATACAGTTGAAAGTAGCTTTCCAGTTTGGGTTAAACAACTTTCATTTATATTCATCCCATTGGAATGAGTTATTAATTAATGAAAATCAAACTTGGGAATTTGCGTGCGAGATATGTACGAATATTATTGATTATGGGTTTGTGCGGCGAGTTTTGCTTCAAACTTGCCTCGACCACGTCGGGAATTAATCGTCAACGGACGTCGGACGCTGAAACAAGATTTTATGGAAACTTGACTTCAGCCCACAATTGAAGCAAGTTTATCAAACTAATTATCGATAGGAATTCATTGTCAATTATTGTCGCTAATATGTGCAAGGACTTAAGAAAGTTTCTTTGAGTTTAAGACAGCTAGTCAAACAATTATTTTACATAGGTTTCTGTCTCTGAAGGGAAAATTGGACTAGATTACAACAGTATCAGGCATATTCGTGTTATACATGAATGCAAACAATTTTCTTCAGCTCCTTTCTTAAATATTTTTACTTTTTATTCAAACCACATTTGCCAAGATCCATTGCCGGTTGTAGCTGACTTTAGCAAAGCCATCGGGGAAGATGCTACCACACCCGCCAGTTACAAAGCCAGCCAACCCAACTAGCTTTCCTTGACATGTGGCTGGGCCACCTGAATAACCGTTGCACACTCCATTATCCGCTTCATGTGCCAGACATAGAATGCAAGAAGATCCATTCAAAGCAGTCAAAGTGTTCCACTGCAAACCTCTCCGCCATCTTTTAGTCTTCCCCAACCGGAAACAATAACTGGTGCGCCCTCTGGCACCTCACCAAGGTTGATCTTGTTGATAAATATTTGCTGAAGACAAGGTCTACCTCCAGCTCCAAAAGTGCTACATCATCCAAAAACATGCCATTGTATGTCTGACGGACATTGATTTTCTTCACCAAAACCAGTTTTCCACCCGCCAAACGTTGAATACTACCAACACGTACGGTGTAGTACCTTGCTGGCAAACTAAAGAGCAGATCCATCTGGTGATTAAGTCCGAAAAAATTCTGTAACTCTTACGGTTCGATTCCTTCTCCAACGGCAACACAGTGCGCTGCTGTCAAGATGTAACTCGACCTGATAATAGCTCCGCCACAGTAAAAGCCATTATCTATTCAAAAAGCGCCACCTGGAAGGGGAACTGTCCAATTGTGGCATTTGCGCCACCAGCCACCAGCAATCCTAGAATATGTTGGCTGTGTTCAGACCGCAGCACGCACAAAACGCACAACGCCGCCGCAATGAATTGTTGTCTCTTAGTCACCATTATAAGAATGGGGGTTTCAACATATAGGGAGTTTATTCCGGTTGTGTTTAATCTAATCGCACGACTTTGAAGAGACATATCAATTCCCTTAACTGTTATCATTTATAGAATATTTAAAAAAACATACAACAATCGACAGTTTTCATTCGAAACAGATAAAGTTTGTTTGAAAATTGGGCGCCACGGATTTCAATTGAAAAATCCCGATTATTAGCTTAAATTTGAAGCAAAGCATAATTCACTGTCAAAGGACTGGCAATGGCAAGGGAATGTTTTTTTAAGAGCCTGTCCAACTACTTGCATGGTGAGATTAACATCATGTATGGGTAAGCGCAAGAAATATGGAACTAGTTGTGAATAAGCTTAGCTACCATGAAAAGACAATAAAAAAATAGATATAACCTGAAGTACAGCTCCAGACTCACAATATAGATAGTTAAGAACTTTGTCTACCTCAGCTTCTCTATCAACTCTGACAGCATCGAGTTGCATAAGAAGTTTAGCGACTATTTACATTTTTCGCTCCCTATTTGCTACGTTCCAAAATGAAAATACAAGGCTTTTAAAACACACATAGACTTAGACGGCTTTTTAAGACCAGCGTTGTCCGATTTTTAATAAACAAAAAAAGAAATGTTACCGTGAGCGCAAAAGTTCTTGGAGTGACTTTTAGTTTCGTTTGCGTGGAGTAAGCCCAAAAATCGTTTAAAATTTTTCCCAATTCCTTAGGGCAGGGGTTCCCAAAGTGTGCGCCGCGGCGCCCTGTTGCGCCGTAGAAAGTAAAGAGGGGCGCCGCGCCGTTAGGAGTTATTAACAAAAATACAAATTTATTTAAGCTTCGCGCTCTAAACTGAATTTTGAAAAATACCTCACTTGGCACTTGCCTAATTTATTTGGTCTGTTGTAACATTTGACTGCAATAGTGCAATGGCAGTAACTTTTTTGCCAAACTAAATCGACTGGGCATTTTTTTTTTAATTTCATTTGACACATCAGTCCTGCGAGAACGATAAATATAAATTCTTCAAATAAGTCGAAGACAAGCGGGTTATTTCTGTGCTTAAAAAAGCGGTATAAACTGCGGCGAAAAGTAAAACCAAAAACGGGAAATATATTCAGTAGTTTGAAGGGTCGGACGTGTTTTCTTTTAATTGTGTCGTTTGTTTTTCGTCAACAATTTCACGCGAAATGAACTGATTTTTATTAAATAAACTAGACGGTAGTTCAAGTGATACAGATAAAGCATCTACTAGTAGCGGCGGCGAAGCAAAGAAACGAAAATATCGTAAATACTATGATAGCTATTTGGACTTTGGGTTTACTTCAATAGAAGTAAACAATGAAGAAAAACCGCAGTTTGTGCTTTGTTTGAAAATACTATCATCCGAAAGTATGCTTCCGAGTAAGTTAAAGCGACATCTCGAGACGATTCATCCAACTATGGCTGAAAAATCGCGTGATTTTTTTCACCGGAAATTACAAAATTTAATAAAAACAAAAAACGTGTTCACTCAGCAAGCCTCAGTACCTAATAACGCATTGTTAGCATCATTCAGGGTGACTTACAGGGTGGCAAAATGCAAAAAACCTCATACTATTGCAGAAGAGCTTATTTCACCGGCTGCTGTCGACATGGTGAATATTATGGTGGGAGAATCAGCAGGGAAATTAATTTCCAGGGTACCTTTATCTAACAATACTATCAGTCGAAGATTCCATGACATAGCTGAGGATCTCAACTACCAATTAATAGAAGAAATGAAAGGCAAGGATTTTGGTTTGCAACTTGATGAGGCTACTGACAGTAATAATGATGCACATCTTATTTGTTACGTACGCTTTCTGGCTCATAATATTATTTCTTTTTTTTATTATTCTGCAAAAGCATTACCGAAAGTGCGAAGGCCCAAGACTTGTTTAACATTCTTGAAAAGTTTATTGCAGAAAATGGTTTGGAATGGGAAAAGTGTATTGGTGTATGTACTGATGGTACATGGTTCAATGGGATGGGATGGTTCAATTCAATGAGCTCTGAATTGAACCAAGTACTAGAATGTATCATTGGTGCAGTAAACTACATAAAAACTAGGCCGCTAAAGGCCAGACTTTTCAAAAAACTGTGCACAGATATGGGAGCTGAACATACGGCCCTGCTGTATTACTGCAATTCACGATGGCTCTCATGTGGGAATGCCTTATTTCGTGTGTTCGAACTAGATGAAGAAATTCGCACTTTTTTACAACAAGAACGTCATGAAAATGCCATATACTTTGCTGAACCAAATTTTTTGCTAAAACTAGCGTATTTGTGCGATATATTTGAGAAACTTAATCAATTGAATCTATCTTTGCAAGGCAACAACACAAACATTCTGAAACTATTGGAGAAGATTGCGGCGTTTAGAAAAAAATTGCAGTTGTGGATAAAGAAGATGAATGAAGGTGGCGGTCAAGATCGCTTCCCGCAATTGTATAAATATGCGGCATCTAATAAACTGGTTGTCTCACAAGACCTGATGGCCCTTTTTACGGAACACCTTTCGAAACTCATTGAATGGTTTTCAAAGTACTTTGCAGATGATGATGTCGAAAAGTTTGCGTAGATCCAAGATCCATTTCATGCACAAGCTCGACCAGAATTCACATCACAAGAGGAAGAGAGTCTCATTGAACTCTCTTGCGAAATCAGTCTTAAAACTAGATTCACCAGTTCCGGTTTGGTGGAGTTTTGGTTATCGATTCAAAATGAATATCCAAATTTAACTTCAAAAGCTTTAAGAATTTTTATTCCGTTTGCAACATCATATTTGTGTGAAGCTGGATTTTCAGCTGTAGCTGTAATCAAGAGCAAATATCGCTCAAGGATCAATGTGGAGCAAGAAATGAGAGTAGCAGTGTCAAGCCTTATTCCCCGCTTTGAAAAACTGTGTGGAGATCACCAGGTCACCCGTCACATTAATTTGACTGAGTAGCTATTGTTTTATTATTTTGTTTTTCATAAATCTCCCTTGTTGTTTTCTGTTTCAATTCTGAATTCTTATAAATATAATAAAAAACTCATGTTTTAATTTTTGTGCCTATCTATCTTTTATTTAATTCGACTGTTTCTTTTTCAAATAGTAGGGCTAAATACTAAACTTGTAGGTGCGCCGCGGACTGAAAAAGATTGGGAACCACTGCTTTAGGGTAATTTCTGTTTTTTTGGTATTTTTTGAATTTTATTTTTCTGCTATCTTTTGCAATTCGCTTTTGTGACTTGTGTCAAATTAAAATGCCTGCAAAATAAATTGATTCAACGACTGAACGATGTCACTTGAATGCAGGAGTGCTGCCAAGTTTTAAACGTGCGAATTTCATCGAAAATATTTCTTTTTCGTAGTTAAAACAAAACAAAATGTACACAAAATTTGTAAAACAATATATAGCCCGAAATTGGTTGGGCGCTCATGAAAGAAATTTCTATTGTTTTTGAAGCAAAAATATAGCCCAAAATACGACAAAGCGCCCAATCTGGCAACACTGCACGGATTGAATGTGGAGATCTCAAATGGAAAAAATTACCAGGGTTCAGATGGAATTTTTGCCCATTAGGGTTCCAAATCGCCAAGTCCTAACGAGATCAAGTATCGAACGGAACTCAACATTGCTTTCTGTATGTCGTTCAAATTCTAGTTCCATAATTTTGTCTTTTCAAGAACAAGCATTTCATGTCAATCGAATGCGAAAAAGATCACTATCAATTTCCTGTCTGTTTGTATGTGGATTCGTTGCCACATCACGTAAAAACAACGAATCCAATCCATGCTGATTTCCCTGACTAAATATATGGATAATCGAGCAACATTTATATTTATATTTGATCGCTATTCGAAAGAGCCTATATCGTTCGGAGAAATTTATGATCGATCTGCTAGATAGCACAACTTATTAATCTTTGGCCAGCGACTTTGATTAGATAGGCATTACTGTCATCGCTATAAAAACCCGCCTACTCTCACCCCCTGGACAACAGTCGGTGCTAAACAAACCCCGAAGTAACAATGTCGCTTAAATTGCCTCTGTTGATTATTGGCAGTGCTTTATTAGCCCTGGTCACTGCTGCGCCTCAGTCCCGCATCGTCAATGGAGACGACGCTGCTGATGGCCAATTTCCCTACCAGGCACAGGTATTCTTCGCCGGTAGACCTCTCTGTGGAGCTGCAATTTTGAACGAGAATTTCGTGCTGACTGCTTCTCAGTGTGTCTGCTCTTATGGTTCACATAGACCGTAGGTGTCACGTCGACTTATTAATTTTTCCAAAACCACTTCCTAAAATATCAACTTTTCCATTTTTTCTTCAGCTGGTCGCCACAAATCTTCACTGTTCACGCTGGTAGCACTCAGCTGTATACTGGAGGCGTCGATACGACCGTGGCTGAGATTATCATGAACGACAACTACAGCGAATTGAACACCGGACTTGCTATTCTGAGACTAGTCAAGCCCCTTGTCTTTTCGGCGAAAATTCAACCCATCGCTTTGGGTAAGGAGAATCCACCAACTGGCGCTGTTGTCGATATTAGCGGTTTTGGCCGCTTGAAGATTACCGATGAATATCTGTATAGCAAACTGCAGTACTACGATGATGTCATGTTAGACCAGGACGAATGTGTTGGGAAAATTGGCAAGGCCGACGATACCGTGATTTGCTTGGGTCATCCGAGAAAGTTCGGAATTTGTACTGGAGATTTTGGAAGTCCTGGCGCTTACAATGGCCAATTGGTTGGCGTTGCTGCTTATATCCTTGCAACGGAATGTGGTACCGCTGATCCAGATGTGTACATCAGTGTTGCTTACTTCCGTCAATGGATTTTGGATGTTATTTCGCAGTAGATGTCCTGCATGTGTTGGACGCGGTTCCAAATTAGTCGTTAATAAATGCGTTATGTCAGTAGTTCGGTCGAGTTTCGATTCATATATTTCTTTGGTCGTATGGGCTACGTAGAAATTATTATTCCCACAAATCCTGCCATAGATTTTTATCTTTTTATGTCAGAAATCCACCGGCACAGTGTCTTGTCAGTTGTCCATTGAACTCTCCATTTAACAAGTGCCTTCGTGCATCCCTGGTGGTAAAATTTGTTTATATTTTTTTTGTTTGCGTCGAACCTGGAACCTTGTTCTTTTTTCCATCAGCAGTCTTGTATTTACCTAGTTGGGTAAAAATATGCACATTTCCAAAATATGTTGTTTATAGAGTGTTTGACGGCAAAACCCATACCGACCGGAAAACCTCGGATTAGACTGGCGCCAACTATTTCCGCCACTAAGACTACAAGTCATAATGCCTGGCAAAAATGTTATTGCACTTTGGCTTAAGCTGGATTAAAGAAATAAGGTATTTATTTATTCTATTGTTGGGGAATCACAATAGGCCCACTCGTGGCCGCTCTTGGCCTCGTGGCAACTTGTTTCTACCTCCCCCTAACAGACTATTGTCTTTAAAAGATACTGTATCTTCCTGTGTTAAGATTATTGCAAATAAACTAAACTAAATTGTTGGCGCCATAAATCCATATGGGTCCCATAGGTTGTTCTCGCGCCAATCGTGACTGGATTGAAAATCTTGCTACGGACCACGAGTACTGCAATCGAAAGGAAACCGTAAGTGTCTTTTTGATTTTTCTCTGTTAAATGTCCTAAAGACTGAGTCACTGCGTTCACGGCTAAGCTGTATTACTCTCCTCAAGATCGGTTATCTTTGACAGTCTGTCTAAAAATCTATTGACAGCTGTAAGTACAAGGTGGCGCAAAAGTAATCCTCCTATCAGAAAATGCTATAAATTTTGCGATTGGCCCCTAATGTCAGTTCTGTTTTGACATTTGTGTAGTAAACACATGCGAAATACACGTTAATAAACAATGTTACGCTACACTGCTCCAGAACGCGGAATATTGGTGACTATTTATTTGAGCAATAATCGATCGGTGACTTTGGCACAACGTGAATTTCGTCGCAGATTTCCTAGCCGTCCAACGCCTACTGGTGAAACACTGCGACGTTTAGCCGCTCGCCTCGAAGAGACTGGCATAACACGAGACGATGGCAAGAGTGGCGGGCCCCGGAGCGCCCGTTGTGCCGAGAATATCGCCTCTGTTGACGCGGCCATTTTTTTTTCGAGAACGCCGCTGTTTAGGCCCATGTTTACCGATTTTTTTCTACCGCAATTGGACGATTTAGGACTGGAGGACATGTGGTTCCAACAGGACGGAGCTACGGCACACACTGCGCGAGCCACAACCGATATTCTGAAAGCGGTGTTCCCGTGTCGTTTTTGGCGATTTGCACTAGTCCACAAGATCGCCTGATTTGACCGCTCCAGACTTCTTTTTGTGGGGCTTTTTGAAGTCGCGGGTTTATGTCAACAAGCCTCAGACTCTTGCAGCTCTTAAAGACAATATCCGTCAAGAATGTGAGGACCTATCGCCGGAAGTTTTGGCCAAAGTGATGGAAAATGCCATAAAAAGGGCACAAATGACAATCAACTGTGGCGGCGGCCATTTACATGACATCATATTCTCGACTTGATGTAAAAAAAAATTAAAAGACCAAATAAAAATAATCCACAAGAAGAATCAAAGTTTTTAACTTTTTTTTTTAAATTACAGCCAAAAGACATCGGAAGGTTATTTTTGCGCCACCTTGTATATGAATCTATAGCCAGTCTTTGAACATTTGGGCTGACATTTAAAATTTCACTTAAATACAAAATTCCCACTATTTGGAAAGCTGTCAATCGAAACGTTGAATGCATTACAGTTATTTAAGATACAGTATGCCATTTCCAAAACATTCCGACTCCATTCTCAATTTGAGACTTTAGACAAACAGTGGTAGCGCAAAACTAAATAAATCAATTACTTAAACGGATGTTTTTATCATGCGACCCCCTATCCTTATCCGTATTCCTAAATTGGAAATTTTATCTACCATCTTCTAAAGATAATAGCAGCCCATCGAAAAGTAATTTCTGCTACATCAAAGACTTTCGATTAGATAGCAAAATAAACCCGCTCATTGTCAACGGGCCGACCTCAGCTGCTCTTGAGCAAACAAAAGGCAACAATGTCTTATAGCTTCACCCTGGTCTTTGTAAGTGCTTCAATAGTCTTGGTTCCTAAATCCCGTATTGTCAACGGTGATGACGCTGCAGAAGGTCGGTTCCCATACGAAGCACATTTATTTATCGCCGGTACTCCGACTTGTCGGGTCACAATTTTGAGTGAGAATTTAGCTCTGACCGTCTCTCAATGTTGGGACAAGTATACCGTAAGTTCAACTTCTGGTACTAATTGGTTTTACATCTCGAGTTTATTTTGCTCGATGGCCACCGCAGGTGTTTAGTATCCGCGCTGGTAGCACTGACCTCTATACTGGAAGTGTATGTTTTCGTGTTGTGAACTCACAACCAGACTGTCGGTTCTTCGGCGCGATGACCACTAGCTCTATCGGAGAAAATCCAACCAATTCTACTCGCTAGAGATAAAAAGCTTAGTCTGGTACACCGATGGATCGAAAATGGATTCCGGAGTTGGAGCTGGTGTCTTTGGACCCAAAACCAAAGTCTCGATACCCATGGGGACGTGTCCCACGGTTTTTCAAGCGGAAATCCATGCGATCGAAGCTTGCGCTGATCTAATCTCCAAAAAAGGTATGAAAGGCGCAGTCATTCAAATTTTTTCAGACAGTCAGGCAGCCCTACAAGCATTGGCATCCAATACAATGGACTCCAAAACAGTTAAGTGCTGTCACGATGCTCTGCAAACCCTCGCCAAACACAACAAGGTAAGGCTTGGGTGGGTACCGGGCCATCAAGGTATTGCAGGCAACGAACATGCAGACAAACTAGCTTGGGCTGGTTCAGAATCCCTTCTCTGTGGACCAGAACCCTACTGCACAGTCAATTGGTCTTCTGCGCTAAGGCAAATTAATGATTGGGAGAAACAACTTCGTCTTGATCACTGGGAACATGTCCCTGGTCTAAGACAATCCAAGCGATTAATTAATTTCCTATATTCCCTATAGGGGAATCCTTAGGCTCAGTGAGCATAACATAAGAAAGCTAACGGGCTTCCTCACAGGTCATTGTGGCCTTAGATATCACCTCAACAAAATGAACCTTTGTCCGGAAACAGAATGCAGATTCTGTCTGGAGGATGTCGAGTCCTCTGAGCACATTTTATGTGAATGTCCGGCTTTTCATTGGTTAAGAAAACGTGTCTTTAATAAAGAGACTCGTACGCTAGCAGATATAGCGCACGCTGCTACTAAAAACTTATTGACCTACGTTAGGGAGGTCGCACGTCTCTTAGATAAACTATTCCCCATTGATACAATAAATCTTGCAGGTCGCAGTGTCAGCCGGCTGGGCATGGGTATATAAACGAAAAAAAAAAAGTAACGGGAAAGCGGCCGAAGTTGGTTGTCTCAGTAGTATTGTCTCTGGGTTATATCCTCACCAATGAATCCGGGACAGCTGAACCAGATGTCTACCTCAGTATTGCTTACTTCCTTCAATTGATTTTGGATTTAGTTTCGCAGTGAATATATTTTTAATAAATTTAATGACATTTTGAATTTAATTTAATCTTAACGTCGAATGGACTCTCATCTTGTTTTTTAAATATTTTGTTCAGCTATATAAATATTTTCCCTACCTAATCCACAGCTTCATATAAAATTCAAATCTACTACATTTTTGAAATATGAAGCTGACGAAACTGATTCGTGCCGCAAATGTTGGTGAAAAAACGAGTACCAAATGTAGGCGTAGCAATGAACGACATCGCCATAATATCTGTGGCCACAAGCAATAACAGCTTAAGTCTGTTTTACTCATTGTTCAGGAGAGCAGTTTAAAGTTTTTTTTACTCCATTGACTCAAGTGACTTAAGCTGTTGTTTTTTTGAAATTATGACCACTTTTTTAAAGATATAAAGCTGAAAAAAATTTACAAAATAGATTTGGGTACGCTGAATTTAATGGCATCAAAATCTCAATTTCGTCTTAAGTCGACTTAAGCTGTTATTGCTTGTGGCCACAGATATTTTCCTAGTCTTAAGGACTTACAAAAAAAAAGAGACTACAATGATGTCATGTGAGACCAGGACGAATGTGTTGGGAAAATTGGCAAGGCCGACGATACCGTGCCTTGGATTTCTTCCCAATTGTTTAAGAATTTATTTGTTGCAACTACCCCTATACTTTTCACGGTTATTTGCTTTGCAGTTTGAGTCTCAACATCCACTTGGGGTTAGGCATCTACTCAGCGAAATTGAAGACCACATAGAAATGGTTCTCCATCCGATTTTTTTAACCGGCTAACTGGTAGAATATCATCAAACTGGACTCACTCGCATCCAACGAGTTTCATTTAAGCCGCGCACTTTTCCGTGTGCATATTTGACTGCGGCATTATCAGATGAACTATTTTTTAATTAGAAAAAATGTGTATAAGAGGTTGACCAGAAATGAATGATTACAATCGACCAGTTTCTGCCGAGAGAAAAGTAGTCAAAATTGTCGCCAAACTCCGGTAACCAGATCAATCGCTTTCCCATTGTCTTAATCCAATTGCTTTCTATCGATTTGCGCGCGCCTGTATATAGTCCATTCGAGTCGACATTTCATTTTCGGAATAACAACTGACAGACAGACGCCGCCGCCGATATTCAGCACGCACACACCTTTTCCACATGTGTTTCTTTCGAGATTCATTCGCTCAGTCTGGTTATATAAGAAAGCAATGAGCGTCTTTTGCCATGTCGGTGCAATCATCTCGATCTCGACTAATATTGCAAACATTTGCTCAACATTGGCGCAGATATTGATGTGAGTGAATTGACGAGACGTGGTCGTTACTCCCAGCTGTTGCAGATTGCAGTTGTCCCGTCATGCGCTCAGCGAAATCACGCGTCTCAGTGAGATGGTTGAAATAGTGCACTGCACTTTCAAATGATTGATGGATTTTCACCGCTAAAACTCACTGAACTTATCTGGCGCTGGCTTCTATCTAGGTAATTAGTTGTATGCCACACCGCCGGTGAAAATTGAAAGTCGCCTTTGTAGCGAACGGAGTTGTCCTTCTGGGAAAAAAAAAGAAAAGAAAAATATATTTGCCACTTGTTGAGCATGTGATTTCATAGTTTAGTTTGCAAGAAGCTATCGGTCCTGTCAGTCATTTAGGCTAGAAACAGATTTTTGTGACAGATTTTAGAGCGTTTTCACAGACTTTTTTTTTTATTTGAATTGCAGAGCTAATTTCGGCGATGATTCTGCGGAAGACAATCGCTGCCGTCGTGTTGCTGTTCGCGTACCAATGCTGGGCACAGAGCACCAATGAGTTGGACGGCCTGCCGGAGCCGAGAGCGTATGTTCCTGACTCGCAATTCTTGGATTTCGTGTATCACGACCATGATGAGTTGACCAGGTTCTTGAGGTGAGTGTCATCACGTATAGTGGCGCGTTTTGGGAAATAATTTGTTGATTTTTTTTCTAGAGCAACAAGTGCCAAATATCCAAATTTAACTGCCCTCTACTCGATTGGCAAGTCAATTCAAGGCCGTGATTTGTGGGTTATGGTCGTTTCGTCGTCGCCCTATGAACATATGGTTGGCAAGCCAGACGTGAAATATGTCGGCAACATACATGGCAACGAGCCAGTTGGCAGAGAGATGCTACTGCATTTGATTCAATATTTCGTGTCGGGCTACGACACAGATGCGTATGTGAAGTGGCTGCTGGACAATACACGGATTCACATCTTTCCGTCGATGAACCCGGATGGTTATGCTGTGTCCAAGGAGGGCACTTGTGATGGCGGCCAAGGAAGGTACTGTTACTGTTTTACTAAGGCTTTCAACTTCAGTTGGCACGGCTTTATTTTTCAGATACAACGCCCGTGGTTTTGACTTGAATCGAAACTTCCCGGACTACTTCAAGCAGAACAACAAGCGAGGACAGCCCGAAACGGATGCCGTAAAAGACTGGATATCGAAGATACAGTTCGTGCTGAGCGGCAGTCTTCATGGCGGAGCCCTGGTGGCCAGTTATCCGTACGACAACACACCGAATTCTAGTAAGTCTATGATATAAGTGTCCCGCATTCCACAGCAGTGTCTTGTTTGCTATCAGAACTTTCCTCTTAGTCACAATGAAATAAAATTTAAATACCTTTTCTAACAATATGGCTGCTCAAAGGAATCTGTCGATCGTCAGCATTATGTGCGAGTGAGTAAGGATGTTCTGGCGACGGCCAGGGATTAGATTGCCTATTTAGTTTTCTTTTGTGCTTCTTTGTCCAATTGTTGTGTGTCTTACCGATTGCATTCAATTTTTGTTTCTTCTTTTTGAAAACATGTCCCCTGGGCGCAGTGTTCCAAACTTACTCATCGGCACCATCGCTGACCCCCGATGATGATGTGTTCAAACACTTGTCCCTGGTTTATGCGAACAATCATGCGAAGATGTCACGCGGAGTGGCATGCAAATCGGCGACACCTGCTTTCGAGAATGGCATCACCAATGGTGCTGCTTGGTATCCCTTGACGGGCGGCATGCAGGACTATAACTACGTCTGGTATGGTTGCATGGAAATAACTCTGGAGATTTCTTGCTGCAAATTCCCACCGGCATTTGAGTTGAGGAAGTACTGGGAGGACAATCAATTGGTGAGTCGGCAATGAAGTTGATTTTTGAATGCTAAATACTTTCCCCTTGTAGTCGCTGATAAAATTCCTTGCTGAAGCACACCGGGGTGTTCAGGGCTTCGTTTTGGATCCCACCGGTGGACCAATCGAGCGGGTGTCCCTCAAGATCAAGGGGCGTGATGTTGGATTTCAAACAACGAAACACGGAGAATTCTGGAGGATACTAATGCCGGGCTATTACAAACTAGAGGTAAGTATCAAGGATCCAAATAATTTCCAATTTTAAATAATCTAAGTTTGATTTACCAAGGCAACAGTCAGAAAGTTGCAACCAAATCGAAAGTTTATTTGGCGCGAAAATGTGATTTAAACAAAATGTGCTTTACTGGGTCGCACGTAACTTGCCCTTTTATGTCACAATCGTTGAATGGGCAGTGCCTATCGGTAATTTTCGAAGCTGCATTCCAAATTTTGGTAGTCCTAGGCCCAGATTTGTCAGGAAAAAATTTTCAAGCGTTAAGGACCTCAGTGGATTTATAGGGAACACCAAATACCCATATGGAACTAAAGGATAGACTTTTCTGGGTTCCCCTACCATCATAAAGTCATTTCGAGACAAACATTTTAAGCGAAACGGAAAATATATTTTTACTTTAAATTGGTGTCACAATTTTTTCCCGTACACTGTGATATTATTTACTGTAGCAATTTACTTTCTCCTTTAACCGGGAACGTTATTTTCAACCGTTTTTGCGCTTTTTTTCCTTTTTATTTACGATACTGGTTGAATGTCGATTTACAAATTTGAACGGAGCTATCACGTTGGCAAAAGCAAAAAGATACAGTACAGGCAAAAAGTTGCCATCAACTTTTTTTGGTTAACCTTTTTTATGACTGGGGTTTTTGTCTCGATTCGGTCTATATAATCTGTCTTTTTTCTAATTCCAGCCATTAGATGTAAAATTTCCCACAATACCTATCATACAATTTTTGCTATTTCCCTTTTAAGACTAATTTAAATAAATAATTTCCAGGCCTTTGCGGAAGGATATGCACCACGTGAGGTCGACTTCATGGTTGTCGAACAGCACCCAACATTGCTGAACATAACTCTACAACCGGCCAAGGTAACTTAACTAAGCCATACCGAGTTTTGAATTGTTTTTCCCAATCATTTATTAACCAAAGCATGTTGAAAAGGGCCTGAAAACACACCGCCATCTAGCGTTAGTCAGTTAGCTCAATTATTAACTCTTGTACAAAACTATACCTATAGCAAAGTCCAAAATATTCTAAAAACAAGAAAAAGAAGAAATGCAAAAGAAAAAAAGAATTATCATCGACTAGGTGATTGGTTGGTTTAGTTTTTTTTTAATAATGTAGAATACTTTTTTCTCCTTTTTTTTTCTTCCAATTTTGTTATTTTTCAGCCAATTTACAGCACAGTCCGGAGTAGAAAACCCGCTGATTCTCATGCAATCATCTTCCCATCCGACTAAGTAGCTAATAATCCCAAAGTATTCAAATTTAAATGTTGTACCTGTACACAAAACGAAAATTAAACATTCGGTCTGCAGAAAAAAAAACAACCAAAAGCAGTTACCTATTTATTGTATAATAATTGTAAAGTTACGTTGTTGGTGGTTTGAGCCACATTTTAGATGTAATTTAGCATGCGTGGTGTATTGCGGCAGCATGTGTTCAGTTAGTTGTAAGTATTTTGTTCGTTACTCTTATTACCGTTATTGTATAAACGCATAAAATTTGCTATTGGTTTGTGGAACATTACTTTTAAGTGCATGATTGTTTGTAGATAGTTGCAGGCACAGTTTCTTTATATATTTTTGCTTGCATACTTTTTGGCGACTAGATGAGATTAATGTTTCAATCGATATACAGTGACGCACAACCTACGATGATGTACAGTGCAGACAGTGTATTGCTAATTCCTTTGAGGACATTATCTGAAAGAGGTGTCACATCAGCAATTTTGATGGCATTTCGTCTAGTGAAATGCTATGGCGTCATTTGAAATTACATATAATAAAATCAACCAACAGAATGTGATGCTTTCGCTATGTCCTAATAGGTCCTAAAGCTGCAAGTGTCAGTCTACTTGGGCATTGCATATTGTGTCTATGGTATGTGTCATATAATAGAAGTTTTATTTCTACTGAATTCGTGTAATGATTTACCAATATGTGAATGACAGTTCATACTGGTTTTAGTTGTCGTTCTTCGCACCACTATGACTTTCTGCTTAAGAGTTCAATGAGTATTTTTTTCCATGTCCTTACAACTTTTAACTTATCAATTCGTTAAAAAAAAAAAAGCTGTCAATTTCCGACCTACGTCGTTCGAAGTTGTTTACTCTATGAACTTGGGACCTATCTACCACTCTTTGTATGCATATCCCTATATTTAGTCGGTTGCGTTTATCTGTCAGATACTATTAAATTGAACAATATTTTTCGATCAACATAGAAAGGTCTTTTGTGCCCGTTCCTTTTGTTGTCATTTGTGAGCCACTTCAATTTATGTCGTTTTCCATTGGGCAAAAAGAAGCGTCCCCGAGAGTCCGAAATTGAAAAAAAACGCTTCTGAAACAGTTCCATTGGCACAAAAAATAATACTCTTCTAGTGATTCTGAGAAGCGAATTTCGCTTCTCGATTTGAAGTCAGAATCCACTCAAGAAGCACTCACACAAGTGTAGTTTATGTATTTTATACAAGTCATCTGACAGCCGACGTAGATTATTTGTTGGCATTTCAACAATACTTTTGTGGGTTCAATCAGAAGGAGTTTTGTTGTTCCATTGGATCACAGAATGACTGGATCCGAGTGACACCAATGGAAAACGACATTAATGTAGACAATGAGATATTTTCACTGGATGAGCACTCAAGTTTATTTACCATCCCAATATTACTTACTCAATTACTGATGATGCCAAAAGTTGAAATATTAATTTCATTTGTTTTTTTTATATATTTTTATACATTTGACGTCTCGTATTCCATTCCCGTTGTGACAGCACGATAGCTATCTCTCTGACTTGAATTTGAGCGCGGTTATTAGATTTATAGTGAGATTACGATAGGAATGGAACAACAATAGTTACAATATTAACCATAGTTGAGAAACCGAAGGCACTCCTATATTTATATAGGTCACAATAGACAAATTAGTGCAAGAAATATTGCCAGTGAGAGCATAAAATATTAAGAGGAAACCGAATTATTTCACGAGACTCCCGTTAATTAAAGAGAACTTTAATTTGTTTAGATAATAACCTTAACATTTTGAATTATTTGTAGTTCACAATAGAATATTTGGTTAACAAAATTTCGCCATTTTGAGTTTTGTAAAATTTGACTTAATCGGATTGTGAATCTTTCGGAAGTTCTGTTTTTTTACTCTGTACTCGTATTTAGTGAACTTGTGTATTAGGTCCCAGGTTAAACCCCCAAAAAATTATAATTTACAATGAAACTGAAAAAGTTCGAGTCAGATTTAGGGTCACTTCAATGCGCCCTAAAAACAAAAACATACACCAACGAAGGGTTGCTAGTCGTAAAGGGCTACTTTTCCGTTTAGGTTGTGTGTCTTATAACCTTAAAAATAAAAAAATAAAAAACTGTGTCTGCCTTTTATATTTTATATTTTTGTTCTTAATTGCAATTTTTAATTTACTAATATTTACAGAGCTAATATTTTACATATTTGTTTCATTCCATTGTTCTCCTGTAATTTATTATTAATATTTATACTTATTTTGAATTTGTTAAATTCCCACAGAGACCCGAGGGCTCGACTGCACCATTCTATCGACCAATTCCACAATCACAGTACTATCGCCCTGGACCGCCGTCGTCCTACTCCGATGGCGGTATCTTCTCATCGATCAGCAACGGACTCAATACACTATACTCGAATATATTTGGCTGATCGTTGCTTTTTTGACTTTTACTCTTAATAGACTTCAAAATATCATTTCTTTTGATTGCATTTATTTTCGTTCATTTCGTAACTAGTGAATGTATTTAGTGTGTTTTCTGTGTATCTCTAAAGTCACTTTCTTATTTATTTATCAGGATAACAAAAGAATGTAAACAAATTATTAAATTATTTAAATCATTCAAAAGGAATTCGGAATACCACTGCCTTCAAAAATGTTGTTAAAGCCGAAGACATTCTCGTTTGGGGCGATGACAAACTATAACTACTAAGGAAATAATGATCATTTGCGCTACTTATATAGAGAACTTATGTAATATAAAATTAGCTGTATAACAAAAATATTGTATGAGCACAATCAATCATAAATAATGTATCTCATGTAAATTTAAGTTATTTTTTATTTCATTGTCTATTAGTGTTATTATTTCTTTATTTTTATTTTTTTTAATAAAACAAAAAAAAAACTATTTAAAAGACAATAAATATTTATGGTGTTTTGTGTTTTTACTTCTTCACTTTTAGTTGGATATGATTTAATTTAATTATTCATTGAAAATATTCATACTGTTGTACCTCTGAAACAATATATATAATTAAAGATGTATTTTCGTGTACAAAAAATAAAATATAAATAAATAAATTCAATGCTACACTTAACAAAGAAAACAAAATGTAAAATATCAAATCCGTAGACGAACTTACTTATAATAAAATTTAGATATTTCCTTGCGGAAGCATTCTCTATTGAACTGTGTGTTAGTTGGCTTCTAGCAGCACTACACGCCGAGGCCATTGTGCTTGGTTTTTTAAGCTTTTCTAAAATACCTTCGATAAAAATTAGTTTCATATTAAATAAGGCTTTCGTTGGACTTTACACTTCGGTGTTCGGATCTGCCTCTTGGTCCAGGAGGTCAATGAACTCGTGCATTACGTATTTTGCATATATGAACGTAATAGTATATTTTTCCGATTCAGCAATTTTAACGGAAAATGCATCCGGCCTTAAGCTACCATCGAACGTCTCATTTTTCGTGGCAAATTTTGACATGCTGACGTCGCAAAAATTCGGCCATTCGGTTTTCACTCGTATGTGATGTGGTATTCGATTGGACGCTCTCAGAACACCCTTTTTGCTCCCAGAGCTATATTTATGTTCGTTTAGTACAAAAGAAAGCGATCCTTTTCAGATTTCAGAGCACTTTTGCGAATGTGGATTTTTTCTCAGATTTGCTTCAGATTTACCAATACGTTTGAGTTTGACAACTAGTGAAGTTTGTTTACGTTTTCTTGAAATGTTTCAACTGCAAAGAAGGGAGGATCTATTTTTGTGTTAATAATTTATGTACAAATATTTAGAAATCAATCTGGGCGCAAATTTAGAATGTTTTAATATAAAGTTTAAGACAGACAGACAGACAGACAGACAGACAGACAGACAGACAGACAGACAGACAGACAGACAGACAGACAGACCGACAGACAGACAGACAGACAGACAAAGTGAATGTACCTTCCTGTGGAGGGCAATTTACGGTTTTATGTTCGATTAAACGAAATCTGAAATCTGAGAGCAAATCTGAAGAAGCACAATCGTAAACCACATGAGAGTGCTCGCGTGACAAATTTGTATGTCACAATGCCGCCGGTATGTCAAAATAATTTTAACATTAAAAGTTACATTTGTAATCTTTTTCATTTTGAACCTTCGCACTAAATATATTGTATGTCACAATGTGTAATTTTATAAGGAAAATTTCGCCATTGTGAGTTCTAAGAATTTAGCCTGGACGCGTAAAACTGATTATTAGTATCGCGGATTTTATTTTCCTTTTCTTTTGCTCGTAGAATTCTCAACCCGCTCTCAGCTCCCTCCGTAACAGCTCCTGCGAAGATGGAAGAAAATATTTAAGCCTTTTGCATAAGTATCCAGGTTTTGGCTTCGTTAAAATAAGGCTATTGCTTTTTTATCATGAAACATGGAGGAGGAGGTCTAGTACTCGCCTCGTTTTTGGCTTTTTATTTTACTAAAGTCGTGTTTTTTTGAACTTCGATCTCAGCAAAGCAAAGTAAACTAGGATTTTCAGACAACAACTACTGTGATTCCTGGAAGTGTAAAGTAGAACGTAGTTGTTGTAATTGAAAATCCTACCTAACTTTGCCTTGCTGAGATCGAAGCTCAAAAAAACACGACTTTAGTAAAATAAAAAGCCAAAAACGAGGCGAGTACTAGACCTCCGATAATGGCTAATAATAATACATTAACGTTTTTTTTCAAATGTTTATAAAAATTAAATTCAAAAAAGTTCGATTTACGCTAGTATCCGGAGAGCAGAATTTAGTTTCCGGACACAAAAGTTTTATATGAAGTTTAAGGCCTTTTCTGCCTTTATTAAAGCTTTTATTTTTTCATAAAATGTAGGTATACTTTAATGAATTATATATGCACCTATCTACATATATTTATTAAAAATTAACACAAAGGTATTTAAAAGACCTGAAGAATTCACAACACTTGAGGATACAAGCCACATCTTTTAAATTCATTTTGTATGACAATTAGCACCGTTAGTATATATTTTTGTAACCTTTGGGGCTATAACTGTCATTTTTTGGACAGAGGGAAAACTATTTTCGTCATGATTTCAAATTCGGGTAGGCTCATTCACGATATTATGCTCCTGATCAATACTTTTCAAATATTAAATTTGTTCCCTAAACCATTTTAATATGGTTTCCTGGGTGACTACTATGCCCTACCCTTGCTGATGCTTTCTGCTTCTCTCATTCACAATGAAAGGTTTCGTTTCAAGAAATCTCTCATCCATGTTTTTATGGGGCGATCGTTTTAAAATGATTTTTTTTTCTTTTTGAATCCTTTATGATTTATCGTATTTAACAGATCTCCGATTTTAAGAGAAAATCCACGCTTGAAAATATCGGCACACCACTGAGAAATCTGTTCCTCCTCTTCAAATGTCAAATAATGATGTGGTCCCATTTTCGTAGCTTTTTCACCGACCAATCTTTAGCCCTTTAACCGGTCATGTAATGTTGACCGATATAAACCGTATTTATTTGCTGGCTTAGGAATGCTTAATTGGTTTGTTCTTATATCGTCTAAGGCCTAAGCTTTACTTTCTGCATCCATTCTTTAAAAAATAAGTTAAAAACAAATGCCTATTAAAATAAGTTGAACGTAAAAACCGAAAATTAAATGCAAAACAACAAGTTTTCCGGAAACTGAAACTAATTTTTCAGTACCCGGACATACAGGGTTGGCCAAAACTAAAGCACGAAAAGATGTCGCTTTGGAAAAAAGTGAAGAAAATTCAAAAAACCTTCGGAAAATTTCTAGCTTTATTTTTTTAACAAAACAATATATATCAGTCCTCAATTTCTTATAAACAATTTTCTTATAACCCTTAACTTATTTAAAATATAAAAACATAAAATAGATTTCATTAAAAACTAAGTGGAAAAAAAATAAAGCACATGCAATTCAGCTGTTGTCGGACAAATCAGATATAGAAACCATTCCGCGCTTATATGAGAGAGGTTTTTGAACCAAAAAAAAAACAAATTGTGATGCACCCTAGATTTAGAACAAGATGATGAGATGGAATCGTTCACTTTCAAAATGCTACGAATTCACCGTTTCTTTCTCTCAAGCTTGATTTAAGCAAAGGGAAAACAAGTAGTTTTGTTTCATCGGCTTTGCATATCGAATATAAGAATTTATTTTAAAAAGACATTAAATGGCGCGCAATAAGTATTCCGAACAAATAAAACAAAAAAAAGTGTCCGATTTTAAAACGGCGAATCCATTACATTTTATAGCCAATAAATTTGATATAAGCCGTACAGTTATTTCTCGCATTATTTCTCGATTCCGCGACCGGCGAAATGTCCAAACGGTTCATAGTGGTGGTAGACCCCGAAAAACGGCCAGTCGCGAAGACAAAACGATCATCAGATTAATAAAAAAGGACCCCTTCATATCGTCCACGTGTATTCAAAACCGCGAAGAGCGGTTGATGGTGGCTTGTCGTCATATCAAGCAGTAAAAATGTAATTTATTGCTCAAAGGAATCGACGTGCAAGACTTGAATTTGCAAAGGCACATTTAAATTGGACTGTGGCAAAATGGAGAACAGTGCTTTTCTCTGATGAATCCAAATTCAATTTAAAGGGATCTGACGGATTTCGAACGGTACGGAGACCAAAAGGGGAGCGACTAAATCCACGTTTCACAAAGTCCACAATTAAGCACGTAGGAAGGAATATAATTGTCTGGGGATGTTTTTCCAGTCAAGGAGTCGGGCCGATTCATAAGATTAGTGGAATAATGGATCGTTTCGTGTACCGGGAGATCCTGCAAAGTGTCATGTTTCCTCATGCTGAGGAGAATATGCCGTTGCGATGGATCTTCCGACATGACAACGATCCTAAACATACCGCAAATCTTGTGAAGGATTGGCTTAATATAAACAAAATTACAATTATGAAGTGCACAATCACCTGAGCTCAATCCTATAGAGAATCTATGGGAAATTGTAGATCAAAGAATTGATCGTACAAAATGCTCCAATTTAGACTCTCTGCTCGAACCAGGCTCAAATTGCCTGGAGTAACATCCCTACGCACATTATTGACAACCTTATTGGCTCCATGCCTCGACGATGTGCTGTAGTGATCAGAAATAATGGATACGCCACCAAATATAGTAAAAAATGTTTTTTTTATTTTTTTATTTATGAATTCTGAAATGTGCTTTAGTTTTGTCCACTTAGTTTTTAATGAAATTTAGTTTATGTTTAGATATTATAAGGGTTATAAGAAAATTGTTTATAAGAAATTGAGGACTGATATATGTATATTGTTTAAAAAAAAAATAAATCTAGAAAGTTATCGAAGGTTTTTTGAATTTTCTTTACTTTTTACCAAAGCTACATCTTTTCGTGCTTTAGTTTTGGCCAACACTGTATATACCTATTATCACTTAGTCAACCCTGTCCGAATACTTAGACTCTGCAAGAAAAACAAAATTATCTTTCTCACTCTCTCATTAGGAACATACATAGGTATCGTTTAGGAACATTCAAGCGCACATTTGAACCTCCTCTCACATTTACAGTATCCGGACAGTTTGTCTGGATACTGAAAATGCTCTTCAATTTTAGTTTTAGTATCTTTAGTATTTTAGTATATTTTAGTTTAGTATACACACTCAGAACTGGGCGAAGAAAATAATTTTTGTTCTATAGTTGTTTTTTAACTATGAAACTGGGTTCTATTTAAAGGAAAACAAAGTACTTTGCAGAAGAATAAGCTAAGAAATACTCTTTAAGAACCTTACTTCTTGCAAATGCTCGCACTATTTTTTTGGTATGCAAGATGACAAAACAACCACATTCTCGGAGCTCAGCCACAACAGTGCCCCTTATCTCTTACATTGATTGATTTGAAACTTTGCATGAGTGACACATAAAGGTTTGTTTTATTGTTGATATTTGAGACTACAATATGTGTGATATACCTTTTTTCTCAGATAAACAACATAGTGTCCGGACACTAGCTGTTTTTTATTATCAGCGTGATCTGATCCCATCAGATCACGAAAATAAAACATGACGGATCATTGAAAAGTTTAATTTTTGTGTTGTGGCAACAGCTGCTTTCAAAAACAAAACAGATAATACAGGGTATTACAAACTTTACATTGCCACCAGCCATATTGCAAATATTCTGCTCAACGTGACGTCACATGTCATTTCGCTTGCAATGTCGGTGGTGTTACCATATTTGAATCAAATTTTAATAATTTTTCTTTTTCATATTTTTTTTAGAAACAAATTTAGTATTTTATGGTCACATATGCAACACATGAACAATATTTTGCTGCTAGCACATCCGTTTATCTTGGCATATTAAGGTGTGTCCAGACCAGCGAAACATTTCAGAAATGTTTCTGAAGCAAATCGGACACATTTCATACACATTTATAAGAGATTTCTGAAATTAAGTTATTAAATGTTTATGAAATATTTCAATTTTATTTTTCTAGTCCCACTAGAAGAAAATAATATGGTAGGGCTATTAGCAGCGAGTAAAGTTTATATTTTTGTAATTTTGGTCTCGGGAATCACGTGACACACGATTTAATTCAAATATTCGTATTAAATGAATCACTTTCTCAGTAGGCATGCCAAGTTTTTTTGACATTTTTATTTTATTGAAAAAAATAAACAATAATCAAAAAACAGCGCTCACTTTCTGCAGTTAAACTTGTAAAACAAAAATGATTTCCCATCACGATTGGGAAACTGTGAAACATTTCATTCATTTTGTTTTATGTCCAGATCCAAACCAGCAAAACATTTGATAAAAATTGTTTTGTTTAGTAAATGTTTTAGAAATATTTATAAAACATGGAGGTATATAATTGTTTATCAAGTGTTTGGCATACCTTTATAAAAAGAAAATAACACGGAATACGAAAAAATCAATTGATTTTTGGTGTTTCATTTTTTTGTCTGGCAACGTGATTAGGTAGCTATCGTTTTCAGGCACACCAACATTTAAAAATGAAACAAGCCATCTAGTGGGAAATAGTAGAAATAATTTTCAGATCATGATTCGTGATCTCGATGAGAAGCGGGATCATGTGCTGTTGTTGTAAGTGTATATAAATCGATGATCTATATGGATCATAGCTGATAATAAAAAACAGCTACTAACACTGTCCGGATACTAGTGCCTCTACCCTATATAAAAGTAAAAAGCAGAGACAATACTGAGACCACCAACTCCGACCGATTTCCCGTTACTTAGCCTACAAGCTATATTTTTATGGGGTGGCAAATGCTAAGTGCGCTTGTATTGTTACATAGAAATTCGTATTGACAAATGTCACGTAACTTCAAAAATTCCGACTCACCAACACGCTCGCACCTTGCATATGCCACTTCCGCTGTGGGCAAAGTTGCTGACAGCGTTCATAGAATTTTATCCGTTAAATTTGAAATTATTCGTTACGTGTGCATAATATTTTTTTTAAGGAATAAGTGGAGATTTGCTTAAAATATATATGAAAAATGAACAATGCAGATTATTTGAAGTAAAATAGAAATATATTGAGCAAATTTTCGTCAGTTTTCTAAGAAAAATTTACGCATGAAATCGAAGTTAATGATATTCAAAAGCGCTAAATACGCAACCATGTTTGTCATAATAAGTTTTTAGTATATAGAACATCTCATTTAGCTAGTTTTATTAACCAAAGAAATCAAATTTGTCGCCTTTTAACAACATATAATTACTAACCAATGGCATTCAGTAATGTAAAAATGTGGAATTCCCGAACTCTAGCACATTTCCCCACGGTTGTCGAGGTTGGCAGCATTTATTTTTGTATTTTTTGTATGTTTTTGCATGTCACACGGATTCTTAATTGACACAACACCGATAGGAAAACAAAATGGCGAATTTGAAAAAAAACTGAGGGGCCCAGCGGCAAGAGGATTGTGAGTTGGGGGTCTCAGTATCATTTGTCTCTGGTAAAAAGTATCAGCTTGTTCTAGGGCAAAACTTATGTTGCTAATTCGTCGCCTTTTTCATTTCCTGTAGACCCAACATGGCGAAAGGACAAGGTACTGCGTCTAGGTGTAGGTATAGCAGGCAGGAGTTCGAAAACGCTTTGATCAACACCTAATACAGGTGATTCGATTTAGGTGGAAAATGTTTAAGAAAATCGTAACAAACTTGGACATCTGCATTTATTAAATTAGCAACATATGGGAAATATGTCAATTTCTAAATCATTTTACACTTGTAACACCTTAGAAGACTCCTCTGCTGAAGGAATGATTGCATGCTTCAATGGGATATGCCTATAGCAAAATAAAAATAAAAACAAAAAACTGTTGACATACCTACCCTAGACACGAACTCTCCAACTTCACTTAGTTTTTCATTCCAAAAACACCACAGTTACAGAATTTTAAACACAGGCATTGCACTCTACAGAAGCGTTACACTATGAACAAGAAAACCAAACACAGGTACAACATTAAAAGGGATTATAACCCCAGACACAATGCCACACACAAAGGATACAGGAAACACAAATCGATACACCTGCGCCGAGTGATACCGACAAGCCATCAAATTTTACACCAACGAACGACAATACAGCATTCCGGTTAACTATTCGTATTCAGTTGAAATTGAGGGGCGCTGCCGGTTGGCAGGTGGTGATTCTGGATACTCCACAAAACACTTTACACAATTAAAACGAGAACACCGTTCGCTATTCAGTCACAAAAATTTCCAGTTTCGTTAAATTCGTTTCTTCTGTATTTTTATTCTAATTGTGCGAAAATAAAAAATGGATAGTTTCGATAGCAAGGACTTTTACGGCTTCAGCCTATCGCATGATCCGAAACTTAGAACGACGACACGGAACTATGAGTTTAAGGTGGGTTTTGTTGGATTGGCTCTTGTCAACTGAATCAACAATTTTATCTTTCGAATGCAGTTCAATTCACCAGATCATTTGGAGAGGATGATAAATCGTGTCAAAATGGACCGAGAAAGGAGTAAGCGAAGCGAGTTACTAGCTCGGAGTTGTCTGCCTCCCAGTCTTAGGAATGCAGACAAATCTTCTTTTTCCAAAGCGGAATCACCACTGCTACCTAAGGTCACAAATGTGGAAACCGAAATCAGTAGATCCGGCTCACGGAATACGGTGGTCAGCGTTATGACCAATGAAGAAATCGAAGCAATGATTTCACAGGCTTTCATTTCAAGCGACGGTATTCACGAAAACACGGGTATTTCGGTGAGTGCAGTTCCCGACCCAGAGGATAAAGTCACACCACCCAATGAGAAGGATCAACCCCCTTCCAAAGACCTGCATCGAATAGAATCCAAAGTTCCGATGGCTTCAGTCGAAATGTTATCGAATTTGCAACCACATTGGGTCGAAATAAAACCAACTCAGATAGGAAGCCGCACATTTACCCAAGAAACTACAGAATCTGATGGCGGTTCCGCTCTTAACTTGGACGGGCTAGATACCGAAGTTAATGATGACAAACTTTCCGACATAGTCTCATTTGAAAGTTGCATGTCCGAGGATTTTGCGCTAAGAAACAATGAATCAGCTCCGCTTATAGAAGCTGAATCGCCCCCGGGGAGCCTCATGTCACTGGGTATCGAGTCTCCATTAAATCGCTACGAACGTGCGGAAATGGAACGAGCTCTCGGAACAGGTGTGAGTATTGACTTGAATCTTTTAAGCAACTGAGTTTATAATGTGTGACACTGACAGTTTCCACATATACCTGAAATGAAGTTTGGCAATCTAGACAGCCAGGAAGATAGTGAACTCAGTGAATATCCCGAGGATCCAGAACAGGATGATGAAGACGATAATGAAGAGACCTTTTGTCAAGAGAATATTGAACAGCACGTATGCAAATTTAGTTTAGTCTTCTGTTCTTGTTTCCGCCATTTATGTATTTTGTTAGGTACGCAGAGTTCTCAGTTTATCCGGTGTTAATCACCCACTGCCTCTTTTAAGAGAGATTTAAAATCTCCTCAATTCAGCCGTTCGAATTTGCCATAAATTGTAGGTCCCTTCAAAAAAATGGTTGTGAGTCCTTGAAACCAACTGTTTTATTAACATTGATACATTCTGTTCGATAAAACTTTAGGTAACCAACACAGCGATATAAAACACTTGCGATACATGTTTTAAGTATCGTAGGTTAGGTTAGGTTGGGAGGGCAGTTTTGCAGCCGATGCAAATTTCACCCGGAAGCCGTGAAGGCCCATTGTGAGTACCCTGTTTGTACATGTAAGGACAGGTGGCTAACAAAACCACTTCGATCTGTTTAGGAATAGTTTTATGTCTGATAGAGGTACCCCCGCCAGGTCTTCCAAACTTTCGAAGAACCTTGCTCCCATACAGGATGAGCGGCGTTCCTGTAAAGCTGGGCAGTGGCATAGAAGATGTTCCACCGACTCTATCCTCTTCGTCTCTGCAGCTTCTGCAGAAGAAGAAGTATCGTAAGACTTAAAAGCTTTATCGCAAGTGTTTGGCACATCGCCAATATGTTACCATAAAGAAATAAGCCTCATCGAATATTAGCACGAAGATATGTCAAATGTTCAAGTTCTGTGTAGAAGAATGCTTGTTCACTTTAAAGGTTCAGCCAGTTATACGGATCAAACAACTTAAACGTCATCCTACACCAACGCCACCACCAGATGAATCACATCGTTCTTCGGTTACGCAAACCGCAACATACTCGAGACCTGCACCTAAAACCATGACAGTGCCAAAAAGTCGGCGCTCCAAGGAGAGGCCCCCTGAAACACCCCTCGACAAGAAAGTCAAAAAACAGATTGAAGTCCTGAAACTCGAGAAGATACGTATATACTCAAAAATTACGTCAATCCAGGAGAAAATCATTGAGATTCTTGGCAAGCTAAGGTAACAGACATTAAATTTTCACAACTAAAGCCTCCATTAATGCCACTTGCATAGAATGAACCTCCTTGAACTGTCGCTACCCGACGGTAATGTGGAACAAAGGCTGCGTGAGAGAAACGCCTTCGAATTTTCGGTTCGCTTCTCCCGGAACTATCTATTTCCCTTGGGAAGCATGGTAGGTCTATCCGTCTTCACTGTCTTTCAACCTAAGTCATCATTTCTTATTTATAGATTGAAGACCTGAGGGCATCCCCAGAAGAAAACTTCTGCAGCGCCACTAC
This sequence comes from Cheilosia vulpina, assembly GCA_916610125.1. Lineage (NCBI taxonomy): Eukaryota > Metazoa > Arthropoda > Insecta > Diptera > Syrphidae > Cheilosia > Cheilosia vulpina. The sequence goes on along the minus strand of OU744277.1, from coordinate 70,529,558 downwards.
AAACGAGCCATGCGTAAAAGTATGCGGCATCTATGGTCTACTCAGTCAAGCCTTGGAGTGCTATCACAAGCAACTTCGTCACTTCTTCACCGATAGTGTCCCAAAGAAGCTTGACGTACTTATAAAAATGATAACCGATGCTACGAACTTGTGTTTGGACAAGAAAATTTTCGAGAAGAAGGACACGGTTATCCAGTGTTTACTTCTACGTTGTAGTTCACTCTTGGAGTTTGTCGTCAAATTTGCAGAGGAGAAGAAAACTGCTCGAGAGGAGCTGATTTCAGTCAGATCTGCCCGAAGGGATCAGCTAAGGCTTGCTAAGGTAGGTTGTTTTAAAATATCATAGGTACATCAAAAAAGCTTCAACAAAACTGTCCATTTTTAGACATCATCCAAGTGGGACTTGCCTATGAATTTGAATAGCCTCAATATGTATGAGCCAAAAGTAGTTGCGAAAAAACCCAAGAAGACCCCGAAGAAAACCCCTAAACAGACCATGCAGTCGTTCAGCTCGAGAGCGACTTTGAAGTCGTTGAAGAAAATTGACAAACCTCCAAAACGAGATGATAAGCTTATGTTGCCAGCTCCGGACCCAGTCGACACTCAGGTGCATAAGCTGGGCAATACTGAGAGTTTGGTAAGGCTTTGTAACCAAGCTATATAACTTCAACTTAAGAGACTTAAATTGTAGCAACAGCTTACTGCTGTCCTTGACGAAGAACCTGAGGGCGAACTGCCAAAAAGTGCAATCGAAACCCTACAAGACATCACCAAAGATGAATTTCGTCAAATACTGGCGCCCATTGTTTCCAATTTGACGAGTTCGGTGAGTTTTTTTATTCAAATCTAGCCTAAAAAACAATTACACATGAACATAACCTATGCACAATATATATAAGTTTATTTCAAGAGTTTATTTAAAAATTACATAGCGTTTATGTGTTTAAACAACAAATGTACTCATACACCAGTATGTAACTAAGTTCATGTGTAAAGTATACAAAATGCATTCAAAGTATACGTAAACAGTATAAATGTATTTACCGTGCAAGTGCATTAGATTTAAATTGTATCTCCAAATATATATTACATGCATGGAATGGTTAAACGATCGCTTTCGTTCATACAAAATCAAAAGTTGAAAAATAAATACGGGTATTACATAAAAAAGAGACAGAGAAAGTAATCAGAAATCAAGAGGAAAACAAGAAGTAAAAACTAGTAAAACAGAAAAAAAAAATATTAAGAAAACAAAAAAATGTTCGAAGAGAAATATTCTTTGGAATGTCCTTGACGATTGGATTTAAGCTGCGCACTCGGTGCAAACTGGCTTGTTTTCCTCGACAGCGAAGGTACTAGCCGCAATCGGTTTCTCGCATTTCTAGAAGGGAAAGTTGTTAAAAACTGTTGCAGATAGGTTTGCAATGCCGACGAGAGTTTACCTTGCATTTGAAGCAATCCTTGTGCCATTTGACGTTGAGCGCTATTATCGCATTGTCTGTGATCGGTTTTGAGCATCCAGCGCATTTGGCCGCAAACAGTTGTTCGTAGTCCAGTTTACAGTAGGCGTGACCGTCGCGCTCGTAGAACGACGTGCCGACTAGACTCTGCTTACATGGGCCATTGCAGACGAAACACTCCTCGTGCCATGTGTGTCCTAGGGCTTTGATTGTCCTCTGAAATGAAATGAAAGGGTTGTAGGCTTTATTGAAAGTTTTAATGGATTTTTTTGGAAGCAGATAGTCCAGTCGGCTTTGGCCACAAAATCTGTATACTGTGTACAATGGGGACGTTCAAGTAGCTCGTTTAATAAGGCTGGCTTGAGGTGTCAAGTCAAGTCATTTTCCAGACCAAGCTAGTTGACTTTAGATAACTAGTTTTTTGTAATGCTCCCATTTATAGCGTTCACCTTTCAATTTACAATTGAATATAGCCTTAACGTACTATATTCGGTCCGTTCCCGTACTTTTATCTGTCAAATTCATAAAATATCAAGTTTCGATGAAGGTAACGACGATTTTCTCTTACGAAAGGTTAAATTATGTTTATAGGTACCTAAAATTTTTGCGAAGATTTGAAACAACAAATTTACAAAAATGTAGATAAGCTTCCGATGAGGGGGCTCATCCTGGGAAGTTTGTTTTTTATACTACAGTCTCTCTTCGCCCAGATTTAGCAAAATAATTGGCGGAACAGGTCCGTATGGACCCAAGCCTAGCTTCTCACAACCATTCGTCTTGTGTGAGTTTTTATTTTTGGGACGAATGGAAGGGATCTACAATTTTATGCCGAGTCCAAACGGCCAATTGAGAAGCTCTTTCATGACAGTTATACTCTCGGATGTATTATAAAATTTCACAAAGTTTGTTATGAATAGGAATGGACTTGCGGGTAAATAAGAAATCGCGGTTGACGATAAGGTCGAAACCTATAAAAAATATATCGTCAGCTGAGAGCAGAAGCGGAAAATTTTCCTACAAGCTGCCTGAAGGGTTTTTTTCTGTTAATTTAAGTAATTGCCCCCGCAGACATACTTCGAAAATCCAGGCTTACAGATCTTAACTCCACCGTATTTCCAACGTTTCTCAAAACTTGACCACTTTCATCAGTCTACAAAGGAAACGAATTTTTATGCGGCCATCATTCACACGTACTCACAGATCGCAGCCAGGAAAGTTCAGAGCGGACGTGAGAGGAATTTTTTCAAAATTTTCGGGGAAACTTGGGTAAGTTCACGGAAGCTGACAGTCTATTTTATAAGTCTTTGGGTGAATTGATTGATTTTCAAGAAGCTCTTTTCAAATGTCTTTTTCGGTTACTAGCAGGTCTCAATATATTTATGGAGACCGAACTAGGTGATGCTGTCAGGCTATTTTCTTTATCACTATGATCATATTTAGGACACTGGCGACAAAGAGTCTTTCCTGCGACAGGCTTTAAGTTCAACTTTGATACTAAATAGATCCATCCTATTAAAAAGTTCGATTTTGTTATTTTTTTTTTGTAATTTTGGCAGCTTAGTAGCTTTCACGCGTGTATGTTAGCTTATTGAACTATGAACGAGGGGCGGTCTAAGGTTCAATTTACGTCTTATTCCACTGCACCGCAAAAGTCTGACCAGCATCCCAGAGCAGGAACATAAAGCTGTCCTGAGATTTCGTCAATTTGTCCTAAAAATTCAAATTCACACAAACAACATGCTAGACTAAGGCCGCATATGGACCTATTACCTGTTTTATGTAGCTACTTTAGCTTTTTAGGCTGTCGAATTGTAGGCCAAGATAACGAGCATAGCTATAACGAAGCAAGCACTTAAATTGATGAGGCGTATGCGAGTCCATCACGACTGTCAAATTGGAGATCCGTTCGGAGAAAGTCTCCGATTAAAGCTTTTGAACGTCCGGTTTTATACGTGTTGCAGACATGAAGTCGTAGGTATGTCACATCATCTGGCCATACATACATCTTAAGTAGAATTGTGGAGGGTTTTCTCCTAAGGGCCATATAGTCTTCTTATACGATATCACCTGGTTAAGGCAATGTCTTTCATCAGGTGCATTGAATTAAAATTGTATTAACTTTTACTTCAATTGGACTTCAAGTCTAATGTAAAAGATATTTTCTAAGTCAATAAATGTAAATGTAAATGCAACTTCGTCTACAGTTACATGTTCCTTTCTTTCCGTATCATTGCTTAAATGGATTCGATTTACCAAATTCGAGACCAACAAGTATGTTATTTGCTCTATGGTGATGACTTAACCACCCTTTGGTCTTTCCAGGCTGAATTTTAGCGCACAAACGAAAGTTTTAAGGTTTTTAGTCGCATGTGCTGAAGTGAAGATGGTCTCCAAAATGCCTATTCAATGCACTCTGCATTTCAGTGAAATCCCTATAAAAAATGTTCAAGTTTATTGGGACCTTATCCACGAGCCACGATCACTTTTACTGTATAATTGTTCAAACTATACGTTAATTTTGAGACAGCTGAATCAATCAGTCATCAGAAGAATCGAATTTGATATCAAAGCTGAGTTATCGGGCCTTAAATTCGTGTTTATTTGTTCAATTTCACTCATAACCTGTAATAGATCATGAGATTTTGAGTTCTGACCGATAAAATCGCATATACAAGCTGCTAAAATAAGATTCCTTCCTAAAATTGTCTGACTCACAGTGATGTAACCACGTATAGCTATATAGCTATTCAAAGCTTTAGGTGAGTTACCCATTCATGGACGGGACATTTCAAAATGAAAGACCGAATGAATTCGGTTCAGCTAAACGTGTCTCGAAGTAGCTCCCACTGTACTATTAACGAACTTTTCATGAACTTTTCATCAGATTTTCATCGCACGGCCCGAAAAAGCACGCAAACAGACACACTTCAAGTTCGGTCCGAAATTGAATCACCCCTACCGTAAACGGTATTTCCCCCGGAATGTTTTCTATTCAGCATTGATGACAAGGGAAATATTTGCATGGAAATTTACTCACGATATATGCATTTATATCTGAGAAATTCCAATGTACCTTTCTATTTAGCTAATTTCTAAAAAATAATATTCACATCCATCACATGAAGCCCACAATGTCGAGCCTACTGAAATTAGCTGCTAAAGTATAATAGTTTCATTGTCAACATCATGTTTTCATTAGTCACTCAAGCGTCAAGTCCAACAACTGGAAGGGCAGCGTGATCTGTTGCTTATTTCATCACAACACAAGATCACGCCTAAGTTGTAAACTTTTGTGGGCGCTAATTTGACCCTTGCTTGTTGTTCAAGCACCAGAAACAAGTTCCCCACCTCAGCCTGACACTGAATTTAAACAATTAATTATCAAATATTAAGTTCTTGACTCACAACACCACTGGATACGCGCACGCACTCCAACCGTAGGCGGTGTGCTCCGCAACCAGAATTTGACCAACATTCTATTGACCGCAATCACACGGTCGCAATCGCAATACCTGTTTCTGTTTAAACGCAAATCTACACAGATGCGTACAACAGATTTAACCAAATTTTACGCCTTTACAACTTCAGCCCACCATATTTTCAAACAAAAAAATAGAAAATAGGTCCATCTTCCCACGTCCAAGTCGCCCATCCAAATTTGGCATTCAGCCAGAAACACGTCTTGTGCGCTTCGGTCGGTCGGTCGCCAATCCGTCTGACTTACTTCGGTTTCGGGATAATTGAAAATCAAAGAAATTTCTTTGCGTGCCATCAACTTAATTGGTGGGGCACTTGAGGTTAGCTGTAGCATTGCAAGCCATCAACATCAAGTGGGTTCTGCTAACTGTGATGTCATCGTAGACTCAAAACTGTCAGCTAAAAACAAATCGTAATTCGAGTGTTCGAATAGCGAGCGTGGAGAAACTTGGGTAAAACATGCGAAAACCATCTCTCTGATGGACCGCTGTGAGTCTGAGTCAGTTGTAAAAATACCCGCGTTCCACCTCCAGCTACACCATGCTCGAGTGATTTATGGTTCATGTCAGAGCGAGACTCTTGCAACTTGGAAGAGCCTGAATTTGAATAGTGAACGACATGAGAGTATGTTCCTCTAGGTTTATAGAGGTGTGCATCTTGAAAGATTCAGCGCAAAATTTTAAATTGGGCGTGGGTGAGAGGGGAGTCTCTACAGCAGCAGCTCGTGAATCTCTAATTACTAAGAACACAGTCGATTCAAATGCTAATTGCATGCTGCCGCTGAGCGATCGATGATGAGACTTCGGTTAAGAGCTGCCAGCGAACGGGGGAGTTTCGAGTATTCAGTTTAATTCAGTTGAGTTGCGTTTAATTGGCACCGATTGGATACTGTTTTTATTTACTCTAAGATTATGTAAGATAGCCGCAACAAGTAGGAGTTGCGTTATGGAAATAGAAACGCCGTGGTTGGAGGTAGCGGCGGCTTGTTCCAATTAACTATATTTCTTGGGAGAGCTATTTATAACTTTGAAATTATGTCATTTATTTGTCGATAGAGCTGTGTGTTCTGAAGCTGGGCCTCAAGTTTGAGGTCGATAGGTACTTCACTTATGCGCGGAATACTCGTGCTTTTGTGTGACCAAGTATCGCTTGCACTCTCACCGCAGAGCTCTCTACGTTGGCAAGTAGTTGAACAGATACGCAGCTAGGATGCGGGAAAATAACATTTATTTCGCTTTATAAGTATTTTGCATGTTTTTGTTTTTTTTTTGTTCTAAACGAAAATGTCCCATCTGTGCTGTGGGAAAGTTTCGATGGTTTTTGATTATCGGTCCTAGCGAGGTATTCGTCGGAACGGAAAATTCTCGCAGCGCATACTCTGTCGGAACCTCAAATCACAATCGAGGTATCAGTTTTCGGGAAAAACTAATTGAAATGCGATGACGCATTGATTTCGTGTCCTCGTATTGTTTGGTGCTTGTTTTTTCGCTTGATTTTCCACTGGAAACAAATTGAAGCAATATATAAAAATCAAAAATCCGTTGCTATATTTTTTTATTATTGCTCACATTTATTAACACTTCACTGCAAATCGTAAATAAATTCCGCGACTGATTGCTGTCGGAGGATATAAGAAACAATTCTTATGAAACTGTCAAAACTGTCACTCAAAAACAAACTTGATCGCACTGAAACGCAAAACGCTGCAGTGCGTGACATTTGTATCGGAACAATACTCCAAACAGCTGTTGGGGAGAATATCTCGCTACAAAAATCCTCCGAATCGTATCAAATCGGAGAATTTTCCGTTCCGACGCATACCGCGGTAGGGCCGTATTTGTCAAATTTGTATTCGACTTCTTCAAAGGGGTGAAGTTCAAGGATCTTCACTGTATGTAAGAAAACCAATCGGATCTGTTAAGGAACCTTCTACATATAAATTCTGTGAGATAGTTTCAGTAGATTGTGCAAGCTATCGAGAAACTCTCCATGCAAAAGAAACCGGCCTTTTTGAAGGGTTGGGCTGTGGCAAAAGAGGTGTTCGCTTCTACAGAAGTCATTTGTTTAGACGCCCAGTCTTCAATGGAGCTAAAAGGGGGTTGAAATTTTCTGTCACTAATAGCATGTCTAGTTCGAAACCAGGCACAGCTGAAGCAGTCCAAGCATCTTTCTAAAATGGGTAGACCTTTGGCTATAAAAGGCTAGTTAAAAAAATTGTGAGAGCTTTCATAAAATACTAGGCCAACGCATGTTAAAAAAAATTGTTTAAAAAAACGTGTAGGCCTAGGCCTAGCATCTCGCAACCATTCGTTTTGTGTGGGTTTTTCGTTTTTGGGACGAGAAAGAGATCTACAATTTTATGCCGAGTTCAAACGGCCAATTGAGAAGCTCTTTGATGACAATTATAGGTTAGGTTAGGTTGGGAGGGCAGTTTTGCAGCCGATGCAAATTTCACCCGGAAGCCGTGAAGGCCCATTGTGAGTACCCTGTTTGTACATGTAAGGACATGTGGCTAACAAAACCACTTCGATCTGTTTAGGAATAGTTTTATGTCTGATAGAGGTACCCCCCAAACTTTCGAAGAACCTTGCTCCCATACAGGATGAGCGGCGTTCCTCTAAAGCTGGGCAGTGGCATAGAAGATGTTCCACCGACTCTATTTCCTCTTCGTCTCTGCAGCTTCTGCAGAAGTCATTTGCAAAAAGTCCCAGCCTTTTAGCCATGTTTCCTATGGTGCAGTGTCCGGTTAAAACCCCGACGAGCATCCGGATCTGACTTCTATTAAGGAAGTTTGATCTTTTGGTGTCAGTCACAGGCCACAGACTTCGGGTTATGACGCAACTGATGGTGTTACTCCATTGTTCCTTAGCCAGTTGTGCGGTGACGCCTTCAATAAAAGTCTTAGCAGTGTTGAAAGGCGGTAGCACCTCTCCGTCCGCTAGTTGAGGGTTCATGTCAGAGCCGTATCTGGCCAATTGGTCCGCTTTTTCGTTCCCTTCAACCCCAACGTGTCCCGGAACCCAGCAGAGTAGAACCGAGTGATGACGTATAGCCCTGAGCGACAAGAGGCAATCTGAAACACATTTCGCATTAACAAGGTTAGAGCCGATAGCTTTAAGTGCCGCTTGACTATCCACACAGATGGTTATTTCCATTGCTGGTAGTCCCATCGATAAGATAGTCTGTGCTGCTTTCTTAACCGCATAGATCTTAGCTTGAAAGACACTACAGTGATCAGTCAGTCGAAACGACTGGCTAATAGCAAGTCTTTCTGAGAATACGCCGGCTCCTGTACCATTTTCTGTTTTTGAACCATTCGTATAGACGGATATACCTTTAATGATGGTACTGGGTGAGTTCCAGTCCTGTCTTTTGGGTATAGTGATTCTGAAATTTTTCTCGAAGTCATATCTGGGTTTCTCGTAATCGGTGAGTGACATGAGTCCCTTCCGATCAAAGATTTCAAGTATGCTTGAGTGTCCGCAGTAACCAGGCTTCCAAGTTTTGTTCTCTCTTAATCTGAGAGCCGCTTTGGCTGCGACGTTCTTAGTGAATAGCTCAATGTTTAGCAGGTTCAATAGCGTTTCCAGACCTAGTTGTCGTGTGGATTTAATTGCGCCTGTTATACCCAAACAAGCAATTCTCTGCACCTTGTTCAGGTTCTTAAGATAGGATTTGGTTTTAACCGCCTCCCACCAAACAACCGTAGTTGATGACAGTTATAGTCTCGGATGTTTGTCAGACGTTCGCGAGAGATGACACAGTGGGAAAAACCTTAAGATATAATTTGTGTTTTTCCGGGGATCAAACCAGGGGTCCCTCGCTTAATACTCCAACACACTAAGCACTAAACCCATGGAAGACCTGTTGAACCAGTTTTAATTAAAAAATCAAAAGGAAGAACCACGAAAAGCACGTAAATTTTCTTCTAACTAGCCCTCTACAAACCTCAAGTGGCTTGTTTCTATTGGACAAGTGCTTAAAGAAAGATTTTCCCAGGAATTTTCTGAGGTTTCGGGATCCGCCCCAATTTTTACATAGATTGTTATAGGCAACTGACCTGGCTGTGGTTTTCGGGGCTGATTTGATAAAATTATGAGATATTCTCGTAGGTACCGTGGGGTGTTGATCTTCCCCAGCTTTAGGTACGAAGGGAAGCTCTACTACCTTTTAGCTCAATTTCAGGCAGCTATTTGAATATTGCTTGGAGACATATAAATAAATTCGTTATTGGCTGCTTTAATACCATCCGTCTGACTTGTAGGATTGAAAACTTTTTAAAGCTATTCCTATTAAGTGTTTGTTAGTATAATCCACAATGCTTACCAGTTAGTCATCCGAAGGTAGAACGGGACAGTAATTGGGTTCAATTGCTGACTTTATATATTTTAGCTATACCTACTCCCAAAGTGAGTCTTCCAGAAGCATTTGGTTTCAGTGGGCCAACAGTTGTCGTTCCTCAATAAGTTACTAATGCTAAAAACTGGGTCTTCCCTTGCCCAGCCGCCTCCGTGATGATTTGATGTTGCCCTAGGTTGTTATTCAAGTTGATCTTGCTTGTTTTTTATATGAAAGCTAATTAAATCCCCACTGATTTAATATATGGGTTAGTTTTTGCTTGCCAGTATATGGTGGGCTTATTTATTTGAAATACCTCGATGGCTTAATGAAACTCCCCCAGCAAGTTGGTAAATATGCGCTCATTTGACAGTTGCTAAAGCTTCACTTAGAGCATCATTTGGAATCATTGCAAATATTTCTGTTGTGAAAACTAGTTCAAAATGAACATATTCCAAAAAGTTTCTTCCACCTCCTCCTGCACTTACGATGTCATCTAAAGCGGTGCGCAATTTCTCGGTAAACCGTTTTTTAAATAAAAATTGGTCAAGCAATTAACCATTTGCCGAAGTCATCTCGTTGCTAATAAAAATTTTCTCAATATGGACCGACAAAGCGCGATTAATGGCGCTGATTGAATTGACTAAGACTCACCTCTGTAATTGGCTGCTTGCATGCAAAACATGTTCCCGAATATTTTTTGATGAAACATTCTGTGCAAACTGGTTCGCCTTCGTGTATGTTGAAAGTGGACTCCACAATCGGTGTGCTACACTCGCGGCAGGCAAAATGTTCGGGATGCCAGGACTTTCCCAGCGCGGTGACAATCCTCTGAGAGATGGTCTCATTGCATTTGTGACAAACTGCGTCCGACTGAAATAAAAACGAACCTTAATTAATTATTGTGACTCAGTTGGGAATTTGTTAGCGAATTTAAGAAGGACAGTGTGTTTTCAAAGGTGGGCACATTTTTTTTCCTGTTGGAGGTCATTGCGACTGGTATGGCGTAGTTTTAATCTCAATAAAAAGTCACGAATAGTCTCATTATGATTGCAACAATGGGGTGGCATGAAAAGCACCTCCATTGACCGTACTTGATGGCAAGCGTGAGTTGGGGGTGGGCTTGTTTTTATTAGGCATGTGTCCTGATGTCGATGTGCTTTGTTTTAATTGCATTGCTCATTAATATGTACGCGACTTGAATTTTTTTTTTTTCAAAAGAATGTTTTGCATTTAGCTTTTCGTTTTCTGCTGTTGCTGTTACTTGCTGTAGCGGAATTCGTGTCCCGTAATTTGTTTCAGATTGTGTCATATACTCGTATGATTGACGGTCTCATGAGGGACCATAAAAGGAGCGCAATACTGCGAACACAATGGGTATTTGTTTTGTGTGCTCAACCTCATAAACGTCCCGTGAATTCCAAAGGAGGTGTGTAACGCAACGGTAGGTATGTGAGGCTATTTTGAATACCAGTTGCATTCTATGCCAAGCACACCAATTTATCAAACGGCTATACGAACAATGCTATTGTTGGATGGGTTATTTTTATTCAGTATTCAAATCCAAATATTCAAATCGATCTTGGAGTGAAGGGTGTTTGTTTTATATTAAAGAAATTTTGAAGAATCGTGTGCTTATTTAAATGTCAAACATACAGTAGTGGGCTTTGCATAAATCCGATGCAAAATTTGCATGGAAATGATCGTAGTAAGGACTATTCCGATCCGTCCCAGGAAATAATTATAAATAGCCGTCTATATACAAGGTGGCGCAAAAGTAATAAGCAAAAGTAATCCTCCTATTAGAAAATGGTATAAATTTTGCGATTGGCCCTTAATGTCAGTTCTGTTTTGACATTTGTGTAGTAAACACATGCGAAATACACGTTAATAAACAATGTTACGCTACACTGCTCCAGAACGCGGAATATTGGTGACTATTTATTTGAGCAATAATCGGTCGGTGACTTTGGCACAACGTGAATTTCGTCGCAGATTTCCTAGCCGTCCAACGCCTACTGGTGAAACACTGCGACGTTTAGCCGCTCGCCTCGAAGAGACTGGCATAACACGAGACGATGGCAAGAGTGGCGGGCCCCGGAGCGCCCGTTGTGCCGAGAATATCGCCTCTGTTGACGCAGCCATTTTTTTTTCGAGAACGCCGCTGGTCAAACGACAACAGTGAACGGTGCGCGCTATAGGCCCATGTTTACCGATTTTTTTCTACCGCAATTGCACGATTTAGGACTGGAGGACATGTGGTTCCAACAGGACGGAGCTACGACACACACTGCGCGAGCCACAACCGATATTCTGAAAGCGGTGTTCCCGTGTCGTTTTTGGCGATTTGCACTAGCCCGCAAGATCGCCTGATTTGACCGCTCCAGACTTCTTTTTGTGGGGCTTTTTGAAGTCGCGGGTTTATGTCAACAAGCCTCAGACTCTTGCAGCTCTTAAAGACAATATCCGTCAAGAATGTGAGGACCTATCGCCGGAAGTTTTGGCCAAAGTGATGGAAAATGCCATAAAAAGGGCTCAAATGACAATCAACTGTGGCGGCGGCCATTTACATGACATCATATTCTCGACTTGATGTAAAAAAAATTAAAAGACCAAATAAAAATAATCCACAAGAAGAATCAAAGTTTTACATTTTTTTTTTTAAATTACAGCGAAAAAACATCGGAAGGTTATTTTTGCGCCACCTTGTATATATGAATGACTTAAGGAAGCCACATTTTATGCCACAAGATCATTAGGCTATCCAGAAGTACTTGGACCTGAGCTTGGCTTCAGTGTTTCACTTGCGGTAGCTGTAACTACTAAGTAGTCGTTACTCGCAGGTATTTATTCACAATGGTAAAGTGCGAAAGCTATTTTTCTGTTCCTTTCCTTTTTCTTTTCGAAAAAAAACCTAATCTTTGATTTGAATCGCTCAAGTTTACCCTTAGATCCCATCATGAAGTCGACTAAAGCCTAAGAATGTTGCTTGCATTCAAGTTAAGTTTCTTTACTTAATTCCCTCAAATATATAGAAAATTAATCCAAGCATTTTAACCCAGTATGCATTTTGGGAAAAATTTTGAAATTGTTTTTCTTTCACTTTGAATCTCACCAACGTTTTTTTTTAGAAAGCGTTTACTACCCTGTACCTACCTTTTCGTAAATTACTTAGATGTGAATATCTAAATTATGAACTGGCACAAAATAGTCACCTGCACTTTCATTCTACTCAGGAAATTAAGCAACCACATAGTAGGAGAGTTTGTATTAATCTTCGCTGTATTTAACCTCGTACAGAGTACTAACTCAAACCATTAACAGTTACTGTAAATGTTTTGGATAAGTGAGCAAATGGAGACACTGCACCAGCAAGTCAAGGGACGTCTCTGAGAATTATCAAGAATTATCAATAATTCTCAGAGACGGGAAAAAAGTGTAAAACACTGTTGGGTACGGTACAAAAATGTTGGCTAAAAAAGGCAGCTAAAATGTTGCCAAGCTCAATGTAAGCCTATAAATTTAAATATTCGTTTCAGACTGTACGTGTAAAATTTCTGTCTAGCCTATTTTATAAAGTCAACGGCAAATCCTTTTATAAGTCTAAATTTTGACAATTTCCGGTTATAGCACTGTCAAAATTTAGAAATCCTAGAAATCCTTTTACAAATCTAAATTTCCACAGTTGTTATCAACGACATTGCTAACCGGCAATTTTCAAAATTTAGATTCATAAAAGAATTTCAAAAAGAACTGTTTTTTGTTAAAGTAACCTTTAATTGGCTGCAGCTGCAAAGGAGGATATCCTTTGAAAATTATTCCTGGCTACGCCTTTGGGCCTCATAAATTGTTGACAAATTATGATTGGGCTCATTCAAAAATCTAGATATCATAACGTCCCTTTAAAAGCAAAGTGACATAAGTCGAAATACACAGTTTAACATAAAAGCCATTTAAATTTGTTGTGGTACAAAAAATATAATTTCTTTTTGAATTTAAATAAAAACTTAAAAGTTGTTTATTTCAAAAATTATTGTTTTTTTTTTCTTTCAGTTCGTTTAATAAAACTTAAAAAAAAACAACAATTGAAAAATAGCATTTCTTCCTTGTGTCATTTAGCAAAAAAAAACGACAAAAATATTGTAATAATTTTTAATAAAGTTATTTTGTGTCGTTTCGTTCGTCAATATAAGAGATGTAAATATGAGGATTTGCCTCAAAAAAAAGTATATTTTTTCAACATTTTCTGAATACTTAACTGGAAATGCCCAAATTTTGACTAATGTCACTTTGCTTTTAAAGCGTAGATAAGTCGACTAGATGTAACATGAACGCAAAAACCAGATTGGTTGGGAAAGTCACTTTTCCTACGTCAGGTACTTAGTACTCTGTCAAGAATTTTTTGACTAGATTCGTCGGTTAACCCTCCATAAATGTCAACTGGAGCAGCTGTTCACATAGCTAGGCTAGTTCTGGACCAACCATTTAATTTTATTTATTTAGGCTGCGGGAAGAGATTCTAGTACTATATGTAATAGAAAGAAGCCAACTTAATAGTTATCATTTCCTTTAAATATTTCATAAAATTCCTATCTGTAAAAGCAGAATCCTGTCCTTTGAGACTTTGTATGCCACTTTTTGTGCCTAGCTTTGATACATTTTATTACTTTATCTTGTTCTAAATATGTGAACAAATTTATAAAATGTCCTGTGAACTATTAAACTAAATACGACCAACTTAAGCTACTTTAAACTTTGAAATTCTGAAGTTTTGGTGTGGGTATCCACTTGCATCGAAACATATTAGACCTAGCACCAAATGAGTACAATTTCATTAACCAATAAATAAAAATATTACTGCTGCCACCCGGTATCTATTTCGCCACAAAGGCACTTTATTGACAGAAACAACCGGCTTATTTCAACGGTTTACAGATTCATAATCTGCAATAGAGTGAACTAAATAATAATATTATTTGGGTATACGAGTACCTACGTGCTAAAAATGGAAAGTTCAGCGGTGGTTGGTTATATAATTGCTAAAGGGCTTCAATGGTGAACGAAATCGTTATTTCCTTTTTGTCATTTTAAGGATTTTGTTTTTATTTTCGACCTAAAACAAAAAATAAAACAAATACCTAACCAGATTCAATAGCCAAAATGTTTGTCTGGAAAACAATCGGCGCCTGCAAACATTGTTAAACGAATGTTTGCAGTTTTAAAATGAACCCGATGATAGATATCCACATACCGACATTATTTAAATAGCAATATGAAGTAGAAAAAACGTTAAGCGAAATTCACCATTTAAACACTTAAGAATAAAGTCAAAATTCAAATGAGAACATGAAAGGTGTTAAGTCACGACGGACAGCCTCGCCGCGCCAGCTTCATCCACTTAAACGTCGAGCGTAAACTTCTGTTTACAACAATGGAAAATAAAATAAATAAAAAAAACATCACCTACTTATTTTGTGTAATAAATCGCCTGATGACCTACGCGAATTACTTATTCTTGAAATGATTATTACGACCGCGCAATGAGATAATCTGAATTCTTGCTTTCATTAAAACAATAAACACTCTTAGTCCCACATTATTTTTAAAAGAAACATGTCTCGGTGGATTAATGTCTTTAAAATTGCATCGAAATGACTCAGTAATTACCAAAATAGAATGTATACATACACATTGCCCGATAATTCGTAAATATTGCGCAACAACAACGCAGCGGCTCTCGTGTGATATTCCATTTTAATGGTCATTCCGGCGATGCTCTGAAATTTCAGAATTAATGTCAATTAACTGTCAGAATTGAAGGCCACGTCGAAGGGAATTCAATTCAGTAAAATGTAGGGGAGATCTCTAAATTTTGGAAGTAAAACGGTCTAGGAATGTCGGAAATTGATTTTGAGGTTATTAGGTCAGCAGGAGTTTTTGTTTCCAAATTAAAACAAATCACTATTAATCTGTTAAAATATGAACGCGTTTTGGATTTATTTTCGGACTTAATTTGTTCGAACAAATGTAGGTGTACGTATCATTTACCAAAGCTAACCTATTCAACTGCATGTGATGGGCCGTTTTTTTTCCTATTGAGGCAATTAAATGAATTTTGTTTTGATGATCTCAGTTTTGTATCTGAGCGTCAGATGAGATGAACATTATTCAACCAAAGAAAATAAAAACATAGCAAGAAGAGAAGGAGGAATAAGTCGTAACTGGTTAGTCTGCTATGAAGAATGCCCCTTAGAGCGATAAAAGCGTTTGTTTTTCGACTTTTAATTTAATTAACTGATTAATAGCGCATTCGTTCATTATTGTTCTCTTCACGGACGATTGAAAACTGAATAAATATTAAGGAAAAACGACACCGACGATCTGTTTAATTCTAAGCAAGGAAATACATCTAAGGTGAGTCTTTTTGAAGTGTAGTACTTAAGCTACTTAAAGTGAATTGGGAATTTTGTTGAGAAATGTAAAAAAGGAAACAGTGAGTTAAAATTTTAAGAACAGTGTCATCAATTGCCCTTCAGAACGATCAACTATGAGTTCGAGGGTGGTATAAATGAATTAGTTTTTGTTTTCTATTTAAAATCGACATGGACGTATAGGTAAAGCCTGTTTACGGATAAGTCAACTGTTTGACATTTTATTAAGAAATATTTTACTAAAGAAAAACTATAATTTACGCGGATAAGAAAGTAATTTAACGAGTTTATTACCAGAAACCACAGATCGAAGTTGATGAAGACTGTCTCCAATAAACATATTAAATTTCTGGTTTAATTTATGTCAGGTGACTACTGAGTAAAAAAGTTTAGTTACTAAATAGCACAGCAAAAATGTCAACCGCAATGGACTTGGTGTTGCTTGCACAGTTTTGTCGCTTTCTCATTCGACTTTTAAGTCGGCAACACTGTTTTATTGCATTTGCAAAAATATTGTGACAGTTAATGGTGGGCGCTTTTGACGGTGAAGCGTGGTGCAATGTTGCCATCTTGGCAGCAGAAAAAAAGAAATTTATTTGCAAGAATAATAAATACACAACTATTCAAACAAATACAGTCTGGCCTTACTAATAATCATTTTTAATATTCGTACTAAATATTTTGTAGGTCATTGTGACCTTCATGCAAAATTTCGCCATTGTGAGTTCGTAAAATCTAGCCTGGATTAATATGAATATGATTATGAGAACCGCGCATAGACTTTGTAGACAAATTGTTGTTCTTTCGAACAGTACCTATTATTTTTTCTTATTAAGTGTTGCCACTTCTTATTCTACTGCAAAATTTTGATGAAGCCGTGGAATTCAATGTCTGGAGGTTGGACGGTAGTAGTCGACAAGTTTCACTCTATTTTCAATGATCTTCTGATTGAGCTAGGAACTACTCCATTTTTTTACTGCAGCCCTGCTTTATATAGGCGATTTATCGCATCTGTTTCTGACAACTTTTAAAAAAGCAGGGGCTTGGCGGGTTACCGATTTACATTAATTGAGACGTTTCTGTTGACTCCTTGGCATTTCGATGCTGTCTGCAATTTTGAATAGAAGAGAAAAGGCGATCAGGCAAATGTTTTGGCAACACGTTGCCTGTTCGACATTAAATATTCTTTCAACAGTTCTCTGTTGTTGTAGCGTCTATCAGAGCATGTATAGACGTACATTGGCTGCAACTATCCACACAGACCGGCCCAAGTCTAAAATTCTTGCCCGGAATGTTCGAAATCATTCGGTGTTATCGATTATCAGTTATTTGTTTCATATAACGACGGGGAAATATGTCTTACAAACATTTTGTTCGTGTTCTTTTGTATGCCATACAAGGTAATACATGCTATACAAGGTCAACATAATTATTTGTGTTCCCCAGGTAACAGGGGGCTATGCTATTTTAAGAAACCGTAACCTAGAACCCACGAATTTTATTTTCTTTTTGTTTTGTTAATTCTAAACAAACATCGTGCTTCCATTAGCCTTACAGGAAGCATCATTACCGACGGCTTACTCAAGCAGCTCAAAACTTCATCAAAATCGAGTAAACTTTGAATAATTTACCACTTCATTTAATTATATTCACACTTAACTGTATCTCTCTGATATCATTCACAAACAGCTAATTGACAGTCAAATGAAGGGTGGACGATTATCCACTCACTTAAATCCAACTAGACCACATCATCATCGTCCACACATAGATGTCGAGGATTATACGGATATAATACGAATATGTGTTCTACTATTATGTCATCTCGGCACTAAAGCCATTCCCATAGCCCGTCTGGTTGTCTAGTCAATTATTTTAATTTATACAGTGAGGTTGTGAGTGAGTGAATGTTTTATTTTTTTACTTAAACCGCTGTGTATAAACTTTCCAACCCCAAGAATAATACCAAACACAAAAATTATCAAATTCATGGATTTTTTTTTTTTTGAGATTCATGACTCATGACGTCTGCAAGCGAAATACTAAGGCTACGCGTGGGCTCCATCTCCATATAGTGTTAGCCAAAGAGTAAGTCATTGAAGTGCCATTTTTACTTTTTGCTTCAACAGGATGACGGAAAAACATGTTTTCTTGGGTGGGTTAATGACATTTCTGTCAAACGAATTTAGGGTGAATTCCAACACGTCCAGCGTTAGATAAATGAGGGGAGGGGCCGGAATTTTTGTAATTTGCACCGTTTATTATAAAAAAAACGCACTAGAACTTTGTTTAAGATAGCGAAAATCATATCTCATGTCAGAATGACGCTGTACATACAACATACGATTGGAAAACTCCCAAAGCGACAAATGGAAATGAATGCGTGTAGGTTTTCGATTTCGAAGACATCTGCGGTTAATAATATAATGTTGGTCTGTGAAAAGTCCCTAACACATTAAATTATTCACTTTGAACAAGTTTAGAAAAAAACAAAAAACAATTTGTGCCTTTTGTGCGTAAAGTGCTGGTAAACCGATATGATTTTGACAGGTGTTACAGCAGATACTCGTATTATTGAATATTCACTATTGTGAGCATAGACTAACACAAATCGGAATGTTATGTAGGTCGATTGTATGTTCACGAAATGATGAATCGATTTTGTGGCCGTAGTTACAATTGTTATGGTTTTGGTAAATTATTCAACGCATTTGCGTGGGCCCATTATTTTCCATTTTCTATGTACCATTTGTTATTAAAAATGCGCACTAGATTTATGCCATAAATGTTATATGAATATGTTTCCCAATACAAGGGAGCTGTCAAAACACAAAACATCAAAAACGTTCATTAACGCTTTGTCCCAATTTTTGGTAAAATGATAAATGTCAAAATTATGAATGTCAGCAAGACAGAAACAAAACCAATCATATGCGAAATATGATTGACATATTTTTGTCCTCAGATTTTAAATGGAATCTTAAAGTTATTTCGGAAAAGCTTAGAGTACCAATTATACGAACCTATTTATTTAGTTATTTATACCGCTACTGAGTGCAAATAAAAAGTATAGGTGTCAACACAATTTATAAGCATCATTAAATTCAAGTGAACACCAAAAAGACTGATTGACAGTTATTCACAACGAACTGTTCGTTCAACTTATTCATCATTTGAGCACGAAACTTTTTTATCATTTTTCCTGTAGATACCTACATGTCTAGACCTTTTCTTTATACAATCATAATCCATTCTCGCCTAATAATTAGTTCCACACACGTTCTGAACCATTCAATTATAGTTTCAGTAATTATTCGCGTTCCATATTTGTGATTCATTGGCGCAAAAATGTTGGCTAAGCATATTACTCAGTCAACGATGATGACCACAGGTAAATAATTTAAAGGTCAAAACAGCAATAAATTATTTCGGTCAACAGGCGTTTCTACACATCTTATATCGATTTAACTTTAGAGTTTAATATTTGTTACGCCATGCACATGGTTACCTAATATTTGCTTTACTCAGATTGAAGCCGCTGATCATGATCAGACATCTGTCTGAAAGATAAATACCAAAAAGGAAAAGAAACTGAAACTTATCTGAGAGCTAAATGGATCGCATACATTAATATCATCTGATGCTTTGTGTTAGTAGTGTGGGAGCGGTGCTACAATATCATTTTAATAATAAATAGCTGCCAATGTAGAGGTACATAACTTTAAATCAAACAGAAAAATTCGGGCGTGTCAGTTGTTATTCGAATCAAACATTCTCGCGGCTTTCGTTTCAGCATTCTTGGTGTTGCCCACTAAAAATGCACCAAATACAAATACACCTAGTGCGTGAAACCACATTTCAAAACATGCTAAGCCGCAATTACCAACAAAAACTGTCACTGGAACTGATAAAACGTAAAAACAATAAATATATAAATATTTCTAAATATCGCCGTATATAGAAATATAAAACACAATTATTTTTTTTATTTTTCTACAATTCACCGCACAAGGTATTGTAAAGAGAAATATTTCCATTCGTCACTATGTGCAACAGCATTGATCTGGGAAACTCCCTAGTTTCTCCCACCCCCACCCATGACAGCGCGAACCACACACCAAAGAGAGCGATTGAAATGAAAACAAAAGAAGAAACTAAACAAAACATCGCGCGGTAGAAATAATAAATTTAGAGAAATGAGTTTTTATCGCGCTTTACTTTCCCAGTTCTCCTCAATCGGTACGCGCCCGATCGCCCTCACATTAACCCGCGATATCGATATACAGTTCGCGCGATGTGTGTCCACACTTAGATCATCGACAAAGTTAGCACGGTGCCGGCTACTAGAACTGGAATTGGAAAACGCGGCGATTTTGTGTTGTTAGGTTTATGGCATGGACTAAGAAGCTGGGGTCTAATTGCAAACACAATTTCTTAATGTAGCTACTTGAAGAGTCCAATAAAGCGTTGTTTTAATTGACAACTTTTTAGCTGGAAACTGTTTAAAAAAGAAACATTTGTGTATTTGCGGGAAAAAAAAAACGACGGCGGCGACGGTAATCGGCCAACGGTTACAGCAACCACCGCACTTTCGATAGTGCAATTTGAGTGATAAGATTGCATTCCGCTTGTGTGATATGAATATATTTTTTACGAGGAGGGTTTGTTCATAAGCACATTAAGAAAACTAAACAGCTTGAGGGAGACTTTGTTTAGGCTGGTTTAAGCAAAACCTTTTATTCTGGAACTTATCCCGAGAAGATTTATTGTTACAACAGAATGATGAGCATGTTAGGCCCGTGCGATAGTGACATTTAGAATCTTTGGTTAATTTTGGTTAAACTCCATTCCCATCAGTGCTGCCAAATTCACAAATTCTAAGAAGCTTGTTCTGGCAAGAGCCTAAATTCCTTCCCAATAAACATTTTTAGTTTCGACTCTAAATTTTATAACATCACCGTTATTTCCACACAAATTTCGCAATTGTGAGCTTCCGAAAATTTAAAGTCGCAACTAAAATTTGTTATTCCTATCGCGCAGTATCCCGCAATGTGGAACAATTTGAAAAAGTAGTTTTTAAAATTTTAAAAGCAACAAGCGAGGTTTTTGTACAGTTTAAGAACACTTTGGGCCTTACTAATAATCATTTTTAACCTTCATACTAAATATTTGGTAGGTCATAAAATGCAATTTTGTATAGAAAATTTCGCCATTGTGAGTTCGAAAAATTTAGCTTGGACACTAAAAATTATGTGATTAGTATGGAGGTTTATTTTACATTCACGTTCGATTTTAAAATATTCAATGGCCCTTATTTATAATAATTTTAAATCTTATATATTTTATAGGTTACAATATGCAATTTATATAGGAATTTTAGCCATTTTGAGTTAAAAAAATTTAGCCTGAAATCTAAAAATGATTTTCAGTATCACTCAATAATTTGTTCTTTTTTTTCTCTAAAAAAAAATACTTTAGCCAGACACGTTTGTTTCGTGCTAAGGCACTTGGAGCAGGTGACCACCGGCAAGAACTAACGTACAGCAAACGAGTAGCACTAACAGTAGTAGTGTGTTCTTTTGAGAAGGGTTTGGGCGGAGTTTAAAAAACAAAAAAAAAGACACATTGTATTTAAAAATAATTCCATTTTTAGATAATTTTAAAGCCGAACATTTTCGTAAAAAAAATAAAAATTACTCACAAAAATTGTTGAAAGGAAACCGCAATTCCACTTTCCGCTCTATTAAAGTATGCCAAACATTTTTAATCAAAGAAATATGTACGTTCGGATACATAGTTTATTTAAACCGGCCCTTTTTTGGATTTTCTTGACTAGATTCTTGACTAGATTTTTCGGCTTCCCCTCCATAAACGTCAACTGAGAAAACTAATTACGTGACCACTCTGGACCAATAAAAACTGAAATGCATCTAGTTAGTCAGCTGTCAGACTTACAAGACTGGGAATCCGAACGTCCCCATTTTCTTGACTGAATTTGTAGGCTACTCCTCCATAAATGTCAACTGTAAATACTGAACATTCAAGAATCTAGTTATCTTAAGTCGACTAGATTGATCTGGATCAGATGTACCCTGAACGCAAAAACTATAGATTGGTCGGAAACGTCACTTTTTCTACATCAGCCACTCAGTACTCAGTCAGGAATTTCTTGACTAGATTCGTCGGCTACCCCTCTTTAAACGTCAACTGAAACTGCTGCTCATATGAGCGATTTCAGCTAATTAAAATACATCTAGTCCGACAGCTGTCAGATTTGAACGTCCCCAGCCAGTGGACTAAACTAGAAATACCAACGTCTCCAATGTCATTGGCCTTGTTTGTTATAAATGACAGATGGCTGTCAAATCAGGCAAATGTCACTTTGAAACTGAATTACAAACATTATGCAAAAATTCTACTTAACTTATAAAAACATTCTACAGTTCCCTTAAAAAGAAAGTCCAATATACAAACCAGTATGGACTTGTGGTAGGTATTATTTTAGTCCCGGCTGGATGATCAAAGTCCTTCCTACCTCATTTAACATAGATATAGCTTTCAATTTATGACAGTCGATGTTATAGTTTTGTGTTACAAAAAACAAAATCACAGCAAATCTAATAGCTCGAAATAAACAGCAAATATAAGCAATATGACATTATGTTCTGCATACCGCAAACCATTTAACTGCTCGTTAAAACGTCGACATTATTTATCTTCAAACACATGTTTATAACAAAATATAAGTGAACAATGTTTTGGTCCGCCAAGTATATCTCTTATCAGACTTTGTTCCTGATAAAAGTTCAACTTCACATTCCTACTTGGAAAGTGACACTCTTAACGTCAGAGATCCCGCACTAATCTGATCTGAGTCAGCTAATTTTCAGAATTCTTCAAACGAATTTGACAGCAGCATAAAGCACACTGTAAAGCGCCAGGTTTTCATTCATATCCATTTAGAATATCCAGTATGACGAAAAATTGTAAGTGCCAAGTAAACATTTGCAATGTGTCACCGGAGCAAACGACTTTGTTTGCCGATAAGAAGACATGAGTAGGTATACCTTACCTTCGTACCTACAGATTTTTCGTGAAACAATATACCCACCCATAAATATATATATTTTTTTAGTTAAATAATTTCTTATGCAATACAATACAGATTGCCTAATTGACATTATCTCTGCAAAAGGTGTTTCTTTTCTATGTATTGGGTGTCATTGTGGAATAGCTGACATTAGAAGAACAACAAGAAAATGTCAATGAAATGATAATTATATTGTTGATTTAATTTTTGTCGATATTTCTCTGATTGGAACTTGTTTTAACGAGTTTATAATTTATTTTTTAATCGACGAATCTGATGACCGGATAAATCTTTTTGTTTATTCTTCTATGGATAAATAAGTGATATTTGAATAAGAACAATGAAGTTTTGCAGAGTTATTGATAGTAATAAGTTTGTTAATGGATACAGCTGGCTGATGAGAGTATGGGCGCCTTAGAATGACATAATGAGACTGCATTATGTGTGAAAATGGGGATTTAAAGTGTTTACTATTTACAATTTACCTTCAACAATAGAGGAGACAAAATGTCATTGACAAGTGAAGGAATTCAGCCAAGAAAAAGAGATCAGTATCATTTTAAATGTTTGCTACGAATCGATCTGATCCCATAAGCCATGAGATAACTCTCAAAACGGAGAAACGAGTTCAGCTTTTGGTATTAATTTATTTATTTGGGGTATATTTTGGTTTGAAAATAAAACATACCAATTTGTTTGACAAAGCTGAATGGAAATTGTTTTTGCAGATTTTTTCATAAAATCCATCTTAAGCATATTTAGTGTCAAATTTGAATTCGGAAATATTTTATTAACAGTGTAGCAGATATAGGGTCAACGATTTAATGATTGATTTAAATTAAAGTCGAACCAGTTAATGTAAAACGTGTAGAAAAGTGTCGAAGGCTACACATAATCCAATCGAAGGAATATCAGCAAAAAAAGGAGCAAGTGACGTCTTTATGTTCGAAATCTGAGAGCGAAACTGAAAAAGCACAATCTACTAATATCACATTATACTCTCGAATGTTTGTCAGACGTTCGCGACAGGTGGCGCAGTTCAAAACCCATTAAATGTATATTCGATTGATATCATCGATGTGGCCCAAGGGCAGCCTGGTGTCGAGTCTGCTGGCATCACTTGTAATGTCTTTGATTAATGATTAAAGTTTGAAGACTTTTTACGGTACAATAATTTCTAGCGAAAAGCGAGGAAGAAATTCAACGACACTTACGAAAAGAATTGTGAGTTTTATTAAGCCACCCGTTGATACCATTTTAAGACGCAGGCGCACAAATGCACTTGCGTACCTATGCTAAATAGGAGAATTTAACAACTATTGGAGTTTGTTTTAGTTTTCGTGAAACGCATTGCATCGGGTGGATCTACTTTTGTTAAAAATTTATGTACAAATGTTTAGAAATCAATTTAGGCGCAAACTTCGAATATTTGAATATAAAATTTAACCAGTCAATGCAAAACGCTTAGAAAAGTGTCGAAGGCTACGCCTATTTGAACCGCACGAATCTCAACACAAAAAAGAGCAATTGACGTTTGAATGTTCTATTAGTCACACAAAATCTGAAATCTGAAGAAGCCCAATCGAAAACTACATCAGAAATTTGTTGAGTAAAAGTTATTCGCAAGATTCTCAGTGGAATGGAAATATCTTGCTCTATCGATGACGCTCTCTTTTACGGAGAATTTTTCGAGTTAAGGAACGACTTTGAGTAAAAATTCGTAAAACTTAAAAGTAAAAGAACAGACCTTTTGTAAAACACATTTCAGTACCAGCAGTCATAATATTATAGTAAAGATATGTAGATCTACTACGCAGAAATGTTTGCTATAATTTTTCGTTTTTTGAAAAATACACTTTTGCTGATCTACTCCAATCATATATCCAAAATATTCTTTACTCAGATTTCAACTCAGAGTGTTCTGTTAATTTATTATCAGCTCATAGAGTAGACACATCTGATCATATTCTGAACGAACAGTATAAAATTCAGAGCTTAGAAAGGAAAGACGATCCTTTTTGACAGTTCGGTTTCTGTTCTGGATTAAAAAAGAAAAGTGCATAAAGCGAATGGGCGTGAGTTGAGCTGCTAACAGTTCTTCAATGTCATAAAATAGGGAGAGAATGGGTTAGAGAATATACTTTCGTCTCAGAAACTGAGAATAAGCAATTTAAACGACTTAATGGCGGTTCTGATCAGTATAGATGATCACACAATCTTTTTTTCAATTTTTAATGACATATTTTCGTTTTGAAACATTAAAAATTTTTAAGTATTTAGTCAAAGCTAAAGCCCAATCTGAGTGTTACTGAAGTTCGAAAAAATCTCATTAAACTAAAAAAAAATGTTGATATAATGACGTTTGCCATTCTACATAAGAGTATACGTGCTAATGATTCATATAAGTAGTTAACTTCTTCGTGTCCAAACCATATGTAAGACCTATGAATCCCTACAACAAATTTAAAAAAAAAAAAGATCAGCGAATGGCAGGTGGACACAATACATCGCATGATGCTGAATCACCTTCACCGGGAAGATCAGGTTTCGGAAAAAATATGCAGATGAAAAGAAACAGATGGAAAAAACGACATAAATGCGTACATATGCCAACGCATACTTAAAGGATAGGGAGAATAGAACGAATAACCAACTCAAAATCGCACTACCTGACTGTAAGAACGTAAAGCTTTTATTTTTAAATGCTAGCAACCCCCCCCCTTTTATGGATCACACATTATCGTCCACTCCTAATATGTAAACAAATAAAACTACTGCAACAGCCGCACATAGTGTACGGAATATAATCAGAACGTTCGTTGTTGTTTCCTCTTCCGATAAGATCACAAAATTCACACATTTCGATACCCGTTTTTGTAATTCACACACCGTCGATTATAAATAATAATTGTTAGCACTCTGTCACACCCGAAAATTAATAATTCATCGAACGGCAGCACCAAAACCCGAAGATGTCCATCCACTAGCAGTTTATTCAAATAAAATAAAACAAAAAACTCACCATTGTGATAGATTTTAAGCTGGACACTGATGACTTTTTCCGCTCGTTCACAGGATTCTCCACAGATCGTTGAAACAGTGCTAGACGTTCTCAACGCACGACTGTTGGCTAGGTGTAAACAGCTAAATATTGATGCGGCCGCTACTGAAAATATCACACAAAATGGGAACACGTATCAGAAAGAGGGTAAGTACCACATGTCATGCAGTAAACACTTTACTAGTTAGGAGAGAGATGACTAACTGACTGAAGAGGACGACGGTTACAATATGAAGGTGTGCAGCTATGCACAGGCACACATTAATTATTTTTTATTAACCTCACATGCATGCCACCGAACATCAATAACAACAGACGAACAGACCATAAGTTGTTACTTATTAGTTATTAAACACTGAATTTCAATTTCAATTTCAATTTCAATTTCATTCTCAACCCACCCGGACAAATTGGTAATTTAATTCCGATTCGGTATGATTAATACGTATATCTTTTTTACTTGATTTTTATTTTAGTGACCAAAAAAGGTGCAGACTCTAGTACAGAATACCGACAGAGACGAGTGTCTAAGACGAAGGCGACGAGCTCCAGTAACAGCGTCAAGGAAGGCAGTACGGAACAAACTAAAAGATACAATTCTTGCGGTGGACGTACGGACACCATATGCGATAAACAATCACTGAGCAACATCGACGTCGTCGCCGTTGTCGACGAAAACGATTCGATGAAACAGAAAACTCGCAGCCGCAGCAGCGTGGTTGGTGGTGGTGGAGCTTTTCTATCAGCTTCAGCGGCGGCAGCAAACAAACCTACACCGGCAATAGCTACGAATCGAATTGGGATACCACCACCATCGTTAGCGATAGCCGTATCGCCAGTTCAATTAGATGAGGTAATGCCTTCACTACCAGTACGGCAGAGTAAGTGGATGACGTCACAGTGTTTAGAACACTCAGCCAGTCTGCCGGTTGAGGAGCTGCCCATGGCAGATGGATTTACTCCAAAAGGCCAGCGGATTGGAAATGAGGAATATCCAAAGGAATATCGAAAGGAAATAGCTCCTCAGCGGAAAGTGAGAGATGGCGACGACAACGAAAACGACAACGCCAACGCATTCGACAAAACAGAAGAGAATCAAGAGGCTCGGCATCGGCAAAGAAACCCACCGTCGGCGTCGTCATCATCAGCAAAGAATGGCACAGCGATGTCGGGTCAAATGTGAGTGGATTGCTGTTGTTGGATTTTATTTGGATTGCATGTTGAATAGCTTGTTTATGTTATGACTGAGAGGGGGAGTAGTTGTCTGGATGGGAAAAGCATTAAATTTGTATGGGGGTTGTAAGGTATGTTATTGTAGTTTTGTTTGGTAGACGGGTCTTTTTCATATTAGTCTGCAAGTCTTGCAATGAATATAGGTATGAGCAGTACTAAAATAGTATTACCCTCACATGTGTTTGGGGCTTTTTAAGAGGTTTTGTACTTAGACGCAGGGAATTGTATTTGAGTTTTGTAAGAGTTTATTTTTTAATTATTATAATTTCGCGGCACTCCTTAGTGAATGTTTCTTTTTATATTTCTGATTTATCTTCCAAAAACGTTGCGGGTTTTAAATATTTTCTAAATTGGCGCTCAACGGTGGACACTCCTTAAATAGGCACGTATAAATCCCCGCGAATATTAGTTGAAATAGCGAGCTGGTTTCAACTCTTCTTGCATATAGATCATTTTCCATACCTGTTATTCCTCACTTTTAAGTAATAGTAAAAAAAAATCATTTTGTTGGCTAATAATCATTCATTAAAATTAACGTTATACTATAAAGAAGTTACAGCTTCATTGTTCATAAAAATTGCAGTCTCGCGACTTTAACCAGAAATAACATCTATTACTCTAAGATGGACCAACAAAATTGTTCTGGTACTCTCATATGTCATACAGGTACAGTCAAAATGGTTAAATGGATTTGCATTAAACCTCGTTATTGCAACTACCACCGTGCATAAACCTGAACTTAGGTGCAAAATGATAATGATGCACGCAATTAGCGCAAATAGAGAAAAGAAGACATATAAACTGGTTACCTGTCACTATTTAGAATCTTTTCACAAGAACTTTTCCAGGAAAAATCGTATGAAGTGTAATGCCGCAACGTTCAAGTATTTAGTTTCGCAAGTATGACAGCTGGCTGAAATGTTGTGTTACAATTTTGATTTTATTGGCCTAGATCGGTCACGTGAACATTTTTTTTCCATTTGACGTTTATGCAGTGTTAGCCTACCAATCTAGTCAAGAAATTCGTTACTGAGTACTTAATATGTTAACATTTCGCATTTAATGTGGCTGACGTAGGAAAGTGACGTTTCTTTTAAATTTTCCCCAATTCTTGCAAACCTTTTATTTTACGAATCGTAATTAGAAAAGCTCGAAAGCAATTCAATTGGCAATTGACATGTGTGGCTAGTAAATGATTGCAGCAATCAAAATGTAGTTTTTAACAGTAAGTCAAATACGGGCAAGTAAGGTACTTTGTCATTTTTCACTCACCCAAATGAATTAGCTCAATCAATTGCAATTCATAAGTCCCACCAATATAGTGCAGTGCAACATTTCAAAGATTGATGGTGACAATAATAATAATTGTTTTCAAATAAAACGAACACATCTATGTGCTATACACTAACACGAGACATATCTATTATCCATAGATACACTCGTATGAACGAGGTGTTGCGTATTTTGTTCATTTAACCTTTAGGGTCGACTTCGTGCATACCAAGGTCACTCCGAAATTAGAAATTTGTTTTGTTCGCTCATCGTCTAATAATATAAAACCAACATTTTGATAGAGGAAAAAGGTTTTGTTTTTTGTTTGTAACTTATATTGATCAAACAATTGTTTAGCTGTCAATGAGGTGCCATCGCCGTAGGGTTGTGGTGGCAACAATAAATCAAGTGATATAGAAAAACGCGTTTTACATGATAGGTTGATTTTGGAGACCATGACATCATAGAGGAGGGTATTTTTAAAATGTAAAATTTAAAACCTGCTCGTTTTAATAGGAAATGATTTCTAAGCGATCATTGAATAATTAAATCGGGACAAAGTGCATGTGTCGGTCAAATAGTGGTTATGATTAATGATATTGGATAGGAAACCGCCCGTAAACATTTTGTGACACTAGTACACGGTAAGGTGGAGTTAACCTTGAGTTAGCGGTCGGCAAAGACATTCTATAGATTGTTTTGTTTTGTACGCTTCGTTGTTTACAGTTCAAACAATGGATGAAAAATATTCAGCAATATAGCTTTTCACTAAATTCCTTACTTCTAACAAGTTAATATCCCAAAATATATACCTACTTTTACGGCCATATTATTCACTCTGGATGTAAATCAGATTGAAGTTAAGTTACACCCGTTCATTAATCCGTTTCTTTTTAAGCCCGACAATTTAAGTCCATATCCATAATATTCACTCAAAAACATGCATTAAACCTGTTGGATTAAAGATGGATTTAAATAAGGATTTAAAACAGTTTTAACCGATTGTAGCCCGTTTTAAACGTTCATAATGTCAAATTTGACAAAAAATGACATTTGTTTTTTGTTATTTGTCACTTGCAAATATATCTTATTTGTTTTGGGCCCATTTATAATTTAAGAAGCCGAAATTTCCGCCGAATCATCGAATTTAGCCTCCAAAATGCCTCTTTTTTCAGGCGGAAATATGTTCGAAAATATACCACATCGTAATCGTCGACGCAAGCCCGCTTGTTCATTCGATATATTCGACGACAAGGGTTACGTTGGACATCAACATTGATTTCGTCAATTTTACGAATGAAGTCGTTTTTTTAGTTTCTTGTAGTTTTTTTCTATTCCCCTTTTGTACATATTATTTCTTGCGAGCGAAGACATGTCAATATTATGAAATTGAGTTTTAACCCGAGTGTGGTTAAGTCCAATCGGATTAAACACCGTGAAGTTTAAAAAAAATGGGTTTATATTCGGCTTTAATGACTGAATATTATGGACTTGGGTTTAATTTTTGGGTTAAACCCAGGTATAACCTTTAACCCGGATTAAGGGGAGTGAATAATATGGCCGTTAGTCTTAAATATGAACACGATTCCATTTTTTTACTGATCTAGTAAAATTTTTGCAAATATCGGCTAGGGCCGATTGCTTTATTAAGTGATATAACAGGGCGAATAGAAGACCAGAATCGCCTATACCCGTGCAACTTATGTACACTAAAAGCCCGCAGCGAACTATTTCAACGTCAGAAACATTTAACCCTACAAATGTCATAAGTCAATCGAAAAAACCTGTGACAGTAGACTTATCAGTAATGCCCTTCAAAACGCCAGCTGAAAATATTGTTCACGTGATCAGTCTAGCTCAACAAAACGACGGCAGCGAAATTAGAATTTTGAAAGTCTGCACTATACTATTATAATCATATTTTAACCCTCCTATTAATAAACTTTGCGTAAGAGTTATCAATTCGTTACTCACCAGTTACGTTAAATGTTTGTACGGTATTTGACGTCTACCTACTTGTTAACTGACTAGCGCACATTTTTTTAATAATACTTTTCACAGATTAAACAACAAATAAAAATTTTAATTAATTTAAAGCATTGCTCTCCTTTTACTTTCTTTCAACAACCGGAATTGTATAACAAATATGTTACTGTTCACAAATGAACTGAATTTCATTCCTCTCAATACTACTTTTTGATAAAAACTTTAAGAAAGCTTCCATATCGTTCTAGGGAGCAATTAAACTACTCCAGGAATGCAGTTTATACATTCGTGAAATATTGTGAGGATGGCCAACCTATGCCGGAAGTCAAGTATGATACTATTGAAATTGAAAATAACAATATCCCGGCTGAAAAGATTCCAATGTCTGCTACTCCGTCACCCAAGCCTTTGCAAAATTCGAATCTCAAATCGGTGGAATCCGACGAGAAGCTAATTGATGCCGTACCAAAACTGCTCGAAGAACAAAGAGCAAGTGACGAAGATATAAAGGAGCTTCTTGAACAGCGTAAAATGTTTATCGAGCAATGCAAAAACAATCCCTTGTACACCAACCCACAATTTCCGCAGCCATGGAAGCTCCTTTCTAGGTATAATATTACATAATTGCTTTAATAATATTAGTAGATGTTTTTTTTTTTATTTATTAATTTTCAGAATCTCGCATAGCATTGCACGTGAAATTGTCAGAAATGTCGATGAAGAGCTATCTTTTGGAGAAAAGTCCTATGTGCAAGATTTTATCAACATGGAACTACAGACATAAAAATTTGTACACTAGCAAACAAATTAAATAAAATTTCTACTCACTCTGTTTCTATTTCGTCGGAATTGTCTTTAAATTTTACTTTTTATTTTTTGGTTACATAAACGGTTGCAGAATTTTGAACAATGAATGACAGAAATAACATTGTGCCTATATAATATATGCATTCGCAACTTCGATTAAAAAATAAAAATATGTTTATTGTAAAGTGCGTTGATGTTGCTTAACAAAGTCCGGATGTCTGCTTTTAGCTCGGAAAAGAAATCGTTTTTGTGTTCCAGATCACTTTTCCTAAAATACGTATAATTCCAAACACACGAATGCAAATATTAAAGAGAACAATTTAAGTTTTCAAATTCATTATGACTACGGATTTCATCATTTTATTTCCGTCTGTTCGCACCTAAACAACAAGTTTTATTTTCGTTTTCGATTTGGCAAACAGATCAATCTTTTTGAGAAAAAATCTGTTTTTGTTTTTTTTGATCGAGATTGCTTTTCATGGTCGATTTGCCACAAAAATCAATCTTTTTTTTTTATCTCAGATCACTTTTGAGAAATCTCAATTTTTTCTCAGATTTTACACATACTTTCACTGACACCAATGTTTATGACACACAGCTGGCGGTTACGAATTGTTTATCGTTGGAAGGATTGCTTTTTTAACGTAATTATTAATTTTTCGAGAATGGAAACGATTTTTTATAGTAAACTATTTTGAAATGAGTTATTATAAATGTGTAAAAATCCATTGAAATGGATTTCCAGTGCAAGTGAAAATAAATATTTTTTGCGGCCAACACAATACACACAAGAACCAATAAAATTCAGATTTTCTGTTCGATTTGGCAGCAGAAATCTGAAATCTCAGATCAAAATCTGAAAAGCCAATTCGATAACGACACTAAGAAACAACAGACAATTTTTCCAAGATGTCTGCAATATTGTTTCCGACTGTACCTCCATTGCATACTTTTTTTTTTTGTATTTTTAAATTGACACTTCTCTGACAGCTCAAATGTCGGTACCAGAGACAATACCAGAGATGAATGAATAAAAGAGATGGATATCTTTCGTACGTCTATCCCAAAGATAATGGAATACAGAGATATATATCTTTCCAGTGGAAAAGCGGCTGCCTACAAGCTGTGTTCCCGAAAAATTCATGAAGTCACGCCCATATGCTCATATCTTTTCTAGTATATGTGAGTTCATGAATTGGACTTTAATGCAAGAATTCGCTATTCCGAAATGTATATTTCACTATTTTTCTTATTTTAATCGAAGCGTTAACAAAAACCAAACAAGTTTAATACCAAACACAAAACAATTGAACAGCGCGATGCCCATAAAACCAAAAGGAATGTTGGCCGGCCATTAGCAACATGCTTTTTTGTACCTCACACGTATTCACAGACGGGGGTTGAAATTACAAAAACAACAATGTAAACAAATGGGTTTTGGAGGGATAGACGTACGAAAGATATCCATCTCTTTTATTCATTCATCTCTGGTCTATCCCTCCAAAACCCATTTGTTTACATTGTTGTTTTTGTAATTTCAACCCCCGTCTGTGAATACGTGTGAGGTACAAAAAAGCATGTTGCTAATGGCCGGCCAACATTCCTTTTGGTTTTATGGGCATCGCGCTGTTCAATTGTTTTGTGTTTGGTATTAAACTTGTTTGGTTTTTGTTAACGCTTCGATTAAAATAAGAAAAATAGTGAAATATACATTTCGGAATAGCGAATTCTTGCATTAAAGTCCAATTCATGAACTCACATATACTAGAAAAGATATGAGCATATGGGCGTGACTTCATGAATTTTTCGGGAACACAGCTTGTAGGCAGCCGCTTTTCCACTGGAAAGATATATATCTCTGTATTCCATTATCTTTGGACAATACTCATTTGTCTCTGGTCGGTACAGCGGCAACGAAATTTTGACCGGAAAGTTTACACAGGACAAATCACAAGCTATACATCTTATATTTTAATAAATTATTTTCGCTAAGTTAAGTCATTTGTTTATGTAAAATTGTTAAAACATGTCCGACAATGATGACTGCCAGATTATTGAAGATGACAACACCAACTATAAATCCATAACGTGAGTCGAGCGTACCGCCCTAAAGTTAGGTGTGTAAAATATTCCTTATTGTATTACAGTTGCGAACGGATTCCTGAGCATTTTCTGGACAAACTCATTGCCAAGAAGCATTTTGGAAAATATGGCAAAATCACCAGATTTATCCTACGACCCAATCGTTTCCGCTGCGCGGTAGACTACGAAACTGAAGAGGACGCGGCTAATGCATTAGAAAATGGAGCCGTCTTTAATGGACAAGAATTTGACATTCGCTATTCACAGCGGGAAGTGGGACATGTACAAAACACAGAAGAATGGGTTGATCCTGACGTTCAAGCCGAACTAGACGCCATGGGTAATCATGCGAAAAGAATTCCGCTGCCGGTGACAAAGTTACCTCCACCGGCGCCAAGAGCGGTGAAACAGAAAGCTCAGAGACCAGCACCAGAGCCCACATCAGTGCAGCAAGTAACGGCAAAGGTACCCAGCGCCGTTAGAAGTGAGCTGGAGGCGATACTGCGCAAACCAGCATATAGTGACGAAGATAAATATCGCATTTTGGACGCTCGCGACAAATTGATTCGACTGACCACTGTGCGCACTACTGATATCAATAAGGTTGTCAGTATCAAGGGCACTTGCCCGGATATGTGCCCCGAAAAGGAGCGTTTCATGCGTGAGTTCCAGCACCAAGTGTCTAACTTTGAAATGGAAGAGGGTGGCCGCCGCAATGAAATGGATCATCGTATCGCCATTAAGGAATACTCGAGAAGCAGTGCTGACCAAGAGGTGCCCCTAACGCATGAGCTGCGCCCCGAACCAGTACTTAAAATGACCATGCTCTACCTGATGCATCGCATCATGGGTCTGTGTGACATTGAACAAGTGAACACTGGCGACTGGTTCCATTTTGTTTGGGACCGAACCAGAAGCATTCGCAAGGACATCACTCAGCAGGAGCTTTGTTCTACGGGAGCAGTACAGTTGGTGGAGCAATGCGCTCGTTTTCATATCCATTGTGCAGCTCGGTTGGTCGCTGAAGATCCTTCAGCGTTCGATCAGAAGATTAACACAGAAAATTTGACGAAATGTCTGCAGACACTGAAGTATATGTACAATGATTTGCGCATTAAGGGCGTGCGTTGTGAGCGTGAGGCAGAGTTTCGATGTTACATTGTCCTGTTGAACCTGAATGATGCCAACTTTTTGTGGGAATTACAGGAGCTACCCGAGGAGATTCAGAATTCCAATGAAGTACGGAGCGCAATTGCTTTCTACAAGTGTATGGAGAGCAACAACTACGTGAGGTTCTTCAATCTTGTGCGCGAAACTTCGTACATGAATGCATGCATCCTGCTGCGGTACTTCACACAGGTCCGTCTGAAGGCGCTAAGAATGATCATAAAGGCATACAATTGGCCAAGGCACTTGGTGTCGCTACCGGTATCCTATATGACAAAGATTCTCGGCTTTGAAAGTAACGACGCGGCGGCGGACTTTTTCTCATACTATGGACTAGATTGTAATCAGGATCGGGTGCCCCTCGACAGGAAAGCATTCGGCGAACCAGACGTTCCTGTTCTAATGGATCGGGCTTTCGAGGTAAGTCTTGTTTGCTGAAGGAAGTTCTATGTAAAAGTTAACTTTCACAGATTGTCGAATCAAAGCGCCAAGTGGGCGTTGGCGAAGCCGTCTGCGGTCAGCCTCTTGACCCGCCCAGCATTTTTGAAGATCATGAGCCACATGACAGCTTCGATGCGAATGGCTATTTGCGCTACGAATCGTTTACTGCCGCGGACCAACTGAAAGCTGATGGTGGTAGGAAGACACCGCCCCGCACGCTGGCAGATAATGTTTTCAAGATTCCCGCAGCATCCCCGCCAATGACCCCTAAGCAGCAACTGAAATCAATGTTTGCCAACACTACTCCCAAGATGGAGAGTGCAACCAAAATGTTGTCCACCCAATTGGGATCGGATTCTATTTTCAATCGAAAGCCAGCTCCGCCCGCCGCAAATTCGTCCATTTTTAAAGTTCCGCGAGGCACTGCACTCGCTCAGTCTGCTGCTTCAAATTCACCGTTTTTTGGTGGCTTGGTATTCCAAACCAAATCAGCTGAGAGCAGTGGCAATATTTTTGGGGGGATCGCGAATGGTACAGGACATGCCAAGACAGCCTGCAATATCTTCGGAACCCCAACTCAAGCCTTCGCAAATGACAGCATTTTCCAACACTTTGACTCCAAGCCGCTGGAGTTTGATTTGATCCAAGCATCCGCAAGGGACTTGAAGTTGGAGCAGCACAGAGAGAGGGAAAAGCAAAAAACAGAAGAGGAAGACCGACGTCGCAAGGACCAAGAAGAAGCTCGCAAACGGAGAGAACAGGACGAATTGAAACTCCAGCGAAAGGTTACTGAGGAGCGCCAGCATCGCGAGCGTCTTGAGGAAACACGACTAGAAGCCGCAGTAAAGAGAGTATCAAAGTGCTCGGAAGCGATTCTATCTGAAGTGCTGGACGAAGTGGAACTTGAACAAGTCAAACAAATAGCTTCCATTGAACTGCAGAACCACATGCGAGTGATGAAACTGGCAGAGAACGTGATCTCTGAGTACATCACGGAATACATCAGACAAATTCACTCCGATGAGCTCAGCATCATGCGGCGAGACCAATCTCTGCTCCACAGATGCTTTGAGGCATGGCGCGAATTGACTCACAAAAAGAAGACCCAACGCCAGCTAATAGCAACGATACCGGTGTGGATGACTTCAGACACACTTGAGGCGCAGGCACAACAAATGGCCCATCCGCGGCAGTCAGAAAATCTACAAATGATAAAACGGTATCGTCTGGGTTTCCCATGCAACTTCAAAGCATTGCTGGACGAGGAAGAATACCATTGCCCGGTTGACATATTCAGGTGTCTTCTGCAACAATTCAGTGCGAAGCACCGCCAACTCCCGACTGGCTTCCTAAAACGCAGAAGGTACTTTAAATTGGTAATCTCTCTTCCGGGAGAGCACGATGAACTGCCCGGATTCAATTCATACGCCAACAACTGGTTAGAAAAGAATGTAGAGCGCAAGTCTTCCGACTCCACTTCAGCATTCATGCGCCATTGCGAAGGTGATCTGGCGCTGTGCGTGCGAAAGGTGTCCTGCATCGTCCCGATGAACGAAACAAATCAACGCGTGCGCAATGAGTGCGACCATGCCGATGCGGTACTCTTCCTGATGTCACCTGGAAATTATACAAACTCCCGCAAGCGCTTGCATCATCTCTTGAAACTGTCCGGTATTTATCGAGCGATTCCGGTAGCCATTCTCTTGTACAATCGCGGGGTTGATCCTTTTGTTGCCGCAGAGCTGGACATGGACTCACTGGTGGCTGAAGGCAAGGTGTCCAGTTTCCACGTTTTCCACAGCTCCGACAACAATTTAAAGGCGGACTTACGAAGGTCTTTCCGCTTCCTTGCCAAGAGTGACGACTATTTGTGCCCGCTAGAGGCGCAGAGTGTAGTGGGCGTTCTTAATGCATGCCTCGGAGATGAGCTCTGGCAGAGGCTCCACAAGTCCTGGTCCATAAACCCGCCGTTTAGAAAAATCTGCTCAATTCCCCGACTGCTCATCACCATCTACAACGAGGCCATCGATCGTTTAGTCGAAGTGATTGATGAGGACTTCCAGGACTACCCGCAACTTGCAGAGGAACTGATACAATTTGTCCCACGCACGCACTTTGTTATTCCCGTTCCACTGGAGCAATTCCCCGTCGATTGGAAAGACGTTAATCGCACCAAGAAGCTCATAGACTTCCTAGGGAAACTAAAGTTACCGCCACCGACAGCGGATATCCCACAAGAAATCGATGACTTAGAGCTGTGGATTCTAAACTACAGCAGCGCCTGCATTCCGAATGACGATGAGTTCTCAACAAAAGTCGGTTATCACGCTATAAAGAGCTTAATCGACGAGCTCAACAAAGAGGACTTGCCACTGCCCCAAGGCTTGGATCTGATTTCCTGGCTGCCAATCATTCGACAGATCGCTTTAGCCGTACTGAACCAACAGTGGTTGATTGCTAGCACCGTCCTGCCCTCTGAAGTTATCTACAACCGAGAGGATTTTCTCGAACTCCAATCAGAACCCTGGTGGCTGGAGAGCGAGTCAGTTAAGCTAGTCAAAATGGCAGCCGAAAGCGAGGAAACCGCTGAAGAGAAGAGTGCCAAAATGAGTGAAGACCTCGATTCGGTTATAGCCAAAGCCGAAAGGGCATCAGCGCTTGCCAATGATAAACTGAAACAGCTACAACGTGAGGCCACTTCGAGAACTGTCGATTCTGAGCTGACACGGGAGCTGGACGAGACGCTGTACAATTTCGAAGTGAACGAGAAGTGTAAGTCTTTTGAAAGAGCCGCAGCAGAACTGGTGACCGATGAAGATGATTCGTTGGAACTTCCACCTACGGCGAAGAAATTCAAACAGAGCACTGACCCAATGAACGTCGAACAAATAATGGAACGAGCATTTGCGATCCTTCAGAAGGCTGAGGGTATTATTGAGTGCTACAAGAGGCCCATGAAATTCGATGTAGTGGATTAGGCTTAAGGAAATTCTAGAACGTAAGCTTGTCGAAATTGTTCAATAAATGTCTTAAACGGAACATTTCGTGCAACTTTTCTAGTTTCATCCCGCTGAAGTGGCATTGATATTGTGACAACTTTCAGCGTAAGTCAGTGCTGCAAGATTGTACCTGGAATCTTTTCTTGAAGAATACAGAAATGTGTAGACGAAAAATTAGAAAAACCATATGCACAGTAGTAGAATATGACCGCCGTAGAACTCAAACGAAAGCAGCATCATCTGTCAATCAAACATACGAGGAGAGTCCTTATTTAAATTTAGTTTCCCTCTATTGTTCAACTAAAGGATTGAGTTAATTTTTTTTACACAAAAGTGACGAATGTTCCAATTATGAATGTCGTTCCAATCCGAGTTCTTTTGCGTTTCATAATGTTTCTACTTAGAAATCGCAAAAAGAATGCCTCTCATCGCAGCTACCCCTAATCAGAAACCTCAGAAAGTCTACAACCGTAGCTAAAAACTACAACGTAATACCGATACCGATTCGCATCAACCGGCGGTCCTCGAATATATATAGAAACATGAGACACCTACCACAACGTGCAATACTCATAACAGTGACGGTTCTTGTGACACCAAAATATCCCAACGAGTCAAGATTTAATTGCATTTCCTCACGATAGCTGCCCATTTCGCAATTCATCGACCGATTGTCGGTTTGCTGTTCAAAGGTCACAAACAACACAATCTCAGTATCTGCTGTTCAAGTAGTCCAATTAGAGATTACACACGCCTGACTCATTTCTATGTGCAACAGAAAATCCAAACACTGGCAGGCCTCTTAGCTCAGCCCGCCCAACCGACGGGCCTTTATTGTAACATCTAACTAATTCCTAATTCTAACTCTTAAATGGAATAAAGCTAATTAATAAATTTTCTATTTTTTTTGTTTTCTTTGTTTCGGACCAGCTGATTGGCTGTCCATCGTTGTCTGCCGTTTAAAGACACAATTGGCCAAGAGCCAAGAGATTATTCTCGACCAAGATCAATGTCTTTCGATGGTGTGGTGTGTCAGCAGCAAGTGCCTCCACCTCAGGCGCATCCAATCAGCTGGTTCCTTTTTGCATCTATTTGTGTCTCGAATCCAATAACAAGTTCTTAAATGATTAACATATTTAAAAATATATATGTAAGCAATAATATATTAGTAGCGGAACGGTGGTGTAGTCATTTTGGGAGATTTAAAGCATATGGTTCTGCTGTTTGCATTGCCTGAGGGCCTCGTTGAATCCTTCGCAGAGAGTCAAGTCAGCTTGACCCTGGGCGCATTGCAAAAATTGCTTGATTTCCCATGCACAGGCACCTTGGGGCTCGTTTGGCTGACTAGCGTACTGTTGTGGAGCTGCTGCGACAGGTGCTGGGGCAGCGTGAGCGGCTTCCTTATCGCCCCCGCTGAACATGCCAGTGAGTCCAGCGCCAACAACGTGACCCTATAAAGAGAGTCTGAGTTATGTCCAATTATTGATGACAATATATAAAAACATACCACAGCAGAGCCAACAGCAACACCTCCGGCTGTAGCTGCCATTTGCTGGAACATAGAGGGCTGTTGTGGGGCTCCCAAAGCCGATGGAGCGGCGGCAACTGGAGCTGGTGGTGGTGGTGGAGGAGCAGCACGAGCTGGAACATTTGCTGATGATGGAGCCATCCTAAATACGAAACAAATTATATTTATTAAAGGTTTACGAAGACAGAACTCAGCCATTTATGGTTACGTAACAAGAAAAAATCAATTTTCGCCAATTTAAGAGCGAATAAAATACCATTTTTGCACTACAAATCGATTTAATTCGATTGTGTATTAAGGACAATGAATAAAATAATAAATTTGTGTTAGAAAATTTATCAAAATCTCTAAATGCACTCACCTCCTAGAAGCTGGTGGGGGGCTAGCAGAACGTCCTCGACGAACCATTTTTCTAGATTTTACTTTTATTTACTTCTTGTTTGATGAAGAAACGTTTATAAATTTATTATCTATGCGATTTTGGATTTTTCTTAATTTTTTCACAAACCTTATCGCCTGCGAACAATTTCCTTTATTTTTACTTTATGAACTGACGTTTTTCTGGCATGTACTTGATTCTTTTATATAAAATTCGAAAAATTATGTACTAGTTGCTAGAAATTTCCCAGTGTAGTAAGTAGATATCTCTTTTTGTCGCATTCAAGCTATTCTGATGAAATGTCAACGATAAAGGCACGTGGTTGACATTTTGGTAGTAGTAGATGACAGCAGTGCTGGCAACTGCGATGTTAGACTTTTGTATGCAGTACGATAATTTGTTTATTTTTTTTTTCAAAAAATAGTTGTTATTCCGCGGAAAATAAATAAAGTTGCATAATGCGTAGTGGTCCAAAGTGCAGGCAAAAATCTAATTTTAGAATTTGTAGTTTTTGTTCTAGAAGAACTAGTCGCGTGTTTACTATTTTGGTTTTAGTTCTAGTACGAATTAATTTAACCGAAATATTGTCGCGAAATTGTTTGCGAATCAACAACATTTGTGTCAAAATGCTATAAATAATAGGGGTAGTCTGTAAAATTGAATTAAGTGGTGAAATTCGATTATAGGCTCAGTCGACTATAATAGGCAAAGGGTGGGTTTATCGTAACATTTCAAAGTTTCCTTGTTTTTTCATAAACAGAAGAAGAACAGTCTAATAGCTAATTCGCCAATCGTCCAATAGCCTATACTTATTACTGTTTTACACAGATCCATACACAAATAAATTAATTGTTCTCCCAAAATGATAGGTTTCTTAACTTGGTGCAGGTGGCCCTTAGGGTTCGCTTCCTGCTACCATTCGTTTTGTATGTGCGCTTTATATTTACATACATTTATTTTTGAGACGAATGTTCATGTCGGATTTAATCCTATCATCTAATACTGGAAATAAACTACATATTAAATTGTAGTAGAACTAGGTATTAAATTGTATTTAGTACTAAGTTTATAATACTGGACTTACTCAGAAGACATCTATCTGCCTGATGACACGAATATTATAGCAGATCTTGGAGTAGGATTTGGTTTAACTTTATCAAACCACCTAAATAAGAGCCAATTGAAGAAGCTCGTCATAGAACAATTTGCACAGACCTCGTCCATAGTTCACAATAGGCCAGTTTTTTTGAGCTTCGATCTCAGCAAAGCAAAGTAAAGTAGGTTTTTCAACACGCAACTATGCTCAACTTGATACTTCGAGACTCGCAATAGTTTGTGTTTTAGATCGAAGCTAAAAAGAACAAGCCTAATGTCGTCTTCAAACGTAAAAGTCGAGTATATTTTTACAATATAAGAGTTCCTTAACAATTTCTCTACTTCAATTAACCGTTTTGTTAATATGTTCTGTTATTTTTTTAAATTTAAAATGGACATAGGTGCAAACAAAAAAATATAATTACCTGAAGGTTCGTTATAAAGAAGTAGCTCTGTAAAGGTTTGTTTATAACAGGTTTTTCTAAAGTCTACGATATTTAAAATTGCCATAGTTTCACTTGAAGAGAATCGTTTTTTTTTTATGTAGGCGTCGCAAGCTCCTATGATAGGAATTGCCAACGGGGGGACATTGGAGATAGCATCGGTGGCATCATCTATTTGGCAGATATCATACAGAGTTTCACAAAAATATTTTCCAATTTGGATTTTGTGCTAAATGGTGTATACTGTCTACATCCTATATAAATATAGGTATTTGTATTGTCTTCAACGCATTTTTCATAACCTTGCCCACAATTTTAAGTCTTACGGCATTTATTTCATTGCAAATGGTTTATGGTTCTTGCGCTAGCCGCGGTCCTATTGACGTACACCACTTCTGTCAAATATGTTAACAGAAAAATGAAGAACATAGTTTTTGTGCCACTCTGTATGACGATAGAGTGTTTCGCGAAGCCCATCCTTCCACAGATGGGCTATCTTTTGCGTTCAAACTTAAAAAAAAAAATTGTAGGACAAAAGATCTGATTAGTAATGGCCAAATTAGCACCTTGTTCAAATTTTCTCTAAAAGCGCACAATTCCCATTAATTTAACTTCTCAGCTTTTACCAAATACTTATACTTCAGACATAAGATCTGTTTTGTTTTTTAGCTCTCAATTAATTAACATTGACGTTGTCGCGAATTTCCCCCGTAAGGAGCATGTGAGATGTGACAGTTGTGACTTTTGAGTGTGGATCTACATCATGATGAAACCGAGGCTGAAATTGAGTTGGTCTTCAGAAAAAAGGTTCTGCATAATCTTGTTCGTTAAATCAGTTTATATATAAAGGTATTGGTTAATGTATAATTATTATTGGTTCAAGTTAACTAAAAAGAAAAAAAATATATATTTATGTGTAGTTGTTGTCTGCGGGTTTTCCAAACACTTGGCGTGTGTAATAAAGAAGCGTAGAGTAAAGCACAGCAGTATGACAAAGGATAATTCAGAGAAGTATTTAGAACAGCTGAATACTGGACAGTAGAAAAGTAGTGACTGTAAGTATTCACGTAAAATCTGCAGTAGTGTATGTTTATTTGTGTTCTATGAGTCAAAAATTCCCCTGAAGCTTTTGCAGAATTGACTGTCAAATGGAAATTTATGAGAAATTATCATGAAATTTGATTTTCTGTACTATTGAGTAGCTAATCCGCATATTGGTAAATTAATAGATTAATAACATGGTCACACACATACGCAATTTCTTGCAAGGCATTTAGAGACAGAAAGTTGCATTTGTCTGTAGTCAGTACAAAAAAAAAGGCTAAAAATAAGATCACAATTCAACCCTTTAAACAGCATATTTATCCCTCGAATAATTTGTCTCACGTAAACAAAATGGCCGAACACCTACGAATATTTGTAAGGTTTTGTTATCTTCTACGATCAGTCGACTTATTAGTAAGAGTCCCGCTCATTTTATGTGGTAGAATTTTGTTTGTTACTAAACAAATACTGTAAAGTTCCCATAAAACAAAATGGCTTCCGGAAGAGTTGGAAGTACAACATTTTGTTTGTTGAATTCCTTTCTTGTATTATGCTAACCACAAACGTTCCAACATCTCTTCCTTCTTTTCGTCTCATGTCAAGTTGGCTGACCTAACTAACTATTACTCGGGGTTAAATACGCAGTTTAGAGCAGCAAGCTATATATCGTTATAGTAAAGCCGCGGGTTCACCGCCATAACCTTAGCGCCATAAAAAGTGAAGTCCATAGATATATAGAATGGGGAATTGTGTAAACAAACACAGGGCGATGAGGAGATCCATTGTTTACAATAACCAAAGCGTATTTTATTAGTTCAGTCGCTATCGGCAATCAATACTCTAAGCGATGACATAATATTATTTTACGCGTATTCTGCATTTCCAATGAAAATCATCAGGAAACAGTTATATGCCTATATATGGACTACCATAGTGACGAGTCAGATACTATTTTGAGATGAGGATTAAGTTAGTCTTGAGCTGCTCTTCAGCGATATAAGTTCAATCTTGATTTGTGCTTCTCGTTTATTCAATTAAATGAAAGCATTAAACCATCGTATTGTTAAAGGTTTTGTTAATTATCTTCCTTAGCTTCAGCCCATCTGTTATAACACTTTAAAAAATGCCAACCCTGAAAACGGAGAATTTGCATTGGTAAAGTACCTACAACTACGCATAATTCAGGAATAAGGGCAGTGCCAGTAAGTATCGTAGTAGATTTGCAATATGTAGTAGATTTTTAAAGTTGTTATTAACAAAAGCTGAAACCCACCAAGGGGTTATAGTTTGTTACATAGTACTTTGCGATTAACGCACCTAATCGTTTATTACTTGCAATGGATAATTACCATTTGCTATATTTCTGGCGTAAACTGTTTAAAGATTTATTTGTTATTTTTTTACCTTTTTTTTAAACAAATCAACCTTTGTTCCTTTATTTGTTGCGTCTGATATTCATGTCAAATTTATTTCGTTGACGTTATTATTGCGTCAATTCGAAAACATTATTAGTCGTGTTTTTTTGAGCTTCGTTCTCAGCAAAGCAAGTAAATTAAGATTTTCTGCACGCAATTACAATAGGCCTGTTTTTTTTAGTTTCGTTCTCAGCAAAGCAAAGTAAAGTAGGATTTTCAGCACG
Organism: Cheilosia vulpina; assembly: GCA_916610125.1. Lineage (NCBI taxonomy): Eukaryota > Metazoa > Arthropoda > Insecta > Diptera > Syrphidae > Cheilosia > Cheilosia vulpina. Next base: position 70,485,586 of record OU744277.1, on the reverse strand, counting down.
TAATTACAACAACTACGCTCTACTTGACACTTCGAGACTCGCAGTAGCTATTGTAATTTGTGTGCTGAAAATCTTACTTTACTTTGCTTTGCTGAGAACGAAGCTCAAAAAAACACGCCTAATAACTACGCTCACTTGACACTTCGAGACTCGCAGTAGTTATTAGGCATGTTTTTTTTTTAGCTTCGATCTCAGCACAGTAAAGTAGGATTTTCAGCACGCAATTACAACAACTACTGTGATTCCTCGAAGTGTCAAGTAGAGCGTAGTTGTTGTGATTGCACGCTGAAAATCCTACTTTACTTTGCTTTGCTGAGTTTGAAGTTCAAAAAAACAGGCCTATTGTAATTTGTGTGCTGAAAATCTTACTTTACTTTGCTTTGCTGAGAACGAAGCTAAAAAAAACACGACTAATTTACAATAACTACTGCGAGTCTCGAAGTGTCAAGGAGAGCGTAGTTGTCGTATTTGCGTGCTAAAAATCCTACTGTACTGTGCTTTGCTGAGAAAGAAACTCAAAAAAACAGGCCTATTATATGACTCCGAAAACACTACATCGACCAGATTCATCGAAAAAAAAAACAGTACCAATGGATAATGTGCCTACTCTAACAGGCAAATGCGATTCATAAACAGACAAAAATTAATAAACCACCCAAGAAACATTACTTGGTAGACCACATTTTGTGCATCAGCAATTATCCACCCAATTGACTGAAACAACTGCACCACGATAGCCATCACTGCCACCACTATTTACCTTGGCTGAAAACTGTCAGACAAATCGACCCAGCTCGTGTGTGAGATACTCTTCAAAAACCGATAAAACTCCAATAAATCATCATGTCAACAAATAAGTGACAGTTTAGACAAACTCACGGAGACAATAAAACTCGTGTTCACTACTTCTGTGTGTGGTGCCTGCAGCCTGTCAACGTGCTTCTGCTTCCATTATCTCTATACACTTACTTAACACATGTCATTACATTTGTAGCAAGCTTATATGCTCCGGCCCGATTATGCCTGCGCCTGGCACTGAACCGACATGGAAATCAGTGCAGTGCATTGTTTATTTATGTCACATTCGCATAGAGGGGGAAAAAACATCGAATCTGTCTGTCCGTCATATGCAAATAACAAACCACGCGCAAATACCAAGACTTCGCTTGGGATGACTTGTATAAGGAGGCGGAAAAGTTTTTGGTATGCTGTCTGCCTATACCCTGACTAAAACAAAAAAAAAAATCTGAAAAACTTTTGAAATTTTGCCCTGACTCGCTGACAGCAAACAGCTTCGATATCGATTTGTCAGCAGTCCTGAAACTGGAACTCGGAGGTGGAATCGGCATCCAGTTTTCCTTTGTTTTGATTAGGCGCATACCATTATACAATTGCACAGCAAGTTACTCATGATGCCGGTGGCAAAAGATTGAACGCTTTGATTTTTGTTAGCATTTTATTGCGTGTGGTGCAGCAACAGCATGCCACAATGTCAGCGATAATAAATTATTATCTGTCATGGTTATGGCTGAGGCTGAGGGAGTTGTGGCCATATCGACTGTCCCAATATCTCGATGTATACGTAAATTGACGGAAGAATTTTCATTTTGCAATTTATTGCTCTGCGAGGGTTAAATGATTGACACATGAAGTTGATATTTGGATCGGGTTCAGTTTCGTTGTAAGCGAAACTTATTGTAAATAGTTGGTAATGATAATATTTCTTATTATTTGGAGGAAGCCGTCGACAATTTAAAATTGGAGGTTTCACAACCACGAATAAGCAAACAATGCCTTTTATTGACTGGGTTCTAGTGATCGCTAGGAGATCACCGAATGAAGTGCTAGATTTTGGAACGCCTCACTAAAACTGTAACGCCAAAGGGGAAAATAACTTACCATGCCGGATGTTCTAACTAACTTTAAACTCATTCAGCTATTCCTACTATATATTTTTAAAATAATTTCATCACATGCTCTCAACGAAAAGATTCAAATAAAATTTATTTTGAATTTACTTATTCACAAAATCATTCAAATATTTCGATCAGTTTGCGATGTATTCGTTAAAAGCCGAGTCAGACGTCAGATCGTCATCAGGTCATCACAGATGGTGCTGGCTTTGGTCCTATCGATCAGCACACAGAACTAGGCGTCGGATTTAGATGCCTTGTTAATTCAATCAAATGGTATCGTAGCGATGGTCAAACATAAAGAACCAAGCGCATTTTAAAACGAAAGAAAAGTCTAATTACGAAAATGGTTGGTATGTCAAAATAGTTTCTTATAATATTAATATTTCATTTTCTTGAAACTGCAAACGACAGCTTCAATAAATTTTACAATGATTGGTACAATATTATTTTAGTATTTTAACAACCTTTCTAGTCACATTCTCCGTATACCTATACCAAGTGCTCCTCATGATTGAGTTGTCTATTTGTGAAGTATTTCCAGTAAACGTTGTCTGATATGGCATTGTTCCCTTGCAATTTGTATCATAATTTTAACTATAAATCGGTGTCTTGTTCGGGAGTTTAATCAGATTCCACTTGTCAAAAATATTAGCAAATGCGAGCATATTGACAGATGACAATTGATCTATGTTCCAAATAATTATTTTTATATCCACGTTCCACTTACAATGGCCCTGAAATTTCGCATCAAATGTAATAGATTCTTAACGTCAGCTTGATTTTGTTTTCAAATATGTAAAGTCGAACTGCAAAGATATTTGGCCTTCGAATTCGATTACTTGTCTTCAGCAAAAATGTAAAAGCGAACCTTCAACCACTGGCTGTTGTTTTTTATAAAAGGGATGCTTATACACACACTTGAAGGTAGGTCAGTTACGATGTTTCCACTGACCCCATCATAAATATTCATATTCAAAAATGTCTCATCATTATTCATAGCTCATAGCACGCAATAAACATTCATCATTTGGCAATTCATATTTACAAATTCAAACATACCTACCTAATAATTGTGATGGCCTTCATTGTTCCGAACACAACCAATAGGTGAACCTACCGCGCACAAGTGTCAACCGTGTTGCTGTTCCACTCGAGTCCAATCGAAATGACATCCATAAGTCATTTATGCAAATTATTTGCGTTCCAAATACCCGCACTCCAAACGCTGAAAACCTTTACTGTTTGCAGAGACACTCGGGCGTATGAGTATTTTGTTATTTGGTCTCATTGAGAGCGGAATACCACCAACAAATATTGTCTTGGCGCCGATACAACAATTAGAAATAATAATCCATTAAGCATATTTCACGCACTCTTACAACCATATATACAAAGATAATATGACGATAAAGAAACACACAAACCTAAACTACAGCAGACAGCCGTTTTGCACTTCATTACAATTTCCGATCAGGTGCCCGAAAGGAAGTTAAGCTAAATGTGAACATTTTGTAAATTAACACAGCCTTCGTCCGCATTAAAATATACAATAATAATCCGCGGCTATCATACGCCGCCTCGTACAGATAAATTATAATAGCAATACTATAAATCTGAACTGAGTAATATTTCGGATGGATTGTATAGATTTGGCTTGACCTGATGTGGAATCTTTTCATGCATCGCATGTTAAGCTACCTTAACTTCAATTGACCGTGTCTCAATCTAGTACAATTTTTTTTTGTCGTTAAACATCTTCTCTTTCTGAATATGTTACAAGATAAATCCAAAGTTGTGCGATTTTTTTGAAATTATTTTTTTCCGAAAATTTGCAAATATGCTGCGACGATCATATTTTTATTGTTTTATTTATTTATTTGAACAATTTGACCTACCAACCCCGTTTAGACAACTTAAAAATATAGTTATACCAATTGTTTCCAGTAGAAGTAAAAGAGACGGAGTTAAAAATGACAGTTCCTTGTCTGCAAACAAAAAATTGCTCTGAATAATAATTTATTAGGAATTTGGCCTAACTTCGTTCCCGTATCCAAAAGTTGATCAAAAAATTATTACAAAACCCTTCCCTTCAATTGAAGTGTCTGTTTATTTCAGTCCGAAAAACTTCTTTACTGACAGGTGGCTGTCAAATAATTACAAGTTCAAATTTCATTATTTGATATATGCAACAGGAACAACAAATATAAATTGTAATTCGTTTCTATCTAAGCCCATCGTATAAAAATGTTACTTTCTACTTTGTGCTGTTGAAATTTCGATTTCCCGCAAATTTGTGACAAATTTTTTGATTATTTCGCACGCCGGTGAAAAAATTCTTCCACACGAACACAACATTCGTGAAATATGGGTCCAAACCTATTATATATAACAGAGGAATTTAGAAGCGAAAATTTGTACAGCTAACTGTCACGAAATGTCAAAAATTATTTACTACATTCTTACTAAAAATCTAAAAAATTGCCAGAAAATAATCTACAGCTGACTTGTATAAAATATTTACATAAATTACACTGGTATGAGAGTCTTCTTGAGTGGATTCTGGCTTCAAATCGAGAAGTGAAATTCTCTTCTTAGAATCACCAAAAGAGTACTTTTTGTGCCAATGGAACGGTTTCAGAAGTGATTTTTTCGATTCAGGATCCGGACTCTCCCGGACGCTTCTTTTGCCCAATGGAAAACGATATAAGAATCTATGTTAGTTAGTCTGACAGATTTGTCTGACTTGATGTGTTTCAGAGTTTATAGGTCAGGATCAGTTCTTTCAAATGACATTCATGGAGGAATAGGCACCAAATCTAGTCAAGAATTTCTTATCGCATTTACTTGACATTTCGTATATGTGGCTGACATAGAAATAGTGACACGAGTGTTGGGAATTTGCAGCTTGTTCTGCTGACAGTTTAATCTGCTTCGCTGTTCGGCACCAAGTAACCGATATCAATAGGCCTGTTTTTTGAGCTTCGTTCTCAGCAAAGCAAAGTAAAGTAGGATTTTCAGCATGCAATTACAACAACTACGATCTACTTGACACTTCGAGTGTCGCAGTAGTTATTGTAATTTGAGTGCTGAAAATCTTACTTTACTTTGCTTTGCTGAGAACGAAGCTAAAAAAAACACGCCTAATGTCAATTATGAATGCGCTAACAAAAATTACAATGTTTATATACTAAAATGTCATACAAAGTGTTACCATAAGGAAATGCAAGTTTGGCGGCTATTACATTTAGACAACACCGGCCTACCTACTTTTTACATTTTGGTAACATTGCCGTCAAATCTAGTGGACGCCAAATTGTTTTTTTTTTTTTTTGATTTTCTGAGCTGTTCCAATAGGGGAACTGCTCGTTACTCGTTGCTTTAGTTCTCTTTTTCTGTCATTTGTTATTAGAATGTAAGTATATTCCCTTAATTTCTTGTTCAACATTGGCAATATGTCAGATTTCTCTTATTGTGAGGGAATTCGCTCACCAAAATGTATAATGTATGTATAATATTTATTTCTCTTAAAGTACTTATAAATATAATATGAAATACAAATCCAAATAAAAAATTCAATATGTTAGAAATTACAAAGTAAAGTAAGAAAAAATCTTGTGGCATTCGATATTTTATTCAGATTGAGTTCAAATAGTGTTGAATGCCACTTCAAAAGGAACAAGACAATTATATAGGGTGGGGTATTAAACAAAACAAAAATAGAAATGATAGAAAAAACAATTTTTAGCCAATTTAATTCATTTAACATGATATCAATTTGTTCTCACTTCACAAAGGATGCAAGAATTTATGTAATCTATATAATAACATCAAAAGTTGAGGCAAAAGTTACATCAAAATATTTGAAGTAAGAGAGTTTAAACTATAATAATCATGAGAAAACAACCAACTTTTTACGCGCTTTAGAAAACATACGGACATGTGAACACATCTGATTTCTTCCGGGAGGACATTAAACAAAATATTATATACAACTGAATGTGAATTTCTATATGCGGTGGTTCGATAGTTTGGCACTTGTAACATATTAAGTGAGTTATTGCGTAGGTTATAGTTTGAGATTATACGAAAGTTACGGTTACCAGACTTCATAAAGAACGCTTTTAGAACCTTAAAACAGTATAAGTGACGAACAGGAAGAATCCCTAATTGACAAAACAAGGGAAAACTAGGATACCTACTAGGTTTACGACAAATTTTCCGGACAACATTCTTTTACAAGACTAGCAATGGCTGAACTTTGTTTTGATAGCCACCTCCCCAGCAATTTATACCGTATTGAAGCTTAGAATTAAAAAGTCCATAATAAATTGTGGTTAGGAGCTTAGTTGAACATATATTACGAAGGTAATAGAAATGCCTAAGTGTGGAGATAAAGTACTTCTTCAATGCAATAGCGTGGAAAGAAAATTTCATATTAGAGTCAAATAGGAGTCCTAGGTACTTAAATTTGTCTACATTCACTATCAAAAAACAATCATCACTACAATTTTCACTAGTACAAAATAATTGACCAAGCACACTAGTTGCACATTTACATTGATATAATTTAAATTTTTTTGCAATTCGGTGCATGAAAGTATACATCCGGTTTTAGATTAATAGAACCAGATAAATTAAAGAACATTAATTTAGTCTTAGGACTTATTACAAGCTTGTGTTCAGCGAACCATTGTCTTAGAGTATGTACATCACAGTTTATATCAGAGATAAGATCTAAGGGACTGTTTACGCCATACGATAACCCAACATCGTCAGCAAAGGCATTAGGTGAGCCTCTTAGATTGAGGTGGAAGAGTGAGTTGATATAGATTAAAAATAAAATGGGACCCAAGACTGAACCTTATGGTACCCCAAGCCTGATTAATTGCGCGTCACTTCTCGTCTCATTCAACTTTACTCTCTGTGATCTATTATTCAGATATGAATTAAACCATTTAAGCATAAAACCACGCACACCTGCACTTTCCAGTTTACTTAACAGAATTTTATGGTCAACCATGTCGAAGGCTTTGGTTATATCAATGAATAACGCAGCTGTACATTTTCTTTTGTCAAGGTTCAATCATTTCTATAAGTGAACTAATCCTAAAAACATACCTAAAACAAATCCATCCAGTGACACTTCCTCTGTGAATGTTAAAACAAGGGAAGCATTCGATCCGCAATAAACAGATACCTGTAGCTTTTCCTACACGTGCATTTAAACAAATTACCATGCCCTTACGTTCATTGGTATTCTGTGTTTACAACCAACTTAAACTGTGTAAGAGCACAATAGCACACTCAGTGATAACAATGAGATCATTTAACACACCGGGCTGGTAGGTACCATAATTAAAATTCTTCCGTCGCTGCCGATCCGACTCCTTAAACGTAGCCCTGAATACCTAGGTAGAGTGATAAAGTTCGTTTCACATACGATTTTATTGCGGGTATATATTTTAACAACTGGGAGCTTAAAAACTGACTGTATTCAATATTTAACCCAAAAAATGTCCGTACCCTATATGCGTCTGCTTTGAGAAACTTTTATGAGGGTATGGGATTATTTGCTCAATTTTCTCATGAAACATTTCTTTGAACGATCCTTTCAAAGGTACCCTAAGAGAAAGTCTTGTAGTTTATGACGGTTTGAATTCGCGTATTACACAGTTTAGTGAAATGAGCTTACCTGCCGTGCGCAGGAAAACTCACTCTTATCGCCTTAAGAGATGGGACTTTCCGAGAATGACTCATGTCGAATCTGCGGAAAAGAGGAGGAAACAACGGAACATATATTCTGCGAATGCCCTGCTGTGTGCAGGGGCAGAGTGATCCATATGCAAAGGGCTTATTTAAGTCCTGCAGACATACAACATGGAACCAAGAAAGGTACTGAGGTTTATAAAGATCCTCAACAGCTCCCTGGGTTAAATAAAAGAGGCCAACACAATAGATCTCTTCTGGTCGCAGTGTACAGGGCCTATTCCTTACAATACAATTACAATCGCCTTAAGGAAAAACCTTGAAATGGCATATGGACAAATACTTCATTTCATTTCATTTATTCAATCTACGATTTATAATCCACAGATTTCGAAAAACAATACAATAAGTTATAAAAAAAATAAGTTAAATATGAATTTCATTGGAAGATAAGCAAAATTAATCTATCCTTAAAAATATTTCTGGGCAAAAATATATCCAAACCGTAATAGAACAGATTAAACAATTTAATACAAATTGCCATAGGCCCCCGTTGACCATACAATGTAGTGTGGCTACTTTCAAATAAAAGTGGTCTTGATCTAAGGGATCTAGAAGGAGCATACAAATTCAAACACATAAGTAGATTCTCACAATCATTACTTCCAGATAAGATATCACGAATAAACAAAACATTATACATTTGTCTCCCCGACTCAAGGGTTTTGAATCCAAGTAAAAGACATTTTGAACGGTAAGAATGATGAGGCTCAACTCCATTATTACAAAACAAGTGCCGTAGAGCAAATCTCAAAAATTTCTTTTGAACGCTTTCAATTCTGCGTACATTTAATACAGTAGTAGAACCCCACACAACGCAACCATATTCCAAAACAGGGCGCACGATACTGCAAAATAATGCCTTAAGAGTATAAGGATCTTTGAAGTCTGCAGCATTCCTTTTAATGAAACCTAATAGGGAATTCGCCCTGGAGACCACATAATTAACGTATAAGTGAAAACTTAACTTGTCATCAAAAATTACACCAAGATCTTTAAAGTCATCAACCACTTTTATTCAATCACCATTTAAAGAATATTGGGGAAAAATAGAATGAAAAGTTCTATTAAAGCTAATACAAGCGCATTTGTCGATATTTAGCATTAAATCGTTTGAACAGCACCACTCAGAGAAAGCGTCCAAGTCTTTTTGTACAAGTAAACAGTCGTTTATTGTTACTATTCTCTTAAAGAACTGCATACATGAGGCAGGAGCAGTTTTCTATTAAGTCCGGTAGATCATTAATAAAAAGTAAAAATAACAGCGGACCTATATGGCTTCCTTCAGGGACACCGGAAGTAACTAGTATTTCCTTAGAAAAATAGTCCCCAATAACGACATATTGTGTCCTGCCATGCAAGTAGGAATTAAACCATTGAAGTAAAGGACCATAAAAGCCATATGCACTTAATTTTTTTTAGAGAATCATTAGATTAACTCTACTGAACGCTTTTACAAAGTCAGTGTAAATCACATGAACTTGTTTATGGCTTTCTAAAGACGCTATACAAAAATTTGTGAATTCCACTAAGTTTGAAACAGTAGATCTGCCTTTCCAAAAACCATGTTGGTATTTACTGACTTGTTGCTTGATTGTAAAAGCAAGCTTATCTTTTACAAGGTTATCCAACATTTTTGGAATAACCGAGAGTTTAGAAATTGGTCTGTAGTTAGAAACAAGATGCCTAGTACCCGACTTATAGACAGGATCTATGGTAGATACTTTCCATTCCTATAAAAAGATTCATTAAACAAATCTAACAACGGAAAACAAAGTGAGCTAGAACAAAAACGTAAAACAATAGGGTAAAATCCCAAAATATCTGGCTTTCTTTGTAGTTTTAAGCTATTTAAAACCCTTTCGGTGTATTTGTTGCCATATGACAACATCAACAAAATACTCTTTTTTAAAGAACTACAAACTTATTTCTTTACAAAAAGTAATAAAAACGCAGTGGCAGCACTTTATTCTCAGAGAATCTAAACCTATCTGTCAAACAGCCCGCCAATTTCATATTATTATTTTAAAGACAGCTGACCAGGTAGCCGGAAAGCAAAAAATGGCAGGTTAGTCCACATTTTAAATTAAGATCTACTTGGTTCTAATGTTATATATTTGTAATAAAATTTTTAATTATACAAAATAATCAAATAAAGTATCTTTACTTACTTTGAACACGATAAAAATATATTAAAATAGTGTCTTGCCTTACGGCAACAATTCGTGAAAAGGGCTATGTTTCGTTGCGAAAATAATTGTTGCCGTACAGCAACACTCAGGAGTCATATGATTTGGTGCACCCAAAACTATGTATGGTGAGAAAGAATTGATGAAACGTGGGAGAGGAAGTTACGACCATAGGACTGAGGCCAATTCTAATATTTTTGTTTTGCGTTGGATGGATAGTGGTGTAGTTCTTCTGGCTTCAACTATATATGGCTCTTTTCCGTTTTCGCAAGTGAAGCGTTTCAGTGCTGAACAAAAAAATGTATAGACATTCAGCGGCCGAGGATTGTTTATCAATACAATAAGCATATGGGTGGTATAGATAAAATGGACTTCCTGATATCACTCTATACAATACAAATAAGATCTAAAAAGTGGACTCTTAAACTTTTTGACCACATGATCGATTTGGCGATATGCAATTCGTGGCTCGAATACCGCAGAGATATGCTAGGGAAAGTGGAACGAATATATATGGATCTATTGGATTTCAGAGGAGAAGTTGTTGAGGGTCTGCTGTACTCAGCAGAAACTATACCTTTACGCAAACGAGGACGCCCACGCAACATAGCAAGCGATGAAGAAATGATTCCGAGTCCAAAAAGGAAGTCGTTTGGATTTGAGCACTGGCCAGTTTATACTGCGATAAGAGGAAGGTGCAAAGAACTGAATTGCACTGGTATGTCAAGACTGAAATGTAAAAAATGTGATGTTCATCTCTGTACTCCAAGTGAAACTAAAAACTGTTTTGAACAATTTCATTCGAAGCACTGAAGGCAATACCTTATATACCTTATATTATATATGTGATACGTAATTCTGAAACTTTATATTTAATTTTATTGACTTATTTTTTTGTATTTTAAACATTAGTTTCTATAGCAGGAATTTCTTTGCTAATGCTATGTTTTGAATAGAATGTAAAATAGTATTTAATTTTTACACCTGCTTTACTGCTCAGTACTTAAAATGAATTAATAATTATAATTTTATATTAATTTAACTTTATAATTGCTTGAATTATTTATTGTTTGCTATTATTTATTTATTTATTTTGTTTTTTTTTATAAAATGCTATTGAAAACTGAAATTAAATTAAAAAAAAAGAATTACAATTACAATTATTAAAGTTTTTTTTTTACTTCTTAAACGCGAATTGTTGCCGTTTGGTAACACCTCCTTGAAGTGTCCTTGAGCATTCTGCTTTTTTTTTTTTTTTTTGTAAATGGTTTCTAAACCCAAAATAAGCCAGAAATATGATACAATATATTTGTGTTATATATTCAAAAATTGTACCGAAAGGGTTAAAACGGTCTGAACATCACTGACGTTTAACGTGTATAACGAGCAATCAAAAACAGATGGGAGGAAAAGAATATAGTTAAAATCAATAGAAGCTGAAGATGTGGAATTGTAAATACTTTGAAAATAGTCCGCAAACATATCAGCAATATTTTTGGGGTCACTGGCTTGTTTTCTATTAAAGTCCATCACTGCTGGGAATCCAGTACTTTTTCGTTTGGTGTTAACAACTTTCCAAAAAGTTGTAGGAAAATTTATAAGGTTACTTTCCACCGAGTGAATGTAATTACTGTAAAGGAATTTCGACAAAAAAATAAACTCTTTTCTTAGACGGGAAAAAATAGCATAATCATTCAAAGAATTAGATTGCTTAAACTTTTTATGAACAGTATTCTTTTCACTTGTATCGCACGATTCTGTTCTGAACCACACCTTCTGTGATTCAAATTACGCTACTAATTACTCATGTGATTGAAGTTCGCCACCATGCGCCGCCACAGGAATGATCGAACAAATTTAAGCGTAAAGCCCGACGTCGTATCACCGGTAATTGAGTGTCAACATGTAACTCGTAATTTTGCATGTTAAAGCCAATACAAAGTTGTAGCGCGTGCCCGCTTTTGATGTAGAACGCTGACAGTGATCTGTTGATCTGCAGCGATCGATGTCGCCATTTACATAAATTCTTTCCTCTTATCGAATGGGTTCGCTAAATGTGTGTTAACACATATGGGCCGTGGGGGTTCCTTGAGTTTGATGAAAAAACTAACAATAGTTGCCACCGTGTACTGTTTTGTGGTTAGGGTAATATTCGCTAAGCTTTTGGGCGGTTTTTTGTAATCGTCTCCAAGAACAATTAATGTTAGGATACTCTTTTTCCATTTATTGAATTTGAATTGTAACTTATACTTAAAAATTTCGAATCCAGTTGATTTTATTTCTTAACAATTTTAAAAGGTACAGTCTTGCAAAGGAAGCGAATCTTTGTTACACACTTTCGTCGTTTCAAAAACTCCGCATCTATGAAAACTTGCATAGTGTTCAAGGTTCAACTTCCAAACGGTGGACCCATTTCGACACCAAAAATTGAATAATCCTTGATAGCTCCCCTCCACGGTCCAACATCGTCCCAACCTCTTCAAAGTGGATAAAGGTACGAGGAGATAAAATCACACACACGAATCATGGGTGTGTTTTCTTTCAAAAACTATACGTCCAACAAAAGTTAATTGCACGTTGAAATTCCCTGGCATGGCAGCCATGATCCATGACGTGTGTAATCATGGTAATTTTTCATTAGCGAGTAGGCGAATTATGCTTTATTGTCGCTGCGGGGGTTATGCAATAGCACATATTGTAGTGGGAACCATTAGGTTGCAGTTTACAACTATTTGATATCTACCGTCTGGTTGCTGTGCATCCCACGTTCAAACATTACTACACCCACAACATCAGTGTTGCTGATACGCGAGCACCTTTATGTGCTCACGTTACGCGCTAATAGTATTGGGTTGGAGGCGCTGCCTTCTGACCTAAGTCAACAAACTCGGCTGTTATGCAATCCTAAGCGCTGGGTGGTGGCTGCGGGTGGGCTACTTATATTAAATTTGAATAAATACAGCGAGAGTATTCGTCTTTTTTGAGGTCCAAGACACACCCAAAAACGCAGATGTTCTTTGAGTCGACAGTGGGTTTAACAAAAAGGGAAACTGTTTATATGTAAGGTGCTATGGTTGAGAAATCACAGTTTTTTGTCCATAAATGGTTAGATTTTTTTACCATCAGTATTTTTTTATTTTAAAACCACATGCTCATGAATATGCACAATTTGAATTCTGATTATACAATTTTCTTGCAATGGGGACGTTCAAAACTCTAATTTACAAGTTCGACAGCTGGCTGAGTTAATGTGTTCCAGTTGCAATTGTCCTCGATTGGTTACTTGTTACAGTTACATTTTTCAGTTGATGTTTATGGAGGGGTCGCCGATAATAATTTATGTAATATGTACTGATTTGACATTTCGTATGTCAAGCTGACGTAGTAAAAGTGACGATTCCGACCAATCTAGTTTTTACGTTCGTGTCCAGATAAATCTACACTTTTGAATATGCTCAATTGGCTTAAATTAAACTGCTCAATATGTCAACTATAAACGATGTCCTTCAGTTGAGACCCGTTGAATATGAGCTTTGGTTTATGAACGCATCCATTAAAAAATCCAACACCCAGTTTACATTAAACTCGGTCGAATACTTATAACTTATTCGTATTTCTTGAAGATCATTTTTCTCTATTCTCCTTAAAATGCATCTCAACTTTTGTGCGAAAGATTTAATCAATTTGCCAAAAAAAAAAAGTTGAAAACCGATTTTTGGATGTACAAAACTCAAAATCCAATATAAACCGCCGATCATTTATGTAGGACATACTGTAACACCAGTCGACTTGGTCATCATCACCGAATGTGTGTAGAAGAATTTCAAACATGACTTCTCCCCGTGAGACCAGTTTGCTTAAACAAACTCTTCCACAGTGTCCATGCCTGTCACAATAACATTAGATGGACACCCAAATCCGATAAGGTGTCAGTAGTTACAAAATGCACTCTTTCGAGACAGTGTAGCAGCCTGTTAGCCATACCTCGCCAATAATAGCAATAATAACCGTCAACTTATGCTATGCCAGCCGCAAATGGCGTCCGCAATACACCTTGTGGTGTATGTCAGATAATTACGATGACAGTGAAAAAAAGCAAAAAAAATAAAATAAAAACGTTCAGCTCCTGGCACCAACAGACACTGCAATAAAATCATATTTGTAAATTTTCTGTCGGTCACTTGTCAGACAGTGGCTTCGGTCCAGTGCAAGTGCAGATTTATCAAACAGTTCTCAAAGTATTTGACAGGAGTCATTTTTTCTAAAAAAAATCATTAAAGTACCCAAGACCCGACCCAACCCAAGCGTGAACGTGTTTAACTGAGGCTGGGTGGTTATTTGTTCGATTCCCAAACTGCCGTTGACGCTGATTCAAAAAAGGTGTCATGACATTTAACACCTTTATACGGTTTGTTCGCCTTTGGGAAATAAGCTTAATTGGAATTGATTTGGGGAGGCAATGTGTTTTACAGGGTGGCTTAGAAGCACATTATCCGTCTAAAAATGTTGTAGCAATCTTGTTTTATTAAATTCATTTAGTTTAACATTAAGTTGCTGAAAATTTGAGCTAAATTTGACAATTAAATGTTACAAAGTATCACTTTGATTTCTTGAATAGAGAGACGTGGGCTGAAAATAAACTGGTGTAAAAAATGACAGGAAATGCTCCAAGGTGGTACAATGAAAGAAAGAGACACATAGTTTTATGTTCACAATTTATCTGTTGAGGGTGGAACCACAAGATTAGTTCACAATTCGCTGGAAGATGGTGTAACTTGAGACGGCGATAACGCTAGCCTAGGCTTTGCATTATAACGGCGACAGTTTTACTGATATCATTAGTACATTCTCGTTAAATCGCTCTGCCTACTGATTTATAAAAAAGGCAAATTTAAACGTTTGTGAATTAACTTTACAGCCTTGCGGACAGTCATTTTCGATTTGGTCATCTCTGATGCTATTCAATGCCCACACGAATGATTGACCTCATTGCACACGTCCATCTGAACATCCATTTGCAAATAAACTTCATTCAAAATTCCATTTTTGGATACCTCATTCTGCCCAGTAATTTGCGTGTTTCATCCAACAGAAGACTTATTGCCAGTTCTTATTGCGCAGGTGTCCCACATCGCGCAATCTCAGCATAACTACCGAAATATTCAGTTAAATTCCCCAACAGATTAAAATAACTGCACAGCTATAACACCCGGCGGCATTGCCCCATACCATTCGGCAGTGTGCGCACAGAAGAACAAGGCATGTGCGCCCGCCGCCACAACGGGCGATAACTACTCCTGACAGCTGCTGCCTACTACCAGCCGCCCAGTAACTTGTCCCCAAACAACCGAAAGAATTCCGATCACAACATATGGGCGAAAATTCTGTGTGTGTGTGTTTTTTTTTTTAGGTTTTGGACAAAACCAGAATGCAAAAGGAATTCCGCCACAAGTAAAGCACCTCTTCAAGAAGTGGCGCTTTAACGACTTAAGAAAATAAATCAATTTTGCATTTGATTGCTCTCCCCAATGGGTTGACAGCGAATTTTACCAGCACGTCAAACACTAAACATTAATGGGCATGAAATTGTTTTTGACCACTTGCGTGCGCATGAGTTTGAAAAAAATATGCACGCAACCACCTTAAAGGAACTGATTGGTCCAAATCTGACCGAATACTTCAAATTCAAAGTCGACACTCGGGAGGAAGCCAAAAACAAGTGGTTGGCGGTTGAAAATTTTGAAATATTTATTGCCAATCGATTTGCGCTGTAATGCAGCGCGCAATAAATTGGTCTCTACATGGAGTTCGAGATCTCGACTTCGTTTTTTTGGAGGTCAAATTCGATCTGCCCCTGTATGCGGTTGGAAACAAATTTCCAATTTTATATCTATCCGTCATCTATAATCGGCAATTCCGAGCCAAGCATAGGCACTGCAAAGTGACCGAATTAGGAGCACATGAATGTTTTACGAAGTGATTCTGCTGCTGAGTGCAAATCAAATTGATGGACATGGATTGATTTAATTCCGCTGACAGAACAGAATCAGTGTTCATTCTGTTCATGAGTTGAGAAAATGGTCAAGAGTTTGGGAATCTATTAAAATCTAAATACAGATAACAGATTTGGCAACTAATTGCCCTAAAATCTGACAGATCTTTTTAATAGGAGAGATTGAATCGAATCAATGGGACGGTTATCAAATTGACGTTTTGACAAATGCATATAGTAAGTTCTATTTTTATAATACCTCAATTGTTAACAGATCCACTGGTAGTGAAACACTTTTAAATGTATGTTCTTCTAGCCTCAAAATAACCGTATATAATAATAATAATAATTAAAGAATTCCCATGTTACATAATTTTGAATTTGATTGGTTTTTTTCCTCGAAAGACGACCAGATTATATTCACAGTCCAAATACTTGCAACGCGTTCCACAAACAGCTGCTGATAAACAAGAACCTTGGTTGGAATTACTGCTAATTCAAACAACATGACTATACTTCATCATTATTAAGGATCATTCACATGAGAGCGACCAACTACCTACGAACGAACGAATAATCGAAAATTTTGACATTCCATTCATGTGATACATTTTATCCGGTCGCAGATACCCGCGAATCCAATGACAGTCGCCGTCATTTGAACAAAAAAAAACTCGACCATTGGAGGTAGCGGCATTCTATTAAGCAAAAAAAATAAAATATTGTTGCCCTGTTTGTGGTGGAACAAAATTTAAAACACAGCAATTAATGCATGTACATCCGTACATGTACAAAAACTAATTAAACAAAACTAATAACAGCAATAAACAAATAAATTATATTAAGTCCTTCCCATTTGAAGTATGTTACATACTTTTTTATCTGTTGATTCAGTCATACCCATTACTTTTATTTTTCGTTCGGTCCAAAACAAAACGACACCACAAAATGAAATATGTAGTTAAACAAAATAAGCCAAGTTTGAGGTTAAGTTCGAACGAATGTTTTATTCTGTGGAACGCGAATTGAATAATGTGGATTGTGAATAAACTTTGACAATTCGCGGCAAAAAGTTTGGAATTTTAAATTTCGTCATTTAAACTGTTTATTTAGTTGTTTTCTTACTACATTTTGATGGGATAATTAATTATCCTCCTCTTAGAATAGTAAAATGTCCAATTTTCTGTTCATAAATGCATCAAAAGTGGTTTGTTCGCATTTCAGCAATTCGTTCGCTCGCTCTCATGTGAATAGTCCATTAAGCAATGATTTGAACAGTTGGATTTTTCTTGGAAAGTCGAAGTTTATCGATAGCAAATCTAGTACTTTTCCGATGTAACAATACCAACCAAAGGGTTTGTTTGCAAGCAGTTGCTGTTGCTCTGTCAATTTTAATACTTTGAAATTGGTCTCCAGCTATTCAAAAACGCTGCGTCATTGCTTTTTTCGCACTAAAATACAAAAAGTCGTAAGCACATAACCTCAAAATATAACTTGCTCTACTGTAGAAGTGATAACCTGCTTACAGACATTTTCGAATTTCCACAGTCGCAGTTCTTAATTTGCTGTCATATAGTTTATATTTGGAATGTTTTACAGTAAAAAAAAAACTGCTGAAAGTTTCTTTCGATAGAAAGTTTAAAAAAAATTCCTTGATAAACCGCTGCTACAAATCCTTCATCTAATTGTCAATCTGTTTGCTGCCATTTACAACATTTTTAGCGCGATTCGAAGTTAGCAGTGATTCGATTTCAGATAGAAAAAGCGAAAAAAATCTTCAAAGTTAAGCGGGCACACGTTTGTGATCATTAGTCGACTCAATCACAGCAAATTACTTAATTTATATTGAACATGTTTTTCTTTATTTTTTTCTTCTTTTTTTTGTATTTACTTTGTTTTAGTTACGTTTAGCCATAAAAGGAGCACGACTCAAGGAATGTTATCGAGCTCCATCAAATAAATGCATTAGTATGATTTAGTTAAGCTGGCATTGAGTGTTTTAAGTAATCGATCAAATTGATTGCATAAATCTTAAAAAATTCAGCGTAAGCCATACGTAACAAATTCAATGTGTTGCGTATGACTTATTTAGTTTTATAGCCCCGATTATGACTCAAACAAAATGTCAAAACGCGGTCGCCAAAGAGCTAATTAAAAGCGATAACCAGATAAGACTATTTTACTTGTCAGATGAAACTTTTGCGTATGCGTGCATCGATTTGTATCCAAGGTCATAGACATCACAATCGATTTTGTGACTAATTCTGAACTTAATAATTTCGTTTTAAGTAATTCAAATTTATCGATTAAAATAACTATCGAAGGTAGTTACATTCGACTGCAAACTCAGTAATGATATCATATCAGGCAACGATTATATGTCTAGATCACAATAACAGAAGTTATATATATAGAAGAAATAAATTTGTAGAAAATTATTAATTCCTTTTTTCGGTTGTTCAGATGACTATATTTGACACTTTTAGGCAAATAACGGAAACTGTTTCTATAAGGGCGACGATTATAGGTGTACAATTTTGAAAATGGCCTCCTAAACGCAGTAGCCGCATTTCAAAGATGATGCGTTTCTTTTAAGGAACTGCCACTGCAAATAGTTATCGTTTTTTAAGGATATGTCTCCCTTCCTGTTCTCGGATATTCAAGGCCGCAATACAATCATGACTATTGGCAAATTCTGGGCGAACGAAATTCCATTCCCCTGCAGATATTTCGTTCACTCGCGTTAAATTTCTCTCTGTTTTATTACGTTTTTCCCTCGTACGTTCCAAAGGAACATTTTCTTTTGTCAGCAATATAAATACCATAACATTTGCTATAATTCCGACTGTGAATACAAAAATGTTTCGAGAGGAGTTTAGGTTCATATGACAGTGACAGATCGAACTCTTATTTCTTTTCGATTTTCGTATAGAGGAGGAGAATTTGATAATTGCTAGCACGTTGGTCAACGTACATTTCATTTATTGAACACTACTGCGTTTTTCCTTGTAGTCCATTTTTATACTTTTCCATAGAAATCTGCATTGCGGAATTTTTTTTCATCACAATTGCAGATTTGTCCAAATATTTTTATGGCAACACTGCCTGTGACTTCACTTCTGTCTGTTGGTAGTCTCTTGATATTGTCTCTTTTAAGGTAGGTACTCCTTCCGTCATTATGAACAAATAGAGAATTGCATCCATTATACAAGGTGGCGCAAAAGTAATCCTCCTATCAGAAAATGCTATAAATTTTGCGATTGGCCCCTAATGTCAGTTCTGTTTTGACATTTGTGTAGTAAACACATGCGAAATACACGTTAATAAACAATGTTACGCTACACTGCTCCAGAACGCGGAATATTGGTGACTATTTATTTGAGCAATAATCGGTCGGTGACTTTGGCACAACGTGAATTTCGTCGCAGATTTCCTAGCCGTCCAACGCCTACTGGTGAAACACTGCGACGTTTAGCCGCTCGCCTCGAAGAGACTGGCACAACACGAGACGTTGCCAAGAGTGGTGGGCCCCGAAGCGCCCGTTGTGCCGATAATATCGCCTATGTTGACGCGGCCATTTTTTTTTCGAGAACGCCGCTGGTCAAACGACAACAGTGAACGCTGCGCGCTATAGGGCCATGTTTACCGATTTTTTTCTACCGCAATTGGACGATTTAGGACTGGAGGACATGTGGTTCCAACAGGACGGAGCTACGGCACACACTGCGCGAGCCACAACCGATATTCTGAAAGCGGTGTTCCCGGGTCGTTTTTGGCGATTTGCACTAGTCCGCAAGATCGCCTGATTTGACCGCTCCAGACTTCTTTTTGTGGGGCTTTTTGAAGTCGCGGGTTTATGTCAACAAGCCTCAGACTCTTGCAGCTCTTAAAGACAATATCCGTCAAGAATGTGAGGACCTATCGCCGGAAGTTTTGGCCAAAGTGATGGAAAATGCCATAAAAAGGGCACAAATGACAATCAACTGTGGCGGCGGCCATTTACATGACATCATATTCTCGACTTGATGTAAAAAAAATTAAAAGACCAAATAAAAATAATCCACAAGAAGAATCAAAGTTTTTCATTTTTTTTTTTTAAATTACAGCCAAAAAACATCGGAAGGTTATTTTTGCGCCACCTTGTATAATCACACAGTCTAGTTCCCTTTGGGCTGAAGGCAGTTTCATTCTTTCGCCGTTGCAGTATAAGCCCACGTTTATAGGTTTCAGCCTTAACTCGAGTGTTTTAGCATCGCTCGAGTGAGTGTAGATTATTAAAGGAACCCGTCTCCCACTTCTGATTTTGGCAAGACCTGAAAAATACACAATCATTTTGGGTTCAATCGGGCAGCGATTTCTTCTCACTTCCACCAGTTTGACTATATTAGCGGTTTTACTTCAACACCTCCAGTTTAAAACAAGACCGCTTGATTGCATGCATTATTAATATTTTCAATCAAGCAGATATCGATATCTTTCAATTGGTATCGAGTGCGACCTTAATTGTTATACCATGTAGATCGTCAGTCTTTGACAAGTGACTAGTGACTGCTATTTATAAGCACCAAGTGTCCTATACTGAAAAAAAAAAATAAACTTAACAAATTGGCACTCGTACCGCGAATTTTTAACTCTATCCACTGAAACAGAATATATTGGCTCGCCTCAAGTCATTGCACGTATAAGGATAAAACCAAAACCCAACGCAAATTCAAATCAGAGCCAATAAAACGTAGCAAGCAATTAACCGCGATAATTGCCAGACCATGTCGCAAGAACCATTCATGAATCCGAATCCAAGAATGGTACTTAAAAGTCAAAAGGAACAAATTCGCACGTAATCCGTCGACCGTTGCCGACGCGCTCCTAGCCATATCATGATGATGAACCGATTTCAAAGTGTTTCTCACACCCCATCTCGGCATACACGGTCGATGATCATTTATTCATTTAAATTATTTAATTTTTTTCCGAGGCCGTCTGTTGACCTCGTTTTCTCAAACTCATCGTTGGCTTCTCCTTTTAAACACACACACGATCGCGTGGACAATGGACAACAACTATGAGCACGAGAACAAATAACAAAAGTACGGTCTTGCGCATGTGAATATAGCGCGAAGATATCAAAATCAAAAGTGAATTTTACACGCACAACTGACGCGCATAGACTGTTAATTCAGCTGAAAAAGAGAGTCACGTTTATCATCTCCTACACGCAGTTGGAACGAGACAACGCCGGCTGTAAATAGTCCCCAATGTACACAGAAAATGGTAGACGGTACACCAGCTCAGCTCGTATCGCCGCCAATATATTTACAGCAGTAGGTCGCGAGAGGAAGTCGCTTTTGGCCATGCGGTTTGCATAGAATTTTTTTTTTTATTAAGCGAGTATCTGGATGGAAAATCTGTCTGGCAAAGTGAAATGTGTCTGTCTGTTAGCTGCCTGAGAGCTTGGGAATTTTGAGTGATTAGTATTTTGTGTACGTTCGTGCAATAAAACCGTTTCCTGGTTCTTCTCTAAAGCCGATCTGAAAGAATTTCCATTTCAATTTCAAACAACGCACAGATACCTAGATATTGCTGGGAAATCAATGTATGGATCGAACAATGGCTTCATCATCTGGCGGATTTACCCACGGATTACCACTCCGACTGAGGGTCACAAAATGCACATTAGAGGGTAATGCGCACCTGCTATTGTTTCAGGCGTTTTTGTCGGGCTGCTTTTATAAAGCATAATAAAATTATTTGGTCTGCGTGGGTGAATACGTTGGCGAGGTAAACATTTGAACAGACACGGGAAGGAAATATACGAGATCGCAATGCAAACTTGTAAAACAGGTCATGCGACTAGAAGAAATGAGAATTTCAATAAAATGCATTTGTTTACCCAGCAAATTGAGTTTCTTGAAATACCTCCATATATCTTTTATTGTGCGACGATAACACGTTAACCCTTTCGGTTCAAGCATTCCAGACAAAAATGTGAAAGTTCATTTTTTTGACTGCACCGGATATTTTATTTTTCAAATGCAAAAGGAGTCTTTTGATCGATTTAGGCCGCCTAACTAAATTGTTTCCCTCGAAGTTTTAAGTTTTTATGAGCTCTGTTTACGCTGAGGGCGTTCTGGTCCTTGGACTTCAAGTTATTGGATCAAGAATTTAATATGCTTCTTCATTGGAGGCAATAGTCCTGTTGGTGGGGAAGTGGTGGGTCTATACCATAAACTAACTATTAAATAGACAAACAGCTTCAGCAAGAAAAGAGAAATTGCCTATATAAGCTGTAGCTGTAAAATGTAGCGCATTTTGAATTCATGTATTTGTGCCTATGCTAATCAAAGTAGACTTGAAAAAAAACAGCCTACACTCTTCCGGTTTAAACCGGATGTCGCCATGTCGGTAGCCTGAGGTGGACTCTCATTTCAATATCAAGGGCTGTGCTGTAAACCATAGTTTTTCTTAGTTCCAGGTTGAAATTTTTCGCCACTTTTTTATATAAATTGTTGTTCGATTTTTTTTAAAATTGAATAGAAATAAATGTTGAAATTACAGGATATAAAGAAAGGAATATTTTCTTAAGTTTTTATAACGTATTTTGGATAGATAGATATTATTTTTATGATATCGATATTAAAAAATTGTTCGCATGTTCGCCATAGAATTTCGTTTAAGTTTCGCAACCAATTTCTCCTTTCACATTCCCATTTTTTTTTTAATGATCGATTTGGTCAAACTATTAACGACAGTATTAAACGAGACTGACAACTGTACTGTCACTTAAAAAAGTGTAACAAAAATTACAAACGAAACATCAAGTAAAACAAATTCGTCAATTTCCTAGAAAAAGAATTGTGAAGAAACAATAATAAACGTGCAGTCATCATTTTGCAACTTTATGTTACTTTTCACATAAATAATGACATTATTTTCATTCATAAAATGTCTACCAAAAACTTTTCAGTTGTGTTTTTTTTTTTTTATTAAAAACTAGCGCTATTCATTGTTGTTTTCAAATGGAATTTAATTATTTATCTCAATTATTTAATAAGTTCTAATAAATTTTAATTGTTTTTGTTTTTGTTGTTTTCCGCTATTAAATAGAATCTTCATGAAAGGATTATAACTCAAAAATCATATTTCAAATCGTAATCAATTCATTGCCGTTTTTCTATTGACATTCCCGGCCAATTATTTGCTAGCATAAAAAAGAGACAACACGAAGACATGTTTGAATAAGCTTCATGAGTGAACGTGTCAAGATGTGGTTGATTTATAAATAAAAAGATTTACTTGAGTTTGTCATTGAAACTTAATTTTGATTACTTTGGTGTGTTTCTTAATTTTGAGTATTTCACTAACATATTTTTTCCCCCAAAAACAGCAAACCAAAACAGACACATTAATTGTAGGAACAAAAATATCTTCTTTTATTTCAACGAATGAATTTTTCACACTTTATTCCTTTATTTATGTATGTTGATTACATTCGCTATTTTAAATTTTGTAGAATAGAAAACAAATGTTATCGTGGTGCAATAAAACAACGAATTTAAACTCTCAGAACGCATCCATCAGCTGACAGCAACTCACGAAATGCACTAAATCTCAGTCAGTGTTCTTAGCACTCTCTCTTTATTTTTCCCACGAAGCGTGTTCATTTTTTCCTTTTCACTAAACTCAAATTACCTCTTTTATTGTACGAAAAAAACATGCTTTTAATATTAAAATTTGTATTTCTCGGAAAGAAAATAACATTGAATTAATCTTCAGTATAAAAATCGCAGTTTGCAATCGCAGGCAAATCTCCTTTTTATGTACATTTAGCGCGTTTATATTAATGGTGAAATGTTGTTTGAATGTTTTCTTGTCAGATTGTTGATACTCCCATAATTTTGATGTTTTACGCATGGAAATTTTACCGAAAATGGAAATTCCCACAAAAAAGTAGAGATGCCACAATGTAGGAACACTGCTGAGTGTCAGTATTTTTTTTTTTTTGCTGTTTCCATGTATTCACAGACAGTAAAATAGCAAGCGGTGGGAGTGGCTTATATTGAAAAAAAATCTAAATCTGCGGGGTAAATCGGGGAGACATAGGAAAGCTGTCAGTCTATTTAATAGTTAGTTTATGGTTGTGGTTTCCCATTATTCATGTGAGCAACGACTTTAAGTGCGAAATGGTCTCACGCCATTAGACTGTATAAAGAGGCAGCCGTCACCTTGCCGTGCCGAAGTATTTTCCAGAAAATTACGAACCCCCAATGAGGGATAATCGTGTATGCTTTGGAATTATGTCTATTACTTTTTTGTTGATTTCTCGAATATGAATAGCTTCTCGAACCGAAGAGATTCCATTAGCTCGATCAGCTTTCAAGCGATTTCGACTGAAAAGTTTGGGGATAGTGGAGGGAAGGTGTCTCAAACAGGGCTAGGCGCTGTGCTACTGCGGTAAACCACCCGAAATCTGATGGGAGCATGGCGTTACGCTGTTCATAAAGGTATAGTAGAAGAAACGATTGTCGAGAGAAATTATCTCGACAGCTTTTCGACTAGAGTGCATCGTCTCATCGGCATAAACAGTGGGTCGTTTCTATGTGTCTTTAACTTCGTACCTAACATCGATTACAAAATGGAGACCGCAGTTCCCGCAAACTGTAATATATCCTTTTTGGAATTTTATCCGCAGGCCTATCACTCAAACTATGCGACATTTGTTGGCCGTTTGCCTGTTGCCGTTTTTCCAGCAAATAACCAAACGTATTTTTGTTCATATTTTAATTCGATTGGATTGATTGAAATAAACCCTAAGTAACCTCGCCTTAGGTGGCGCGCGCAAGTGAAAGGGGACCTCACCAACTTGGAGTGTGGAACTGGAGGCAGTTAGCCAAAGATCGCGCTTAAGCGTATTGGTTAAGCCCCAGGCCCTAAAGGCCTATTCAAATGAGAGCGAATTGCGAACTCCGAACAAGCGAATATTCATATTCACTTCATTCACATGAAAACATGAAACATCTTTTAATCTGGCATCACTGGGCGTGAGTGACTTTAACAATGACGCTGGAGAAGAAGTGTCATCTCATCGCCACGTTTTTCTTTAACGTTTCTTGTCGCCCCTTGAATTTAATCCGGGAGGGTAGTTTGAGAATAAAATTAAGTATTTGAAATAACTATACCTAAGTTGTAAAAAAAGAAAAGAACAAAAAACTAAACTTAAGAAAAAAGAAAAAAAATGAAATTATACTAAATAAATGTTCCACACAGGTAAATTTCAGAGTTTGCTAATGCAACTCTGCAAATTGCGGAATTCTTTTGATTTTTTTTTTTCGTCTGCGACGCTTCATACACTGTCAGAAGAACCACTAAATATGTGGATCAGCTTTTTCGTGTGCATGCAGCATAATATACAGGACAAATTATTCATCCATTTGATGAACTTTCTATTTTGTATGAATTTAGAACATATTTAAAAAATCAGTGGCTTTTGTTAACCAATTGCAAATATATGTAGGGCAGCTTCAACTACACTCACTTATAACGCTATAAATTCGCAAAACTTATAAATCCTAACAATTACAAGGACCACTACTTGTTCGCGTAATAGCGATACATCTAATTGATTTAATAACAGTGGCGTTTGCGATCCCATTGTTATATAGTTCAATACAAAAACGATGACAAGAGTCCGACTGTTATTACTTACTTTGTACTGCCGTCTGTATAATAACGATTTTCTAAATAACCAATACTCTGTTTGGCAGATCATTACATCCATAATTCAGCCCCTAGCTTATTTGGCTTAACTAAGACCCGTCAAATATTTCAAGTATTCCACTTGACAAATACGAAATCAAACCAAAAGCAGAATATCTAACTTGTGCATTAAATTTATCCATGCAACATAGTAGTTCGTTCGTGCAGGTATTTAATTTAACCGTATGTACAATGGCTGTCGTGCAGTTTTATAAATATCGGGAACTCACCGTGTGAAACATTTTACCTAGCTAGTTTGTCAATCGAAAAAAAAAATAGCTTCTCCGACATATGTCAATCAGTTGTGTGGTATATGGTCATAGGAATTTGTGGCGTTACCAAAACGGAGCACTCATGTCACACCGATATTTTAGGTCTAATTTTGGGAGCGAGTGCGTTAATAAGGTGTGATATATTTGATCGTCATTAATGTGGTCGTGGAGTGGACGTTTCTCCATTTAAAATGAGTTCATCTTGAGGTTTAGTTCTTCTTGCGAATGCGAGTAGGTGATGGTCAGGTAAAGTTGCATTAACGGTTTAAGGGACTATCATGCGATAGTTGAATTTTGTAGACGGTTCTATTTATGTATATTTGATGCGATCTTTGAAAGATGTTGTGTGCCCTAAATAATTTATTATTTTACCACAAAACGAATGCTCCGTCAGCCTCGCTGACTTTTATTCACTTCTAGCATGCCTTCTTTTTTCAACGTGTGTCTGTCACTTACCTTCTATCATTGGATGTAACGCTCTGACCACTAAACGGATCCACCTAAATTGATCAAATTTAACAGCAGTTTAATTTCCAATTGGCGTTCCAGTTGCAGCTCTAAATCAAAGGGTACGCCTCAACGGCTTCAAGGAATATTGGCTTTGAATGGTGCGTGGGTCTATCAGTAGACGACTACCACATTTGCTTTAAATGTACTGCGCTTACTCGATATTTATCAAGACTGATGATTTTCCATTTAAAAACCATAAATGAAGGAAATATAAGTTAGGAACTTTTAAATTTTTGTCGCTTCAATGCATATATTTATAAAGACGTGTATTTGCCTTCATTTTGTACTAACGCCTCCGCCACAAGGGTATCACATATTCTTATACTTTGCCCAAATACGTCACAAGGTACGAAATTATTTTATCGCAATAAAAGTTGCCATATATCGAAGACAAGTTCGAAAATTTTACAACAAAAGCATAAAATCGAAATGTCGTAATCTTGTACTTCTTTGATTCTCTGTCATTTAACGAGTCGTAAACCTAAAGACGAATCTTCGTTCAGTGTTATAATATCGTGGGATTTATTCCTTTTTCTGGGAATTTTTATGTCCGAAAATCCTTCCGTGGGATAAAGGGAAAAACACCAAAATCGTGGGAATTTCAGGAATCTGACAGAAAACATTCAAACTACATTCCACCATGATTAGATATCAACACATTTAATGTTCATAAAAAAGTGCTCATCTAAATCGTCTTTTATTAAAATTTTCAAAAATAATCATAGTAATGTTACAAACTGCGGATTTTATACTAACTGTTATTTTAACGTGAGTTTTTTTCCGTGTAATACGTTTAAAAACTGGATTTTGACCCAAAAAGCATCGTGGGTTTTTAAAAGGGAATTTGAGTACCGTGAAAAGAGAAAAAAGGGAAAAATGATCACGTTTCATGGGGTAAATGAAGAGAGAGTGCTAACAACACTGTTCGAAAGCTATCGTAGACGATTCTCGCGGGTCGCTACAGGGTCAAGTATATTCAATAAATGTTTTAGTGCAATAGTCCTGAGTTTCTCATTTCAACCTATTGGATTTGGCATTTGGAGATCCCTTTCCTTCGACCCAAATATAAAAATGATTGTTAGAACCTGTGGCGCCAACTATTACTGCTACAAAAATGGAAATCGATCATCTTTGTTAAAATCATTTATTTAAAACTAACCAATCTAAATAATAGTTCTAACATAGCTCCTATAGAGTTTGTGGATTAAAAATAACCGAGTCAACTTGTTCAAGGAAACCCGGTTAAAAATAACCGATTTATCAATTTCTCCTCCAAATTTTCTCGGTCATCAAAACCAAAATAAAACTGTTTGGTTGATATTAATCAAGAAAGTGGTTAATCACAACTGGTATTTTTTCAACAGCATGGCATTACCCTTATTTTTTAACATTGAATACTCATTTTTTTCAAGAGTCAATTTTAACCCCCGTTTTTCTAACCGAGCAAAAATCGCACTGTTTTAAGCTTATTTTTGAGTGTGAATGCATTATTTAAGCTATAAAGCAACTGTGTTGATTTTGTAGGTACATTTGAACCTTGATCCAACCTTTTTCAGATAAAAAGTACACTAGGTACAATTTGTTCAAATTAGTTTAGTTTCAAAATTTGTATTTTATAAATTTCTTTTTTGCCGTTTAATACAAATTTTACCAACGTGATGTTTGCATTGAAAAACCTTTAAATTGGCAGCACTTTTTTGTACCCAACACAGTTTTTTTATTATTGCTGTCAATTTGGCATGTACCTTTGTGAATAGTGACACTGACTATGAGCAATTTTTTTTAATAGAATAAAGAAATTAATTTATTTAACTGTGTATTTTAATAAATAAATACCCTAAAAAAGAATATGATAGACTTCGATTTTCAATACTAGGTACTATATTGTCATTTTAGTTAGAATTTTCTTATCAAATTGGGTACTATACAATTTTTTTAAAATATCAACACTAGTATAAACCGGCGGCGCAAAGAGAACAACAAATATTTTTCTGCACTCTTTCTCTTAACATTTTACAACATTGAGTACTTAATAGTCGATACTCATTGTCATCAGTAAGTCTAGTCTATTCTTGTCCTTTCCCAAGCTGTATGTCAAACTCAAAAAATCAGAAGGTACGTTGATAGACTTCAAGCTACTTTGAGCCACATCTTTGACGTCTAATACCGTTTTTACTCTCATAATTCAGATTTTTCGTGCCCAATGGATGTATGTCAAACTCAAAAAATCAAAAGGTACGTTGATAGACTTCAAGCTACTTTGAGCCACATCTTTGACGTCTAATGCCGTTTTTACTCTCATAATTCAGATTTTTCGTGCCCAATGGAATATGAAATGAGATCATCCCTTTTTTTGCATTTGTGTTGGTTCATGATAGAAAAGTCAGTTGATTTTAAATTCTAATTTGTGTTTATAAAAATGCACTCCTTTATATTGACATCCATTGCAGCGGCCCAATGCAAATTCTTTCTCACATACTCATCATCTAAAAACGTAAATAATAACACATTTCGAAGTTTGACAAATGTCAAATAAGTAAAGCTAAAGTGTATGCCAATTATGCACATGAATGCCAACAGGCAAATGACCAGATTAGCTGTCAAATGACCAAAATGTCAGGATTATCAAGACTGTATATTATACTATACTGTATATTTGCCTTGACGGTCATTTATGGCAATGGCAATTCCGCGAACTCAAACACAGATGACAATAAAATAATAATTTTTCCTTTTTTCCATCGAAAATGCCAGCAATGCCATAATCGAAACAATCGTCGGGACAATATTGTTTTTGAAACTTTGATGACCCTCAGAACAGAGTATATCCATTTATGAGTAGGGACATTCTCTCTACATATGCATTTGCTACTACCATAAAGCAAAATGCAGAAAAAATCGTACAATAAGTGGAAGCAGGTCGAAAGAATCCTTTTTACCTGAATACAACGACTTCTTGAGAAGAAAGCACATTTTACCTGAACCACGCTTGCTGCGTACGACGAACGATTGTGGGTTTTTTCATAAAGCATTTTTAAAGGCGGGCCGGAATGACTGTCAGTATATTAGTATCAGGTTACCAGCTTTGCTTTAGTAGAATTGGTAATATTTGTATTTTTTGCCATTGGTTATTGATTAAATGGTCTTTGTTATGGACATGAAAAAGAAATGTTTCATTCTATATCACGAAATTCAACCCTTTTGCTTTGCTACGACTTCGATAATAATCATTTTTTATGATTTTAAGTTTTATCGCCAGCACTTTTTAGGTAATATATTTCATAGCAGATGGTCACACTAATTACTTAGGTTGGCTGTAGAGGGGATTGTTTACATTTTTTTCGCACGTATTTTTAAAGTCGGGCCGGAATTGGATTGTTATCGGTCGTTCATTATCATCAATTGACGAAAGAAAGGGTGTTCCCGAAATAGTGAAGTTGAAGTGCAAGTTTGCATAGTTTAAAAACTCTGTGCTGTATCTTCAACAGCTATTAATAGCGCTGAATTTATTGACAAAATAGATAAGATATTTGATATTTTCAATTCATCTAAATTTCGAGAATCCAAAAAATGAATTTATTTTTTGAAAATATGACTTTTCATGAAAATTCTAGAAATGTAACTAAATAAATGCGTTTTATAAAAGGATGGCAACAGAATATAAATGCCTTAATTGGCATTTTTACAGAAATAAAAGAAGACGGTATTAAGTTTCTTTTAACAAGAAATCTTAATCAAGATTGCTTGGAAAACACCTTTGCTGTTTTACGTAACCGAGGGGGAAATAACAAGTTGCTGACTCCATTTCAATTCATTTGTTCATTTAAAAGATCTTTTTCGGCAAAGTATATGGAAGATATTACCCATGGAAACTGTGAGCCAACTGCTAACATGGAACTTCCAGACATTGAAGTGCAGATGGAACCACAAAAACAAAATAAGGACAATTTGGTTTACGCTTTCAAAACTGAACCTGATTATAAAACTGTGAACTTTGGTATTGATAATGCATTCTACTATTTCGCAGGTTATATTTAAAAAAAAATACCGCCTATACCAAAAGTGTGAGTTAAAATTGAGTCCGCAACTTAACGTTTCCTCCCTTTTTACAGATTTTAAAGAATATAAAGATGCGAAATTGACATGGCTCAATCAAGAATTTTTAGACTCGTTTGAGAATCTGGAACAAAAATTTATTTCTTGTTTTCCAAATATGTACTACCTAAATTATTTTGAGGGGAATATTTTTAACTTTTTGAAAAACGAATTTCATTACAATTAATAAGGAATTTCTTATCAAATTTTACGTCCGAGTACGGGTTTACTTTATTCTAAAACAGTTCAATAAAAATAACAAAAAATGTACCAACAAACAAAAATATTTAAGTGTAACACACATGTGAATATATATTAGATATAAAATGTTCAATAAGAAATATTACAAATTGATTTTGCTTTTTTTTTACGTCACACCCTGTACCACATTTTGAAATAGTTCATAGTTCCATCCCTCTTTTACTAGAGCACTTTTAGTGCCGTCTATTTCTCGTATATGTATACTGCAAATTGTAAACTGATAAGAAACACGTGGAGAGTGTCCCTACTCATTGATGGATATACTCTGCCTAAAAGTTATATTCCGCCCGAATTTGTTTCACTATCGTCAGCTTTCATTACATTTGTGGAAAATGAATTGGATTAAATAGTCAAACTCGTAATCATGGCACTTAGTTGCTACTTTTGGAGGTCAATCGTTTGGACGATAATCGTCTGAAAAGTTACTGAATAAGTGTCCTGTTTACACAGTGATTTGAATCGGTAACGTCCATATCAAATCTCTGCTGTGTTGTTCATAAATACAGCCCTAAAAATGTATCTTCTAACAATCTCAGTATTCGACAAAGTTTGTAAGTAAACTCCAAAGTCTAGAGTCTAGAATGCAAAACGCATCCACTCCCTCGTGTCTCTCATTGATTTGAACAATATGTCATCACAATGGGCACCCCAATCTATTTTCACCCCAAATATTTATCGAATTTTCAATTGAAACCACATTTTGTATTACGACCTCGCGGATCACACTGAAATATCCAAGAAGTGCGCCGCCTACTTTTAGGTGTATACACAATTGAAATGCTAACTTGTGGCCGAACAAAATACACTTTCGGTCACGTAATGCTCGTTTATACGGCGATACGGTGAGTGCTTTCTGTTAGTATTGTGCCAGCTGATGATATTCGTATTCGATTTATTTCGCAATGTGAAAGAGCACTCTGCGTTTCACACCCTTGAACAGCAGATATTCCTCTGATCTATATCCGTTTGCAAATGAAATTCACGCGCCTCAACATTTCACCCCAATTAATCAAGAGATCTTTTTGTTCTTCCAATTAAGTTTCACCATAAATTATATTCTTTCCTCATCGGATCCCCAAAGACTCGGAATCAGTGCGCCTGACCCACTTACTGCCATTGACCTACAAACGCAGGCAAATGGGTTTCTTTTCGCGCACTTAACCATTCAGCGCTAAAACAAACCATCCAAACCAAGGACAATTCCGCCACCATCACCAGATGTGGAAAAAACAAACTCACAGGCAGCAAACAATCGGTGCTGACGTATACCAACGATTATCTAGGCCGAAGTGGTAGCCATCCATTCAATTGACAAAAAAAGAAACAAAATCCGCTGTCTAAGCGACTGGAAAATGGTCCACGCTCATAGTAGCAACCAGCAAAAGCTTCAGTGAGATCTTCAAATGGCCTACATCGTCGCTGGTTTCGTAAGACTTTGGCCACTGTGTCACTATTAACCGGGCTAATAGTGCAACCATTTGAATGGTGCTACATCTAGCGTTGACCAAATGCACGCTTACACTTGTGCAACTCCAACTCTGATCTGGATTCGCTGCAAAAGCATCCGAAGAGGTATACCTACCTACTAATTGCTTATGATGTCTAAGACGGCTTGATCAATACTGCCAGCTGGCCTTGGCCATATGTAAAGTCTAAACTCATTATTCCGTTCTTTGTCGTGGTAATTAATTGTCGTCTCACAGTGTCTGATGTTTAACTTCGTGTGCCCCATTGGGGATCTTGATTTCTGAACAAAGTATGGCACGGAATGAGCACGATGTGCCGGCTTATTTCTCGATGGTGTGCTGATCACCATCAAGTAGTGATGGAGGTCTGATGTTTGATTGTTGTTTGCGGGGCCTTATTTCTCCATTAGAGTGGGCATATAAATTGAATTGTAAGTTGGTTTTAATTTGCCCATTGCATAGCGGCTGGCAAAGAAACGCGCAGCAATTAAGAAAGATTTCAATCGTGTAGGCATATGCCGGCTTCAATGGGTTTCAGTTTAATCACGGTGTGGCAGGGTAAAGGTAACCCCCCCAAACTTTTCATTGAGCCTTCAGCTAAATGGTGGGAAGTATAACCTAGAAGTGAAAGCACATGAAAAGGCTTATGTGCCAGCTTAAGACCAGTTGAAAAATACCATCTTTTTGGGCAAACCATTTCGGCAGAAGCCTTGAACTACCTGCCGTACGCATCACCTGGTGCCTGGTGTATCTTGTTCAATTGTAGTAAACAAAGCAGACGTAAATTTGAGATGAGCTGTGGATTGGATGATGCTATGTTTGGACGGTGGTTAGCGTAAGCATCGGTGGTTAGCGTAAGCATCGGTGGTTCAGTGGTAGAATGCTCGCCTGCCACGCGGGCGGCCCGGGTTCGATTCCCGGCCGATGCATGATATATTTTTTTTTAGATTGGAAAATCTGTAGTTAAGGTAAAAGAGCTGTGCCTTCTTTATGCGAATACGTGGAGTACGTTCCCCGACATGATGTGTGACTAATGACAGTCGGGCTCAATGGATACTTTTACCGATTGCGTGTTGCTATCTGTGTGTCATCGAACTAGAAGTCACGTGGTTTAAAAAGGCGGCCACAAAATGCCATACAATCGTCCGAAGCCATTTCCTATAAAACTTTACCACCGACACTCTTCAGGGAAACAAAAAACATTATATGTACCTGTCCTGCCCCCTTTGAAGAGCAAGCAAAAATAAGCAAATTGTTTGTCACTTCATAACTATTTAGACGACTGGACTGAGAAAAAATTTCACAAATTTTAAGAACCAGTCGGTTTCAATGGTGTGGACCATCGGCATCGCCCTGGGCCCAGATTTCGTACAACAATATCGTTTTTGAAATTGTTGGTTATATTCTGTCCGAATTTTTAAGACCATCATTAGATTTTATTACATTTATGGAAAACAAACTGGATTAAGCTCTCAAACTCGTAGTTTTTGCAATTAGATGCCATTTTTGTGCCCTGAATACAAAATTCGTCAATATTTTGCAGTCTTTCAAAACCTTAAAGATTTTGCAGTAGTTTTACATATTTTTTATCCAAGTCAATTTGCTGTCACTGTTTCCACTGCTGAAGTTGTTTCTGCTGACAAATTTGCTGGATTTGATTTTATTTTAACCGAAAGGATATTGCAGTGGAAATGCTAAAGAGTGGGAAACACTTTTATAAATAGGCGCTTTTAATAAAACTTCCTTAAAAGCCTATAGAGAAAACGGATATTCCAGTTCAGCTTTCTTTACTAACCCTCGCTCATAAAGCTGAGGGCTGACGATGCGATCTAAAAAGGTCTTTGGCATCATTGGCTACATATAACCTAAGAAGTAAATGAAACAAATTTGACCACTAGCTGTCATATCGCTGTAAAAATTAATACTTCTCTTTTTTACAGCCCACTTTCGCATGCCTGATCAGCAAACATAGCAGACCGCTTAATCAATTTGTTTTCTGTTTGGGGCGCTCCGAAAGAAAAAAAGAATCACAAACTCACAGCTCTGATGTGTCCCAACTAAATACGACGAGAGATCTTTTTTGACAGTTGGAATTTGACAAAGAAGAACGACGATCATTATACCTACTATTTACCATTTGACAGCTCGTCGTGCCAGTAAATAGAGCTGCGAATTCAACTCCAGCATGGTGCATTGCGAAATTAGGTGGCGACTAGAAATGGGTACCAACAAGATCCGCTTTAAGTCCCTTTCAAGATTGCCAGAGAAAGAAAAAAGTAAGAAAAAGAAACTACTCTATAAAACTCAATCCGCGATGCCAATAATCATTTTTAGTGTCCAAGATACATTTTTTAAACTCGCAATGCGGAAATTTTCAATACAAAATTGCATATTGTGACCTACAAAATATTTATTTTTTTGATTTAAAAAAAAAATAAAAACAAAATATGTAAGGTGAAGGTTAAAAATAATTATTAGTAAGATTACTAAAAAGCATTTATATAGTTTCGACTCTAAATATTAGTAGTTCACATTGCATTTTTAATCTTTACACTAAATATTTTGTAGATCACAATGGATAATTTTCCATATAAAATTTAGCCAGAAATAAATATGATCATTAGTGTCGCGGAGTGGCTATATTTTCCACAACAAATTTCGCAATTGTAAGCTTCTGTAAATTTAAAGTCGGGACTAAAAATGTTTATTAGTACAGCGCAGCGCAATACGAATATATAGACCAAGAGTAGGTACAATCTTCTCGGACTAAATGCTCGTTAGCATAATTTCAGCATTCACTTTTATTCCATTTCTCTGTTCTCAGATTTATTTGTGTGGCTTTAAAATCTGCTAACGGTACCGATTCATAAACACGTGTACGGCGTATCGAACCGGAAAAGGAATACACTCTAGACACGAGCATCGCCGCAAAGATGCGTCATTGTCTTCATTTTTTACATTTCACATGTATATCCGAACTTTGTTCGTTTTTTGTTGTGAAATAAATGTCACGTAGGGCTTAAACGTGTCAGACAACACCGAAACAAAGGACTACCGCGTATTATTATCTGCTGTCGTTTGTTTCGCCCATCTCAGCTGTAGATGATGGATAGTTGTTGTGGCGTGCAAAATTGAAAATTAACACTATTATTGAATGGGATTGGTTGTTGATACTTAATGGTGGAATAAGATATGACTACGATAAGATGCAGGAAAATGTCAGTGGACATAAATTCGCGCTCGAGTGTTGTAGGAAAATTTTGTGTTGAAAGTGCGGAATTCCATAGGTGAATTTCCGCCTGAATTGCTTGTAAACAAATTTGTATTAACAAATCACAGAGCTGATTTATTCAATACGAAAAAAATTAAACCAATTTCCATTAATTCATTTCATAGTAATAGGGTGAACGTATATTTTCACTACCGATTTAAGCCCAGTACGCAGCTGTTCCGGAACGAAATTTTCCGGTGGTCTCCAAATGGACAGCGAGAAGGCAGCGGAAACTAATTTGTGTAGCGTTCCATCAGCTGATACAGAAGTAGCAGTGTATATTTACACTGGATATTTACATCTGATTTGGCTACTTGAACTTTTCACTGGCTCCTTAAAATTGTCATTTGAGAATTTTCTTTATTTACGCTATTCACGTTAAAGTTTAGCGATTTTAAGGCTCCTTAGGAATTTATTAAATGCATACCTTGAGCATATTTCGTATAACTAATGTCGTTTTCGATTTGGCTTTTAAGATTCTAATATAAGATTTCAAATCCGAGTTTTATTGGTTCTTGTTTGCACTGAGTTGGCAATGCGCTGGAAGTCAATTTCAATTGATTTTCACACATTTATACAAACCCATTTCGAAATAATTTAATATAGAAACTCGTTTCCATAGGCGTTTTTTTTTAAACATTGTAAAATGGAAACTAGAAAAGTCTCTCAATTATGAGTATGTGTTGTATTGTTTTTATTTTAATATTGTCAATGTAATCAGAATAAGTACTCTTAAAAAATTTCAAAAAAAAATGCGCACTTTTGATCTTTATATTTGAGTTTGTCTTTTTTAGCTCCAAGATTTTTCAAATCGGTCTCCATATCTCTTTTAAAAGCTGGTAGCACCGCAGTTACAAATGTCAAATTTTCGCAAGCAAAACCCTTTCAAACATCAGTTGGCAATAATAACATTTTTTTTCTACAATCAAAAAAGAAAAAATCACCAAATATTCAGCAACAGGAAGCTTTGAATTAACATACAATTTTAGCGGTTGACACTTTCAAGGTCATATCCCCTGAAATGGGTGCATTGCTGTTCGATTACCCTTTCTAAACCAATCAGCACACAAACGATTTACCATACCACTACAATCATGGAAGCAACATAATGTCATTATAACGCAACACAATGCACACATACACAAGTCATCGGGTTCTTTGCCATTCACCGGTTACTTTCCTAAATTAAGTGCCTGAAACGCCGAGCCATACTTTTTCTCCTCCATCGATGGCAGGTAATTAAAATTCAATACAATTCAGATAAAAACGCGACCTTACCGTAAATGCCTGCGTCTGCCGCCGCTGCTGATAGTAATTATTATCACTTGGCTGGTTCGCTCGCATACAAAAACAAAAACAAAACCAGTGCCAGATACATGACATCCGAATTCAGAGTATATCCATTATTGAGTAGGGACACTCTCTCTACATATGCATTTGCTACTACCACTACGTACAATAAGTGGACGCAGGTCGAAAGAATCCTTTTTACCTGTATACAACGACTTCTTGAGAAGAAAGCACATTTTACCTGAACTACTACATGGGGCTTGCTGCGTACGACGAACGATTGTGGGTTTTTTCATAAAGCATTTTTAAAGGCGGGCCGGAATGACTGTCAGTGTATTAGTATCAGGTTACCAGCTTTGCCATTGGTTATTGATTAAATGGTCTTTGTAATGGACATGAAAGAGAAATGTTTCATTCTTTATCACGAAATTCAACCCTTTTGCTTTGCTACGACTTCGTTAATAATCATTTTTTATGATTTTAAGTTTTATCGCCAGCACTTTTTAGGTAATATATTTCATAGCAGATGGTCACACTAATTACTTAGGTTGGCTGTAGAGGGGATTGTTTACATTTTTTCGCACGTATTTTTAAAGGCGGGCCGGAATTGGATTGTTATCTGTCGTTCATTATCATCAATTGACGAAAGAAAGGGTGTTCCCGAAATAGTGAAGTTGAAGTGCAAGTTTGCATAGTTTAAAAACTCTGTGCTGTATCTTCAACAGCTATTAATACCGCTGAATTTATTGACAAAATAGATAAGATATTTGATATTTTCAATTCATCTAAATTTCGAGAATCCAAAAAATGAATTTATTTTTTGAAAATATGACTTTTCATGAAAATTCTAGAAATGTAACTAAATAAATGCGTTTTATAAAAGGATGGCAACAGAATATAAATGCCTTAATTGGCATTTTTACAGAAATAAAAGAAGACGGTATTAAGTTTCTTTTAACAAGAAATCTTAATCAAGATTGCTTGGAAAACACCTTTGCTGTTTTACGTAACCGAGGGGCAAATAACAAGTTGCTGACTCCATTTCAATTCATTTGTTCATTTAAAAGATCTTTTTCGGCAAAGTATATGGAAGATATTACCCATGGAAACTGTGAGCCAACTGCTAACATGGAACTTCCAGACATTGAAGTGCAGATGGAACCACAAAAACAAAATAAGGACAATTTGGTTTACGCTTTCAAAACTGAACCTGATTATAAAACTGTGAACTTTGGTATTGATAATGCATTCTACTAGTTCGCAGGTTATATTTAAAAAAAAAATACCGCCTAAACCACAAGTGTGAGTTAAAATTGAGTCCGCAACTTAACGTTTCCTCCCTTTTTACAGATTTTAAAGAATATGAAGATGCGAAATTGACATGGCCCAATCAAGAATTTTTAGACTCGTTTGAGAATCTGGAACAAAAATTTATTTCTTGTTTTCCAAATATGTACTACCTAAATAATTTTGAGGGGAATATTTTTAACTTTTTGAAAAACGAATTTCATTACAATTAATAAGGAATTAATAAGAATGTATCTTTTGACGTGTGTGTTCCCTGTCATGTCAATTGCTTTAAAATTGAAAACGTAAGCCATTTTAAGTATCTTGGTGTAATAATTGATCGAAATTTGAGTTGGGCTAATCATATCCAAAGTTTGAAGCAATATCTGCTCTCCACTATTCGTTGTTTTTATCGTCTACAAAAGTTCTGTCATTTTAATGCATTAAAAAGAATTTATTATGGGATATTTCATTCGAAATTACAGTACGGTATAAGCTGTTGGGGAAGTGGATATCTGAATAAAATTCAGCCTCTGATTGTACTTCAGAAGTGTGCTGTACGGAAGATCTGCAATTCGTCTCGCTTAGCCCACTCAATGGTATTATTTAAACGCATGGATATCCTCCCAGTTAGGCATTTATTTTATTTTAAGGTCCTGAAGATATTTTTTATTAGAAGTGGCTACTTGCAAAGTGCGATCTATGGCGCCTATAGCTTGAGGAGCCGTCGTCAACCTCTTGTGTCCATTCCACCCTTTCGCACCACATGCTATAGAAACTCATATTCCATTCTTTCTTGCAAACTATTTAATAGCCTTCCTGTAGATATGCGACTCATTACGAATTTATTTACTTTTATGAAAAAAGTGAAACAATGGCTTCTTAGTTTTAACCATACTGAAATTGAAATTTTGCTGAACTACATCGCGTAATATTTACTAAATAAAAAATATTATAAGTAATACATTTTTCTTTATTTTGTATAATGAAATTGTTTTCTTATTTTTAATTTGTCACCCCACAATAATTACTTTTAAATAATGTGACATTTGTCTCTATTTATGTTAATTAATACAAAATGTCACTAACTATTCTCAAAATTTTTAGCTGCAATATTTATTATTAGTTTTGAAGATTATAAATTGTAACATGAGGATAATGAAATAAATAAATAAATAAATAAATTTCTTATCAAATTTTACGTCCGAGTACGGGTTTACTTTATTCTAAAACAGTTCAATAAAAATAACAAAAAATGTACCAACAAACAAAAATATTTAAGTGTAACACACATGTGAATATATATTAGATATAAAATGTTCAATAAGAAATATTACAAATTGATTTTGCTTTTTTTTTACGTCCCACCCTGTACCATATTTTGAAATAGTTTAACTACTCTTCCATCCCTCTTTTACTAGAGCACTTTTAGGGGCGTCTATTTCTCGTGTATGTGTAGTGCAAATTGTAAACTGATAAGAAACACGTGGAAAGTGTCCCTACTCATTGACATATGGATATACTCTGGGATATACTCTGTCCGAAATATGTAATAACAGGTAGCCGAAGAGGTACCGAGATCCCATCGTTTAAGGTTCATTATTTGTATAAATACCGGACAGATACCGGAATTTCAGTAGTGATCCTTGATCTCTTGAAGTGTAAGGTGATAACCGAGACTTGCAAAAATATCTCATACTTTAGTTGTCAATTTTAATACGGGCAATCCCTAAACAATTTGTGTTTGTGTTTATAAAAGTACTATCGATATTGTCATTTTGAATTACTGTCTGCCAATCAGTGACAGATTTGCGCGTGTTTTACTCGAAGTTCTAAAGCCGTGTTAAATTTTTTTTTTCTTGTAAATCGATATTGTCGATATTATCATTTAGAATTACTGTCTGACTGTCTGCCGATCAGAGACAGATTGGCGCGTGTTTTTCCCAAAGTGCTAAAGCCTTGTGGATTTTTGTTTTTGTAAATCGTATATACACCGCTGTTAAAGTCAAGGTAAATATTAAGTTTAATTTTAACAATTTAAAGGTGTGAGTAATACGTTTTTTTAAAGTTGTGTGTTATGCTGGTTAGAAAAGTTGTTAGAATTGTTGCTTCAATTAATTAAAAATCGGTGTCCGCCAGTTACACCTCAAAATTATTCTCATCCCTTTATTTTGTAGCTTCTGCATACTATCTATCATCGACGTATTTCCCATATAAATGACTGTTGAACAATACTCAAAGTGAGGCTTTATAATAGTATTATATACATTAATTGCACAAGACAGTGACATACGTTGTTTCATTGTTTATAATAATTCTACTTTCACTTTTGCCATTAATAAACATGGATTTGGTCTTCCCTATATTTAAACTTAGTTTATTACTCCTAAACCACTTACTAAGCATATACAAGTCGCTGTTGATTTTGGAGATACATTCATTCATATTTGTACCGGATAGGTACAAGAGACCATCGTCTGCCCATCTGTCTGTCCATCCGGACAGATACCGGAATTTCAGTAGTGATCCTTGATCTGTTGAGGTGTAAGGTGATAACCGAGACTTGCAAAAATATCTCACACTTTAGTTGTCAATTTTAATACAGGCAATCCCTAAACAATTTGTGTTTGTGTTTATAAAAGTACTATCGATATTGTCATTTTGAATTACTGTCTGCCAATCAGTGACAGATTTGCGCGTGTTTTACCCGAAGTTCTAAAGCCGTGTTAAATTTGTTTTTTCTTGTAAATCGATATTGTCGATATTATCATTTAGAATTACTGTCTGACTGTCTGCCGATCAGAGACAGATTGGCGCGTGTTTTTCCCAAAGTGCTAAAGCCTTGTGGATTTTTGTTTTTGTAAATCGTATATACACCGCTGTTAAAGTCAAGGTAAATATTAAGTTTAATTTTAACAATTTAAAGGTGTGAGTAATACGTTTTTCTAAAGTTGTGTGTTATGCTGGTTAGAAAAGTTGTTAGAATTGTTGCTTCAATTAATTAAAAATCGGTGTCCACCAGTTACACCTCTAGATTATTCTCATCGCTTTATTTTGTAGCTTCTGCAATCTATCTATCATCGACGTATTTCCCATATAAATGACTGTTGAACAATACTCAAAGTGAGGCTTTATAATAGTATTATATACATTAATTGCACAAGACAGTGACATACGTTGTTTCATTGTTTATAATAATTCTACTTTCACTTTTGCCATTAATAAACATGGATTTGGTCTTCCCTATATTTAAACTTAGTTTATTACTCCTAAACCACTTACTAAGCATATACAAGTCGCTGTTGATTTTGGAGATACATTCATTTATATTTGTACCGGATAGGTACAAGAGACCATCGTCTGCAAACAGCTTTATTGATCCGTGCTTTACAACTTTCGGCATTTCGTTGACATATATTATAAAAAGTAAAGCTCCCAGAATTGATCCTTGGGGGACTCCAAGCCCAACGCTAATATCTTTCCATAGTGTTTCCTCAATTTTGGTCCTTTGCTTACGTGCTCGAAGGTAAGATTGGAACCATTTCAGTTCACTACCTTTCACTCCATACTTCTCCAACTTCGCAATCTAGATGTCTCTATCTACGGTTTCAAACCTAGCTAGATCCGTTTTCGAAATTTAAACCAGAAATCCTGGAGGTATTCACGCTGACGATTTAAACTCTGCGGGTCTAAAAAAAATATGCATAATTAAAATTCCAAGAAATATCTACAAAGTACAGTATTATTTGAACTACAATGTCAGTCTAAAGTCTTCTCAAATGCACTCAAGTAATGTTGTCGCCACTTTGACTTTATTGTTAAACAGTCATAAATAATGCAAATAAAAAGTTTCAATTGCAAGTCTGATTGCCGTGAGTAATAAAAACAAAAACATACTTTGTGAAGTGTAAACATCATATAGAAATGATTTTGCTTACATCTACTATAATTAAGTCAAGCCAGCTTTTGCTGCAAGCCCAATACAAGTCACTGAGTCACAATGTAAACAAAGATTTTGTAACAACGCGTACTTAAGTGACACGATGTAGACTAATAATGGGCGACGACGACGCCGACGACAGACGTGGATGAAGCATGTTGAGTTTGTTTTCGCAATTTAGTGGTATCTACATTGATTTTAAAAAGCAAGACGTTTGGAGTTGGCTTATCGTTTGTTCGGGCATTGTGACTCTATACTATTGTTGTACTGTCACTGTCACTTCGCGCCGCTGGCAGATCACGTAAGCGCATCAACTCGTATTTTGTTTTTCATGTTATCAATACTATTAAGAAACGGGCACCTATGCCGAGAGTAGAAAAAACCCCGACGCGTATTTCAATTACAGATGTGATAGTTCTCTGAAGAGCCGGCTTTTCCCAACACTTCCGTAAATTTAAAGTCGAGACTAAGATTTGTTATATCTACGTCGCGTTAGATCCACATATATAGTCGGACTCAGTTCGCATTGATTTTGCAATAGTTTATACATGCAGGCCCAACGAAATAGGAGCAAAATAGTATTAAAGTGGCACCCGACGCTGAACCGCATAGAACTCGTACTTAGATATTTGTTTTAGTTCTACTACTACTGCATTTGTTGGCGCTAATATGTGCAGCTATTTCTGCAACTTCGTTGCATATGTGGGACACGCACTTAAAACGAAATCATGTACCCTCGTAAATAAAGAAAGAGGGACCAACTACAACCCTTTACATCTGAAAGTGAAAGACTTCCTTTAGGGTAACTACTGTAGATAATTCGTTTTTAAAATAAGAAAGAATTTTGTAAGCCAAAACCCTTCGAACAATTTTTTTTTTATATATATAAATCCCTGTTTATTTTGAACAAGTTAAGCACTTAATGAATACCCTTAACCTTTGGCAGCTTTCAGTAAATTACTCTGCTGCTGGCATAATTAATCTAATAACATATTAAAATGGCGCCCAACATAAGGTCGCAAATGTGTAACCTTCCTTCGTCCAACAATAAGCAGATTCATTGAAAGCTTTGAGTGCAAATGGATTGTAATTGCTGTAATATCTCATAAAATCCCCAAGGACTCTTAATCAATGTGGTCAAATGATGAACGTGGGTTCTGCGATGACGCCGACGGGCATTAAACATTTTATTTAACAAGTGGCACGACACATGCTGTTGACTAAGTGACTCCTTTTAACAAAGAGGATTTGCAGCCATTTTTCACTTCCCGCTTAAGACGAATTCAATCGGATTCGGCTTACCCCCCGTTTACGTTTCATATTCTTTGAACCACTCTGTAGCTGCAAATCCGGCTGCTTCTACATAGCGCGCGTCAAAAAATCAGAGAGAAACCCATGCGCGACCCAATTCCTCCTATATACAGTAAAGGTTGAACGTGTGCTTACTCACAAGTCCAGATTCTAGCGAAATTCCCTGACATAAAATAAAAAATAAAAACACAGCCAACTGTTAATAACAACAACATTAATTACACACAACGGCAAAGGGAAAATACATATGAAATTTTGTAGCTTTTCAATTATTTTAATATTCAGTGACGAACGGCCGACGAAGACGACAGTTCAGTTCAACTACAAACATCGCCGAAGATAGCACCAAACGAACACGTACACATCCCCCGCGCCGATTTATTTCTATTTCACACTTTTAATAACTATTTCGCGATAAAATTTGTGTCAACCGATAGCAATCATTTTCAACAACAAAACATAAAACGCCGAATATTCGGAAAGTATTCTCGCACAGTGAATTTTTGCATTGATAACAGACCAATCGATATTCAGATACATATGAGATTCAACAGCTGAATCTGTGAATCAAAATAAACAACAACAAACGTCAATTTAATTGTGAAAATTCCCACATCGAGGGGAAATTTTAAAACCAAGAACTTTCGTCGTTTCGTCACATTCCATCGACACTCGTATCTGAACAGTATTTACGTCACACAGCGCGCGCATAAGCGAAAGCTTCTCAAATTCAAAGAAAAGCTCCTTTACATGCCCAACACAGCGGGGGAAGAAACAAACCTGAAAATATACACAAGCAAATCGGGTCTGTAGAGATTTTATTATATCTGAGCGCGCATAATTCGTCTGCTGTTTTGTTTGTCGACAAGAAGAAAATCTAATATCCTCCAGGAGACTAGAACTAGATA
Source organism: Cheilosia vulpina (assembly GCA_916610125.1). Taxonomy (NCBI): domain Eukaryota; kingdom Metazoa; phylum Arthropoda; class Insecta; order Diptera; family Syrphidae; genus Cheilosia; species Cheilosia vulpina. Next base: position 70,441,359 of record OU744277.1, on the reverse strand, counting down.
CGTGTTGATATCCCTTCGAGGCAAATTGTGATTTAGTGTGTCGCGCGCGATTGTAAAGAATAACCGACGAGAGTGCTCAGGGCCACATAGCTGTTAGCTGCGTATTCAAAACTGCATCAGCTGATCGTGAACAGAAAAGCAATTTGACAGGCAACACTTTGTTGATCCATACAACGACCTACAGAGAAAATCTGCTAAATTTTGTTTTCATTCGAATTTCGTAACGAATCGGTGGTGGTGAAAAGTGTGTGCAATTAAAGAAATTCCAAAGTGTGCTATGATTATTAACAAATTTAATGATATCCCCAGTACTAACCGACAAACGACCAATTCCAATGGACATTATTTAGTTGCTTACGTCATTGAGTCGATACAAACAACGCAACTGGTGTATCTATTCATTAAGAAGGGCTTGGGAACTCTAATTGATTTTACTTAAATCTGAATTGCAACGGAGAATATTAGTTTTGTGACACGATTAGTGCGCCGAGTCAAAAGATACGGTTCTGATATTTTTTTTTGTTTCGTTTCTGTTTTTTTTTTTTTTCAAGCAAACGACAAACTGTGACAACATGAACGTCAACAGTCCGATATTTGTACCGATGGCCCGTCGCCAACCGGCAGCTGTACCACGGCCAGTAACGCCGATGTGCGTGGTCTACGATATGCCCCAGAATGCATATCAGCAGTTCGGTACGACCTACTACACTGGACACTATCAGCAGCACTTTCAGCAGACCACATACTTCCATCATCAAAGTATTGGCCAAGTGCATGGCATGCAGAACAGTGCCACTTATCACTTCATGCCGACTCAGCAATTTTACGAAACACCACCACAAGGAAATCGACCATTAATCACGAAGGAAGAAGTCGAACGCATGCTGTTCTTCCAGAAGGGACACAAAGTCGATAAGCCGCCGCCGCTGCAGGTGCCCGATAAACAAAGTGAGTACTACTAATCTGTTTGCTATTTTTGTATCTAATAATTTTAATTGTAAGGAGGTAAGGAGATGCCTCAAAAGAACAGACGCACTACTTGATCTCTATCTACATAGTGTAGGTACAACTGTGGTGGATGTGTGTTTGGCTGCGAGTTCAAGGAACGACAATGAACTTGAACGTGTCGAAGTTTTAGCGAAGCTTTTTTTTACTTTTTTTTCGATTTGTTTTTCTTTTGTGTATCTTATCTACCTACTTTCTGTTCGGGGAGGGGACGGACAGACTAACAAAGAAACACAAGCAGATAAGGGTGCTAAATGGCCGAGAAGCTGAGTGGTCGCTCGTGCGCTGCTTTTGCACGGTGCCGCCGGCCGGCGGCGGCTTTCATCGGATATAAAGCGGGAGGGTTGAATATACAAGTTGGAGGTTACGACACATTTTGCTCGATATGAATAATATCAGCCGGTGAACGTACTTGAGGTTGTGTTTGGGTTTCAAGGCCGGTTGCGGTCATTCAGCCCGAAGTTCAAGACTCCAGAGATCAGAGATGATAGAGTGCATTACACTTTCTGTGGGCTATTAGGCTGGTTGCGGTGGGTGTTTTTGTTTTTCAGAAGATATGTCGCTGTTCAAATGTGAGTAGGTGTTAAGTGGATTATTTTGGAGCGGACTTGTATTATATTGGGTGGCAAAAAGGCCTTATTAGAACTTTGAGGGGTGTGGATTATGTGTGTTAAACTGTCATGCATCTGGCCACTTTTTCTGCAAATATTATAAATATTTTGCGAGATGTCCAGTTATTTATGTTAACCGTACATGACAAGCAGGTTGTTAGAAATATAACATTTTTAGGTATGTTACCGGAGGTACTCTAAACCGTTCCACCCTCCTAAAGCGACTTCAGCTGTCAATATGATTATATAATTTAGCGGCCGAAAGTTTGAATGTTGCTTGTTTGACCTCGTGATGCAAATTAATTTATTTACTAAGTCATTCAAGTTTTTAAAAATCTTATTTTGCTCTCTAGCTGATGAGAGTCTGTGTAATGGTAAACCAGAACTGAGATGAGAAATAATTTATCCCAGTATTTATAGTTAAATTTGTGTTAGCGTTGGCAAAATCTTCAATGTCTCAGAAGGAGGCAAAAGATAAAAAAAAATATCATGGATATTTGATGCTGAATTGAATTATTATATATTTGAATTATGCTGATCTAAGTATTTGCAGCGCCACAGAGTGAAGCTCTGTCATACAGTACTGATGCTATTGCTTATGTAATCTGTTTTACGTTTGTTGCCTTTGTCAATGGGGTATCTTAACTTGCATCGATAAAGATCTATGTCTGGTGAAAAATAATCGGTTTTCTGCGCTCGGATCATTGTTGCCAACTTTGCGGAAATTTGTCAATGCTCCAAAGACCTGTCCCCAGCTGGGCAGACGTTTGCTGATGGACTCACGAGTGTGACTTCTGATATCAGTTACTTTGGACTTGCTTAGAAACGTTTCTCACAAACTTCTGTAGTATTTTGTTACATTACTTCGGCCCAAATTTCGAATGGAAAATACAATTTTGCAAAAATATGACCTAAACACTTACACAGGGCCCATTTCCAAGCCTGCCATTTCTTATGCTCATAATACTGATCCTTTAATCGAGCCACAAAATCAGCTTCTGGTTGAATCAGCGTTGTGGTGACGTATCCAATTTGGGTAATTTTGCTCAAATATTTTAGCTTTGGCCTAAATCTCTGAGCCAAAGAGAAATGGCTCACATTTGTCTCAAAACTTGAACATCATTTTCTTAAAATGTATTTTGAATACATTTTTAATGCATTTTGTTTTTATGTTTCTACATAAATAAAGTTGCTGAGTACGCACTCACTCCTGTCGGGAATTTTCGTTCTAATTTTTCGTACAGCTCCAGTTTAATTTTAAAAGTCTGAAAAATACAAAAATAAATGACTTTAAGAAATGTTTTAAAATAAAAAAAAAAAAAAAACCTAATCAGGAAATGGGTATCGACTGAATGCCGTTACAAAACAATAGCTGGTTAAAATATTTACCAAGTGAACGCACCCATGAATTTTGCATATTACAATTACAAAAAAACTCACCCTCCTCGTTTTCATTTAACTAATGCAGCTCAAACTTTTGTTTAGTGGCTCAACTCCAAAATTTCTTCGGAACAACGTAGCCTTCCATCCTCTGTGATCGCGGGCGCGTTGCTTCCGCATGGCATGGTCTTTTAAACGGATAAGGGTTCTGTCAAGCATATACATCTTGTCCTTCGAAATAGGAGTTTTTAACTTAATTGTTTTGCCAAACCGAAGTAGCAGCGGTTTTGTAGCGCATCTCCACTGGGATATCATTTGTGGAGTTCTTGTTTTCTTCTTAACTACCTCGAAATTGTTGCTGTCAATGGTGACGTTTTGTCCTCGGCGGTGGACAGATGCTTGTTTGTTTGTTGTTAGCATGTACTTAGTCTTGTCCTCATTTACTTCAAGGCCAACAAATTTCGCCTGTTCTTCAACCGCCGTAAAAGCCTCTATCACGGCACGCTGGGAGCGACCGATGATGTCAATATCGTCTGCATACCCCAGTAGCTGGACGGATCTGTTGAAGATAGTGCCTTCCGTGTTGACACCTGCCTTGCACACTATAATAAAGAATAAAGAAGTCACAAGGTAGTGCGTCTCCTTGCCGAAATCCGGTGCATTTTCGGAATAGTTCAGAGGAACTACTTCCAAATTGCACGTTGAAGCGCGTGTTTTCCAGCGTCACGCTACCATTATCTGGAACAGTTTTGCCGCGATCCCAAATTCGGCCATCGCCACATAAAGCTCCTAACGATGATTGCTATCATATGCGGCTTTGAAGTCGATGAATAGGTGGTGAGTCTCGACTTGAAATTCATTGGTCGTTTCCAGGATTTGCCTCAGTGTGAAAATATGGTCTAAAGTCGATACGTGCCGATTAGTGTGTTGCAGAACGGTTTGAGATTGAGACGTTCACACAGAACGTTGGATAGGATCTTGTGTGCGACATTAAGCAGGGATATGCCTCGATAAATCTTGCAAGACATAGGATCGCCTTGTTTTTTAGATGGGGCATGGAGCATGGAGTCATCGAGCGTTGGCCGATTAAGGGTTCATCGGTATCCCTGGCTCGGTATTGGATATCCCTGGTATCCGAATATGTCAGAACAGCTTTATAGGGATTACACAATAGTTCGGCCTGACTAGAACTGTAGACGCCACCGTTGGTTCCATCTAGGGAACTCCTCCGCTTCTACCTGGAACCAGAGGGGGTGCATTAGTCCTCTCTCGTCCGCTGCCGCCAGCGATTTTACCCTTTCTGTACTGCTGACTTTCATTTCGACGAAATTAATTTGTACATTCTTCCCAGAAGCGTTCTTATTCATTCTGGCTGGAAGGTTCTATCATTGTCCTGAAAGATCCACCCTCTCCATACATAACCTGGAAAAAAAATTTTCTTTTTTAAATTGAATGCTCTTCGTCAGAAGCCCCATTGAGGTAAATAAAATAAGTTCCTAGAACCATATTGGACGCGGCATTATAAAGTTTGCTTTCGATTGTAATTAACGTGACACAAAGTAAGGATATGGACAAGGTAGATGCCAGCTAAATGCACTCGGCAGATATATGTTTCTCATAGAAAATACAAAACCATATGATACACAAATAGAATGGAAAACATGAAAAAGTACTCCTGCGCAAAAGTTACACTAGTATTCCGTGAAGGGTAGGAAGCGCAAGGATATATAGCTACCAAAAGGACCAACTGCAGGTGATACATCAACGCACAACACCAACACGTGAGAATTGTCCGTAATTTTCCCCAAGGGAAATTTTCTTTTATTTTTATTTTTTTTTTTGCATCATCTTGAACTTAAAAAGCTGATTTGCGATGTAGTTATTGGCTGATTGTTTAGAAGAGCTCGACAAATATAAGATTTCCCCCATTTTTTTTCAATACGTAAACTCCCCCCCCGGACCTATGGGTGCAATGATGCGGGCGCTCTTTTGTTGTCATATACTTGTAGAATTTTCGCCAAACTATTAGTAAAAGCTCTTCCTATTTCGCTGTGTGCTTCGCTTGAGTGTGGTCCTTCCGAGGTTAGCCGGATTTTACCGCTTTTGAAGTCTGTCAAATGTGCAATTCGTTTTAACTGCCCAATTCATACTGCATCCAAGCACCGAAAATAAAGTACTAGAGCCTAAACATATATATATATCATTGACTAAAATGAACAAAGAAATACCAAAGAATATGAAAGTCAAAACACTGTAATATGATACGCACGTTTTATATATGCAGGCAAGATTGTTGAGCTTGGTGTTCTTCAGCGTCTTAAGTTCCCACTGAAATGACGCATTACTATTTGTGGTAAACAAAATAAAAGCACAAAACAAAAGATAGTGAATACTCACTCTATCAAGATTTTATTTTTTTTTATGTTGCCTATTGAGTTTATGCTCTCTCAGATGAAGCTTATTAGCCCTACTGGATGTGCTTATTATGCGAATTGTATGAGAGGCTTAATAGACTTTTTGTTATGGCAATAGTAAGATGAGGTTCATTAGTTGTTTTTGCCACTGTTTGTAATAATGGGTGAAAATTGCAGTTTCACGATTTTAATAAGACGCGTTAGGTGGCGTCTTATATGATTTATTATATAGGCACCTAATACAAAAGTAGGTAACAAGAAGCTTCTCTAATGAGGAGCAAAATAATGTAGCGCTCATTGATAATTTGTAATACGGCTCAGAGGATATTCTGCAGAATCTCTAAATGTATTTCTTAAAACAAAATAACAATTTGGAGTGGACAGTTCTTGTATAATCCAATTAAAATTAAATCCAACCTAAGTGCAAGCTACCTTATATCAAATATAAAACAACAGGCCTATGAGAAAATATGAGTAATTCCAGATAAGTGTTTTCGTTTTGCATTGACTGCAAAGCAGATCGAAGGAACGAGAGTAAAAATGAGTGGCGCCCACAAACAATCTGTTATTCGGCTCGAAGGACCAATGGATTGAACATTTTTAGAGTCATAGTCCAGATATTATTCTGGCGAAAACTGCAAAAGCAAACCAGTAATTCCTTTTAATTCCAATTGAAATTAAATCCTATATCCTTACATTTGGTAAGCAAGTCTAGGGGAAAATATGAATTCTTGTGGATAAGTGTTTTGTTTTGAATCAATCAAAAACAGATATTAATTAGATGTTGAGTGGCATCGTATTTGCATGTAGGTATATAATTGAAACTGTTGTGTTGGAGCATCTCAAAGCTCCCTAAATGAGGAAAGTACAATCAAGTAGCGCTTACAGACAATTTGTTATTCGGCTCGAAGGGCCGACTGATTATTTTCTTTAAAATCTGTTAATGGAATGCAAATGTAACAAAACAACAACTTAAAGAAGTCGATAATTCCTTTGAAGTCCAATTAATATCAAATCCCACACACGTCATTTCATATCTTAATTTTATTATTATTGTAATAGAATAATGACGATTTTGAAATAGAACTCTTCCCACAACTGGTACAATTTTTACGCAAATAAATAACTAAACATGGAGATAGTTCATGTGAGTTATAAATAGTGTTAGACAACAAATCTTCGATTGTAGAATGATATTTTAACATTTTGCTTTACTTTTACAAAGACGTACGTTCTTGTTTTTAAAACATTGTAGCATCAACCACAGTCAACCTAACCTAACATGTTAAATTCAATTTGTGCAGAATATGTTCGATTTTTATTCGAAAATTATACAATCCGCCGCGAAGATCTAGCAATGCCCAAAACAAAAATGTTTGCTTGGCCCTGGCAGCAAAAATGTAATAGAATAAATCTAACTTCTCTGTGTTACTGTTATCAATCCGTAGGCCATTATTACTTTTGAGGTCTTCATGACAGTTCAAGTCAAACTTGCTGCCGACTGTTGCGAAAATGCACTCTCCTTCGTAATGTATAGTTAAAACAAATGTTTGCATTTACATACACGCAGTTTGCACAGACGAAGACGATGTTGGCAAAAGACGTATCGAGAAGCTGTGTTGTGTGACTCTTTTTCCGCGCTTCTCCACACCAATTGCATCATCATTACAGCTACCACAATGCACCCCTTTGTCATCTCTTTATTACCGCAACCACCTTGGTGGATCAAAACAAAACAAAAAAAAATCCAAAGAAAAGCAATGCCTACCCCTAATCGGGCACAGCTGCAATTAACCGATTTTCAAGATCATTTTCGCAATCAAAATCAACGCCTTATCCAATAGTAAATGTTATTTCATTTCTGTGGAGAGCGTCAGCAATTTAAGTAGACTTTATATTACAATGCACTTCCGCTGTGCAATGTGTGTACTGCAAGAACAAATACCAATTCAAAACCACTTTGCATATATACACGAAACAATTTATAAGTGTAGTACAGACAAAAAAAAAAAGCTTTTCCTTGACAGAGTCCGAATTGGTGTTATTTTGTGCTCTCACGTAGATAAATATTTATTTTCGTATTTAAAAAAAAAAAACAAATCATACTGTATAAAGAAACTTGTGTAGGAAATCAAAAATACGACAAACAAAAAAAAGCACGTCCAGATGTAAAGAGTGACAGCACAATAACCTGAGAGTGCAAACGACCTTTAAACAGAAGACCTCCCTCAACAATATATGTAAACATTGGAATGCAACAAAGGATAATGCATATGCATCTTTTTCAATTACCCACACAGTGGCGCTTCCGCTCTTATTGAAATTCGTAAAAACCAAACAAATAAATTGCAATTTTAATGCTTCGAAATGGCGCACGTTCTTTTGGCACTTTGTGTGTCGTTTGGCATAAGTTTTCGAACAGCTAACTGGGTTATGATGAGAGGAGTGGTGAAGTGGTGTATTTTGAAAACTTGCTCGTGTGGCGAATAATTTGTAATGGCGAGAAACCATGGGCGAGTGTCTTTCTTTTGATCTGTCCGATTGAAATTAGATGCACTCCTTCGTGAATAAATTACGATGTCATTTCATTAATGAAAATGACAACATAATCGGTTTCAAGGTTGAAAAGAAACCATTCATTGAATTTCGTCGAAACAGCCGACTCGATAAGTGAAATAAGAGATTTTGGCGAAAATAAAAATCTGAAGGATATAACTTTTAAATGTAACTCTTTAACGCTTGAGCGTTTTTTTTTTTTGTCAAGAACTACACGTAGAACAAGTGGTTTTTTTATTGTACCCACATGATCTATATAAATCTTTGATTTACATGGTTTACAACAACAGTGGAATCTCGTACTCATTTCGTAAATCATGAAAATCGATGATCTATATAGATCATATGGGTAAAATTGAGAACACCTAATGTTTCCAAATAATATTCGGTAATCATTTGACATGACGTTTTTTAAAACTATATCACTAAAAATACACCCGAAAGCCACATCAACTTTACGCTTCAAAATAACAGTCAGGCATATTTTGACTCAACTCAAATTTAACCTGTTTTAATTATTTAACTCTAACCTACAATGTACTCCAAAAAGAAATCCAATGGGCGATGTTGACATTTCCGCATCAGATGCAACCACTTTGTGAAAGTTTACTTCTGACATTTGAGTTTGAATTCGTTTGACACACATAACTGGGGCTCTCCAACTTCCCCATATGTATTTTCTTTGATATAATTTGTTGCTGTCATTTATACCAGTAAACAAATGAATACACTATTGACATCAGTTCTAGTATACCAACAACTGTCATATTTTAAGATTTCACTGATATGTCTTTGCTTTGATATAATTTGTTGCTGTCATTTATAGCAGTAAACAAATTAATACACTTTTGACATCAGTTCTAGTATACCAACAACTGTCATATTTTAAGATTTCACTAATCTGTCAGAGCGACAATCGATTTCATTTCAATTTATCAATCGTGTCATCGTTGTTTTCCTTCAACGCCAAATACACGTGGAGATAAACTCCCATATACATAATGCATACCCCCACGAAATCGCTCAACAAAATAAAAACAATATAAAAAACAAAACTGTCATTCCTTCGAAATAAACACACATGCCAGAACATTGAACTTGATTGGATTATGGACGGCGTATTCTCTTCTGCGCATATTTTATACTAATTGGAATGTCTATGAACTTTCCTATAGTATACATTTTTATCAAAACAGAACTGCGACGCAATAGCCCAATATCACCAGTTCCATTCCAATCGCAGACATGTCATGCCAAAGTCCGAAACTATACTTGTTCGCACGTCACCCGCGACCAACATGGTCATCTCTGCTCGTGTGTAGATCATTGTCGTCGGGCACTCTCTTTCTTTTACCACCTATTACCCGGTTGGCTGTTCCCTTAGTTAGAAAGGACTTCCTCGCATGCCTAAGGATCGCAATTTTGTACCTGGATTGCGTCAGGTTCACTGCAATTAATATCTGGCACAATGACCTACAATATCGTGCGCTGACTTGCCAAACCCTACAGAGCTTTTTGTTCTTTTCTCTTCTTGTGCGGTGCTCTTTTGGAGCGGATTTTTAATTTAGATCGCATTTGCGAAATTCTTTGGCAGGATGTGTGTGTAAACAAAAACAGAATAAGAAAACAGTTGACTCTTTTTATATACTTGTTTTTTTTTTTTTACATATGTATACGCTTCTGAATCAGGTATCTGTCTAAATTGCTCGTTGGATGTTCTAAACTTGAACGAGTGTCTTGATCTTGAAACGGAATAAGAGTTCGTCAACAGATAGGACAAATGGTACAGGAGCTATTCTTCTCAAACCTACTCCACGAGATTTAAGTAATCTGGTTTCGTTTGTGTTCGAGTACTTGACACGAAAGTAAGTGGACTTTTGTAAACACGAACAGAGATGTTCATAGACCTTTCATTATCTTGCTCCACATGTGGTTGACCCATTTTTCGCTCTAACCGGCTGATGCGCAGTTTATTTCAAAATGTTACTCTGCATAGTTTAAGATGCTTTTTAATGTGTTGCATTCAAGTGTATCTCGAATCTTGTTGCTTCTTGTTTGTATTGATGGCGCCTCACTTATTCAAAATGCGCTTTGTTATTCAAAAGCAATTTTCTTCATATTTTTTTTCACGTCAAATGATTGATTTCCAGTTGTGGTTACACAACGAATGACATTACATTTATTTACACAATGTTCCACTTTCCATTGTTTGTTTATGGGAAGGGAACACACCGATTACCAACAACTGAAAGGTGCAGCAGGACAAGTGGGTACGCACCAAGAGAGTTTTGGTAAATTTGAAACAGTAAATTATGCATTTAGTAATAATTTGATAGGCAAATGAAGGTGATGGTTACACCGTCGTGTCAAAGCCAATTTGTTTCACATTTGTCAAATGGAAATAAATCACATAATTGCTGGATTGCGTGCATTTTGGGCTATGAACATAATTGCTTCTTAATAACGGATAAGCGGTTACACAACTTTGGAGTTGGTGTTTGTATTTTCCCAGCAAACCCTTCAAAGTTGTAGTCATTCCAATATTGAGGGAGGAAAAAATGTGTAACAGGCCTAAGACACCCGAATGAATTGGGAAATAATTTTTTTCAAGAAAGTTGTGTAATTACACGAACAGAGTCTAAGTTGTTGCTAAGTTTGGGTAATTTTTAGGCAAACAAATTTCGCAAAATCGATTTAGTAGGTATACCTGGGGGTATATTCTGGTTCCGTGAAAAACTGAAATGTTTTCACCCTTTCACCGCAATTTCGTTTCCCGTTCTACGAAAATTTGAAACCAAACTTCAAATATTTTCATATGAATAATTTTTGTTCACGTCTGCATTTTCAAATGAATCGGCCTTACCAATAACCAACTTTGGTCTGTCAGTTTCTGGTATTGAATTTCGTCATAGGAGCGAATTTAAATGCACTTTTTTTCAGCCTGAACGTTCTTCACGCTGTCCAACTTAAACCATGGAAAAATGAACTTTGCTGGAATAAATTTTGAACAGTGAGCAAAAAATGTTACCTTCAACTGCGTTGCTTAATTTTATCTTTGGATACATAATTGCATGACATAATTTAGGTCGAAAAGCGTATCTGGCTTAAGTCGGAAACGACTTTAATTTTTTTCCTACAAAAATTGAAATCAGTGGGTATTGAAAAAAAAATTGACAACTTTACGTCAATAATGCGATGTCAAATGTCACCGGCAGATTATTTATGTTTGCCTGCGAGTTAAAAGTTTAAGCAGTTTGGCAAGTTTACTCGTCTTAAGATATCTCCATTTGGCAATATCCTACAATATTTTAATTAAACGTCTTCCAACTTTCGCTAATCTTCAACTGCCTAAGCAGCTCATATACATACATATACAGATTCCTACACTTAACCTAATCTAAAACGTAGCACATATGGTGCAATAGTTGCAAATCCTTGCGTAAGCCAGACTTTAGGCACCATACCTATACTCAAAAGTGAACCAGTCTATATCGGAAAGCTAGTTAGCTATAATAATGTATGCATGTAGGTCGATGTACGAGTACAACCTGTGTTTGTATCGGTGTTGTACACATATTTATAGTTACATATCGGCTGAGGGATGACAGACGGCAACCACATTATTGGCTATATTTTTGCAAAGATGACGCACATATGCCAATTACATATTCTGAAAACGGATGGAAAATCAATATTGCCTGGGCTCCGACGAGCTTTTAATGCAACAGTAATGCACTTAACCTACAGTCCTTTGATCGGACGTGGCGCGATTCAATACGTCGACCCTAATTCGAAAGAACATGCCTTACGCTGAAAGTAGTCCAAGTTGCGGTCATATTATCTGGACTTCGCAGTGAAGCGAACCACATGTAGCTAGGTGGCTGACAAGGTGATTTCAGAAAGGGTACGTCGTTTACGTACTAGATTTATTTATAGCTAAATCAACACTCACAAGTTGTTGGTTGTATGTATTGCAATCGATATTTACCTAAGTATGCATTGCATAACTTCAGCAAGCGCACTTCAAAAGTTCAAACTTGAGCAAATCTCGAGACGCCACCACATAAAGGGCATTCGCCTTTTCGGTATTTCCCATGCCTCTTGATGCTTTGCCCACACCTTTGCAACAGGAAATTAATCAATTTCACTTTTTATTCTCATCCGTCGTGTTTCACTCTAATTCGTTTCTAAATCTAATCTAACGTCTAATCGGGGTACTAAGGGGAAATGATTACACGCGCTCTCGCTCTCGTTTCTCTTAGTGTCTCTTTGTCACGTCCACGTGCAATCTAAAACTTTCCTATAAGTTTATTTTGAGGGGAATGCTCAAAAGTTGGCGTTTATAAGATGCACTCTTTGGGTTTGCTCGCATCTCTGGCGGGAGCAATTGTTGTGAAACAGAAACAGGTCCAACCGGCAAACAACGTGAACGTGATTCAATGACATGGTGGCGAGTGTGTTAGTCTGCGAAATTTATTTACCTGTCAAATAATTCGTACCATGCGGTGCCCGTGCCGGTGTTGTGATGTGAATGACAATAATATTTTGGTTAGGTATAGATATGTATATTAGACGGGTTCGGGTTCGTGTTCGGTTGGGTGAGGGACGGTAATGGGAAGGATTAGAACGAAAATGATTTCGATAAGGCGTTCTTCAGTTTTGGGTTCAAGAAATCGAAAACATTTCGAAACAAAGAAATTAATTGCTTTTTTTAATTAATTGTCATATTTTTGTATGTCGATACAATTTGTTTGCGTATTAATAAAAAGCCTCCGAATATAACTACAGAAATTCCTTTTGCGTTTATTGCTTTTGGTATTGAACACTACTAAAAAATGTTTGATATAAATTGCAATTAATTGCAGCCAACTTCAAAGCGGTTTGGAAAATTTGGTTTTCGTATTTTCACCTAGTGTCTTATCGTAGCTTTAAAATACTTGACGCACAGCTGATTTCAACTGACATTCAGCGTGAATGTAGAAATCTTTTCTTTTTGTTTTTTTTTTAGTTTTTCCTAAAATTAAAACGGTTACGATTTTCGTAGTTACTGTTTTATACGTCAATGATATTGGCATTGCAAATTTGACAGCTTTCGCAAACATTATAGAACAACAACATTGACGTTTTTCCTAAACTCCATGTTGCTGTTACAATGTTCATGTCTGACATATATTTTTTCTTTTTTATGTCGAAACTGTATGAAAAACTTTTTTATGACTGACTCGGATTTTGACAGATATCTGCAGGAGGTTAATCAATTGAGCCTTAATGTGATATTTGTGTTTTTATAGTTATTAAATCTAGGCGCATTAGAGTTGCAAGTACATTAAAACTGGTTGTCAGTCGCTTATTCGCAAACCGTTTTTTTTTTGGGATGGAACGTTTGGTGTTTTTTCTACCGCCGGCAACTCGCCTGCCAATATCGGAAATTCGCAAAATAATATCTTGTTCAATTTTCTGTTACAGCAACCTGCCAATGTGCTTAATAAAATGGGATTATTGACATCCTCTTTTAGGTAATTTTATCTAGCAATAGATTTTCCCTTTTAGGTACATATTTCCTTTCCTTTTTGTTTATTCTCTAAAAGTTTTCATAAGATAATGCCGACTGTCAATTGTCAAATTCAGTATTACCCTATGAAAGGCAGAGTTACTTATGTACTTACAAAGTTGTAAATCTCTGGAAATAAGTCTTTACATGTGTTTTTCTATTTTCTACAACTCATTCTATAGTTGTAAACTATAAATGTCCATGATTTAGTATAGGCCATGCGGAAAAAATGAAAAAAAACCCTCGTAGTCCTATATCTACTAACAATCTAGTACAATTATCAGTATCATTTTGCATTGGAATTGGGACAGTTAAAAAGTATTTCGGCTTATGATACAGCTGTGTGCGAAATTTTACAAATAAACACACCTTTTTTTGTAAACAGTGTGTTTGCACTAATAAGTATAGTTGATAATTTGTCTTTGGTATTGCTGTTTATATCAATTGGCTGTGTCAAGTGCCTGACAGTAATCGGCTATTCAAAACTTATGTGCTGGAAAAATAACATATTGGTGCCGTTAGAAAAAAATCTTTATTTCGTCTGTTATTCCTGCGAATTTGACTGTTTCTAACTTTCGTCATCTTCGACCAAATGAACTAGCGCTTATCTTTGACCACATCGTGCTGTTAGTTGCCAGCACGAATTTCATCGATAATCCCTTTTTTACCATTTGTCGTGTTTGATAAATTGATCAATTCAAAAATCTAGTTACCTTAAGTCGGCTAGATGGGTCTGGACTAGATGTAACAAGAACGCTGTGTAAAGTACATAGGCACATATACGAACTGTCAACTTAGTACATAGTCACGAAAGTCTTCACTAGATTGGGCGGCTACCCTTCCATTAACGCCAACTGAAACAGGTGTACATATAACCGATCTAAGTCAACCAAAACTGAGATGCATCAAGTCAGACAGCTGCCAGACTTACTTAACTAGATACTTGAACACCCCCAATCTTTTTTGGATACAGCCGGTTCAAACGGATTATAAGCCAACACATATGTCTGCTTTCGCTAGAAACCGAGAGCATAACTGACTACCTTTCTAAGAAACTTGGGAGTTACCGTAGTAAATAAATATTAACAGAAATTTGGAAATTCCCGTTTAAATTTTCACTCGAAAAACTACTACAAATATAATTGAAGGTAAGCTTTTCGAAATTGCATTTTTATTTCCCCAGTTCCTCTCCTCAACTTTAATCACTTTTAGCTCTCTCTCTTGTCTAGCACAAAAAAAGCTCCAACCACGCACATGGTCTTGTCTTACCAGTTGGCGGCATTTTTCTAATAAATTCATACGTCAGGGGGAATCTTGAAATCTTAATTATTCAGTTGTCAGTACTATAGGAGTGTGTTGAGTTTATATTGAAAATCACCTTAATCTGACTCGCCTCATAAGGGGGTACTAAGACAAACTACTGTCAGTCAACCGTCTCTGTAAAATCATGAACAAATCCACAATTGCAATCAGAGAGCCAAATGAGATTCGTGAGAATCGTTGAGAGTCAAAGAGAAACTGAAACTGGTATATTGGAAGAGTAAAACGATTAACAAATAAAATAATCTCCAACATAATAAAAAGAGTACACAACACCAAAGCGAATACAAAATTTCATAAAACGAAAGAAAAGACGAACTGACCATTTTTATTTTTTGTTGGTTTTTGCGCGAACTCCTCAACTTGCGACGATATACGTTCGATGCCGCCTCTATTTCGAATTCAGTTCGTTGGAAACTTTTCGCGTATCGCTATCGACTTCAGTAACAGTATAAACGTACCAATAACACGGTTTTTATTAATTAAAATCAGCTGTTTTGTTCTGGCGTGAATAAAATATACAGGAAAAAAAATTTAAATAAGAAATATTTACAAGAGAACTCTGGCATTTCAGTGAAATCAAAGGATTTAAGGTGAACTCGAGCAATTGAAACGACAAACCTACCCTTACGCGACATCTCGTGACTTAGACGATAAGTCTACTGTATTGATTTTTTTGAAAATAAAATATTTCGTTCGCGTGACTACCTCTGACGTGGTGTTCGACATTTGTTTTTTTTTTTTTATAGAAATACAAAGTGAAAAAAACGGATATCCTTTCGATAAGAATGCAGGTGCATACTAGTGTAGAAATTTTCTTGTGGTAGCTATTTGGATATTGTCAACATCAAATGTATAAAATTTGCCACAGATTTCCGGACTGTAAAGAGTGAATTTTTACAAACAAAAATTAGATTTAAAGTGATCTTGTAAGGCTAACGATTTTTTTTTCTCTAAATATCATGGAGATATCATTGAACTCGAATCAAATGATGGTCACAAATAATTACACCCTCCCAAAGCACAGCAAGGACTTCTTAATGAGACTCTTAACAATATAAAGTGAAAAACGGAAAACTAAGGGCTAAGGACTAAAGTGGCACGATCGGTCGATACTTAAAAAGGATAACATAGCGTATGAATACAGAAAAAATACACTCCCTGTGGCATATTACCTAAAGCAATAACGAAAAGAAGGATAAAGGAGAGATAACCATCGGCAAAAACATCTGCTTCACATCCTGTGTACAAAAAAAAAATCACGACAAGATAGTAATCTCTTGCACGCACATGCTGCATAAAGGTTCGCCCGCACGTTAAAAGGATATTTTAGCTGCTGTACCTAGAGTTCAATAGCACCCGCACGTGCTTACGTAGCTGGCAAGGATAAGACACAGCATCCACATTTGATCAGTTAATAGTTTCCGTTTGTTCATCTCGGTGTGAGGATCGTTTAGTTTTTTCGTCTATAGTGTGGGCAATTTTAAAATTTGTTCATTTTGTGTGATTTTGTTGACGCTCAATTATTTCAAAAGTGTACAAGGATTATTTTATTGGATTTCATATTACAACAGCAACAATGGATTTAATGGATACAACAAGCCTAGCAATGCTAACAGTGTCCCTCGTGTCACTTGTTGTCATTGTTACGTTCTTTTATCTTCGAAGAACGAAAAGTAAGTGAAAATTCTAATATTCTGCGAATTATAAAAGTGGATTGTGTTTACTACGCTCGTATTTTTTTATGATGTTATTCGTTTTTAGGAATAACTTCTTTATCAGAATTTCCCATAATAAATGTATAAACACGATTATGTGGCCGCAAAGTCTAATGTTAAAAATAAATTCGACATCAAAATAACTCCAAGAATTATCGTATAAGTGACTTAATAAAATTATGTGGCCGACATAAAACAATCGTAATGGCATGCAAACAACAAGTTTTTAAGATACCACATTTCGTGTGGAAAAATATTTGAAGATGACTTTTGACAGAAGCTGACAATTATCAATTAGTGCCTTATGACTAAGGTGACAGCTGTCAAGTGTGTAGGCGGAAGAATGGTTGCAATAGATTTATTGATTAGTAATAGTTTACGTTCCCTGTAAAAGGAGTCTCTCTAAATTTAACAAACAAAAGCTAAGGTATTTGATCGCTACCATTATATTATGACATCTGTCATTTCCATTTTCTTGGTTAGTTGGAGTGAAGATTACCGACTTTATGTTTAGCCTGACGTCATACTTTGCTTCCTGCTTTCTACAGTTAAGGTCAGGAAAACATTAGTTAGCTGATTTTGACGTTAATGATATTCACAAAAAAGCACCAAAAGATAGTTGGGCGCTTGATGTCACGTCTAAGCCGTTATTTATTGTTTTTTACTGTGACAATTATCTATATGCCAATCATTTAAAATCCTCCACCGTAGTATTCCATTAGATTTGATAGCGAACTTTATTCGTAACTGTAACTGCGGCATTGTTAGATATAGCAACCAACATGCAAATAATAAACATGAAATGTCACTAGGTAGGAAATGAATAAATTTCAAGCTTCGCAAGTGTCAACACTATCGACCCCAACGGAACAAATCAACATTAATGTTAACAGCTCATTGCTTATCTGCAAAATTATTCGGCATAAGCACAATCGAATGCGTACTCACATTATGTTCATCGCAAAGTAGCAATACCTAAACAATTATATCGCTATAAAATAATAAAGCTTATCTCACTTTTACGTAGTAGATTTGTTGACTTGTGTGAAATTAGCCTAGAAGCCAATGGAAAATATCAGATGTGAAAGAACTCAATCACGTTGCTCAATGATTGTAAAATATAATTACCGAATCATCATAAAATGCAAAACAAAACGAGAGGAAACGTCACTTATTAAACACATTTTCAAAACTGATAAAAATTGTTTTGAAATTGGAAGTACTTTTTAGCAAGTACGCATTTAGTCTTGTTTTCGCATTTGGTCTTAATTTCCACCAATTTAGCAAATAAATTAATCAGTCAATCAATTAATAACGATCAACAAAAAGGTTGTTTATAGAACGATCCTTATCGGAGACTTCATATCGTCTGTAATAGATTTGTCGTTTTAACATTTCGGCCGTCATGTCATTTACATATGCGAATAAAGCATTCGACAGAATGCCATTGCATTGCTACCTTTGTAAACATATAAGATGAATGTATTTACGCCCTACTCTCATATAAATTGTACTAGAAGAAAGCAACTGCTTTAGGAAAAAGAACTGTCTAAATTTTAAATACGCCTGCGATTCATGTTTCATGGAAGACCAGATAAATAAATAAACTCAAACTCAAGATTATAAAAAGTTAACAACATCTTCAAGTTCTCCCAAGAGCACACTTACACGCGCCCATTCTTAAAGCAATATAATATACGACATTGAACTTGATTTTCATAGATAAGATTGAACTTAAAAATTAACTGCGTGTGTCCATAAACGAATAAAAATCCAAAAGGCCACGTTGTCGCAACGTCGCAATTAAACCATTATATGACCCTAAACCCAGTTACACTTACGTCACAGGCAATATTTAATGTTATGCGGGCAACAAACTGCTTTAACAACACGCAATACGTGAAGAGCAAGTAACATGTCACGAAATACAAGATTTCTTTATTAACCCATACATATACTGCCTACAAAAAATCAATGAACTGATACAAAGAGACAATTCGAAACCGATTTGCGCCTCAAACCATGAAACTGACTGAAAGTTTAATATTTAAGTCTTAAATGCAAATTTGTGCCGTATTTTAATTTCTTTACATAATCCATGAGAAGAAATCGAAATTGATAATCATATCAAATCACTGCATTGAGTGTGTCAACAAGTGCCGGTTGCGTAAAGAGAAATTAAGACCTTTTGACACCTTTACCTTTACCTCACTGAAACAAATTGAAAGATTTTACAACAAAGTGCTAACAGACACGACTTCGAAAATACGCTCAATTACACTCTCTTCGTTCGTTTTATTACTTTTATTTTGACGTGCAAGTGAAAGTTTTTACATCACACACAGAAAAACAAAAACACAGAAGAAAGAGCAAAAGTATTCGAACAGGTTTCGTTAATTTTTCGCAAAATAAAATACGATGTAGCTCTTCTTGTGGGTCTTTAAGCCACTTTTGGTAGTAAAGTGACATGATTTCAACATGAGTTGTATTTTAGGTTAGGTTAGTTCAGTTAGACCCAGCACCGATTGAGAAGACAACTTGGCGAAGAATGCAAAAAAAAAGAAACACGTTTCCACCGACCGCAACGGAGTGGATGAGTGGTACAAAAATCGATTGTACTACATGCGAAATGGGAGACGTTGCTTACTTTCTTTCCTGCGCCAACAGAGGTAGAGGAGAAAAGACTTCAAAATTTTGACTTTTTTTTGTTGCTTTCGTCTACTACTCTGCCCACTAAGTGAAGGAAGAGAGACTGGGATATCTTGAATGCTGTCGATGAAGATGGTGCTGTTTGGGATTGTTGCCTAATAGGTAGTTAAACATATAATGTACTCATGTTCGCGATATCTCGGTGAAAGAAGTTGATAGCCGAATACTTCCGGGTTTCGTAACATGGTTGACTTGCTTTATGGACCAAAAGCAGCTGGATGGCGTTTAAGTGGGCTCGCAAAGAAAGCTAAGACAAAAGCAAACTCCATTAGTCACAACACAAAGCTATGTATGGGGTGGCGGCGTTGTCATCTTTTGCTGGAATAAAAGAATTTGCAAATGCCTTTGGAACACGTCAGAAAATAAATACATTCATATGTGTATAGTATATGTGTGTATTCTTCTTCTTTTTTTTTTAGCCACAATGAATGGCTGAATGAATCGTTTCAAGCAGATTTCGATGAATCAGATTCTAAAGAGTAATGCCCTATTTAAGTTATCTTTGGAATTCGTTTCAACACAATTAACTTGCCAAAGATGGTTTTTAGAGGAGCATTAACCTTAATTTATTACGCGAATTAGTAGTTGAAGTATATGTGTTGCTATGTTGGCAAAATGTTACCGGCGATTATTCGTTTGTGTTTATGGAAGACCATACAGGTTCTGAGCCTTGGCCTCGACGTGAGTGGCATTATTGACATTTTATAAACCTATAAGTATTCAAAGTATGTAGCTGTTGACAAACTTGTTTCAATTCGATTAAATTTTAATTGTTATTTGCACTCTGCAGTTCTACTAATGTTTAGTTATACAACTAGTTATTGTCACGTTTCGTCTGTGTCAAATCGAACGTGTTTACGCCACATTTCAATTCTGAATTTTCGCCATTCAATTGTATATATGGCCGCATTCAAAAATTTAGTTATCTTAAGTCGACTAGATTGGTCGGGATGAGATGTAACCTGAACGCAAAAACGTCACTTTTTCTACGTCATCCACATACGCGAACTGTCAACTTAATACTTATAATAATTAATATTCTTATATCATTAACTACAACAATGTCCAAAAGTGACCAATCAACACAATTAACCATCATACATACTGAAAAACTGCCTGTCAAATTTGTACCAATTAGGCGATAAATCAAAAGAGATGAACCGATGCCCATTTATGTCACGAGTGTAAAAATCATCATCACTTTCACTGTACCGCTTTGGCATTTCATTCAATTCTACCTACTGCATCTGCATTCTCCGCATTCCATTTGTGGATAGTACTTACCAATCTCCTCACAAGCAAAGAAGCTTTAATAAAACTATCATCGCCATCGTCCTCCTTAAACTCTTTGGTTCATTCGATTTAAAAATACTTCTGACATTTTTATTCGCTGAGTCTTTGTTTCGATATGGTCGTTCATTCGCTCTCTACATTATAAGCGGGTTGTCATCTATGAACATTGGACATATGCATATATTTATATTCTTCCCTGCTCTGGCCATTCAGAACCGGAAATTTCGTTAGTTCCCACACCCGAGAGCACGAGGTTTTTATGGCAAACAAAAGGAATACGAACGGAAAGAGCCGCATGTGGTCGGGGTTCGGATTGGCAATAACAATGAATATACTTCTTTTCTGATAGCTCCTCGTTCGCATGTCG
Organism: Cheilosia vulpina; assembly: GCA_916610125.1. Classification (NCBI taxonomy): domain Eukaryota; kingdom Metazoa; phylum Arthropoda; class Insecta; order Diptera; family Syrphidae; genus Cheilosia; species Cheilosia vulpina. The sequence goes on along the minus strand of OU744277.1, from coordinate 70,420,435 downwards.
CACATGATTTGTCCATGCATCATACTCCTCTCACCCCGGACTGTCAGACTTGGCGCATGTTTCATTTTCGTCGCTCGGCCGAGACCGATATATCTCCCGGCTTTGCGGTGTGAATTACATTCCTTAAAAAGACCTCATTACGAATACGAGGAATAAGAAACTCGAAAGAATGATTCATATTTCTGAGATGGATTCCCAGTTGCTACCTGACAATTAGCTCATTTCCGTCAGAACTAATACACCATCAAGCGACAAATATCCGAACTAAGGTTCCACTAACACCTTAGTTTATGATGAAATGAGAAACATTTAATGACCGCGAACTCGAAGAAAAAACGACCATGCGCGGTAAACATTACCCGCACGAAGCGGGTGATAAAAAAATATGTTTCGAGCCAGAACAATGCAATTTAGCAGGCAGTCTGACGTTCCACCTCATCATCCCTTTTGCAGGACAAAAGACAGCAAAAAAAATAACCAAGGAGTTCATCGAACGAACGAAATTGAGTTCATGGAATTGTGCCTTCTTCACTCTGCTGCGGAGGCAATAACTTTTGCTGTCAAAATGCTTTAGAAAACAAAAGCAAAGCGACTGAGGGAGACAGATAGAGCTTCAGAACAGACGCGCAATGTGTAATTGCTTGATGTAGGTTGAAGAGGCAGAGGAGAAAGACGACAATTTTTTTTTTTATTCTGTTAGAGCCATCATATGCATATCACGCAGACAAATCATTTAAGAGAAGGCAAACTTTTACTTAAGAGTGAACTTTTAAAAGCGGAATACTGTTTTTTGAAAGAGTAAACATATTAATCAATGAAAATCCACTTGGCAGGGTTTCAACATTATTTATTTATTTAGTAAACACAATGTTGGATGAAAAATCACATGAGTCTGAATGAGTTGTTACAAATGTCATTACTTTTGACATATTTTATTGTGACATTCGTTCATGTAAACATTTACGTGCGAAAGACAACCTGTTAAAAACGAGAATGATTGTTTAAACGCGGAAAATTTTGGTCGTCTGCTAGGTACTGAAAATGCAATGCTAGTTTGCCCTGTCAAAATGGTTTTTGTATTTTAGTTTTATAATGCGTGACATTTAAACAAGTAAAAAACATTAGTAATAGTCATTTTGAATCCTAACTTTAAATTTTTAGTAGGTAGGTTTTGTGCGGATGATGTCGCGAGTTTGTTCGGAAAATTGGGCCTGGTCATTTAAAGTGACTTTAAGTACTGCATAACGAAATGCGAAGCATAACAATTCCATTGTAAAACTCGAGTTAGCGACATTGGGTCAGCTCATTTCAGTTGTATACTTGTTAAATTTTACGAAGTTACAATGGTGAAATTTCCCATACACGTTTTTATAACAATGTTTTTAGTCAAAGGCTTACAAAATTACAAATTCATGGTCATTTACTTTAACCTCAACCTGAAATGTATTGAGGATCACAATAATTAAGAAAATTTGTAAATTGTGCGTTTGTAATAGGTACTTAGGTAGATAATAATAAACACGCGTACAATATTAGCAACGTTAATTAATAAATGCTGCTAATCAACGGGTTTGCAAAACAGCTATTTGTGCACTGCAATTTAGAAAATTTGAAAAATTAAGATAACTAGCAAGTGTAATAATTACATATTCATGGGATTAGTAACAGCAACACAAAGCGTGAACCACCAAATTCATTTGTAAAATTAGCGTTAACCTTAGTTAGAGTGCTCAAAACAAAAATAAAATGGCACGATCTTAAATATAAAATCGATTCCAAGCCTGATTTTGAATCTAATGCCGTTTATTTTAATACAAAAAAGTAGCCACCGATTTGGATTTTGTTTTAAAGAAAGTGTTTTATTTTTTTTGACAGTTTAAGTTTGAATTTATCTGTCAAAAATAAAGTAAATTGACATTAGTCTCTTTGATAGTTTAGCAGATTGCTTAACCACTGCGAACACAGCCCTACAACAAATTATAAAATCGAATACCTAGAATGCGCTGCCGTTAACTCTGTCCCTGCAGTGATCTCAATTTAGAGCACGCTTCCTAAAATCGTTCAATCAAAAACAGAACATTGAATACAAAATCAAAATAAAAATGAAAAATAGCTTCACATTTGCTCTCAATCGTTCTCACTTTCTTGTTTACTGTGTCTATTTTCGAAAACAAATAATAATAATAATTATTATTATACATTATATTTACTGCAAATAGCATTTATACGTTATATATGCGCACCCACGCGTGCCGCTGAAAGCGTCAAAATTCTTCTTCTATTCTTATGATCCTCGGAAAATATTATGCATGCCCATTTCTTTTTACGTTTTGTTCTTCTCTCACCTCTTTGTAGCTTGACGGGGGGAAAAAGTGTCAACAGCAAAAACAAAACGAAGAGGAAATTATTAAGTGTATGCACTAATACGTATGTGTTAATACAACATGTGACAGAATTTCGAATTTCAGAAATACGCAAAAAAAACTGGTAACATGGTACCAGGCAGGCACCAACACGCCTTCTTTACGATTTATCATTTGAATTCGCTTCGTTAATTCTTGGTTGTATATGGAAATTTATGCATACCTACTTTGTTTAGGACACTGTATAACGATTAGGAATGCTTCAAGATATCTTCAATAAAGCATCCCATTCAGTCTAGCGAATATAGAAAAACTAATTCGATTCTCATCTCTTTCGGCAGATTTTTTTGTGTCTTGCTAACTGTAAACAAAGAATATGAACATACTCCCGGCGAGGAATGTGACATGTTAAGTATTCCGAATATTCGGTTTTATTGCGATGTTTAACTTATTTTTGTCAACATGTTTAACCTATTTATGCCAAATGGGCGGGTGTTTTTATTTATGATTTCCACGTGTTCGATAAAGTTTTTTTCGCGCTTTTTTTTTTCAATGAAAAAAATACAAGTTATCGAAAAATAATTGACTACATTTTTTACCTCCATTAAACGTCAGTTGATTTATTACTCCTCACCAAAACTAGACCTCAACACCATCCAGATATTATATCACCTGTTTTTTTGTTCATTCTTAGCAGCAATTTCATTGATTAATTTACTTATTTGACTGCCCTCTAGGTTATCTGTCAGTGAGCATGTTCATCTATCTACTCGTGTCACTGTAGAATTACGTTTCATTTTTCTAATATAGGTAATTTTCCTATTGACATAAAATAGCAATCAGTTGTGTGGCACTATGGCCAACATGTGCTTACGTATTGCTCCCTCTGTCACACCCCATAAGATTATTGTCGTAGACATTAACAAGTAAATAAACACCAACAAATTATGTTGTGCTCCATGTGACGCACAAGCCTACGTATTTATTCTCCCTCGTGTATTTATATATATACACCACAAAGAGGTACGTTGCGTTAGTGCTCCCCGGAAAGCAAATCAGCTGTCTTGTCGCATTGACAGCTCTGTATTATTGTGAAAACGGGAGTTTTAAACTACTGGAAAACGTGTTGATGGAAGTTCAAAGCGAATACCATTAGTCAAAATATTATGGAATGATCTAATAATTCACTCGAATTGCATCAGAACTGTTCTGTAACATTATTTTGACATATTTATAGGAATAAAATTGACTGCGACAAAAGGAAACGTATATGTATGCACAAAGAGATACATGGCAAAAAAGGAAGTCACGTAATAAACAATAAAACACGTATTGCACGTATCTTTGTGTATTTTCGTTTAAATAAAACATCATAGCAATTTTTGCGTCTTCTAACCTTGTTGTCAATGACAAGCTGCTTAAAAATGAATATCTGTCTAAATTTGTGTCGTAAGACTCCTCGAATTTGACAATCACCCGCATTACTAGAATTCTTAGTAAGAGAAGAGGAAATTATAATATATTAAAGAATGCTTTCATTTGGTTTGTAAATTTAATTCCAACCACATCGACACATCGTGTTCTACACAACGACGACGATGGCTCAAGTGCTGCTGACCTATTTCTCTTTTCGCGATGACTATTACGTATGCACGAGAAAGCAATGAACAAGACGCTTTTTTGTGTTTATTAAGTGACATTGCAAGATTGCACTTTTATTTTGAACTTGACCATTTTTTTTTCTTTTTTGTGTTGTCCTTCTTGTAAGGTGTTTCGTTTGTTTTTATTATTGTTTTAAAAATGCAATGAATTGCAGTTTGCACTGGAGTCGAATAATTCAATGCCAATTTGGCAGTTTGCTTCAGCGAAGCATACCCATTTCTTTGCACAGTGTTGCCTTCGATTGCAACTTGAGATTTGACATTGTTTTGCGGATTTACGCACTTCAAATCGAACAAGTGTATTCTCAAGTCTAAGGGTTGATAAGTGATTGTTCCTTGTTTGTATATATTTGAAGTAATTTTTATCCAGTATGCGGTGCTGCAGTATTGAACATTAAAATAAATTGTTCCCGTGCGATCAAATTTTACGCAATTTTACTGAACCCTATTTCTGCATGTGCAATCGGAAGATTATATTGCGTCCTTCCAGCTTGGAGTTCGGTAAAATGTTCGTTTCAAAACTTGAGTAGATGTCTCGTAATCTACTCCACACCACACGAGCTACTACCATTCCCATTACTTCTCGTCGAAATTCGTTTGGAAAAAATAACTTCTATTCAAGGAACTGTCATACTACTCACAGTTCGGGAGTCTCTACAGTATCCCCCCTAAAAAACTACTTAAAGTTATTAAACTAAAAATCTGTCATGCGTTTTACTTAATAAATTGAATGCAATGGAGGTTGAAGCAAATAAATAATGCATAATTATACCATGCTGTCCTCAGTTCGAGGCAATTGTCTGACATAACAACAAAACTGCATCTCAAATAGACCGAAACTTTGTTGACCCAATTTCGTTTGACATCATCATTTAACTCTGAATTATTGGCGTTTGGTTTTTCTTTCTAGTTTTATTCCAAAATCAGTCCAACCCCACGCGCCAGTCGTAGCTTAATTAACTTTATAATTCATTTCACTTCATTTTGTAGGTAAGGACAACACGTTTGTACGTCCATCTTTACCTTTTTGCATAATTAAGTTAAACAAAATATACTGACAGTTGGTGTTGGATTCTCTTTTATGGCGTAATTTAAACAGTGATCTTTGCTGTTTTTTTTTTTCCTTTTTTTTTTGTTCGTAACTAAACATATCTACTCTACATTATTATGCTAGATATTATGTCATTTTGTTACGCTCTGTGTCATTTGAAATGCAAAAACGAGCAACAGTATGCGATAATAGACTTTAGATTATGTTTGGTTAATGATGACAGACTGTGATAGCAGACCATGCAATTGGCGGTATATTATGTCTCCACGAGAGAAGATGAACCCAAGTTTTTGTTTTATATAATTTAACCGGTATAACAGTGATTTCGCATAAATTTTGTCAGATTCATAAATGAGAGTTTTGTTTACTAATCTGTTGCACAATGGCAATGGCACTTGAAAGTAAAGTGGTGCGTCACGCGGGAGGGGTTTTGGGTGGGCAACTTTCACCAATCGGTTGTGTTATAAGGTGGGAGCAATTTTTTGGAATATGCTGATATACAAATTTGAGACGCATTAAAACCTAAAATGAAACTGCTTTAATCAGCGAATATTTACCGAATGCTAAATTTATGGACCATTATTCCAATTTGTGTGCAATCGAATAAGCTGCCCATTTCCAGTTGCGTTTACTTTTTACAGGCAAGCCACTAAAAGTCACTCAAATTGAAACAAAGAATATGGACAATGAGACTTGTAACTGTCCAATTTGAACAAAACCAAACAAAACAATTGTTGAGAGTTTGCAGTGAAAACGCCAATAGTGAAATTACTCTCACATTTGATAAGAACATATCTTAGTCAATTTTGGAGATCGCTTAAGAGTCAACAGGGGAATAACTTGTTACTCGATTTTTTTTTGTAACTCTTTTTCTGACATATTTGATATGAACATAATCACCCCTATGGGTAATAATATTTCCCCCGGAATGGCTTCTAATCAGCAATCTGATTTACTTTGGTGACAAGCGAAACATTACCATCGGAATTTATTCACAATACCACTGAAAATATGTATTTTGTTTTTGTCAGTAAAAATGTTGTTTTCCTGATAACCTGGAGGAGCGTTACGCTTTATTTACATAGTTTCCTATTTTTTTCCGTCATATTTGGTAAGACAGTTTTCAATAGCTACCAGAAACATTTTTTGGGATCTCTTGAAAGCCAAGAGGGGAATTATCTACTCGTTATTTTGATAATTTCCTTTTTTACTGGCGAATGCACTGCAAAAGCATATGTCCTGCACATTCAGCGTCTTTATTTTCTTAGCACTGCTTCTCATAACCATATATTTTTATTGTTGTGCGCAGGCTTACTCGCTCCTTCCAAAAACTGCGGACCATTTTTTTCCATACAAATTTGATGATGCAAAATAAAATCAAACAAGTGTCAGAAAAACAGGAAATCGTTTTTGTTTTTTTTCAAAACATTTCCATTTCTCAAAACAAAAGCTAAAAATATATTATTATTTTTTATGCCGCAAACGAGTGAGAAAACAAATACATTTTATCAGAGGAAATAATCGTTGTGTCTTAAAATAAACACAACAACACAAATTGGAACTATATAAGTGCCTACGTGTGCTGATTGTCGTGTCCCTATGTGGTAATGATAGCTCAACTTTTGTTGTGAGCTAGGGTAGGCCACGGGGGCAACTTCGATGCAGGTGAGGAGGGTGCGGCACGCTTGCGGTTGCTCGGCTCAGCTCGTCGGACGGGGTAGTTCTTGCCCCCCTCACCGTACACCAATTGCTCAGCACACATTTTGTTTCGTGCCAAAAAAAATAAATACAAATCAAAAAAAAAGGAAGAAAGCTACGTTAATTCGACTGCGGACGGATCAAATTGGACAAGAAATAAGAAGGCAGAAATTTAAAGGAGGGAAAATGAAGCGCTCAAGTACTTCTGCCACCGCTAAGGAGAGGGAACGGGAAAGTTACCGCGAAGCTTACTAGTCTAAACTAAATCTACTCTAACCTTAAATTCAAAATAAACCCTACTCTGGGCCTATTGTAACTTAAAACTACCCTACAACTAACACTTCCCTAACCGCACTTCCTTTCCCGAAGTCTCTCAAAAGCGATGGTTCGTCACGAACCCGAGACATGCCTGGTGACCCTGGCAAAGCTTGGCCTGCCCTCCCTTCGTATGATAAACATTACCGAATGCTATCACTCTGGCCGATATTGTGAGTAAATAAATTCCAAAAATTCCTCCCAGCCACAATCTACGACCTCTACCGAGAGAAGTTAGTATAAGTCATGTTTTGTCGTCAAAGTCAGTGAAGGTCACGTCCCGTCTCAGTCTACCCATTGAAGGACGGCCTGCCCATGGTCCACACACCGAACGCGAACGAGTTTTAGACGCACATACTAAATTAAAATATCACCATGAAAATTAAGAAGGAGACAAACATTTTTTTCAAAAAAAACTAAAAAGCTATTGAATTTTGCCCTTAATATTATAAAAAAAAAACTTAACTATCCTAAATAAAAACTCAAATCAATAACTTAATACTATTACTCACGGTTGCAAATGATCCCCCGTTGTCCTGGCACCAGCACGAGGAAGGACGACGTATTTTTGTTGGCAAGGGGCCTTAACCGCGAGCAAAAACAAAATATTAAAAGAGTACGGCTACTTAAACTAATAATCCTAACCTTACGTTAATTCGAATTTATCTCGGCTAGACCCCCTGTTCTTCGGCTGATTTGCAATTTAAATTCCTTCCTGTTTTTTCTAAATAAATAATTTGATAAACTATATTTTTTTTGTCATCGTTTTTTTTTGCACGGCACTTACGCACTTCCAAAGATAGAATAAAAAAAAAAAACAGAACACTACGGATATTTCCTTAATGTCTAAAAGCATATGATCTGTACCCAGCAGAGATGACTGCTTTGCCTATCGCCAAGTTCAATGGCCACATATACGTTCTTTTCTGCAGTGATCTTGAACTTGACCCATATACCTATTTTCCTTTTTTTTCACCTTTCTTTCTCTATTTATTCATATTTCACATTTATTCTTTCTCTTTCTTTATTTCGTCGTTCTTTCGTCTGTAGGTAATATAGTTCATTTCGTCAAGTCGAAGACATTCAGTCAAAATAAATACATAGCCTTAACTTATAATTTATACTTATTATTTACCTTAAGACACCTAACATAACTTATAACCCTACAGAAATTAATAAATTAACAAAATTACATTAACCGCAGTTGACAAAACAAAAAAAAAATCAATAATGCATCAACACATAATTGCATTGAGTGACGTCAATCTTTACTATCGAAAGTTACAAGGGGCATGACAAAAAAAAACTTAACGAAAATGCGACAAACTGCACCATAGGGGAAAACGAAGAACAAGAAGAGGCGAGACGCAAAAATTGATCAAAACAAGTGACTTTTGTAAGCCGGTCGGCCATAATGCTTTCGCTTATATTTTTTTTATGTTTTATTGATAGTTGTCAAGTATTTTGTTTTATATTTGGTGTTAATTTTTGTAATTGTTATTGTCGCGGCTTTCTTAGAATAATGTGTCCTTTGTTTAGTGTTCTCTACTATCGATATGCGATCACCTATGGAAATTGGGGTAGTTTGTGTTTTCAATTGGCGTGTTTCAACCTCTTCCAAGTGGCTCATTTGACGCCAAAACTGTGTTCGCCATGGAGGTGGAAATACGGGTGGTCTACCGTAACACTTTATTACATAAGCTGTCTAAAATTTACTAACGAAATTAGCTGAAATTTAAAAAAAAAAAAAAAGAACAAAAAAACCGTAGCGTACATTTTTTTTTAGTGTGGAAAACATCAACTGCCTGCTTCAAAATTTATGTCTCTATTTCCCAACATCGATGTCACTCGAGTTATTTCTTGCGTCTTTAAATAAACGTGACTACAAGAAACAAAAACAAAAACGGCTGCCGTCGCGTGCCCAACTATTTGTTTGTTGATGAAAAGTTTTTTTTTTAACATTTTGACTATCTCAAATTATTCAATTTAAAAGTAACATAAATTATGACGCACAAATTGTCAATTTGAAAGCAGAACTGTTTGTGACAAATCATTTTTTATGCTTTATCTGACTCATGTTACTTAGACCACTTCCATGTATGGTTCGTAGATCTATGGCAAGATTCGATTTGGAAATGACTCAATCTATTCTTAAAAGTCATACAATTCGAAGCGGTATCTTCTGTTTCTATTCGACTGGAGCTCTATACATGAGCTTATCGATAAACTAGTGTTGTTTACTATTCCGATTTCTACGCACTAGCGATTTTAGACTAGATTTTTTACTTTGAAGTGGTTTTCATCGTTTTTGGCTTTTTTCTGAGCACTAAAAAAAGCCCCCCCCCCCCCCACTCCAGAAACCAACATAAACTTAAGATATTTAGTGCGTTTCCTAATCGATTCGCCATCATTTCCCATTATGTTTATTACCTTCCTCGTTTTCGTATATTCTCCTTATCTAATCACGGCTAGACAGCTTGCGTATTATCCGGCACCAAACGCAATATCGATAACGAAACATATCGATTTTAAATAACTCCTTGTCACACCCATCACCGCCATAGTGACCCATAGTGACGTATCATTTGTTCTCGGCATTTTATTAATAATATATATATTTATTTTTTGATTTCCTGTTACTAGCGCATACAATTAGTGTCTTTGGCACTTTCTATTCCAAGACCATTACGTATCGCACAGAGCAAAGGTTTACTGACAGCACTCACATGTGGTCGGAAACAAATACTCGTATACTCTAGCCAATGACTGTCAGAGTCGTGGAGTACACGCGTTTATTTTTTATTGAATAATTTGTGGGTTACTTGAACGTATACGTAACAAAAATAATAGAGCAAAAAAAAATATCATACACACTTCAGTCGATTGCCTATTAGTTTCAGAGATTACTTGTATCGAAGTGTATTTGATAGTCAATTGAAATAGCTGTAGGCAATCACACATTGATTTCTCTTTCCTTGGGGGTAAAGTGCTTTTGGCTTGGCGACTTTGGATATTATATCTCATAAGAAAAATTAACTGGCTATAGGTTTTTTTTTGTGGAATGGTAGAGTGGAACTTTGGCATTTTAAAATGCTGCAGTGAACTTTTACGTTTCTTTGCTTAGTTTTTCTTCCTTTTTTTTGGCCGCAATTTTATGGATTTTTTTTCTTTCTTGCAGAAGATTACACTTCGCAAGGTGATGGTTGCAAGGCAAGTCATTCAGGACAACGTAAGAACGATAAATATACAAGGAATGACCAGAGACCCGATGGGTCATTGACAGTTAAATGTCAGAAACAGAAATCGGCGAAAAATTGTCAAAAAGAAAAGAATCAAAACTCGCAGCATTCTGATAGTGATCAGAGGAAAACAACTCGATCAGAGCACAAGGCATTTGATACTTTGTTGACAACAAAATTGAATGGAATACGAGATATGGACTTTACCAGTAACGGGGAATATTTTGCTTCAGGCACCGAAGGTATGTGTGCATTTTGCAAAATTACAAAATGTTGAACCTTTTTTCCATAATTAATGCTTTTGGCAGATGTCAAATTTGATCGAACGACGGGCATTCTAGTAAATCATCAAAAAAAATTCAGTTTCTCAAGTAAATTGTTTCAAGCATAAGAAATAAATATATGACGTAATGACATTTTGGTTAGCCGCACCTACGCAGCATCAAGAGGCACAGGCTTGGGAATAAAAAAATGTACATGGCGCTGTCTTGCACTAACGTTTCCGCCACTATCGCTCGGCATTTTCCCTTTGCCTCACAATGCAAACAATAACTACGTCACAATAAAAGCGGTCATACATTTCCCTGTCAGATTTAACAACAAAAACAAGCAATCATGCTAATGTCGTAATCTTTGCTGCCCGCCTACAATAAACAAATATTGAAATGGCAAAAGGTAAATTGTCTCTTATCTTTCGCAGGAATATTGACTGACTAACCTATTGGGCATGCACGACGTGTCCATGTCCATTCCTAATGACATAATTCGTACGAACCTGTGAGTCAATATTGCCAACCGTCAGCGATGACTACCCATCGATTTCGTCACTATCGGCATGATCGCACTAAAGATATACTCGAGATATCTCTTAAAACCAGATGTAGAAGTTTGTACAAGGTGGGTGTCTGAAAACACCACCGACTTCCATTAAAACCAAAGAAAGTGACTCAACGTTTATGTATCTCGTGAAATATCTGCCACGATATTTAACTGCATTGCATTGGGGTCAAACTGTGTGGAAAAAACGATCTCTACAGAGAAAGTCACACTTTTCCCCCGCGTTTTAACATTTCTTGACCTAACACACTAGAGCAAGTGTGATAATGTCATGTATCTGTAACTCCACAGCCCGACAACCGGTTTAAGTTTTTAAGCTGCTTGTTTAACTTTTCTGTTTGCCTCTTAAGGTCGGCGTAAGCTTTAGAGGCTTGTGAATTCTAGTTGGCATCGACAGGCATCGCTGGTGGGAATTGAGGGAGCGAGTTACGCTACACACTGCAAAGTGATTCTATGCAGCGACACACACTGGTTGTGGTTTAATGATTTGAGACATTTTTTGTGTCCTCTTACCGGTTTCAAATAGTATACACATATCCAGCGGTCTGGATGGTTAACTGGCTGGTGTGTAGACACTTCCTAGTTGTAATAATAAATAATTAACATAATTATGCGAGCGAACGCGGCATGGGATACAATGAAGCTTAGGTGTGTTTTTGATGTTTTTCCGCATCTGGTTTATAGTGTCATGGATGATAAATTGAAAGTTAGCCTGCATAATGTTGAAATCTATTAATTTGTGTGCGTCAGCAATCGATAGAACGCTTGTTAACTTATCGAAACCAATCAGCACAACCCAGCACAGCGTGAAACCGTTCGGAAACCTCTCATTTTAAAAATAACCACTGAAGCAGACATTTTGTATTTTTAGCCTTAGTCGTGCATATGCCGTAGCTATTCTGACGTATTCACGCTTTAAACTTGAAATGATTCATGAACGTTTTTCCATCCAAGACCGTGCCATAGATGGGGTTTACTGAAAGTTTTTAAACAATTCCCCACTTGTGCCATATGCTACACGCGATCACTTCCAATTCGAACAATGAGTCACCTCCATTTAAAATAACCCCAACTACGACAGCAACGACGACGACGACGATTTGTTGAGGCAGTCTTGTTTTTGTGGTATGATTACATGTGGATCGAACGCCGGCAAGGCTATTGAACTGCTGCTTGCGCTATATAGCTGTTACCATTCGCAGAGCTTGCATTGTGAATGGGATTTGCTTAAAAATAGCCTTAGCATGGAGAAAATTGTGCATATGCATATGGCATGTCATTTTTCTGCAACGCACTCTGTTGAAAATAAGGCGCTAAAGAGAACGTTATAGGTTAAAATTGCGAAATCTAAATATAAACACAGTTTGGACTGTTTGTGTTGTCCTTTTTACGCGTTCCAAATCTTATCTCTGTCGGAAATTGTGTATCTATTCTGATAAGGGCTGTTTTTTTGTTTTTTTAATTTAATTAGGTTTATAATTTGACATTTACAGTAGAATGTTTGAGACGTAAAATTTGCTTTTATAAGCTGATGCAATTGCAGGTTATATTGACATTTGAATTATTATTGTCTCACATCCGTTTGACTGTCTGGGATGTGTCGAGATTGGAAGTACAAAGTCTGCCGTTAAATTAAAATTGGACGGGCTTTGCAAATACTGCTGTCGAATTGACAGCGTTTTGACAGATCTGACATGTGAGCTTTAATCTGAGATGTGAGCTTTAGCATTGAAGTCTCGCCGATATTTTTTGATACACACTCATCAACGGAATAACTTGGAAGTCAAAGGCCTTGTTTAAATTTGTGTACGATCTATAAAATCTACTGACAGCTCATAGCGTTTTCAATACTCCTCATTCATGCCGCTGGATAAGTACACAATTTTGGTATAACTTCTCTAATGGAAAGCTGCGTTCCGATTTCAAAAAGTCATATAATTTTGTTTTATTTTTACAAGTCGCTTGTGTCATTCACATCGAATAATGTATTCCCTCATATAAATTTCGCAATACAAATTGCCAAAAGCCACTGAACTGCATTTTCCTCCTCTGATAAAAAATGTCGGTCATTGGCAATTCGAAATTTCAATATCCCAAATTAAAATCGATTACGCATTATGAAATCATACAGTCAACCGCAAACAATAACTTCTAGCCACCGAGCCGCCTTAGTGGCCAATCTCCGATGACAATGGCACACTTTGATTTCTTAATTAGTCATAGGCCTTAGCTAAGCTCAAATCTTTGCATGACATCATATTAATCATGCACCAACAGACACCTTGGTCATTGCAGTTTTGGATGAAAATGAACACCTTTTGAATGGAAAGCTCTCAGCACGATGTAGCCAGACAGTAGAAGTCTATCAGCGTCGTGCGAATACATCAAAGCAAGAAGTCATATGCCAGATAAATTTGGTCATCGTTTTTCGGGGTGAATACCGGCATTTTCCCATGTGTACCTGGTGTTCATTATCAAACAGCGTGTCTATATATCTGTCTGTCGATTTAGACGCTGTACTACTACACCAAGTATAGTGGGCTTAATTGGAGAAAAAGATTTTTCAAGGTTCTAGTAGTTAAATTGTGTACGCACATACACTTTACGAGCATGAGTTACTTACTCATGTGGGCACGTTTCGTCTCTAGCTAAAAGTATACCCAGTTTAACCTCTTCTAAGTGTGATTTGATTACATTCAACGGAGATTTTTCGGTTGAATCCCAAACATTTTTTCTGTCCTCACTCGGGACAGTTGTGTCTCGAGTGCTGCCAAAGCTCTTTATGGTATATAGACTCGTTTTATTAGGTACGAACGAAACAGAATAAAATTATAGCACAAGCCAACAGTTTTGTTTGCTAAATCCAAATCGATCAAAGTTTTTGCCTGACAACGAATTTTAGGGGGTAATTTTAATTGTTTATCGCGTAGCCGAAATGACAAATGTGTATATTATTTTTTTTATTCAACTAGGAAGCAAAAACTCTATTTGTTTGCATACTTTGAATACGAATTATTGCCGCATACAATTTTACCCGCAGACATCATTTGCTAAAGTTTATTAATCATTATTTTCCTTTTTTGTGATGATGAAGCAAAAGAAGACAAGTTTAAGACTGTCAGACGTTTCAATTAGGAGATTATGGTAATGAATTGCATTCCGAAGCATAGTCGTACATAAATGATTGATTTAATTATATAGATTAGTAGTTGGATCTTACCCTCTGAAATGATACCTCAAACTAGGTCAGACATTAGGCAACTGTACAAGACTAAACAAAATGTTTTACATTCCCAAATGAGATTTAAAGATAACGCATACTGCTAGAAGAAATATTTTTAATTTAACGAGAGTTACCCCTCCATAAACGTCTACCCATATGACGGATTTCAGCCAATCAAAACCGAGATACATACTAAACTAGATACTTGAACGACCAAATTTAACTTATTTTAAATATCAGCTTAGTATGCAGGCAGGATTTTCTTGACTAGATTTCCAGCTGAGTTTTCAACGTTATTCAATTTGACGAAAATGAGACAAAAATTAAGTGTCATACGGGCTTAAAGTGCGTTTCATGCCTTGTTTGCAGCGCTTTTTCTCTGTGTGATAAGAATGTGGCAAATTACCATCAATTGGAATTCACAAAAAAAGAAGGTTCGTAAAAACAAAATTCGCACCCTGACAGGTGACAGTTGCAATGGGCTTTCAGTATTTAACAGTTTTCACCATATGCAAGCAGTCTTTACAACAATTTCTATTTATTATAGTGCATTTTCTGGCAAAAAAAATCTATGACCAACACTATAATAAATAAAATATTTTCCATTTCAGAAAGCGAAAGCAAACGAAAAATGCAAATCTATGGCTTCGCCGATGGCATCTCTGTCGCACTCAATCCCATCTACATTTGCATACACATTTTATCGATTGTTTTAATTTGTTTACGTTTGTTGCTTTGCAAATACGGAAAAATAAAACCAACCCGTATGTACACAGAGATTATAATAATTTTACTAGGGCATGAAATTTCACTTCACCGCTAAGTAAGCCAGCAGCCAAAACAATACCAGAATGACGACAACAAGCCTCATTTCAATAGTTGGCCAACCAACCAGCTAGCCAAGTCTCTCCCAAGTTCCAATACACAACAATGGGTTAATAAAATAAAATAACTGCAAAGAAAGAACAAAACAGTGGCAAAAAAAAGAATCACAGTACAGGCTTGGTCCGTTGTTTGGCTGCGCGTGATTCCGCTTCTTTCTTCTTCTTTTTTTTTTTTTGCCGCAATACTACATAACAGACTGTAGAAGTGAATAAATTTCCATCGGTCATATCCATTGAAATAAACAGAAATGCAATAGTTTGAGTGTGTTAGTGTGGTGTGTTGTTACCAACGTAACTATACTGATAGAATTTAACGGAAGTGGGCAACATGAAATGAACGGTATAAGAAGTAAACAGGGGAAAAAAAAACGCAATAATAACGATTAAAATAGAAAAAGAGGTGAAAACAGACAATAACATGAAAGTCTTCGGCTTAGGTTTCGCTTCTTCTTTTCTCTGATTGAAATGGATATGGAGTATCCGTGCTGTGGTAAAAGGTACCTGCAAGTAATATCCGACATGAACTTGGCAGAGGCACGTAACACGAACATTGCCAGCGAATCGAACTGTACGAAGCCGATCTGAATCTGAAGTGGTGCTGCAGTTGCATGCTCAATGTTAGTTCCAAATTTATGTCTGTGTTTTGATAGTCTACTGCAGATTGGTCTTATTTGTGGGATGTTTTTTTTACCTCTTTTTCGGTATCCCAACAACAATAGCTTTTTATATTCAGATTTTTGAAAAAAAGCAGCAGTTGCTCTGAACATGGCTCACAATCGTGATGCAAATTTGTTGAAATATAACAAAGTCAAACACTCTTTCCAAAGTCGGCCGCTAGGATATTTCACGATTGCTAAGACCTTTAGCAAAAACCATTGGAAACCATTTCCTGTTTAACTAAATCTTCAATAAACGATGCATTTAAAAAAATACTCGATTTACAATACAATTTCATAACCACAAATTCAATATCACAAATCATGCGCGTAATATAACGTAGCAGGTAATTTCGTAATGCGTGGTTACGTCTGATAAAAATTTGTCCTAACATTATAATCGGACAGTGAATGTCTCTTTGAGCCTGATAGATGCGATATTTGCACTCAAATTGAACGCAAAATAAACCGCCAAACGAAGTTAAGCGAAACAATTTACGCTTAAAATTGGCAACACCCTCCCTAGACTATTAATAATTTTTCGCACAAACAGTAGCAAACCCTTCGAATTAAAATTAATCGAAGATTAATATAAATTTTCTACACAAGAGTTATTTTGGCTTAATTACTTTGTTAAAACATACTGCACATAACTAAGTATTTTTTTATTTTAAACTGACATAAGTAATACGAACGAGATTTATCTGAAGTTTGAGAAAGAATGTTGTTATAATGAGTCACATGTGACTAATATCTCTGCGACGAATATGTACATCCATATAAACTAATATATTTTTAAACAAACACTAACAATAACCTCAATTGGCAGCATTCCGTAGTGGGTACAAAGTACAAACAATCATGCCTACTATAAGCATGGCCAAAAAGTGCTGCCAAATCGTATGTTTAGTGTAAACATAAATGAGACTATTACATCTTACTACTGTCAGTGTCTACTTTTAATGTGAAAAACATAAACTAATTGATATGGAAGAGAATAATAAAGAACCACATGGTGTCGTCACACGTGTCTTATCTACCTAATCGATAATAGTACGCGTTCTACTACTGCTAACAATCTGACATGATCAAACTTACGAATCAGACGGGAAAAACATATGTATGAATCATTCGGTTTTAAAACAATTCAGCCATCACCCATGGCACAATAACAAAAACAATTCCTTTAATCCAAATCCACAAGCATTGTAATTTCTTATGATTAGGCGCACTCGCGCCACTTAATATATTGAAGAATTTAATTAATGACATGAGTAATGCAATGAACTTGTGGGGAAACAAAGCTTAGTGTGTCGTTTTATTTTTTCAGCATGAGCATTTCCAGTTTATAAAGGAAACGAGATAAGAATTCCCCCGATTGTTGTGTATACTTATTTTCGAAATAGCATTTCAGCGAAACAATTTTTTGCCTTAAAAGTGAGTCGACCGGTGAATCTGCAGTCATTTGTATCGCGGATACCTTAAACGATTGTTATGTTAAATATATCGAGCAAATATTCAAAACAGTTAATAATATCAGTGCTTGGTAAAAGACAAAATGGATTTTCTCAGAGCGATTACATTAATTAGGGGTACGTTACATACGGACTATAATAAGTTGAGAATTTACTAAAAATGTGAATGACTTGCCGATGCCGCTTGCTTAAATTAAAATCTCTTATTGAATGTGGAAGATCAAGAGCGTTGTTCTGTTGTTGTATACCTACTTGTTTCGAGTTTATAAATATACATAGTTGTTGTGTTTGGTTTTTCTGTGTTGGCATTCGCACTCATTTTTATTGGAACAGTTGTATACATAAGAATGCCTGAAGAATATTTGTAAACAAAACAGTAAACAAACGCATTCGCTGTTTTCAAGATTCGCGTGTGCGCTAGAACAATTTGAGAATATTTTCTCTTGTTCAATAATATTGTCAAAATGATTTGTGTCTACAAATAACTGGTGCTTTCAAGTCTGTCAATTGACATGTTTATATGAGAACGCAGACACTGTTAAAGTTGCCATTAGGTGTATTGTGTCAAAAGTGAAGCGACTCTTTCGAATCAAACAATTATTTAGAGCGAAAGTGTCAAAAATTTCGTATGACGTATAAATATCAGTGAATGTGTAATCATATTGTGAGAAGCTTATATCTAAGACTGAATCAAATTTGTTTACTTATGCTGTAATGTGATTGTGAAAATTTTGTTGACGTTAAATAATTATTCTAATTTTCTAAAGCTGTCAACAAATTAGTTTAGTTTTCTTCTAGACACATCAGCAAACTCCATGGAAATGAATCCATCAATAATTAAGCCAAGTCGATTAATATATTTTTTGACAACTTGTCGCTTGTCAGATGATAGTGGAAAAAAATGGCATAGCATAAAAAGCATAAATTTAAAAGAATCTCGGGGAGTACTCGTGTTTAGTTAACTTTTTCACACTGACAACGAATGTCACAAAACTTGGCGTTGTCAGAAAAGTCTTCATCCCCACATTTTAATGCTACACAATATCAATTCGCCTGCGAAAAGAACTTGCACTTAGTGTAAAATTTATAAAGATTGCTACTGATGACCATTGTTGTCAATTTTTTAATAATATCGATATGCACAACCCTCAAAAATCGATATCAATTCCATGTGAACGCTTCATTACTTTTTTGGGACCAAGTGTCATATAAATCGACTTCCAAATTCGGATCACAATTCTCTTGAAAACAAAATCCGAAGCAACGAACTTACCGGCCATCTGCTTCGTCTCACCAACGAACGACCATTTAACGTTTAACGCGTATTTTCTTCATTTCTTTCTTTGACATTTCGATTGAACGGCGATCAACAATTTGTCCTAGATCTTTATGGCAATGCTGAACTTTCGAATTAACTAACAAAATGAACGAGAACAAATATACATCAACACATTAATACTTGCCAATCCAGCCACGTATAGAAATTCACATAAATGGCACATTGACACCTGATTCATTCATAAAAAAATAAACTGAAAAAACTTTGGTTTTTATTTTGGGATTTCGTTACTACAATTGGGATAATTTTTCTTTTTCTTTGGCTTTATTAATTCTCACATGAACTCAGGCCAGTCGAGAGTGACCGCTGCCGGTATTTTGCGCTTGTGTAAAACAATTAGCACTCGAAGTTGCCTTCTCTTACAGCAACTCTCGCAATTGAAGGGAGGTGCGAAATGTAAACACATAACGATCGAGCTCTATCTATCAGGGCAATAAAAGTGAGAAATCATATGAAATATATGAGACCATTATATAACTGATTATAACTGAATGGTGCTGAATTCATCTCTCAACAAATAAAGTTAGCATCGCACAGCGCAGCACGCTTAATATTTTGTTGGGCAGTAAGCCCCCTATGTGTCGGTATTCGAAGGTCGATTTTATTACGACACATTAGAACCAAGTCGATTATTAGCTAAACCTTGGTTGTTGATTGATTTTTGTTTTTCTTTTTAAAATATTGTTTGTTAAATCTATTTAAAGAGCAAGAGTTCTTGATCAAAATTTAACTCGACGAACCAACATCTTTCCGCCGGTTGAACTTTGAGTTACAATCTTGTGCAGGTGGCAAGAAAACCAAGTCTTGAGGTTTTCTAGATCATGTCCACATGTGCTTAACATCAATTTTTAATTTTATTTCTCTAGCCTAGATCATGATCGAAATTAGAGTTTCAGCTTGAATTTCGGTCATCTCTCTCACGATCAATGGTCAAGTATCTCATAACTTGTGTTGCTTTAGTACTAAAAAAAAGCTGTTCACATTCAAATTTCAAGCACGCACTTTATGAAAACATTTGGCGGATAGATAAACGATAATTGAAATTGTGTGGCCAATACGTGAACTGAATTCGCAAATGAAAAAAAATACACAACTCTCCGATATGCTCTCTTAAGTCAACGATTTCTAATTCAATGCTATCAATTTCGTACATGGCTAGGTATAGATGCATGCGTTACATCATCTATCTCTCTGTCTTCGTCACAGTCGACCATATCTATTAGTGACCAGTAAACAAATGATCATATGATTGCAGTTGGTTGGTTTTCATATATACTTTTGAAAAATGGACTTTAAACGGAAGGTGTGATGACACTGACAATGTACTTTGTGTATTTGTTCTCACACTTGACTGTAACTAGGAAGCTAACTCTACAAGTGTGGTTTATGAAGTATTATATGTACACGACGCGCATATCTTATCTTACTATCGTTGTGAATTTAAGATTTTTTTTTTGTTTTCTGACTGACTGCTGGTTTCTGGTCTTAATGCATATAAGTACAAATATTTTTTTATTGTTTTACGAGGGTATTTAAATTACGGAAAAAAACAATGCTTACGTGCTTAGTTATTTAAAAAAATATCACACGAGAATAAAGACTTAATTTTGACTTAACTGAAATTGTTAGCTCTCATCGATTTTTTTTTAAAAAATGTTCACAGGATGTCAATAAACGTAGCACCTATAATAAAAATTAATAAATCTGCCTCTGCTGACATAAAACTATCGAAATAGCTTTTGTTTCCTATTGTGATTTGGGAATCCCTTTTTCATTACTTTTAGTGAAAAGTAAGGCATTTTCTTGTAAGTAAAATAAATGTTGGCTGTCACTTAAAGATTTTAGCAGCGGTAACCTGATGCAACTATTTCTGAATATAAAGTCAAATCAGGCCTGTAAATCTAAATCTTTTTAGTTATTGTGATCTACACACTGTATAATATATAAAATGAATAATAATAAAAATCGAAAATGAATTTACGGAAGCTCACAGTTTTTAAATTTGTATTGAAAATATAAGCAAACTACTACAATTAAAAGTCGAAACAAAAAATATTTATTGATAAGACCCATTATCTACCATATTTTGATTTCTAAATCACATTAAAAAAAGAAATACGAACCGTCACTTTGACATACCCTAAAAAGTGCGTTGTCAGGTGAAATACGATTGTTTGCCATCAACTACGCGAAAAACAGTAAGATCTGCTAATTTAATTCGAATAATCCAGCATTTGTGACGTTTCACTTTTCATTATGACTTCTGCCAATTTGATTTCCCATCTGCCTAGAGTATTTAACGATTTCGAAAACAAATCTTAGCTTTTAGCAAAATAACTGTCATTCTCCATGAACTTAAGGGGAACCAAGTCGAAATGCATTTGTCAAACCGGCAATATAATTTTGCTTCTAGCTCACGGATCGCGATAATTTTGTGACACCTGACGCATCGCACGTTAGTGTCAGAAAATTGACTGGGAATAATTTTTCAAAGCAATTCACACACGGCCATTGTGCAACGGCAGCAGCATTTTTAAATTAATGATATTTGTCAACACAGTAATAATAAATGTGCTGTGATCTGAGGTTTGACAATGGCGGTGTATGTAATGAAATCCAATCCACTTTATCCTCCTGATTGATAATGAATTTGTCTTATTGAAAGTGTTTAATAAATAAATAAATAAATGGATAAAGTGTCAATTAGATAATCATACAAAGTTCACAATTGACCTTGTCTTTATCGCGTGAATCAAGTAGCCAACTTGGTTATCATATTTTGTATTCTCTGGACTGACATTAGTCGATTGAATAATTATGATTTGCTTATATGTATTTCAAAGACAGCATAATAAGAAGTGCACATTTAAAATTTTACTTAACTTCAACTTAAAAAAAAATCCATTACATTTAAATGCCAGACGCCAAAAAATTGACCAAATTGTCTGCAGTTGTCTAAGCACTGAACCGTCGTTTTGCATTTAAAGTGTCAATTCATAAATTTGTCACCTAAAAAGAACAACTGTGGAGCATATCCATATCTACCTACTCCACTTCTTAAAAATAACTATTTTCCCAATGTGTTTCAGGTTTTCGCTGGCTAATCACCACCTAACAACACCGCTTCTTCCAATCATCCACTTAAATAACACTAGGTAATCGGCAAACGCTACGCATTCCGATTAAGTCTAATCGGCAATTTTTTTTTTTAATTTTTTGCTAACCGAAACCGCGTGTGTATATTGCCGCCAAGAACAGGTTTGAAAGATTTAAAATTCTGATTAGGAGTTTGATAATGCATTATAAGCCACAAGCGTTGCCCTAAATTTCTGCGGTAAGGTCAACCTCGAACCTAAACAAACAAAAAAAAAAACAAAAAAAAAACTCCCAAACGACACACGAGAACTATTCAAGGTTCTTTGGCAACCGCTTATGATTGATACGGGCGTTTGTCTGACTGACTCGAACACGTGGCTACGTTTAAACAGCTTTCAGTCTTCACAGTAGCCAGCAAGCACGTGGGTGACACCATGATTGTCATCTTGAAAAGTCTCTTATATTACGGTATGGGTATACACATGGATACATAGCACTCCACGTGTCATTGCGGAAATATAAGATACCAAAATAAAAACATCAGGAACGGCTGTTGGTGTTTCGGCTATTACTTCTGATAGTTATTATTTTAATAATAAAATAGTAAATATGAATATATAAATACTACACACATGATTAATTCGAGCGGTTATCGTACCTGGCACGCGGTTAGTTGAGTTTAGGTGACCCTGTGCCGAGTCGTGAGGTAATAGATTTGGGAAGAATCCACACATAATAACTTTTTACTATAGCTAATTAGCATAGTAAATACAATCTGTCGTCTGTGTGTTAATGTAATATTATTTTAAATTTGAGTTCTGGTTTGGAGTGGTGTTCGGTTGTCAAGTAGATATCATTGATAGCACTTATGCTTTGAAACGCAAACGTTTTTGACGACTTCATTCTAGTGCTCTGTGATGTTTGTTTATGGTTGGGGAATCCCAGTTGTTATGTTGGCCAAAAGTTATGTTCTTACGTACGTTGTTATGTTCTTTTGAAACCAGCAGTGCTGTGTATTGGTGTAGTTTTATTGAAGTACGTACTTAGGAGAAACCCAGTGCCTTAAAGTTAAAGCAAATTGTTTGCTTGCGCTTAGTTTTACATACAAAAATGTATACAAATAAGATGAAATGCTCCCACTATCACCAAATGGAGGATCGTTCTTTCCCACCCACTTCTGACAATTAAACTTAAACAGGGCTTCCACATCTAGTAAAAAAATATATCACACCTCGTTACAAAAAATACCTCCCAAACTCACCGTCATTTTTTTTTCATCTTTTCTTTGCAGAATCAATGATCAAAAGCCATAATCCCAATCACCGCAACAGCACTGAAAGCGATTTAACCAGTACAAACGATGAAGTGAATTCGGTCAGCAGTCGTGAGGATCTATCCGACACATATGATTTGGTAAAGGTTAACAAGAAAACTGCTAGAGTCAGGCGCAATCGTAAGCAACGCCGTGAACAGCAACAACAACCGCAACAACAACCGCAACAACAACAACCGCAACAACAACAGTCACAGCAGCAAAATGAACAGGGCAGAAATAGTTCAAAGTCATTGTCATCGTCGAGAACTTCATCGCCAGGCAACCCAATTAACGTCACATATCAGCAGCAAAACTCAAACAAAGCTATACGCACAAATTGCAAAGACACCAACACTGCCACAGCTCAACAACAGCCATTCAAAACTGCCAAAGAACTTCGTATGAAGGCTCAGTCTTATCATGTTCCACCGTCCAGCGCGTCTACATCGTCATCTACGTCAGCGGCGAATTCGGTTTCCTCATCACCCACGGCTTCGCCAAAGGCCCAGCGAATGGGAAAAATTCGTCAAATGATCGAGTCGCCATTGAATTTGGTTGATATGCTCTCAGAGTATGAGATTGCCAGCTATCTGTGTCAGTACATTCCGGATGCGAAGAAATTGCGTAGTTTTGGCTACCCAGTGGAGAGTACCACCCACGAGGGCTGCATTGAAATTTACAAGAGCGTTCCGAGGTTTTTCACACCACGCGCCAGCACAGCCAGACATCACCACATTGGAGCGGTTAATCCCTCTAATGAAATGAAGAGCTTTGGCAGTCCCAATCGCAAGCTGTCATCAGGAGACAGTGGCAAAGGTAGTGGAACATCCACCCCGTTCTCATATAATGCCAGTCCCGTAGACAGTGATTACTCGGAGGAGGAGAACATTGTTGACCAGATGTACTCACAAATAGTCGAAAAGAGTTGTGTGCGCTGCAAAAAGCCCTTTAAGGTGACCACTAATGGAGAATACATTACCAGAGAGCCGTGCAACTATCACTGGGGCAAACAAGAAGCTGGTGAGTACATGGACGAAAAGGGGGATTCAACATCGATCACGTTCTTCTCGTGCTGCAAGAAAGTCCCACCACAGCCGTGCACCCAAAATCACGTGCATGTTTGGACCGATATTACATCGGGGCTCAATGGACCCTACACTGACTTTGTCTATACTGAACCGAGGCGGCGTATCAACCAGACCAACTTCGAAGGCGACACTAAGATCTATGCCCTCGACTGCGAGATGTCATACACTGGCTTCGGTATGGAAGTGACAAAAGTCACTGTCATCTCATATAACGGGAAACCAGTGTACGAAAGCATTGTCCACCCACGGTCAGAGGTTGGCGACTACAACACCCGTTTCTCAGGAGTCAGTAAAAAAGATTTCGAGCCCGGAACCGAAGCACGAACACTTGAAACAGTACAAAACGATCTGCTTGGTCTCATCGACGCTGATGATATTCTTATTGGACACGCATTAGAAAACGACCTGAGGTCGCTGAAAATAGTCCATAAACGCATTGTCGACACCGCTATCATATTTCCGCATCCCAATGGTTTCCCCTTTAGGCGAGGACTTAAGAGTATTGTCGCCACCGAGCTAGGTCGTGATATCCAGGTCGACGAAGGGGGCCACAGCAGCTTGGAAGACAGTCAAGCCTGTCTGGAGCTGATGCTGTTAAAGGTACGTGCCGAGTGGAGAGCCGGGTCCACCAAGAAGACACAGTCTAAAGCACAGCCGCGAATACCCAAGTCCGAGCAGTTTGTAATTGTTGTACAACAAGAGTCCGCTCTGGTACAGCAGAAAGCGTAAAACAACAAACACATTTGAAAGTATTGGTCTCAGCGCGCGCCTTCTCTCTGTTTCTTAGGCTAAAGAAAAAAAAACTTTTTTTAAGAATTACTGTTTCATTTTTCGAAAAACAAAACAAAAACACCGTGAAAGGGTATGAATATTGTGCAAATGTGAATTGTCGTTTAAATTTGACTTTTACAAAACAAAAGCATACACACACCATTAAACCTTTAAGCACAGGCAAAAACACAAAAGTGCAAATCTGTTATATATAAAAACAAAAATGGAGCGGAATTTAAAAAAAAAAAAACGAACTGATTATTGCTGTGATTTTTTCTCTTTTTCTCATTTTTATTATAAAACGAAAAATATCCTTTTTTAAACAACAAACATTTTTCCACAATATCACTTGTATCAGTTGTATTCCGAAAGAAAAAAGTCCACTCCATATTTTTATCGCCCAAAATCGTCATCTTTTCATAACTTTTTGTTTTTTTTTATGTTTTATCATTTCTTTTATATTTATTGAACGAAATTTTTATTAATCACACTCATTTCATCACCTTCATTCACATTTTGTTGTTTATAAACATCTATATATTTATACATGCTATATTTAAAAAAAAAATGAAAAAAAAAAAACAATATACAAATTAGGTTAAGTTAGAAATTAAGTTAAGAACAAAGATGATAAATGTTTTTAGTTTCAAAAAAGAAAAATAATGCGATCTACACTTTCATTCTCAAGTGAAAATATGTGTTTGAATAAATCAAATATGTTCCTAGATTGTACGAAAATGAAAAAGGAAACAAAAAAACAAACAATTTTAAATGTGCACACTGTGACAGAAAACAAAAATCAATGAAAATGTTGTGTAAATTGTTGAACAATAATTGTATATTCTTGACATATTGTAAAAGAAACAAAAACAATTTAATGTACTATTTTTTTTACATATTTGCAGAAATTTCACGCAAAATATTTAACAATTTATTTACAAAAGAAAAACAAAAAAAAACTACACGCAAAATGAGTAGTACACGAAAGAAATGATCCATCAATTTTCGATCCTGAAAAATAAATGGCAAATATTATTTTTTTACAAAACAAACAGAGTTGGTATTTTTTTTGTCTCTGTTGTTGGAATTTTCAGATGGCTGTGAACAAGGAATTCCGCATTCTGTTCACGCGTAAGTATCTTTATGCCGAAAACACATGTGCAGAATTCTCTGCGCAGCAAGATTCGAGTACACATGTTTATATGGATATAGGCACACGTAAATTCTGGACTCACCGCAGCACTGTAACATGTCTCTATTTCTAAATTCGCTGCAAAATTCAAGCGTACCACAATACAAAAGAAAATAAATTGCAATTTCAAGTATTTGGCATCATCGGCTTTTGACATTTGCTGATCGTGTTTGTGTTTGTTTTTGTTGCAAACACAACAGCTGCTAAGTCGGTGAATGACAGTAGCCATATTAGCCGATCATCATCATTTTCTGCACATCTGTTTTACTTCCAGCACTGCATTCTGTGCTGCGTCCAGAATTTCTGCACATGTGCCTTGGGCATAACCGTTTGCGCACTTTTCTATACTGAAAAATGGAAGTGAGCCAAATTTTAGAAAGTAAGAGCAGTCGAAAAATCGTTCATCAACTAAGAGCAATGAAGTAATCAAACATAAAACAACGATATCCAGTATTCCGTTGTGTTAAAGGACTTTTGTTAAAACTAGTTGTCGAATTTTAGTTCGTACACAGAAGAAAGGTACGATAGTGGATGTGGTAAGATATAGGAAAAGTATGGTTTAAAACTGGTTGTAGAAACCGAAAAAATGTTAACCGCAGCAATTTGAGTTTTTGCAATATTAGGCCTTTTTTCTAATGCTCACAAGATCCAACTTTTGTTGTATACCGTGAAAATCAATGATCTATACAGATCATGTGAGCATAATAAAAAAGGCCTATTGGACATGTTTAAGGATCTAGTTTAGTAACTCTGTCAGCTGGCTGACTTGGTCGGCCTCGATCGGTGACATGAACAGTTTTCTTTTCAGGATAGCCCCCAAATTTCGTGACTTAGTATTAAGTTGACATTTTTATAAACAAAAGTTGCATCACAATGAAAGAGAAATCCAAAAAGTAGTGAATTACATAACACCGAGATTTTGGCAGCGTTCCATTGATCAATTAACGTCTGCCACATAATTCTATCTTTTGGGAAAAAAAAACAAATATTAGTTTGCTGTAAAAAGTAAACTATTACATACTGGAAAGTATAACTCAATACTGCGTTTGAATGTGATAGGCGCTATTCAACATTGACTAGGTTTGTTTGACGTGGCTAGCATTAGTGCCCACTAGTGCGCACTGAGAAGTGTCAGCTTATTTTCACGCCTGTCAAAAACCCTGCACAACGCTGAAAATTCAGCTTCTATATCGAATGCAAAATGTTTTTCAAATTGACAAATATTTATCTTTTTGTAATACTTTCTTCCGTTTATTGTTAAAAATGAGTGAGCTTAATTCAGAATTTGAGTTTTCATAATGCAATTAGTTAATAAAAGCGTTCGGAATATAGATGATGAGTTTAAATATGAAGAACAGCAAGCGAAATGACAGCAAACTCAGCACTGAATTCTTGCCCCGTCAAATTAACTGGGGTCAGTTCAGGGCACAACTGGGCGGCCCTAGAAGTCATGTCAAACACCGGTTTTCAGTACCAGGGCTATATCGATCGCATTAGGGTCAACCCAGTGCGCACTAGGGCCCACGTCAAACAAACCTACTGTCTTTCAATTTCATTGCACTGACAGTGATGCAAGATTACAAGATGTATCCTTTTTTTTAAGATTTTGAGCTTCAAAATATTCACAATAGATTTTACCTTTAATTCGTCAAATTTCAAGATTCTTAATATCAAAGAAAAAATTTAATCTAACAAATTAAAACAACCGTTTCAATTGAAGAAAAATGTTTTCTACTATTTGCATTATTATGTATAATGTGAGTCGAACAGAGCCCATGCACAATTTCTGATTTTTTTCGTTTTCATCAACTCTAACACGAATTTCAACGGATTTGATTTTTTATCAACTGATGATGAGCAAAAACAGCGTATGGTAACTTCGCATATCCACTCTTAAAAGAATTAATTTTTTTATTGCTTCCACATTCCTCTCCGAATGTTTAAAGAATATTTTCTACTGTCAATTTAAATAAAACAAATATTCGTTATCATTTGAGTAGGTACTGAAACAATTGAAAACGAACTTGATATAAGCAATGAAATTCTAAGTAATTTTGATTCATTATTCTAAAGTTTTGAAAGTCTTTTTAATCGATATTTGTGTATAATGCATTAATATATCTACGTACTATAATTTTGTAGAAAAAATATTTAAAATACTTAAAAATTGTACTTTATTTTCATGAGAAGTTAAAAGCTGCTTTTAAATATACGTGTCGCCAGTTATCTACCGGTCAGTGAAACGCTGCCATTAATGTGTTTCTTTTTATTAAAATACAAAATTCGTTTATGGCAAAAAAGTCGACTGTAAGGTTTTCCAATTTCCCTAAATACACACTAACATTTATCTTGACCCTGAAGCTTATCGGTCTTTACTGCAAAATAAAACAAAACTGACTAAAAGTAGTTAAGAACATAAATCCAATTTACGCATCTGGTTTACTAAATATTCATGATTGCTATCAAAGTAATCTAATCTTTCCAATTTTTTTTTTGTTGTAGAAAACCCAAAATTTAACATTAATACTTGTAGCTGCATCAGGGAGAAATGGTACATTTTACATGTTGATGCAATGTTGTCTACTATGTGTTATCGAACGACGAAGTAAAGCTTTTATTTATTTTTTTCTGATATCTAAAAACATGCTTGCATATGTACAGCTTTATTTTTATGTTATATTAAGAAGTTACATTTAGCAATTTAAACTACGAAAAGACTTACTTAGTAAGTTTAAAATAATTTTATGCAGTTGAATGTCAGGCTAAACATAAGCGAATTAGATATTAACCCAATACTCGAGCCTATATAAATGTTAAACAAACAGCACTAACTTCATATCTTTTTTGTGTGGCAGCGAAGTAGATATATGTGTGTGTTATCAGAGTTCAACAATTAAATAAAACTCTTCTTCCTTACCACTTTACCTTCACTTTATTTCAGGAGAAACTCTTTAGCTACCATTTCCATTACCGATACCTTCACGAACGTCAAAACGAGGCCAACAATTCTTAACAAATCTAAAAATCTGGCCCAAATTACATTGGCTTATATTGGACATTAGATTATA
Source organism: Cheilosia vulpina (assembly GCA_916610125.1). Classification (NCBI taxonomy): domain Eukaryota; kingdom Metazoa; phylum Arthropoda; class Insecta; order Diptera; family Syrphidae; genus Cheilosia; species Cheilosia vulpina. The sequence continues at coordinate 70,391,164 of OU744277.1, read as the reverse complement.
CCCCTCTTAACTGAAGAATTAAAAAAGGTCCAGTGAGCTTTGGCCACTATAGACATAGTCGTATAACTTATATGACTTCTCAAATGAAAAAGCATTTTCGTGGCTTTCACAGATAAGTTATTTCTCGTTCTAATCTTGTGGTTTGAACAAGAACAAAAAAAAAAACTCAGAAAAGGCTAAAAACTGTCAGTAGATTTGGAAAATCATATACTAACTCAAAGTGGCCTTCACTTTGTTTCAATCATAACAAAACGTCAAAATAAGAGCAGGTAACGAACAAAAACTAAATGCTATTCTTTTTTGTGAATTATTGAATTTTACGAACAAAAAACAAACGGAGCTAGGAGAACTAAAATTGCTAACGACTCTCCGCGATACTAATAATCATTTTTACTGTCCAGGGTTAACTTTTCGAACGCACAATGGCGAAAATTTCCATACAAAATTGCATATTATGACCTACACAATATTTAGTGCAAAGTTTAAAAATGATTATTAGTAATGAACTCTATGTATAAATTAACACAGCTCCCAAAGCAAATTTGTAAAAAGTTAAAATTCAAATTGTAAATACATATCCCAAAGTTTTCTACATAACTTGTCAAAATAAAGCAGCTCATTGTGGCTTTTGTTGTTATTTATTACAGGATATTACTGATTGCTTTTCCACCTGCGCACATTTTGAACATCCTCTTTTTTTTATCATATCATCCCATGTATCACGGATATTCAAATACGACAATAACTTTTCCGTAAACGGCTTCTACTGATTAGGTACGCCTTCCCACATATTCCAAACTGACGAAATGACGTTTAGTCACATTTTAGACATTAGATAAATAATACAATTTGCTAAATATCACTTGTTTTGGATAATTTTTTTTCCAAGACGAATTTTATTTATTGCTCATGAATACGCCTTCTTATTGCACTAATTAATTATTTTGTATACATTCATTAAATCCAAACATACGCAATGATTTTACTAATCTAAATGATCAACAAAGCAACAAAGTACACAATATGATGCTGTTTACTAATGAGTTTTTTTTTTAATGATCAGTGCGCTAAAAATTGAAGGTGAATGGGGAATGATGATTATGTTTCACACGACATCTACCCGACAATGTCTGTCTGCGGCTGTATTCAAGTTCAACGTAATTGCAACGGTTTTCTCGATCAAAGCGCACACAATGATTTTCCGAAACATAATACTATCCAAGTCGTGGCGAAAGTTAGATCGCGGGGCAAGACGACTCCAATTTCGTGCTGATATTGGTAGTAAAATTTAAAGCATGACAAAGTCAGCGAAGTAAATCGCCGAAGACAGTACAGACAGACAGCAAAAGTGAATGTCAGCTGGCGGTACAAAAATAAAAACAGACATCGAGAGATCGATCGAAACAATAACAAACCATAAGACAATTGCTATCGAAACTAATCCCAATATTATGGTATATGTCAGTTTGAAAAGCGAATATCTTTATCACCGCAAGAACAATTTGTGAACAGTTACGGTTGCAAAAGAAAACTTTTATTCACGGAACAACTTTCTCCGTCGGATCGACAATCGATGGGTGCATTCAGGGGAGACTTCGTGCCGGTACTACCGCCATACCGCCGCAACCGCGACTGCGATAGTGTATACTCGTGCATTTTGCACGATTATTATGTTTTGTTGTTTGTTGGTCTGATCGTATACAATTTCATGACTTTGTCGTTGATATTCGCCGTGCGGTATTGAGCTGCCTTGTAGGAAGCGCTCCAACAAGGACGCCTTCATGATAACGTTGGGAACGTCACAAATACACGCCAGTTTATGGTGAACGCTTTTAGAATTTAGTAGCTAATGTCGTCGCCGCAGTGTCGGAAGTTGAATACACTGGAATACCAAGCTGTGTGTATCGCTGCTTAATAATGCTTGCCATTGCACTGCGTTTCACTTGGATTGATTTGTTTATATAACTGTGCTCTTTGTAGTTATTCTACAATAATTCAGTGCGCTGTACTAGGGCCCACTTAATAATTTGAGCTAATTTCATTTTAAGTGAAATCGCAAAGCGATTATTACGCAATACATATACACATTGGGACGACATTTGACATTTTTTTCACCGGATCAGGTGATACTAACTTTAGATAGAAAATTATATTAATACCTGTGCTAAAAATCGTATCAATACTCCACTTTCACCTTGTAGTCCCATTAAAAGATAAAGATAAGCCACTCATAAGAAAAAAAACATTCACCACAATATCGAGTTATCACTCGATCGTAGATTACCTAGTGCACATCAACGTTTCACATTTATTCGCTTACAACATTTAACTCAGTATGTATTGTATATGCACAGAGTCGCCCAACCGCCTAACTTCTTCCGCACGTTGAATGGAAATAAATAGTTAACGCCGCCACCACCACCAGTTGTCATATTCGCCATTATAACCATGATGATGGTTTCTTTGCATTGCAAAAATCATGGTTACTTTCATAGCCGTTAAAGTTGTTTAATGTAATTTTTGTTAAGCGAAAGGCCATGGCGCCACGAGTCTTAAAAATTGTAAAATGTTGTTAATGCCTTCGATGCATGGAAATGCGTGTGATGTGTTTAACTTTTTCCTGGTTAAACCTATAAACGATTGTAAAACAAAACTGCACAAACTCGATTTGGCAACATTCACTTTTTCACGAAAAAACAAGAAGAAGAAGGTGGATATATGTATTCGTATAACGCTATCAATGTTCAAATAGAGCTTGTGTTGTCAGTTGAAACGAAATGTCATGTGCTGTGGGCTTAAGGTGGCCCTATCTTGACGTACGCATAATATTTTTGTTTTCGAAAATAATTGTACTCGTAAAACAAACATTAGACTCATCAGTCATCACCACTTCGGAATCACCCCCTCCCGGCGAACAATATATTTTTGTATAATGCTACTTTCACGAAAGAACATAATCTTTTCGTGATGAAGTAGTTAGTGTAGAATTGGTGCTGCTTTCACTTTTCCTTTTTAACAATTAGAGTGGGGAATAATGCGGTTCTCACCTTTCCCTTATGACTTGTTATTTTATATGTTAGCACTCTTTGCTTGGCTTGTTTTATTTGTTAGTGCTTTCAAGTTCTTGTTTTTTTATTTATAAATAATTACGCTAAAGATGTTTAGCGGGACGAGGAAATGCAATAATATTTTTAACTAATTAATTAGCTAGCACACAATTGCGATAGACATAGTACAAATATGGCGGAACTTGTAGAAATTTGACATTTCATTTGATTTGGTAAGTTAGGTACAAGTAGTCAGAGGATAAATGCTACCAACATTAAAAACAAAAAAAAATAAGCATTTGGCGGAACAGGTCCATAAGGGATCTACAATTTTATGACGAGTCCAAACGGCTAATTGAGAAGCCCTTTCATGACAGTTATAATCTCGGATGTTTGTCAAACGTTCGCGAGAGGTGGCGCAGTGGACAAACCTTAAGTTCGGTATACATTAATATGGTTTTCTATTGGGACAAAAAGTTTTATTTTTTTACCTAAATCACTTTTCATGTTCCAATGGGCAATAAAATCATGTTTTTTTTTTTTGATTCGGATCACTTTTTGTGCAGATCTCGATAGTTTTTTTCCGATTTACACATACTGCCACCAAACCAATATACTTTCAACATCTGTTTCACGTCATTTTAAGAAGTTTGGTTTAAAAGAAATGCGCAAAGTTTTGTGAAAACCAGAATACAGAAATAGGCCTGGATATAATTTTGGAGGAATTATTATCTTCCTCATCATCTGGAAACTACGAATCACCGAAACTACTCCAAATACGAATGCAATTCGTGCAGCTGACATTGCCGTCAAAAAAACGTACTAATCCATTCACAAAACCAGATCAATTCCGTTGCATGCCCATGAGCCGCGTTGAATCTGAGATCTAAAAACAAATATCTGGTGCTCCCAATGGAAAACGACATAAGACCGTCATTCCAAGCTGCTGTACAGGCATTGACAATAGTTCTTTTTAAAGGTTGGAGTGGCGGCAATACCCATTGCAGATATTAGTTTTTTTTACAACATCCAAGCGGCAATAAAAGTTATCTCTGCCGACACTGGGTGGCGCATAAGTCATCGTCATCACATATCCGAAGATGCTATAATTTTTTTCAAATGGCAGAAAATTTCAGTGTTACTTTGACATTTGTGAAACAGATACAAAATATAAGTCAAAAAGACATGAATCGCTATACTCCTAAAAAGAACACTGAATAATTGTTTCGATTCTCTTTGCGAAATAATTCGTTGGTGCAGCGTAAATATCCAAGGGATGCGTTCGCGAGTTGGCATACCTCCCATTTTGGCGATTTATACTGGCCTGATTTAACCGCTCCAGACTTCTTTCAGTAGGGTTTTTTTTTTAAATCTTGAGTTCGAGTCTACTATGTCAACAAACTTTAGACTCTTGAAGCCCTCAAAGAGAATATCCGTCAAGAATGCGAGGACCTTCCGCCGGAAGATCTGGAAGGAGTAATGGAAAATACCATAAACTGGTCCCGGTCATCAATTGTGGGACATCATTTTCTGGGGCTTATTGCAAAACAATTTAAGACATCAAATAAACATAATCCAAAAGCAGAGCAAGCGTTTTTCATTCGTAAAAAATATGACAACCAAAGAACATCGGGTGACAACTTTTGAGCCGCATTCTATAATGGGAGCTTGTAGGTCGCTGTCACGATGAGCTATATTCTCTGACAGCGTTGATGAATTCTCAGGATATTTGGACAGTTAACCCTTTATGTGACAATACCCAGCACCCTGCCGCATCAGAAATAAAAAAAAATGACTTCCTTCAGAACTAGAAGTACTTTGCGACAATTCCGTAAAAGAGCTACTTAAATTTAATGCGAAGTTTGCGGCGATAGAAAATACCCGTAGCTGAGTAATTTATTAATGTGAATATCACATGAATGGATGTTATTTATCGGAGTCTTATGTAAAATGAAAAAAAGACTACTGGCAAAATCTTTACATTTGTCATAAGCTCAAAATTATATTGCCAAATTGAAGACAGCCTCCATTGTACATACAATGAGGTTACATGTCGACCGGTTTACGATATTTCTACGCACAGTGTCTTATTAATATTGAATCAAAAACAATTGAAGCAATTTCCGAATGCCAAACAATAAGTAGTTGGCCAGAAATATAAAGCTCACCGTCAATCCAAATCTGAAGACCGCTCATAAATTAGAAATCACATTAGGCCTACAGTCACGTTCCATCGTCGGTTGTTCGTCTCTGTGTATGGACAACCCAACGAAACCAACCGAAGGTAAGACATAAAATAATATTGTATTTGGGTTCTTACGCGAATCGGCCCACTGACGACGACGACATCCATCGCTGGCTGGATTATGTATAGATGCCCGAAGCAGTTCCTCCCAACTGGAGACCGTATGTATACAATAATAAACTTTCGCTTTCAATAAGGGAAAGGCTCTCGCAGACTCGCACCTCTTGTTGGATGTGTCGTAACACGCATATCTCGAACAAATCTTTTGATGATTTTGTTTGTCTGCCTTTTCGTCTCTTACTCGTATGTTTGGGCGGCTTTAGGTTTCCTGTACCTTACACATCGTGACTCACCAAAAAACTAAAGCGAAAGTGAATGAAAAGAATTGATTAATAAAGACGCAGACCCTCAAGAGATAGCCCACATCGACTGCTTGGACTTGGATTATAGCCGTATTTATGCAAATTAGCCGAGTAAACCACTTTGAGTTTGGGTGGACTCTCTTTCAATTTTTTTTTTTGTTTAATTTTTGATACGAAAAGTGAAAGCGATATTAATTTCGGTTTCATATAATTTTGTTAATTCAATTTATTTATTTGGTTTTTGTTGCGACTTTTACTTCATCGTCGTCTTTGGTTATGTTTAACATTGTGCCCTCTCGACTTTCCACGTTTGCGTAATAGCCAAGGTCGTTGTGATAAATTGATTCATTTTTCGGGATAAATATTTACTTTGGCTTAAGTGTGTCAACCCGGAAATGCAAAGTTCAGGCCAGAGAGAAGTGCTTTAACAAAGCCATACAATTTGTACAGATAAACAGCGGAAGGGTGTTCCATAGTCGGGTTTTTTTCGCCAGATCTTTTAACAGTTTAAGCTGTTTAATTATTATTGTTATTTCCGAAGAGAGGCGAATAAAGTCGATGATTTATTTTCTGATCATGAAGTGGAATGCAGTTTTATTGTATAGATACTGCGACTGGAAAGAAAGACTTATGTGACAGCGTCGCGTCGTCGATTTGCTCGGTCGTGTGTGCTTGGAATTGCTTTGTGAGCCACCTCACATGATTGGCAGGGAGGTTTCGCTACTTTTGCGCTGTAATCTGAATCTCTGTTTGCTGTGTCTATCTTAATTGAATTCTGGACTTGGCTAGAGCGCTTGTGCATAATAAATAGTCTAGTTGTAAAATTATTTAGCTCAAGTAGATGATAGACAGAGATTCACCCAAAGAATAAACACAGGACGAGTGCGCATCGCAAAGAGCCGCATAAATGTGCTGCAACATGTTCAAAGTCGATTTAAATATAAATCAGAATAAACTAGATACCTACATATAGAGTATGTCAATATTTTCTTTTTTATAAACTAAATGTGGTTGCGGTTGGGGGTGCTGTCGGTTTTGTCTGGCTTAGTTTTACTTGGTATTTTCGCAGTCACCGGAATTAAGTAAATGTCTGCTTTATGTTTACCTATAGCTTTGAATGTTGACACTTAAGAGATTGGCGTGCACCTTTAGTTGGCTGGCTTTAAGTAGAGAATCGGGTTCCGTAGTGTATATAACGTTTTAAAACTGAAATTTAACCCTACATTGTATATAGCACCGTCAGAGACCCCGACCTGTTAGCTTTGTAGACAAGGGCGGATCCAGGGGGGCACAGGGGCACGTGCATATCCATCAAGACATTGCTTCAAAGATGAACCCTGAAGAAGTACTAGATATCTTCAGCAGAAAACATAAAAGAAAATCATATAATTTTTCATTATTACACCTTTATAAAAAGTATTTTTTATTCTTTGTTATTCTTCAATGTCATTGATAAAGAATGAATCCCAAAAACAAATTGCAATGCAATACTATGGGGTACACTCTTCACCTATCTGGCCTTTGTGCCCCTCCCAGAAATAAATCCTGGATCCGCCCTTGTTTGTAGATGACATTTTCAGAAAACTATTTTAAAACGCACCTCATTTTACATGAATACACACATTTACGAATACTAATCTCTTTTTATTTTGTACCGTACCTACGTCATAAACTAAGTAGACTGACAGCTTTCCTACGTCTTGATTTTTTGTTTGTAATTTTTCTTACACTTTTTTAAGTGACAGTACAGTTGTCAATTGCGTTTAATCCTGTTGTTCATTGTTTAACCAAATCGAACATTAAAAAAATGGGAATGTGAAAGGAGAAATTGTATGCGAAACTTAAAAGAAATTCTATGGCGAACGTGCGAGTAATTTTTTTATATCGATATCATAAAAATAATTCATAATGTATCCAAAATTGATTATAAAATGACTTAAAAAATATTCCATTTCTTTATATCCTATAATTTTAACATTTATTGCTATTCAATTATTTCGAATGTTTGTTTTAAGTTGTTCCTATGAAATGTTTTTTTTTTTTTTTGATTAATGAATTTTCGGTTCGTTTCACTTGATACCAGGAAATAAGAAAATCGATACACTATTTATATCAAAATGAATCGAAAATTTTCAACTTGGGACTAAGAAAAAGTATTATTTACAACACAGCCCCACACTCGATATTGAAATGAGAATCCACCTCAGGCTACCTGACTTCCGGATTAAACCGGAAGTATTGGCTGTTTTTTTCAAGTAGTGTGCCCCCTTTGATTAACATGGCACAAATCCATGAAAAATGGGCTACATCCAAGGTCAAATTAAGCTTGTAGGCAATCCCTCTTTTTTGGCTTAGGCTGTCAGTCTATTGAATAGTTTATGGCCAACGTTGTGTTTCAAAATTTCTTTGACAGCCGTGAGAACTCTTTTGACAGCAAAAATGATAATAATCTCAGGGAGAGATTGGAAAAACTTCGCATGTCAAAAAAATCAGCTACCTGTGAAATATCCCGGAAGCTATGGCCAGAATATAATAAACTCGGAAGTTAGTATACTTCCATGACATACAGGAACGTTCTGATCTTTACTACATAATCAGGTTGGCTGGACGAGATTGAGTAAGAGTTACCACTAACCACAAGGAGGGAAGCATGAAAACAAAAATTCAAGCATCAACGACTGGATAAAGGCCTGGTCAATTGCCCGTTTGACAAGTGACACATTCACAAACGTCAAAATGAGACCAGAAAGCAGAAATGCTTGGCAAATTGTCCTCCATTGTCAAACATCCAATTTCTAGGTGACAGTTGAAAAAGAGGATAATGGGAATGGGACACGTTGCTTTTCTCCATACAGCTTACGGTTAGCTGTCATTTAGATCCAAGGAAAATATCATTTAGTGGGTTTGATCTGCTGTTAAACACAGATTATGAAAATTTGATTGTAGTAATTGAATTAATATAAATATCGTCACAACCTATATTAGGCGTGTTTTTGAGTATACCCTTATATTTTCTTTATTATATAAAATAGCAATGCTAATTATTGTTGACTGCCGGAAAACAATATCCATTATATCATGTCCATAAGTACTTCTGTTAGTTGGAAAAAACAGTATTAAAGCGATGAGAAATGCAAATAGAAAACCTCACGCGCGTACCTTAGCTCGGCAGGTGCCTCCCATTCATTCCCGATTTCCTCGCCTGTCCTCCTTTCATTGCGGTGTACTAAGCAAAGTTCGCCAACTGTCATGGAATTATAACAGTGAATGTGTCTTGTTCATAATTCGCTGCCACGGCGTCACATAATTTGCGATTTAATTGCATATGCACGTAAACCAAAAGTGTAATCACTTTAATATCAATTCGTGAAATTCCGGCACTTCAAGTGGGATATCGAAAAAAGAAAACCGCAAACTGACACATGTATGTAGCCGGCATCGTTGCACTGCACTAGCGTTTTCCTTTAGGGAAAGAAAAACTGAAGGCGTCCCATCAGCCGAGAGTGGAGAAAGTGAGATGGAGCGTAGCAACTTGCAATAAGCTTAACTAGAGCACGTATCCAGTATAGTGTGCGGACGCTGCCCAACATCCAGCGCAGCATCTCACGGCAAAACCAGAAGGCGGAGGAAAACAAGAAGAATTAAAGAAAAATTGATTTTCACAGTTTTCCTCGGAGCATCGTTACACCTTTGATTGGATTACCTGCGCCATGTTGTTGCTGTTGGCCGGTTCCCGATGGAAAGGCGATTAATTTTTATTTCGCCACGAAAGACACATATATTCGTGTTATCGATGGAGACTTTTACTTTTCGAATCGATGACAAATCACGAGACGTTTTATATTTGTGTGGGCTGCCATGTTTGTTTAGTACAAATTCGTTGCGTAAAGGATTTATGTAAGATATCCCATAAGGAAAGTGGTCTTATCGGCACGCTGTACCTGCCCAGTATTAGTATGAACCACAGTACGGGCAGCTATTGGGCGCCATAGGTGCAGTTGTGTTGAACTGAACAATAATTTGCATTGACATCTGTAGTCAAAATGACCAATTCCCAAGGATTCTCTAAATTCTGGCACCTGAAGGCAGAAGAGAAAATCGAATTCTATTGTGAGTCTCCACGATTTGCGACCCCTTTTCGTTTTCAAAATAGGAATTCATTGACACTTGACATTATCGTATAAATGGCTAAATTTAATCCCCATCAGAGATAGACAATAGAAGCAAGCGCACGATTTTGTCTCGTCGAAACAGCAGCTGCCACCATTAAACCAAGCAGCAAAGTGAGACCTCTTTGAATCGGTTTGTTCGTTAGATTTGGCGCTCGCAGGTTCGATTCGCCCATCTGATTGATTGATAAGTGTTGATATTGCCGATGGTCTTATAAAGTTCTACAATTAGATTAAAGTCGAACGCCCGGCTAGTAACAATGAACTTAATCTCTAGATTTCCCCCGTGCGCTGAACATGATATATTTAGAACACATAGATGTAAAAAAAATGCCATTCGACAGATTGGTATTTATGCGCGTCCTTTGGCGAACTATCGATCTATTTTCAACTTCGATGAATGATATCTATTATAGAATTACAGAAAGAACAGCTTTGATTGCATATCTGGGATCGGTTTATCGTAAATTGCCAAGAGAAAAATCAGTCTACTTCCAAATGTTCACTTTGCACTTTGATGTCAATTTCAATTTGAGTTTGGTTGAAAGCAACAGAAACAAATATATACGATTTACAATGTGCCTGCAGATTTGGATATTTAAGGCGTGTGATGAAAGAGAGAAACTCGCGGTTTTAGGGTCAACCCAACCATAACGGGCGTAAGCTAATGTCAAAATTCACTCAAGTTCTGGCAAGCTCTAACTGTATTTCTAAACTAAATAAATAAATTGAAATTGAAATTGAAAATAGTTGACAAAACAGATCTGGAAGCAACTTTGGGCCTAGGTTCTCACAACAATTCATTTTATGATCTACAATTTTATGCCAAGTCCAAATTTCCAATTGAGAAGCTCTTTCATGACAGATATATCGGATGTTAAAATGTAATTTGTGTTGTCTGGGGATCAAACCAGGCCGCCTCCAACATACTAACCACTAAACAAATTTTTTTGTCATTTGGGTCAGCTTATGTCGTTTTCCATTGGTTTCACTCGGGGATCCACTCATTCTGAAATCCAATGGAACAACAAAACAGCTTCTGAAAGAATCCACAATAGTATTGGTGAAATGCGAAAAAATTATCTACGGCTGCTGTCAGCTGACTTGTATAAAATACATAAATTACATTTGTGTGAGTGCTTCTTGAGTGGATTCTGACTTCAAATCGAGAAGCGAAATTCTCTCCTCAGAATCACCAGAAGAGTATTTTTTGTGACAATGGAACGGTTTCAGAAGGATTTTGTCGATTCCGGACTCTCCCGGACGCTTCTTTTTGCCCAATGGAAAACGACATAGTACTAGAGCTTAAAAGGTTGCACTCCGCTTCATGTGTCACATTATGTGTCAGACTCAACATGTTTATCAGTCGATGAAGCGTGACCATGTGTTTCACAATGAGGATATTCAGATCGTGTGGCTGCTCCTCTGTCAACCCCAATTGAAATATTAGTTATATCATCGATCTATAGCCAACCAAAAAATAAAAACAAATGGTTACTCATCTAACATTTGGAACGTGCCCATATTTTTGATATACTTATGACGTCTTTCATTTTCGATTGGGCGCTCTCAGAGCACTTTTTTATCTACGTCACTTTTTATGTTCTTGTAGCGTGGAATATAAAATGTAAACAACCCATTAGTCACCAAAGAAGTTCCTCTTCCAATTGATTGGTTTAAGTCGGATAAGAATTGTTTAAAGAAATATTGTTTTAAGTGATTTATTAGAATAATTCGCAATAAAATAATTTTATGATTTGATCAATTTTTTTTTTCTTTCCCAGCCCAGATGTAACATTCTATTGGTACCAAAAAAAAGCAATCTTTTTCCAATTTCTGTGCTAATCTGGATTTGTTTTCTCAGATTTACCTATATAAGTGCGTTGTGTTTGAAAAACTAGTGCAATTTGTTGACGTTTTCGTGAAATTTTTCAACTGCAAAGATACACATTCCATTGGTGGACCTATTTTCGTTAATAATTTATCTACAAACGTTTAGAAATCAATCTGGGGGCAAAATTCCAGTGAATGAAAAACGCTTAAAAAAGTGTCAAAGGCTAATTATATTTCAATCACACGAATATCAACAAAAAAAAGAGCAAGTGACGTTTTTATATTCGATTTGACACACAACGTCTGAGAGCGAATCTGAAGAAGCTCAATCGAATACCACAAAAGTTGACAGTTTGGATATTTGGCTGACGTAGGAAAAGCGACGTATAGACTACTCTAGTCGACTTCAGATAACTAGATTTTTGAATGCGCCCAATGACAAGCTAATGTTGTTAGTTTTGTCCACAACTTTAAGTTTTATTATTATCGTAATCAACAAGGCCTTGCATTGAGTTGAAGACGTTTTTCTTAAATCGAAATAGGTTTCATTCAATGATGTCTAGGTGTGTTTGTCCTTAGTATGTACTTTGCTGTATAAAGTTCAATCACACAGTCCTTAAGATCACCTTGCAATACACTTTCTGTTTTACAGCTCATACCTACTGGTTTCACCTTATCAGGTACTTCGTAATTACTACACATATTTCAACAGAATTGCCGCGTATAATCAGCCAAATTTTTATTGTTGACAAACAAAAAGGTCAACCCCGTCTGTCGTCTGAAATGACAGAATTTGTTTCCACTTGTTAGCATTGTCTACAATTTCCAATGTCATGACAATGAACGATAAACAGATATCGTATTTTTGGAGCTTCTTGCGGAAACCGTATATTCAGAATCGAGAGGCAACGAACTGATACGCAGATAAAGCTAACTGCATTTTTAGCAAAATTGCGTCGCAAACGGTTACAGTCACATCCTCGATGTGAGTAATCTTTTTGGCTCATTTCATTCCTTCGATGTCGTGTTACAGATACTATCAAATTGCCTAGTAGCCTTTTATATTCAAAACAAAAGGTCTCTACTTCCAACAAATACTATTAAAAAGACCATGGTATGTAGAGTTGAATGAACATCGGATTATCATTATTCTGTCAATCACTATGACAAATGAACGGACCCTTTATTAATAGAAAGCGATCACTTATAGAAGTTGCAGAGGCTATTAATCTATGAAAGTAATGACAATGACAGTGCATACATTTGGAAAGGGATAACCTTAATAGGGCTATATGGAAATAATGTACCTTAGGCCATTGTGCGGTTACATAGACGGTGTGGCTTAGTTCGTGTTTTATTAGGTTATGTCCCAGGAAGTACACGAAACTAGTTAAAGGCATTTTCACTGTTCATATTTCTGGAGCGTTCTGAGGGTACCGCAGTCATGAAGGTGCTTATCAATTCATCCGTTTGAATCATAAACTAAGGGATGTCTATTATAAAGACAACTGCAAGACTCTAATCAGTAATGGTCCTTGAAAATCCAGTCAACTTAAGGCAAGTATGGTAGCTGGGAATGGATTATTTTGTCCCCAGAATTAAATTCTCTACTGCTTACAAATTTCTGTTATCAAGAATAATTCGAATGGGTGTTAAACTATTTAGATCTGTTTACGCCATTAAAGCAGTATTTTCCATATTTACCACAAAACATTTTGGATAGCTATTCCTCTCATTTCGCTATCAGTCTAGCAAAGTTCGTCATGTACATTTTAAATGGAACTCAGTGCAGGTAAAAAAAAGAACATGTATGTACTTGGAAGAATACTTACTTTGCCATGCTGTATTGAATTCTGAATTTTGCAGATAACAGCACAATCAATTATTACCATGGCAGACTTGCCTATTTATTGAATATAAATCAGCAAACATTGAGGTAGATCGGTCGTTTTGGGTGAAGGTCTTCAACTAGAGTTCAATGTCATTAAGGCAAACATTAAGGTGATATCAATGGTAAAAGATATTGCAGTCTCTTTCTGCCTGTCTTCTTCGTCATTCGCCTAGCATATAAAGTACAAGTGTACTCGTACAAGTCGCTACAAGAAACTGCTGCTTGTATAGACAGAAAAATTCTAATTCGGTTAATTAGATAGAAATGTCTGTTGAACCTTTCCAATAAAATCAATTTATTTCGAATTATTCTAATAAGCCGACTTAAGCCAATCACTTAATTCACTGCATTCTTTACACTTCTTTATCTTCACAGCTGAATAATATTTTGAACTTTACTGCCTTTTATATCCACTCTCTCATCTATCGTGAACAAACTAGTGCCGAACAAACTCGATGGTTCTAGAAATATCTTACTTAACTCTCCATTTTTTTGACAGATTCGAGTCTCCAATTGGAAGTGGAACTTGTTTGGTGACCGGTTCCACGCTACAGTATGAAGAATTCGAGTCGATGGGTTGGGCTACGCAAGCGATTCTAAAGCCGCGTGGGATTTCGATTGCGTTAAATAATTTTCTGACATAAAATGTAAGCGTTGAAAAGATAATTGCACCAACTCCAATTTCAAAACAGGGATATCTCTAATTTTACGACATCTGGATCTGGTGTGTATCAGTTTTGATTGGCCTGCATCACATGAACAGTTTTTTCAGTTAACTTGTAAGGAGAGTCAAGAATTTCACCACTGAGTACTAAGTTGACAGTGCATATTATATGTGGCTGACAAAATAATTCTACCGACAAATTTAATTTGTGCGGTTTAAGGTAAATCCAGTTCAGACCAATCTAGTCGACTTAGATGCAAGTTTATTGGCCTGATCCCTGTGATGTCAATCTCTAGTACCAATATCTGATTTGCAAGCAGCTTTTAAACGAAATGAACTTCCAATGAATGCGATATAATTTTCACGGGTTTGAAATTTTAAACAACCATTTTTTGAATTACGTTCAAATAAGTGCACCGTAATCGCCTTTTCCTTTAGCTGCTACTGGCGACATTGCATGAATTCTAAAGAATCATTTCCTATAGCAGTTAGAAGAAGGTGCCTTAACTTCTTTTTTTTTACGCTTAGAAAATTGGGTGCCGAAATACGATAAAATTTTAATTAAATTATCTCACTAACGTATCGTGCGACATCTACCAGGCATTTGTTGATTATTCGTTATTTTATCAAAGCCATCGCTAATATATCGGCCATTGTTAAATACTCGATGCCTTAGCACAAATGTCAACAAAACAAACGTCAATAAATTATCTCGCAAATATTTGTTTTTCTTTATCAAAAAATTTCTGTAAAAATCTCCAAATTAACAAGAAAATAAAAGAAAAATTGGGAAATTTCCACAAGCGGTACACGAGGCTTCTACCTCTATCAAAAATACTGCGACAAATCTGTGATGTGATGCCTATTTGCGAGCGAAAACGAGAGCAACAACTGCTGCGCCCCAATTTTTCATTTGTTTACCATGTGGTATGCGGCGATTGTGCGTTTCATTAGACGACGTCTCGTCCTAGGAATTATATTTTTTCTTTCGCTTACCTACTGCTTGGTCAATCTAATGGGAAATGTAATAACTGCTTTAACCAACCAATATCAATCTTATTTTAACTGTTTCCCCATCACTCTCTAGGGTGGACCTCTCTCACTCGAAGCTGACGAATTCGAAATCCGACGTGAAAAGCCAATGATATGGCGCGTCCTTCAGGATGAGACCAATCGTACAAATGACCTCACGGCAACCTGCCGCAATTCGGTGCAAGGAAAAGCTCTCATCGTTGACGATCGAGGGTACGTTTGCCAGCGGCCAGACCTTCTCTGGACGGGATGTTGCAATATTGAAACGGATGCAACTAAATACTATAGCTGCGAGACCTGTAATGAGGCAAATTGCTGTGCCATCTATGAGTACTGTGTATCATGTTGTGCACATCCACTGAAGCGTGAATTACTAGAAAAAGTACTGGCAAAAGCGTCTGGCCGCCAGTCAGCGGTGTTCGCATCGGTGCAAGATCAATTTGAGCTGTGCTTGGTAAAATGTCGCACTAATTCTCATTCTGTGCAGCACGAGAACAAGTACCGAGATCCGAAGACGAAGCACTGCTATGGAGAGACAGAAGCGCACGAATCACAGAAGGAGGTATCGGGGATCGCAGTGCACTAAAGTCTGCTTGGGTCAGACAGACAGAATGAGGAAACTATGTTCTTAAGTTTTAGTGTAGTCAAAAGGAAGATGTCGTTATCGTGTTGACTTTTATTTTGTCTTATATCTAGGAGCGTTTTAGTTTTAGGGTATAAATGTAACGTTAAGTCCGAATAGAACATTATAGACATAATTATATGTAAGACAGAGATTGGTGGGACAATTGAGAATAACAATAAAGTGGTGTTTTCAAAACTGCATCTTTTTTTTTAAGGCATGCTGTTTCTTCATTGGTCCTCGGAAGCGGTCAGATGGTAAGTTAGTGGAGCTGCTTTTAGACAACTGCACGGCATATTCTACATAAGAATACATGCTGCAGATATGAATCTGTTTAAGTATACCTACACATGGAATCTCAACTGAATTATTCTCTTCAAATCCAAACATGTAAAAGAAACACTGCGTACAAAGAAATTTTTATTAAAGTTCTTCACAAATTTTCAGTAAAATCGTCACCATGGTTAATACCATATCGCAGCTGCTTGCCCTTGACATACCCCCATGCCATCCTCTTGGAAGAGAAATAAATTCCCAATTCACCGTTCCTGTCAATCGTGATAGCTCCACCAGTTCCAATAAGCCTCCGAGTCATTAACTTAGTCACGTCTTCTGTTGCCTGTTGCGCACTCACTTTCTCGTACTTGATTCGCTCCAGAATTCTTTGTGCGAGATTGAACCTCATAATAGTCTCTCCATGCCCCGTTGTCGACACACCACCGACTTCATTATCGGCATATGTTCCGCAGCCCAAAAGCGGTGTATCGCCAATACGCCCAGGAATCTTTCCTGTAATTCCACCGGTTGATGTTGCAACGGCAACATTACCCTCAGCATCAATAGCCACAGCGCCCACAGTGCCTGGCTCGCCAAGCGAAATCTGTTTTTTGTCCAATTCAGTTCGAGAGAAAATTGTATCCAATCCTTTTCGCTGGCGTTCTTTAAACTCGTCCAAAGCCAATTTCGCATTTTCCGTTACTAAGGAGCCGTGCGGGAGTACTTCGAAATTTTCAGCCCGAGCAAACTTCATTGCACTTTCACCACCAATGAACGTATGATTTGTCTTCTCCAAAACCTTGCGTGCAACCGAAATTGGATGCATAATGTCCTGCAGTAGTGTAACACATCCAGCTTGAAGGTCCTTGCCTTCCATTATACTTGCCTCCAATTCAGCCACTCCATCTGTGTTTAGAACAGCTCCGTATCCTGCATTGAAATTGTCGTCCAATTCCATGCTGCGAACAGCTTCTTCCACAGCATCCAATGCTGATCCTCCATTTTGGAGCAATTTGAATCCATCACGGAGGGATTTCTTGATACCAGTTAGTTTGCCCGGAACTCTGGCGTCTGTTATATCCCCAGCGCCACCATGTACGAGAAGAATGGGTTGCATTATTGTAAAACCTTACCCAGCAATGAGTGGAATTGTACTGCAAAGTATATGGTTTCTTAGTTCTGTGACTGTGATTATGATTAGCTTATCTGTTGATAAATAGTGAAACCAAAAGTCGCGATAACAATTCTTAAAAAGTGTGAAAGCGAATCGCCATTATTGTCAATGCAGCCTGTAGCCTGTGGGCATAGATAGGATTATTTACGTAGGTAGGTATACAAACTGTAAAAAGAGATGTCAATGCAGTCATACCTATTCAACATAGGAAAATCACGATATTTTAATGTCGTTTTCCCGTGGGACAGAAAAAGCCCTTTTTCATGTGGTTTTCCATTGGGAAAAAAAATCAATCCTTTTTCGATTCGGATCACTTTTTGCAGATCTCGATATTTTTTTCAGATTTACACATACTGCCACAAATACCAATATACCTACTTGGCACAGCTGTTTTACGTCATTTTAAAATAATGTTTCGTGAAAACTAAAATAAAGAAATACATAAATAGCAATGGATATAATTTTGGAGGTATTATTATATTCATTGTCTTCCTCATCATCTGGAAACTGCGAATCACCGAAACTACTCGAAAAACGAATGCAATTTGTACAGCTGGCATTGCTGTCAAAATGCACTAATCCATTTACAAAAGCAGATCAATTTCTTTGCATGTTCCATGAGCCGCGTAAAATCTGAAAGTTCTGAAAAAATATCTTGTAGTCGATGGAAAACGAAATCAGATTTAGAGCAGTTTTTCTGCTCTCGAAATCTGCTAGCTGTCAGATTTCATGTTCCATTGGCCGCAAAAAAGCACCCTATTTCAGAGTCAGCGCATTTTTACGAATCTCAGGTTTTTAGCTAGATTAATTAATTACTTCGATTAATTCCAAAACCTTTGGCATTTTTAGACGACTAGTCTGTAGAAAATAGAGACAAATTTACATTTGGCCGCTGAAATGGATATTAATATAAATTGAATAAAAACACAAATTACAAATTTAAGAACAGCTGACTTTTAAATCACGCACCAACCCAAATGTAAAAAAAAAATATTCTCATTTTATGTTCCATTGGGCACGAAAAATCTGAAATCTGAAAGCAAAATCTGAAAATCCCAATGCAAATGACACTAGACGAAAGAATCAAAAATGTTGTCGCATTATTATTATTAAAATTAAAATTATTATAAAAAAAAAATAAATTAAAATATTATAAATTAAAATGAAGATGGCATAAAAATCTTCGTCCGCTAGGATTTTGACGAACGGCCGGTAATTCTTCAGTTGACATCGCATGTTGTTCTCAGATCAACTCGAAGCGAACAAAAAAGGCGAGAAAAAGTTTTCAAAACAATGGGATTGGGAATTTATGTAAAATAACTGCGTCTTTTACAATAATTGTAGTTGTATTAGAAATATATCTCCGCATTATTCCTACAAACATGAGCATAAGTGTTATAGTGCGCAAGTAGAAACGTTTATAAAAATTCGCACAAATAAGCCTTTCCATTTCCAAACACTTTAATAAACATTTATTCAAATTGGTACTACTCCTCTGCTCTTACTCTGCCATACTTAAGCTGCATTAAAAACTAAAACCATATTAAAAAAAAATTATTTTATTCTAAAAAATACATCGATATAAATAAAATACGTAAACATTTACACATAATATTTATTTAATTCGTTTTATCAATTTTAATGTTTGATTTTCTTAATTTGTTTATACATAAATGTTAAGAGTGTTTATTTCATAAATAGTATAATTTAACTATATTTGTTCCAGTCTCATATTTTTGGGTTTTCTCTTACAAAAGTAGTTTACATTCACTTTATTTCATAGTAGTTAATATTTGTTTAGTATAACACAATTGTCCGATTCAATTGATTTAATTCTTTTTAAATGGTTCATTATTAATTTATTTTTAGATTAAAAATTAATTTAGACTTTTCTTTTAACTAATTAATAAACCAACTAAGATTAACCCAAAGTTATATATGAACTTTTTTTAAATGTTATTTTAAATAATTTTGCTATAAGCATGTGCGCATTATATATATTTTTTTTTATTTATTCAAATTATTGTTTTAATATTATTAATTTAGGCAACAACTACGGAAATATAAATCAATCAAAATCAACTCTTCGTTACCAAAATGCAAATTTAGTTAAAATTTTATTTAAGAATAGATACATATATAATTTTGTTTATTGCACAATATTTTAATATAATTGGTTAAAAAATGTTTCGGAAATTGAGCCGAGGAATTAAAGAAAGCTTGTTGTTACGATAATATTACAGTTTTATAATTTTGGTTACTTTTTTGTTCAATAAAATAGGATTATGATAAGAACAGTGAATTATACAACATTTAAATATATAAATATATTCGTACATACATATAGTATAAGAAAAAAAAAAAACAAATATTATATAGGGAATTGTCAAAAAGCGTTTTGCTATTCGATACACATTCATATAGAGTTGTTACCGATAAATTTGGATTAAATATATTATTCAAATCTTGATATATTTTTAGCTTCAAATTCGGTTATGATTTTTCGGTTTCTAATCTCGATTTAATACCAATTTCGTGAGGAATTCATTTTGTTAAGATTTAAATCACATAAACACAAATAAGGTGATTCCACAGTTCATATATCCACAGATTTAAGCTATAAATTAAATATAATTGTATGCTAGAGAAAAAAATCAGGCAGAATACCAAAAACTGGATGTGTATCTTACAAAGTTTTTTCTTATTTAGTTTATTGTGTATGACACATGTTATACATATGTGGTTCACATAATCGGGACTTATGTATTTTGTTTAGTAGTATTGCTTCGTTCCTAAATTCTTCTAAATCTATACTCACTAGGTTGTATTTAAATATTTTTTCGTCTTACAGTAAGTACTTCGTAGTGTTTGGTATTTTTCTTTTTATCGATATGAAAAAATTGTTTCAATAACTAGGTTTTGTTTTTTATGTATAAGTACATATAGCACATTTATAACACAAATCGAAATTTGGCTATTAATACGTTTTTTTTTTTATATTTTATTTTAATTCATTCGTTCAACTGTTAGTATAAAAATGATTTATTGTTAAATGAAAAACGTTTATAAAAGTATTAAATAATGTTAAAAATTAAACGAAAATTCGATTGGACTTAAGTGGTTTTTGATTTACTATTAGCAGTTTTAAAACTAACTTGAAGAACTCGGTTGCCCAGTGTGTAACCATTAAGTGATTGGATTGCTACGACTGCTTCATCATAGTTGGTCATTGTGACGAAACCGAATCCTTTGCATTTATTTGTTTGCAGATCTTTGATAACCTTTACACTTTGAACAGCTCCAAATGGTCCAAAAAGCTGCCACAGGACATTCTCTTCAGTTTCCGGTGCTAAATTATAAACAAATATACACCAACCGGATCCATTGATTGCATTTGTTGGTAAAATTGTGTTGCCCAAGAGATCACCAGTTAATGGTGAAAATCTGAGAATAGGTATGAGCTGAGTTAATTAATAATTAAACCGTTATTGTGGTTCTTGCGATGTTTATTTATATTAATGTTGTATATTTATGTTGTATTGACTAAAGATCACTTCGGTCCAACAATTCATGAAAATATTTGTGGAACACCAAACAACTCAGCGATAACGTACCCGTTCGTAAGTGAATGTTATGCGAATGTCTTGACATTTTGTTTTAAACATAAAAGAACTGAGTCTTGGTGTTGTGCAAAACAAGAGTAGTTTGAAATGTGAAAATATTGTTATAAATGGAACGAGAAGGCCGCTAATATAAATGTCTTAGCTACAGTACTTTTAAGAACAGTCTTCACCGTGAAGCTACTTCTCGAGTAATTATCTCTGCCAGTTTTGCAAGACTTTTGTTTTTACATTCTTTTTAAAGGATATTGGTCTTTATGCATATTTTACCCAAAATTGACACGCTTACAAATTGACTCCATAAAATTATAGAAAAGGGAATGGCGCCCAACACGAGACCGCGAGGTCTGTTATAATCGGTATTTACAGGATATACATATGGCTATGCACATTATTATAAAACACTTACCTGAATCGGCCGGTGGGATGATGAATTGGCCCAGGAAAACGTCTATTCGGCTGTGGCTGCAGGTAGGCTGCCAACGGAGGTAGTGCCTTATTTAAATTGTTGCTGGGGTTGTTTGCAAATTTGACTGTAATCGGTTCAGTAGCAGCCTTCGGAGTTGTTCCATTGAGCGCTTGTATAGCACGTTCTGCCTCGCATCGTTGATCGAATCGTATGAAACCAACGCCTTTTGACAAACCAGTTATATTGTCACAGAGAATTCTCGATGTAATAATTTGCCCGAATGGAGTAAATAATGTCTCCAAGTCCTGTTGTGTCATACTCTTAGATAGGCCGGATACATACAGATTAGCACCTTTAATTGCGTCTGAACTAGGTCGAGCAAATGACACTTTAATTGTTTTGTTCTGCAAACGAAGACCGTTAAATGTGCTCACTGCTTTCTCAGCATCATCAGACTTTTGGTAGTTAACAAAACCGTAGCCGAGGCTTTGTCCTTAAATAAAACAAAACAAAAAGATCTTGCTTGAAAATACCGTATAAAAAAACACAGCTACAAGAAAATATTGTCTTACCAGTGACCTTATCACGAATCAGCTTACAACTTTCTACCTCACCGATGCTGGAGAACAACGATTTGACTTCTTCCTGTGTCATCGTTTGCGGTAGGTAGTTAACTATCAGATTTGTTTTGGTGTCATCTTGAGCGCTTCCAATTGAACCGGCACGTCCGTTCTGTTGGGCATTCTCCGTCAATCCGTTTGTCATCATCACTGTTTTGCTAAATAGGCGTCTAGTAGAAGAAGTTGTAGAGGGGATGTGCCGGCACAAAATGGAAGAGGCTTAAATATTGCTTCTCTGGTTTTTCCGAGTCTATAAGCTCTGATTGTCGTGCAGATTCACAGGCTGAGCGAGAGCGGCAATTTAACAAACAAAATAATTTACAGAAGTGTAGGAATTGCGATGCTGGAAATAAGTAAAAAAAATAATCTATTTACTCGCTGTATCTTATGCATAATATTTGTGAATTACTTTTTTTAATTTGAACTAAAGAATAACCAAAAAAAAACAATTAATTTAAATTAAAATACACAAAGAATTTAAAAAAAGGACGACTTCAAATTTAAAACTTCTGATTTAAATAAAACTCATTGAATTCTATATGATTTATTTTTTTTATTTCTTACATTAAAGAACCAGAACTAAAGTATTTTTTTTAATGAGAGGAAACCGGTTATAAAAAATATTGTCAGCATTTAGCAGTTCCACTGGCACTCTCACGGAAAAGCATCAAAAGACACAACAACACTATCCTTCCAGTACTAACTACATTATATACAATGGTATATTTTTCACATAGGAGTGAGGAGAACATTTCCCTTTTCATCCTTTTACAATGGTTCGTGGGTGGGGTCCCTAATTTGTTTAAGAAACTTATTTCAAATTTTGTGCAAACAGGAAAAACTCACCAAATCTTCTCAAAGTAAAACAATTAAATTTTTCTACAGAATATCGGTGCTGACTTTTAGAATTATATCCTGTGTACTCTTCTTGGAGATGTATAACTTAACTATATATGAAATATTTACTTTGCACCGAAAATGATGTCCCCGAAGCGAAATTAGAAACAAGACAATTAATACTAAGTCATTAGGTTAGACGACGTTGAAATGAAACTAAAACTCAAGATCCCAGGTGTGTATCTCAGACGAAGCTTCCAGATATAATAAAATGTTCGCTGCTAAAATTTAAGCAGTTTTCTCTGCAACACTCGAACATACGAATATTTTCTATACTGCTGTTCCTTCTGCTGCTGCCACTGATGGGATGGCTCTCCAATGAGGAAATCCACTTAACCGAAATATACGTGCGCGTAAAAGTCCCAACCCATATAGGGGTGGCCGAAATAACTACGGTACACTGTTGTAATCGATTTTCCTTTCGCGTGCAAAACGTATCCTTTTAGAAGTGTATGTACAAAATTAGGTGTATCCCTTTGCCTATTGTCTTTCTGTTAACTTGAAGAAAAGATCTCTTCAGGGAGTGAATAACATAAATTATGTTTGTATATTGAGAAAATGTAAAATTACTTTTGTTCAAAAAATGCAGGATATCGAGAATCAAAAACGAATTGAAACTAAAACGGAAAACCGATGCCGCGCTGGGAAGAAAGAGCGCTACACTTTCAAGGAATCGCTTCAGACTAACAGCAATCTGTGAAATGCCGATTCGAGGTGATAGTATTGCTGGATTCAATATAGTCCTGAGGCAGTAACTGGAAGCTTTGTTACCGGAAAAAGTGTAATTATTCGCAGATTTTCCTTCCAACCAAAGAGAAAAGCTCCAGGTTTTCCAATAAAGTTTGTTTTCTACCATTTGCGCAAGACATTGTTGAAGCATATGGACGATTATTCAAGGTTTGTTTTTTTCATTTTTTTACTGTAGTAATATGCCGGCTGACGGCTGTTACCATCTATTGTATTGCTAGATAGATGTGTGAGTTGTGGACGCAAATCACCAGAAAGACCGTATGATCAAAAAATGGATCTTTTTAATAACAGTTATTTGTATCTTAAACGAAATATGTAGCAGAGACAAATGATACTTAGATAGTATTGTCTCTGATATGTAGCATGAGCTCAAATATAAGCATATCCACAAAAAAAAAACGAATATAGTCGAAACCTTAGAAAACCCATGTGTAGAATTAAATTCTGATTGAAATGTTAATCCAATCTCTTATTTCGGGAACTTGCTCTATAAAGTAGTGTTAATTGCGGTGGTATCCTCTTTTTCTTAAATTCTTCTTAAATTCGAGGCAAGAAATAAACACATTTTAGGTATAGCGGTATCGTTTTTATTTTGCATTGTTTTACATTTATTTGTTTATTTCTACTAGGCAGCTTTTTTTATAACATTTTACAGTTTTAAAATAAGGAATATGATGCCAGAGTGGAAATTAAAGAGAAATTATTTTTATCTGTGAATAAAACTTCAGAAATGCCTTCCGTTGTATTTTCGTGTTTCGTAAGCCATTTTAAATACAAAAAATATTTCTCCGATTTTCCAATTCAATTCAATTCATTTATTCATCTATCGAGTTACCTCTTACAGATTGCTTAGCTTAACCTATGTAACATTTTGAATTACTAATAATTTAAATACATTTCTTTCAAGACTTATATCTAAATTAAATTTTAGTTCATTAAATGATCTCATACATCTTGAAAATGGTTCATTTGAACCATAATTATATCTATGCAACGGAATATAAAACAATTGTTTGCCACGTATATTTCTTCTTGGAACATAAATATTTAAAAGATTAAGTAAGTCGGGGCATTTAATATGGTAAGGCGAAAAGGCCCTAGAAAAAATACCAGTGTGAACTAAGAAATTTTGAACTCGAAATAATAATTGATTCCCGACGTTCTAAGCAAATAAAGAACTAGGGGTAAATCGCCACATCGTTATTGTCAATTTTACATAGGTACCCTTCCAATGATCAAAAATAAATTTCTATTGCCAGGTGATGGATATAATGCGAACTCCTCGACGGGAATGTGCACATTCAGATAGTAATATATTTTGAAGGAATAGGATTACACAATCGCTGAATTCAACCATTTGAACCACATCCAACTTTCCTGCAAACTGTAAATGACAATCATTGAAAAAGAAGAAAACCCAAAATCGCTTCGTAATTTGCTGACTCCATATTAGTTATTTTATTTCAACAAAAAACTTTACACAAAAATATATTAGATATGACTACCGGTTCAGTTACAGTTCCAACTGATGGAGTTCGGGAAAAGGGTTTGTACGAATATCGCAAAAAACTCTTAGAACACAAGGAAGTCGAATCCAGGCTGAAAGAAAGTAGGTGTCCAGTTATGGCAGAATAAAAACGCCGCAGCGCACTTGCCATGAAACAAAGAAAATATATGTAAACTTTATATTATTTTTCAGAGCGTGAAGAAATCAAGGAACTTACCAAGCAGTATGATAAGTCCGAAAACGATCTGAAAGCTCTGCAGAGTGTAGGTCAAATTGTTGGCGAAGTCTTAAAGCAGCTTACCGAGGATAAGTGTAAGAATAGTTATGTTCTAGAAAAAGAATTATTTTAAATAACCTCCTCTAATAGTCATTGTGAAGGCGACTAATGGCCCACGTTACGTTGTTGGATGCCGTCGTCAGTTGGACAAAACAAAGCTCAAGTCTGGTACTCGAGTGGCCCTTGATATGACTACCCTTACTATCATGCGCTACTTGCCAAGAGAAGTTGACCCACTTGTTTACAATATGTCGCACGAAGATCCTGGTGAGGTTAAATATTCGGCAATTGGTGGTTTATCAGAACAGATTCGCGAGCTGCGTGAGGTCATCGAGCTACCTCTGCTAAATCCCGAGTTATTCCTGCGCGTGGGCATTACTCCACCCAAAGGTTGTTTACTCTACGGACCGCCTGGAACTGGCAAGACCTTACTGGCGCGTGCTGTTGCGTCTCAGTTAGACGCAAACTTCTTGAAGGTCGTCTCCAGTGCTATTGTTGACAAGTACATTGGTGAGAGTGCTCGTCTTATTCGAGAGATGTTCAACTACGCCCGAGATCATCAGCCATGCATAATTTTCATGGATGAAATCGATGCTATTGGTGGGCGTCGTTTCTCTGAAGGTACATCTGCTGATCGTGAAATCCAACGAACCCTTATGGAGCTGCTGAACCAAATGGATGGTTTTGACTCTTTGGGTCAGGTTAAGATGATTATGGCTACCAATCGGCCAGACACCTTGGATCCAGCTTTGTTGCGTCCAGGTCGTTTGGACAGAAAGATTGAAATTCCACTGCCCAACGAGCAAGCCAGGTAAGCATTGTAGAATTCTATGAATTGCAACAATGGGCTAGGCTAATGTTAATATCCGTAAACAGATTGGAGATTTTGAAAATTCATGCAGCTCCCATCGCCAAGCATGGCGAAATCGATTACGAGGCGATTGTCAAACTTTCCGACAATTTCAATGGTGCCGATTTGCGCAACGTGTGCACTGAAGCTGGTCTTTTTGCAATTAGGTGAGTACACCTGGAGTGAGCTCTGTATAGTTCAGTGTCTCATTGTTCCGCTATATAATTCCAGAGCTGAACGTGAATATGTGATCCAGGAGGACTTTATGAAGGCCGTTCGCAAGGTCTGCGATAACAAGAAACTAGAAAGCAAGCTCGACTACAAACCAATATAAGTAACAGGAGTTTCAATGTAGGAAAAAAAGATTAAAACACTTCAATATGAATTACTTATTTTTATTCAATAAAAAATAAATTTATCTACTACACCTAAAGATCGACTTACGCGGTTTCGTCACTCTTAGCGGACTTCTCCTCGATGCGTCTCTTTTTGCGCTCATAATACTCGGTCACATTGTCAAAGTTCTTCTTAAACCATCCCGAAACATCGTCTGGTCTGACAGTTTCATTTTGAAATTCATCAGTGATCATGGAGAGAACGCTTTCATTCCTTTCGCTATTTTCGCATTCAACTAGCTTAATGACAAAGCGGTCGTCCTTAACACCAGCGACGTAAAGTTTTTCCCCGGCATAGCAGACACTAGTGACGATGGTGGAATCAAAACAGTACCGTGAAACCTCCTTTATTTGGAACATTGTTTTATTAGGAGATTGTGCATTTTTGGTAATTTCGTAGACAAAGACGCTTTCGTTTGGCTGATAGAGCACAACTGCAAGGTGGCTAACATTTTCGCCAACTTTTCTTACTGCACACTTTATTGCTGCAGCAGGCAACTTAAATTCGCATAACTCTGTCCCATCTTTGTACTGCCACAGTCTGATGGTTTCGTCACCGGATATTGAGATGAGCACTTGGGTATCGGTAGGCAGAAGTTTGATGGCAGAAACAAACTCTTTGTGCCCAAAGCAATAGCCTTCAATGTCGTAGCAATTGGGAAAGTTAGTCACTCGTATCTTGGCATCGCGATCGCATGTGATAACATACTTCTGATCGGGCGATAGAATGACGTCATAGACAACGCTTAGGTGGCCTAGTAATAGTTTGCCAGGTTCTTGTTGTTTCTCACAGTCATATAGGTAGCAATCACCAGTTTTGTCAGTTACCAACAGAAACTCATCATTGGGCGAGAAACTAATTGCACTTGATGCCCTCGGCAAACTGCGAACGGATATGAGTTTACCGTGCTCAGGTCGACATTCGTATAGAAGCAAGGCTTTTTGCCCCGAACATGTTACGGCTAGAAGTAATCCGCTCTGGGATAGTTGCACATGCTGGATGAATGGTGATTGGTGGACGGTGTTTTTTTGAGTTGTGACGGATGTATCTTCGTCTGTATGGCTTTCAACGAGGCCGCACTTTGTTAGGTCTTTCGGAATAGTAATATCTTTGTAGATTTGCAGATCGTCTGGATTAACGAATACTATTTTTTTGTTAAGAGCTACAATGAGTTCTTTCCATACTCCACGTTGCGAGTATGATATAGATGCCATTGTTCGGTTCAGAGACAGTATGATTTGTCTATGGTTCGGTTCTTAATCACAAACAGACTAGAAGTGTTTTTTTATTGATCTGTTGATTCTTTTTTTTTGTCGGGCGGCTATGTTTTATTTTAAAAAGGAGCTGCAACTTTGCGCACTAGGAACACGTTTTTGTTATGTCACGCTCACGAATCTTTCTGTGTGGGTGCGCTGTGGAATTTAGATTGACAGTAGTTACGAGTTACGACTGGTTTTGGTATATTCTCCTCATCATCTGTCAAGACAATTTTTTTTTTTGTAATATAATTGGTTTCCCTTTGATAAATAAAACTCCAAAAATAAATCGAGATTCGCAACAAGCGCTGTTGATTTATAAAACTAAAGATTGCTTATTTTGTGCCAATCGGACATGAAAATTGATTTATAACAAAAACGAAATTTGTATTCATTGTTTTAACAAGACATTTTGAATTCGGACCGATGGCACGTTTAAATTTGAGAGCTATTGGGGTTGTTCACGACGAGATTTCCCAAACTAACGTAATAATAAATAAAATATCAATCATACTGACTTAAGGGAGTTAAAATTGATTGTTTTATTTCACTTTGGCTGAGAGAGATATGAAGTTTGAATTGAGCCGCACAAAAAAAAAAAACGAAAATGGACCACATTTTAAGAATTCCTACTTCCGTCGGTCTAGGACTGAGTCTTAATCTTTGCATGGACCAAAGAGAAAAAAACCGGGCGTCCAACAAAAATAAAAACCCAAAAAATCGAATAAAAAACTCGATTAACGCAACTTTTCCAAACTTAAACAGGAAAATCGTGAAAATCCTGGCGAATGAATCGGCATTATTTATCCATAATTCCTATGTCACTTATTGGACGCATCCTAAGTTTTATTAAAAAACGGTACCACTTGCTAGTCGTGGCATAAACCACTTACACTTTGAAGTTTGTAAACTCACCATACCACGGTAGTTTGACATTTCAGAAAAGATAAACAAATCCCCGACGTGTTTCCTCTTCGATTTTCATAAATTTATATTTTCGTCGTTTCAAAAATCATATTTTATATGGAAGGCAATTCCCAATATCCCACCTATGTAATCCTTGGATCTGGTGGTCATACAGCAGAAATGTGTGAAATATTAAAAGCTCTTTTCGCCGATGGCATTCAATCAAATTGCTACTTTGTCGTGGCCCAATCAGATGATACTAGTCGTAGAAAACTCGAGAATTCACTGGCTCTAAGAACCAAAACTAAATATGTAGAGATTCCAAGGAGCCGGCAAGTAAATCAGAGCTACTTTACTTCGGTATTTACCACACTGTGGGCTGTGCTAATCTGCTTTTATGTTCTATTCCGTGATAAACCAAAAATGATTCTGTGCAATGGGCCAGGAACCTGTGTGCCAATTTGTTTGGTTGCAGCTTTATATCGCTTTCTTCGAATAATGGACAGTACGACGAAAATAGTGTTTGTAGAAAGTTTTTGTCGAGTAAAAACGTTATCTCTTACGGGCAAGATCTTACTTCCCATAACTGATCTCTTTGTAGTTCAATGGGAGTCACTTGCGAGGAATCGGACAAATGTGAAGTACTTTGGGCAGTTGATGTAGAAATGTTTAAATAAAATATGGAATTTAATATGAGTTTTTAATTTAGTAATTTTCTTTTAATGTAGGACAGGCTTCTTGCAAGAGCACTTCTTATAATTAATGTTCACTGAGATTCCTACACCTTGATGTGGACAATAACGCAGCACGTTAGAATAGCAAGTCTCTTTTTTGAACAAAGCAGTACTTCGTACAAAGAATGTGGTGCAGAAAACGTTTTGGTTTGTATAAATTTGTTCAATTGTCGGACGGCCTACTTTTACTCTTGATGTATATTAGGTCTCCAAGTTATTTCGGTCTTTAAGAAATATCTCGCACAGACATAAATCATGATATATACTGTCTCCAATTTTCTATCTTTGCGTAGAAATATAAGAAGTACAAATTTAAAAAGCCGAAATCGTTTATATGTTGATAATTACCTGAATTGGTAGAATTTAATCGGTCAGCTTGTAACGTCCCAATAAAATAGAGTATGGTGTAGATATTTCTAAGGGACGACGTGGATTAACAAATGCCGAACCAGTTAAGGGTCGATCGGAAAGTAGTTTATATATATATTTCATAAAATTCATGTATCCTTTTGTATTTTTTTTTTTTTTTGTTGTCAGATTCTGTAAGGCAAAAACGTTGAAACGTTTTGCAGAAGTAAATCTTTCGTGCACACGAAAACGCTTGGATTAAAATTTACAAAGTTGAGTGTCGTAATTTTGCTTTCCTGGAACTTTATTTTGCTTTGCTTATTATTCAATAAAACATACCTACATATAGTGGGCGCAACAAGTTCCTATAGGCATTGCATTTGTAATGTATTTTGTATCCTTTCTGAGTAGGAAATGTATGTGGTTTTCGATTGGCTTCTTCAAAATTCAGATTCGCTCTCAGATTTCAGATTTTGTGTGTCTAATCGAACATAAAAACCAGAGAAAATTTTGATTTGTCTCTGATGAAAACTTTACCTGTGTTTTTCTTTGTTGATATTTGTGCGATTGGAATACCTATGTATAGCCTTCGACACTTTTCTAAGTGGTTTCAATTCACTGGTTAAATTTTATATTAAAACATTCGTAGTTTGCGCCCAAATTGACTTCTAAACATTTGTACATAAATAATTAACAAAAATAGATCCACCCGATGCAATGCATTTCTTTGCAGATGAAACATTTCACGAAAACGTAAATAAACTCCACTAGTTGTCAAAATCAAATGCACCTGCATTGGTAAATCTGAAGCAAATCTGAGAAAAAATCCAGATTCGCGAAAGTGTTCTGAGATCTGAAAATTATTGTTTTTTTTTGTAACTAACGACCATAAAAATTGCTTTGAGAGCACCCAAACGGATACCGCATTATTTCAATCTTGAATGAATCCACAATCTACCTAAAGAGGTATTTTTGTATTCCCCACGATTTTAAAAGTATCTCCGCAATTTCAAATCGAACAAGCCCACCACGATGACGTCTATGGCTCGATCTAAATTCACCTGTCATATTTGACAGTCAGCTGATTAAAGAACACAAAAAAAGGAAATTATCCAAAATATTTTTGCCAACTTGTCTGGATATAACGTCACGACAATTTGTTGTTAAATTTATGTTTAAAATTTGTTAATTTATGTTTTCTACAACCATTATCCTAATGTGAATTGTTTGAACGAGAATAAAAGATGGCATGGTTCAACAGTGGTCTAAACACCATCAAAGGGCAATTATCGACTTTAGCCCAAGAAGTTCTCTCCGATGCTAACCGAGAGGAGGAGGCTATAAACACAATTCAGGCACTGGATCAGGCACAAACGCAATGCGAAGAATTGGCAAAAACCTGCTTGGAAAGGGATCTTGAGGTATTTTTCTTGTTGATTCTTTGGTATATTCCCCTCCCTAGGAATAAATGTGTACCTACCGTTCTGTTCTTTGTTGTTGTTGTTAATTGTAATTTTGCAACAGTGAAGTTGTACTATTTTTTCATTCTTTCTCTAAAGGGGACTTTTCCACATCGATTTCTGTTTTAATATAGGAAATTAAAATCATTTTAGATTGTTTTATATGTTAGCAAGATATAGGTATATAGTTTGTTTGTTTGTTAAAGAGCTGAGCGATTACATCCATTCAAGGTAACATACCTACGAGCTCGTAAAATTAATAATGCGTCGTAAGATATACATAACAGGTCAGATAACATCATCAAAATGCAGTCCTTGTTTTATCTGGAATTTTCAAAACTACAGAGAAAGTTCAATTCAATTAGAATACTAACTCTTTTAACTGAAATGAAAAAAAAAATGCCTAGAGGTACGTCAGACTGGGTTTTTAATGGATGGTATCTATACCTTATTTCTTACAAAATATTAATGTCGACGTCTAAAGGAACTAAAGACTACCTATATGTTCTTCTTGGTTTTGCCCAAGTTTGCTCGGACTTTAGATCAAGTTTTCTATTCAAAAATTCACATGACAGCTCATCATAGCGAACGTTCGCTATCTTCATAGTCCACGTCTTGTATAGGGTGATTTTTTAAGAGGTTTAGAACTTTTTTAAAAAAAAAAACACAAAAAATTCAAAAAAATGAATGAAATATTTATTTGAATCGATAGTTTGAACCTTGCAATTTAATGTTTAAAGATAATTTCATGCAAATGTTGACCGCGGCTGCGTCTCAGGTAGCCCATCCGCTGAGTCCAATTTTGGCATACTCTTTCACACATATCGGCCGGTATCTCACGAATGAATGCATGGATGTTGGCTTCCAGTGCGTCAATCGAAGCGGGCTTGTCCCTATACACATTAGCCTTGGCATACCCCCACAAAAAATAATCTAATGGTGTCAAATCGCACGATCTAGGCGGCCAATTGACCGGCCCGAAACGTGAAATTAACTGTTCACCAAACTCGCCTCGCAATTGCGCCATTGTTTCGCGTGCTGTGTGGCATGTGGAACCGTCTTGTTGAAACCACATATCATGCAAGTCAAGAACTTCCATTTCGGGCAAAAAAAAGTTTGTTATCATCGCTCGGTAGCGTTCACCATTGACAGTAACGCTGCGATTCGCATCATCTTTGAAGAAATATGGCCCAATAATGCCGCCGGCCCATAAACCGCACCAAACAGTGGCTTTTTCGGGATGCATTGGTAGCTGTTGCAATGCTTCTGGCTGATCTTCACTCCAAATGCGGCAATTTTGCTTATTTACGTACCCATTCAACCAAAAATGAGCCTCATCGCTGAACACAATTTTTCGATAAAAAAGCGGATCCTCGGCCAGCTTTCCAAGAGCCCATTCACCAAAAATTCGGCGTTGTGGTAGGTCGGCTGGCTTTAGTTCTTGCACCAGCTGTATCTTAAAAGGCTTTACGCCCAAATCCTTCCGCAAAATTTTCCACGTAGTGCTGTAACAAAGGCCTAACTGCTGGGAACGGCGCCGAATCGACATTTCGCGGTCTTCTGTCACACAAGCTGATACGGCCGCAATATTTTCTTCACTACGCACAGTACGTAAACGTGTTGGTGGTTTAATGTCCAACAAAGTAAATTTGGTGCGAAATTTGGTCACAATCTTCTTCATAAAATGGAAGCAGCAGGCGATGAACATTTCAAACCGAGCACGAATTTTGATAGTAAAATTCAATAATTTGCAAGCGTTGTTCATTTGTAAGACGATCCATGGTTAAATTGCAAACCAAACTGAAGCTGTTTGACAGTGACACAAGGTACTAAACACACGTCAGCTGTCAAAACCGGTGTTGTCAAAACCAAACCAGCTAAAAAATCACCCTATATAACTCACCTCTATAAACGCTGTGCTATATGGCCCAAAAATCGATACACAATTGGTGGCTAAATATCTGGAATTCTTTGGTTTTCTTGAAGTGTTAGTATTTCGTCGGCTGTGAACATACCGGGCAAAACCGCAATTAGACAATTAGTTCGTTTCAGGCGAAAATCAGGGGGTCAGATTCTGTAAGGCGAAAACGTTGAATCGTTTTCGGTCGCACGAATGATTTGCTCTTAGTTGCAGAAATAAATCGTTCATGCACACGCAAACGTTTCAACGTTTCGCCTTACAGAATGCCGACCCAGAGTAGGGGGACTTATGCCTCTTTAGTCAGCGCATTGTATCCTTTGTTTTGAATCAACCTTAAAGGATGATGTAGTTTCCTTTGTCAGGCATCTTTCTTCCTATCAATTCTTGGAGATGAGTTGGTGTATGTTCTGCACAATGTCTTCTCCCGCTGGCGCTGCATAGACTAAAGCATTTAGTCCTTTTGGGACTAAAGTCTAAATATTTCTACTTTTAAAAATTGAAGGATGGAACAGATTTTAAGTGAAACCTCCTTTGAATTGACTCGGTCGCACTATCTACATCAAAACGAAACACTGCCTTCGTTCCATCTATTGCTGGGTGACTAGCACAAGTCGACCATGGCTATGCTGACGTTTGACGTTTCGCTACTCATTTAGCAACATTTAGCAAACACCTGCCCGCAATAAAGTTTGCCCACTATCTCAAGAGCGACTTTGAAGATCTCGTACCTACGCAGTTTTCAATAATACCTCAATGACTGACCTTATGAATCTATCGTGCTCGAAACTATAAGGACAAAATCATTGGTCTTGAATCAATTAAGCCTGCATTGACATGAATTATATATTTAAGAATACGCTCGATATAATTTGCGCCTGAAATTAGACTTAATTATTGATTTTTTTTTTGTTATCGCAGTAGCAGTTATAGCCATAGACAAATAACTACCGATAGGGCTGGTTGAATCGTGGATGCGGATGATATCGAAAACGTGCCTATATATGCTCCAATAACGAAAATATTGAAATCCCCCAAAATATTCGGATCCCAGGCTCAGTTCTACTTCGTTGTATAAAAAGTCCCTTTAGTATCGCATGTTTATTCTTTTCACGCTGTAGTAATCATTCGTGGTCTACCTTACTCGAACACAGCTTTTTCAACACGACCCCGAAAGGGGTTTAAATAAAAAAAGTATTAATGCAGTTAGCCAATGTTAAATTAATTGCCATCATCACCTTGAAATAATTTTACGTCCTGTATGTCTTGGATGTCAATCATGCAGTTTGTAACATTTTTTTATTTTATTTTATTTCAGATCGCCACACTTCGGAAGCAGATTTCTGAATTGCAAAACAGAGTTTCGAAAACCAGCACTAGCAGCAGTGTTGAGCAGTCATCCAAGTCGGTAAGTTGATCGGTTTCTGTGTCTTTCCATTAACAATACCCCTCATTTCACACCCAAGTCGTCCTGCTTCATAAAATGATTCCAAAGAAACAATTATAATAATTATGCAAACAGCCAACAAACCAAAACTATATTCGCTTTCGTCTTTATCCGTATATCAATATTTGAACATCGATAGAGACAAGGTGTGCAATCGCTAAGCGATCACCATATAGTCGTATGCTAGGGATTTAGGATACTGAATTACTGGTGGAAGAAAAAACGGCCAAAAACGATGGTACCACTACTTCGCCAACACTGTGTAGTTCCTGCCACCGCACACAGTTTTATCAAAGAATCAATATGAAGATAAAACGTTTATTTTTTAGATATCCCCCATTGCGGTGTCACCACCACCTTGCTGGAGTGCGATGAAGTCGGTGTTATATACGTGTGTTTGGTGTGTATTTATCGCCGCCTGCTGATAACAGCACATATTAAATAAACATTAATTTACCGACGTTCGCGGTCGATTCGGAACGCGAGGATGCGGGCTCCGGACGTACACCTTTGCGGATAGGTAAATGTAGGTACTTCCCTTTAGAGTTCCAAGAATATGGATTTTTTTTAAGTGTAACTGATAAGAACCAGAACACAGGGTTACTTTTTGTGTGTGAAATATGCTTGGATTTAATGGTTGGTAACGCTTGGTGTACAGTACCGTACATACGCATATGGCTATAAATAGGTGTTGTGACTAAAGCATTGTTGTTCATTTAAAGTTGTTTTGTATTTGTTAAGTGGTTTTTACGATTCCAAAACTATTTGAAGCGTGAAAATCGGACAAGAAACATGGCGACTTTATGGTAATAATTGCTTTCAAGTTAAGTTGAGCGGTGGCTTCGAAAGGAATCATATTCAACATTCAATGTGCGCATTGCGTCTGTATTCTATCGCGGCGGCAATGTGCACGTCGTGCAGCATAGTTGTTAGTATTTGTATGACGCCAAAAGCGTCGCCAAATTGAAAAAAAAAGAAAAATATTCTCATTAAGAGCGCTCACTTTCATATAATATAACATTTTGGCAGTGGAGACTACAGTAAAATTTTTGCAAGACATATCCATATAGCTGAACTGATGTGTTGTGTAAATCTTCACGTAACGGAGTAGGTATGTTCGGTTTTGGCAGGTGTACACAACAACTAAGCTCCTCCTCTGCCCGCCCCAGCATTTCTGGTCAACTCCCTAGCCTTATGCACTAATAGCTCTGTTTATTGTGTCTTCCAAGACACATAACCTAAAAATGATTTTAGCTACAAAACACATGAACCTCGGCGAAAAGGTCAGCTTTTATCTTTATTTTATTTTATTTTATTTTCAGAGGATACAATATAAATGAATTTATACCGTCCAGATTTTAAGCCGGGGAACTATGCCCATATGGCTGTTAGCTTTTATCTGTTTTCTGTTATTTGCAACCAAAGTGTGATCGAACAAACTTACCGTGTTGTTGTATGTTTTCCAATCCTATGTCAGTCGTATTCGTCAAACTTGCATTTGCTTGTTGTTGTATTGAATTCTAACGTCATTTTAAGATAGACGTCTATGCAGTTAACAGTTAAGTCTAAAGTATTTGGTTTGGTCAAACTTTCACAATTTAACCAATTTTTGCTGCTCGTGTCTCAGTATTTGCAAACAGAGTCTGCGAATGTGTATTTACTGTGCTTAAAACACTGCGCTGCTCGAACTAATCCCGGTCCAATGTGAAAAATAACTGGTACTATTCGTTGCTCTTTGTGTCCGGTGGCAGAGTATTGTTGTCTCCCGATCACACGCAATGGCACCATCAACTACACCGTTGGCAGCTCAGAGGACGAGCGTTATAAATCAATTGCGACATGATCAATTTGGTCCACATTTTGGTGAGCTTATTCTTCATTTAAACAAATATTAAGGGTATCATTCCATTTCCTAGTTATAATAACGTAACGTACCGCAGCAATGATTAGCTTAATTTCATTTCCAGACATGGTGTCGCTATGTATAAGGCTGAGTTTTCCATTTTCACAAAGGACGTCGTAGCATGTTGCTAATATGTTTTCTCGACGAGCTCGATGAGCTTATTAATACCAATATCGCAATTTTCAATCTGACATTTTGCTAGTGTGTGTTGGTGAGTTCAGGACAATTCTCTAAAAATATTTCGGACACTTCTGTTGTGTGAAGAATTGACCTTGAAGTGCACTTTTTTTCAATGAAATGTCTGTTGTGTTATTAGAAACGTATTTTTCGCTTGTGATCCGAAAATATACAATTATGCTTGCAAAATGTAAAGAAAAATTGAAATAATAGTGATTTGGCCTATTAAAACATTCCTTTTAAAAATCAAATCTTACATATGGTGTCTACCACTATCACAAAAGTGCTCCAACGAATTTCATTGAAAAGAGCATTTCTGAATTTTGGGGCAATTCTCTCGGATCTTCAATGAAAAGCGCTATAAGAGAATTTCACGGTGGAAGTCTCGGCAGAGTCTTTTCACGGGCCAGATGTTATCTTCCCAAGAGCTTTGTACCATGCGACATATGTTTTACAACCACCCGAAAAAATCGGTGCAGAAAAAAGATGTGTGTGGTTAGTGCATCATCTAGCTATACCTACGCTTCCAACTTTCAAATACGACACAGTTTTGCTTAAATCGCTTCGTGTCCTTTATACATATATGTAAAACCTCAATATCAACAGTTGTCCATCTTATCAGACTGGAAATTTCCAATTAATCTTGAATATAATTGCTTATGTTAATTAACCTCAATTTTTGGTATCGAAATGCAAATCAATATAAATTGTTGCAGGCGGGTATATCATTAAGCTGTAGCAGATATATATCGTTGTGCAATATTTTCCAGAAATTTCAAATCGGATTCATATACATATATAAATGAATGAGTATATTATATCTATACCGTTAAAGTGTACATACTACATATATGTAAGTACATATCCATTTTATTGAAGTAACCCCATTTGAAATAAATAAAAGAACCACCCAACCACAGCCGCTCAATGTCCTGTAATCATAAGTCAGTCGCTTCTACTATCTAGTTGCTATAGGAGCAACAGTTTATCAATAGATATCCCATAGGGGACTGATTACCATAATAAGGGTATAAAAGGGAGAACCTTCACCTGTTGGGGTCTACTATCCAACTGTATTTCAGTTCTGCAATTAACTAGTTGATACACAAAATAAATTTATTGTATTGTTTCATAGAGCTGTTTTTTTTTTTGTGCAACAGTCCTCTTTTACTGTTACTTAATAGAATTCAAATTCGTACGATTATATTCAAAGGTTTAAAGTGACTACAAAAAAAACTGTGTTTGTGCTGGTGCAGTGGCAAAAAACACTCGGATTCGTGGTAAGAATTTAAATTACATATTTTACGTCGCTTCTGTGCCCATTGGATGATAAGGATGAGTGTTCCAGTTGTTATATTGTAGACACAATGCCCATCTTGAGTACATTTTGTTGAACGAAATTGTGTGCAATCAAGTCAAGTTAAGGCGCGAGAAATTAGTCTTGTAAGTTTAATGTACACTCATAGCACGTACTGTTAAAGTACATAAACGATTTCCTTCCTGTGACAGAGATCTGGCGCGCCAGAACAATGCTGTTTTGGGGTCATCCCCCAAAAAAAAACAAGTGTAGCTGTGATGATGTGTGACATTTACAATTCATTTCCGTTGACGTGTTTGTTGTTCTGTTATTAACTGGGCTTATTTTAAAGAAATATGTGTAACTTTGTTTGTTAATAAAAAATGTCTGCATCTCGCAGCAGTTTGTTGACACTTTTATGACATGACCGTTTTTTTTTTTAGAAAGTAATTATCACTGATGGCTGTTATTGTATAATGTACTACAAAATATAGTTAGAACAGTTTGCACCCATTGCGAATTAACCGAACAGTGGTTATAGTACAAAAATGAGTGTCAGCTGTCAGGTTCAATCCACGTCCCGTCTAACCATAGCGCGTACGTATGTTTGTTACGGTTCTTTATTCTATCTTAATTGTAAGCTGGCTAAATAATTCTGAAAATAGCGAAATTCGTCCGATTATTTCACATAATCTAGGCACATACTACTCCATTCGTATCTGCAATAGGGGAAACATTATTTTTCCAAACACGAATACAATTTGAACAGCTGATTTTACTGTCAAATAACGCACTAATCCATTTACAAAAACAGATCAATTTCGTTGCATTTTCCATGAGCGGCGTAAAATCTGAGATCTGAAATAAATATCTAGTGGTCCCAATGGAAAACGACATTAGTTTATGACTGAAGTGACGGCTGGATTCACTAAAAAGTCATTGGATGTATATTCGATCTTAAAACTAGCTACATCATTAGAAAGAAAAAAATAAGAAACTAGTCGCATCCCGCATATCTCGCATATCTCATGATAGATAAAGAATGGCTATAAGAAAACACTTTCAGTGCGATTCATTGAAAATTGCACTAATTTCAATATCACCGAAGATTTACCTCCGGCGATATAAGTATTCCGTAGTCAGATCGAACCATAGACAAATCATACTGAGACCTCCAACAATCCTCTTGCCCCCTCAATTTTTTTCTTTTTCAAATTCTGCATTCTGTTTTCCTATCGGTGTTATGTCAATTAAGAATCCGTGTGACATGCAAAAACATACAAAAAATACAAAAATAAATGCTGCCAACCACGGCAACCGTGGGGAAATGTGCTAGAGTTCGGGAATACCACATTTTTACATAACTGAATGAATAATTACATATATATTGTTAAAAGGCGAATAATTCGATTTTGTTAGTTAATAAAACTATCTACAGGAGATGCTCTATAAATTAGACACATATTAGGACAAACACACTTATGAATTTATTTCTTTTCGATATCATTAAGACCGATTTCATATTTTTCTTAAATAACTGATTTTCCTTAAATAACTGATAAAGGTTTGGTCAAAAGGTTTTTATTTGCATGCAACCATTTTGCAATGACAATTTTTCATAAATATTTTAAGCCAATGTTCACTTATTCCTAAAAAAAAATACTATCCACACGTAACGAAAAATTTCAAATTTAACGGATAAAATTCTATCAACACTGCCAGCAGCTTTGCCCACAGCGGAACTGGTTCATATTTTTTGCGAATGTGTTGGTGACTCAGAATTTTTGAAATTACGTGACATTAGTCAATACGAATTTCTATGTAACAAAACAATACAAGCGCACCAAATCGTGAGCATTCCGTAAAAATAAAGCTTGTAGGTTCAGTAACGGGAAATCGGTCGGAGTTGGTGGTCTCAGTATTGTCTCTGGATTGAACTATATAATATAAATAAAAAAATCAATTTCAAATCACTCTTTGTAGTTTTGCTTCTTTTCAATAGATGACGGACAAGATGTCGCTCTTTTGTTTTGGCGGCATGTGTTTCTTTGCTAATCCGCTGTAAAACAGTAGCGCTTGTGCTGTTTTGGAACATATTGTATCACAAAAGTTTATTTATAAAAATGAGATTTCACTAGCAGTCCATATTTATGTCGTTTTCCATTGGTTTCACTCATTCTGTGATCCAATGGAACAACAAAACTGCTTCTAATTGAACCCACAAATGTATTAATGAAATTCCAAAAAATAATCTACGGCGGCTGTCAGCTGACTTGTTTAAAATACATTAATTACACGTCCTGTGTGAGTGCTTCATGCGTGGATTCTGACTTCAAATCGAGAAGCAAAATTCTCTTCTCAGAATCACCAGAAGAGTATTTTTTGTAACAATGGAACAGTTTAAGAAGTGATTTTTTCGATTCCGCACTCTCCCGGACGCTTCTTTTTGCCCAATGGAAAACGAAATTAGTATGTCTATGATCCGCGCACTCTTTCTTCCGAAAATTATTAAAAGAAATGAGTTTTTGCTGTAAAACGCTGGTCTAGACTTATTGAACATTTATTTCATTCATTTCGATCTCTATAATTCGTGTTTTAGGTCTTGAACTAAACAAAAAGCCGCAAAAAAACCACTTCCTAATAAATCTGCATTTATTGCATTTGCCCTATACGTACGCAGCAATAATTATATTTTTAACTACCTACTTCAGTGTTTTAATAATTTAAAACAATTTTCTAAATGTTTGAAACTATGTATAGTTATTTTTGAAGCAGTCTTTCGTAAACTACACCAAATCTAGATAGGATTTGCAACACACTAATTCAATTTTTAAATAAACAAGTTTCAAGAGAGAGTTTGGCCCTGCAAAACCAATCTCTATCTCCGACAGAAGTTACAAATCTTGAAAATGTCCGAAAGCAACGCATTTGCAGTCTTCTAAAGCCGATTAGTGACATTCCCAACTAATTCCACACAAGATTCTAACATTCAAGGATAATGGCCAGCCAATTTGTTTGTTTTTGAGTTCAACACTCCACATTGGGATAGGGCCAAAGTAAATTTCAAATATACTTCTCAAGAGTGAGGAAGGAAAAATGTGCCTATATGTACTTTCTGTATACGCAGAGAGTTCCATTCGCTGTTATATTCTTCTATCTGAAGAATTATTTTCCGTATTGACACACATTAACACACGTAGATACTACGTCTGCATTCTTTAATTGTATTTGCACAAGGTGAAAATGAAAACCTTGTTTTTTCTTGTTCCTTTCAAATGAAACAACAAAAAAAACGGACAGACACGGAGCCCGAAAAAAGAGTAAATCTGTACTGTAGTGAAGACACTGCACCCCGATCTGGTCAAATCTCACCATCATCGTAGAACATCATTTAGCACATTGTTGTTAAAAGTTGATCCCGGCGAATGCATCGTGAAGTATTGGGTATAGTGGTACCTGTGCTGGGCAGCCTTTTCCATTCAGACACGAATCGCTTACAAAACCCGAACGTTTTCCACTTCAAGTGAATTAGCGTGTGACACAATTGAACCGAGTTTAGATGCAACGTCCCATCGGACTATTGACCCACCTCATTGCTTGGAGTTATGAAATGTTAACTGCTAACCACTTCGTTTCTACGATTCTGGTCAAGTTTTCAAAGGTTTTTTGATGACGTTTAGAAAATATATACGAACACAGTCACAGTGTACATTGCACACACAGCGCTGAGACGAACGACGTGATAGTTACCGCACACGATCAGTCGATCATACAAAACTCATTCAGTATCTATTGTGACGTAGCAACTAAAAGAAAATCCCAACCTTATATGCACATAAATATGAAAACATGGAACACATTTTCGATTTGAAACAGCAAAAAAACTATTTGAACCATTTAATTCACGGTGGTTTACATGCATTAATTACGAAGATCGGTGTTTTAGATGCATCAGCACTTATTCACCGGAAGTTCTTTCAATGCGACAACCTGCAAATAGCAGCTTATGCAAGCACATCAGCGGGATTTGGGTTAACTATGGGGGGGCTTAACAGTTTCAATTTCAAAAACAGATTTAACGAAAAAAAAAACATCAAGTGACACGAATTTAATGTTTTCGAGGTTTTTTCTCAAAATTTGCATGTCGCAAATTATTATTATTTACTAGAATTATAGATACAATCTAAGGTTGCGTATTCTTTTACAAACATTGATTTGTGTGTGTGTGTGTGCTTGTAAAGTAAAGAACTGAGCAGCTGCTGTGCATGTCACAATGCAGTTTCAGTATGCAATTATATGCAATCACCTGTAATTAGACTGTAAATGTAATCAGTGGCTCTTTTAATAGATGACGATGACGAGTGTTGCGACTATACAAATAATGGTTAAAGGGCTGCAATAAGTTGCTCTACCAACTACGAAGACATATGATTGAATCAATAAGAATGTTTACAATTATCACACCTTGATCGTTCACCAATGGAATGCACGATCAATTAAACTGCATCGATGAGCGGTCAGGGAGGAACATAAAATGTCTGCCGCTACATATATAAATTCAAATTAAATGCTTCAGGTCATGCATTTACTTAGCAAATAAGCTAGATAAAGGTGGAATCGGCAATTGGCTACTATGTGCTGCTGAAAGTTATCCAAGAAGCGTCTAGCGTCTACTATTTTGGTGATCCGCAGAGTATGACTGGTGAACTGAACTTGATGAAACTTTCTCTTTGATGCAGCATCCCTAAGAATTGTTGTAACCGCATGCAAAGGGTGTCCCACAATTCACGCGAATTTCAAATTTAATAGTGATGCCAACGGAAAAAATGTGTATCAATGTGACATCTGACAGTTCAAATTTAGTAAAAATGGAGCGCTATACGAAAGAACAATGTATTTTCATTGTTGAGCAATATTTTAAAAATAATGACGGTTTGTCAGCTACAGTCCGCAATTTTCGTGAAAAATTTGGCCGATCAACTCTGAAGAGAAAAACTCAGGGAGACTGGATCAATTATGTGGTATTCGTTTGGGCGCTCTCAGAGCACTTTTTTGCTCTCAGAGCACTTTTTATGTTCGTTTCGTACAAAAAAAGCAATCTTTCTCAGATCTGTTCAGATTTACCAATACAAGAACGTTTGAGTTTGACAACTAGTGGGGTTTGTTAACGTTTTCGTGAAATTTTTCAACTGCAAAGAAACGCATTGCATTGGGTGGCTCTATTTTTGTTAATTATTTATGTACAAATGTTAAGAAATCAATCTGAGCGCAAATTTAGAATGTTTTAATATGAAATGTAAGCAAAATGCTTAGAAAAGTGTCGAAGGCTACACGTATTCGAACCGCATGAATATCAACACAAATAAGAGCAAGTGACGTTTTTGTGTTCGATTAGACACACGAAATCTGAAATCTGAGAGCGAATCTGAAGAAGCCCAATCGAAAACCACATTAGTGATCTTTAGCACTGTGGGTGTCCTGTTACAAGTCGTTCAACAGAAAACAGCGATCGCGAGAGTATTGCTGACAGTCCAGAAACATCAATTCGGCACCGTTGTCAAGAATTGGGCATTTCGAGAAGCTCTTTACAGCGAATTCTCACGAAAGGCTTGAAACTTCGTGTTTACAAAGTTCAGTTGATTCAAGAATTGAAGACTACCTACTGATAATGCAGCGCGAAGAGAGTTTGTTGAATTCAATTACTGCATGAGTCATCGTGTGAATAAAATCTGTATTTTCTATCAAAATTACATTTAGCACCCTTTAATGCTTGACTTATTTTTGTTTCATTTAAGGTTTGATTTAGGCAAAAAAATTACACTACTTGGGGTGTAATTGATTACTTACTTTAATAACTCTGTCTGAAGACATATGTCTTCTGTAAAGCACGCTGCTTTCAGCTGCCCAGACCAAGTGCTCTGACATCCGCAAATAGCTTGCTTGAAAATAGTCAGGCACCACTCTTATACTTGTCAATGAATGGCTTCTATTTTTGACAATGTATTTTCTGAAATAAAGGCTGCATAGATCATAATCAAAGTCACCTTAATGTTGGACAAAGGCGCCCTTTATATATGTGTATAGACAGATAGTGAAGTTTTTGGGTAGATAGTGAGGACAGAAACATGTATATAAAAGTGGAGGCGACGTGATTTTGAAGTTGCCTAAGTGATGATGAATGAACAAGTTATAGGTAAAAAGATATTTCTAGTTTCGGCATCTCTACCGAGCTTGTTATTAGTTAAGTACTGTAAACTTCGAAGTAATATTAAATGCCGGGCTCCGATTTAACCTCACCAAGAAATTACATAGACTCAGAAATCAAGGGAAGAATCGGTCTTGCCAATCGAGGATTCTTAGGGTTCAGAAGGTATCCAAATAAAGTTAAGCATGACCGAATAATATATAAATAAAATAATATTTTTGGTGCGTAACTGAAGGTAACTCGATATGAATCTAACTGGCTGGACGTGCTTGTTAGTTGGTTTTCGATCCACTATCCTTCGAAACTAGATATACGAGTAACTAATAGCTCAAAATCACCTGTGTTGATATTAGCCAGTCGATTACAAAAGAAAAACTTAAACGGAGATGTAGAATCACATTTCACTGTTATAAGTTGATTTAGACAGCAGTGTGACACTTTTCTTACAGTATACGATATTAAAATGACACCTGAAAAACCTTGAGTTCAAAACTAAAAGAAAACCTATTTGTTGCAAGTTTTAAGCTCTATAAGCACTCGTGGCTCTAGGTCGACATC
Source organism: Cheilosia vulpina (assembly GCA_916610125.1). Lineage (NCBI taxonomy): Eukaryota > Metazoa > Arthropoda > Insecta > Diptera > Syrphidae > Cheilosia > Cheilosia vulpina. The sequence goes on along the minus strand of OU744277.1, from coordinate 70,346,314 downwards.
TCCGACGCGATTTTATGAGTTGCATCTGGTATTTTATTTGAGTATCAACATTATACACAATCACGATCTTGCTATAATATTTTATGGCCTCTTAAATGTTTTTGTATTGCATTGCGGATGCATGATTTGAACGCGTCTCCAAATCGCCAAAATAACACTAGCTCTATAAGTACAAATCGTATTTAATTCACACGGCTATTAATACGTCGCGGCAGTTCTCTTATTTATTAATTATATTATATTCATTTTCATATACACGTTCTCGATATCACCAGAATGAATGGGTTACATTGTCACAATTATCGAAAATATTTTTTGGTCGCCATAAAGATAGCCAAGAATTAATAAATGACTCAATTCGAAATCAAATAATACGTGTACCTTCACTATTCGGAATTCGGAATTTATTCCACATTTAGCCATTGAGTTATGATTTCCTCGCCGATCATACATATTTGCAAAATCCTTCCATCTCCAAAATAAATTTCGCACTTGTCATAATAATATACTAACAGAAGGTGCACTGCTCTACTTTAAATGATCGTGCGATCCGCCTTTCCTTAAGCCTACCACTCAAATTAGTTTGACATAAATACTTCCCTCATAAACACGCAGGAAATTAACTCATTCTTTCGAATCGTTTTTCGACACCTTCCTTGTGTTGATGAACACACAACCAAAAATTAATGAAACGATCGCCTCTAAAACGCGGACGACATTGATCATCACAATAGAATAGCACCTGAGCAACGTTCCATATGCATACTTCTTGTAGATACCTAGTGTGGGTGTGAAACAAGCACTAATACCAGTGTAAATATCACCAATCCAGCGATAAAACCTATAAGCCAATCGCAATATTGCCATGATAGTAGATGTTCGGTTGACTTCAAACACACTCAGGTTGGTTAAGTACTTCGCATGCCGGGCTTAGTTTGAAAGAAGGTTTAGTAGAGTGCGGTTCGGCGCATCATCACGATGTGCATCTTCTTCACCAAAGTGATATAAAAATAGACAGCAATCTTTTAAATAAATAAATGAAAATGCTTGTGAGGTGTGAAATAAGATAGATTATATCGTAGTTATATTCGTTTATTACAGAAGAGAGATAAATGATCCAGAGAGCACAGCAAAAAAAATCAAACAAACATAAAAACCAGTGATGTTAATTACCCAAGAAAATATTAACAGATACACCTAAACGAAACATCTTCTTCTTTTTTTTTTAAATCAATTATCATGTAAGTATAGAAAATGCAATATATCTCTGTTTCGTCGAGGGGCATGAGTGAAAAATTTATTTGTCGATAAATGTTCCATTGAGAAATTATCGATCGTTTAAGTGAATGTGGGATCATTAAATCCTAGAAAACCTGGCCAATACGAACGACTTGCTGTTGCGCATTAGTTTTCGAACATACCCTTGGTTGTGAAGCATAAAATTTCGAATAGATCCAAAATACATGATTTATTTTATTACTCATTCGAGTATACGCATTGCGAATGAAATAAAAAAAAAGATAAATCTGGTATATGCTGGTTTTTATCTGACTGACATTTCTGGTTCATTTTACTTAATGAACATGTCCCCGTAAAGATATCGTTGATATTCTAGTTATATTTTAACTTGTTTTGGGCCAGCGATAGTGTAGAGCCTAGCAATCTAGTATGTGTCTCTTATGATGTAGATAGAAATTTAATCAGACTTGCAATTTTTAACTTGCACAATAATATCAATTCGAAAAAGTACTTTGACACTGCCCCATTTGTCGCAAAGGACTGACAATTATAAGAGTATACATAACAACTCTAAAAAAAAGTGCCATAATTCGTAAAAGAACTGTCGGATTTTATATGAAGAATAGTTTACGAAGACCTCAAAACTTTTCGCGATGCTTTATGCTCGCAAACCTACTTCGGAAAGTTGCGCAAACTCACAAATGTCAAATATTTGGGAAATTTGTTTGATATTGAAACGATATCAAGAAAAATCAAGCAGCATGTAACATTATCTTTTGTTACAATATAACTAACTCATTAACTGCTCATTCGTTGAGAATTTACCAAGTACAAGTCGTGTTGAAATGACTGGACACAGAAGGAGGGTAATGTGTTTCGCGCGTATGCCTATGTAAGTCTGTTCCGACGTGACCTCCATTAGCCTAAACGGCTTGACCCATTTTGAAGAGTGAGGTTTCGTTAGATTTGTATTCTTCCCCGGCTAAAAAGATTAAAATAAAAAAGTTAATTTAAAAAAAAGTAGGCTGTGTAGGTGACTTGAGTTATACTTAAATGTGTCTCGTTCACATCTTTTTAGTTCTTTTTTAGTCAGTCGGTTTTTTTTTTTTTAATTAACTATTTTTTTAAAAATTGAGTTTGATAAAAGACATTCGATTATATAGTCGTTTTATGCAGTTTGTCACAAGGCTGTCAAATCGCACATTGCGCGGTACTAATAGCCATTTTCTAGTGTATACAGTTAACATTTTACGACGGAATAACAGCAACATGTTTCATGCATAATTATCAATTGGAACCTGCAATTAAAGGGTTAAAATATATTGTAAGTCGTTAAGTTTCAATTAATATGTGCCAATTTGCTAGACACTGGCCCTGTGTCTATAAAAATATATACTGTAGGTAGATAAGATATACACCAGCAATCCTGATTTTATCTTATGAATGAGGTTACAATTTTCAATTTCTGAAACTAAGCAGTGATTGTTGGCCATATATATTCCGTTTGTTTATCTAGGTATGTGCTTTAAAAACGTTATAAGTATGCGTATGATAAAAATTCCTCCCATATACCCACATACATTGGAAGATAAAATTGACCGCGTTCTATTCGAAAAATCGAACGAAATTAGCCGATCAATCACACCACTATCTTTATATTTTTTTTAGCATACAAACAAACAGCTACATAGATAAGATTACATATTTTTTATTGTATATTGTTTTATATCATTTTGGATATTGTCATTCAAACAAAATAGAGACTGTTCATGTAATATTATATTTTATCTGTCATTGTTCTCTATGTTGAAGGAACTTATTGTAGCCGTTGCTCATGAAATGATTCATTTTTATGAGCAATGGCCGCAATAAGTTTTGCTATAGACAATTTTTGTAATCTAATCAGCGGCAACGCAACCGAATGTCAACGTGAAACGCGCCTCAAAATATCTTTATTACACTCGCTAGATATAAGGGGGACGACAATGACAACGACAGTTGGCGTAGTTAAAATATGTACCTGTTCAATGTTGAATAAAGACGCACATTCATCATTGTGATTTATTGGTAAGGTTTAAGTAGCCATTTACTCTAGATAAAGTGAGGATATTAGTATTAATTAAAAAATGAGCTGGATACTATTAAATGCAAACAGAAACAAGTCGTATATAAATTGTGATAAACCACAATATTACATGCACAGAAATTGACAGTGATAATTTTTTTTTGCCCGCATTGTTGTTAATGTCCATTTTTTGTAACCGTATTATTTAATTTTATGAACGCTTAGATAGATTATCAATGTTAATGAAAAGGGTTTAATAACTTTAACAGATTGTATAATAACCTATATGTATTGCAATTAATTTGAAGGTATTTGGGCTTTGGCTCTTGTAGGGCGTTGCTTTTTTCCAAATTATATCCTTCTGATCAATGTTATAAGTCACATTGTTTATGGAATTCGTTGTTTGGGATAAGACACATCTGTGTTCAAAAGAGACAAAAGCTTTACACTACATATTGGCCGCATTCAAGAATCTAGTTATCTTAATCTGAACGCAAAAACTAGATTGGTCGCGAACGTCAATTTTCCTACTTCAGCCACATACGCGAACTGTCAACTTAGTACTCAGTCAAGAATTTCTTGACTAGATTCGTCGGCTACCCCTCCATAAACGTCAACTGAAACAGCTGCCCATATGTCCGATTTCCCCTAATCAAAACCGAGATACATCTAGTCAGAGAGCTGTCAGACTTACCAAACTAGATACTTGAACATCCGCATTCTATTTCGTATCCCTTTATTTTTACGAACCTCCTGTCTGTCAACAATTGAGTCACGTGAGTATTGCCAGCGTTAAAATAAAGCTTGCATTTTTCTGCGCATTTCATAGGAACAACTAATTGGGCGAGTGGTGAAGTTTTATGTGGCAGCATTTGGACCCACCGAATGTGTTCACATCACGCATCATTGACTAAACATTTACAATCGAAGAGAATATGTAGTTACAATTATTTTCAAAAAGTTTTCATTTTAAAGCACGCACAAGTGTTAACCGAAAGTTTCCTCCTCAAATGCGCCAACTCTTACTACAAACTCAAATCTGTAGGCCGCACAACTTTAACAAAAAGATGTCCATGAGTTCTATTATTTATCTGAACAATATTCTTCCCCATAGTGTGAGCAAAAGCGTAACGAAAGTCCCGCCGTAGTTCCATTCTTTTCCGTATTGAATACTTGGCGTTTGATTATGCGCTCTTTTGCCGTTTTCGGGTAGATAGAAAATCCCCTCTTCCCCCTAAACGTACATCGTCGAAAAATGTCCGTACAATAACCTGCGCTCATACAGACAAAAAAATAAAGTCATTGTATTTTAATTAGCTTTCTTATCAGTAAAATTAAACAAACCATTTGGTTGAACATACCTACGAACAAAAAACACCTATCCACACACCCGCCCGCATAATGAGGTAAATAACAAAAGTTTTGAATCGTTCTTCGTGTGTTTAACAAAATATAGAATAAATACGTACGCCTATAGAGTATGTAAGCAAATTCAGCAAAAGTTCAACTCGTAGGTACTGTAGGTTTTCTGAGCTCGTAAAATATACCAACCCATAAACTTTGTGCGCCACCACAATGCATTGTATTACTTTTTCGCCATTTTCTCGGCAATTTGTCGATAACAATAAAAACGGAGAAAACCTGCATATATGTTAACAAAAAAAAAAAAAAAACGATTAAATGCAGTGTCATGAACGCGACGTCGCGCGAGCCTTAAGTCTTGTGACAGAGTCTCTCGAAACAATGGAAAATGTCATTTGCTGAAATTAACTGCGCGAGCGAGCCTTGTCGCAGTGATAAAATGAAAAAAATAGCAGTACCACACTTGTAGATAGATATAAACATTTTAATGAGCAAATTCATCGGTAAAGTGCTGGTGGGGACACAAACCGCCTATATCTACAGTTGGAGTTTCAAAAAAAATGCCATTACCTAAAACATTATGAAAAAAATACTTGACACTTGTGTTTGATTAAGAATTCAAATTATTTCGTTTTATTGGCGGTGTCAAACAGTCAGTGTTCTACATTGTTGACTGTGTACAGTGGTACAGATGTTTTGGGTTACTGCTATGTATATGTACCTTTAAAACAAGCACTGAACTGAACATTGCTGGTTATAAGGCTTAGCTACATATTTAAACAATTTTATGGAAAGTTTACCCAAAAAATATTTTGTATCTATTATTTACTATCTTTTCATGAGCTGGTACAGTTAATGGGTTTTGTTCGATTCAATTCATGTGCTGCCAACAAAATTACATAAATGTGAGCATTATTTTAAGTGGAAGATATATGAGAAATGCTAAATATTCAAAAAGGTGCCGGATATCGATAAGAGAAAACTTGAAAATTTCCAAATTCAAGCGCCCGTTATTGCCGCTTTTAACTTAAATTATAAGCTTCCATTAGGAGTGTTAGGATTTAATTTTAAATAAACTTAAATTAGTTTTTGCTTAATTTTAAAGCTTAAACAATTCAGTTTGGCAGGCACAAAAAATCATTAAAATGTAAATGACGGTTTTTGTTGATGTGTTTATGGGTCTAGATTAATCGCTTAAACGGTTTTTTTCAGTTGACGTATTGTAGGAAAAAAATCTAGCGGAAGACGATGAGACTTCTCAATGTAACCAACATGAACTCCGCATTAAACGCATTGTTGGTCACAATAGCCAATTTTGGTTGTGAGTTCATACAAGTGCTTATTTAATTGTAATTTGTAAAATACCTACACGCAATTTCGGCAATGGTAACGCAACGACATTGGCATAAAGAAGCTTGAATGTCACCAAATTGTTTCTCGGTTTAAAAATGGAACGAATCCATAGTAAAATGGTTTTCTTTCATAATATACCCAAAGCGTGTTGCAGTTGTTTTTTTTTTTGTTGTCAACTTTTTAACCAACTTTTGTCAAACGTTGCATGCAAATTATCGGGCTAAGTTGGCCTTTAAGTATTGTTTCACTTTGGAGTTGTTCTAATGTTATCTGTGTCGCCTAGTTTCGTTTATCTTCGTCATACACCATTGTGCAGAATAATGTTCCATACATCAAAAAGTGTGTGTACCTATGTTGCCCATTAATGGGTTGTCCTGCATTGGAAAACTGCCGGTTCGTGTCTAAGCGTAAATATGGCCAACAGCAAACAACCTGCGACTCATTACGCGACATTAAAAGCAGGTCAGCGCGTTTTAAGATAATAACACACAAAACCGGGAGCCCCGGCAACAATGGCCATGTGATTTTTATGATTTTTAAGCGCGCAACATTTTGTTTCATAAAATTGTTTTCAATTGTTTTCCTTTGCGTTGTCACTGTGTGTAAGTTATTCTAGTGCGCGCATGGCATACATCATTCACATCACTGTGCAGTGCACAGATCGAGCGCAATTATTTCTTAATTATTAAATAATGTACGTTTACGTTTCAACCCATGGTTAGATCGGTGGGTGATGTTTCATGCCTCACTGGGATTTCCGCCCAACATGGTTGACGTTGTCGCTACCTGATGCGGGAACGAGGTGAGCCAACGAGCGAGAGAGAGAGAATTATTGCGGTCAGTGGTTAAATACAACTGTCATGATAATGGCAGGGAATTTCATTTGAATTGTTAGTGTTCCAATGAAGTTTTGGTGCAATTTTGTTTGGCGCGGGTTCTCTTACATTTAAAAGCTTTTTGAATTACAACACAGCGCTAGTGTTTCTTATTTTTGTAAGACTTCCAAAAGCTCCCCAAAGCTACTTACTCACGGCTCGACTTTTTTCTTGTTCCCTTTTCAGGCCGTCCTTAAGAATGTCTCCCTCGAGGAAAGCTGGTGCTGGGCGGACAATGCGGCTACCAACTCATCAGAAAGCGACAACGAAAAGCGCCCACCGCAAGCTGGAAGGCTCAAGAGGCTTCAGAAAGAGAATAAAGCTCTGAATGAGAAAATACTAAAGCTCGAACAGGAGAACAATCAATTGAATGCAAGCCTCGAAGAGCTTGACAATGAGCATCAATTGGCCATTCAGAATGTTTTAGAACTTAAAACGGAGCTGCAGCAAAAATATATAGCTGTTAGTAAAGATTACGAAGCGCTGAAGCAAGAGCATGCGACCAAGGTTATAAACACTGAAAAGGAGATCGAAACTTTGCGTAAAAAATTCGACAATCTTCAAGTTTCCTACACAAAAAACGTTGAAGAGAATGTTCAGCTTAAAAGTAAAGTAGAAAGCCTAAACACAGAGGTTGACGGTAAACTAAACGATCATCAAGAGCTTCAAGATCTGCTCAGCAAGAGAGACAAAGATATAACGGAACTAGTGGAGAAAATTAACAATAACACCGAAATCGAAAACGAACAGAAACTCCTTCTCCAGGTGAGGATCGATGAACTGACGAAAGAGCTGGAGAACCTACGAGATAGTCAAGTAAATCAAACGCCTGAGAAAAAGCTCAGCGAAAGCTCATCGGGCAAGCAGAGTGTTGACGACGATTTTATTGTAGTCCCAGTGTTGGACAGCGATCCCCAATTAGCCGAGGTTGCCACTACGAATAAGGAGGAGCTAGAGGAAACGGTTGGTCTGTTGGAAAACCGGGTAGCCGAGTTGGTTTTAGAGAATGGCACTTATCAGTCGAAAATTCAAGACCTGGAAATGGAAAAGTCACTGTCCGTTTCGCAACTGGAAATGTCTATCGAGGAGTTGAAGGTGAAAGTTGGACGCAGCGAAAGGGAGGTGAGTGGGCTACAAGAAAGAATAACTGTACTTGATTCGGAGAAGCACAATGTTGAGGTAAACCTAGTCGACCAAAAGGCACTTGCGCAACGACTCAAAGATGAAAATCACTGCATGAGGTTAGAAATGGAAACAATCAACGACAACATGACCAAGTGTGAGGCAAATGCTTCCGACGTCGAATCGAAGCTAATGATGGAGAATGTTGATCTACAGAAGAAGCTTATTGATCTGGAGTCAAGTCTTAATCAAAACTCAACAAGCTGTGGAAGCTCTATGGATCTGAACCATGTGAAAAGCTTACTGTCTACCTATACCAAGATAGAGCTACCCGAAGCAAACAAGGACAACATTGAGTCGGCCTTCAAACAAATTCGAGATAAAATTTGGCAAATTGAAGTTCTAGAAAAGAATCTGACACAAATGTCTGAAGAAATTCTCGATCTGCAAGACAACAAATTGTCGTGGGATCACGAAAAGAAAACCCTGGAGGCTGACATAGGTCAATATATTATTCAATGCGATGAACTTATGAAGAACAATGAGATCTTGCTAAACGAGCTGGAGAACTACAAGCGAAATAAGCTCGAGACGATATCTGAGAATAACGAGGAAAATCTCTTGATGCTTGAAAACCAACTAGATGAATGTCGCAGCTTGAATACGACCCTGGAGGAGGAATACCGAGAGCTAAACGATAAGATTTCCGACCTAGAGAACGAAAAGCTGGAACTTGCCAATCAGTTGAAATCCATTCAAGACATCAATGCGAACATGGCCGATGCCGAGAAAAACCTTCAGCAGCAACTCGATGCCCTAGACCTGGAGAAATCAAATCTTTTGTTTGAAATCAACGAAATAAAGTCAGGCGACCGAGAAAATGAGGTTCATTTGCAGGTAACTCAGTACAAGGAGCAGTGCGTGAATCTGGAAAAACAGATTGAGCGACTAAACGCCGATCTTTCCGACGCCGTTCAGGCTCTGCAGACGCAGAAACAGAGTCTCTTGGACACAACGAAGGAAAAGGAACAGTTGGAGCAGGCACATCGCCTGAAAGACATATCCCTATCGAAAATGGATGCACAAATTCAAGAGCTAATCCGAAATCAAAATGACTCATCAGCTATGGAATCCTTAAAAATCGACAATGAGCATCTTCAAAAGAAGATCGATCTGCTTAGCGGGGAAAAAGAGTCTTACTTAGAGAAGCTTGCCAAACTCGAGAGCGATTTACTAGCAACTGCCGAGTTTGAGAAAACCATTGAATCTCTGAATTTTGAAAAGAATGAGATTATCAAAACACTGCAGGCGAAACACTCTGAAAATATGCAATATTATATGGAGATTCAGCGTTTGAGCCAACTCCTCCAAGCCGCCGAGCAGGAAAAGACACAACTCTCTGATAAGACGTGTGAGCAGTGTGAAAAACTTTCCGCGAAAATTGTTGCCGACGCTACGGAAACAGAGAAACTTCAAGATCAAATCACATTCCTCAAGGAAAAATCCGATATTTTGACAAATAACCTTATAACAGAGCAAGCCAATCAAAAACTTCTTCAGCAGGACAAGGCTGAGCTAGCTGAACTAAATGGAAGCCTTCACAAAGATCTGGAGCGGCTACGACAGCATTTAGTTGAATTGGAAGAGTCACATACGCAAGAGACGATCGAAATGCAAAGTGCGATTGAGGAAACCAAAGCCAGGATGAACACACTACAGGATGAGGTATCTAAGTCGAGCAACGCCTACACTTCAGCGAGGTAAGGGAGAACATTATTTAAAGTGTTTGGTTGGGGAAAACCTCGGGTGAGCATGCCTGCAAAAAATGCATATCATTGTTTCCCTTTTTGACAACGCATACCATTTTTCGTAAACAATATGAACGTCATTTCCTTGCAAAAATAATTAGGTATGAGAACAAATTCGCCACGCACGTTAACATCCATATAATGGAACACCTCGAACTTTTATCACTTTGCCCAGCTAATTACCGCGACAGTAACACCCACCAACAATATCGACAAACTCTTATCTATTCAGAGCATTTGTCACGAGCGACTGAACTTAATATGTACCTTCGTCAACCTGTTACCTTTACCTCCACTGCAAACAAAAGCATTTTAAATTTGTCATCTTGTCTTGTCTTGTCTCTTGGTTACTAAGTATATGAAATTTTATGGCTAACAAATTTTTTTCCTCCTTCTCCTATTAGTATTCGTGCCAATCAGCATGCTGAAACGTTGCAAGCACAGTATGCGCTAGTGACCCAGCAACGTGATGAGTTAGTTGCCAAGCTGAGCTTAGCCGAAGACCGTGAGTCAAAGAATCAAGCAGCGCTTGTGAATCTCCAGTGTGCATTGGAACAATTCCAAAATGGTGAGTATAGCCCGCAACAATATTTGAAATTCTTCGGATACTCACACACAAACTCAATCATCTTCTAGATAAGGAAAATGAAATCAAATTGGCCACGCAGAAGATTCGTCGTGAATTGCAGTTGGAACAAGAGAAACAATCAAAATTGGAAGCTGATATTGCAGCTTTGAATCAACAACTAGCCGATGCCAATCAGGGCTTACGGGCTGCTTCGCGACTGTCCGATCAACTGGAAAGTTCACAAATGGCTATTGCCAACCTAAACGAAGAAGGTGAGTATTTCAAATAAGCCGCAGTAAGTCTACGTTACTAACAAAATATTGTCATGGTGCCATATTCAACTCAAAAGTATCTAACAAACAATTTAGAATCAAGAAAATACTCTTGCATACGTGTGCGCATTTGTGGGACATCATATATATATTGCTAGTTTGAATCTAAAAAAAAATCTAACAAATTGCATGGCTCATATGGTTCTTAGAGGTAAATATCAGCTGGTAATTCTGGGATTTTAAAAATTGCAATCACTCGGAATTTCAGTTGGTATACACTTTTTGGAATCCAAAATTTACACACATATACCTACCACCCACCACCACACATCCGAAAAGTACAAAATCGTGCACGATAAGTCCATTACGTAATAAAATGTAACCGATCCACTTGCGAAATAAGAAAATAAATATTTTTTTAACTTTTTGCAAATATTTTTATGTTTTTTTTTTTTTTATATTTTTTGTTATTTTTCTATTTCTCCTTTAACTGGGGGATTTTGTTTCTATTTTACCTGGTTGCTTTGTGTGTGATTTGCAAACTAAGGCGAGGGTTCCATTTTGGTCTTTAAAATAGTTTGGTGTTTGAATTATCAATTAAGAAGAATATACGGCCTGTATATATATATATCATCCTGCCCTTAGTTTAACTTAGGATGTCTCTCTCTCTCTCAAAATGGCTGTCCTCTGTAGTCTACATTGTTAACTTCTTAAAGTTATTAAGTACATTTCAAATTTTGGAAACTAGCTCTAAGTCTGAGCTATCTGGGAACAATTTTGAATGCAGCTTCCATAAATACACTTCTTCTTGCCGTCAATGGATGGATCTATTATTTCGTTTAGTGCGTGTGTTTCGCTAAAAGTAATTGCGTTGTTGTTTTATGAAATGCACTTAGATGATTTCAATAACAGTCACAGCTCATTACCACCCTAACACCACTTGCATTCCCTCACCTTTGTTTTGCAATCGTATGTAATTCTTATTTCACAAAACTACACTATAACTTTTGTTGCACACCTTGGAAATTATTATTTAATTCTGTTTTAATGTTTGCTAAGTAATTTTCTATTTAATTTCGAATTTATTTTATATTTTATTATATTTTTGTTTCGTCGCTGGTTGTCGTTGTTTTTTTTTTTCGACTTTCAAACGACGAGTAACAGGGTAATCTCAATTTGTAACTGTGAGCAAAATTTGAATACCTACTCACGTTACTAAATGAGATTACCTCATTCTCGTCGCCCTCCTCAATTTTAATTTTGTTAAAAGAATGTTTTTCATATACTTACCTATATTTGTTCTATATTTTCTTATGATTTTAGTTCCTATATTCTATTTTATATTATATTAGTTTAATATATTTTTCTATAACTGCCTGTGTTGTGTTTTTTATTAGGGTCAATTTTTCGCTCGAATTTGTTACGTTTGTCGGCTGGGTGAAAAATCGGCCCCTTAAATGATAATTTCGCTCTTGATCGCATGAATAACATTCAATAACAAAAAGAAGAAGAACCGTGCATCGAACTAACTACAAAGATGGGAGTGTGAAATTATTCGATCGCCGAGGTGAGTATTACATCAGGTACTGGTGTGAATTGTTATATACTTGACCAGTACTTATGTCATACCCATCCTAGGCGATGCGAGAATGCTGCATGAACTACAAAATAATAATAATAATAACAAAACAAACCAAAATTGACAAAACGGAATGAACTAGTGCATTTTTACAGCTAACATTTATTTTAATAATAATTGTTTTTGTTGATCGTATTCTAATTTTGTAACTAATTTTGTTTGTTTTTTTTATGGTTTGGAACAGTCCGAAAATTGATGGACAAGAACACATCACTTAGTGAAGAGCTGAGCAAAAGTGAATCTAGTCAAACGGATAAGATTGAGAAGAATCTAATCAAGAGTCTCGTGATTGGATATGTGGTTAGTGGCAATGCAAATGATAAGAACCAAGTGTTGCGCATGATAACCTCCGTGTTGGAATTTACACAAGCGGAGACAGATAAAGTTGGTATAAATAAACAGCAGTCAAAGTGGTTTGGGTCGATAATACCACCGATTCCAGGTAAGACAAATATCTCGTATAAGTTTATAAGTCTATTCATCCCTTGTAAATAAAATCGATCGCATTGTCATCGAACAACCATAAGGACAGTATATCTGAGGTCGAGTTAAAATCAAAATAATTTTTAATTGAATTCAAATGGAGATGCTGTGTGGTATCTGTTAACAAACCTTTTCAACTTCTGCAGCAGGTACTGCACTTATGCATTTGTTTAAAGCACGTGACGAATTCAATATTGCTTTCCTTATTTAACTGACAATATTGGTCGAGACAATAATCTCAAGATATTGGAAGCTCTCTCTTTCGCTTGGACAGCAATGCATTTTCGCGATGTTGAGTCATTTAACTTTAAGTGGAGTTTCATAATTATACGTGAGAGAAATCAGAGACCATCATATTCCCTCGGTTCTCAGTGATAAAGGACCGGGAAGATCTATTAAAAAATTATGCAGCATTTTCCGAACCCACATTGGTTTAAAATTGTTTCAAAAAGCACTGGGCAGATACATTCTCCCAGATTAATGCTAGGCCGGCTTTCCACTTTTGTTTTTCGAAATGAGTCGCTCACATTCGTTTTTAACAAACATCTGCATCTTTTACCAATTGTAGCTCAATTATTTTTTGATTGAACTATCCCGGTTTTTGCCGTTTTGCTAATTTCTCATCCGAAATGTCGTCTAAAATTTGTCATCTCAAAACACATATTATATCTTTACTTAGGCTCTCAAACAAAAGACAACCTTGTACAAGCCTTTGTACATTTTCTCGAGCAAGAATCACAGCCTCGAAGTAAAACGGATAACATGCCCAATCTTCTAAATATCAATCCACAAAGTACAACTAGTTCAAGTGGAGCGGCGTCCTCGACGAGTGCAAGTAGAAAATCATCCAACTGTGATTCTATGGTAAGGCCAAATACACCAGGGACCGTGCAACCAATCCTACTCAACACAACAGTCCTAGACGACTTTGCACCATCAAGAAATTCCAGTTCAATACTTAAGGACATCCTGAGTGACTCCTGATATAATACTTAATTCCGAAGTAACGTACACATAAATTTGTAAAAAACAACAAAACAAAAAACTATTTAAGCACTGTGAATGTGAGAGCGTAAGTTCCACATGTTTTTATAATTGATTATGAAATAAATACATAATATATACATATATGTCAAATAACTGTAATAAAAGTCTAAAAAAAAATCACAAATTAATTTTTTTTATTAAAATACGAATATAACTTTCATAGATATGAACAAAACAACATATTGCATTTTTCTACTAAAACGAACAATGTACATGGATAATCTTTAAACTTAACTAAATATAAAATACAGAATGCAGAGTTTAGCATTTGCACAACGAAACTCATTGGAAGTACTCTTATCGTGATTGTTTTGTGTCATGCACCCTCATAATGATCTACAAAATTGACCGCTCTCCATTGTTCGATAGACATCTGCACATCGATCGAAGGAACGTCACGCCATAGTTCAGGCGTCAAAAATATGACATCTGGTTCTTTTTACTTAATAGACTTAGTACTGATTCCAGTTAATTTAAATGTTATCGCTAAACTCCAGGTCCACTTACATTTGTTTTCTAGAATCGCATTGACAGCGGCTATTTAAATCATTTTCCATTTTATGGGAATTCGCTGGAGCCCTTTAAATGCTGAATATAGTTTTTTTTATAGTTCGTCATGGCAGTATATCAATATGCTAACATGTCCGTTATAAAGTGATGAAATCAGCTCAAGTGGTTATTTAAGCAACGATGAGTGGTTCACCAGTTTGCCCGATACAAACAATGGTTTTCCTCGTGAAATAGTTATTTTGCATTTGGACTAAAAGTCTGCACTGAAATGTTCCCAGGTTTTTATTTCTTCGAAAAGCTTTCGACCAGGACTTTCTGTAGGACTGCACTGACAGTGGCCAACCAATTTATAATTCGGTGCAATATAACCACTGTCAACGCCTCTGAAATAGGACGACACATTTTGAAAACGGTTTGTCGGGGTAAAACTAAAACATCCACAACTATATAAACTTACTTTTGAATAATCTTTTGACAGGCCTTTAGACTGACCGGTGGCGGTAATTCGCGCATAAAACAACCTATGAAGGAAATGCCAACAGAAAATGTATTGTAGCCTTTGGTGTGGGCTCCAACTACACCCCATCCTGCAAAATAAAAAATTAAAAAAATATTACATCAAAAATTTATACGGGATGAATTTAATTTGAGTGGAGCCGAACAGAGGCAGTTTTCTTATTCCATGGAATTTCCGAGTGAAATCAGGTGTCCAAAATATGTGTACCCCCTCTTAAATGGACTAAGAACTTTGCTTTCCATAGGAAACATGATATTATCGTTATTTAAACAAATCGTCTTCTCTCTCTTTCAAAATGTAATTTAAAATTATCGTCTAAAATAAATTACTACGATTAAAATGCAATCGCACAATGGTCAGGCAATACAACATCGATTACACTTTCTATAATGGCGGACTGCTCTCCAGTATCTGTTGATCTTACATTTTCATTCCTATTATTACTAATCAGCGACAGATCTTTTTTAGTTGGACAATGGAATGTTGCTAGTGCTAACCATTGCAAACGGAATCTTAATCGCCCTGCAAAATGCTCCTACGTTCAACACCAAAGCCAAAGTGGTAATCCCGCTCGTCTTGCTTATGCACAAATAACTTAATTGTTATTTAGAGGGGGTTCTCCGATATGAATGCCTCCTTGAGCTCTAGTGCAATATTGTAGGTTCCAAGTTATTTTAATGTAAGGATTACAATTTGCTGAATACTAAGCTTGAGCTTGCCTTGTCGCGATGCAATGCACTATCATGGGTGTTAGTTGTTCCCAGTACATAAATCTGAGCTTATGCGCGGCAGGGTAGAAACAAAACTCGTAGTACAGCATTCCGTTGTTGACACAGAGTAACGTTAGAAAGCGAGAGTTCGTTCGTGAAAACAAAATTTAAAATCTCAACGCGATAATACCAGCTTTATCACAAATGTTGGTGGTCCGTATGGTGGTATAATATATTATCTGTGTCTGGGTACATTTTTTTTCTGCGATGTTACTCATAATATTCTGGGGGCAATTCTTTTGTTTGCGCAAAATCCTTTGTAACATATAGTTTGACAGATAAGACTTGTATGTCTTTATTTTGTGTTACTTTTACAAGACCAAAAAACAAAAACAAATAAATCAAATGAAATTCCTTATTCAAAAAACTCATTATCAATTAATTAGAAACTGTATCACAAACACTATCTGAAGTTTACTTACCTCTCCCCTGGTAAACATTGCCATCGCTGCCAATCATAAAATTGTAGCTTATATCATTCCATCGACATGATTCCACGTGAAAGCACTATTTAAGGAGGTAAATGATAAGCGAAATACAAGAGACATACACCCGTTTTTGTTTTAGTTTTTACCTGGATATTTCTTATTAAATAAATATTATCAGCTTGTTTCGTTGCCGATTCCGTCGCTGAGTGGGCTGGAAAAGCAAATATAATAAAACAATAACACGATCAACCAATTACTTTCACATACATATGATAACTAATTCGACTGGTTTGTCGATGTATTCATATGGTTCCATAGGTTTTTGTGCCACCCATGTCCTTCGATCGATAATACGCAATACACCTTCTGCTATGCGACGATCTGCAAAATAAACAAATATGTTTACTCCAACAATCAGTGGACCTAAATGCACTAAAGCAATTATGTACATACTTATATTTCCCAAAAAGGCATCGTCCCTATTTGCTTCTTCTTTTTCGGACACTTGCTCTTCTTCTCTTTCAAGTGATACCTTTGATCTTAGCTTAGTCTTTGTGGAACGGTTATTATTTAGAATAATGTTCATGCAGCGTTCGTTGGGATTTACAATGTGTATGTGAGTTATGTTTCCAATATGAACATCGCTGGAGTTCTGTATACTAACATTGCCCACTGTTTGTACATTGCTGTCTTTGTTTAAGACATGCTGTAGGAGATCCACCCTATTGGACACGGTTGTCGCTGAGCTCATCTTTCGAGATGCTGTTCAAATATATTTAGAATATTTAAAAAATAAAAAATGAAATAACATAAAAACCTTACTTGCAGCATCATTAAGGCTCATCGAACTTAAATCGAAATCATGGTCTTCGCTATCTACCAGAGACGAAGAGATTGCTGTGCTATCGGAAAGGATTGATTCTGAATCATCATCAAAGTCAGATTCATTTATCCATTGAGCCACCAATTCAGTTTTATTTGCTCCCGTAATTCGTTTTGTGGAATCAGTTGTGCAGCTTGTTTTTGAAGTGTCCAAGTGTGCGCCACTTTCCTTCTCCATAATGTATGTAATTTATCCTTGAGTGTATCCCAAAGTATCACTATTTTAAAAATAGAAACGCAAAGGGGAACTTTTATTTTACCTAACGGAAAAGAAAAATAAAAAAATATTTTGGTCGCAAAATACAACTGACAGTACGGAGATAGATTTTGTGACAGTGACAGCTGACTGAGGTGCGTTTGCTGTTTGCATATATTTGATATTGGTATGTAATTCATTATTTGCATTTATGTGGTGGCGACTGAACTTACACCCTGCTTACATCAGATTTGTAACAATACACATTTCTAGGTACCTACCACTCCAGTTCCAAATCGAAAAATAGTTTTCCGGTAGCCCATTATCATAAAAAATACCTTTTTAACAATTTGTCCCACCAAACCTTGGTAAAAAAAAACTGGTTTCCTAACCGTGCATGGGAACAAATGGTTTTCAATTGGGACAAAAAAAAATCTTTTTTTTTGATTCGGATAACTTTTTGCAGATCTCGATATTTTTTTCAGATTTACACATACTGCCACAAATGCCAATATTCTTTGCACATATGTTTTACGTCATTTTAAGAAGTTTGTTTTTAAACAAAAATGCAAAGTTTCGTGAAAACAAAAATAAAGATATATACCTACATAAATAGCGTGGATATAATTTT
Source organism: Cheilosia vulpina (assembly GCA_916610125.1). NCBI lineage: Eukaryota > Metazoa > Arthropoda > Insecta > Diptera > Syrphidae > Cheilosia > Cheilosia vulpina. The sequence continues at coordinate 70,328,547 of OU744277.1, read as the reverse complement.
GGAGGAATTATTATCTTCATTGTCTTCCTCATCATCTGGAAATTTCGAATCACCGAAACTGCTCCATTTGTATTTACAACAGGGGAAACAGCTGATATTGCTGTAAAATAACGCACTAATCCATTTACAAGAGTAGATCAATTTCTTTGCATGTTCCATGAGCCGCGTCTGAGATCTGAAAAAAATATCTGGTGGTCCCAATGGAAAACGACATAAATATCTGTTGCTGATCTATACAAAATATCTCGATATAGGTGTTCAGGAAAACAGGCCTTATATAGAAGAGTAAGATCTTGGATCATAAAGATCCATCTAGCCAAAAGCTTTCAATTACCGACAGGTGTTTTTCCCTAATAAGATTCAACTGTTGAAAAAATAAAAAAAAAGCTCTTGGCCAGAGATGAATGAATAAAAGATATGGATATCTTTCGTACGTCTATCCCCACAAAACCCATTTGTTTACATTGTTGTTTTTGTAATTTCAACCCCCGTCTGTGAATACGTGTGAGCTACAAAAAAGCATGTTGCTAATGGCCGGCCAACATTCATTTTGCTTTTATAGGCATCGCGCTGTTCAATTGTTTTGTGTTTGGTGTTGAACTTTTTTAGTTTTTGTTAAGGCTTTGATTAAAATAAAAAAAATAGTGAAATACACATTTCGGAATAGCGAACTCTTGCATTAAAGTCCAATTCATGAACTCACATATACTTTAAAAGAAATGAGCATGGGTGCGTTAATTCATGAATTTTTTGGTTAATCAGCTTGTAGGCAGCCATATTTCCAATGGAAATATATATATCTCTGTATTCCATTATCTTTGCTCTTGGCATACCTACGCCACATCAATGAACGTTCTCAGCCCATGCATGCATTTCTTTGAACTGGCTGTCATTTTTTAATTTTGACATTCGGCGACACAGGTGACAGATCACTTCAACTAATTTTGAAGAAAAATGTGAAATAGTTTTTTTTCCTAACTTATCTTTTTTTTACAAGAAATTAAAGTTAAATCATACATAACAATGTCCGCTTTTAACTTACTAACGTGTTCAGCGAGTTGCTTAGCTCGAATTAGTCTAAGACAAACACATCGGACAATAACCGGTTGCCTTCCAACCGGCGTTTTAAGTTTGAACAGGAATTTCTCGTCGTCGGTACGGAGGCAACACTCTTTAACCTACCCAATAAATTGCGAATTGAGATTCCTCGCTGCGAACCCGTCAGTCTCTGTAAATGGGCTGACGCAATACTCGAGCAGTTACTTTAGCACAAATGTGCCCACTTCTTCCGAAAAAACTAAGGTCAACACAAAAAACCCGGAAACACCGGTTGTCGATGCTACCAATGTGGACGATCTGATATTCGGTGAAGCCTCCAAGCTAAGCCAATTTGCAAAGTTCAAGTTGATGTACAAGAAATACTGGTATGTCCTCATACCGGTGCATGTTGGTTCATCCATCGGCTGGGTAGTCGGCTTCTACTATCTTTCGAAGAGGTATTCTATTGAAGAATTCATTGGATGTATTGAATGATGTTACATATATGAATCTTTCTTTTAACTAGCGGTGTTGATATACCCGCCATGCTGCAATACCTTCACCTGAGTGAAACTATTATTGACAAGATCAAGCACTCTGACATGGGACATTACGCAATTGCATACCTTTGTTACAAGGTAGTAACACCAATTCGGTATGCCTTCAGTTTGGGTAAGCAATAATGATTGCCGGCCTATCAGCAGACTAAATGTTTTTATGTATAATTACAGGTTTAACGACACTTTCGATCAAACGCTTGGTGCTGGCGGGCTACATTAAGCCCATGCCTACGAAGAAAGAGTTCATACAGATGTACGAACAGAAAAAGGCAGATCGTGCGAAGCGCAAGGATGACGAGGCCGCCAAAAGTTCTTGAAGTTCATGCAGAAGTTTAATTTGTTTTAAATTGTTTTCTCTCTTGGTTATATATGATGCTTAAAGGTTACGGAATAATCGGTGTTTTTGATTGTTATTACAACGTTCAACCCTGCTAACAATTTGGGATCAAGCAGCCGCACACAAAATACACAACCTATAGGTAGGGGTTACGTGACTAACCTCAGAAATTTATAAAATAATTTTAAAAATATATAATCTTGTTCTTCACATTTGACGACCAACTGATATGTAGAGCAAGCTCAGGCTCATGCTAGCTCATGAATGTTTTCCTGATTAACTCTGAAGGAGAAACTGTGTGAAGATAATGATTCGGATATACTTTAGTTTTTGTTTCAAGAATGCCGACGTCGTTCTAAAATTACAATAAATTCCTTAGTGTCATGAACAGAAACAGAGTTGGTATCAGGAGTGTAAGGCGATTTATATAATTTGCAACCCTCTTTGACTTAGGGAAGAGAAAGTTAATTTTTCATAAAACGGATAACATCAGAAAATGCCATGAACCAAAAAAACAAAACCTTTGCCAGGCATTTAGTCATTTATTTTCAAAGGTCACACGTTCCTAAATCTAACAGTTGCAGTCCGCAGCCATAAAGAAAGCCTACGAGCCTTGAACCATCACTTTCCTGAATTAGATCTATCCCTTTCACATCCGCTACGCAAGAGAACACCTCCCAACTAGAAGTGAAGGCCTTCATGTCGACCCTTTTAACCATTTGATCCACACTGCTGGAATAAAAGTGCTCCATGCGAGGAGAAAATTTAACAGCTGTCACTTGTGCCGTATGTAGATAGTCCATGCGATTAAGCGCCATCACTTTAAAAGTGTCTGCACTTTGAAGCACTTTCGAATAAACCACTTGTTGATCATCACCTCCGGTTAACAGATGAAACTCGCTTTCATCCACAGTACGAATGTCAAAACTATTAACACCACTGTCGTGGTGGGCGACCTTGAATACAACGTCGGTCATATCGATTTTCCAAAAGCAGACAGCACCATCAGTCGCAACAGTCAGTAAATAAATTCCTGCTACACGAACATGTAAAATACATCTACCGTAAAATACTTCAGAAACCAGAATAAAGTCAGATTTGTTTTGCATAAGAAACTTTCGCACATATCCGTCAGAGCAGCCTGCAAACACTTCTAAGGCATCGTTGGCCAATTGTCGAATATCAATTGACATAACTCGGGTCTCAGGATCAAAGCGAATGTCTTGAGAAGGTTTCTCCTTTTGAATTGAATAGTCAATAAGCTCCGCAAACATTTGCGATTCTTCCCGAAATTCAGTCACACAGATCTGTGCTCGTCCGCCACAAGAAAATATAAGATAGTTTCCTGGGCTCGAACTCCACACACGTAGCCCGCGTATACTCGAGATGTGAGAGTAGATTTCATGGAGTTGTGTCAATGTTGTGGTGCTCGCATTATATTGGGAAATTTTCAAAAGATTATCATCTCCGCCCGTGACAAGGAAGAAGTTTTTTCCTCTGAAAGAACTTAGCACGTTACAGGGCTTCACGTGCCATTTGTTTCGAGTAACTTCGAGTTGCAGTGGCGATGTGTTGAAAACCGATTTACTATATAAAATGACCTGTTTGTTCTTAATGAAGACCATGGAGACTTGGTTCTGGCTCAACTGAAGGTTCAAGTCCCAGCAACGATGTCCTCCGCCACAGGATATTTGAAAATGAGTATCCACCTCACGTGACCACAGTAGAAAATGATTGTCATTAAAGCCGAAGAGAAGTTCATTGCTAGTCGCATGGCAAATAACTGTCTTCTCCACCCACGCAATGGGAATGACTTCTCGAGAAACGACGGAGAGCTGCTCCAGTTCCTTATCAAACTTAATGGTTCGAAGTGTGCCATCGTGACCACTTGACTTTAGGATGGAATAGCCGCCGACATCTTTAACTAAAGTGATTGTGGTGGCACCCAGATGACCATGAAGACGCTTGATAGTGCCACACGCCTTTGAGTAATTATTTTCCATAGACACGGAGTACAAAATTATACTACCCTGACGATTGCTGATGGCTATAAAACGAGTATTCACTTTGCAAGCTGCCGTTACCCATCGTTCCTTGCATTGCGGCAAGTCAATTGACACATAATCGTTAAAGTTGTGTGATTTAACGAACTTGCAGTTCCCCGAATCGTCTGAAACTATGAATTCGGTCAGCGATAGAAAAATTAAAGAGCGTATTACTCCCGGAAGCACAATTCCATGCTGAATTTTCTCCAGAAGCGACGAATTTTTATGAAATTTGTAGAGAGTTACGAGGTGATAGCCAGCCACCGCAATATATTCTTCATAAACCTGAAGCACTGTGCACTTGTTTGGAGCAAAACTGTCGACAGCAATCCACTCCCCATCCCTGCATCCCTTTCTTTGCATTAGGCGGTTCTTATTAGTAATACCAACCAAGTTCGTTTCATTTAAGAACTTGATCTTGGCAATGTATTCAGTGGAACCCAGCGACTCACTTGGGAGTACAAACCCGTCTGTCTTCTGCGGTTGAAAACATCCCTGTAAATTGTATTTCAACAGATTTCCACTAGACCCTGAGGTAAAAAGCGTTTTTGTGGGGCTATGATAGTCAAGATTCCAAATGGTTGCGCCAAACTGCTGGCGACGCTTGAACATCAATTCAGAGTTTCTGTTCCACACACAAACGTAAGAGTCTTCCCCGCCCGTTATTGCATATGGTTCCCCACCTAGAAGTCGTTATAATTAGCACAATTCCAAAACGAAAAAGTCCTTACCCACATTCGTGTACAATTTTTCCTTTAAAAACTCTAGCCACGTGGCTATATCCACTCTTTCGGGGTGTAAATGTAGATTGTCCAAAGTCAATATGCCGATCAGCACCTTCGACTGTGCAAATATCCCAAAAACGTATCGATCGATCGTCTGAGGTAGTCACCATCAGCTTGGATTTCATATCCAGATCAATTGAGAATATTACACCATTGTGGCTAGGGATTCTGTGCAGGAGCTTTGCTTTATCGGGGTTTTCAGGACTCCTTACCGACTGCTGCCAAATCAATACCTCTCCAAATGCATTTCCTAAAAATAGTACCTCTAGAAGCATTTTTTGTGTAAACTTAAACTTTTACCTCCGAGAATTAATGATTGTTCCCAAGTGAATCCATGCACATACGAACAGTACAACGTTGATTTGTCGGTACATGAAGATTTCTCTTGTATTTCACACAATTTAGTAGTTTCATCATATCCAAAGAGAAGCGCCACACTGTGAGCTGTGACCAGCAAAAAGCAACCGGGTTCTTTTAAAACCTTTGCACTACTGATCCAGTCTGAGAGGAAACCACGATAAAGAAGCTGGAAACTTTTCTACACGCAAGCATGTCGGTATTTTTAAGGGAAACAATGGGGTTTTGGGTACTTACCTCATTCTGCTCAAGCAGAACGAACTCCTGTTGGCCGTAAATTAGGAGTTTCTTAGATGATTCTTCATGTTCTATTCCATGAACTTTACCTTTCAATTTGCAGAGTACAGAAAAGCCACTATTGTTGGTAAACACACGGATTTCATTGCCGACACCTGTTTTTGTAGGAATTGGGAATATAACGAAAGACAGTTGCTCATTACGTAAGTTTACCTGCAATGAGTATGTGTTCATTTAAGACTTTTAATGCAATACTGTCGCTAATTGTAAGCATTTTAAATAAGAATTTGTTTTGCTATTCACCATAACCTCTAAAATGAATGGCTATGAAGTGTCACTCTCACTAGAGATAGGTAGGTATGGTTTGTTTGCGTTCAGGTAAACAGAAGACATTAATCGAAAAACAGCTGATCCAGGGGTTGTCTCATGCAAAGATTCAATTCGATACTATTCATTGGGTAGGTATTTCTCTTTAATAATATGAATAAAAACTTCCCAAATCACTTGAAATGAAATCTGTTTTATAAGAAATGTTACTGAACACATTTAAACAATCGAGATATCAGTATTTTGTGACTTTTAAGGTATTATTGAGGGTTGTCAAACTAAGGGTGTGAATCTGGTGACGAATTACCTCATTCGTGAGCGAGCAATACATCATAGAATTATGTGGATCTTATGTCGTTTTCGATTTGGCTTTTCAGATATTGATCTGATATTTCAGATTTCTGCTGCCAAATCGAACATAAAATCCGAATTTTATTGGTTCTTGTATATATTGAGTTGGCCGCAAAAAATATTTTTTTTCACTTACACTGGAAATCCATTTCAATTTAGTTTTACACATTTATAGTAACTCATTTCGAAATAATTTTTTATAAAATACCGTTTCCATACTCGGAAAATGAATAATTCAGTTAAAAAAGCAATCCTTCCAACGATAAACAATTCGTAACCGCCAGCTGTGTGTCATACAATTGGTATTAGTTAAAGTATGTGTGAAATCTGAGAAAAAATCGAGATTTCTCAAAAGAGGGTCAGATCAAAAAAAAGATTGATTTTTTGGCAAATCAAAAATGAACAGCAATCTCAATCAAAAAAAAATTGATGTTTTCTCAAAAAAATTGACCTTTTTGCCAAATCGAAAACGTAATTACATGCAAAACAATAAAAAATTCAGTTACGTAGTACTCGATCACAGATTTGGTAATTCCCTGATTTTCATAGGATTTTCATTATTTGTTCTCAGATCCAGATGGAGTAAAAACATAAAAATTGCATTCATTAAACTGATACAAACAAAACGGGTACCGACAAATAATTGTCGTTCTTAATAAATCGACTGACAACTATCTATGTATTTTATCCTACAGTTTGACTGATCCGGCCCCAATTGGAAAAAAATGTTCCTATTGTTTCAATAAACGAATTACCCAAATAAAAAGGGCTTGGCACTACCAGTAAACTGCTGGAAAACTAAACAGCTGCAGGAGTGCAGGCACGCACAGTGGAAGTGGAATACTTGCTGTTGACATTTCATTGTCAATAATTTGTGTTGTGATTTGATTTTGCTTTTTACATTGCAGCCGCAGCAACAGCAGGCATTTCTACGATTTTTATATTGACTTTTTTCAAAAGGTTAAACAAAGCTCTCATGTCTACAAAAAGGGTAAACACACAATTCTCCCAAATATGAATGACTACTCAGCAATCTTATATTTCAGTCCAAGTGGGTAAAGTCTGCATTTAGCCAACAGTCAATAGCCTCACTTGAGTCTGAAAATCCACCAAAGAAGCCAAGAAGTTCCTCAGTAAACAATGAAATTGCATCTATTCTTGAATCTTCTGCTACGCTTCGATCAAGCAGCATCGTTAGTAAAGAAAGAAAAAACAGGGAATCTGTTATTCAATCTGCCAATTGGATAGACAGCTTCGCACCTCACACTATCGATGATCTTGCCGTACATGCAAAGAAGATTCAAGAACTCCAAGATTGGATAAGACATTGTGATCTTATGCGAATCAAGTACCCAGCTCAAATATGTCTTATAACAGGACCAGCTGGATCTGGAAAAACTGCAACATTGAAAGTGCTCGCCAAGGAAATGAATTACCAACTTATCGAGTGGATTAATCCAGTTGATTCAGATGTGATAACAGTCTTGGGAGATCAGGAGAGTTCATATGTTCAATCACAGGGAGAAATCTTCAAATCGTTTCTTTTTCGATCATCACGGTACAAATCCATTATAGACAGTATGAATAAACGAATGATTCTGGTGGAAGATTTTCCGAATGTCTTTATCAAGGATTCAAGTGGTTTCACTGATGTTCTAGAGTAAGTTACCACAATGGAATATTTTACTTATATAAATGTGGGAAAGCGAAATTTCTCTGGCAATTCCTTTTGCGAAAATATTTAACTTATAGAAACTACATCAAGTACGGAAAATCACCACTTGTGTTTGTGGTAACTGATTCTAGGAGCAAAAAATTGAACATTAACTTCAATCTATTTCCGGATGCGGTAAAGTCTCAATATCAAATCAATCACATAAGGTGCGTGGTGGACAATATCCATAGATATTAAATGCATAATAGTCGTTTTAAGTTTTAATCCAGTTTCGACGACTATGATGAAGAAAGCAATGAAACGAATTTCTACCCTGATGACTGGTGAGAGTTTTAGAAAATTGTACAAAGCTCCAGGCCAGGATATGATGGATTCCATTGGCATGGCAGCACAGGGCGATATGCGAAACGCACTCATTAATTTACATTTCGGATCGCTTAAGGGTAAGTAAATCACCAAGTGAAATTGTGTACGATTCTTAATCTCTCGATCTTCAACAGGCGCTCCTAGCCTCACTACAGATAAACTCAAAACATCTGCTCAGTCGAAGAGCCGCAGTAAAGCCCAAAAGAAACTCTCTTCAGTCGGTCGCGATGAAACCATAACAATGATGCACGCTCTTGGAAGAGTTTTCAATCCTAAATGTAAGTCGTTGTCCGCGCTGCTGCAAAAACACTCATTTCTTTATAATTTGCCTTAACAGACGTCGACAACAGTAAACAACTTCTACACTCGCCCGAAGACATTGCCACAGCCTTTTCAACGGAGCCAAAAAGTTTTGTTGATTTCATCCACACCAACTATCTAGGGCACTTTGGTGACATTGAAAATGTCCTGCCAGCTGTTGATGCACTCGGTTTAAGTGATAACATTCTCAGTGAATATAGAGAAGACATCATGGCGTTGGTCGGTCTCAATGTCGCCGTTCGTGGAGTGATGGTTTCCAATACGAAACCAGTTACCGGATGGATGCCAATAAGAGGTCCGAAACGAATCAATATTGAGTAAGTTGATGATGGCATTCGTGGCAAGGCAATCTGATTTGTTTGTCTATTTCAGAACATGCATAGAATTAGCCACTCTAGGACTGGATCAGAACATCTCGGCGCGCCTTCTCGCAACCGATTACCGTAGTTATGTGCGCCTAATTCAACGTAAAACATAATTCTCTTGGCTAATAATAACATTTATTAAAGAATTCTGATGAAATGATTACACAATGTTGCTATTGTTGGTTTCATTCTTTTGTTGCACATCAATATAGATTTGTAGTTTTACTTGTGGGAATAAACACTTTTAACACTTCGTTAAATAATTTTAATCTGAATGAATTGTTCCTGCTGAAGAAAAATTGTTCTAATTTTAAAGTTCCGTTCTGTTGTCAAAGTATTGTACATAGTCATCTTAAACAATTTCTAATCAATAACATTACTAATAAATATTTCTCTCCCTCTTTTTTCTAAAGAATTTTTTATATTGCGACTAGATTACAAAACGTGTCTTAACAATTATCCGAGTACGAGTGGTCATGTTGCGAATTAACAAACAGAATATCAAAAGCATAATAATCTGTTAAAATAAACAAAAAAAAAACTAAAATAAAAAAAAAAAATTTCATAACAAGTAATCTTAGAAATTTAATAATGAATGCTTAACCCTAACGAATAACAAATCGAGTAGTGTAGTCAATTTTAACAGACGTTTAAATGCTTTCTCAAGTACAAACGATCAGGGCTTTTGTTTTGTTTTTAAATGCTTAAAACATAATGATCTAGGCTCTAGGAAAAAACAAACTACCGGTAAATGTAGGAAGTCTTGTTTTAAATTACAAAATCTGCTTGCATTTGATTGAGTACGCTGATGTCAACGCAATTGGTGGGGCATTGCGCAGATTGTTGTTGAAGCAGTTTGTTTTTATTTGTTTCCCTTTGGTGTTTAGCGCATGTTTATAGTGTTGGGCATCTTTTGTGGTCCGCGGTCGTAGAAAAGCAGATAAGCCGGCACACTTAGCACCTCATCGATTGAGACCTCCCGAACGACTGTATCGGATGTGTAGAACCACCTGTGGGATTGTATTTCAATTAGAGGAGAATCATAAAAGAGCGGAGCTTGCTGGTGTTGGTACCTGTGCGAGCTTCGGAGGGCTCCTCTTCGATAGGTAACAAAATGTCCACTATTTGCCTCGCCGGAATGTACTACAACGGCCAACAGGCGATACAGGTTTCGGGGAAACATGGAACCGAAGGTGGTGTAGCTACCAAATGTATCGATGTTGTTGGCTGTTGGAACGCTCGATGAGAAGAGCGACATGGTGGATCCCCAGGGGGTGTTGGCCTGAAATGGGTTTACAAATGTAATTGCTTCGTAGATATCTAAAATTAAAGCGAGATATATGTTGCTGACTGGCATCCGATTTACACAGGAATTAATTTCAAATGATTCCTCCTTCGACGCCGTCAGATTTTTCCGAATGACTACAGCTCGCGAGAGAGTGTCGGTGGGTAGGTACCACAACTTGCGTGACATAGACTTTCGATTCATTTATATAACTGACAGAGTGCAACTTGATTGCCACAAGCGATAAATAACTTGGAGCAGTCAGCGTACCAAGGAGGTACTTTCGTTTGAATTAAACTATCAATACTTACTTGACTGTTTAGATGTGGTTGTACAAAACTATATGGCGCCATTGAGAGACTCTCTGGAAAGTGCACATAATCCTGACGTTTGCAGACCTGCCCAGTGGGCAGCCATACAGTACGAGATATATGAATGCACAGACAAGCTGGTAGTTTGGCAAATGTGAGTGATTTAGTATGATTGGTTGTCTCGTTGCAAGAGTCACATTTAACTCCAGTTAAATTCTCCGAGGCGATAAATTCGCTTAATAAATGACCCAAACTCAGACCGGAGCGCCTTTGATCGGGTAAATGAAGGGTGACGCTGTCGAACTTATCGTATCGTACAGTGGACTGAAAGAGAAGGAAATATTAAATTTATCGCCAGTGCAATTTGTTCTATATAATTATAAGGACGACATAAAGGAAATCAAAACATCTCAGGTAGCAGCAAAACAAAGTGACTTCAGGACTACGACGACTGAACCTCGTCTTCTAAAACTATAACCGTGGAGGCCGGTGTTGGTTTATGTCAAGCGCCCAAATATCGTTTTCATCAACAATAGAAGAAGTAAAAAATAAAAACAGGGAAAAAAAACTACTTTTATTGCCTGCAATATGACAAGTCAAACTTCTTGGCACACATCCAATTGTAAACAATCCCAATCGATGCTACTTAAGAATTTTCTTGAAAAGAAATGTAAAAAATACATTCTCTTACCTTGAACCCACATCCATTGCATACGATTTGGCTTCCCAGCGCTCCTTGGAATGGGTGTGGCACTTGCAATGGTGCTTGATCACTCCATATCTAGAAAGAACACATTTTTATAACGTACAGAAATCCAGTTTATTTTAAACGCACCGAAACTCTTCCCGGACCACGGGACAACCGCTCCAAGGAACGGCAAGAGGTTGACACTCTCTTGTTAAGTGCACCGCTGCCCATTTGCGTGTGCATATAACGCGGCCTACTCTGCCGCTGACTATCAAAACTCGGTGACATCGACGGGTCGTCCATATCCATCATCAAAGATCTAGCACCACCGACACGCTCCTCGCCTTCATCACAGACCGAAGCAGGAGAGTCCGGTGTGTGTGCCTCTGACCTAACCTGCCGCATCAAATTCGTCGACTCATCGTATTCCGCATTCAAAAAATCCGAAAGGAGAGCACTTGACGGCCTCTGAGGCGGCATCAGATCCAATGTTTTACCCTGTTCGGGCAGCAAAGCATCAGACAAACATCCGATTTTCTTCGGTCGCGTAGACTCCTCTTCGAGCGAAGCCAGCATTACATGCAACAACTCATGTGCGTCTTGTTCACCTTGTGGTATGACCCAACGTAAAGCGTTCAATGCTCGAATTACAGCACCTGGCGAATATGGATCACCCCTTAGAGTGGGGTGGGTACCATTTATAATCTCCAGCGTATTCAATAGTGATGTGATAAGGTTCTTCTTATCCGGTGACACTCCATTGTACAATTGCAACCACGCTGTGAATTGTGGGCAGGCTGCCAAAGCTTGCAACAGCGTATTGAGAAAACAAGTTCTTCCAAAATTGTGTAAGCCTGCAATCTGTCCCCTGCGCTGGCGGAGTCTCGACGAACCTGTATTGTAACCAAGAGCAAAATTTAGGACAACTATTAATAGTTTCGGCAGACACAAATATGGAGGGAAAGAGAGAAAAATCACTTTGGTTACCCGATGGTCCCCAGAAAACGAACGCCCCAACTACTGCAGCTACTGTGACACCTGCAGCCATCAATATTTTTTCACCCTCCATTGCAACGGGATAGATTTATTTATTTGCAATTATATTTTCCAAAAGCAGCGGATGCACATTTTGTGCGAAAATTTTTTAGTCAAGAAAAAGTTCTTCAATTGTTTTTGTTTTTGTAGTGAAAAAATTTGGTGAGCAAGAATTTTATCGCAAAGAAGGAAAAATTTCTGAAGAACGTCAAAATATACCTGTATCTGTCAAAGAGCAAACATCAATTTATTAGAGAGCGTTTGGAAAATGAAAAACGAATTAGGTCAGATCAAAATTGTAGGAAGGTCACAATATCCGATTCTGATACGAAATTATTTTCAAATTCAAATTCCAATACACTTCTTATTAATAAATTGGAAAGTCGGTATTTGCGCAAGAAAATGCATCATCGAATGTCGTTTATATTTTTTTGTCCGAGTTTCTGTTCTATTTGTTATTCGCTGTAAAGTTAATGATTTTACATAAAACTAATACTGACTGCGATCAGAATCCTCTTCGTAACATTCTTCGAAAAAGTTATTGCGTTGCCAATTGCAATAGGTCAAGCGTGTCTAGCAGAGATGAGTGAATAAAAGAGATGGATATCTTTTGTACGTCTTTCCCCCCAAAACCCATTTGTTTACATTGTTGTTGGCCGGCCGCCAATCGTTTTTATGGGCATCGCGATGTATAATTTTTTTGAGTTTCGTATTGCACTTGTTTGGTTTTTGTGGAGGTTTTGATTAAATTGAAAAAAAAAAAATAGTGAAATACACATTACAAAATAACGAATTCTTGCATTAAAGTCCAATTCATGATCTCACATATACCAGAAAAGACTTGAGATATTCTGACCACAGTAAAAATGACCATTTTCTGTGACCCACCACTGTGAAATTCATTTTGGCCTATCTACATTTCCAGTTAGCAATCAAATTCTCACTCCTTCTGTCAGTTACATCAAGGGAAGTCTCGCATTTCACTTTCTTGCACATATAAAAATATATTTCGTGAAAAAAAGTACTCTTTTTCCAGTATTTTTATAATAAAATACATTTTATTTATTAACTAAAACCAATAACCTCAAGCGCTGCAGCGAAACCAATTGGAAAAACCGACAGTAAAGTTTTTAAATCTACATGGTCGAGGAGTAACACGAACAAGAACTCGAACAAAATAGCAAAATGGTGGGTTTCAGATGTTTTTTCGCAAGGATTTTCTCAACTATTCCACTGCTCTTTGCTCTAATAAATAATGAACTTATCGGAAATTGCATTTCTCTGATTCATGGCACCATCAGCTGGTTTCCAGTCGTTATCTACGTTGTAAATCTTTGCATTGGCAACCAGCTGGGGGGTACCTACCTCTATCACAAAACTTGCCATTGGGCGTAGTTGTTCGAATAAAAACTTATTACGGGCGAATAGTGTCTCACTATCCTTTGTTTGGCTGGAATTTAACTAAAAAAATTTATCTTGCAGTCAACTTCCCTTGGGATTGTGGAGAATTTGCTAAACGAATTTTATCATCCGGCGACACAAAATCAGCGTAAACGTGAAATAGAAAATGAATTAACTTCGTTTAAGAATCAGCCCAGCTCATGGCAGCAGTGTCTTTGTGTTCTCTCCTCAGATTGCTGCACCACAAATGAATTTCTTTGGCTGTTTACCACATCGACGCTAGAGCATACAATAACACGCCGTTGGATGCAACTATCACCCCAAGAACATAGCCACCTGCGTGAGAACCTCTGGGCTCGCTATGCAAATTTACCATACGATGTATCGCGCAGGCAACGAGACACGATCGCACAATTGATAGCGCTGATGGGTAAACGAGAATTTCCAGACGATCATCCGGATTACATTAATCACTGTATAGAGCTCACCAAGATGTACTTCAAATTGGGGGTCGTTCTGTTGAGAACCACATCGGAAGAAGTTGTTAGCCGCCGTGAAGATGTTTCGTCCGACCGGAAGCAGTACTTTCAGTCGTGGTATGTAAACAGATTGTCTGAACTGCTCACAAGGATATAAATGCTTGACTTTATTTAGCGTGTCACTGTGCATGCCGGAAATTATTGATCTTCTTGGGAAGTACTTGGTTATTTCGGTGTGTCATCTGAACGGAAACGCTTTAAGCGCAATACCCAGCAATCTAGCTGACTATAGGTTGTTTACATCACTGCCAAACGACAATTGGTTAAGGTAATTTGAATTGGCCTTTGTGTTTCGTATAATGTTAATTTAAGCTAGTGAACTCATTTGGGCAGTAGCTATAGAGGACTTTTTTTCAGCTTTGGTTTTTTTTTTTTCATAAATCGAGTGATAACTTAAAACAACTTTGAAAATCCTCCGCGGTAAAATTCATGTTTAGTGTTTGGCATGTCTTGGGTCAATATTGTTCTCCTGTTCATCCAAGGAAGGCGGGTGCATAGATTGCACATCGTAGGACTTTCCTTATCGGAAAAGAAACTCGGGGAATTGTGTCTGCAAGGATCTTAACGATCTAAAGGACGTTACATTCTCAGCACTAATTTGTCTATATTTTTTCCAACTGGGCAGTCATTTTAGTTTGAAAAGTCCCGCGTAACAAATTATCGCCGTTTTATTGCTGAACTTATTACATTTTCGCCTTCAAATTGACTGAGTTCTTGTAATTGTTTAAGCGCATCCAGTGCTCGATTCCTACACAAACATCGACAGGACTGAAGAATGGTTTCTAATCACTGCTTAAACACTCAACTGATCCTCGAGGGAGGTAATAAACTGTTATGTGTGAGTGACTAACCGAAGGTTTTTATCAACAATCTTTTGGCAAGTGCTATTTGAAGTGTGTTTTAATTAAAACTAGCCGAATCGCAAAATAAATGCAATGTGTTTGTTAACTTGTGCGTCGCACACTATAAAGCCAAACCACATATTATGTATAACACTTGAATGTCTAATATTACACTTACGAGTATCACGTGGATCATCAGTATCAGTTTAACTATATGATTTTGTGTTTGTGTTAAATGGATTTTGTGAGCTCCCTACACATTTGTTTGTTTGTTATTTTAGTTCATCGATTCTTGAACTTCTCCAATGCGTTCAACACATTTTCTCATGGATACCCGTAGATAGTTTACTCACAGAATATTTCGTTCTTGGGCTGTTCGACTTGGCCCGATGGCGTAAGCAACAACCGGAAATATCTGTAGCCGCACTGACAGCAATAAATGAACTGCTGTACCTGCAGAAAGCCATACCATTTCCTAGCACCATCATGACTGCAATTAATGGACTGTTAGATAAGAATAATTACTCTAAGGCCAATGAACTGTATGAGGATAAGTTCACGGAGCTTCTACGGCTGTATACGACGAAATTCTGTTCAAAACTTATCAGTGATCAATCGGTTTTGGATACGTTTCTACCCGCCCTGGAGTCCTATACATTTGCCTGTAAGTCCTAGTTGGTGTCTCTCAAAATTTGCTTCGTATATCATTTCTACTTGCAGCCAATGAATCAACAGTGCCATTGTCGGAGAAACTCGAAGTCTGGACGCCTCTACTTAGATTGTTTGCCTCGTCGGCCAAATGTGACCGCTACACCGAAGTGACCCAACTTCTAGTTGGAAATATTCTGCGGCAAATGCGCACTGAGGTGGCGAACAAAGACTTTGACAACGAAACTGTTGATGAAAACGTAAGAATGGTTTTCGATACCTTGTTCACTGTTTTGACTAATTGGACGTCTTTTAGATGCAAACGGAATGGCAACTGTATATAGGGCCTTGCATTGAAGTTATAGCGCTCATCGCGGAGCTGCGCCCGAATCCAACTTTTTACCAAGTGTATCGACTGTGTACGCGTCCATTTCTGGTGCTGATCATGTCAATGGAAAAGGCGATAGACAACAAGACTTTCGATCCCACAAACAAGGCAGAATGTCGGAACTTTCAGCAGAGTCTGCGAGAGGTTTCAATGCTCTGTCAGGCGTTAGTTCGAATAGCGCCGGCACTGGACCTCAGCTCGAATGGATCAGAGGAAATTCTGCTGAACATGTGCACTCTGGTGAAGACCCTGATCAGCGCAGTCAATTTCTTTAGCAGTAAAAAATTTCAGAATCTACAAGTGGAGAACTCGCTGCTGATAGGCAGCTTTGTCGATTTGTAAGTGCAAAATGCCTGAAAAATTTGTTTTTATACCTTGACTGGTTTTCAGGTATGTTCAGTCCTTGCTGGCGCTACGAAGTCTCTTAGCCATATCACCCGCTGTTATAAACGATGACCAGCTGCGCGGTTTGATACACACAGTCGCACAGATCTTGCTACCGAGTGCGTACAACGAATCAGTTGTGGTGCAGATGGCAGCAAGTTGGTTCCTCATATTCTTCAGTCGTTTCGAGTACTTAAACTTTGTTTGCAGGTCAATTACTGCTCAGCATCGCATCTGTGATAAGACCAAAACTGATGTTAGAAGTCGATTCGGTGGTGCAATTGGTTCGAGCTGGCACTGCACTACCTCATCTGCCAAAGCAAGTGCTCCCCGTAGTGTATGAAGCGCTTATTAGTTCCTTAGTCTTACCGTGGAAAAATGTCGGCCAGCAAGAGCAAGACTTTGGCCGTCGATGCCTCGTATTGCAGGACTACGTGGCGTGTCTGTGTCAGGAATTCTTGGATATTAACCCAGCAATGCTAGCCACCAATGGGCAAGATATTAAAATCAACGCAACAACCGCGGGCATTTTGCCCATAATCACGGAAATAATCAACTACTTTAACGACGCAAATAGCACGGTCAAGGGGATGCTAGTGAACGCATTCAAGGTGAGTTTGTGTAAGCCGAAATGATGGACTATTCTAATTTTCCATACCTTATCTAGCCGACAATAACAAAATCAATGAACATTTTCAATGCAGTTGGCATTGATAGCAATGAGATTGTGGCCACCATTTCGGAGTTTGCTCTGAGTGTATTACGCACATTGCAGAATCAATTGGGCATTGCCTTTGTCAGGGAGATGATCACACTTTTTATTAATTCCAGCACGAGGTACAGTGTGGCATGGTATGGCTCAAGAGGGACGTCTAATCCTGTTGCGTTTTATATTTTCAGAGGACAAATGACTGTAAGAAGGCTGAAATCCATGGAGAAAATACTGCAAATGTTTCAGCTAATTGTGCAACAGCCGGGTGGCGAAACAATGTCACTGATTCCATCGATTTTAAACCTCACCTTGGACCATATACTTCCGTTGTTTAGTTATGAAAACAATTTGCTAGACTACTCTGATGTGGCACATCTAATGTACACATTGTTTGACAGGTAAGTGGATGGCTTTGTGCATCTGTCTTCTTTACTTATTAAAGGGCTTTTGCCTCTGAAAATGAATACAATTGACCCTTTCCTAAATCCAAAAACGCTCATTCTCAATCTACCAAGTTGTAAGCAGTGCTACGCTGTGTGAAAAAACATTACTTACCACAACACTATTTTGTTTCAGCATTTTAAATTACCGCTGGCAATACTTCTACAAAACAAATGTTCAATCAATCGTTTTGAATGGATCGCCAAATACCAACAACGGCAACGATCACGTCCAACATCCTGAACAATTCATAGCCATATTCAATTCCTATGGCCAAGCACTAGTCATCGGTAATGATCCGAACATCACTCGCACAGTTTTGGTGTCACTGCAGAACCTAAACGAACGATGGAAGCTCTTCCATCGCGCCCTATTCAAAACAAACCTACTCACATCATTCCAGTGTGCGTTAATTAACGCACTACACTCCGCTGAAGGTGCCCTACACTACGACCAAATGAGTAGTGTTCTCTTCGCGATGGGACAAGTTGATAAATTGAAATTGCACGAGAGTTTCATGTCGGTGGGATTCAACACAACGAATTCATCGAAAATCATCGAAGAAATTTGCTTGGCAACAGTAATAGCAAACTGAGCTTTCCCATAAGATCTCATTTTTGAATTTCACTTTTACTTTCAGGACATTCCAACATTCTCCCAGAAGATGTCGCAACTCATCCAAGACACGCGTTGCACCCGACTTGCGCAATAACATTAGGAACTCGTAGTCGTATCTGAGCATTTGAACACACCGTCTTGTTCGCGTTCGTTCTACATACATATATATAATTTGAGAATACTCAAGATCTCAGCATTTTTTCACAAAGTGTGTAAGCTTTTCGGTTTAATTTTCTTTTACATGTGTATTTGACGTTTTAAATTTTAAATTTGCGAGTTCGACTTACTAGTTCAAATTTCGGCCTTACTTAGCAAAATTTTTAAAGTTCTATTGATGTAATAAACCTGTTACCAAAGGAGACCGACAATTCTACTTTGTGGACTCCTGCTTTGAGTTTAAGATTAGCTTTTGTATTTAATTGAAAATAGAAATACAAATGTGCACGTACATATTTTTTTTATTTTTTTTTTTTTATATTTTTCCTATATTTTGTGTTAACAAGAGAGATTATAATAGTTGTAAATTATTCCGCGTTTAGATATTATAAGGTCCTAGATATAATGGAGCGTTATGTTAAATACTTCCCAGTACAGGAACAGGATCGAAAGGAAGCGAACAATATACGCGAATAGTTTTTAAATGTTTGTTTAAAAGTACTTTCTTTATGTTTGCTTTGTTTTTGTGTAGTTTGTAAAAAAAAAATGTAACTTTATTTTCGCGCTAAGGAACAAAGCACTAAAAGACGTAAGATTCTATTTAGTTGATTTGTGTAATATTAAGTTTCGAAGGAAAACTAAAAACATCATGTTGTGTCATTTTTTATATTTATATAATATACATTTATATATATCGATAATAATAAAGTATTTCGAGTAAGAAATTTTAGTCATGTGTGTATACGTACTAAAACAAAGTCGCTAACCTGCATTTTTTGATCGAAGTCGCTATTCGCACGACGTTAGGGACACGGCTTAGGTGGACGGCTGTGTATTTGACGTAACGTAATAATTAAAAATAGTATTTTAAGAAATAAGTTGGGCCTTAAAACGTACAGGCTCGTGTCCGAAAATGAAATACTGGAGTTTAGATCCCTTTAAGCGAGCGAAGCGAGCCACATTACCCCTATTTGCAGCGTTTAACCGTAGCCGTCGACCTAAGCCGTCGTGCGAATAGCATCAGCCTTTTTTGAAAAATTCTCCGATGACATGTAGCGCACCTTGTCGCATTGCGAGGAACCGCGTTATACCACTTATCTCGTTTTCCATTGGGACAAAAAATCAATCCATTTTTTTTGATTCGGATCACTTTTTGCAGATCTCGACATTTTTTCAGATTTACACATACTACTTCAAATACAGCACAGCTGGTTTACGTCATTTAAAGAAGTTTGTTTTGAAACAAATGTGCAAAGTTTCGTGAAAACCAAAATAAAGAAATACATAAACAGCAATGGACATAGTTTTGGAGGAAACCAGAGACAAATGATACTGTCTATGGTATTGTCTCTGGAGGAAACTACGAATCACCAAAACTACTCCATTTGTATCTACAACAGAGGAAACATTTTTCAAGCCGATTTCCATGTTTGATTTTACCAAAAACAAATGCAATTTGAACAGCTGATATTAGGCCTGTTATTTTGAGCTTCGTTCTGAGCAAAGAGAAGAACAACTACGCTCTACTTGACACTTCGAGACTCGCAGTAGTTATTGTAATTTGTGCGCTGAAAATTCTACTTGACATTGCTTTGCTGAGAACGAAGCTCAAAAAAACACGCCTATTGTTGTCAAATAACGCACTAATCCATTTACAAAAGCAGATCAATTTCATTGCATGTTCCATGAGCCGCATAAAATCTGAGATCTGAAAAAGATTTTTGGTGGTCCCAATGGAAAACGACATTACTTTTGACAGCTACGCTGAACATCAGAAACAATACTGAGACCCCCAACTTCGGCCGATTTCCCGTTACTTGCCTACAAGCTATATTTTTATGGGGTGGCAAATGCTAATGTCACCTAACTTCAGAAAATTCCGACTCACCAACACACTCGCACCTTGTATATGCCACTTCCGCTGTCGGCAAAGTTGCTGACAGCGTTCATAGAATTTTATCCGTTACACGGATTCTAATGTCGTTTTCCATTGGGCAAAAAGAAGCGTCCGGAAGAGTCCGGAATCGAAAAAATCACTTCTGAAACCGTTCCATTTGCACAAAAAATACTGTTCTGGTGATTCTGAGAAGAGAAATTCGCTTTTGCATTAGAAGTCAGAATCCACTCAAGAATTACTCACATAAATGTAATTTATGTATTTTATACAAGTCAGCTGACAGCCGCCGTAGATTATTTTTTGGCATTTCACCAATACTATTGTGGATTCTTTCAGAAGCTGTTTTGTTGTTCCATTGGATTTCAGAATGAGTGGATCCCCGAGTGAAACCAATGGAAAACGACATAAATTGACATAACACCGATGGGAAAATAAAATGGCGAATTTGAAAATAAATTGAGGGGGCCAGCGGCAAGAGGATTGTGAGTTGGGGGTCTTAGTATGATTTGTCTATGCTGCACATTTTTTCCGAAGCTCTCCGACAACTTATTGCTGCGGTATATTTCAATGTGAAATGAACGCGTCTTCATTTATTTTGTTCCGAAACGGATACTTCGAACGCCAATTGAGTTCCGATCAGATTTGACTTTCGTATCGGAATTTTTTCCGAACGGATACCTCGATAGGGGTGAATAATCTGTTTACAAAACGAAGATTACAAGTTGCTTGTAAAATGTTCTCGCAATTTTTGTAAGTCCGAAACCTAAACTGTTGCAGTTTTGACACCGAGTGAGTCGTGAGATCATCACAAAAGACTATGGACCATCCCTAGGGAACACAGTTTAAACCTAAACCAATCTACCCATACACTCGGTTTCTCTACAGTATCTAATGGTTTTTGATCAAATATAAAAACGTCACTTGCTCTTTTTGTTTTGTTGATGTTCGTGCGATTGGAATATGTGCAACCTCCGACACTTTCATAAGCGTTTTCCATTCACTGGTTTCATTTTCTATTAAAACATTCGAAACTTGCTCCCAGACCAAATTGTTAACATTTGTACATAACTAATTAACAAAAATAGATCCACCCGATGCAATGCGTTTCTTTGCAGTTGAAAAATTTCATGAACACGTTAACAAACTCCACTAGTTGTCAAACTCGAACGCACTTCAATTGGTAAATCTGAAGCAAAAAAAAATCCAGATTCGCAAAATCGCTCTGAAATCCGAAAAAGAATGCTTTTTTTTCGTACCAATCGAACATAGAAAAAAGTGTACTGAAAGTTGCCCAATTCAATACCACATAGGTATGTTTGCGGTAGGTATAGATAGGTACCTAATTTTGTTTCAGAAACCAACTTCCTCCAGTGATACCTACCACCATAAAAAGGTGTCATTTTGATTCATTGTGTGGCGCATGCAAACATAGACAGGAAAACGATAGTTTTTGTCATTAGAAACCTTGAAGACCTTCTCAAGCTTATTGATTGCCGAATTTCCGTAGGTGCCAATGACAGAATATGCATTTACTTTGCAAAATTAACAAAAATATAAATTCAAAAATATGTTTTTTTTTCAGCTGTCAAAATATTTGCAATTTGCACCGCGATATTTTTGCATGATGTTGCATCGATTATGCGCATCTATTTGTTTTTTGCCTCTCGTCTAAAATGCTCGCACATAACTAGTCAAAAATCGTTAAGAAATACCAGGCGAGCAGAAATGTCAGCCGAGTGGCCACTGCAACATTACACAAACCCCCAATGATATGCAATGAATTTTACAGAAAATACATTTCATATTATAGACATTTTAATAGCATACTCTTGGCAGTGCGGTCAAACATTTTTTATTGCTTTTACTCAATCGAAAAGACGATGCTTGCCCTACCTGTCGGTGGTTGAAGGTCGAGGGGACTGACACTCACGACTAGCCCCTTTGAGACTGCATTGATCGGACAACGGGCCAATTTGTAGAATAGGTTTGTAGAGCGTTCCTAATTAGTCTAAAATTTCCAAACAACCGTGAAAACAATTAACCAAATTAGCAATATTAAAATTGGAAGGCGACAATGGACACATAAATAAGTGTGTATGTAGCTAGCTATCGGTGTAATTTAACAAATTTGGCTTCAATGTCAAACTTCAAAATGCGCATTTAAGGTATGAGTGATAACTAGATAGAGAAATAAAAATAGTCATCCTTTTTCTCCATCATATTTCTTGGAATCTAAGTTGGACAACAGTCGTTTGGTTAAATCATAAAACCCAAGTTCGCACTCTTGTGTTCAATACCTGAAACTTTTACTAAACATTTAAAAGTTAAAGACGGTAAAATTACCTACATTGCGCTAGTGAAAAAACGCACACTTTAGAAATATATGCCAATAGTTTTTGACATTCTTTCATTAGCAAAACAACTTTAAACATTTTGACAATAACGCTTGTTTATTTTTTATTTTTATTTCAACTTGTTTCACATATAGTTTCTTGTTTCTTTTTTCTTGATGTTTTGTTTTAATTTCAAAATTATTTGTTTACCAAGTTTAATTTGTTTTTCATTTTAATATAAATTTTAACAGTTGACTATACCTAAAATATTATTTTCCATTTTATTTATAATATATTAACACAATGAAGAACATAGAGAAAACGAGGGAGGAAGCCTTCCGTAAAAAAATACTTAACTCAAAAAAATATACAATTACATATTGACAAGTTATTATTTAGTTAATAGTTTGTTGAATACAACCACTTCAAAGTAGTAAATCATAGATATACTAAACGAATTCACATAAATATAAAAAGAAAAACAAATTACCATATAGAATTAATCTAATTATTTTCAATAAAAAAAAAATATTGTATGTCAGGATATAACAACGACCAGCGCTGTTACTTTGTTTCTTTTTAAATAGAATAGATTTACACATAGAAAACAATTTATACATTCATTTATTTATACGTTTACGCCTATAATAATCATTGATAAATAGATTTAGTTGCTATAATAACTATTATTCTTTTGTGTTCTCAAATACATTTGTTATTTTTTTGGTTTAACATCATTGATAATCATGAAGTTCATTTGATTCAGCTAATTATGCAGTTGGTATGACTTGAATAGGTAACTATTGAGCCTTTGTAAAAAAAAAAATATGTTGTCAATTATATTTGTCTTAAAGGTATTTGGTTGTTTCAGGATCTTGTTTACAGGACTATTAACATTTGTTTTAAACTATTATTTGCGTTGGATGTGCGCTAATGCAGAAAGTGCGTTGAATTGGAGGATTTGATAGGTAAAAAAAGTTCGTTTTAATTAAGTTAATTGATTTGCTTTAGTGTTTTATGCACGCAAATACAATTGTCAATCATTTTTTTTATTTCTTGTAACAAATTTCAATATTATTTATATTTAATTTTCGTTGGTATACATTAAGGTCACTCAACATTTATTATACTTATACATATTAGTCAATAGTGATCAATTTTCAGCATTATTTATATCAGAATAGGTTTATATTCCTAAATGTGTTTGCCAGCCTTTTCTTTGGTTTCCAATAGCGATTATATATAATAATAAATTTGTGGAAAGCGATTCAATTGATATGTCTTCAAGAGGAGAATTACAAACGCGACCATGAGGACAGTATTATGATTCAATAGCTTAAAACATCTTAAAATTGTCTTTCGGCGGTATCTTAAAGTTAAATACGTTAATGGAAATATGCTTTACGGCCTTTAATTTATGTTTTCCGCGAAAAGTTTCAACAAATAAATACACAACCAACACATGTAATTTTCTTGCCATTTTCTAATCTTCAATGCGGTCAAAAGTGTCTACAAGTTTGAATGCAGTTGTGACAATTTTGGGGTGAACGCAATTCCGTTTAAAATCTGAAGGCATAATTCTCTAGTGTAAGTACGATTACGATAGTCACTTTCAGCACACAAAGCGTTCTTCTTCTACTAAGATGATTGACACAAAATTCGATGTGTACACTCCTATTACTAAAGCCGCCGCAAACTTAAATGAAATTTTAATTCAGAATTTCCAATTTGTTTTAATTCCTTCAATAACGCATGCATTACGGCAGTGAGTGAGCATTAAGTGTGTTGATCATGCAAGCTAGTTCTTTTGATATTCGATTAAAAAAAATAGCCATCGAAATGTAAGTAAACTTCTCCCTCATGGAGAATACGCAATAGTTTACTTTATACAAATATGGACCCGCCACATTGTTTAGCCGGTTGAATACAATAGAAACAATGACTGCATTTATAATTATAATTACGTAAACATTTTTGAAGTTATTAAACTTCGACGGTTTGTAAATAATTTTGGAATAGATGTGACAAAGGCTCTAAATAAACAATTTATACTTTTTAAAGATCAAAAACGTAAAAAGCATCAATACGACTCGCGAATTTCTTTAACACTCATTCTGGTGACGTTTGTGCAAAAACTTATTTAATTTTTCGATTTCAGCACAAAATTAATTGTTCAAAGGAACAATTTTTATTGCATCAGGTCGCGATGAAAGCACATCATGTTTGGCAGCCGCGTTAAATGTGCTGCATTCAGTGCAGCATACCCATAGCTAATTTACACGATTTTTTATGAGTCATTTTAAAGCATAATATGCAAAAATACGAATAATAATTCTTTTGCTTTTTTAATGAACTGTAATCCGCAAACAATCTGTAAAAATACACAACTGGCGCTCAACGCTTTGTAAAACAAAGTTTTTAAGCAGGGATGTTCATTTAGAGATGACCCAACTATAAACATAATGTTATACATAAACATAAATTGATAATTGCTGTTTCATTTATATCGTTTTTTTTTTGTCTTCGGGGTCGGATTTTATTGAACTGAAAGGGCTAACATCAGCAAGTAAATGTTTTGAATAAGAGATAGAAGTCAAAAGACTTGAAATAAATGTAGAAAAGTGTATCCGAGACAAAGCAGAAGGTTAAGATGCATTTAAGGTTCTTTATATTAGCTTTGAAAAAAAGAGTGTTGGGAAAACCAAAATGGTGGTTATCTAGGGCGTGTAAAAGCAACGGATAAGGTTTAAGTTCGTCTTATTTTGTCAAAATTCATTTGACAAATTAAAATTTTTTCAAGTTTCAAGTCTAGAAGTGCTCTTTAAAATAGCAATCAGCCTGCAAAACTGAAAGCATTTATGTGATATACAATTATATTCATCTCGATATTCGGTGTGTGCTTGGCATTATGACACCATTGCTAATTGATCAAAATAATAGAAGTTCAAAGCACAAATATGTCAACGTGAACTATACATTTTCTTTTTGTATCTAGAATTGATCACCGCTCACTTACTTGTCACTCCTGCTTGGGTTAAGTACTTGGTGTGAATATTAAAAGTGTCAAGCTGGGAACCTAAAAGTGGTTGGTATAATTCCAAGCTAAAGATTAAAGTCAACAGTTTTTCAATTTAAACAGACATATGTATCATTGAGTTTTGAATTATCACAATCACTAATCTTTTGAGAGATCAGCTAGCAAACTTTCAAGCTATTCTTAATCCGGCTTTGTGAGAATAACAGTGTTCCTAATAAATGGCGCCCAACGTTCTAAAGAACCCATTGGGAATGAAGCGCATAAAGGACGCAAAGGACGTATACCCTGGCTGCCACAAATCATTCATATGAGACAACAATAGAGAAAAAAAAACCGAAAAAGGACAATACAAGAAAAGAACTATCTACCATTAGAAACCTAAGTGGCTGGATACAAACTTTGATTATTATTTTTCCACAAATATCCCATTTAGCTTCCACAAAACGCCCACAACAATTTGTTAGTAATTATACTTGATATAATAAAAAAGTTTATTGTTCTCCATTGAACTTGGTAGCCAACAAAATAAATGAAGTTTTTTTCATCAATTGATATTTTTTTAATGCTGTTTTTTTTTGCCACAGATAACACAGAATTTATCTCTATTGCACGAAGAAATGTTTTATTTGATTTTTATTTTTTCAATAAATATTTATTTATATATAAATTCACCTAGATTAAATTATATATTAATTTGCTTTTGTTGTTTTTTTTTTGTTTTGTTTTTATAAAATATATTTATACGTTTCTAATGTCATTGGCGACTTTCCAAACGCGGACAGACACAAAGTTTATTTTCTCTTAAATTTCATTTATTTCAATAGTTTTAAAAATACAGTTATTTAAATGTATATATATATAAATATATTTAGGTTCCATAATGTAAATAAGTATATTTATTTAATGTGTGCAAAACCACACTACAACAATATTATTCACCATTTGCTTTCTTTTGTTTTTATTGTTTCTTTAAATATATATTTATATAAATATGCGTATGATACAGTGTAATATTTAATTTCTTTTTATCGTTGTGCTAATTTGCGTTTTATCATAATTTAATTGTCAATTATTTTATTTGTTTCAGCGACAAAGTTTTTTTTTTGTCTATCAATTAAATTGAATTACAAAACTAATTTTGTTTTTTTTTTTTCATTTTATGTAAATATACTTTAAATATCTTTATTCTTTTCCAAAAAAAAAAAATTAAATACTAAACATTTATTTCACAGCAATGTTATAATTTGTTTCTGAAACGTAACATTTATATATAAATAGATATTTTATTTTTGTTTGGAATGCAATGCAACATCCAATTCAAATAAAAATATTCTTATTCCTTCATTAAACATTTATTTAGTATTTCTTTTTTTTGTTTTTAAATATTTGTACCATTCTCCATATATTTTTGTTATTTTTTTTTTCATTAGCTATCTAAATATTTTTATTTATATTAACTGATTCATTTACTACTAAGAGATAGAATGGCAGGGGATAGAGTGTGTGATAGAGAAAAAGAGTGAGAAGAAGTAAGAAAGAGAAAGTTTAATTTTATTTAACCTGCATCGATACTTTTATTTATTTACACAAACTTACGGTACTAATGTGATGCACCAAATATTTTATTTTGTATCAAAAGAAATAGTGTGAAGCACCAAATATATGTACATTTAATCTGTGTCACAAGCCAGAACAAGCTCCATGAAACAACAGCCAAAAGTTATAATGTCATTAGTAGATTTATTCAGTGACCAAAGAAGAGGACGATGTACGTTCACATTAAACGTGAAATTTTCAAATAGCCACTAAGCAAAACCATAGTTTCGTTCTGTTTTTGTCAACAATTTAACTTATATAACAACAATGAAAAGGAGTCGAAACAAATTTCCCGATCCTTATCTTGTCAAAAAAACTAAGAACTTTTATTTTTGTTTGTGTAATTAACTGAAGTCCTTCTGACCAACGATTTGCGTGTCCGATCACGGTACGCTGCTGTATAGCGACGCCGGCCGTGAGTGGAGAACTTGTCCCAAAAAATATTATTGTATTTGTAAATGTATAACAAACACGTCATTCACAAAATTGCTATTTTCTTTTTGTTTTCTTTTAAATTGCATAGAGGAGTACAGTGTGTGTGATACCTTGGTTATGCTTTTACTTTGCGTCGTCTTGTTCCATGGGTTCCTCCGAATCCCCTCGAGATAATGTCCTGCAAAGAAGGTTTTTTTTTTTATTATTTATATTTAGTTAAGTTTTAGATTTGGGAATGACTTACTTATTCAGTGGCTGCATTGATAGCCCAGCCATGGCTGTAACAGTCTCTGATTCTTCTCGTTCAGTTCTAAGAGCGTGCATAGCTGACATTGCAACTGTGTGCGCCAGACGACGTACAATTGGCCAATGCGACATCTGAAAAAAATAAATTTAATTAACACCTTCAAGTGTCTGAGAGGTCAGGCCGTATCAAAAAATTACGCCGGTAATCATAATTTAAGTATTTCTTTAATGGTATATAAAATGAGACTTCTCGTTGTGCAAAAAAGCAGAATTCTCCGAAGAGTATTTATGAGCTGTTAGATATGGAGAAGGATTACCAAATGCAACCAAGAGTTGCGAGCATTTAAAGGAGTCTCGTAGCGTGGCAACTGCGAGAAGCTCGAAAAAAAGTTTTACGTCTTTTAGAAGAGCTAGGTCTGTGATTTTCAGCCCAGCCCAAAGAAATATCGTCTTTCAGGTCAATTAGGCCAAACGGAAACGAAGAAATCATCCACTGTCTGCACTACTCAAGCAGTTCTTAATTACGAATCAGATTTTCAAAATACTAACCTGAATAGCAATCGTCTTCTGCAATGTGTCCACAGCATTTTGACATGGTGGTCGCGACAGTTCGGCCTCTGGAATCGGAGCCGATTCGTCGCCTAACAGTGCCCTAACGCACTCCTGCGCCGAGTCACATATCGCTGGTAAGTCATAGCCTCCTTCTAGTGCGAGAACAATCTTACCATCGGCCAGCTGCATTAGTTCACGTGTCATATAACCAAAACACGCAGGCGAAACTAAGTATCCGCCCAACGGAGCCGGATGTCCGGCGGCTGCATCAAAACCAGCTGATACAAGCACAATGTCCGGATTAAATTCACGCGCAATGGGCATCACAACGGTACGGAATGCGGCCAGGTACTCAGCATCGCCCAGTGGAGGACTTAGCGCCCCAGACCAGGACACGTTCACATTGAAGCCAACTCCCGCACCAGTTCCACACTGTAAGGGAATGCAGAAAGTTTACTATTTGTATGTGAATAGAAAAGAAAGTTACTCACCTCTGTAGGTCCACCAGTGCCTGGGAAGAAATTCCCATCATCGTGTCTATGTATGGAAAGGTATAGCACATTCGGGGAATCGTAGAAAGCCTGCTGTGTTCCGTTGCCATGATGCACGTCCCAGTCAACAATCAAAACCCTTTTCATTTCTGCAGGTAATTGCTGGCGCAAAAGTTTTGCAGCTATCGCCACTGAATTGAAAAAACAAAAGCCCATAGCCAAGTTGGCCTCAGCATGATGGCCGGGTGGACGAACAACAGCAAAACCGTTCTTCAGGTCACCTTTAGCTGTCTTAAATGCTAGATCTATCACACATCCGGCAGCCATACGCGCCGCTGCAGCGGTATGATGTTCATTCCACGTTGTGTCCAAATCTACACCAACTCCGCCACAGCCCAATCGTACGAAACTAACCGAAGGTGAGATTTCCAGTTTCTGCCGATTCAACTGGTTTGAACCGAAGAGTAATGCATGAGCCTCAGAGTGCACCGTCTGTAATTCCAATTGCGTTGCTTTGCGCGACCGCAGACGATCACATCGATTCGCCAGACCTGTCTCCATCAGTCGGGCCCATACACTTTGCAATCGTCCACTATGCTCCGGATGTGATGAGTTGTTCCCACAAACGCAGGCATGCTTCAGCATAAGGTTATCAAACGCCAGGCCAGTGGTTATTTTATGTGGGCTCCCCATAATATGACGTCGATGTGGCATACTTAGGTTCACCGGTGGAATATGATCGGCAGATGAGGAAGTCACAATTGGCTGATGGTGCTGACCAGTATCTGGAATCTGACTGAGCCCATGTGGTCCCAGATGCACCAACGGACTTGATAAAGTCCGTGATAGAGGACGGTTAAGACCACGTGCAACAGCATCGTCCACCTAGAAAATGGAATGGTTCGCGTTTTTTCGGTTAGGAAACCACATACAAGGGACAACTACATCGATCGGCCCGCCCCTCACCTGCAATGAATGCATATATAGCAGTTCCCGTTGTTGTTGTAGGTAATCGGCAGCACATAAAGCCGTCTCTTCAGGTATACTTCTTTGAGATGTACTGGTTATCACAGAGTTGGCTAACACAGTTTTGGGCGGTTGTTTTTTATCTGTTAGATCTATCACCTCGTCGGTGGACTCTTCGGCTTCCTTCAGTTGGGGTTGTTGTTCACGTCCACTGCGGGTGAGAACAGTTTGCCGGATTTTTTGCGCCAGCAGCAAGTGCTGTTGCTCGTACGCTTGACGTTCGGCCTATAATCGAAACGGAAATACAAAATCAAATCAAATCATTTCAGGTCGACAACATTTTTGCAGCCAACTTAAAATATTTGTTTAAAATGACCCTCAATTCCCGTACTTACATCACTATTCTCATAATGCGTTTGCACGATATTCACTTGGCCTGTCCCCGTCAGCATGGGATTGGCCAACGGCAATGGCGCCGACTTCGTACGTCCCAACGTCCGATGACCGTGCTTATTGAGTCTAGCATGCGCAACCTGGACATCGGTGATCGGTTGGCCGTACAAATGGCCAGGAAGAGGATGTATACCCATGGACACACTGGTCATTGGCGTATTGGCTGCGTGTGCTTGCGGCGGCATTTCAATCGATGCTGATGACGATGACGTTGACGTGGAGGATCTTGTTGGTGGCGGTGGTATACCAGTACTGCTACCACCAGCTGTAGCATGATGATGGTCGTACGGCGGCAACGGATTGTAATATGTTGGAGCGCCAGCACCAATCATTGGTTGAGCGGCTGCAGCTTGTTGCCTCAATGCGCTAAGCATAGCAAAGTTGGCGACTGCGGCAGGGGTATGTGCGTTCGGTAAATGCGGTCGTCCCAATGAGATGTTCGGCATCGATGGTGAACTGAATAGAGATAAATCGTTGATGCTGCTCCGTTGACCGGGTTGATATTGAGCAACATCTTCGTTTTCCTCCTGAATGGGAGCACTAGTTGGAGAGCCACGACTGGCGCCGGTCACAAGGGATGGAGGTGAATTCGGACCAGAATCCGGAGTGCTGTTACAGTCTAATAAAAAAAAAAACATTTTACGATTAACACATTTTAAAATGTTCAAGTTGAAATTGAATAGATTTTCAAAATTAGTTCCTGCTTCATATTTTTAGTGAATTAATACAAAAGCGTAATACGAGAGGATATTAAGCAAAAAAAAAAAATATATATATATATGAGGATGTATCAACAAATTTGGGGGCAAAACCAACATTTAAATAATAACAAAAATGCATAGAACAATCGTTAAGTACCAACAAAATTATGTTTGTCTTCTTTTTTTTTCTTTGTATTAATTCGCCGGTGATCGCTTTGAAGTATGAATGAAATGATATACAAGAATTTCGCTTACGATACGTACTTGCTAGTGGTGAGTTATGCTTTGCTTGACGTCTCTGGATGGCTTGCAGGTGTCTTTCCTGGCGGCGCGCTGCCAATGGGCCGATTCGCGCCTTACGCTCAATCACACTCTGTTTTAGACGTATCTTCAGTAAATTCGGCTCGGATGCTGTTCGTATGATAATTTCCATTTGTTATACAAATATTCATCGTAAGTATAATATACAGTCATTCATTGAAAAACAAAATAATAGTTCTCTTTTTATGCGCACAGCTAAATGAATCAAATTAGCTCGACATTGTTTATACAACGTTAACAACGTTACTATTCTAGGTAAAGTTAGCTATTGCACTTGAATAAATGTTAGGATAGGTGGCGTATACGTAACATTTTTTTTTCGGAGAAAATCAAACAGTCACAACTTCCTGGAAAGCCGTGAAAAACAGCTAATTCCAAGGTTTTACTTGGCTCAAACTTGTTCACTTGGTTCTCTAGACGCAATCCTTTTAAATTTAATTTGAATAGTAGACACATAGCTTAATTAAAATGCGAATTGCCGCAAAGGCCCTTGGAAATGGAAGTTATTAAAAGCGCAACATTATACTACACAAAACACGCGGAAATTAATAGCACGCGTATTTTACCACTTCCTTTAAATTAGAATATTAACGCAAAAAGCCGATAGAAACGCTATCTTTATTACTCCTTCATTAGAGAAAAAAAATAGCTTCAAACCAATTACACTATTACGAAAGCGAGAGCTCTCACATATGACATGTTTTTATACTCAGAAATTGCACACATTTAAAAAGAAAGAAATGATGCAAATGTCAGATGCGAAGCTAGCCACTGTCAATAAAAGATCTGGTCGCAAAGGGAGTTTTTCCGTCGAAAATAAATTATTTAGCTAGAGAACGGCAATATCCAAAACGGATCCACCCCGCTGTACATTTTAGTTTTAAAATAAATAACTGTACATGTTTATATTAATTCTCTACTTTACTTAGAAACAAAAAAAAAATAAAGCTTAAAACAACAATAAAAAAAAACCAACATTTTTTTTGATTGCCTCCTTGAATCTCCTATACCAATTGTTCAAATAATGGAATTTACTTAACCGCATTATTAATCTGTATTCTCTGTATCGATTAAAAAAAGCTGTTGGATTCACTAGGCTTTGGTTAACAATCACAAATACGAGTAACACCAAGCATTGTCTACAATGCTAAATTGCTGATTAGATGAAAATATTTTTGTTTGTGTGTTTTATTTAAACAAATACCAGAGTACTTCCTTCTTTAGTTTTAAAAAGCTACACTTCTTTAAATTAGATACCATTTCGTTAATTTTATAATGACTAATGCTCATTAGATTTGCTTGTGTATATGTATTACTAAATAAGCATTATTTTGTATCAGATTAATTTGCTGGCGCTTTCAAAGACCAAACCATGCATGTGAGTTCAATTATTAATAATTAGACAAATAGAAAACTAACAAATCGTAAAAATATATACTGTCTTTAACTGGTAACTCACCTGTCTTTCTTAATGGAAAATCGGAATCGTATTTCACAATGGTTGAGGGGGGTTGAGGAATTTTGTACGGATGTGAGCTTGTGACGGTACCAGCCGGCAACGATTCACCTGATGAACTTTTTACGACACCTCTGCAAATGAATTGATAAATAAAGTCAACAACTTAATAAAACTGAAAACAAATTAGTGTAGGGGAACAATTATTTTATTTTATTTCTATCTAATAGATTGATGTTAGCTGCAACACCAGACTGTTCGGCGTGCCAATTTTTGATAGTGAATTGAATTTCGGCTGATTGTTTTGAGGAGGGCAGCTGACTATTATTATTTTCACCCTTAATTCACGGTTTTGTTCAGAAAAAAGTCAAGCAACATTTTAACGATTCTAATTTTTTTGGGACAATTAAATGAGAACCGAGTAATCATTTAAGAAATTATTGACTAGACTTGTAGGTTATTCCCCCCGTATTTGTAAACTCATCACGTGATCAATCAGGGCCAATAAAAACTGAATGAGATGTTTATGCGGCAATTTAAATCCGCCACATAGAATATTATTTAATAAGTATGTATATTGATAGACGTCATTTGTATGGCAACACTAAGTGCGTATAAACTTACGTAAGTTTGGCACATTTTGATTTTAGACAAATGTATTTTGGTCCATGCAATCTGCAGAAACTGTGTGCAGCAAGTTTTTTGTTTCATCATTTTAGCAACAGATGTCACAAGGAGTTAATTTAACAAACTTTTGTGAAATTTCTTGAAATACAAAACACAATGATCGACACATACTTTCTTTGTTATAGTGGTCTTCATTCCTTAACACAAATATTTTGTTTTCCTATTGCTTGCACACGTCGGAAGATGGAACTTGTGTGTTTCCGATTCTCGCCACCATGAAACCAAGGAGCTAGTGCTTATGGTTCGCCATCAGCTTTATGTATCTTTTTGTCGTCTGTCCTGTTTAAAGCTTAACTGAGAGCTGTCTCTCGAATTCAGGATGAAATTGACATTTGCAGGGGAATGCCGGTTTTAATGTTTGAAAGTATTTACCATAAATAATAATGTGTACGTCACTTACCTTTTTGGGTAGGGCGATGATGTCATGCCATTGGGCGAACTCTTGTTTCTGTTCATTAAGAAACACTAGATACAAAAAAAAAAAAAAACACAATTCTTAATAAATGTTTCTTTAATTTGCTTAGGAAAAAAAATAACTCACCATTAAAATCTGCTTCACCTCGGGGCTAGCATTAGCACTGCAATTTTCTTTTCGTTTCATTGCTTCGCGTTCACGTTCCCGGCGTTCCCGTTGCTGTTGTTCCTCTGCTGCGATTTTTTGGTCACGCATTTCCTGGAATACGCCATGTGAGTGCGCCGCAAACTATAGTAATTATAACGTCGAAAAAATGTTGTTTTGTTTTTGATGTTTTTTTGTTTTGGAAAAAATTTTGTTTGTTTTTTTTTTTTAAGGAACACAAAGAAAATGAAAAAAAAAAAAATCCAAAAAGTCTAATAAAAACAAATTAAGAAAAAGGGAAAACAGGAATAACCAAGGCAATGACGATGAAAAGCTCAATCGAAAATGTAACCATAAGTTTGTGTCAAAATTTAGAAAAATTTCAATTAAGTAAAAAAAAATCTAATGCAAATAGATTAAGTCGTGTATAGAGTGAACAATTTTGACTGCCCAAGTCCAGTATATTCTTATTTGTTTATTCCAAATTTTTCGCTTAATCGGTTTTTTT
Source organism: Cheilosia vulpina (assembly GCA_916610125.1). NCBI lineage: Eukaryota > Metazoa > Arthropoda > Insecta > Diptera > Syrphidae > Cheilosia > Cheilosia vulpina. Next base: position 70,294,097 of record OU744277.1, on the reverse strand, counting down.
TGGTTTGTTTTTGAATTCAAACGAATCTGATTTTGTACATACCTGGTATTTGTGTTCCAGCTGCAGTTTGTGCTGTAGCTCTAGTTGTTTCTTTTGCTCTTGAAACGTGTGCAGGAGCATTTGTTTTTGCATTTCTTGTTCTTTCTTAAGCTGGAACGATAAAAATGAAGAATTCTATTGATACCTGTTATTGAATCATGAAAACCTTTGTGTTTGTTTTATTTAATAAGAAAGTTATCACGCAATTGCGTTAACAACTCTGATTCGGTGAAGTGAAATATAAATTAAGAAATAGCAAATCCATTGACCAAAGCAAAACGCACTTCAAGGTGTGTTTTTATTGAGGATCCAGTTGATTAACATTTTAAATTCTCTAAACAAACATACCTAATTTGAATGTCAACAACAAGCAGAGGAGCTATTGCTGTTTGATTGAATCACCTGTATTTCCAAGTAAAAAGAGAAAGGAAAGGGTGTATTCACACTTCCTAATATGATGTACAAGTTTGTATTAGTGATGAAAATGTGCCAATACTTTACAACAACATATTTTTTTTTCTATTTCTAACGAGTTTATGCAAATTGTTTATCGCATATGTTTACTCAATCGAATGGGTCATGCCCATTTGGCATCTGAAAAAATTTGACACATCACCAATTCTGTTTTGTTTGACATTTCAATCAGCTGTGATCTGCTGTTGTGGAATAAAGATTTTTAGTAGGTTAATAAATTCCGTTCAATCCGTTCAATTCATGAACAAAAAATCACAAGAACTGGCAAATCGGTATTTTTCGCGTGACCGAGTTACAGGGTATTTTTTCAATGAACGTATGATGCCTTATATCGATGATAGTCGTAGTAAAAAGAATCGCATACAAAACGAGTATATTTGGGTGCCAAACATCCTCGAAAACTGTAAAAATCCATTCGAATTAAGTGAAAGTTTAACCCAGTGTCAACTGTCACTTGCGGTAACAAGTACCTACAACTAGAAGTACTGTCAATGATGACACGTGTGCCCAACACTGTTACCCAACTTTGGACATCAGTGTCTTCCAATATTGGGTAACAGATCCGGGAAAACAATGTTCTTACAAAATGCTCGTGTCAAAAATCATACAAAGTAAACACAAAATTGTATTCACACACGCGCCAGTGAATTAGTATTTTAATACGTTGAGCTTAAACCCTCGGTAATCGCCAAATACAACGCTAAATCCCGGATCAAGACCCCACTTTCAAATTGGCTGACATTCATCAAATGTCAAAATCGTTAATCCTAATCGCTGTCAAGTTTCACATTGAATAAACAATATTACTATTAAAAATCCGGTTACCCGAACGACAAATGCAAACTGCGCGCACAAACTATGTTAATTAGATGGGATTATGCAGACTTTTATTTAAGAATCAATAAGAATCGCACCGACGTTTATTTGTTTTCGCATTACAATTTCCCAATGCGTGATGTCAAAACGAAATAAACCAGAAATAACTTGCTGATTCTATTTTTGCACTGCGAGTTTCCGCACACCAACCCTCCGCTCTATTGCAAACCGGTACGTACAATAGAAATTAATTTTAAAGGCGGAGTGACCGCCTCTATACCCATTATATTTATAGGCAAAATGTTGTTTACTTTCCTCGTGCACATTTAGCTTCAATTGAATTTATTTAATTGCAAGTCAGAAAGCTATACTCAATATAAACACTGTAATGTGGTGCATACTACACGCAGATAACACTCTATGTGGCCCCGAAAAACACTTCCAAAAAATAAAACGAGATTATCGAGAAGCAGGCGTCATTCGGTGTTATTCCACAAAAAAAAAAAAAATATATATATATATACATCACATGAATAATTTTATTTCTCTTTACTACGAATAAATAAAATTGACTTAAAAATTCCACTCTCGTGGATGACCCGCATTGTTCTATGAGTCATGCGCTTCAATCTGGTGCAAAGAAAGAAAAACAAACATTTAATTCAATTACATACTTTCTAGATTTAACATTAAAATTATGTACATACATCCGCACAACACTGACAATCAATTTCATAAATCATTCGATCTGAAGCAACGCACTATAGTCGACGACTGTTCCTGGTATTTATTGCCACTCGTCGATCTGTGGATGCTGCTTCTGCTTCGATTCGATTGCTTTGTTTTTGTGTATTTTTGAAGAAATTCAAAAATACGCGTTTAATTTCTTTCGAATTCTTTTCCTTTTTTATTAATACACCTTATTAATAGAATACACATTGAACTCTACAATTCTCTTGCGCGCGGGCTCGACGAGTACGGGAATAAGACAGTTTGAATTGCGTCGTCGTTTCATGTCCCGTTTTATAAATAGACAGTTTTATTTTGAAACGTCGAAAAACGAACGTAAGCGGCCAACAGCAATAGCAACAGTGTACCACGCTAGCGCATGTACAAAAGGGATGTGGCTGTGTGTTTTGTTTAGTTTTGAAGATTTTAAGCTTTTGAATTAAGATCGCAACTTTTCAGATAGGTTGAAGTATACCATCGGAATTGAATGGAATTAGGAAACAGATAAAATGATGCACTGGTGACAGAAGGTTTAATGAAAGTGTCACAAAAATTGTGTTTAGAAAATGCCCTCCAGAAGTGGGCGTGGGCGACTATATTTTATGCAGAAAATTAAAAAGTAATGGTTACTGACATTTATTGGTAACAACATTTTTCGTTCCCGTCATTCGCGTCAGTGCTAACATTTAAATAGCATATTTTTACACAAGGCATAAAAAAAAATCGTTACGTTACAACTCACTGATTTTTTCAACAAATACCGCGTACAGCCAAATCTTTAATACAATTCTTAACCATGTACATTTAAACTTCCACTTAACTAACATATGCGTGTGTTTCTTTTGCATGTTATTTTAACGACAAATTATAAAAAACTGGCCAGAAAGTGGAGAGAAACAAATGTTTATCGTTGAGGTTGTTGACCTTTGACAATATTTGTTAAGAATTTAAAGTAAGACACACCTTATGCCCAACTTCTAGAGAAAATCTCCACCAAAATTTAACCAAGCTTAAAAAAAGTCAATGATTTTAGCCGAGCTTCTAAAATGAATTCAGTTTTCGTTTCTGACTGTTCACAGTATTTGTCAAATTTAGCGCACTAATTACTGGCTCGGGACATTTACTCAGGCTAAATTTTGACAGTTCGTGTCAGGGATGTGGCTGAGGGCACTTTTTAAGTGAACATTTTAATAAACCAGCCACAACTATATCTCTGTATGGAAAAATGCTTCTTTGTTCCCAAAAATGATGGTTTTGTAGTGTATCTTTGTGGATGGCGGCAAAAGTTAACAAGGATATGCATTGTATACTTCGATGAAGAGTTTGTGGAGAGTTCAGTAAAACTCGAATGAAAGTGACACTTTATCGAATAAGCTCTCTTGTGTCAGAATGTATCTGAGGTTTTCACTAAGCCTTTGTAGAGAAAACTTAAAGATCACATAAAATTTAGTTTTTCTCGAGCTCGGTATAAACTTCATTTCTAAAAGAAACAAAAACTTTGGTTGGGATTGGAGGCTGTCAAAACAACCCCTGGTCTAAATATAAACTGGATTCAGACCTATTGAAGAAATACTAATTACAGACAGTCCTTCCTTGAGTGTACTTTAAAATGTTGCCAAGTTCTGTTTGGCAATTGAAGATAATATGGTCGCGTTAGAAAAGTAATCTGCTCATTAACTTTTTAACTCAAACACTGTATGCTTAGCCATCATCTCATGAAAATAAAAATAAATGAAAAAGTATGTATTTTTTAAGCACGCCATAGATGATAACATACATCCCTGTTGAGATAAGACTAACTGTCGTTCGCATATTTTTGTATATAAAACGAAATCCCATCTACAATTGCTGCTATCAAAGAATTGCACGAAAGAATGTCTCTCTTCAGGGAAACAAATGGTATGGTATCTTATAGGTGGCTGCAGATAAGCTTATTTTAAGAGACGCGAGCGAGTTAGTTTTACAATAACACCTACCTTATCTGAGTATATTCTGGCACAATTTTGTTTATGAACGGGCAATAATGCACAAGAGCAGATAAGCTGTATTATATATTATCAAAACCTATTCTAATAAATACTCTAGTGGCTAAATATTTTCGTTTCTAATTGAAATCCATGATGTAAAAAAAGACTGTGACTCAAATTCCATATGCAGGCTATTTTTAAACAGTACGCGATATCGTTTTATTCGTCATACAGTTATTTGGTCAAATTACTAAATAAATGAATTCGGTTGCGAGGAGCAAAAAATTTGACTCGACGGCCATATTGCTGATCAAAAAATCAGATCGTCGTAAAGGGTTTTGTTCAATTATGTCAAAATAAGGAAATCAGTGACATATGTCACGTGATTACTTACTTTGCATTACTTGCTTTCTCCAGCACTTGAATAATAATTTCATTCGTCTCCATCTGGATTATGGTCGCAAATGTAAAACATGTAAACAACAAAAATTTAACGAAGAAAAGAGCACAACTAAAATCAGAGTATAATTTGACATTTGACAATGACATTTCAAAAATAATAATACCAATCGAACGAATTAGGATGAACTAAAACAAGGAACAACGTTCAAGGCCTACTGTACAATAGTTAAAGTGCATGTAGACATATAGGATGGGGCATCACGCATCCATTTTGGTTTCATTCACTTTAAGTCACTGAATTCATTACAAGTAAGGCCAAGTGTCACTTTAGCGAATAGTACATTTGTTGGAACATGTGTCATTTCAAGATTTAGTTTATTAATAAGTTTTCCTTGTACATTAGAAAGCGGTTTTAATAAAAAAATGTATTTGCTCCAAATTCAAACAACGTTTCTCAAAGTGTCTTTCTTACATTACATGTTTCTGCCCGCGCCTCCGTCGGCCGTCACAGTCCAGCTTAAGGTCAATCTATTTCTAGACTCACTTTTTGTAAAAAGTTGCGAGACAGTGTAAGCATTTGGCAGAAAACTCTTTAGCCTAATTGAACGAAAACGCACAAAACCGGTTTACCCCGGTTGCAAAGCAATTTGATTTGGTTTATTTTAAGCGTGGAACTAGTTAAAGTGTCAATTAATTTGTCACAAGGTAAGCCAACAACTGGAGAGACTTAAGCCACTATAGCTGGGAATATGCTCAGTTAATAAATGAGATATTGTCGTGTCACCTTCGAATTAGACGATTGCAAATTATTTTTTTTTAGAAATGACAACGTATAATGGGCGTAACTGGCCGATTTTTGCATCGTGATCTGGTTTTTATTTTGAATTTATTTGCGTTGTTAAAAACAGATTTAAAGCAATTCAAGTGTAAGCGTGTTGTGGGGTTTTTTTTTTTTTGAATTTTGAATATAGTTATGATACGAGTATCTCGTTCTCGTGTAATTTACCGCTTGAGAGGGAGAGTGATGATGATTTGGATTGCTGTTTCTGTTTTGTTAACGATTCAGCAGAGATTGAAGTGAATTGATATAAAAATAGAAATCAGAAAGCAAACTTCATTGGACTTTGAGCTGAATAATGGTGTTCTATTATTAAATTACGACGAAGGCACAATAAAAGAAATAAAAAAGAAAACCAACGTACGAGTTTGTTTCGCTAATCAGTACGAAGATTAAACTGAACATACACAATGTGCAATGTGCATATGGGAATGGTGCATTACTGTTTTAGTACCTATAAGTGCATGGATGATAGTAGCTGGCTAGATGTGATATGGGAAATGTTGGCAGATAATATATACGGTGTTATTTATTCAGCTAAAGTTGCGATGGCATTTTTTTGATAAAATGTGGTTTCTTGGAAGTTGTTGTTGTCTCAGTGACAGTGTCTGTTTTAAGGAAATTTGAAATCTCAATTTTTCTAGAAATGTTTTAATTCGTTCTTATGACTCAACAAAATTCAATGACTATTCTGACGATCGGGGTTGTGAATAGGAATGCATTGGGTTTGTTCGACTGAGAAGTGCAAGGCCATTTTCGTGGCTGCCAAAATAAAAAGAGTGTTTTAATCAAAAATCGGTATCAGTAATTCAATTTATTATAGCAACTAGTTTGGTGTGATCCGAGCCTTTTCTTGTATTTAAGACTACAAGCTAAGTTTATTGCAATTTCGTATCGTAATTTGTCTTATAATAATAACAATAATTTTAATATACCTACGTGAAGTAAAGTAAAAAATGGTTTGAATTGTTTTAACCAACAGTGTGCTCAGTTGCGCACATAAACAAAGATATCATTTGCATTAATCTTATGCTGATTATTGGACATTTTTTATAATATAAATCTAATGTTTCATTTTTGTTATAAGCCCAAAATTCAACCCAAAATTCAGTTTGATAGGTCAACAGTACTACATACACATTGGGCGAATTCAAGTATGTAGTTATTTGAAGTCTAATAGATTGGTCTGGCATAGATGTAGTCTGAACGCAAACACTAGATTGGTCGGTAACGCCACTTTTCCTACGTCCGTCACATAAGCGAACTGTCAACTTAGTACTGAGTCACGAATTTCTTGACTAGATTCGTCGTCTGCCCCTCCATAAACGTCAACTGAAACAGTTGTTCATGTGACCGATCTAGACCAATCTTAACTGGGACCCATCCAGTCAGCCAGCTGTTAGACTTACTAAACTAGATACCTGAACTATTCTAAAGATTTAACTGTCAAGTGAACTGTCATGCTGAGTTCGCGTTTTCACATAATATGATCAACAAGTCTGACGAGTCATCATGAATAGACTGGCCCTTGGAAAACTCTACCAAATAAACTGAACTAGTAACGCTTGTGGTCGAAAATCGACCATTCCTTTTATAAGCATGTAAAATATTATACTAAAAGACGTACCACAATTATTTTCGTTATTTATGTAAATGAGCTGCTCCATTGGAATCATGCCAAAATCCTTTCAATTACCTGTTTTGTATGGGGAATTCATAACTTAACTTAACCAGCCTTAATGGCGACAAATACTCACGATTTTTGGTTTGTGCACATCTATGGCACAGTACCTTTCGAATGATATAAGTTTTATTCTCCTCATTTCATAATAAATACATAAAAAGTGTACCGAAACTTTTGATGTTCACGTATTAATATAATGATTTACTTTGCAACTCAGTCATCAATTGGAATATTGATCAGTCGACAATCTACCTGTCATTTCATCGCAAAATCGTGTTCAGGGTTTTACAAGTGGGAAGCAAAATTCGACTGGGACCGATCGTAAAGGGTTGCATTACAAACAAAAAATTCCGTTTTACAGGCTGATGACTTCATTGAACCAGTTTTTTTTTTTAAATAATTAGACCGGAGTTCGCTTTATGGTTAATGGGCATGAATAATGATTTTCGTTTAAAAATACGAATGGCAATAATGTGAACGCGACATTCAACCAAGATGACACTACGTGCAACTGCAACCATGGACTTAACACTTTGCGCTAGCTCCCTGCCATTTACCATCCATTCATCAAATTTGCTCGAGAAGCTATTTCGGGAAAATGGTGACTTATAATATTCGGTCGGGAAGATAAGCCCGGAAGGGAGTGTCTAAGGCTAAGGCCACACACTGAGCGGCAAAAAAAAATTTAGAACATATGAAACTGTATGGTTGTGGCCACGCAGTCGCCGAGCGGCAAGCTTTCAATTCTGTTCTATTATTTTAGTGTAGTGCTAAGCGGCAAGAAATCATCATGGCAACAATTAACATTAAAACTTTTTTTTTCAGAGTTTCAGAAAATGATTTAATACAAACTAAAAGCAAAGGAGCAATAAATAATCAAAAATAAACGTGTTTCTTTTTTAAATGTACCTTAATGTTAAAACAAGCCCCTGTCCTGCAGACATTTTTTTTTTTGGTTTTAATTTTGGTACGAATTTTTTGTAGCAGCAAATTTTAATGATTGCCTGAATTGGTCATCATGTTGTCGAAGATCGTTATACAAATGATAGAATTCGCCATAACCTGATATTTTTCGGTTTATTGGATTAACACCAAATCTTCTTGTTTTTGAACTTAAAATAGTTCTGTAAATGTTGAAACGACTTTCTTGCGGCGAGCAGCACTCGACAGCGACATTTTCACAACTAATCACACAAGAATTGCCGTTGCCGCTTAAGATTGCTGCTCAGATTTTTGCCGCTCAGTGCGTGGCCTTAGTCTAAGTCATTTTGTATGCACATTCAATAATGACGCAAAAGCGGACTTAACAACGTTAAAAACTTCTCTTAAACTTTTGTATTGCCTTTCTAAAAATGAAAAAATAATTGGCCCCAATTTGAAGCCGCAAATAAAAGCTCTTACATATTAATCCGCAAAAGGAAAAAAAAAACCCAGCTAACCTCTGACTCTTTGCTTGACTATTTTCGAAAAAAATAAACAAACACAACATTCCATTTCGTCCGATTTTCGCATTTTTTTTTTTGTTTTTAAAATTAGTATTCTTTTTTTTTCACCTACCGCAAAGCAAAACATTTGCAATCGGTATTCAGAAAGCCCCAACCGGTAATGCCACCGAGCTGAATTTGCACCGGAAATGTTATAAGAAAGTGCTTTTAAAAGCCCCAGTCCACAATAAGAAAAAATAAAACGAAAATAATTAAAATTCTTTCAGTTACTCTACCACCGCCAATCTTGCATATAAAGCAAACTCTGGTGGGCTATTCTTGTACTTTGTTTATATATACACGCGTTGATGTTTCTGTGAACATTTATAAATATACAAATTATTTCTATTAATATGTGGATATGGTTGTGTGCCATTTGGGCGGAATCTATTTTCGGATTTGCTGTTTCGGTGCAAGATCAATTAATGGATGGTCTGGTCTTTGAAATGCTAATGATCATTTATTGAATAAGTTTTTACTTTGTTTGATCAACTTACCTCTAGAATTTCCTGATTAATATCACCCGGAGCGGGGGGCTGATTGGCTGCTGAATTTATATCTAACGACAAAGTGCCAGGTACAACTATCATTCGATCGCGAGAAATTGTCGAATCGCGTGCCATATCTATATAAATAAAAAAGAAAAAAGAAGAACATATAATTAAATTAAATTAAACAAACACATAAATTTATTGGCAGTAGTGCGAGCTAGGGTTGGGAATGAGAAAAGTCCAAAATCCGTTGTTTACATTCTTTATTAGAGCGAGCATTCTAATAATTGACGAACTAATTAGTTTAGCTAATTTTATTTACAATCGAAATAAGTTTTGACTGAATTGCTAAAAGTTATTTCGGGCTGAAAACCGTTTGCTCGTACGACTCTTAACGATTAAGTTCTACTTAAATACTTATAGAGGCTCCTTTTTTAGGACATAAACTGTCACATAAGAGTTTATGTGCCACTTAATTTGCTATGAGTCTTATCAGCAAACGGCCCTAAATGATTCAAAGTCCTGCTTTGCAATTATCATTATAATAGAACAGTGACCAACACTCAAAACCAGTGGGCATATAGATAGAGTTGGAATCACCAACCTGGTAGGACTGAACGTATAAATTCGGACACGTCCCTGATGACCATTTGTTTAACGTATTTACAAATCTTTCAAATTCAGTCCTATATTGGTCACCTTTTAGGTTATTGTGGTAGTTTATTCAGTAATAACTCCGATATTGTTGAACTCAAGCTTGTGACTTTATGATGAAGAAGAAACAGTAGAAAAAGAGGTGTCAAAGAGGGTATTTTGTCTGGCAACAAAGCTGAAAAGTCAGCTAAATTTTATAACAAATCGATTATCTGCACCTGAGGATTTTTTTCTTAGGATATCATCAACAAAAATTTTTGTTTTTTATTAACAGCAGATACTTTGGGAGCATAGGTTAGTCTTTTATTCGAAAGTGTAACCCAAAGAAAAATATAAAAGAGCTGCCTGCGCATCGCGCACGTCTGAAAAGTGTGATGGAAAATATGCTAGTACTTTGGCGAAAATTCAAACGATACCTGAATATGAATATCATTCATTGTTGAACGTCGAATAATAAAATACAAATATATTCTAGCCTAATTTCTGCTTTAATAGACAATATTTTTACCTAAGTCCACAACTTGATTACGTTTCAATCGATCCAAGGAACATTATAAGTTACAATGATATTGTACTAGATATACTAAGTACTATAGGCTCAATCATATTAAATACATTACCACCAATTGATTAACAATCCAAAAATAGTTTTCATTTTTATCACTTACATGTGCCACGGAATATTGCTGTTAACACTCTGTGGTCGTATCTACTTGTCAAAATGGTGCTTGATAGGCATAAATAGTTTACGAGTGTAACAATGATATCTAAAAATAGTCTATTTGCTCAATGAATACAAAATACGGTGTACTTATCTTATCACTTAAATTATGTTCCGTTATTTTCCTCAATTTTAGGGTATTACATTTCAGTTGCCTAACATAAATGGCAGTTTACTTTGAAGCTGTTTATCTACACATATCTTTCATGATTGCTCTTCGTACATAGAAAAAAAGTTATATAGTTTTAAAACTATCTTTAGTATGCTACAGTGTCAAAGGCAATGATAAACAAAAAACTAGCTGTCCAAACAAAACGTTAAATTTAAGTGAAAATACTTGTACTTTTAAATTGTATGTCACTTGCGATTTTAATAAAATGGAATTTTTTTTGAAGAACAATGGCCGCGTTCCATTGTTCGCTTGATGACTAGCGTCATGTAAAACAAATGGTGACAAAATTGGCATTTCACCATTAGCGCGAGACGTCTAGCACTTTTTGTGAAATGTCAATTTTTTTTTATTTAAAGTTTGACATGCCGCTAGTCATCTAACGGACATTTGAACGCGGCCAATGACTATTATTATTGAAAATTTTGTTGACAGCTGTCATTTGAATAAATTTATGCCGAATTCACAATGTCGCGTTGAACGCGTGCGTGTGTTTGCGCGCTTTGACACTCTTTATCCAAACTTTACGATTTTAAATGCCAAAGCACGTGAGCAACAAATTTGTAAAACGAAATGCTGCTTTGAAGCGAATGCGCGTTGAGAAAGTAGAGTATGACAGATTAAAAGTTTGGTTTTGTTTTAACTAATGTACACAAATAGAGAGCAGAATTCAAACATCAAGTCTACTCTCTTTTTTCTTGTAGCTGTAATTTTTGTGCAAGAATTAAAAAATGATTCTCCAAAATAGATAAAAAATCGTATATAACAGCACAATAATACAAAGAACAACCTAAACATAAAAACAAAACTAATTATTTTTTTTTTATAAGAAAACCTAAGGAAATAGGTATTAGCTCCACCAAAAAAAAATATATTCATTATTTCCACACACTCAATTAATTAATTTGCATTACAAAAATCATCATATTGCATTTTAAAACATGTGTGTAATAAACATTAGTGGTTCTGTGCTACTCCAACAATCAACGCCACATTCTATCACCTCAAATCGAACAATTCAAAATTCTAAAGTTGTCAATCGCACGTGCGTTGAACTTTACGATATTTACGATCTTAAAGTCGATCCAACGCCTGAAGTTGTATTTTGTGTGGCAGCATATGAACGCTTTGTTTCTACATAATCTGTCAACGCACGCGCGCGTCAACGCGACATTGTGAATTCGGCATTACTTGAAAATAAAAAAAAAATAAAAAATAAAAGACCCACTTGGCGCAAACTCTTTTGAACAAATTGTCAATATTTTTAAAATAAAAGTAAAAATCATGTTCCCCACATTGCCCTCATTCATTTTTAAAAATTGGTTAAGTGTTAGAGACGCAAAATTGAATCTTTACCACAGAAATATAATACCTATATATAGAACGGTATCTTGAATTTGTAGTGCCAGTTACGAGTACAAACAGTATCAAAAAAGAAGAATTATTTCACACTACTACATATGCATAAACAAACGCAATATTTCAAATGCCACAAAAGCAAAGTGTATTTCATTATACATTACTTTATTAGCTAATTAGTGGCTGTCAAATATATCAAAAGTGATTTTTCCAGATGGTAACAATGTGGTTATAAAATGTAGATGACATCCCTTTCAATATATATAGATTTTGAGTTTTTTCTTATGTTGTTGATTTCGATTTCATCAAAAAGAAAAACGATTTACGATAGCGTGTAAATTCAGTAACGCATCATAAAATGTTCATTAATGCAACTATTGTCATCAATTGCAATGTCAAGTGTTCATTATTGCAAAGTTGATCAAACTGATGCGCAAATATAACGAAAAAAAGCATCACAGAAATACCTGATGCGCTGTTGATTCGCCGGCAAAAAAGTAAGAAAAATGTCGGAAGAGAAAGAAAAGTAAGTAAATAAACATTTTTATCAATAGATACATATACTTTTGACTGAAAAATTTATAAATTTAGTTAATTTTGTTTGATATAAACAATGCGTTCTAAAACTCAAATGTCATATTCAATCAGCAACGCATCAGCATAAACTGTGCATCGTATCAGCATCGCAAATAAGCAGTGATGCCGCATCACTGAGCAAATGTTTGACGTTTCTGAATTTACACAGTGACATCTCTTTGTTTGATCTAAATAAATCACCACATCCTAATGAGCGACTTGACAAAAGAAAACCATCACAGTTATCAGTTTATTAGCTATAGTAGCGAACGCGTAACGATTAGTAAAGCAAGTAGCTAGTTCTAGCGATAATCACTTTTGAGCTACAACTTTACAATTTCATCGTTAAGAGGCGATGGCTTCTTTTACCCACCAAATCGAAATGGTGACATTAAATTTATTTTTATCTAGAATTATTCGACAATATAATATAGGTCTAGACATTACAACAATGACACGAAAACTTAATAGGCATTTATTTCTGCCACTTTGCCAGACACAAATTAAATCAAAAGTGATTGCTTTCATTTATAACAACCATCTGGCAATGCCTAAAGACAAAGAGAGAATGACTAACCCCACGATCTCACTCAACAAATGGAACTGGTACTGGACTCACACAAGTTATAAGTATAACAAAACCAAGTCGCAATTATTCAACCCACTTTTTGTCTTCTCTCCTTTCTGCGCAGTGCAACTAAACACACCGGTATCTTGTCAAACCACTTTACTCATAACAAATCGTAAACATTCAAATGACAGTCTTCTAACCACTGAAAGTATACACTTCAGACATCAGTTTTTTTTTTTTTTTTTTGTGTTGTTTGGTTTTCTTTTTTAATGGAACGCACACACCACATTCTTTGTGAATTCGAACGTAAAAAAACAAAAATCACACAAAAAGTGTAGAGCTGCGCGATAGCCTAGTGTCACGGCATCGTGAAGGAGTACAAGTACACATACACAGTACACACAGCAGTGAAAGGAAAAGAAAAACAACAGCAGTGGCAGTAAAAACAACACAATCGAAAAAATAGACAGAGATAGGACTATAAAAGTCACAGCCCCTGGCGACATTTTCTGTACTGAGGCAAAGTTTATTTATAAATTTCGTTGTTCCTATCGCCGTGGCATTGAGCTTATCGATCCGATTCTATTTTTAGAATTCTCACAACGTTTACCGAGAGAACTTGTGGCGTTTATATGTGTACGATAGGCGAATGTGTGTATATGTTTCTGTCAGAAAAAAAAAAAAACGCTAAAGCTATACGAAACACGTGTAATCTACTCGATGTGAATGGGGGGTTGTATTGTGTGGGTATGCACCTGCATCGATGTAATTATAATTACCTTAGTGGAGCATCAAGTGTGCCATAATACACCGTCAGGTAGGCATAGATGTAATCAAAATTATCACTTTACAATTGTTATTTTTGTTGAATTCTATTATTAGACATAACGGTTGAATTATGCCCCGCCATAGTTTGACATTTTATATCTAATTGAATTATTTGCTTTTAATGGTGACAGCCCAAAGTGACTCGATGTAATCAGAGCTTTGGACTATACCTTCCGCGTTGGATTGTAGTCGCATAAATTCATCGAGAGCGATAAAATGATTCTTAAATACCTACACACGCACACGTATCGACTATTCTGACGAAATTCGTTCATGTGACATTTAACACTGACTAAGTTCATGGTGACGAATGATTTCCAGTGACAATAAGTACAAAATAATCCACTTCAGAAGATTACCTTCAGTGTTAGGGTTTAGGCGCCAGACTGATTAATGTTGGCAAGACTGAGTGAGTGCTGATGAAGACAAAGTACGAGCACAGGTATACAAGTTAATTACTGAAAAAATTGCCTAAAATAGGGGTTGCAATCAAGTTTGTAAGTAATCAGAGCTCAAGTGCGAAACAGTGAATTTATGTTTCTTATTACTGTTGCTCTGTAATCAACAAATCATTTTTGCACGTCAAATCTGCATTTTGTGACGTATTGCTCGCGGATGCGGTTATACGACTTTTGGGACGCATTTTATTACAATTTCAATCAAACTAATTGAACAACACTGTCAAATGAACACACACAATCTGACTGACATTTGGTGCTGGTTTACAAATTTTATAGATACCTATCGGGAATTTTCGTTCTAATTTTACGTACTGCTCTAGTTTCATTTTAAAAGCAAACAAAATGTAGTGTCATACGGGCTTTAGCTCCGGCGTTAAAAACAAATGATATACCAGATTTCAAAGAACAGTTTTGTAAAAAACTGACACTTGCAACAGGTAGAGGAAAAAAGGAAAACATTCCGGATGCTCCCATCAATTAAGGAAATAGGTACACGATTATGATATTCGAATGATTTCTTGTTTTCAATGTAAAATTTGACTATATGGGATTTTACATTGCGATGTTTCTGCGCAGGGTTAGAGAAAATGCAAGGCACTTGTTGCGGACTTTTTCACACAAGGCAAAGTCATGCAAATGTATTTCTATACGAGTTCTTGACATTTTGATCTTATATATAAAATATTTAAGCCACAATATAACAAAGCTTGTCAACTTTCTCCGATTTGGTTTTACAGCTCAGTCATGACCTAAAGTCAAAATTCCAGAGTTGCAAAACAATTCCGCTGATATGCTTAACACCCAATCTTGATTGTTAATTGTTTTTGTTTTTATTTTTATTTTTTACTATTCATAGAAAACCCGTCCTGAATTCTGTAAAAAATCAATTTATTTAAAAATAATAAACTAAAGGCGTTCAGCCTCGCAACAGGTATTCGCAATTCTGTCTGTCATATAAAAATCACATCGTTAAGCTCAGCCCCTTATCTCAATCATCTGTGCGAGGGGTACACTGACCTCCATTTTAATGATTTCTACGGGGCAAAATGTGAAAACGAGAGCAAAAAAATAACCAAACAATATTAGCGTCTATCCATTAACTCCACCCAAATAAAATTATTGGGCAAATTCTCGAACACACACTTGCTCCAGTTGATTTATCACTAACTTTGTCAAAGGTTAAAACTTGAAAAAAGAAAAAAATACACGGACAAATTATTATAAATCGTAATTGCGTTGTTTACTTGCAATGGCATCCAATTAAAATGATTACACAGCGGTGGGGGAGGCTGTAAATCA
This sequence comes from Cheilosia vulpina, assembly GCA_916610125.1. NCBI lineage: Eukaryota > Metazoa > Arthropoda > Insecta > Diptera > Syrphidae > Cheilosia > Cheilosia vulpina. Next base: position 70,278,535 of record OU744277.1, on the reverse strand, counting down.
AACTGGTCCGGGTACACAGTATTCTGTCTTGTATCTTGGATAAACATTTGGTTGGTGAGCGCTGATGATTCATTTGCTCTTTTCACAACCAGATTCCGAAAATAGTCTCAAACAACCTTTCAATTTTCTTTTTTCTTGTTTTTTTTTTTTTTATTAATTTTAATAATTCAACCATCAACAGGAAATAGGTACCGAAAAGATTTTGATTGTTTTCATTCGTTATTTACATATTATAAACTATGTTATGCAGCCAAGAACAAATTTGCGCAAACCTATAAATAACATTAAAAATTTGCTGGAATTGAGGAGGCAAGAGAGGAATCCACCTACCCACATAAATAAGAATACAAACTGGTTTTTAATTATAACTATGGTATTGGTTTTATTTCTTCTTCTATGAATAGAAATATTTTAGAATTCGTGTTGGGGGAAGGAAATTTCCATTCGATTACACTTTTTTTTATCATTTAATCAGTAATAAACTTGTTTATACACTTTCCAGAAAGAGAACTCACGAAAAGTATGCAGAGCAAATTAGGAAATGTTTTATATTAGGCATTTGTGTTGACTCTAAACTTTGGTTGCAAAATACAAGTAAATAAAATTGTTCCAATAAAATGGGGGAAAAAAAAACCACACGAGTTCGTACTGTACCCCAGTGACACAGTTGGTGTCAAAACTTGTTTGACTTACACCTTCGGCGAGGCTGACGACTGACGGTGGAGCAGATATGATGGCGCGTACATGAGAATGAATGTAAATTTATTGAGAATTATTTTTGAAAAACAAGTCTCCCACATATTCCACTCTGGACAGAAAAGTATTGCTCATAATCTAAATTAGTCTCTGTGTATGGTGGCCGGTGGGTACCGACATTTTTTATAAATATAATGACGGCAAACCACCTCTTGTGTGTGTTTCGTCTGCCTACGGATATTGAAAGTGTCTCGGTTTGCTGATGTAGCTGGCAAATTTTCCTTGGTGCGTGCTTTGTTTTTCTGTGTTTATAATTAGACAAGATGCAATTTTCTACATTTTTCGCAGTCGATTTTAGGCCTAAAAAGTGCAAGACAGGAAAACTGAAGAGTTCGTACCCAATTGACGACAGTTCTTGACTTGATTGACGTTATAAAAAAATTGTCTCAAAGTTGTATACACACTTCAGCTTATTAGGACAATTTGCACAACTATGGGGAATGCGAATGAATGACAGTTCAAAACTGGGATGTTCTTAAGAACTTAATTGAGGGCGATGTACAAAAAATGATCTAATCAATATATTTGCTAGAAAAATACGAAATGTTCAAACAATGCATTCGTTGCACAGAGACGAAAATAAAAATGGTCCTTCCGAAGTAACCAATCACCAAACAATAATAAGTAGATTACTTCGAATTTTGGAACTTGTTCTTTCAAAGGGTAGCTGTCATCGTCAAGTGCAGTAGTATGTCAATTGGATATGGTTTTTACGTTTATTGCAGCTTAATTGTCATGTTTCGAAATATGGAAGGAAACATGTTGACAAAGTGAAACCGCTGGTTTTGGCATTGACAGCTGATTTAACTAAAACATCAAACGTTGTAATACATTTATATTGGGCGTAAACGTCAATTGAGTTGTTAAATAGCACGACGAATATGTGAAATGGAAATGGAATCACATAAATCCTGGTGGACTTCGAAGACCTAAGAAAATAGTTTATTTCGAAGTTTTACGAACCCGTGAATTTCAGGCACAACACAAATGTCGACCTTCTAAATATTGCGATGGTTCCATGAGCTATAGTGCATACACAAGATCTAAATAAAATCAAGACAACCCGACGCGATAATAAAAAATCAGGCTAATTGTTATTAAAAAACCGCAAATTGACAATATTTTGTGTTATTTTTAAAACAACCTGTGTGCTTATGTCGTCGTAAATCTAGCCATACATATATATGCCCATGCCCACAAAATAGAAACACAGCATAAAATTGTTCTCGCCAGACAGGTGTGACTTCCGCTTAGTAATTGGTTGAACTGTTTCTTCCCTCAATAACACAAGAAATGCGACATCTTGTCTGTGAAATTCAGTGGAATTCTATTTACAAAAATGACGTTCTGACGTCCGATTTAATTTTAGTCGAAATTTTGTTGATGCAATTGCTGTCGGAATAGAAATCTAACATTGACCTTCAATAGCGAAAACAAACTGGTTCAGATACTAAGAACACTAGCATATGACGTACAGACACGATTCCAAATGTTTACATATTCGACAAGTTAAAAAGAGCGTGATATTTATTTATAATGACGGATGAAGCCGTTGGTTGCAAATATGCTGAAATGAGGTCAAATAGGCGAAGCCCCATAAAAACATAACCTGCACACGCGCGTCAATTTTTTTATTTTTTATTAGTTTTTAAATAAAGTATGTGATTAATTTGACAGATATAAAAAAAAAGTCGTTTGTGACGTTGGTGATGATAAAGAGAACATTTTATTTATTTTGTCATGTTTACATGAAAGTTATATTGTCGAATTGGCATAAGGTATACCATAGTAAGTCTATACTACTCTTTGACAGTGTAAATGTGATCTGATTAATTGGAGTTTTTAGAATGGAATAACTATGACGAGAAATGCACAAATACATTTTTGACATTTTTTATTTTAGATTTTATGAACAATCTTACCTCTAAAATCAAATTAAAAGTCAAACTGAATGTGACTTGCTGTCATTGGGCACATTTGAAAGTTCAGTGGTGCTAATGTCTGTACTAAATTATCTATTAATTAGATTGCTCGTTAACGTCGTTTTAAGTACAACCGACATACATTTGAAGTGTCAACTGAAAACTTAATATAGAAATTATTGACAATACTTTTTTGACACCGATTCCTAAACGTCAACACTGAACAAGATATTCACATCATCAATCTGAGAAAATAAAAACGCAGACACATAACATCAACCCAGCTGTCAAACATCAGACTTAGTAAACGAGAACTTTAAACGAAAAGTTCATAGAGATATGATTGACAATTCTTTTTTGACACGCATTCCTAAACGTCAACACCAGAAACTCAGACACATTACATCAACCCAGCTGTCAAACATCAGACTTAGTAAACGAGAACTTTAAACGAAAAGTTCATAGAGATATGATTGACAATTCTTTTTTGACACGCATTCCTAAACGTCAACACCAGAAACTCAGACACATTACATCAACCCAGCTGTCAAACATCAGACTTAGTAAACGAGAACTTTAAACGAAAAGTTCATAGAGATATGATTGACAATTCTTTTTTGACACCCATTCCTAAACGTCAACACTGAAGAAGATATTCACATCATCAATCTGAGAAAATAAAAACCCAGACTGGGTTGATGTAACCCAGCTGTCAAACATCGGACTTAGTAAACGAGAACTTTAAACGTCTCCATAGCAATAGCAACAGCAATAAAGGTATGAATACAATGGAACTGCAGACGGAATCTGTTAAAATATATCCAACTCTTTGCAGTTTGATTTTGACATTTGACAGCTCTCACAAAACGGCAGTTTCTCGTTATCTAAAACAAAATCACTTTACTGGGAATATAAATATCAATTTTTTTGGTTCATACGTCTGATAAACAAACTTTCAAAAACAATTTTCACAACAAAATGGCACATTTAAGTTGTACTCTTATTTATATTTTATTCACTTTACAATTACTGTCCGTTAATGGTCGCCATTACTCACAACAGAAGGTAATTTATCTTGTAAATTATAATTTCATATCAATTTGCGTTAAAATATCCCTTCAGAATTCGAATAGGATACACAACCTCAAGCGTAGTGCACCATCTGGAGCAGAAGACCTTAACAAGGAACCCCAAACAAATTGTCAATCTAGCAGAACTATGACCGGTTCGTCTAAACAGAAAGCTTCCAGTATTGCAATAAAGGCCGCCCAAGAGGCAAAAGCAGCTTCAAATGCCCAGGCAGCGGCTGGTCAGCAGGCCGCCCATCAGGTCAAAGCGCAGCTGGCTGAAAAGGCTTTACAAGCGGCCAGAGCCGCAGAGGCTGCTTTGGCTGGAAAGCAAGGAATAGTCGAACAACTCGAAAAGGAAGTTCGTGAGGCTGAGGCTGTTGTTCAAGAGGAAACGGCTTCTTTACAAAATACTCAGAATAATGTGAATGCTGCTATGCAAGCGGCACAGCAAGCTACAACACAATTGAGGACACTAACTCAAGCCGTTCAGACGGCTCAAGCAAATGTTGGAAATTCGGAACAGGCCGCCCAGGGGGCACAACAAGAACTATCCGAAAAGACTCAATTGCTGGAGGCGGCCAAGAACAGGGTTGAACAGTTGCTAAGGCAGTTAAGTGAGGCTCGTACGGATTTTGCTAGCACTAAACAAGCGGCGTACAAGGCTTCTGCTGCGGCCCATGAAGCTAAGGTTAATGCCGCGCGGAACAAGAGAAGGCTACGTCGAAGAAGGAATCTCGGCGGTATTAATGTACACATGAGGAATTGAATTTGATTTTCTTAATAAAGAGGGTCATTTTTTGATGATCTTTGTAACTTTTTATTGTTTTAATTTTAGTGTTATTTATTGTTCTTCCCCTAAAGTCGTTAAAGGCTATCTCGCGGATCAATTGTCTATGAAAGGTTTTGCAAATATTCACAGTTAATACACTTAGACCATTATAAGGTTCGGCCACCTAACATAAAACAGAGTTTTTCTTTAATTTAAACTCAGCGGTTATGTTCATTTATGCGCCGTTCAGTAATTACTTTTCTTAAGCGCTCAAGAAATCGTTAATCGCTGAGTGTTACTGAACGGATTTCGGTTTTTATTCATTTCCTAGCTTTTATTTTTTATGTGATTCAGTAGAATCAGTAGCTAAACGTTTTTATTAAAAATTGAAAAAGGGAAAACTAGAGAAGTAACGAGTAGCGAGTAATTGCTTTGTCCAGCTCTTTCGTCAGTTCATCGAACCTCACCTGGAGAAGGAGTATCTGTTCGTTTTCGATTTCGGTGTTCTTGTTCATTTTCTCCACTAGTTCCGTTATGTCTTTGTATCTCTTGCTGAGCAGATCTTGAAACGGCTTAGAGAGTGAGAAAGTTCAATATTCTAGCTAAATGCCAACGCAAAAGCTGACATTTGCCACATTTTCTTCAAAATAAAACGATTTTAAACTATTTTTATAAGCAACGCATAATATTGTTGTAACGAGTTAGCATTCGCTGCCACAATAGTTTAGTTAATTCAGATTCCAGAAAGAATTTCGTTTATAGAGAAACTTGGACGTATGTAGAAATGCCTACTGAGAACTGAGGCAGGATTGGGGACGTTCAAGTATCTAATTTAGTAAGTCTGACAGCTGGCCCTGGCTGATTTTATGTGGCTCAGTTTTGTTTGACAATTATCAGTCGCATGAACAGCTTTTCCAGTTGACATTTATGAATGGGTAACCGACAATTGTAGTCATGACAGTTCGCATATGTGTTTGACGTAGGAAAAGTGACTTGAATGTGCCTATTTTGTTGATTAATTAATTAAGTCATTGAGGACGTTCGGATTACTGACAGCATGTGTTCTTCGCTTGGATTGATCACGTGACCAATTTTCCAATTAACGAATATTTTTGCATTCATTTGTCATACTAAAATGAAAACGGAGATAATTTTCCGATTTTCTAGAATACTTTTTTTTGTCTAAGCTTCCGATATTTGGGTAGCTACCGCTGAAGAAGTGTTAAGTCAACAAAGAGCAGGGTGTAAACTACCCACAAATAAGACAACAAACTAGACCATCCAACTTGATTTCGCTGCAAGGTCGCAAAATTGTGCCAAAGCCAAAAGCTTAACTCAAAAATTAAACTTAGACAAGAGAGAAAAAAAAACAAGCAGCCAAACAAACAAATTTACATACCTACAATGTACATTCTGATATATTATGGAAAATTCCAAAACTCATGCAATAGAGTGACACTTTGAGACGGTTGGGTTGCTCTCGGCATTCACACACACACACACCACACAAACAGTTGGCAGAGGCAGATGTGTTTAACTAAGTTAACTATTCTTTCTCGCCTCCTTTTATGAATGACGATGGATAACTATAGGTATACTTTTGGCATCACTTTATTTTGTGTCTTCCCATTTTTATGGCAAATTTAAATTTAATTTAAAAACAAAAATTTGAATAAACAAAATTTCCAATTTACCACATAGTTGTCGCGGTGGCTGATATTCAATTGATAAATTACACGATGTTGAATCACACGTTGTGTTTGTTGTTTGTTTGGTAGGTATATGTTTTAATTGCTATTCCGTTCACGAGGTGGCGGCGAGATTCTTTTATTAGTCACTAAACGTCGGCGGCCAATAAAAGTGTAAACAAAAAACACAGAGTTACGGAGAAAGAAAAAAAAAAACCACACACTCAGCGGTGTTCTACGAATCGATTGCGATTTATTTGTTTTTATTTTGCGAAACGAGGCGCACTAATACCCGCATTCCGGTCGCGCATACACACCGCTTTCGTTTGGAATTTATGGGAATTTTTGTGTTTTTCTTTTCAATTTTTTACTGGGAATCAAATCAAATCATGTGTTTTTTTTTTGTGTTTTTTTAACAAAACGCTACTTCTTTCCCTTTCGCACTTAATTAAACGGAAAAATAAAATAATTTAATTTAACTTGTCTCCGTTGTTGTTGATGTTGTTTTTGTTGCTGGTGCTGCGGTTGTCGTCAGCGTCACATGAGATTAATTCAATCTTTATAGGTTCGACTATATTTTTCCAATGCGGCTGTGTGCAATTGAGAAAAATAAAATCACACAAATCCAATTGATATTGATAATCAACAAATTGACACGAACACAATTTATGTACCAATTGGGAACGGAAGGCAGAGGTGTAGGTGGGTAGGGGCGGTTAGAAAACAAGCGAACTCGGCGTCAAGAATTCAATTATTATACCTTGAATTATATAAAGCCATACACAGTACACTATAGGTATAGATCTTGATACCACACCGGCCGTTGTGGGTTTTGTTAAAAATAGACACTTTCTTCACCTAGCCACTACGGACACGGAGCCAACAATTCTCACTCTCATTGACTGATCTTCTTTTGTTATGTTCACTCTTTTCGAATTTGGCTAAAAGTCCGCGTCTCTTGTTTGGTAAGTATAAGTATTAGAAGAACAAAAACAACAACACCTGTTTTTTGGCCAAATACAAGAAAGAGCACGTTCTTTCGAGTTTTATTTATTTTTGAACTTCTTTTCAGTTTATTATTTGACAGACGAAGTAAGTAACTCGACGTGTCTTACTACTCTGTGGGATATTCACTATTCGTCTACAGTGACAGTCTTCACATGCTAATCTATTGAATTGGATTTCAAATATATGCACGATTGGTATGATTTTTTTCCATTTGACCAAGTGTTACACGTCCAAACCGAACGATGTATCTACAACGACTGAATTGGATTTTGTATCTGAAGCTGAAACTGAAAATTGAATTGCAAAATATGCTCGTCGGCTATACACTGTACACTCACACTATGAGAACAAACGAAGAATGACTGCGAAAGAGCGAGTGAGTGAATTGTTTGCTTGCATGTGTGTTTGCCTGTGGATATCTATTTTTTATTTCTATTTTTCGAAATTGTTTTCTTTTATTGTGACGTATAAACACAGCGACATCGACGGCCTATCTAGTTTGGATCTGTTCGTTTTGTTTTGGTTATACTACTGCCCCCTACTGTTGCTCATCATATTACTGCCACTGCCGCTACCAGTGCCAAGTGTAATCCGATGAAATGACGCAGGTGGAAAAGGATTTATTTCCAATTAAATTACATAATTTGCAGGTAACGACAGGTTGTGTCATAAAAAGATTTCATTTCCATGACAGGAAGAAATCATAAGGATATATTCATGATTACTCACCCTTAGCTTTGAGGAAGGGGTTCTCCTCGTTGCATTTGAAACTGCGAGAGTGTTTGGTTAAGTCGAGAGACTCGCCTAGAAAGAAAAATGAGAAAGTTAACAAACAAAGATGAAAAGGAAAAAAAAAAATAAAGTCTGACAGCGGTGGGATTCGAACCCACGCCCTTTCGGACTGGTGCCTAAAACCAGCGCCTTAGACCACTCGGCCACGCTGCCCTCGTTACAATCTGATTTCTATGGTGTATGTGTACTTAGCAGTGTGTACAAGTGGTGGTTGGTTACAGTCAGCGTCAACGAATTACACAATGAATAGATTTAGCAAAAAAAAAAAACTTTCGTTGTAATTTATAACTGTAGTAACTATGAACTCACAGTAACAATAGGTAACAGATCAAGCTAAAGTCCCTCAAAAAAAGAAATAACACCGTGTGCTGTTGCGAACAATCTGGTCACACTTCAGGTTGTGAATCAGTATTGGTTGTGTTTATGTGTTTCTGGGAACGAGTTTGGAACGATGCTATTTAGCTATCATTTGCTAAAACATTGGGGACGTTCAAGTATCTAGTTTAGTAGGTCTGACAGCTGTCTGATTAGATGTATCTCGGGTTTCATTGGCTAAGATCAGTCATATGAGCAGCTTTTTCAGTTGACATTTATGTGCGGATAGACGACGAACCTATTCAAGAAATTCGTGGCTGAGTAAGATGACAGTTCGCATATGTGGCTGACGTGGAAAAAAGTGACGATCCCGACCAATCCAGTTTTTGCGTTAAAGTTGCATCTTATCCATACCAATCTAGTCGACTTAAGATAACTAGATTCTTGAATGTGCCCAGTGTCTGAGCCGAAATTAAGAACACAGATAGACAGGTGTCAGTCAGTATGTGTTGCGTTAGTGTTGTTGGTTTAACCTTTCCTAAAGTTTAGCATTTTTCAGACTTTTAAAATGAAACTAGAGCAGTACGAAAAATTAGAACGAAAATTCCCGATTGGAGTGAGTGCGTACACACTAACTTTATTAATGTAGAAACATAAAAAAAAAAGTATTCAAATTCAATTTTTTAGCTTTTTTTTTTTTACATTTCATGATTATTTGAATTTAAATTCGTTTGAAAATTTGTGGTTGCTTTGCAAACAATTGCTACCCCTTTCGTAATATACTTTTAGTCTCTTTTACACACCGCTGACTTTTCAACATGATAAATATGAGGAAAAAATGAAAAAAAAATGTAGTGTCATACGGGCTTAAGGCCCAAGCGCATATTGAATACGTTTGCAACTATATAATAGAACCCATAAGCAACGCATATGCTTGATGTGACAGATAAGAGCTAAGTCCACTGACATTTCCCACAATTTGAAATAAAGCAGACTTATTAGTGGAACTATCATTAAGAGAATGCGAGAAATTGTCACAGTAGTTAAAAAAAAATGATCTAAAGTGCATTCATTGGTGGAAACACTGACAGTTTTGACAGAATGTCTTGTGATTGGCAAAACATTCTATCTGTGACACTATGAAAAAATCATTACATCGGCAATGCGAAGAACTTTATGAGGTCATTGGCTGTAGATTTTGGGGTTTAACTTTTGACAACGTCAACATGATAGTACTCGTACTTATTTGTTTTTTTTTTTTTTTAATTTCAATTGTCAATGTGTCGGAAATGCGATATTATAAAAAAAATGGGTACCAGAAATAATTCAGCTATGTTCATCTACGAAACACCTAAATCTTCAATCCAACTCATCTGTCAAATATTTTACTAAATATCATTTCGGTGTGAGTCGATCACTTTATTGGTGTCAAAAGCGCCGACATTAAACAGCAAAATTACTGTAATTGTGATTGTCTACCGCTATGTAAAAATTCAAAATGGATGAAAAATGACTGAAAGCTGTAATAACATTTGAGTGAACGCTCCAAAAATTCGGCAAAAGAAATCAATGATATTTGGAGCAGAAACGATTGCTATTGGGGACGTTCAAGATCTAGTTTAGTAAGCCTGAAGGCTGGCTGAATTGATGTATCTTAGTTTAGATAGAGTTTCACTTGACATTTATGGAGCGGTAGCCGACGAATCTAGTTAAGAAATTCTTAACTGAGTACTAAGTTGACATTTCGCATAGATTTATGTGTCTGATTTAGAAAAAGTGACGTTACCAACAAATCTTTAGTTTCTTTTTTGCGTTCAGGTTACATCTAGTCCAGACGAATCTAGTGCGCTTAAAATAACTAGATTTTTGAATGTGGCCATTTATAAATGTTTCCCCATTCTTGCGTCTTGCTTTAGCAAAAGAATATTGATATTATTGGTAAAAGGAGACACTACAAAAGTGAGATGACATCAAACTGCGTGAAACTCCAACAGCCAATGTCCAAGAACTCTCTTTCTGAGAATGTGCCCAAACACTTGCCGCGTTCTGAAATTACCGAATAAACCGAACTTAAACCAAATTTCGTCAACAAATATATGTACTCGTAAATTCATTTGCTCCCACAAAGTCCAACAACGTCGACTTGGTGTCTTCAATCAGAAAACGTTCAGTATTCTTTCATTTTGCCCATATGTTCAATCGCGTCTAAGAATACCGCTTTTATTTTAGACAATTCAATATGCTCAACTCTTTATCGGACTCCGCTGCCTCTTCGGTGCCGACTACATCCATCGACTCGAACTCAGCAGCAGATGAAAATTGTACATGTCCCCCACTCCCCAATCGGTGCATATACTGCTGCTGCCTCCCCGCACCACACAAATTTCGTCTATCTTGTGGGCACAATAAAATTAAAAATAACTTCCTTGCCATGGGAAAATTTAAACACCGAGAGACGAAGAGGTCAGGTGAAATCTTAAAATAGACGTCCGATGGATTTATTTCGGGACGCGAAAAACCTCCTCTCAGTTCTTTTGCGTTCTCTTTGTGTTGCAGCATCGCACTCTCCGTGCTATAGCATCCTTTCCATATGCATGCGCACCATTGATGGTGTATATCTTTCTGTATATTTATCCACTGATGTGTGACAGACACTGTTTATAGCTCGAATGGAGGTTGATGAACGTTATTTTGACAGTTTGGCCAGTAAAAAAAAACCTCCACAGAGTGGAATTTCGTTTTAAGTTGACTATGCTATGCCAAAGCACGAACATTTGCTTTGTTGTGCTAACATTTTTCTTGTTATAGGTAGCCGACGTCATCGCACAGAAACCAAATCCATACATTGGTATATACTTGTCAATGCAAACATTGACAGATGCAAAGATTCGCCAATCGTGACAGGGCGGAGGAGGATAGAGATTTGCGTCAATGACAGTAATGGTTATTACTGATGGCTGATGGATATTGTCTTGCAATTTGTTTTCGTTCTTTCATGTACTGCACGCTGTTGCGTCAATGCGAGAGATCTGTTCGATGTAACGCAAGTTGTTGTTTGTTAAGGGCTCTGCCGAACAGCGGGGAACTGTTCTACTGTGTGCAATTACGTCAAGTGGATTACTACCCTGTTATTGCGTTCAACGATAGATATTTGTAATTATAAAATAAATAAATAAAAGTACATTGGTTCACTTGCCGCGTTAATAGGTATATTTATAAAAAGGGCTTGTCTTACCTTTAATAGGTCGAAACTTTGTTTATAAAACTTTGAAGAAGATTACTTTTAATTTGAAGTTTTCGGTGGTGATTGGTGTACGAAAAAGTTTAGCCTGTCACGACTCTTAGTTATTAATGTATTCGTTAAGTCGGTATATATTTGGAGGAGGATAAAGGGGCACAAGGATTTGAATATAAAACAAAGCAAAAAAAATTGTTTTATATAAATTTGAATAGTAAAAACTAAATAGGAGACAAAATTTAAAGAAAAATTAAAGAGAATACAGGAAAAGAGAAGATGGTAAATATTATTTTTGCTACAAAAGTAATGCATTTCTGAGCAAAACAATTACAACTGATGGAAATAATTAATCAAACGGTTTTTATTAAAGTTTAAGACGCACAATCGTTTAACAATAACATGAGACCATTTAATAAGGAGGATCTACCGTAATTAGTACGAGAACGGGGTATATAAAAATGATTGCCCAAATTATGTGATGGAACACATTAAGACCTACAAGACTTTAAATATAAGGACAGTGAATCTGCCCAATAAGTGTGGAGGAAAACGACTCTTGAAACCTTTCTCCTAGCCTCAACGACTCGAGTCCAATAAGTTGTAATCGCGCTGAATAAGGGGTAAGTTAGTAAAGTCAGACCAAGGAAGACGTCTGAGGGCAAAACTAAGAAATATTTTTATTGAGTTGATTCGATTCTTGCAACATGAGTATTGTACATTGGACTCCAAACAATAGACGCATATTCCAAACAATGACCGAACAAATGACAAATATAAAGTTGTCAGCGCATAGGGGTCGGTGAACACATATACATACAGCATATATAGTTAAAGCTTTTCCCACACTGTATTAGCTTTATTTGTTACATATTCAAGGTGGTAATTGAAGGATAGTTAACTCCTAAACTGCTAAATCTTTTATCAAAGACACACGCGGAATAACATTACAATCAAAGGAATAAGCTTGAATGTAAGGCGAGATACGACGGGATAAAGTAATGGCCGAACATTTACTAAGAGACACGTACTTTTAAGAGCACCACAAAACGAAGTTTTTTATTCAATCTACCAAAACTGTTCGAATAATTGCATGAGTGCATTTTAAAATCACCTGCAAACATCAGGATATTACAATATGGAACAAATGTGACATCATCACCAACGATTAAAAAAAATATGAGTGGACCAAAGTGACTTCCTTGTGGGACACCGAATGTTACTATGATTTAGTTGGATAGGTGGCCTCGAAACTTTACAAATATCTTTCTTAAATAGGATGATAGCCGTCTAAGAAAAACTGTAGCAGATCCTACACATTTCAAGTTCGGAAAGAAGAAGCTTGTCAGTCAGCTTGTCGGTCAAACGCTTTGCTGAAATCAGTGTAATTGGCATCGAGCTGATAACCCTTAGATATCTCACTAATAAAAAAGTTTGTAAAAAGGAGTCGATAAGTAACAGTGGAACTGATTTCTACAAAACCATGTTGGTTCCAAGTTAAATTTTTACAAAAAAAATGCAACTTATCGTTCCCCAACTCGTTACAGTTTTCAATATTATTATTCCAATCGGATTTAAATATCAGTACTAGAGGAGAGAAAGTACCGCGCTTGTTGGTACTTGCAGTTAACTAAGGTCTAGCCAACCAGACTTTGTGTTTTCGCGCCGCCCCGTGTACTGCACTAGGAATAGAACTACGTTCCTACTTACACATAGCCTCACACGGCCTGGGCAAACCGTCGTTGTTTATGAATACCTTCACTATACCTAGACACTATGTTTCGAACAAAGTATTGCAATTGCTTCTTTGTGTATTTCTTCAGCTTCCGTTTGGTGTTCACTTTAAACTTTCTATATTTATGGTAAATCATTTTCGAAAATAATTCTAGCAACACCTTCATTGGCCTTGCTGCTGCCGTGTATAATGTCGAACAGAATTAATCGACCATTACTCTGTGTGTGCAAATAAAACATTTGAATTATCTATATTTACACCGAAACTAAAATAAAGCACAAGATTCATCTCCCAGTATAAACTAGTTATATATATGACTCTCTCTCTCTCTCTCGCAAATGGATTTCCGATGGCATAAATATCAACTGTTACTTCGGAAAATAACTAAAAATATCTTATTTTCATTTTCGTCTTCTGCTTCGACCGATTGTCGGTATTTTTATACATTTTTCAGATTCTTTTTATAATTTTCTTATTCTTACTTTTTTTTTGTGTATGTTCGAAGAATTTATATTTTTAACTAAACGTGAAGGTTGTGCAAACAAAAACATTAAGGATGCGAACAACGGCTACATGATTAGTTAAGTAATTTATTTTACATGGCAAAGAGAAAAAAAGGTGAGCGCGAGAAACTCCCACAACAACGCAGCAGCAGCACTCCTTGGACAGTGATTTGGGGTGGGTGTTTGATTCGCTTTGGTAAAGAACACCCCGCAAGTGATTTTCGGAACAAATCATGTCGGAAAAATGCCAATCTGTTTGTGATGGCTTTTAGTATTCGTATATGATGGGGGGGAATGCGTGGAGGAAGAACTGCATGAGAGCAACTATACGCAAACCACACACTTAGCAGCTAAATAGCCAAGAACTGCTTCGGCAGCGGCAAGTGAATTGGAAGTGTGTCCTATTTTTGGAAATATTTCGGATAAATATTTTTATTTTCCATTTCTATTTTCTGTTGGTTTTTTGTGTTTTGTAATGGAGCAGAGAAATAAATTTAGAATCAAGTGGAGGGGCTATTTTTGGGAGGCTTTCTTCGACGTCGCCATCGCATTTATGTACTCCTATACTTTTTGGATAAAGTGCAGCGCAGCAAGCTGGTGTTGAGAAATCGCCCGAGTCTATTTGTAAACTATTTGCGGCCAAAGTGAGGAGTGAAACGCTTTCGAACGCACACCAGATGCCATGAGAAAAGTCATATTTTATGTGCTTTCAGTTTAGGGTCGCTGTGAATCGCACATAGCTGAGACTGTGCAGATGGGAATTTAAATTTATTTTCCGCGTTCTGAATTGTTTTTGGTCAGAAATATATTTTACATTGTCCTATTAAATTGTTTGTTTAAAAGTGTTTCCTTCTTAAATACTACACAAACATTCACCACGTTATTTCTATTATATTGCACTTTAACTGTTTTTAATAAATGGAAACGTTGAAGGAAATTGAGTGATTAAAAAGTGAACCAAGTATTGCTCACTTACAAGGTTTTCTGTCAGTTCAATTCACCCTTAAGGTTAAGCCACACTGAGCCGAGAATGGATGAAGGTCCTCCTTAGTTTTGGGAAACGCTTGAATGAGCCTCATCAATTTGCGGCCACAAAATACAATTTTGTTGCAATCACATAGTCACTTGAGCTGGATTACTTCAGCTTAAGTTATGGTTCTCCGTTTAATCCCGCTGGCATAAACTAACAACTGCCCCAGACTTTTTAGTCACTTTTAGGACAGAATAGTTGAATAGTTACATCGGTCAGTTAGTACAAGGTGGCGCAAAAATAACCTTCCGATGTTTTTTGGCTGTAATTTAAAAAAAAAATGAAAAACTTTGATTCTTCTTGTGGATTATTTTTATTTGGTCTTTTAATTTTTTTTACATCAAGTCGAGAATATTATGTCATGTAAATGGCCGCCGCCACAGTTGATTTTCATTTGAGCCCTTTTTATGGCATTTTCCATCACTTTGGCCAAAACTTCCGGCGACAGGTCCTCACATTCTTGACGGATATTGTCTTTAAGAGCTGCTAGAGTCTGAGGCTTGTTGACATAAACCCGCGACTTCAAAAAAGCCCCACAAAAAGAAGTCTGGAGCGGTCAAATCAGGCGATCTTGCGGGCTAGTGCAAATCGCCAAAAACGACCCGGGAACACCGCTTTCAGAATATCGGTTGTGGCTCGCGCAGTGTGTGCCGTAGCTCCGTCCTGTTGGAACCACATGTCCTCCAGTCCTAAATCGTCCAATTGCGGTAGAAAAAAATCGGTAAACATGGCCCTATAGCGCGCAGCGTTCACTGTTGTCGTTTGACCAGCGGCGTTCTCGAAAAAAAAATGGCCGCGTCAACATAGGCGATATTCTCGGCACAACGGGCGCTTCGGGGCCCGCCACTCTTGGCAACGTCTCGTGTTGTGCCAGTCTCTTCGAGGCGAGCGGCTAAACGTCGCAGTGTTTCACCAGTAGGCGTTGGACGGCTAGGAAATCTGCGACGAAATTCACGTTATGCCAAAGTCACTGACCGATTATTGCTCAAATAAATAGTCACCAATATTCCGCGTTCTGGAGCAGTGTAGCGTAACATTGTTTATTAACGTATATTTCGCATGTGTTTACTACACAAATGTCAAAACAGAACTGACATAAGGGGCCAATCGCAAAATTTATAGCATTTTCTGATAGGAGGATTACTTTTGCGCCACCTTGTACATAAAAAAGAAACCACTGTCCACGTATGCTCCCTTCCAACAAAATGTTTTTTTTTTTTGTTACCATTGTCAAATGGATACTAGAAAAGTTTATCAATTAAGAGTTTGTGTATTATTGTTTTTTTTCTAATTTAATATTGTCGTCTTTAAAAATAATTTAATCAGAATAAGTTTGCCTAAAGAATTACAAAAAATGTTTGATCTTCATATTTGAGTTTGGCTCCAAGATTCTTCAATTTAGCGCTATACCTCTTAGAAAGCTGGCACCACTGAGTACAAATGTCAACTTTAACCAAGCCATTAATGTCCCGGACAATATATGTGTGCGAAAAGTGAGTGGAGAATTCTGCCAAGCAATCTACTACAATTACCCACTTTTCGCCATCATTTCGCAGCAGCAGCGTAGTGCAATACGAAAATGTTAACCTTTTCCAGTGGCAATCGAACGTTTTGTGCGACCCAGTCGTGCGCATAAGATTTAATTTTTTGTATTTCCTCGCTCGTTGTGGGTCACGCCGCTATTACGTGTGAAATCTGGCACCAGAGACAAATCATACTGAGACCCCCAACTCACAATCCTCCTGCCGCTGGCCTCGTCAATTTATTTTCAAATTCGCCATTTTGTTTTCTCATCGGTGTTATGTCAATTTAGAATCCGTGTGACATGCAAAAACATACAAAAAATACAAAAATAAATGCTGCCAACCTCGGCAACCGTGGGGAAATATGCTAGAGTTCGGGTATACCACATTTTTTCATTGCTGAATGCCATTGGCTAGTTATTATAAATTGTAAAAAGGCGAATAATTCGATTTTGTTGGTCAATAAAGCTATCTAATGGAGATGTTCTATATACTAGAAACTTGTAAGGACAAACATGTTTGCGTATTTTCTGGTTTTATATCTTTAACTTCGATTTCATGTGTAAATTTTACTTAGATAACTGAAGGAAATTTGCTCAAAATGTTGTTATTTTCCTTTAACCAATCTACGTTGTTCATTTTTCTTTAATATTTTAAGCAAATGTTCACTTATTCCTAAAAAAAAAGTATTATCCACAAGTAACGAATAATTTCAAATTTAACGGATAAAATTCTATGAACGCTGTCAGCAACTTTGCCCACAGCGGAAGTGGCATATGCAAGGTGCAAGGACATTTGCCAATACGAATTTCTATGTAACAATACAAGCGCACTTAGCATTTGCCACCCCATTAAAATATAGCTTGTAGGCAAGTAACGGGAAATCAGCCGAAGTTGGTGGTCTCAGTATTGTCTCTGTCTGGCACTGTGTTGCAGCATTCTTGACTTCTAGAATTGTTTCGATTTAATGAAACCATTCTTTTATTTCATAAGTTCCCATTCCTTATTTTATTAGATTCAGCTCGCATAGAAAAAAAGGACTTCGGGCAGGGCGTGGTTGAAAGTGTCATCAGAGAAAACGAAAAAAAAGAGTAATTTCACATAGAAAACGGAAGGTAATAGAAGGTTGAACGGAAGAACATCAATTATGTTGCCGCAGTTTTTTTTTAAAGTGTAACAAATTTTTCCAAAAAGTGTAAAAAATGAAAAAAAAAATATATAACAAACTGAAAGAAAATTAGATTTCAATTTCTATTACACAATCTTTAATTACCACGAGAAACGAGAGATGAGAACATTGTCAGCGGCGACGCGGCGAGACAGAAAAATATTGTTGTATTTTGTCGTTCCCTCCCCTTCCCATTCCCACTCGCAGTTTGACATTTTGCACAACTTGTGCTCTGTGTAAACAAAGAAATACATTGACAGAAATTGGTAGAAGTTTGTTCGAAAGAAAAAAGTGCTGCCAGTTCAACTTTTAAACATTTTTTAACGAGAAAAAGAAAAAAAAAGATTTTAATGGGAAAAAGTGTAACAAAGCGAAAAAATTAACATTGTAACAAAATAATAAGATAATAATCATAATGTGCAGAGTCAATGTTGAGTTTTTGAAAAGAACAAGTGGTTGGTTACACTTGACACTGCGCTCAAATTCATGGTCAGACTTTGAAAATCATGTGCCTAAAACTAAGAAATAAAGAAAACCTATTCGTTTGACAATTACTTCATATGGAGACGGCTCAAATTAACTGTTTGACACAATTATCAACGTTGCAATACCACCACTGAATTGACACTTAAAACTATCTGTCACTTATGCCGCTCCGCTAGTTTGGTGCCAAAAACAAACTCTAAATATTTTTTTTCCCCCCAACTGCGATTCGTATTGTGTTTGTGTTACTCACTTGCGAATAACAAATAACTTTCCTATAGCTATTCTCATTCCAAGTGGCGTTCCTTTCTCACTTACATTATTATCGCTCCTTTCTAAACGTAATAACGTTCTATGGTTAACCGTCATCAGCCTATAGAAAGCGCTAAGCTATTTCTGGAATCCGAACGCGCGAGAAGTAGTGGGCATACATATAAATCTCTTATGAAAACCGCATATTACAAACGAAATAAATTTTGCCTTTGCTAATACCAAGTGCTCAACGTGGAGACGAAGAGAAAGTTGTGTTGGCAAAAAAATATAAATTTAGCCACACTCGCTGGATACACCATACAAGATACAATACAACACCACCGCACAAGAGCGTAACAAGCCAGAGCGAACAATGTTTGCAAAAAAATATAGGAAGGATAAGGGAAAGCGCACACATACACCATATACCCAACAGACAGACGACCACGGCACATACTGTACTGTGACTGTGAACTATGGCTATGGAGAGATCCCAAAATAGAAATGAAATTACACTACTATTGGTATAAATAAACGCTTTGCGAGATGCTGGTGCGGTGGAAGGTGAATTGTGTTGGAAGGACCTACTATTTGCGGAGGACTGTTTTTGCGAATGCCGTTCACTCACTGGCATTGAATTTGCGCACCGTCACAATGACATAATCTGGATAAAAATACACTTTTCCGATTCCAGCTAAATATTTCATTAAATAAGTGACACACCATACCGTATAGTAGCGAGTTCTAAATTTAGTCGAGAATACTAATAGCGGCTTAATCGAATGGAAGGAGGAAGGAATCCGGCACGTTGTATATATCTCTGTTGTGTACCTATATCTTTAAAAGGAAAGTATAAATTGAAATTGCAAAAATAGAATTGCCGCGGAAGGTTGCCAATGGCCGTGGTGGTAACGGGCAGAAGAGGAATTACGTTGGCCTAGGGCGCGTCCTTTAGTCAGAATATTACAATTCGCTGGAATTTCAATTTAAGGTCGTCGCATTAATTAGAGGTAATGATTCAAA
This sequence comes from Cheilosia vulpina, assembly GCA_916610125.1. Classification (NCBI taxonomy): domain Eukaryota; kingdom Metazoa; phylum Arthropoda; class Insecta; order Diptera; family Syrphidae; genus Cheilosia; species Cheilosia vulpina. The sequence goes on along the minus strand of OU744277.1, from coordinate 70,259,263 downwards.
CTTCCAGGTGCCTGTGTTAGATCTGGAACGAGAAGTTTCGACCAAAAGTTGGGTTCAAAGGTGGTAAAGTATTAGACGGCGATTCTGTCAGCAAATATCTGTCGGAACACATTGGGATATTCTGATATATTTAGTAGACCGATTCGTGTGCACTTCAGTTGACAGAAGGTTCCTCTTGAATTAATGCAAAAATCGCTGCAGCATTTCTTTCATTCCTTCAGTGCTGGACCAAATTTAGCTCGGTAAAAAAATATTCCACGTAGAGAAGGTCCCACCAACAATCCAATCCGAGGGCTTGAGAAAGCTCATAAAATTGTAAATGTCCCAAAGATGCAAAAGAAAAAAACTGTAAACGGGGTTTCTGCAGAGGTTTGCTTTCCGGAGCGACAACGAATTTGACAACTGACAGATGATTTGGGCTCATTTGGTTTGCCAATTCATTCTTAAGCTACGATTACACGGCCATTTTTTTGCGTCCTTTAAATGGCGATTTGACGTCAAAATCGCGTCACAAACTCGTTGTGTGTGATGGCCATTTTTGAAATAACATTTTCCGCGTCTTTTAAATGACTAAGAAACTGGCAGACCAAATGTCATGAATTTTGTGCCATTAAAATGGCGAAAAAAAAGACCGCCCTTTAATGACGCCTAGGACAAAAGACCAAACTTTTTGGCTGTTTCGTCATTTAAATGGCAGCCTCCAAAAAATGACTATACACGAATGAATTTCGACATTTTTCTACGCAAATGACAAATGACGGATCATTTAATACGATACCTGTTCTTTAAATTGGCGTTTTTCTCGTGGCGAAAGGACGTATAAATGCATAAATTGGATTTTAATTGTTTTTTTGTGGTTGTGTATAACCAAAGCCATAAATATCCTCAACAATTTTTTTATTTTAATTTTCTGACTCGCCTGCGCGATAAAAGGCACGTCGACCTAAAAGATCTATTGTGCCTTAGGGTCAGATTATTGCTTAGGCTAACAGTCTCTCTACTTTCCTAATAAAGTTTATCAATCTGCTTGCAGGTGATTTCTTCATCTCTTCAGGGCTCAGGAACTCCCTTTAGAAGATAGTTCTTCTGATTCCGTATAGGGCTGGGCACTCACATATTTTGTGTTCAGCAGTTTCGTCCTCTTCAAGGCACAAACAACAAGGTGAAGAGTCGACTAAATTTATTTTATTTAAGTAATATCGTAGGTTGTGATGTCCTGTGAGGACACCAGTTAGGTTTTTGATATCATACCTAAAGGGTTTTTCAACAGGGAAGCTACAAAAGTAGAGCGACAGGGACAGCAAACGACGCCGAATTTCTTGCCGCTCTTTTGACATTTCTCTTCAGTAGGGTTTGCCATTTCATGATGGAAAGATATACGAGCCAACAACGAGTCGAAATTATTAAAATTTACTACCGAAATTCGGAGTCAGTGGCCTCAACGTTAAGAGCGCTACGTCCAATTTATGGTTGTCATAATCGTCCTAGCAGATCAACAATTGAGGGTCTAGTGGAAAAATTTGAATCCACAGGCACAGTACAAAATGTTCCCGTGACAGTGAGACAAAGATGTGCCCGGCTTCAGTTGAAGAAAGCCCAAATGTGTCTCTCACACGTCGTTCTCAAGCGTTGCGCATCTCTGTGACGTCGTTGTGGCAAATTTTGCGAAAAGATTAAATTGACGCAAGAACTGAAGCCGCTTGACCACCAGAAGCGTCGTATGTTCGTGAATTGGGCTCAGCAACAACTTGAAAATGATTCGGATTTTCATCGAAAAATCATCTTCAGCGATGAAGCTCATTTTGGGCTGAATGGCTTCGTCAATAAACAAAATATGCGGTGTTGGTCAGGCAGCAATCTACACGTACTCCATGAGTCATCTTTGCATCCCGAAAAAATTAGGGTTTGGTGTGGTTTATGGGCCGGCGGCGTCATTGGGCCGTACTTCTTCCGTGATGACCGGCACGTTACTGTGAATGAGAATCACAACCGTTCAATGATAACCGAATATTTTTGGCCCCAATTGGATGATATGGACTTGGAGGATATGTGGTTCCAACAGAACGGCGCCACAAGCTACACAGCGAATGTCACAATCAATTTATTGGAAACCAAGTTTGGAGAAGGTGTTATCGCACGAAATGGTCCAGTCGCTTGGCCGCCTCGGTCGTGCGATTTGACGCCGTTAGACTATTTCCTGTGGGGCTACGTCAAGTCTATGGTCTATGCCAACAAGCCAGCGACGATTGATGAACTTCGTACGAATATCGAACGTGAAATTGCAGCAGTATCGGCCAATTTATGCTTGAAAATTGGGTTCAGCGTCTGGACTTCTGCAAGCGTGCCCGTGGCGGCCATGCAAAAGAAATCGAGTTCCATACATAATGGCATCGAACGTACTTTCACAGGAATAAAGAAATTTGTTGATATCCAAAACCGTTCTTGTTTTATTTAAAAAAACTTTTGTAGCGCTCTTATTGAAAAACCCTTTATTTAGGTTTAACATTTTGTTGGCATCTTTTCTGAAGGGCTGTATAGCACACTTGGCCTGTCTTAGACCTGGGATATTTTCCCAATTAGAATTACATTTTGTACGTTCTCATCTTTTGATGGCGAAATTTATAGACGATTTGGGAGTACAGCAAAAGGGGTCCGGGCCTGTGAAGGGGGTTTCAGAGCCCATTCTGGCTAGTTCGTCGGCTTTCTAATTTCCTCAAAGCCCCCATGGCCAGGAATCCGCCATAATTTGATTTTGATTAAATCCAAGCGTTGAAGCAGTTTAGTACTGATTTGGAGTCAATGATAGGCGAGCTGAGGGCGTTTACAGCTGCTTGACTGTCCGTGAATATATGGATGTGACTGCCCTTTATACCAGTGTCATGTATATGGCTAGCGCATTCTTTGATGGCGTGAAGTTCAGCCCGGAACACTCTTGGGCTAAGCCCCATTGGTATTGCGACATTTTGGTTAGGTCCGTGAAAGCCAGCTCAAACACCTGCTTCCATCTTGGAGCCGTCCGTATGCCACTTTAGGCCATTTTGGAAAATAGGTGAGCTATTACTGGCCAATGCTTCTCGACTAGGGATTTCCGTATTGAACGGTTTGTCGAAGCATAAAGTTTTTGGCAGGCGGTCTGTTACCGCGCAGATCATTTCAAGTACTGGCATTTCAGAGAACAAATCAAATAGATCAGGATGTTCGCTAAGATTAATCTCTTTCATTTGGATACCTCAACAAATAATCAAGTTCATTGGCTGACATACGAAGGACATTGCGATAAAGTTCAGGTTCTTCATCGTGCAATTCGAGCAGTACTGCAGTACAAAATCCACTCTTCTCGCGCCGGCTCAACCGCTTCATTTGCCAAATACTCTGCTTTCGTCGCGTTAGTTCGAAATCAAGATCGTCGTGACTGCTTTCCAGCATACATGCTGCCAAATACGCATTCTCCGCAATTTCCACCATCATCTCAAAAGTTCTTTTCGCCATTTTTCATTTATTGTAATATTTTTTTTTCTTTTCACTGTTATTTAATTTAATTAAAAAAAGTCGTCGTACACGTAAGCGTCTTCGCCGAGAGAAAAACACCAAATGCCAGTAGCTATATTTTTCTCATCGGTCAATATCAATACCGTCTGCTCGCAAAACAGATAAATGGCGCTAAAGCGAAATAATACGAAAGGTGACATTTGTCATTTTGATGTGGCATGTCATTACCATGTGATCGTCAGTTTTTCGCTCGCCATTTAATGGCATCTTAACGGAAAACTCTAAAAGACGCACAGTGTCCGTCATTTTATTTTGCGACAAAAATGACGGTGACAGTCATTTCGTGTGATCGCCATTTTTTCGCAAATGACCAATGACGAATCGTAGCTTGAAAATCACTCTAATGCGACATTTTTTCCTGACGTCACAGTGTCTTTTAAATGACTCGCAAAAATGGCCGTGTAATCGTACCTTTATACATGAGTCGAAAAGGAGACTTCCAGATTGCGTGTCATTCGACACACACACTCTAAATGTCTGTCATACCTTTAACAGTAATGCCATTGGTTTTATGTCATTATTTGTATGTTTTCTAGTTCATTTTAACACCAAACCCTCCCAAACTTCTTTGTAAGTTGCCCTCTTTGAGTGACTTTACTTCACATCTAGCAGTTAAGAAAAGGACCAAATTATTAAAGTTGTCACCTCTTTTATGTCAGCAGTGTCAACCACTAAGTAAACAATTCCAATTGAGTACGTTTACTTCGTAAACAGACTGTCTGCTTTCGAGCACACCTTACAGCACCAATCGCACTCTGAAACAACTGGCGGCGGGCTGTTCTATTTTTAACTCCTCTCGATGGATTAAAAGTTTATTTTACTGGAAATAGGAAACAGATCTTAACCACCAAAAATAGCACAAATGGTAGCTGGAAATTCAAAAAAAAAGTACAAAAAAAAAACGGGCACACAAACGTGATTCTTTTCAGGTCAGTGGGCGCCATCTTTATTGCCGTTATTATACATTCCTCTCTGTTTCCAACCACTATCTGTGCGCCTTCTGCCGTTGTCCCTTTAATTCTATCGAAGCTATTGGAAAACGGTCTATTCCCCTAGGTACCGCACCCTCATCCAGATTTAACGCGTCGCAAACACGCATTGTATGACATCGCACAACAAAGTAACCAGTGTCGGTGAGTAAATTACTAAGCACTTTTACACAGCGACCACCAATTATTATTATTTCGGCCGTCACCATCTCACATTTGGATCGGCACGAAAACATGTGTCCTTGAAAACATTTGTTTTGGTTATATTTCCTCAGAAGAGAAAAAAGGAGTGAAATCGTAAAAGCTGCTACAAAAATAGAGTCGATTCTTCTTTCCATTGGCTTTATTCAATCAATCATCGGATAGACTTGACGGGAACCTTTCAAGACCTTGTGAGTTCAAAATTAATTCTATAAATACCGCTACGAGTTTTCGAATTAAATTCAATCAAATATTACAGAGAAAATGGAGCCATGTCGCTATAGACAGATGTATCGCGTGACTTTTTAAATGGCAGAGTGTTTAGTTTTGAAATTACACATTTACCAATCAAATCGAAGGTATATTTTTAGATTGAGCGCTACTACGCTGCAAAATATATCTATTTGGACTTGGATTGTTGGCGATGCTAAAATAAGTTGCCGATGGAGTGAAACGGTACAATGGGTTTCAATCTTGCGATGAAGGTCAATACGGCCTTAACTCAGTTAGGTTCTTAAGACTGATGATGGTTTTTAGAAAATAATTGCCAAAAATGCGATGGGAACCCGCAATTAGAAAAAAAAAAGAAGTAGCTATGGAATTGTGTGTTTTCGCAACGACAAATCGTAACGCACGTTCTCTAAAGTTGTACCGACTTGGCACAAATTAAAGACCAGAGGAAAGGTGTAGGGTTAGCCATCTGATGACAGGTCATCTTTTGTTTGAAGGTTTTGGGTAAAATAAGTACTAAGCTCATACAATTATGATTTATGAAGTTTCCCCGCTATCCATAGTCAAGGAAATGCTGAAATTGCTTTTAAAACCTCTAGCACAAAAAAAGTCGTAGGGAGCAACCAAAATGGGATCGACGTAGACAGATTAATCTAAAATTGTGATTGTCTTCATTGAAATAGTGTGCCGCAATAAGTAACGAACTACTAAACGTAAGTGGATTTTTAACAACTGTCACGAAAAAGCAAAAACACATTACAAAACTAGTAGTCTGGTAAAAGAAAATAGGTCCATTCGCGTACTTGGTTTCAACCGATCGATTTTATACAGATTTTTATCAGAATCGACAAACAATAACAAAACAACGAGTAACGAGTGATTCCTCTCTTGGTGTCAGGAAGTTCAAAAACGTTCTGCTGTTCCTAAAAAAAAATTTTAATTACGTGACAGATCGAGGTAATAAGGATATAAAATACATTTAGTGATAGAATAACGAAACAAAATACGTTCACTCAGTTTACGCTTCCCACAACCACTCGTTTGTGTAAGTTTTTATTTTCAAAACGAAATGTTGCGCACTCGTTATAAAGTTACTTTGATAACTTGGAATTTCTGAACAGCATGCGATAGAAAACAATAACGCTGCCAAGAAAACGTGATCTAGTACATTTTATATTTAGCTATATACAAAGCCAACATCTTGTCACATGTGATCTGAACTAATTTTCGTTCTAAAATTAGCACATTGCCCACATGAATATTATAACGCGCGCGTTCGGCTACCACTCACTTAATCATTAGACCGGTGATCAATCTTCAGGCTAGGGAAAAGACACGAACTGGATCCGCTTACGCCCATTGAGCACCAACAAGGATAACCACCAACTACCAATTAGGCCAACTTTTTGTCGATAAATGAACTCAATCTCTTCACCTTTGAAACGGTTCATTCTTATTCTTGTTTCGTCTGAATACGCAGCCCACTCAATTGAGGGTTTTTAATTCGCTCATCACAAAGTCTGAATGTGTCACTGTTACAAAGTGTAAAGCCCCCACCACACCCACCTCATTTAAAATGTATTTGCATGGAAGTTTCTAAAAATAAATTTCCCCTTCTCTTTCTACATCCACACAGAAGAGATTGGCTCAATGCCAACAGCAACCTTAGTTTGGGTATAGGAGTTCAGCGAAACCAAAATTTCCCGCAGAAATCCCCCTTGAGGGGTTTTCATTTTTCCTTCGGTCCCACCCACACATAGTCGTCGGTCGCCATTACTCAAGGATATTTTACACCCCAAAAGCCGCCCGACCTTTTAAAAGGGTCTTGCGCTGCGAATAATAATCCTGTTCGTATGTGCATGATTTCACGGGTAAACAAACATTTTTCGCGACGGCTTTCTTTTCAATGCGTCTTAGCTCGGGTCAATATTTCAATTAGGTTCCCAGCCATTTGTCTTGCTGAGATTCATGCGGGGCTAATGTGTATAGCAAGCAATCCTTGAAAAGGAGCACGAGCGCGCACATAACCTCACAACCATTACCGCCGATCTGAAGAGCCAATGTTTCCATGGAGGTTTCTAAAAATAACCTTTCTCAATACAAAGACGGTTGCCCCGGCTGTGGTAATCCGGCACCCACTTTCGAAGAGAGCAGCAAAATTATAAAGCTCTTAAAGGGGATGTTGCATTGTGGATAGGTATGGTCTTTTGTACATTGTATAATATGAGGTATCTATGTGCGTGTTGAACTTCAAGGACATTGTACGTAGAATGGAATGGGCGTGAGAGTAGTAGAAATTTATATATGGCTTGTTGGAAGCTCTCTTTCTCCATTTGTAAAAGCTGTCTCTTGTTTATCAGAGGAAAACTGGGGTTGCCACTGTTTCGTAATAGTGGCAGGTGTAGCCTACCTTTTTCCACACAAAACGAATGAATTTGAGAAGCTCGACGTAGGTTTCTATATTCACCTGTTGTGCTGAGGTTCTTTTTTTCTTTTTCGATAAAGAAGTGGATTAGCTCGCAATCGATTGTCACCTTATTGATCAAAGAAACATTTACAACTTCCACAGTTTTAAACGTTCTTACAGTGTTAATTTGACAAACCAGTCAGAGATGCATCTCCTATAGCTGCTTCCATTTACGCACACTATTTTGGTTGAGATCAAATCGTTTTTTTTTTTTTTTGTTTTATAGTGACATCGATCTGTCATGGAAGACGTTTCGTTGTTCCATCGGTTCGTGTTCAGTAGGTCATGGTTGTAGTCGACAGGTGGTCCGCCTGGAACCGGTATTTTCTGTTCTTGAAAGTTTTCTATTCTACCTCAGTCCCTGTCAGCATTTTTGACAAACTCAAATTAAGTGCATTCAGCTTGAAGCTAGGTTTCAGTGCTGTGAATATAACCGCATTGCATGAGCTTTTTGACAGACTCATTGAAAGAAAGTCACCTTCAAAAATGATGTGTCAGAAAAACCAAATTTGACGTTTATTATATACATACTATTTTTCTATTATTTATATGTTTTATTCCACTGTGAAATTAGTGCAGCGATTTATTGAAGCGCTGAACAGCTTTGATTACAATTTCAGGCATTTCCTGAATGTAATGGGTTTACAATGCTCAGAAATGCGTCTCTCTTTTTGTTACCTCATCTGCTACCAATGGGAGTGAATTAAAAACAGTTTTCTCATCAGACGTTGACGGTAATCACCAAACTTTTCGAGTTATGGCTGACGGATTTGATTTTAATTGAGTCGCCTAAATTGTTTGACTATATTTAAGTTTTTGTAAATTATCCTCTGTTATAAAAAGGCTAGTCATTGACACATAGACTAATTCTTGTATTGGCATGACAGCCACTGATCTAAAATTTATTAACAACAACAACCTTCATCTCCGTGGCATGTGACTACTTTTAAATATTGGCTGGGGCTTGCATCAGCTACCACCTACCAATTAAAAAGTACCAGCCTCTTGCTGGCGATCACATGTTTTTCCTAGAAACTTCACATACTCTTAAAGCGGATGGCGGTGTCAAGCAAAAAGAATGCAAAAGTAAACAATTTTTGCAACTGTGACTTCCATATACAAGTGGTTCCATTTCTTTGAACTAAAACACACTGCGAAGGCACGGACTTGTGAGTAAACGAACGTATCATATTCACAAGTCATTGCACCCCCGCTTCTGATAAGTAAATTAAAATACTCAAAAATGACCAAAGTCTACATGCGTCATTGGCTTTCAATGAATTTCTCTAACTATCATGTTTATCAGGCCTTGTAATATTCTAAAGAAATAAGGAAGCAGGTTAGATGAGGGCAACGTTAAGTAGCAGCACCAAACTGCTGAATGAAGCAAATTTATTTAGTTGCTGCCTACTCATTTGAACTGGAGGTGGATAGTGTAAGTTACAGGGAAAATGTTTGGCAGGATGCAGATTAAAATAGGCAGTGCACATTGGAAAGGTACCTAACCTCAATTAACTAACTAGAAATAATAAAAAAATCTATATCCATAATAAGGAAAGCTTCGACGTCGGGATTGTTTAATAATTTTATATAAAAACCAACCCTCTTGTGTCAAATAAAATGCTTGCTCCAACTATACCCCAAAGTCCGGTGAAAAAAGAAAAGTATAACCAAAAGTGACCCCCAAACCCTGATTTCTATTACTAACTATGTAGCGATACTAGTAACGCCATCTATCGGCAGCTTAAAGACAGCTTTTTAAGCTTTCTCAACCTGAGTGATTTTTAGTTTAATTTTGTAAATGAATGAATGTTTTTAATGTTTGGGGAACAAAGACGAAACGGTATTGATACTAAAATTGCTTGCGTTTAGAAACTCAGCCGAGTGTAATTTGTAGCCCCAGTCTGCCGAGTTTACACACGACCTTCACATGACTCGGACTCCCTGCCTAGTCAAGTTCACGATATCCAGCAGAAAACCTGCAGTAAGTCCACTTCAGGATGCAGAAATATGCATAATAATGACCTTCTTCATTTACCTTGAGGTTTGTGCTTCAGAATTTCTTGACAGGGGTATATAGTATACCTACACTATACACGCAAAGAGTCCGCAGCTGTTGGTGGAAAAATTATGTAGCTAAATCTATTATCAGGGGAGAAATCATTTTAACAATTCCAGTGTTTCGGAAAGTCCATGCGAAAGTAAAGTCCGAAGTTGATTGCGATTAAACGTTGGCAAGATTGGGAGGGGCAGCTTTTAAATCAAGGTTTCCCTTATTAAAAATGCATAACGCATTGAAACGGTTTTAGTCTTTTCTTGACAGCTCAATTGTTAATTTCAATTCCCGAGCAAGTGAAATTGAGCACGTTTATATACCTAGTTCATGTAAAACGTCAACTAGATTTGTCTGGAGTAGGTATACGACCGCGTTAGTAGTTTTTGTATTTTTGCGGTTTATTTTGAACTACAGTTCGCCCAGTGGTACCATTATAGTGACCTGGCTTATACACAGCAAATTGGTAAAAAAAATTACACACAACATTGCATCTCTGCATAATTTTCCCGAAAAAAAATTCAAGCGAACATGTTGTTTTCAAGGTAGTGAAAGTGGTTCTCAACTATTTGCCTTTGCCTATTTATATATATAAGATTTAGACCATGTCAACTGAGTATGAGCATGCAGGATTTTCTTGACTAGATTTGTCGACTACCCCTCTATAAACGTCAACTGAAAGATACTATTCACGTGAACAACCTCCGCCAAGAAAAACTGAGGAACATCAAGTCCGTCAGCTGTCAGACTTACTAAATCCAAACGTCCGCATTGTTTTATCTGACCCAAAACTGATCAAACCTACAACATCAAACTTGTTATAGATAGATATAGATATAACTTATTTCTAAAAATTCAATACAAAATGCAAGTTACGAAATAAGAACAATTTTTAGAATTGCTTTGAGTATAGAATTTAAGAAAAATATAGACATTCTGTATTTTGTACACTGAGTACAAAAAATAGTGCTGAATGTCACTTCAAAGAACTAATACAAATTTCAAAAATTTAGTTTTGGGTGGGGTAACGCTATAAAACATTAAAAACATTAACATTCAGCAATAGGGACTTGACAGCTGGCTGACTTGATGTTTCTGAGCTATGAATCGCTTTAAACCGCCACATGAGCATTTTTTGCAGTTGACGTCAAGAAATTCGTGACTGAGTACTGAGTTGACAGTTCGTGTATGTTTTTGCGTTCAGGATACATCTAGTCCAGATCAATGTAGTCGACTTAAAATGACTCCATTTTTTAATGTACCCAACGTTGTATGTTGTATATTGCGTCAGTTCATTTATTCCATTTGACAAATAGGTAACCTTCTCGTAGAAAATTCTTAGGACCAACTTGCGCGGTATTTGATAGAGGTGAGACATTTTTCACTTTCTCGCTCATTTAAGAAACTGCAACTAAAGTGACAGATGGCAGCACTGAATTGTGACTTGAAATGTCAAAAATATTAAAAATATCAGATGGGTGTATAAAGCGGCGTTACTATGACTATGATATCAAATATCGTATGAAGATGGTCCTACGAATTTTGTTTAACAAGGTTACCTGCTCTTTTTCACGAAACGTTGGGTAGTTTCATAGATTCTGGCAAATAATTTAAATTTTTCCGACAAAACGAGTTTAAGCCACTTGCGATGCAGAAGAACTGTTGACGATCGATTTCTTGGGTACATGTGAAAGCGAAGCGCAATTTTTTGTAGGCCGTTTTTATTGTTTAATTATTTACTAGAAGTTTGTTTTACCTATAGTTTTTAAAACTACACACAACTACTATGAAAGCAGTAATTTTGAGGATCTGTGGAAGTTTAAAAAAAAAACTACGATAAAAAAGCTTCTGCCAATACGAATCGCTGACAGAAGACAAGCTAAATCGTTTTTAATATTTCTACATTGTAAGGCTAAGATTACACTATTTTTTTTAAAGATTTTTGTCGGTGTTAGTATTTAAAATTTGAATTTTATACCGAAAAGGTTTGACATTTTTCATTTGTATGGCAAAAAGAAAACAGTATTCCAGACCTGATGAACCAAACACCCACCTTTTCAGTTTGTTATTCTAAAACACTTTCTCCTTCAATATGTTCTGAAGGACGTATCCGTATAGCTGACAAGTTCAAACTATTATGATGCAAGAATTTTTTAATTCATTCTCAGCGCGAGAATGGTTTTTTTTTTTTGTGTGAATTGACTGGTCGTAACTTTATTAATAAACAACTTGTTTGATATTCTTTTTTGATTTTGTTTTTGTTTTAAATTTAAAATAAAATTAATTGTTATTTTCTCCTTTCAAAAGAGCCATAAATTCCGATGGATTTGTTTCTTATTTATTTTGATATTTTTTGTTCGTATGATAATTTCTCCCATTGTCTATTTATACTTATTCTATTTGCAAAGTGTATGTGGCTGTTTTTTTTTTTTCTTTTCTTGTTTTCAAATAAATTAATTTATTCATCATCCTATTTATCATTCTACATGAGGGAAGGTAGACTGAGAACAAAGCGTCTCGAATGGATCTTCAATATTTTATGACTTGTGGACGAGAATCGTGTGTGTAAGTTATTAGTTTTGTTTTCTTTAATCTTTTCGACATTTAGATCTGCCTATATTTCTTTTCTTATTTTTTCAACGAGTATATGTATTAAGGTGGGTAATTTAGTGTTGATGTAGTGGGCGCATCAAACTGTAGAGGCTGGATGAACAAGCATTAATCAGTCGGCTCTTCAGTTAGTAAGCAAATGGCCTAGCAGAGAATCATTGGAGGAGAGCCTTCGTAATAGTTGGGCTTATACAATTGTACATGGCTAGGAATAGACAGATATGTTTGCTTTTCCAGGGCGTGGCCATGCAAGTTAACAATGCCTCATAGTTGAGCTGTTGATAGTTCAAGTTTGCAGTCAAAATTATGTGGGCGTTTGCTAAACTTTAATGATGCGTCGGTTTTGTGTTGGCAAAACGGCGCACACCCTCTAGACTGGTCGGTCCAATCAGAAGGCAGACGTTGCTTGAAGTAAAATTCGTTCATTGCTTTGCTTGAGAATTTTCTTTTTAACGAAGAATAGAGTCCTAGCAGTTTGGGAGGTGTCACGTCCGTAAATTCATTTAGAACTAGAAACACTCGAAATACCCATCACATTCGATGGTGAATCGAAGAAAGGTTTCGGAAACCTCTAAAAGACATCCAGATGGACATACGAATCACATTCACTTTTATATCGCAGGAGATCAGCAGAAGATATAGGAAACGTTTCCTCAAGAAATACTTAAATAATTAGTATCGTCTAAACGTAGCTTCATAAAAACAAAAAAAATCATCGCCTCAGCTTCATAAAATGAGCTCAAAGTGAATAAAATGAGCGGCCCAACAATAGCAGCCCAGGATAGCTGCACCTAATAACACTAAAAGTGCTTTCTGACATCGCAAATAGAGATCCATTGAGGCGACACTTTGATTCATCTGTGACAACAGAATAATTCCCTATAACAAATTACCACCCCCTAGTGTTGTGATGCCTCCACTTTCCAGCCATCCATTTTACGGGATCGAAAGCGGACCGGACTGAGAAAATGTTGCTTATTGATTTTGGGCTATTTTCGGAATCTCTCACACTGGACACCACCAAACGCTCAGTTTTCCTTCCTTCCTTCCGTCTTCGTTTGTCCTCTTTGTTCTTCTTGTCCAAGAGCAAATATATTATTTACTACGCAGCAGTAAAAAAGCAAAACTGGCAAGTGCTGGCAAAGGATACATATGGAAAGGAAAGGCACTTTGTGTATTTAATAATGGAGTGTGCAAGCTCGCGCACTCACAAACACACAGATACATACACACACTCGCAAACGGAATATATCTCAAGGACTCGCTAGGTCGGTTTTCGTTCGCAACCATAGATTCGTGGTTAAGTAATTAGCATTTCTCCGAACATACGACATGATCCTTGTTAGTAGTTGCTACCGCTATCGTCTCCATCACCGCTAACGTCTTCTAGGTCGAGTAAGAGTATGAGATCTAGATAGTTGTGGGTAGATGATTTCCAGGTGGCTAATGCAGCTTTAATTCTACCCTCCTCTGGCAAAATAAACGAACACACCGAAAGAGGAACTTATCGGGTATATCTGGTTGATGGGTGGGTTGGCCTGGGCGGTTTTCAGTGGCAAAGCTTTATCCTTGAGTGTGCCACAAAGGAAGCGATTATTGCGAAAGAGAAAATAACAAATGAAATGAGCTGAAGCTTTTTTGTTGTTGTTGTTGTTGTTTTTTTTACTGGAAACATTCGGAACTTCGACACGTGCCATTTTATTTCCTTTGCCGCCTAAACACCGCCCATGATTTGTGTGCTCTAAGGAAACTTGTAGATTCTGAGCTTGAGCCGCATAACTATTATGGATTGCCAGGCGGTATTTGTTTTGTAAAAGTGTTTTTACCTTCGTGACGGGTGTCACAATTGATTTTTGTTTCTACTTGCGTTTGGTTGTATAGGAATAGGAAAACTCAATTTTATAAGGAATTTCGCTAAGAATTGTTTGCTTTACAGCGTCTTTGTCAAATGTACTTGTATATAATAAAATATTTCATTACTTAGCCTATCCACTGTTTTGTTTGTTGAAAATCCTCCAAAACTGGCAACAAATAATGAAATAGTAGGTCAAAAAACTAACTGACAAGCAATAAAACACTGACCGTCACCAATTGACCGGTTGGTGACAAGTAAAACGTCAAACTCCATAAAAAACAAAAAACTAGATTGGTCGGTAACGTCCCTATTCCTACGTCAGTCGAATACAGTTCGCTTAATACTGAGTCTGGAAATTCTTAGCCAATCAAAATTTAGCACATGAAGTCAGCCAGCTGTCAGACTTACTAAACTAGATTTTTGAACGTAACCAATGTTTTAAAATACCTACAGAGTTTGGCAATTATTTGACATATACCGAGTCAATTAGCGCGCATTTTAAATCAGCTATACCCTTCACGTAATTGCGGGTAAGTGATTTGGCATAATACACTGTCAAAGCCGAATAGGTAGTCGCGCATAAGTTTACGCTGTATTATGTTATAGTATAACCATACGCGTACAAGTTATTGACTTCAACTAGTGTAAACAAAATTGTAAAACGAAAATGTCAATAAAATGCAATGCGCTGTTACTGCGCACAATATTAATGTAAGAATAATGCGAAACCGCTTGCAGTAAAAGTTAACGCTTTTCCATAAAGGAGAGTCGTTGCGGTTTAGGGAACGTTAGCAAAAATACCGCAAGATGTTATTATGCACAAAAATTACATTCTTGGTTGCAACAATAATTTGATAATCACTAGGTACAATTTATTTCACTATTAACTGATTGACAAGTGGTTTTGATGTGCAATTTTATAGGTTAACAATTAAACAATTTCTTAACCACACACATTTTTTATCTTTATTTTGTTTATGTTAATGTGATAATTCATTCAGTTACATATTGTTGGCATCACTTTTAAGCACGAAACATGAATTGGTACATAAATGTCTGCCGTGATTTAGCTAGACTTGATATTCGTCAGTTGTGTTTTATTAAGCTCCGCAAAACACATTTGACAACAGTTTGACAGGAAAAATAAAATACATGTACTAATAGTAAAAACAATTTAGTGTCACTTGTTTCCACGGTACTCCTATTTTTGTTGCATAAAAAAATACTGCCAAATTGACATTTAAGAGATTTAAGAGATCTGACAATTGGTACAAGTAAATTTTGTGAAAGAAATGTCTACAAAATAAAATGCAATATTTTCTTAAGAGGAAAATAGATTGTTCTTTTCTTTTTATATTTAATCAAATTGAAATATGGGAAGAAATATATAAACACCGTTTTTTTTATCGGCTTCATTAAGCGATTTATTAATCAGGTCTCCAAGTTGTCTCTCCAAACACCAGCTTAAATCCTTGCTAAATTTTGACATAGAGTACGCCGCGGATAAGTGTCACTGCAAACAGCTGTTCTTTGAAAAAAACTTCCTTCAAAAATGTAATTCACTCTTATTCAGCTATTTCTGATTCTATATACTTTTCATCCATGTAATAATTGAAAAAAGCTCATCCTTGCATTCTATTCCATAACATAACAACACGATCTGTCACAATTTAGCTCGAGAAAATGTGTCGCCCCATTAAATGGGCATGCTAAATTTTGACAGCCACATGAAGTACATTCTGAAACAAAAGTTTGATTATTTAGCTCGAGCTGCGTACTTAAGCTAAATGGTTACGCTTAAGTTTAGCTCAGCTAAATTTTGGAGAGAATTTTGTATGGGAGCGAAAATTTAGCTCGAGCAGCGTACTAAACTTTATTCGATACTCTTTAATTCCTCATGATCTCCCTGGAAAACTGCATAACCTCATAACATGAACTGTTCAGTTTTAAAATGAACAGAACTTGAAGGTTAGAATGCGGATACCCAACTCTCCGAAAGAAAGAAATGTCAAAATGCCGATTACATATTTTGGTATTGAGGAGACTCTATATTAGGCAACTAACTACCATCGCATTCCTGCTCTGCAGCCAGAATACGAAATTCTTGTCTCGATTTTTATTTAACAATTTGCTAAATTTGTACTATTTAAAATAAAGCTTTGAAGCGAACTACTTAAAATAAAAAAAGTTACTTGAGCTAAGCAAAGAAGATCTAAGGATATTAACGGGTTATCTTACTGGTCACTGGCCACTGAGATACCATCTCAAAAAAATGGGACTTTCCGACGATGACTCCTGTCGACTCTGCGGAGAAGAGGAGGAAACAACGGAACACATACTCTGCGAATGCCCTGCTGTGGCCAGTGGCAGAGTGATTCATATGCAAAGGGCGTATTTAAGTCCTGCAGACATAGGAAACATGGAACCAAGAAGGGTACTGAGATTTATAAAGAGCCTCAACAGCTCCCTGGGTTAAATAAAAGAGGCCAACACAATAGATCTCTTCTGGTCGCAGCGTACGGGGCCTATTCCTTACAATACAATACAATACTTAAATTTAGAGTGAAAACTAAAAATAGCAGACTCTCTAAATGTACACATATTTTTTTCAAAATGCAGTTATCCATGAAATAAAAAAAGCATTAACCACACCTAAACGAATACATACCATGAGTCACAATTCTTCCTTCCGGACTTGTCATTCTGGTGAGTAGTTAGCGTTGTTGTTGTCCCACAAAAGAGGGAAATTTGAGTAATCTAAGCGAATTTCATTATATTCCTTTTCCAACTGAAATTAAAAAAAAATAAAAATATTTTTTAAGTGAATTATTAAATAAATTCATCGCTTAGGTGGATGTATTTATATAATAGCGAACTCACTGATCAATTTCGGAAAATCCCGCGTACGTAATGACGCAAATTTTTCAGTTTCAAGTATTCTTATTTTAAACAGAGAAAAGTGTCTCCTGCTGTGAAAAAATAAATAAATTAGAGAACAGAGAAGATTCGCGTCGGTTGAACTATGTTGATGAGGAAGTTGGACGTGCGTCGGCATTTAAATGTGGAGACTGGGGAACAAGACGCAGGAAGGGTTTTGCTTTTTTTTTTTTCTCCTTTTAAAATAGCAAAAAAAAAAACTACCTACATATGAAAAATGTTTTCGTTTCGCTGTTGAGAGAGTATTATTAATTGTGTGAAACACTTTGGAGTATATGTGATGAAAAAACAGATATTTGAGATGTCTTATTATGACGTCTGAGATCGACAAGGTGTCAGAAAATGTTCTAGAACAAGTTGGCAGGGGCGCATAACCATATAAATATGGATGAGTAGTTATGTTATGATCGCAGCCATTTCGCACATCAAGAAATAGATTGTTTTGAGAAATGATTGTGTGGGGTAGCATTTGTGTACGTTTGGATGCATTCATTTGGTGCTGAATGCATTCGTTGCATAAGTCGTTTGAAATGTTATAATCCCAGAAAAGAACTGGTTTAGTTATCGTTTTATATTTTAAAGCATTTATGCCGAAACCTGGGCTACAGGTTAATGGGTTTGCTACTTCTTGTTTAGTTTGGAAAATTGTTGGAAGAACACTTAACGGGTGCGCCATCTTTTATGTTGGCGTGTAAATATTGAGTAAGTATACAAAAAAAAACACGATTTCCATATATGAGGTATTTTTTTTTAATTTTGTTTGAATACAACATCAATCAAATGGCCGCCTGTATTGACCAAAGCAAAGCATGCCCATATTTTCTGCGTTTGGCATCGAATTGACGTATCAAAAACATGCCTACTCAAGTCAATCGGTTGATAAATGTCAAAGTTATTCAATGTTTACATACCGCCATCAAGGATAACGCACCCTGTAGAAGTAAGTGTAAGTTTTCACCCGCCAAAGTGCAAAAGTGCACCCTTATGTAAACGTGAATGAATACTTGAAGTAGGGATAGTTACAAGAACTCTTGTTTACCTAAACTTATCCGTCTCAGATGTACGACCATCGAAGAAGATCGGTCGATGTTGGCCTTACAAGTTAAAAACCCCTGTGAAAGAGAAGCTGCTATGCAAAAAACCTAACGAGCTATGCGTTAAAGGATTTAAATCGATTTGACATACAAAATAAAATTTGGCTCACTGACAGCGCCATCCGTTCCATGTACTTGTAACCATAAAATAAGCATATAGTTACATAGATTAAGAAAGCAGTCGTTTAATACCCCCCTCCACTATAAAGATAAAGCTGCTTGTAAATCTGTCAATAAAATAACCCTACCGAACAGGTATACTCAGTCATGAAGCGTGGGCAGACAAACAGGCAAACAGACAAATTCCTAGAGGTAACATCTAAAATGAAGTATTTTTGGAAATGCATATCACCATCCGTCACAAACAAACAACGCTCTGCGTCATCGTCATCGCCGCAGGGAACAAAAATAATTAACTGTCGATATAGAATATAGCCGCCAAATCGTCTCAACTCATAATGTATCTGTTTCATATCCTCGAATGGTTGCTCATACAGATTTAAAATAATTCAACAGCCGCACTTCCTACATTTATACAATGGGAAATCCGCTAAATCGAATGTGTCCACAGCGCACAACATGCAGATAACCGCACAAGAGGAAGCAGTGGCTGTGGCGGTCTTCGCTTTGCAAAAGAGCAAAGGCATTTCTCCAGAATCGGATTGCTACCCCAACAACTTGACATCGATTAACATCTAAGTGTGGTACCCATGGAGGACATTTAAAACAACAACCGACGACGACAACAACAACAACAACAGCAACGCCGATGACGGTTAACAAGTGTTTGCAGTTCTTACAGAGCTACGTAATGCTCAAGAAAATGTCATCATGCGGGCGCACAAGTGCACATACAGCTTAACGTTGAGATTTGCCGCGCAATGCCACGCATAGGAAATTACGCGGAAATGATACGCCT
The DNA here is from genome assembly GCA_916610125.1 of Cheilosia vulpina. Classification (NCBI taxonomy): domain Eukaryota; kingdom Metazoa; phylum Arthropoda; class Insecta; order Diptera; family Syrphidae; genus Cheilosia; species Cheilosia vulpina. The sequence continues at coordinate 70,240,358 of OU744277.1, read as the reverse complement.
TCAGTCGTCCAACTCAACCGCCGGCCGCCGCACCGCACCACCACACCGCCATCGCTGCGCCAACCGACAAAGATGAGTAAAAACATCTCTGAGGGTTCTTGCACTCTGATCACTGCTCAGTCTTTGCCGTTGAGTGTATTTGGCGAAGCGTGTGCCCGTTTCCCCAAAATTAGGTGGCGTAATTCTAACGTGTATATATTCAGAGGCAGACATTAACGTGTCGTAAAGTATCACTTGGCAAGTCAGAGGGGGGGTTTGGATAAATTGTCGCAAATGTGTGTATCTCGGTCGATTATCGCACAGGAGAATTATTGCAAAGGTGGCCTTGACGGTTGCTAAATGAGAGATGATCATTCGGATGACGGTTCATTTTTGTTCTACATAGCCAACTAGAGCGTGCGTTTAATAAATAAAAATATATACCTAGGTACGGGTATATACATATATAATAAATGCGGATTAATTATGTTTATGTCGGACGGACAGATTGTGCACAGCATTACCCAGGCCTGCGCTGAGACGAGACAGTGCGCCTGCCAAATGTCACGTGACTTTATACCTATTCAAGTAAAACGATTGACCAAAGATGACTGTAGTGATTACTCATAGTTTTGCCCAGTCTTTCGCATACATACTTAGACAGGCAGCGCGTGTATCTACTTCACGTTCACGTGTCTAATTTTCATTTATGTATAGATACAACATTCAGCATTATCAGTCTGTTTGTATTTAGTCTTATATCGTCTGTTGTAACTTGATGTTTACACTTTACGACTTTTGCTTTTTCCAATTCTCCATTCTCACTATATATATTTGATAAACAATGCACAATGAAACTGTTGTAGAGTTTGCAAAGCAAATGTCATGCATGAAAGTTGACGCACCCTGAAAGGTGTAGTTTAGAGTGGACTGCTCTTTGCATGTTGGTATTTATGACGTTGAAAGGAAAAGTTAACCAAACTCAGAGAAACGTCAAAATAATTATACTTAATTAAGTGCACCCAAAAACTGTCTCAATTATCTTTAAATTTTTGTATTAAGTTCGTAGGCGGTACTAAGCCGCTTGATTTCAGCTAAGAATAAATAATGTGCAAATGTGACATTTGATAGCCGGACAAGATTATTTGACTTGGTGAAATCGAAGAGTAAAATGGATGTAGCAGGAATGAAAGTAGGTTTATTACTTGTCATTAAGTGGGTATTGCGTTAACAGGATAAATAAGAGCAAATCAAGAATACCTTCTAACATTAAATATGTTTACAGAAAAAGTATAAAGGTGTAAGAACGCAAATTTCGCATACCTAGTCGCTTTAATATTATAATTTTTGAGCTAAATGTTCGCATTTACTTCCTCTGCTTAGGAACTTGCCGGGGAACGAAAATCTTCTAGTAACTTAATGCGATTTTTGTGGGAAAATTTGAAGGCTTCTGTCAATGTCGTACGAAACGCCAAAATGAATGGGGACGTTCAAGTATCTACTTTAGTAAGTCTGACAGCTGTCTGACTTAATGTAATGTCTGTCTTGATTGGCTTAGATCGGTGGAGGGGTAGCCGATAAATCTAGTCATAAGATTCGTGACCTTGTCGACTTAAGATACCTGAATTTTGACATGAGCCCAATACCTATCTCTTTTATTAATTAAAACAGACTAAGCACAATTTTGGCAGTTGTAACGGATGTAAGATACATACCTATCCTATATCATTTTGCAGAATGGGAAAATCGAGACTGAACACACACTACCTAATGGAATTGAGTTGTATGTTTGACATAAGTCAAAGCTAAGAATATTTCTTATTCTTAAAATATGAACAGATTTATAGCCCCAACATCAGAAAACAAAGGATTGTCTTGTGTAAACAAAAAAATGTCTTATGCCGCATTTACACCATCACGCACGCGCATTTTTGCACGAGACGGGACAGAGAGATCTGTTTGTCTGCGTAAGAATGAGATCACAAATCAGACGCCTGAAGTGTCATGGAAGTGCCATAATTATAAATACGTAAAACGGAAACAAATACGATTTCCGGCCGGTAATTAGTTTCAGTTCATGCATCAGTTATACGAAATAAAAAAATAATTGTCCGTTCATCACTTCCGGAAGCCATTTTGTTTTATAGGAAAGCGACATTTCGTAAGCCATCGCTATAAAATTATCAACATTCATAGCTTTACCACAATTCCTATCACGTAAACAAGATGGTCGACCAAAAAACGTGTCACGATTTTGTGCGTGTTAGGTATTGCCGTCCCTTTCAGTAACACGGCCATTTAGTACTTAGCATCCCTTTAATCTTACGTGTTAGGAACGTGTGATGGTGTAAATGCAGCATTAAAGTGAAGACAAATATAACGCAATAAGTTAGATATGTATACCTATTCAAAAACCGCTTTGCCCAAATGAAGCTAAATTTTATTACTGATCAAACAAAAAATCACCACATTTTCTGACAGCACAGTTTAATTTGAATATACCAACAAAAACTCACAGTTTTACAAAGTTTTTCCAATTCAGTTGAGAGCGATCTCAGTTTTTATCAATCACTTGCTAACGACTAAATAGCAACACATCTGCTCTGTGTGTTGTGTCCAATCCGCTTATAGCCGATGCATCCACCGCAAAATCCTAAGTCCCGAAACGCCAGGAATCGCGGATTTTCACTCCAGAATCGGGCCCTAAGGGCGAAAGTTCACGAAATTTCACGAAGATTGTAAAACCGAGATTTCACAAAATGACGCGAAAATAAATAAAATATCAATCAGACTGACTTAAGGGAGTTGAGATTGATTGTTTTATTTCACTCTGTCTAGGTCTAGGAGTTGAAGTCTTAATCTTTGCATGGACCAGAGGAAAAACCCGGGGCGTCCGACAAAAATAAAATCAGCAACAAACACTCCGCAAATTCACTAGGAAACTCGTGAAAATCCTGGCGAAACCGTAATTATTTGCAATTTTTCCTTAGCATACACACAAACATCCTCTCGAATAGTACCAAATAGTCACTGTACCACGGCAACGCGCGATGTATACACATTCCAATTATTTTTATCCCACCACGAAACACAAACACAACTACACGACGCTTATACGTATATGAAGTTTTAATTGGAATTTTCCCAATAAGCCAAACATTTTCCACCGCGCTCACACTACCAAATAAAACACACACCAATTTGAGATTTCATTTTTTTGTTTGCCTCTCTTTTCTCATTAATTCCAACAAGTAGCTGAGCTTTTATTTTTTTTATTTCTTTTCATCAAGAATAATTTCTACACTCTGCGCTGACCGAACACCACTGGTTTAAGTTTGACAAATGCCATGGAATTCTCTGTTTGTCAGTCGAAAATACCATATCCGCACACACCAAACACCACACTTTCAACTCAAGATTTTTTTTCTGTTTTTTTTTTTTTTTGCTATCTCTGTGGGTGAATGAGGCGGTTCACACTGGGACAGGGATGAGCAGTGAGGAGGTGGCGCGCGTGAACCACTTCCTCAAAAATAAATGAAAAACTTTCAGAGAAGCACTTTGTTTTTAAATTAAATTCTATTTTACAATTTACTACTTATTCATTTCAGAGGTTTTTTTTTTTATGTGCAATGTAAACACACACGACCACGTTTTATTCGCGCACATATTATACAACAGAACAACAAATAAACAAGTAAAAAAACGAAACGAAATGAGATGACTACGACAACACAAAGTGATGAAGAGGTCACAATTTGCCAACGAAATATTATTAAGGCATAAAGAATATAACAGAAAAAAAATTATTATAGATGATACTTAAGCCAAGCGAAAAAAAAACAACACAAAACACAGAGAAGAACCAGAATCGGCGAGAAATGGGCGAATTATGAGGAATGAAAGCAAAATATTACGTAGAAAGAGTAAACTCTGCTTGGGCAGTGGCAAATAGCAGAAATTGATGAAATAAACAACAGTCCGTTCGACGGACTAGAAAAACCACCACACTGTGTTCGAGTTGGTAGGTTGTAGATACATGTACCTATATAAATTTAATTTGTTTGCTCGCGTTTTGTTGTTACTTTGGCGTTTATCCGTACCTTGGATCGTTTGTTGTAGTTTTCTCATAGAAGTTTTTTTTTTAATTGAAATGTCGCTGTCCAATGTTTGCAGTTTGCACTAAAATTGGGAGATTCCCTATTTCGCGAGATTGCTGGATGGGGTGACAATTTGTGTCAAAACAAATGGACAAACAGAACTGTAAGCTCTGGTCACTCTGACATTTTTTTGAAAGCAGATATATCTTTGACACGTTCCTTACACGCCCGCCGACGATACTGTAACCGAATGAACATCTTTCAAAATACTCGGTTGTATGCTCCCCTTTACTGTGTGGTGGATAATTATATTTGATGTGTGGTGTATTATGTGGCTAAATTGGATTGTTGGAGAGGAACTTGGTATTTCTCTAGCGCGTGCGTCGAATTAGCAATACTAGCAGGAATGGCACTGAGGTTGTGCGATGACAGTTGGTATGGTAGTTGCACTATGCTGCCATAAAAACTGTCATAAACGCTAATAGACTTATGTCCGTTTCTGTGATGTTTGCTTTTAATGGTAGATGAAACGTTTTATGCAGTCAGACCTGAATAATAGTAAGCTGTGAAGAAATGGACACAAGAGACAGAAAATTACAAGTTTTTTCACTTAACGAATACAAAATAGAATGGTAATATAATATAAGGCTGCTTATTAAGTTTGCTTTTGAAATTGACTATAATCAACCCCTTTTTATTATATCGTACGATACGATTCAACCAATCAAATGAAATGTCTAAGGAATTGAAAATGAAAGCCTTCGACACTGTTTGTCACAATATTCTCATCGATAAATTAAGATCATTTGGCATTCACTCGAGCCTCCTTAAATGGATTTATAGCTACCTTACAAAAAGGAAGCAATCGAGGCCTATTGACGTTTTATCGGGTGTTCCTCAAGGCAGTCACTTAGGACCTCTGCTGTTTAATATTTTTATCAATGATATTCCAACTATGCTTCAACATGCTCATTGTCTTATTTATGCTGACGATTTAAAAATATTTTTGCGTGTTAAAAGCATTTTCGATTGCAATAGGCTTCAATCCGATTTGAACTCAGTTGTCAATTGGTGCAAGCTAAACCAGCTGTCCTTGAATATTACAAAATATCATTCCTTTTCTGTTTTCCGTATTTTGTCTCCAGTTATTTATCAATATAACATTTCCGAAATTTCACTTACTAACGTAACTGAAGTTAAAGATCTTGGGGTGATTTTTGACACCAAAATTTCATTTTCACTTCACATTGACTATGTTGTTGCTAAGGCTAACTCTATGCTTGGATTCCTCAAACGATCATGTGCCGTATTTTCTAGTCCTTATGCTCTTAAATCTGTTTATATGTCCCTTGTTCGTCCTTTTCTTGAATATTGCTCCATTATTTGGTGCCCTAACAATTTTACTTCTATAAATCGGTTGGAAAGAGTGCAAAAGTCATTTACAAGATTTGTAATTGCTCAATTGAAATGGAACCTTGATGAAAGACCCTCTTATTCTACTAGATGTGCATTAATAGGGTTAGATACCCTTGAGAAAAGACGTAATGTTCAGTGTATATTGTTTGTTCATGATGTGTTTTCTTATCGCATAAAGTGTCCTGAAATTCTAGAGAATTTTTTGCTTTACGCACCTGAAAGAATACTCAGATCTAGAAATTTATTATTTAATCCTAGGCATATTTACAATTATGGTCTTAATGAGCCTACTACTAAATCTATTAATTTATTCAATTCTGTTTGTACAGAAATTGATTTGTTTGATGATAGAGAGAAAGTTAAATCTGTAATTTTAAATATTCATGTATCATAATAAAATGTTGCTTCTTGTTAATTTATTAATTCCTAAATTACTTAAAACCTATTGTATTATACTATATATTTTTAATTATTATATCACCATATATTATATCCGAAATCTGTTAGAGTTAAGCTCGGTAGATGAATAAAGTAAAGTAAAGTAAAGAAAGAGATTTTCGATGGTCATATAATAGTACCTATCCGCGATACCTATAATCATTTTTAGTGTCCAGGCTAAACTTTTCGAACTCACAATGTCGAAATTTTCCATACAAAATTGCATATTGTGACGTAAAAAATATTTAGTGTGGAGGGTAAAAATGATTATTAGTAAGGCCGTATAAGTATAGGTATTCCCAATTCAAAAAAAAAATCATAATTGTAATATGCGAGCTTTCTTGTAAGGGATAGTTACATGTTATTTGACTAATTATCTGTAAGTTGCCGACAATTATTACCCAAAACTGGGCATACATTCCAAGTTCACCTGTTTTAACTAAATATACAAAGATTGTTTATTTGATCACTTGTCAGAGTTCAAATGTAAATATAGCAACACATTATGTCTGTTCCTTTACTTTTAAATTTTACGATTTTTGTTAACTTTAACGATTTGTTTTTTTTATTCAATGCTGTTCCTTAACTCGAAGAATTCGTAAAAGAGGGGGTAATCGAGAAATCAAGATATTACCCCTCCACTGAGAAATGTTACGAAATTTTACTTAACAAATTTCTTGGTATAAGACTTGGAAAAGCTGTCAATCACGTGACAATTAATACCCAAAACACATGTGCAGAAATTCTGGACACAGCGCAAAATGCATTGCTGCAAGCAAAACAGATGTGCAGAAAATTGTTTGACATGCCTTGCATCGGCTAATCTGGCAACTGTCATTCACCGGCTAAGCGGCTGATGTGTTTGCAACCAAACCAAAAACAAACCGAGATGATGAAAATGATACCAAATAGTTGAAATTGCAATTTATTTTCATTTGTATTGACTTTTGCAGCGAATTTAGAAATAGAGACATGTTGCAGTGCTGCGGTGACGTAAATTCTACACTCACCGCAGTACTGCAACATGTCTCTATATTTAAATTTGCTGCAAAATTCAAGCGTACCACATAATAAAAGCAAATAAATTTCAATTTCCATTTTTACTTTATTAAAATGGAAACGACCATTAAAAATGGAATCGACTGTAAAAATGGCAGTGGTGAGGATAAATTCTCTCTCAGAGAGATACACATCCTACGACCATAGACAAACCAAAATATGTTTATGATAATTATGATTTGTCTATGCTTACGACGAAAATTGGCAGCGCTTTTGTAGTAGATAATCGATGAAAAATGGCAGATACATAGCTAGGTATTTAAAAGAAGCCGTTGAAATATCTGGGGTCAAATCGCCACTTCCGTGAACGAGCTATTCGTTCAATGAAAGAAGTTGATTTTACATGTGAAACAAAAACGAATTTCGTCATCTAATGCTCGTTCACGGATGACGCCATTCGACAACTGATAAACAGGAAGAATTTGCTAATTTACTAACAAAATTAGTTGATTCAGCTACCTAGCGATAAAAGTGATTGGGAATTAATCGAACCTCTTTTTGATGAATCCTAATCCTAGTATGTGGAAGAATTTGACATTTGAACTACAAGCATTCGAGAAGAGGAACAAGCGACACTGCATTAAAAATAACGCGGTGGAAATTGTTCGCTCTTATAGCGATGAAGAATTTCGCCGTCACTTTCGAAAAAAATCTTTAGGTAAACATTCAATTTTATTCTGCTGCCTGTTGAAACTCTTTTAATACGCAGAAAATGAAAACATATGCGCTCGAATGCCAATTGTTCGTGCGGCTACCATATCTTATATAATAATAAAACAACTCTGTAAATAAAAATAAGTTTATTAAATATGTTACGTATTATATTACACCTTAAGTAATTATTATTGTTCTATATTATTGCTTATATAACATGTTGTTTATCTGTTATGCTTACCTATGCAAAATAATAATTACGTAGTATCTAAGGAGCAAAATATATAGCAACAAAGATTAATCGTTTCTATATTATTTGGAGTAAAATATTTTGAATTGTAGTTATATTTCCAAGTAACAATACTATATTATATGAATTAACTATTAAAAAATTAAAATGTACAAATACGTTATATTACAACTTCAAGGTATATGCATCGCCAAAGTTCATCACTAAAATTAAGTACAACTTAAGAGACTGTTCTCTACAATTATGTTTCTCTGTTTGTCACTATTAGAAGATTTTCTATGAGACAACAAGAAATAATAGTAAAATCTAGCCGTTGTCTATGTATGGAAAGAACTTCCACATCTAACATAAAACAAAATAATAGTAGATTCTAAGTTATATTTTGCAATGTGTCTTTTACTAAATGAAAAATAATAATTTGTCATTGATTTATTTGTCAGTCATTAGCTTTAAGAAAAAAATACCAAGTATCAAACAATTGACAATTTTGCTATATTCTTTGTATTGTTACAAAAAATCTCCGAGGTATTTTGTCATGTCGATTCAAAGAGATGTTTATTACTATTAAGTACTATATTCGTCTTTTTCTGTCAAAAATGTTAACCAGCGTCAAAATTACATAGGAAGCCCAATGAATTATTTTATTTATGTTTTCATATGTCAATTTTAAATAAGAGCACAATATATCATCGAACAGTAATGGCAAAGAAAAAACACATACAAGGGATTCCAGAGTTTGAAACTAAAATGCTTATCGCCCCATATAAACGTCACATGTTATACACGAAAAATTGTGAACTATAAACAACACAGTTAATTTATCAGAGCAATTATTTCGGATAATTTAAACTTGCCCACGAACGAATAATCAAATGACGTCTGCTAGCGTCAGTTTGCAGACAAAAATGTGACGTAACTGCTGTATAATGAGTTGATCACTATACAGTCAGTCTTTATTAGTATCGTGGCTTCCTTATACGGGGATTGAATTTAAGTAAAGTAAAAAAAAGGGAAATATTTCATCAAAACAAAAAGCAAAAAAACTCGTGGGCCCTATGAGACTGTATTAGAAATATTTACCCTAGGGCTCACAAAAATGTTTAGCAGCCGGCGATACTACTTTGTTTACTCTATGTCACATCATAAAACAAGGAATATATTGCACTAGAGTCTAGAGTTATTAATTGTTACAGATCGTAGCAGCCTCTTTTACTTTAAAAAGTCGCTTTGTTGAAATTCCCTGTTAACGTGTTATCTCGTAATCGCATTAAGATCGATCGAAGTTTGCTTATATGCTTATACTTCTAAATAAAGTTTAAGGTTTAAAAACAGTCAAAACAGCTTAATCTGACAATGAATAATATTTTACACTCGTAAAAATCGGTATATCAAAAAACTCCCTGTTACTTTGTCCAGCCATTACTGCAAACTATTACCATTGAATCTGTTCGTGCTTCTTTATGTGCAAAACTAATAATTAAACCCAACCAAAATACTTCCTTAAAAGCCCCCATTGTGATATCTTATCTACATAGCTTCATTTGATTTAATGCTTTCAATATAAAATAGAGCTCAGTGTAAAAAAAAAAATTATTCACAATTTATGTCATAAAAATTACATGTTTATGTAAAACGAAAACAATTTTCAAATGTCATTTTGTATACAAAAATAAAATGTTCATTACGTTGCATTACCGGTAGCTTGAGGTGAAGTGGCATCACATACGTCACCGTTGTTCCCATCATGTATACACAACGGCCGGTTACAACTGCAACTACTATTACTACAGCTACTTGTGGTGGATTGGACGGACTGCCGTCGCGTTATGGAAGAAGATTCATTTAGATTTTGCTTAATACTATTGTTGCTGAAACTCCGCCGAGAGTTACTGGTTGCAAGTGTTGCCATTGTCGCTGTTACGACAGTTTCAAAATTGATAGCCGCCTTTAAACACCCGGCACTGTGTGAACTATGTAAGTTTGCTTTTATGGGACTTCTTTCCAAAGGGGAAGCGCAGTTTTCGTCGTCTCTTCTTAAGTTCATCGTCGAGGCTGGATGAATCTGTTGAATTGGTATCATCCATTTGGGTATCACCGTGTGCCGTCGAAGTAATGGTCGCTGATTGGGTGGCGGCGGTGGTCGTACAGGTTGCCGGGAGTTTATGCTGAAGCGGCTGTTGTTGCTGCAGAGACCCGTTGGAAGATTTTGTGATAGTTGGTGCTGTGGCGTTGTTGGTGGTGTCGATGAGCGGCTCTTGGTCACCAACTGAAGCTGCTGTTGTGACGTCACGGAACGAAGATCTGTTACAATCACTTGCTGTTCTGCTATTGATGTCAAAGAAATGTTGCTGGAGTTGCTGGAGCTGGTGTGCGACAATTGTTGCTGCTGGTGATGACAATGATGATTGGCTGGACAGGCATTGCTGGCTGGAAGAACCGTGTCTAGAGCCGGGCACTTTTCCGTGGTTACCGGCCGCTGTTGCTGGGTGCTGCTGCTGCTGGTGCTGGTGCTGCTGTTGCCGGGCGATGAGCGAGTAGATTTCCATTGGCACCAAGTCAGTGCTTTGGGATCGGATGATGCAACTAAAAGAAGGGAACACAAATCAAATTATTAATCTATAGTTGCGGCCATTTTATTATTTGCCATATAATTTCTGGTTATTAAATAAACAAATAAAAAATAAAATAAAAATTATTATTCAAAGCATAAAACAAAAGAGAAAAACAACATTTTCATGAGACAGTGACATTTTGTTAAGCGATGACATAATGATGAGTTGTTCAATGAAATTTCGATAAAAAAAATGTCAAAAAGCAGCTTACGTCTTGTAACTTAATTGAAATATTTCAGCAAGATTTTGCTTTCGTTGCTGCCGTCTTACATAGAATATTTATTAGATACAATTACATATACAAGTATTAATACGTTTTCCTCATAAGTTTTATATATTACATATATATATTTTTTTTTATAAAAAAAAGAAACCTAAATATCACTATAGGTACAGAAACTCATTTGACATGGAAATATCATGGAGTTTTCTGCTTGTTTGCTCTGAAATTAAATTAAACAGAATTACAAGTGATCAATTTTAAACACATGTAGGTACATTTGTAGACACAGTTGATGTTAGTTGCAATCTTGCGTGCTGTTTTCAACTATATCTGGTGCAGATGTTAGAATATAAGATTTTAGTTAGTTTTCGTGCTGTGCAAATATTTCAATCACAAATGGTTTTAGTTTAGGCTGCTGAGTGAAAGTGCTCAGGTGGCAATCTTGCGTGACATGTTTTTTTTTTAACATATTTTTCATTAATACTTCATATAAACGTTGCGACATAATTTGACAAAGGGCCTTACCAATAAACATTTTTAGTTTCGATTCTAAATGTTGGTAGTTCACAGTTGCTATATTTTCCATACAAATTTAGCAATTGTGAGCTTGCGTAAATTTAAATTCGAGCCTAAAATCTGTTATTGGTATTGCGCAAAGACAAAAAAAAGCTCTGGGACGGATCGTCAGACCTTAGATTTTAAAGTGAGCGCATATGTCCCCATTATTAACTTATCTTTACCTAAAGGTATACGCATCTAGCACAGTGGAATCGGAGAAAATTAAATCTAGTACAAAAACCTATAATTTGTTTCTTAATATTCCCCTTTGGCTTTTCGAAGCTGGTTCTATATCATTCGCCAGCGATGGGGAAGAAGAAATAAAAAAGAGGCGATAATGGTCGGTGTGCAACGTCAAACAAGCCTATCACTTAAGATGAGTGGAATGATCACTGATAGGCAGTCTACTGACGGTAAGGGACAGCACTAGCTAAGATGAACACTGCTTTTCTATAAATCGATATCTGGAAAGAGACTACCACAAGTAGTAAACAGACAATTAAATGACAGCAAATACCAACATTTGGATCGCTAGATGATTCCGCTAATAAAATAAATCCTTCGCGTTTTTCATAATTTACAATTTAATTTAAGGGAATAATATCCCCATCAGTCCAGTCTGTTTTTTCAATTCTGTTTTCAAAAGTAAGACCTACCCTTCTGGCCGTCAACGTGTGTTACATATTAACGATCATCTATTTGTCGTTCAATTGAATTACCAATCGATCAGTATTCGCGGGTTTGGAACGATGAATATTTCGTTTTTCCCAAGAAATTAATATCCGCCCAACTTTTGTGTTCTGCCATATTCACAAGCATTTGCACAGCACGTTGTCAAGTACCTTATATATTCCAATTAAGGGCACAAACAAACTATTGCTGATTCGAAACATGTTAACTCATTCTATTGGGATAATTTTAACTCATGCCATACCGTTGAAAAATTCATACAAACAAAATATTAAACAAACCTCTGATTTGTTCTACGAGGTGGCGGTAGAGGTGTACGACCAATTGGGCCACTTGGCGGCGGTGGCACCGTTGGCGGAAGAGATGGCTTTTTCGTTCGTGGAGGTATTGGTATAGATCGTTCGGATGAAACGGACGGACTGTGTCGGCTATCATCGGCACTATGGTGCGAAGAACTAAAAAAGGTTCAAACAAAAATTAATAAAATAATAATAAAATAAACAATTAAAAGTACACCAGACCCCAAAATAAGACAAAATAATCAATGAAACAGAAACAAAATAAACAAAAAAAAAGAAAGGATTACCTATCATTTGAATTGAATACTGCGTGCGAATTGTGCAATTGTGTGCCGCTGCTGCCACTAGCCGAACTCACTGCCGTTGTCGATATGGGTGTTATTGGTGTTGTCGGGCCCACATGGTTGTTGGTTGCACTGTTAATAGACTCGAATGATTGGAAGCCACTGTGTCGGTTGGCATTTGCAGACGGTGCCGGTGCCGGACCGAGATAAAAATGCACAGATTGATTGTCAACGCCGTCATCACTGCATGAGGAATCATCACGAATACCAACAGATCGACCATCTGTGCCACCACCACCTGTATTGCCGCCGCCGCCACCAATCGCTGATAAACTGTTACCACTGATGATACCGCTACTGTGGATGTTATTGCGGCTGTAATTGTTGTCGACCATACCTGGGCAAATATATAAAAGTTCTTTCCTTACGTTGATGGCAGTTTTCAAATTGTGTTACACATACATTTTGGACAATCACAGAATGTGGGTTAATTTGAGTGATTCTCAACTATTTGTTTGTTGGTTGATTTGAGTCAAAAAAAGGGGGGGCGATAGGTGGATGTTGGGAACGTCAAACGTAAGGAGCATAATAGATAACACATTTGGTTAAGGGATTTCAAAACTTTGTGTTTTATTTTTCTGTTGTCATTCGTATGTGAACAGCAGATATTTACCCGAAATGCATTAGGAAGGCAAATGTCGTGTCGTGTTGGTCAATGTTGAAGAGCTTTTGTTGTGTAAGTGTAAGTGTAATTTAACATGTCGATAGATTGTGCAAAATAATAACTTTTTTTCTAGATTCTAACGTCTTTTCTGTTTCTGAAAAGATCCAACCGAATGTGTTATCTTATAGGTTCCTTAAATTAAGTTGTCCCGAGAAACAAAACAGATTTTTGCACGCCCTGAACGATACATTACTGTGGGACAGTCAGTGCGCAATTAATTAAATGACTTATAACATTTACTAGATAAGATCACATTTTGTTTTAGTCAAAACTACATAAATCCACCCAAAATGAACTGAAACAAATTTCAATCAACTGTTTACTTCCCTTCGCCCATTTTTTTTTTTTACATTCATATTTAATATTGTTAATGCATGAACTTGGTTACGTGAGATCAGCAGTATAACTTGAGTTAGTTTGCTAAGAGATAACAAGTAAAAAAATTGATCTTACCTTAAAATATCTGCACATTTTACACAATTTTGTTTTAATTCGTTATTACTATTTTTTTTTTATATTATTTAATTCTACAAATATTTTATTAACAACTTTTTTTTTATCAAAAACTACTTTCTTTTGTTTAAAAAAATCCATCTTAGAAAAAATCTAAGAAAAAAATTTAAAAATGAAATAAAAATACTTTGGGTTAGAGAGTAAAGAAGAAAATAATTTTGTTTTTATTTGTTTTTATTGTTTGATACAATTTCAATTGCTTTTTGTTAATTTAAAATTAACATTAGCGATTTATAAATCAAAACTAATTTATAGCTGTCTCTTATAATGTTTAGATTGCGCTAACTGCTTTCTTAAATTGTTTTTAAAGGGCAATTTTAACCCGTTCCGGTGAAAAGTCTTTTGCATTCAAATAAATATGCCAATAACTGAGATTTCGATACGTTTCAATAAAATGCTACAGATATTTTTGGGTTAGCAAATTAGAAGAGGGGGAAAACCATAGGTAGAAAATATCAAACATAATTTGCAAACACTTATAGAGGTTAGTTACGGGAGTAATTGGGAACAGTTGGGACACGGAGGGAACGTATTGCATTCATGTGGAAAGTATACGAAAGTGTGTATAAAAATTATTATTCTATTTAAGTTCAAACACGAATACTGGCAATTAATGCATCAACGATATCTAAAAATGATTTTCAAATTGGTGGTGTTGAAAACGTGAAATTCGATAATGCGATTGTGAGAATGTAGAGTCAAGTTTTTCAGTCAGTATGTGTTCTTGCAAATAAACAAGACTTTAACTGTATACCCATAACCGTTTTTTTGAATTTTGAATACTGCTAAAATCGTTTTCTTCGGAAATATTTACAAAAAAATAAAATAAACAAAGACTTGGCCCATTCCGGTGCAATAGAGCTTTGATTGGTTATTCAAAATTTGTTTGTTCTACTTATCGAATTGGACTTTGATATGAATTAAACTTTTGGTGTCAGCTTTTGAAAATGGGATGGCTGCTAAATATTTCAAGCGTGACTGCTGAAATATCGATGAAAACTTGCTTGAGTCAGACTGCAACTCCGCTCATGGGACAGCTGCCGAGAGACCGATTGAAACTGTGCGTTCGGTTATTGATGTTCATTGATTTGAATAACGGTGCAAGTCGGGTCAGTCCCAAGCGAAAAAAGAACGTAGTTACATGCCATAAACTAACGAGTGGCTAACAAAGGGCCGCCAGGTATTTTGTGCTTTCGATATTTGTTTTAAAGCTGGACAAGTCTATAATAATGAATATCTATCCAATATTCAGTTGGTAGAATTAATCAAGACTTAGAAGACATATACATTTAACACCAACTTGTAACAGATTTATGCCGCTAACAAAGCTTAGAACGTCATTTATGAAGAATTCAGTCAGTTTTTGAAGAATTCTCTCTCGAATACGATAACTTAATTTATATTAGGACTGTTTTTTTGAGCTTCGTTCTCAGCAAAGCAAAGTAGAGTAGGATTTTCAGCGCGCAATTACAACAACTACGCTCTACTTGACACTTCGAGACTCGCAGTAGTTATTGTAATTTGTGTGCTGAAAATCTTACTTTACTTTGCTTTGCTGAGAACGAAGCTCAAAAAAACACGCCTATTATCATCACCTCGAGAGGTTTTCACTCATTTAAAAAAGCCTATTCACAGCAAAGCGAAGTTTCGTTTAAAAGAATTTCATATGTTAAGCACAACACATCTCGGCACACAAAATGAAGCACATTATACAAAAATGTGCGCATTCTTAGAATATTCGGTTGAGCGTTCACTAAGTATCTGTCTGATAACTTGCCTTGTCTAAAAACGATAACCCTGCTCACGGCTTACAATATGCATTTAAAAGGTTTCTCATCTGCTTACATCATCGATGCATTTTTGCCAGTAATATCCAAGAAGCCAATTAATTTGTTTACTCTGCACTTGATTTCTTTACTCTCAACTAATCCAAGCTTTATTACACCGGAAAGGATTAAAAACTTATGTATCTAGTCGCAATGTTTATTTTTTTTTATAATAATCACAAAAGCTGTAACTTTTTTTCTACCGCTAATTATGTAATAGTAAGCATTTGATAAAACGTTTATTAATTAAAAAAAAAAATATTTATAAATGCACTATTCATTGGAGTACTACTTACTTGTAAATTAGAAAAAATAAACTTCTTAAATATATGTACCTAATCCCGCTTAACGAGTTTAGGAGAAAACAATTCCCTCCATAAAATTAAATGTTTTTAGATGCCTTCGAGAAAATGTTCGTAAACATGGGCTGCCGCAATAAAGAAACTAAGCAATTGGAGAGATTCGAATCAGAAACAACAATTACACAGGAAAATTAAGGTGTTGGGTGTGGATTCATTGCTTTTGGAATACCAAATTAGAATCAATTCGCGAACATTTTTCCATTTGTTAACTTTGCATTCGAAAAACCCAACTCGGCCTGTGCTCTTGTCACTCCCATTTAGAACCTCCAATTGAAAACTTTCTTTATTGCGATTTCGAGTAAAATATTTCCGAACAAGCCCATTTTTAGAAGATTCTACTGCAATCCGCATAAACTACTACCCCAAATGGAAAATAAAGACCCAAACGAATATGAATACAAAAAATAGTGCACCATGTCTACATGAGAGCGGTTATTGGCAAAACAAAACGATATAAAAAAAAAACATAAGTACTCTACCATCCTACTATTACATTTACAAACCAAAGTATAAGTATAAAAAAGACTAAAAACAAAAGCATTATAATAAAACAAAAAATCTGACTTATAATATCCAAAATACAAAATAAAAATTATAACAATACAAGAGGGAAAAAAAAGAAATCCAATTCAGCACCATTTTATGTATATATATACAAATTTTCATAATTTCTTCGCATTTAAAATGTGTAGATTCAAATCAAAATGATTGTATAACGTAAGAGAACATTTAACTTAAGAAGAACAGGATGTTTATGCTTTCGGATTGGTAACATAAGATGATCACTCCGATGAGAGGAGGGAAAAATTCTCAAAGTTCTTACCTTGTACCGACTCGTCGTCAAGATCGTCTGTGCTATTTGTCATTCGTCCTGGCAAAGGCAAACGACAGACACATTTATAAATGTAGAAAACAAAAATTCGATTGCAACTCACCTCTCGAGGATTTACCAGTTCCATTTCTACCGTAGAGCACACTTTCTAAATAGGCAAGACCATTATTGTTAACTACATTGAAACCTAGACATGTTTCAATTTGCTTCCAGCGATGTAAACGCTCCTGCAGTTCGTTTGTTACTTCACCTAGAGAGTTGCGTGCCTCGACAATGGATCGATCGACATCGTCGATACTTTTACCGTGCGTTGAAACAAAAGCACCGACTAAGCTGGATCGCTTCTTGCGTAGTTTCTCGCAGGCTTCACGTGCCGTTTGGAGTTGTTTCTCTGCAGAGATACGCTTTTTGAGGTGATTTTTAGACTCCAGTTCGTAGGTGTATTGGAGCCAAGACTGCAACTGTGGCGGCGGTGACCAACAGTTGTCGACGAGTTCGATTTCGGCACGTGACAACTCGGTGCGAAGCATTTCGATTTCTTTCTTCAGTTGTTGGACTTCCAGGTCCGAACTGGAGGAAGTGAGAGATGGCGCTTCTTTGAGACGTCTTTCGAGATCCATCTTCTCGGTGGCGACGTTTTCTTGCTCCATTCGAGCGCGCTCGAGTTCCTAGAAAAGTGTGATAATCATTTGTAGAAGTACAAAAACAAAATGTATACAGTTAAACAACGCTTCGAGAGAACAGAAAAGCCTAGTCTCATGCCCTTTACCAATGAGCTAATTATTCCCGTTTTACCAAATTATTTAGTCTCTCTTCGTCTTCCCAGAAAACAAACCCAAATCTATTGATAGAGGCAAAAGTGCAGGCATGTCCATCTGGTTTACAAAACAAATGGCTCGGTTTCGGCAATAAAAGTAACCTAAGTTCCGTGTTTTGGCAGCCGTGATTAAGAACAAAATGTAGAATTTGATAGCCAAATCGATTACGCCAACAGTTTACCACCACACGGGTCAATGTGTGATCCTAATAGACGATTTCAATTACAAGACAACAGTGTTGCGGACTAGTGCGTAATGAGAACACAAAACACTGCAAAACGTGACTTGAGAACATCTGGAATGTAAACGGCTTTGCTACATTCAAATTCAGCATTGGCCGTAAGAGAAGCTGTGTCGATTACAATGCAATCAGTATTCATTTCAGAAGGGCTTTCTCAGATCTTAGAAGATCACACAGCGATGACTTTTGGGATCGATATTTAATTTATTTGCCTTGATTAAATCAATGAGTCATTGACGTCTGGAGCACGTTTCGTCTGGCTTTTCTTGCATTGTGGTTCAAGTAATGTACTTGGTTGGTGCATTGTTTTCTTCTAGTATTTTGATTGGGCTCCATTACTTCGACTTTACATTCACACTTTGTTTTTCTGTTTGTCATGAAGCTTCAACGTCAATTCATTGGCACATCATTTTTCCTACTGCGATCCTTTTAGGTAAACGTGATGACTTGATTAGAAACTAGAAACCAAACTCTACCACGAGGTATGAAAACAATTTGAATACGTAAACCCATCTCAAAGAGTGGAAGATTCGTGTCAAAATAACTACATTGTATTCTCAGTTAAAAGCGAGCAGATTCAGATGAAAGCAAGATCAATCAGCAAATTGAATGCGTGTACCACACAAAGCAGTGCAACTCGAACACAACTCGCACAATCCAGTGTGTTGCAGCCACTATGTTACGAGCCAATAACACAGTCTATTAAATTGATAACAACTGATATAGAGTCCTCGCAGATTTATAACGCACAGAACAAAAAATCCCCCTACCAGGGTCCGACTTTAATTAACCGAAATGAATTTAATTACTCGCGCTACGCTTCATCAACTGTCAACTTGTTGTTTCCGATTTCAAGTTTAAAAGGCAAAAGAGTAAGCGATTATAATAATTATTTTTTGCGGGTGCACTGTTTTTCCTCGTTACCCTGAGATCATAACAACAGTTTTGAGCTTTTTGAAACCCGAAGCGATAAATTCAGTGACTCGGAACGTTGCATGTCAAGTGGTGTTTTATTCTCGCATCCAAACGCGATTCTCCACTTGAAATTCACTAATCTTTCTTCAGGTGGACTTGACCTCTAATTCGATTTCGAAATTCAACTTTGTGAAGTTGTTTTTCGCGTAAATAATTCGATAATTCACCAAAATGGGTTCGTTTTTTCTCGTTTGAAATCCAATACAAATCCGGAAACATTTTTATAACAATCACATGACATTGTGTACGAGCAGCACACAATTGTCACTTCTCATCGTGTTAACTCACTTTTTGCATTTCCTGTAGACTTTGTTCGGCTCGCTGAAGCCCCTCCATATCCTGGGCCATTCGTCTGAGGTGCTTTTTGGCATTCTTGTTCTGTTGATAGGCATACCAGCATCCAATAATTGCACTGAGCAGTAGGGTCACTAATATGTAGTCCTTCCATCTGGTTCCAGTCTCTAAAGCAAAAAAAGAAAAACCAAATTAATACGAATTGACTTGCGGAGCGAGACGCAACTTGCCTCTTGGTGGACCGAATAAAACTACATCCATCGCTTTGAGAGCTATCTTCTGCTTGTGAATTGGATCTTTGATACCTAGCACATTACCCACATAGTGCATGTTATTTACTGCCAATCTAAAATGAGATGAGAGCAAATAAGCGGTAATTACACGTTTGTTTGTGGTGCTTCTGTCTAGATTCTCAACTGTAAGCGTGAACAAGCCAGTTAGACGAAATAGTATACCACCTGTCTCTTAGTCGTTTTGCACTGTCTACCTGTTGTACGTAGACGTGTTCGAAGTCTAACGCAGTAATGGAGTTTGAGTTGACAGCGGTTTCGACTTTTCACGCGGTAGTGAGAGACAACAGTACATTATACAGTGCCAGAGAATAGCAAAACAACGCAAATTACCGGGGTACAGGTAGTAAGTTTAACTTGGAACTCACAATAGCCGATAATACAATTTTAATTCAATATAAACAAGAATAGGAATGTACTTCCGATTGTGCGTTTTTTTTGGCCACTTTTACATTTGTCGTTCCGTTGTATTGGATTCTTTTTTTGAGCTTACCTACGCTCATTATTGAAGTTATAATAGCTTGTCTGGTATCATAAAACGAGAAAATTTGTTTTCTAAAGCCACGTTAATGCACCTTCAACTGGGACACAGAACCAGTAAGACACAAAATGTCAAAACATTACGCACCAATCGATGCCAGGTTGATCACGTGAACATTTTGCAGTTGACGTTTATGGAAGGGTAGCTGCCAAATCGAGTTACGGGTTTCCCGAGTACTAAATTGACATTTCATTGACGTTTCCGACCAATCTGGTTTCTTTTCGATTCCAAACAAATTGGATGAATGTAAGTTTTTTTATTTACTTCTCATTCATATTAAAAAGACGATCTTTCAAATGCTCATTCCGTAATTACCTCGCGTGAACGTAGTCAGGTAGCGCAGAGCGAAAAGTAATTTGTTTTGTTGACCATTGTTATATATTTAACATTTAGATTTCGATCGAGTATATTCATTGATGGAGAATTTTACCAAAAACAAACGTACCTTGGCAATGCAGCGCCAGTGACTTTATGTAATTTAAATAGATCCACATATTGCGGTAACTGCACAGATTGAGCCAACCAGTCTGTGGTCTGCTCTATTGTCCAGTTGTGCACCTGTAATGAGTAATGAAACAGTTCCAAAAATAAATACGCACAAGTTTAAGTAGTAACTTACCTCTGATCGAAGCCATGCTTCCCATAGTTCCTTGACTGAGATATGCATGTCATCGTTGAAATGAAATGCTTTCTGACGCTTCTCGTATCCCGAATCATACTTTAGCTCTTCTCTCAGAAACTGTAATAAACAAGAAAACATGATTTGAGATAATAATGTAGGAGTATAGCTTTTGTAACGTTAGGTTAACCTAAAGATAACATAACCCAACTTTTCTAATGATAACTACGAAACATTGTCAGTGCTAAAAAATGTATACAGGAAATAAATGCATTGCACGATGGTGTTAACGCTTTTATGGAGCGTTTCTCAATGCGACACCTTCCATTCTAGTCGTTAAGTGGGTAATGGAACACAGCCAGTCGAAACTATGGAACTTATCATCGAAACCATAATAAATATTAATTTACAATGATTACTCCAGTCAAACACTGAAATCATTTTCACCGCAACAGTGGAAAACATGGAAAATAACTTAAGGAAAAATGTGCCCGAGATTGCATAACTGACGAGAGCGACTATCAAGAGTTTGTTGCCTTTGGCGTAAAGTTCTACTACAATCTAAAGCTTAGTATCCTGCTCGCGCATAATTTTATCTCCCATACAAAAATGTCTACAAAGATAAAATTTAGCGAGGCAGTTTAGCAAAGCAGTATCCTGTTCGCTCGCTAAATTCTTAACTTCATATAGATGGGCCGATAACAAGTCTCCACTCCATATTTAGCTCGTGAAATAAATGGCCGGTACATTAAATCGAAGATAAATGTTGACAGAAGAAAAAGGAGGCAAAAGTTTGTGTTGCGATAATTATGGATTCTTTGGAGGAAACTGCAGATAACGGTAGCATGATAAATAAAAAAATAAAAAAAAACAAAATACAAAATAATTATTTAGCGACCATTTATCTTTGATGTGTGGAATCGAAGTGGAGACTAGGGACGCTAAAATTTAGCGCGAGTAGGAAGTAATGATAACATGTGGTAAAAATACCTTTTAGATGGCTTTTGGAAATTTATTTAAATGAGTTGTTTTATGATTAAGGATCTGTTTTCATCCATTCATCTGGTTGAACAATTTAAATTTAATTTACCGCGAACAAAACACTCTTGTGCAGCATTTTCACGATCCACAACATTAAATTATGTTCCACAAACCGGAGAAAAACAATTTCCACACAACCTCAAAATCGAAATGCCAATGCAATTTGTTTGCACGTTTCCACGTTGAATTCGCGAATAGTTGCAACTAAATAAATTTATGACGTGAATGTGCTTCCTCATTTGCAGGAAGTTGGTAGCCCTTATATGAATAGGCATCTAACAACAGTGGGTTTTTTTTTTTTTAGTTTTTATAGCTGAGATACATACAGTTCGTAGAGAAATAAAGTCGCTGATACCTAGTGGTATTTATTTCCCAGCTAAATTACGGGTGAACAAATTTCTGCTTTTGGAACGGCGTTAAGTAGGATAAATCCAAACGAAATGAAATATGAATCAATTAAAGGTCAGTTAAACGAACGAACCGCCACTCACAAAATGAACAACCAAATTTTATTCTGTACCTCTTCAAATAGCAAACGAAAACAACGCGTGACACCTAAGCGCCGAATTCTTGTGAATTGTGAATTTTGCGTGAAAGCAAAGAATATTTGAGGTTATATATCGCAAAAAAGTAGATCTGCCCTTGTTTTGAGTTCTAACTTGACATTATTTCATATGATCATAAAATGTCTTACAATAGCAGTTTATAAATTGATAGGATGTATGAAATAGAACATATACGTTCGGTTGTTCAATAACAAGTGTCGAATGTAGAGCGAAATTTTAGATAAGGTTTTTTTATCCTCTGATTGAGATGCCGATTGCAGTTGAATAAAAACGTTTTCCTACTTTGCCTACTGTTCACGCCAGAAATTGTACAGAACTGATCCGAGCATTCATTAACTTTCGTTAAGAATTCAGATTTGATACCTATATGATAATTAGGATATCGCAGTAATGAATTCGTCATTTAGCATTTGAACTTTAATGTCTATGTCTTTTTCCTCTTCTTTTCCCACCTTCTGCTTCTAGAATCCACCTTCAAATAATGTGGTATTCGTTGGGCGCTCTCAGAGCACTTTTTATGTTCGTTTGGTACAAAAAAAAATCCATCTTTTTTTAGTTTTCAGAGGTTTTTTGCGAATCTGGATTTTTTTGGAGTTTACGTTTTCGTGAAAATTTTCAACCGACAAGAAACGCATTGCATCGGGTGGATATATATTTTTTTTCATTATTTATGTACAAATGTTAAGAAATCAATCTGGGCGCAAATTTAGAATGTTTTAATATCAAGTTTAACCAGTGAATGCAAAATGCTTAGAAAAGTGTCGAAGGCTACACATATTCGAACCGCACTAATATCAACACAAAAAAGAGCTGGTGACGTTTTTATTTTATACACACGAAATCTGAAATCTGAAGTTCAATCGAAAGACCTACTTTATAAGAAATAAAGAAAGCTGTTCGTCAACGAAACACACGTTTTTTTTCTCTTGCCTACTTACTTTGGAGGATTCGAGATCTACATCACCGGGTGCTGTCAGTCGCGCCCACACCTACCTAATACGTTCTATCTAGAAAAGTTTAAATCAACATACAAACTTTACAATTTTATTGTACGTATATAATATTAATAAATATTCATTGCTTGTGAACACAGTTCTTAGGCGATACCAAAATGTGTACATATAACACAGGCTTTCAGAAGACGCCGCTAAATTTGAAAGCACCAACAGATTTGTAGAGTCAGCTCCAAGAATTTATTAATAAACAAATTAAGTTCACAAAACAGTTTGTCTGCACAATCTTACAGAACAATGTTTAAATATTTGCGTTCGACTAGGATCCGTATCAACATCCGAGATTCATTCAATTTTTTTCGGTTTCATATCTTCCATATCTTCCAAGTGTCAAAACAATATATACCAAGCGATTAACTCCACGGCTAGACATTCTCTTATCGCCGTCATCAAGTTGACACACTTCCTCTCCCCCAAGTCAGTGTCCATCCAGTGACTAATCTGCCCCTGAAATAAGTGCGCGTCGTTTTGTCGTGCACACACACACCTCCAATAATAGAGCAGCCACCAATCGCAGTGGCCTCTATTAACCACGCAGTCGTTCACCTTGTTTCTTCCACGTCATGGCCCATTCCTTGACTTTTCTTATTTGCACGCCTATGTGTATTTCAATAACTTTCTAACTTTCATGGCATGCATTTGCCATGCAAAACCCACGCTGCTTTCTAGGACCTCGAAATATTTTGCTTTGATGGCGGTTGCCGGCAGCGGCTGAACCCACAAATAATGATAACAGCACCTCCAATGACATCCATTTATCTGTTTGGGAATTTATTTATTCTTGTGAAAATATTGAAAACTCGGTTTCTATTGTTTACACGCACGATAATTTGTTCCATGAAACTGGGTATTGCGTCAGTGGTGGCTTAGTAGTCCCGTGCCCGTCCGTACTGGCAATTTTTTTTTTATTTATCTCGAACGAGTGTTTTTTTTTTTTTAAATACATGCTAATTGAATTTGTGTTATCTTTTCTATTCTGCAATTAGCCTGGAGGATAATTATTTATGTCAATTCATGTGCTGGTATGGATTCATAAAGATTATACAATATTTATTTTTTGTTTGGTTAACCGAACAAACAAGACAAACAAAGTGAGATGTCGAAATGGGGGAAACTACTTTAAATGAAATTTATTGAAATACGAGTACAAGAATCACAACAATTCGGAAGAAGTGTCGGTAAAGAGGAAGGTGAAAAAAATCCCCCAGGCACACGCAGTTTCCTCCGTCGGACAATAACACGAGTGTAAATGAAAGAAGTATATGCACACACTTGGAACCAAGATCGTGAGCATGGCATCAGCCTTGGAAAAACCATTGCAAATCAAAACGTTACGTACTCTGAACTTTGCTATCTATAAAAAAAATCCACAAAAATATATGTGAGAAACTAATTATATGCATTGTATAACCACTACTACACAATCTATGAATCTTTTAACTTTTCTCAGAGTTATTACATACAGCCATAAAGTGCGCGTTAGCAAATACTTTATCGAGTTAAAATACAAATTCATGTATGCGGGTCATTATTTGGAACACAAGAGGAAACCTTGAAAAAACCTTGACAACTGGCGCTAAGAAAGAACCAAGAGTCTGTGGTATGTATCACGAATTAAAAGTAGGTATGAAAAAGTCTTAAGATCAAACCTCGCGAATAACTGCCAAGAGTTCTAGATTTCAACTGTCTGGAGAAAGCTTCTCTTCGAACTAGGACTGAAATAGAACGTTCCTTCCATTTCAAACATAACACAAACGAAGACTTCTAAAAAACTCGGCCTAACGTCGTACATGGATTGGTTGAATCATCTATTTTCTTCTTTATCGGTTCAAACAAACCAAATAGATTTTGTCGTGTCTACAAATCGGAGACTTGGACCAGAAGACATTTTCGAACGCACCCGAAAATCTGGATGGCGTCCCATGAAGATTCCGGTTGTCAACCATGTTTGACGTTTAGCTTTTACTTCTGCGTTTTTCCGCTTTTTCTTTGGGCTCTCAACGTGTACGCACCAGCCACTCCACTCTTAGGTATTTGTTTAATTAATGAATGACTTTGCATTTTAAAATATAATTACTACTATTTTTAATTACAATAAAGTTGAATTAAAATCGAACCTATTTAATCGTATTAAATTTGAACAATTGATTTCATTGCATCACACAATAAGAAGAAGGCTTTTCGGACCTACGATTTACTTTAACCTCTATGCCTTTTCCAACCTATTTCTGACTTAATGTACAGATTTTAAATTTAACTTAGG
The DNA here is from genome assembly GCA_916610125.1 of Cheilosia vulpina. NCBI lineage: Eukaryota > Metazoa > Arthropoda > Insecta > Diptera > Syrphidae > Cheilosia > Cheilosia vulpina. The sequence continues at coordinate 70,214,881 of OU744277.1, read as the reverse complement.
TTCACTACACAACCCAATTACTGTTGACTTAGGTACTCGGGTAAATGCATCAGCCGTTTGACTTGCATTCGCATTAATAATCCTGTAATAGCTCTATCAAAAGTCAAGAACTAATAAATATATATAGAGCCTGTTTATCTGATCTATCTTCCTCGTCAACAAAAAAAAAAACACATTTGTCACTTAGTAACAACTGTGAAGAATTTTTTTTCGTTACATACTGTAGCGCAGCACACTACCGCACAAAAGATAAAAATAAACAAATTGCCCTAACACTTCCGGTGTCGCATTCGTTCCTCAAACTCATGCAACGTCTTATTCACGACAACCAAATTAGACGGGAATTACAAAGCATTTTGTGACACACCTCATCTCACCTTCACAATCTACTAGGCAATTGTGTCACTAGTATGTGCAAGTTCATAAAATGTATCACAACTATTTAGAAATAAAATTTAAACCAAAATATGTACTCACATCATCTGACTCACTGAGATCAATGTTGCCATTGTCATCGTCGTCCAACTGACGATGCAACGTGCGTATCGCTTCCATTCCCAGACGATCCTGGATGTTGCCACTGTAGCAATCAAGGTCGTCCGCATGACAAGCGCCATCAGCTGAACCGCTGCCAAGTGAACCTAGCCAAGAAAAGGAAGACAGAAATAATCAACTAAATAGCAACACGCTTTATAAAAATAAAATAAATAAACGATAAATTGCAGATAACAGTAATTACAGTGCCACTAATTTAATAAATCAATTCCCCGTCAAATATTAATAATTTTATACAACAGCTCGTTATCTCAGCACTCAGATATATGATTGACAATGTCTCAGTGAAATTCGTGTATATGCAAACTTCTATGTATTGCTTTTCGGCAAACAATTGCAATTTCCTCAATGTCTAGTATACTACACTGTGTTGAACAAATTACCGCACTGACAGTTTGTGAATTCATCACTAAGATTTACGTACTCCGTCCCATTAACCAAATGCGTTACCGATAAACTCTGATTATATGGCTGGCAAGTTGCCAGTGAGGTAAAGTGTAATTAACTTAAATTAGATTAGTTTTCGCGGTGGCCATTCTTTATGAGTAACAATTTATGGAAAGCTGGAAATTACAGTCTTAAACAATTGTCGAGAAAATTAGTGCAAAGATAAATTAGACATTTTCGGTTAAAGAACGAAACTTTAAATTCTAATGTCAGTTATAACTCGTGTCCAAATTTTACTTTTCTACTAAAATTGAGACAGCTATTTGATGAGCATAAATCGTGACAGAGAGTGGTGATAAAATCGAAAAACGGATCTATTCAAAAGACTTTTTGTCTCTTCTATTTTTTAAATGACAGTGAGCCTTCCTAATATTCGTTTTTAACCTCCACACTAAATATTTTATAGGTCACAATATGCAATTTTGCATGGAAAATTTCGCCATTGTGAGTTCGAAAAATTTTGTAGAAAAAGTTTTATTCCAGCCTTATACCCTATTCACACCGCACCGAAAACTCGTCGATGCATTCACACCGAGCACCAACTAGTTTTCGTTTGACGTTTCAAATCAGATGTGATACCCTAGTCGTGAAACTTCTGTGTAAACTATTTTGCTTACAAATTTCGACCGCATTAATTAAGACATAAAATTAAATCAGAGCATTGAAGAATAATATTAGCCCATCAATTAAGTGTGGGAAATGATTTTAAGTTGTGAGTTGTGACTTCTGTTCGGTCGGCTATTCTGCTGAATTTGCTGAATATTGCAAAAGGTGTGTACGTGAAAAACGACTTTAATCGTTTCGTTTTCAAAACTGAAATATGTATGGGAAAATTCGATTTTGGGCTCGGTGTGTATAGGGTATAAGGCGTTCAGAATCATATCACAACAAAGCGCTCTGGTCAGTACTATCAGGCGCATTTTTAGGCAACTGCCAATCGTATAAACGCTTTTATAAAACGCATACCTATCAATTACTAAATAGTTCTAAAACATCAGATTTTGTTTAGCAAAACCAATTGCACGATAAAGCTTAGTACGCTGCTCGAGCTAAATTTTCGCTCCCATACAAAACTCTCTCCAAAATTTAGCTGAGCTAAATCTTAGCGAACCCATTTAGCTGAGTGGTACGCAGCTCGAGCTAAATAATCAAACTTTTGTTTCAACATGTACTTCATGTGTCTGTCAAAATTTAGCATGGCCATTTAATGGGTCGGCACAATTTCTCAAGCTAAATTGTGTCAGATCGTTGTATATTTGTTGTTCTGTTGCGGAAAAGTATGCAAGGATGAGCTTTTTTAATTATTACGTGGACGAGAAGCACCTAGAATCAGAAATAGTTGAAATAAGAGAGAACAAAATTTTGAAAGAAGTTTTTTCAAAGAACAGCTGTTTTCTGTGACGTTTATCCACAGCCTACTCTATGTCAAAATTTAGCTAGGACTTTAACTGATGTTTGGAGAGAAAAGTTGGAGACCAGATAAAATTTAGTTTAGCTCGAGCAGCGTACAGAGATTAAGTGAGAAATATTTTTTTTTTCAGTCAATACAAATTAAGGAGTAAAGCTTAGTATCCTGCTCGCGCTTTTAACGTCCCTAGTCTCCACTTCGATTCTCCACACCAGAGATAAATGCTCGCTAAATAATTATTTTGTATTTTAGTTTTGCGTTTTTTTTTTATTTATCACGCTAACGTTCTCAGCGGTTTCCACCGAAAAATCCAATAATCACAACACAAACTTTTACCTCCTTTTTCTTCTGTCAACATTTATCTTCGATTTAATGTACCGGACATTTATTTCGCGAGCTAAATGAGTGGAGACTTGTCATCGGTCCATCTATATGAAGTTAAGAATTTAGAGAGCAAACAGGATACTGTTTTTCTAAACTGCCTCGCTAAATTTTATCTATGTAGACATTTTTGTATGGGAGATAAAATTTAGCGCGAGCAGGAAACTTAGCTTAAGGAGCAAATTAGACGGTTAGTGTCATGAACCTTCTTCCCATAATGATGACAGTACCACTCTCGTATGACGTTAGTTTCAGCAAATTAAAACAAGTATACATTAATTAATTAAACTTAATAAATAATGTTTATCCGAAAGACATTCTCTTTTGTAGAAAAGCGCAACACCGTAGGCCTCGCTATTAAAATATGTAAATGTAAACAAGATGGCCGATTAAAATACAATACACCTATTTTTCATGTAAAATATTGCTGTCCCTTTCAGTTAGATGCTCATTTGGGGTTGTGTGGCATTGAAAAACCTAGTTATCGTAAGTCTACTAGATTGGTCTGGACTAGATGTAACCTGAACGCAAAAACAAGATTGGTCGGAAACGTCACTTTACCCACGGCATCCATATATATTTGAACTGTCAATTTAGTAGTCGGTCATGAAACTGAAACTCGGACATTCAAGTGACAAAATAAGAAACAAAATTATGCCTCCCTATTGCAAAAATGTGCGTCACGAGTTTGCCATAAAATTTCTTTTTTTTTTTCCAATCTCAAGGGTATGCCGGGTAGAACATAAAATCTTGCAAAATATGTCTTGACCATTTTTGAATAGAGCACAATTTATTTAAGCCTACAAAAATAACGACTAAGTGCAGTCTGTTAAAACCTTTTTAATAATTCGATTAATTTGTCGAGTATTAGGGAATGCACTTTTTTAAATGCATAAGTGCTTTCAAGTCGAAGTCAACACATGGTAAGTTATTATTAGACACAGTGGTTTTGGCCGATTCAGCAGCCCAGTAAGATCGGAATACTGAGCGTACCACTTAGCGGTACATCTTTTCGCAGTTTGGAATTAAAAAATAAAACAGAAGCGTCTGGCATTTTATTGTGTTTTGTTTTCGATTCGATACAACAATAATCCGATATTATACGCACGGATTCGGCAGATATTTCGTTTATTTGCTTACATGGTTGTATTCAGGCGCAAGAGTTCTATTTTAATGAGTGTGCATACTGACGAGAAAGCTTATAAATTCGATTTGAGTGGATTCTATTTACGATGGTTACTTAACAATAAATAAGTTGGCAGGGGGATCAATAACCTATTTAGAGTGCCCTGATGTTTTGGATGGGGACTTGTACAGAGGAGTTAAATGTTTCATTGCACGTCTGTTCAATATGTTCCATTGGTTTGACAAGGCGCCAGAATCCAGATCATCAAGTTTTAAGACGGAAGAGTACGTTTGTCTGTATTTAATGACTTGACATCTCAAGAGTTTCTTGTTTGAAAGTTGAGTTTTGGTAAACCATCGGTTTTAAAAAATGCCAAAACAATGACAGAATCGAACTAGAAACCAAAATCGAGCTGATCCAGATTGCACTTTATGCAAATCTCCATCTGTCTTGGTGCTTTCAAAATTAATTTTATTCGATAGAGCAAATATTTCTTGTTTGTTTTAAGCGCCGCCATCAAGACGGCTACTTAAATTCTAGTCTTTCGGTTTTATGTGTACTAAGAAACTATTTAGGAAAACAAAACACAAATTCCTAAAAAAATACTGCAATAAATCATCTTAGCATCCAAGAACTTCAATCGAATAATTTATTCGGCAATGTTCTCGTTCCAAATTCAACGGAAAAACCGAATCGCCGCACAGATCTTGACCGCTAAATACGCAAAGTGTGTAAAATGTCTGTCGCCCCGCGCCGGTCAAAAGAAAACCAGCACTTGATTTAATTTCTGTTGTTCTCCAACTCGGCGTTGTTAGAGTGGGGGCGCACAATCTCTGGCAACACTGTATTTCGAGATTTCTATACAAAACACGACAGATGACAGTTGAAAGATCTCCCCTCGTAATGAACAGAAATCCACACGTCGTCCGTCGCGTTACAATTCAAATTAGGAAATTGGCACCTGCCAGTGCAGTAGATTTGGCTTGTACGCTAAAAGACGGAGCGGGACGATGCATTATTGTTACCCCATTTCTTCCTCCCTTGGTGTATTCTATTTTTGAATTGTCTTGTGGGGTATTTTTTGGTCACTTGTCCACTTTTGTTTCGTTTTTTTTTGTTTGCTTTTGGTTCTAAAAGAGGTCAATCTGTATTCGAGATTATCAATTAAGTGTATTTGGATCTGGCGACAAAGGGAGATGACGAGAGAGCGATGTCTGCTCATCCGGCGCAAGTTCAGGTGATTGAGTACGAAATTGTGGCTTTCTAAGGGGAAACATTGGGAAACAAATTTGGCAGCGTACTTGGCTCAGTGTATGTTCTATGCCGGCATGGGATACCACCGTATGCTAATTCTTTGCGATTGTATATTTAATTCACCACTAATATCGCGTCGTTTTGAATACAAACAATGCGATTAATGTTATAAAAGCGCATAATAGCTTTATTTACGATTGTTGGATGCCTCTTACTCACCTAGCGTCGTACATGCGTATAGCTGTAATTGTTTAACTTTTGATTGCGCACGGACTTTCGGTATAACAAAATGAACCTTTTATATCTTCCGCTATATAATTGTGCGATAATTTCATTATGTATATTTTTGTTTTGTTTTGAGATATAGGACGTATGTTACTTAGAAGGATGCAGATGAAACAAACTGGAAATGATTATGAAAATTTAAAAGGTATTGCACCCTACACCAGTAACAGGCCGGTAACATCAATTTTCCTGGTCAACCACATATATATATCCGAACTGTCAAGTAAGTATACTCAGTCAGGAATTTCTTGACTAGATTCGTCCGCTCATCCTCCATAAAAAGCTGTCCATGTGACCGATCTAGGCCAATGAAAACTGTGACACTTCAAGTCAGACTTACGAAACCAGATACTTGCGACGTCATATTTGTATATTTGCTGCTTTGACTATGTCTTTTGGTAACGCACAAGCAACGTAAACGTGAAGCGGATTGTGCCGCCATTTTCTATTGTTTTCATTCATGTTCCAATTCCAATTTAATCCCCCAATAAACGCACATTATGCCTGCTATAAATTCATATAAATACTTGACTGGATGCGACAGCTGTGACACAATGGGCACATTCAAGAATCTAGTTAACTTAAGTCGACTATATTGGTCTGTGTAAGATGTAGCCTGAACGCAAAAACTATATTGGTCGTGAACGTCACTTTTTCTACGTCATCCACATATGAGAACTGTCAACTTAGTACTCAGTCAAAAATTTCTTGACTAGATTCGTCGGCTACCTCTGTATAAACGTCAACTGAAACAGCTGCTCATATGACCGATTTCCCCGAACAAAAACCGAGATAGATCTAGTCAGAGAACTGTCAGACTTACTAAAATAGATACTTGAACGTGCCCAATGCCGCATGCATATTTAAACGACGAAGACATAATAGAATGTAATACTAATCTGACTTTTACACTAACCGGCTTCACTATCCCTACCTCTGCATTTTGCATATATTATGTGCAGCTGTCAGTTCACCACACCGTACTGACATGTTGGATGTTTTTTGTTATTTGCACCCATTTTGCTGTTTCTCAAAGGTTGAAATTAGTTTGCTTTTGTTTTCTTTTAACATTTAATTGTTTACTGTATTTGTCAAAATATGTAGTAACATTCTATTCAAAGTGTTTGTTCTTCGAACTCGGCAAATATCTTGTTCATTGATACCAGATTTAATTCAAATGCGTCAAGAGCAGAGATTTTACTATTCGTATAATATGAACGTACCTACCTCTGAAACAAATATAGGATATATCCCCCTCAGATAAATTTCATGTGTTAGTTAAATTTAAGGAAGGGACCTTCAATTTATGTCAATTGTATATGTACCTACTTTCCAATATGGAAGCAATTTTAGTTTTTTCTCTCGCTCGTACACATTTTCATATCACATCGATCTTGCTGACATACTTCTCTTGAAAGTGAAAATAGAACAATCGCTTCTAAACACTATTTCCTGCAATACGCACAAAAACCTTGCATTCAAACTAAAGCCCAAATGCATTCAATATCGTTGACTCATTTGTTTTATATTTGAAATGATCGCCATATATGTAAAAAGTTGTTTACCTTAAAAAATATATTCGATCGGTAAATACACAAGTGTTTTCAGTCACATCTGTGTTTTCAGTATACATTCTAATATAAGCAATTTGTAAATTTGACAGTTGCATCGAAATTAACATTTCGTGCTGAACTCTGTCCAAATTAAAAACAGAAGCCCCCACAGATAGCACAAGTAATACTTTTCTATTGAATCACTCTATCATCAATTTTCTCTCAAAAGGTAATCAATTAATTAGACTTCCTAACAAGACAACACACTGCAACACACCAAAGTTCTTCATTTGTCACAATTGCATCGCTTGTAAAACGTGTATTTATAGACCGCACATGACCATACTCGACCAAGAAAGTGCAACAAAATTGACAATCATATCGAATGGTGGAACTTTGCGAATGACGGAAAGTTTAAGCTTCGCTTCCACCACATGTACGGTAACCGCTATTACGTTTACCTTGTGGTGGTCCGTCAAATAACAATTTCCAAGTTCAACAAGACAACGCGTCATACGTCTATTTTTGCAACGCTAAGAGCGAGAGCTACAATTAAAAGATTGTGTACGAGTACTTACCTACTTCGTGTCGAAAATCGAAAACTAGCAAAAACAAAACGTATACATACATACAGGTAACTGTAGATAGGTATATCTGGTGGATTCTTTGTAATTGTATTTCGCCAAGTGACATGCATGATACATACAAATGTGCGGTTGACATCTCGAACAGCTGGGCTATCTTTGATACCATCAACGTGTGCCAGAGCCGAGGCAGCTGTATTCGTTTGAGCTGTGACTGTGACTGTGATAACACGAAAATGATGTTTTTTTTTTTTTTGGTTCTCTACCAAACCTGTTTTCGAATAAGTTCATATAAATAACTGAAGTGAATTTAATTTTGTGGCACGAGTATGAGTAGCATATTTTTTCAGTAACAAAATGGTATATTTTATGTATAAAACAAGGGAATGTTTTGACAGTTCGTGTTGGTAAATAGTTTATTGGAATTATAGGTTTGTTGACGTGGCAGCACTAGTGCCCACTAGAGCGCACTGATAAGTGTCAGCTAATTTTCACGCCTGTCAAACACCCTGCACAACCCTGAAAATTCGGCTTCTATATCGAACGCAAAACGTTGCCAGTTTTTGACATTGACCAATATTTATCTTTTGGTAACACTTTTTTCCGATTATTGTTAAAAATGAGTGAGTTTTCAGTACCAGGGAAAGTTCAGTGCTATATCGAACATATTAGGCTCAACCCATTGCGCACAAGTGGGCACTAGGTCCCACGGCAAACAAACCTTATGTATAACAGTTTGAAAGTTTGAAGTTTTTGCGACGTTCAAGTACCTAGTTTTGTAAGCCTGACAGCTGACTGACTTGCTGCATCTCCGTTTTGATGGGCTTAGATCGGTCATATCAGTTGACGTTTATTGAGAGGCGGCCGACGAATCTAGTCAAGAAATTCTTCGTGAGTGAGTACTAATTTTAAAGTTCGTATATGTGGCTGGCGTAGGAAAAGTGACGTTCCCGACAAATCTAGTTTTCGCGTTCAGGTTATAGAATTTAGATAAATAGATTTTTAATTGTGCCCAATGGCTTGGTAGAGACGCAAAATTCAGTTAAATGCTGACATTCACATATTCTACATGTTTTTTCAAAGAAAAGTGTTGACAAATACGCGATTTGCGCTAGAGTAGTAAAACTTAATTTTTTTCGAAAAGAAAAGAGTAATTTTCGGTTCTTAAAAAAAAACTGTTAACCATTTTAAAATACTGTCCCTTTAAATACATATTCTGTTTAAGATTTTGTAAAAGCAATCTCCACGTTTAGGAGAAAAAAGTTGACAGTTGACGTTTTTAAAAAGGTCCATGTAACTTGGACCTTTCGAGTTCCAAACATGGGGGTAACGTAAATATGTATTTTATTTTTATTTATATCAAGTGTCGCCTTAATTTTTTTATTATAAATCGGGTTATTATTTGTTTTTTGTTTTCCCTTGCCGGTGGCGATGACTCTGGTTTTGCCGGCGTAATAATGCTGGCTCTAATTGTCCATTTCCTTACTGTCAAAAACTGACAAATGCCCGTATTCCTACACTCTTTTTGGCGTACAAATGTTTGTGTTCATGGTTCGAGTGAGGAATTTTCACAACGAGTGTTTTCGTGTCAGAAACCAGAACCATCGCCTTAAACTTCTACATACTACCAATTTGATATCATTTGGTTAGTTTTATTTACGATTGTTTTTAAAACGCGATTGAACTACATATGTATTTTTAAAGTTGAATTTTGGTTGTGTCGTCACGACTTGTATCCCAATATGTACTTATGGTTTGGATAATCTTTTTTTGATTATTCTCTCGTTTACCACAAATGGCAAATTGTACGTCTACACAATTTCGCATAATGTCGAACGTTCAAAACGTGGAACGCTTAATGTTTCAACAATAGTTGATTGGCTGTCAAACTCGCACAGTTAAAATTAACCAACTGCTACCAATGTGCCAGATGATTTGGCACATATACGAACTGTGTGAAAGTGTATGCAAACTTCAAAATCTAGTCACTAAACTTACATTGGGGTCAGAAAATGTCAATAATTAGACAAGCTGGTTTGAAAGTAATTAACACTATTTCGCGTTTGAATTCTTTGGTTAGAGCTAAAAACAAATATAACTGGCGATATCATCACTAATATGTATCGTTGTTAATAGAAACTTGCTTGACAGTACTATACACTAGAAAGTCGTTTGCCAGAAGAGCTGAATCGAAAGTGCTACGAAGGTTTTTTTTTTACGACATATAACCATTTTTGTATATCAAAACGCAAAATTTGTTATTCTTAAACTATTAGCGAACATGAATACAAAAAGAAAAATGATCTACAACATGAGTGTTAACGCGATATAATATCGATCAATATGATCGATGGGAATATGAATCTATCGACGGATTAACTTGATTGATGGGAACAAAAATAAATATATATGTCTATCTTAACACGTGAAAAGAATACGGCGCAGAAGGTTCGGCGAATGTGGATTTTGCCAAGACCAAGACCAAATGAACCTTGGCTTTAGTTTTTTTTTTTTTTGCTTCAAATTATGTATACTGGACTATTCTATCATCAGCAAAGCTTAGGGGCTATCTATTCCGATAAGTTATTGAATTGAAAAGTGTAGAGCGCTGCTGATGGGGATGAAAATGTACACGCATTACGTCACATGCCTACCTACGATACCATAAACTTAAAGCTGTAATTGCGTCAGAGAGCAAAGATTAGACGACATTAAAACAGTGACAGACAGTAGTTGTTGTCTGGGGACGTTCAAGTATCTAGTTTAGTAAGTCTGACAGCTGTCTGACTAGATATATCTCGGTTTTGATTGACTGAAATCGATCATATGAGCAGCTGCTTCAGTTGACGTTTATGGAGGGTAGCCGACGAATCTAGTCAAGAAATTCTTCACTGAGTACTAAGTCGACAGTTCGCATATATGGCTGACGTAGAAAAAGTGACATTCCCAACCAATCTAGTTTTTACGTTCTCATCCAGACCAATATAGTCGACTTACAATAACTACATTCTTGAATGTGCTCATTGTAATCTGCAAAATTTGACAATGGCTCGCCATCTTTGCCTCTGGTATTGAGCTGTCAAAAAATATAATAATTTGCCCAACAGTGTTCAAAATTAGTTGTACCAGTCAAAATCTGTCATTTTGCTTTTGGGACGAGTGTAACTTTAATCAGTCTAACGGAGCTTTTATACAGGGATGTATGGGTAGCACTGACATATAATCTACATACACGTAGACGAACAATGAACAAGATCCGATGACGTGATTGGATTAGAGCCTACATGAGCTGTCTTCCAATTCCCTTGGCCTATATAATATAGAGACAGCCCGTTTAGGAAACTGTTCGATGAACTTTTCATGGCATCGTCTTTTCTTTTCTGTGAAGTCGGATGAATGACAAAAAAAAAATGAAAACGACTTCTTTGATTGATTTTGAGTTTAATTTGCTAAAAGAAAATACAAAACCGAACACTACAAGCGGAAGAGCGTTGGAAAATAATATGAACTTAGCTGTCAAAGTTGAAGAAACTGATTCAATATCGTTGTGAACAGGACCTTTTATTAGGCACATATAGGTGTATGTAGAACAGCCATTTACAGGCCAATAAGCAAATTATATTTCATTGAGGCAAACTTTATAACGAGTTCAGCAAAACAAGCAATATGATTAAATTCTCAGAAATATTCAAACAATCCTCCTAATTTCTACCGTCAGAAAAGTGTTGACCTTTGCTCTAACGGCAACAACTATATAAAAATATTTCAGTGACACAAATTTAACCATATGACACCGACTCTTGTTCAGCCAGTGTAGGTGCCCTTGAACGAGTTCATTGATCGAAATGTCCCGAACCTGAACAGCTGATTTGAAAATTAGTCTTAAACTGGTTCTTACAAAGCAATTTTTTCCAAGAATTCAGAATTTGTGAACGAAAAAAGCACCGCACTGCTGCCTCTCCTGAATCCTTCATAAAGAAATCGTATATCGGTTTCGTGGAAATTACGGGGCAACATTGAACCCATTATTTTAGTGGAATTTATTTAAAAAAAAAAACAACCAGGCAGTGTTCTTCTTTTCCAACACATATAGCCTATACTTAAAAAAAACACGAAACATCATATGAAAAGTTCAAACGACACGAAACTGTCTGGCACTTGACTTAACTCTGGCCTAATCCACTGCAAATAAAATATTGACTCGGACTTAAACTGAACCAGTCGAGCGAGGTCATTTTTATTGAATTACTGAACGACAACTTTAATGGCAATTAGATTATTGCTCTCAGTAATAGAGACAGCAGTTTTAGTTCGATTTAAAAAAAAAATAAGAAGAAAAAACAAATTTAACAATGTGGTGAAGAAATCCCACAATGAATCGTTTTCTAAAACATCATGTAGCATGTTTAGGGCCGGATTTTTCCTTTTAAAGCCTACCCCAATACAACAAATTCAAAGTGGAATTTTATGATATGTTTCATTTTACACTCAGTTGTTTCGAAAATGTGTTGTGTGAGCATGAAATGAACATTTATGGATGAATTGGTTGCGGCGTAACTTCGAAAGTCGTTCTTAGACAAAATTTGTCACCGTTTTTGTTAGTTTGAACCAAAACATTCACTCAACTTACTTAACAGCACAGAGAGGCGACACTTACATCATGTCTCGGTCTACAATGGCGCACAAAAGACTAGTCCCTGAACCATGCCTATTCTATAGTTTAAGACCTACAGTGGGAAAACATTTTGCAACCAAGTTGTCTGCCTTTTGTTTTACTTATATGATATATGAATAATGTAAAAAAAATTTGAAGAGAGAATTTACGACAACTTTCAAAACCATTTCCATTCGCACTTACAATCAACAACTTTTTTTATTTCCCAGGAAACCTTTTCAATTTCGCAATTAAAGCTGCAGCTACAGTTGAGCCGTTATCAATCAAAATGTCATTGAGGTGTGACATAAAGTAATTGAGTAGTTAATTAGCAATTAACTGAGTTCAGAACTGTGAAACTTGCGGGTGCTTAGTAAATTTGTTTCAAAACGTCTGCAAAGTTTCCATTACACATTTAGCTTTCCAATTACTTATCTAATGACATATATTGTTTACCATTTTGTATTCCCATTTTAACATTTGAAAGGTAATTTGGTTAAAAAAAAGTGCTACCAAACCCATAATGCGTAAATGTACCAGCTGTTGATTATTTGATTGGGGACGTTCAAGTATCTAGTTTAAAATATATCTGACAGCTGTCTGACTGAAATCGATCATATGAGCAGCTGGTTCAGTTGACGTTTGTGGAGGGGTAGTCGACGAATCTGGTCAAGTAATTTGTGACTGAGTACTAAATGGGCAGTTTGCATATGTGGCTGACGTAGGAAAAGTGACGTCCACAAACAATCTAGGTTTTGCGTTCCGGTTACATATTATCCAGGCCAATCTAGTCGAATTTAGATAACTAGACGCTTGAATGTGCCCATTAGCTCAACATCAAATGTCATAGCTCGTTGACATTTTCGAAAGGGTTCTTAAACCAATCAATTTTTTTAGTTCTACTTTTTTAATTATTCTCACTGGTAAACACAAGATAAACTGAGGATATTAAGCCTGTTTTTTTTAACTTCGTTCTCAGCAAAGCAAAGTAAAGTAGGATTTTCAGCAGGCAATTACAACAACTACGTTCTACTTGACACTTTAAAAACTCAGAGTAGTTGTTGTGATTGCGTGCTGAAAATCCTACTTTACTTTGCTTTGCTGAGATCGACGCTCAAAAAAACACGCCTATTATTGAAGATATATATAAAAATATTAAGAAAACTTGTTCATTTAGTCTCTGGCGGCATATCAAAACAAAACTATTTGTATATATTTTCAATATATCAATGAAAAATAATGAACACTTAATTGAAGTCAATTCGAATCGCTGGAACGCAATTCGAGTGGCAGCCGTTCAATATCCAGTCATAGTGCAAAACATCTTTTCGTGAATAACAACCCAAGTTGTTAGTAACTATAAGTTATGGGACGTTACAATAATTTAACGCCAGGGCGCATCTGAGGGGCATTAACATTTCTAATTGGTTTGTAGGTAGTACCTACATGCATATTACCGATTGGTTATCCATAATCTCACACTTGTTCGACAATACGAGCTCCTACAAATATAAATTCCCAGTTTTATTCTCACATTATAACTGTTATCTCTGTAGTTGTATAGATGGATATCGGTTTGTTGCACTGTACCCACACGCGACGCAATTCAAGTGCCGGCTTTTAATTTGAAAAAAAAAATTAACTGAAAAGCGGAACTGTCGCCGCCCGACAAAAGGAACGAACTGTAAAAAAACACTCACACATCAGTAACATGACATAATTATGTACTTCTGTACACGCGAAAAAAAAACGAGTGCAGATTCAGTGCAAAGTACACGTATATCCATCGCTTAATTTAGATATTTAACTATTCTCAAGATCGACAACCTACGACCACCGGGCACACGAATGGTTATAGAAATTCGAATTGAAATGTATACCTATATATTTTGGCAAGGTAGATGAGGTTCTCTAAGTCTGTGCATGATGTGGTGTATGGTTGGGAATATTATTCTCCCTTAATTAACAATGATTTGAAATTGCAATGCCATGGAAATGTTATCGCAAATCGACGTAGTAATAAATAATTGGCGTTCAGCGTATACACACAGTTTGGTTTGGGTGGAGGTTTTTTTTTTGTAATTTGTTCCCTTCTCACGAAATTTACGAGTCAGAGAATTATTGCTAGACATTTTAATTACCACATACAATAATTGAATTCAGTTGGGAAAATATTTTTATAAATAACTTAATTCGGAGTGGAACTTGAGAAAGTATTATTTTACTTGCCCAATTGCGGTGTACATGAAGTCAGCAAGTACCTACTTACTTAGACGGTCTACGTTGACTTTTTATGTAAATAGGTAATGCATTTTACTTGTTGAACAACACAAATAAATATCTTTAAAAACAAGAGGCGTTTTTCTTTTTTATTTCAGAGCTGATCTCTGAACCGAGCTCGAGCGCGCTCTGAACCGAGCGTACTCAGATCGTTCTGATGTAATTATGAAACACACTTGAGCACATAGCTGTCATTTGTAATAAAGTATATGTTTAAATTGAATATTTATTAATTGTTATTTATTAAATTGGTTTCCAGAACAACAAGGTTCGTCCGCCATTTCAATTATTTTGTTTATGCTGTTTTTTTTTTTTGTTCTGTCAAATGTGACTGTAATGTGGTTTTCGATTGGGCTTCTTCAGATTTCAGATTTCGTGTGTCTAAACGAACAAAAAAACGTCACTTGCTCTTCTTAGTGTTGATATTCGTGCGGTTCGAATATGTGTAGCCTTCGAGACTTTTTTAAGCGTTTTGCATTCACTAGTTAAACTTAATATTAAAATCTAAAATTGGGCCCAGATTTATTTCTAAACATTTGTACATAAATAATTAACAAAAATAAATCCACCCGATGCAGTGCGTTGCTTTGCAGTTGAACAATTTCACGAAAACGTAAACTAGTTGTCAAAGTCAAACGTACTTGTGTATTGGTAAATTTGAAGCAAATCTGAGAAAAAATTCAGATACGCAAAATTGCTCTGAAATCTGAAAAAGTTTTTTTTTTTTTTGTATCAAACGAACATAAAAATTGTTCTGAGAACAAAACATTTTGCATATTTGGACAGTAAATTAAACGCGTAAAAGCCTCATAAACTGCGTAAACTGCAGAAATTTACCACCTCGTAAATGAACTGTCAGATTTTGTATGAAGAATAGTTTACGCAGACCTCATAATTTTCTGCAACGATTTAGGTTCGGAAATCAACCGCGGAAAGTTGCGCAAATCACAAATGTCAAACTTTCACAGACAGTCGTCTGTTGTTTGTTTGTTTCCACAGAAATTAGAAATTGTGTTGATCGATTATTTTAATAAGAATATTTAATTGAAATTCTATTTTCATATTCGTCAAATACTTCCAATACAGATAACTCGTTTAATAAGATTTTTAAAATATCAAAAACAAAATTAGTTCATTCATCTACCTAGCGATAAAAGTGATTCGGAATTAATCGAACTTCTTCTTCATGAATCCGAGTATAAGGAAGAGAAGAAGTAAAACCAACGCGGGTTTAAAAATTACGTGAAAGAGATTGTCCTTTCTTACTCCTTAGATAGGTACAGCGAGGAAGAATTTCGTCGCCATATTCGAAAAGAATTTAAGGAGAACATTCAATTTTATTTTCTCGACTGTTGATACTACATTAATACGCAAGAAATCAAAACAAATGCACTCATTTATGTCAAATAGGTAAACAAAATTCAAATCAGCTGTTAATTGTAAGGTGACTGACAGCCAATTCTTACAATAAGAAATTTGTTGAGTAAAAATTCGTAAGATTCTCAGCGGAGGGGTAATATCTTGCTCTCTCGATGACGCTCTCTTTTACGATTTTTTCGCGTTGAGGAACGGCACTGAGTAAAAATTCATAAGATAAAGTAAAGGAACAGACCTCTTAAGTGTCAATTGTTTGTCTTAAACATGCGAAATAAAATACTATATATATAAGTTAATTTAAGAAAAAACATATTTTTGTAGAGACGTAAGAACTCAAAATATTATTTTGATGATCCAGAAACTTGACACACACCAGGTGCATTGTGACAGCAATTGAAATGCACATGAAATTAGAAGATTATCGAATTCATTTCGCGAGACACAGGTAATTGTTTCGAGGGCCGGTCATGGCCCGCGTGCCGTATCTTTGACATGCCTGCTTTAGGCTGAGAACTTTCCCTTGTTCATACCTGCACTTTTATCTTATATTTTTTTTGCATTTAACGACCAGAACTGCGACAAACAATGTTCTCACTTAATGGAATTTAAAGCGATATCAGAGTATTAACGCATTAGTAAACTATTAAGTATCTCTGTCAACACCGAAATGTGCACACCATGTAAATTGTACACGCATTGTTATTTAAATAAATCATGAATTCATGGCTGTTGCTGGGTCAGAAATAGGTAAGCTAATTTGGCGAGTCATATTTTCCGAAACGCATGTAACATCTGATATAGGAGACGACGAGATTTTGTTAGTGGATTACCACACCCCCGTTCGCTGTAATAGCGACTCAAGGCATACAGGTGGGCTGTGTATTTATGTTAGAAAGAATTTTGAAGTTAAGCTAGTTAAAGAAATTGTCATACGCACTCATATATATTTGCTTGTTGTGAAAATTACCAACAATAACCAGTCAATCCATCTGGCTGGAGTATATCGGTCACCCAGCTCATCTGAGCGAGTCTTCTGTGACGCGTTCAAGGAATGGTTAGAGGAACTTGTGCGCTCAGATATGAAATTTATTCTAGCAGGTGATATAAACATTGACTGGTTTGATGAATCAAATATTTATAGCCGAGAAATAAAAAACACAATCGAAGTAGAAAATCTTTGTAAACAAGCGGTAACTGAGCATACAAGGGTAACGTACTCTACCCAAACGCTAATCGATTACGTTGTTACAAACACGTGCACAACCGTTGTAAAAACAATCCCGGAACTAAAAATAAGTGACCATGAAACCCTTTTAATCCATCTCAATCTTAAACACACAGTTGTTGAAAAAAATGAGGCTAAAAAACTGCAATTCCTTAAATACAATAAGTCATCGTTCCTAAACATGCTTAGGCAAAGCGACCTAGTCTTAAACAGTGAAGACCTGCATCTAAGTGGGAGAACACTGCAAAATGAATTAATACGAATAACTAAAACTCAAATTTGTACTAAAGTAATAAAAAGCAGTGACAATATCTGGTACAACGAAAGACTAAGAAGACTAAAACGGCAAAAATTAGATCGCTATATGGAATTTAAAATGTTTAACAATGAATTTAACTGGAATAGGTACCGTGCTGTACGAAATCAGTATAAAGCTGAACTAGTGAAAGCAAGAAACAGCAGCATTAGGAATAAAATTGAAACAGCTAGAGACCAAAAGGCCATGTGGAGAGTGATCAAAACTCACGTTTTAAATAAAACAAATCAATCAATAAAGGATATTTTCTTTAATGATACATGCATAAAAGGAGATGAGAATATCGCCAATGAATTCAATAATTTTTTCGTGAAGAGTGTTATGGACATCAACAAGTCGATTCCATATTCACAATTTACCCAGAGTACAGAAACTACAAATACATTATTTAAATTTCAACGGGTTGGCGTTCAAAGCATTATTCAGGTGGTACGATCACTTAATCAAAAAAAAGATTACAATTACATCAGCGCTAAAATGATGCTGGACGCTAAGGAAATAATCATACCCGTCATGGAACGAGTGATAAATTATTCCTTCAGCAGTGGAGAGTTTCCCGAATCCTGGAAGGAATCAGTTATCACACCCATCGAAAAAGTTAAAGGAACCAACAAATGCGAAAACTTTCGGCCAATAAACGCGCTACCAGTGTATGAGAAGGTTTTGGAAAAGATTGTTCAATCACAACTGGAGACTTATTTCGAACACAATAACCTGTTTCTTGAAAATCAGTCGGGATTTCGTAAAAAGCATTCATGCGAGACAGCGCTTAATAGCGTATTAATATCGTGGAAAGAGGAGCTAGCTGCAAAAAACAATGTGATTGCTGTCTTTTTGGACTTTAAAAGAGCGTTCGAAACGATTGATAGAAGTATTCTTTTGTTAAAACTTCATAGTTACGGAGTTAGAGGCAAAGAACTGGAGTGGTTTGACTCGTTTTTAAATAGAAGGTATCAGAGAACAGTAGTAAATGGAATATCATCTAGTAGTGTTGAAACAAAACATGGTGTTCCCCAGGGATCTATTCTGGGTGCACTTCTATTCATAATATACATCAACGACATTAAACAACAGCTTAAATACACCCAAGTAGCCCTATTTGCCGATGATTCTCTTATATTTATATCTGGGAAAAACTTGGAAGAATGTGAACGACGAATGCAAGAGGACTTACATAGATTAAGTATGTGGCTAAGAGCAAACAAGCTTAAATTAAATATCAGCAAAACAAAATGCATGGTTCTTAAAGGCAATTTCAGTATAAATATATCCATAGAAAATGAGACAGTTGAACAGGTCCAAAATATTAAATATCTAGGTGTAGTAATTGACTCTAAATTAATTTTAAGCCCTCATATAGAATACATTGCTAAGAAAATAGCAAAGAAAGTAGGCTTCTTCGGTAGAATTAGAAGCAAGATCTCGATAATGAGTGCAATACACATATATAATGTTATGATTAAACCCCACTTCGAATACTGTTCATCAATTTTGTATCTCTCATCTGACTATATGATTATTAAGCTGCAGCGTTTGCAAAATAGGGCTATGCGAATAATTTTAAAATGTAATATTTATACACCAATTGCAATGATGTTGGATGCGCTAATGTGGTTAAATGTGAAGCAAAGAATATTGTTTAATGTTTTAATATTTATTTTTAAAATCAAAAATGATCTCTTACCGCGTTACTTAAAAAAATATCTGCGATATGTGAGGGACTCTCAACCTTATAATTTAAGAAGTGCTGACGACTTCAAGCTTCCTGACTATCGGGAAAATGTTACACAAAACAGCATCGTGTATAAAGGCTGTAAATTGTTCAACTCACTTCCAGTTAACATTAAAAGCGAATGTAATTTACAAATATTCAAAAGATTAATAGCTAAATATATAAGATGCACTTTTCCACATATATAACTTAAATGGAAACATGAATTAACATATGTATTAGGTTAAGTTTAAACGTGTATAATTTTGTATACTTGATATTGAATGGCAATGTATGCTAAATAAATGAAATGAAATGAAAATGAAATTTGTCTGAGCACTTAATTATTAAAAACGCGTGCGCTTAATAAATCAAATTAGGTATTATATTCTGTTCCGTAATAAACCAACAAATGTTATGTTCATGTATAGCAAACACACCACTTATCTTACTACTACTTTAAATGGTTTTGACATTAATTATATAGTATAACTTACTGAATTCATTGCTGACAGCTTGAGACATGGCTTCACTAAGTAGATTATACGAGTGTCGGTGGTCTATGTGGCCACTTCCAGGGGCTCCGTGATGATGAACGTAGGAGGAGGCCGCATGGGATCCACCAACACCACCGCCACCACCACCAACTGCACCCGTTGCTGTTGACAGTTGAGAGCCTGATTGGGCGCCATTACTGCCACCGGTGCTTTTGTGTTGCGACTGATGTTGCTGCTGATGATGAAGCTGTGATGATTGCTGCGCTTGATGGTGCAGTTGCTGATGATGTTGAAGTTCATGCGTACTCAAGCGGTGACCGCTGCCAACGCCGGCGATTAGTATTGAATCACCAGGCGCACCACCACCAGAGACGCTGTGTTTTTGTGGCGATGAAACCGAAGATATCACAAGAATAAGGCAAATGTTCCAAAGCATTTTGTTCAGCTTTAGTTGTTTATTTAAATTTGTAATACTTTTAATGCTGCTATCAAAAGTTGTTGTTATTATTATTGTTCTAGATTTGGGTTAGTTTTGTTCACCTGATGAAGAAACAAAGTCTCGTTGAGTGATTATTCTTAAAAGCCTTTGAGGAATTGATTTGTTGCATAACTCATTCGAACTGAGTTCAAATTTTCGTCAATATCAAATTCGAATAACTAATTGCTAATAAAAAAATACAAGAATTGTTTTGTTTTCTGCATATTAGTTAGAACGGAATTGTGTACTGTCAATGACGCGTTTGAAGAGAAATAACCATCACTGTCTCTAAAATTATATGTCTGATGTCAACAACAGAATATATTATATATATGTATGTTGTATATGTAATTGCAAACTTGGGGTTAGATGACCTGCTTATCAGCTGATACTATTTGCGAAAGTTTTGCCACCATCCCCCAGACATCTGTTCGTTACTTTGTCATAAACATGCTGAAACGGAGCATTAGTTGTGTCACCAAATATCTGCGTATAGGTAGGTACTTTACTTCATTTTATTGCGTAATTTTATTTGGCAGGAAAAATGTATTCCTGATTTTCAATTTTCTAAGAGTAGATATTCCTTTTACCGTCCATCAAAAATATTAAATTTTGAAAGGTCGAATTATATTTTCTGTTCGTTATTTGAATAAATCTTTTTTCCTTAATGATTATTTTTGTTTAAGGAAGTAGGTATACAGAGCTTAACTATTCAAAAATATATTGTTTCTGTTTACCCATAATATTTTTGCATTTCTCGGAAAAACCCACAGAAGTGGAAATTACTCGTTACTCGTTATTGTTTTTTTAACCTCTGACATTTCTATTAAATAAGTGATCCTAGCTTGTAGTTAAGTTGACAAAAGTCAGGGGTATTAAACTTGCGATTGAAAGTAAAATTTTAAAGATAATTTTGCATTAAATTAAAAGCAAAAGAAGTGTTGAATAGTTTCTCTCCTTTAAAATGGGAGCAGTTGTCACTTGTTGCCATTGTCCCCATAGGGCGCTACGGATTATTTTGGAACTATTTTTTTTTTGGTTTAACAAGGTTTTGTATGAAATTGAAAGTTAATAAGCTTTCATCAAAGACGTCTCCTAACATTTTTGATAACGACCAAGTTTAGTAAGTCTGACAGCTCGCTGACTAGATGTGTCTCAGTCTTAATTGGCCTAGAGCGATCACAGAAACAGTGTTTTCAGTTGATGTCGACGGAGAGGTAGCCGAAGAATCTAGTCAAGAATTATATGACTGAGTACTTAGTTGACAGTTCGCATAGGTAACTGGATGACGTAAGAAAAGTGACGCTATCGACCAATCTAGTTTTTGCGTTCAGGGTAAATCTAGTTTCGATCAATCTAGTCGACTCAAGATAAGTAGATTTTTTAATGCGTCCAGTGTATTAAGATTGAAATTTGATGGACTTTTTTCAAACACACAGAAATGTCAAAAAATTACCCGCATTCAATTTTTCAACGCAATTTGAACACCAGACAAAGCATTTTCAGAATGCAAATGAACTGCTTAATATGTGAACAACCATGAATTACATGTTTATTGGTTCAGATGATCAAAGGGTCATTTTTGTATTTCTCTCTTTCAAACCAATCTGACGATATCGATATGACATACATACGCTATCACAAATATACATAATTATTATTCGAACAATTGATATTGATGGCGCAATGCTCTTTAAAACTTAGGTACCTAAGCAACAAATCAAGTTTTTTTTTTTAAATAAATTTATATGACGAGCAAAAGCAACAACAAGCAGATCGATCAAATTCGATCAACTGACAGATTATAAGGTCACAGGAATAACATGGCGACGATAAACACACGCGCACACACAAATGTAAACCGGCTGTCAACTCAAAAACACGATAGGTACCGCGCATCTCACACAAGCGTAAAACATACGGATCGAAAAAGGTCACGAAAAACTGACATCCGACGATGGTGGGCGATTGGCGATGCGACGCAAGCACTTCGATAACACTGCAAACACAGAATATGTATTGCTAACACTTTTTTTTACATTCTGTGGAATTAGGCACGAGTAACAATACAAAATGCACACAAAAATAAAAACGCGAACGAAACACAATGCTTTTTTCCGTATTTATTATTATTTTATTTATTCGAAAACACTCATCAGTGTCTTTTGCGCTTTCTGATCAATTTTAAAATTAGATTAGGTAAGAATATATATATATATTATATTATGTATATTTTTGCATCGGAACCGCACAAAATACAGTCGGTGGAAAGAAGCAAAAAAGCTAGAGCCTAGACGCGACACAGCACAAACATTGAACAAACGAAATGTTCGCCTTTTTTTTTTGTATGAATAACAACGGAATTCAATTTTGCAACACGTCACACTTTAATTGAGTAAAAAGAATTAAAAAAATACGAGATTTTTAAAATACACTCGCGTACATTGGACTTGAATTAAAATATTTCTTCTTCATTGCTGGGAGAATGCAAATTCATTTTCGAGTGATTCAAGAAAAAAAAATCGTCTATGCCATTTTAACTCGTTTTACCCTTTTAAAATTGGTATGTGATTAGGGGCATTTTACAGAAGCTTCGCGCTTTATTTTTGTGCTACTATTTCATACCAGCACAAATTAAATTATTATAAAAGTATATTGTATATATGTAAAATTAGAATAGGTATTTATTATAAACTAACTGCCGTGAATAAGAAAACCAACCGAAAACACAAACTTCATTCTTAACACTGCGAGTGCAGAAACTAATTGGGAAAAATATGTGACGTTGGGAATTTGTTGGATAAGTGAACACGAAAATCAACCCAGCTGAACCTAAATGTCAGGTGAATTCGCCGTGGCCATATTGTGAGTGTTCACAAAGTCGATTGGATTTGTTTGGTGTTTTGCATTACATAGGTACCTATAATAATTAGGTAATCATTTTTAGTTAGGCTAAATTTTCCGAACTCAAAATGGTGAAATTTTCCATCACACATTGTGACCTACAAAATATTCAGTGTGAAGGTTAAGGAACTTTAAGATCAATGTATGAAGGGAATAAAAGTGAAATTCGTTTGTTATTTGTCAAATTATGTCGTTTTCGATTTGGCAAAATCAAATTATTTTTTTATCGAGATTGTTTTTCATGTTCGTGAAAAAAAGTTATTTTTTGTGTTGAATTTTAATTAAATGTTGTGTGTAACTAGAATCTTTTGTGAATTTTGTAGATTGCCTTGATTTTTGTTTTAAAAACAAATGCTTTGTTTTAGAATTAGTTTTTGTAATTATATAAACAGGCATTTTCTTTTAGAGAGAAATAATTCGATGCATGTATATATCGTTTGCATTTTGTTAAACCGGTGTATTGGTGACCTAAATGCCAGTTAATTCGTTATACAAAATCCTCACGATATTTCCTGACTTACAGGCACTTATTTTACTCGTTATGGTTATAAAAATTTAAGAAATCAACAAATTCTTTACATTAATTCCTTTACAGAATATATATATATCTGTGTTGAAACTTTACAAAATTCATATCTTTCTTGTAGAAATTGAAATTGAGAACAAATATGTCTAGTGTTTTTTTTTTTTTTTGAAAATATTTGTTGCGGCTTAAGGTATTCACTGATTTTAATTGTTATAAGATAAAGTAAACGAAAATAAATGTAATTCTTTTGAAATTTAAAAGGAGAACTGTAAAGTATCAATGAAATTCCAGAAAATAATTATTCTCTGTATTTGTGTTGATTTATATCCAGATATTTGTTATTGGTTGTTATAACTGAGTTTTACAACCGACTTGACAGTCCATTTACGCGTTCAATTATATTTCCGAGGGGTGTTCACTTAAAGCATGGCAGAAAATCATAAATTTTCGAGCTGCATAAAATTATGATTATTATGAAATTATTATTGCATTCCCACAAGTCTCGCATGCTCATAGTCAAGAAAGAGTAAGAATAGTGAAAAACGAATTAATCTAGAGCAAAGCTATATTTTCCAATATCATCGAACACACCCACTTTAATCTGTCAATTTTGAATGAATCATCCGAATGTCATCGACCGGCCGTCACCTATCTAATTAGAAAGAATATACGTGCCGCAGTAAACAAAAAAATTTTCATTTGAAGGGGCTTAGTCTGATTAAAATTTTACATTCCTTTGGTTTCCAGCATTACAAAAAGAATAACTATATAAAGAATGGCCGATTCAATTAAAATATCATCGTCAGACTTTGTCAAAGTGAATGTCTCTAATTCCAAAAACGATAGTATTGCCTTCGAGAAGAAGTTTCCCAAAAGCCTAACCATCGCCGAACTGAAGGTAGGTTTAGTTTTCTGCACATGTTGCGAAAATATTGGAAAAACAGCTTCAACACAACGGAAAAGGGAAACTATTATCATTAATTAGTTATAAATTCGTAAATTTACTAACGTGTATGTTTTCTTAGGATAAATTGGAAATCGTAACTGGAGGCAGTGCTGGAACTATGCAGATTGAACTTTACAATGGCGATCGCCATGTTTGCAAAATTGATAGAAATGAAGCCCTGCTTGGGTCGTATCCCATCGAGGAGGGCATGAGGTTGCATGTTATCGATAGTTTTCTAATACTAGCGGACAATGTTGAGAAATTCGAGCTAACCAACCAACAGTATGAACAGAAACAAGATTCTGTGCGCAGTTTCTTGAAGAAGAATCGATTAGGAAAGTACAACGAAGAAGAGATGAAGCAGATAGAAGAGAAAAGAAAACAAGCCGCTGAAGAAGAACAGCGAAAGGCTGACCTGTGCACAGTTGGATCTAGATGCAAGGTGAATATATGATGGTTATCTACTTATTGAATAATTGCTAAGTCACTATTTAAGGTATCTGTGAAAGAGAATCCAACACGTCGTGGCACAATCATGTACAAAGGCGAAATCGAGGGTAAGAAGGGGATCTTTATCGGAGTGAAGTACGACGAGCCGCTAGGGCGAAATGATGGATCGTAAGTGTGCTCTAGTCATTGTCCTAAAAATGTATTGTACTCGTATTTTCTTAAAACAGCGTCGATGGCAAGCGTTACTTTGAATGTCAGCCAAAATATGGAGGTTTTGTTATTCCCTCTGCTGTAGAGGTTGGAGATTTTCCGCCAGAGGACTCGGAACTCGATGAGGAAATGTAATTGCATATCAAAATTGGAATACAATGTGTTTGCTTTCGAAAGAGCACAATAACTGCAAAATGCTGAACATTTTACGTTAAATTAATTTTAGACACTAACATTAGATTCTCTTCACAAATTGTTTTTTTATATTCTTATTTATCTATTGCGCAATGGTAATAAATGCTTAATACACTGACGAATAAACGACATCAATCAAATTAATTAAATGCCGTAGGCATTCTGTTTGACCATGTTGTACGATTTACTCTTGCTAGATATTATCAGAGTGTTTGGGACGTAAGTTTAAACGCCGTGCTATAACCATGTGTGAGCATTGGTAAAAGAGATAACGTAGCCATACCAAGTCCATTTTATTGCTTGGACGGGAATTCAAGCTAGAGTGCTTCTCCGGTTTAACGAATGATTTCAGAACGTAACATCGATAAGCTCTGAAGCTCTATTTAGGTGTCATTGTTATTCGAGTTTAAAAATTACCAAAAATAGGCCTACTCTGTCCAAGGAAATATTTCATAAAAACGGAAAAAAACTCCACTAGTTGTAAAACTAGAAATATTATTTGTAAATAAATAAATGTAGCGAATATTTGAATTATACCTATTGACCTATGCCAAAGATAATGGAATACAAGCTGTTTTCCCGAAAAATTCATGAAGTCAAGCACTATGCTCATTTCTTTTCTAGTATATGTGAGTTCATGAATTGAACTTTAATGCAAGAATTCGTTATTCCGAAATGTATATTTCACCATTTTTTTTTATTTTAATCGAAGCGTTAACAAAAACCAAACAAGTTTAATACCAAACACAAAACAATTGAACAACGCTATGCCCATAGAAGCAGAAGGAATATTTGCCGGCCATTAGCAATATGCTTTTTTGTAGCTCACACGTATTCACAGACGGTGGTTGAAATTACAAAAACAACAAAGTAAATAAATGGGTCTTGGGGGATAGACGTACGAAAGATATCCATATCTCTATTCTTTCATCTCTGCCTATGCATTTAGAACTACTGAACATAGCCTCGGCGAAATTATTAACATAATATCACAATTCACAATTACAAAAGCACCGAAACAAATGGAAAAGAAACATTCCCATACGTCCCCCGGCAAATTGCCCACATGCGAACTGTCAACTATGGTCGTTTTTTCTTATGCAGAAATTTCATCACTCGCATTAAATTCAGAATCAAAAGCAATTCTATAATTTCACAAAAAATCAACAAATAAAAATCATCAACCCACTGCAAAAAGATGACCAATGTTCTGCGAAACCGATCCGCATTGAGATTAGCAGCATTCAATAGTTCGTTTCTTCGGCAGAAGCCTCTGGTTTCTGTCTTTAACGCCAATTATATCGACCGAAGGAGGAAACTGCATGGACTGGCTGTAAGTATAGGTAGACTTCGTTTGAGGGTCATTTCAATGAATAGCCCCATGTGAGACACCCAGTTGTTGCGAAAAGTGTCTACCTCGAATTACATAACACAAATTTGTGTATTTCCGGCATTATTCTATCTATGGCTGTATGGTCATATAAAGTTCGTTTATTTTACTTGGACTAATTCGGTTGTATATTGCAGTCAACAGAAGCGCCGACAGCACAACCAATTTGCATAAATCCACTAGTCCATTTCGTAGCAGAACCATCAACAAAGCAAAAGCCGGCTGCAGAACGATTCACCACAGAAATAGTAGAGGTAAAGAAAGGTTAATTTTCTTATATCACGTCATACTAAAGTTGGAAGCTTCCACAGAGTAGTAAATTGGGCAATGAATCGTCTGAGCATTCGAATGACCAAAATAAGCCAAGTTTGGAGAATTTGGATCACGCTTTTAATGTACTGCAAGAGAGCCTGCCTAGACTATTCGTGCAGCCTTTGAATTACTCCATCTACAGTCCGAATTTAATATTCGAAAACAATATCCAAGGAAAGCATACAGTGTAAGTTTGGTAGTGTTCATATTTTTTGTATAAATTTGTTTAATTACTTTGGTTTTAGAGGTCTTTACCACTATGTAAAGACAGTGGCGTTGCTGCGAACTGTTGGCCACTTGAAGTATGCCTATGTAAAGTTTGAAGTACTGAAAATGACGAAGCATCCCGAGGATTTCTCAATCAAAATAAGGTGGAGTGTGCGAGGAATCTCCGGTTTGAAGGTAAACCAAAATACATTTATTTGATACGAATGCTAACAATCTTTCCCTCTTCAAGGTGATGTTCCAATTCTGGAAAATAAAGCTTTGGAAGTTTAAGGAAATCCTTGATCAACAAGAGGCGTGAGTATTGTTTTTTATTTTCTTTGATTGTTTGCCTGTAAGTCAAGGAATGACGGTCTTTCATTGCTTGAAATATCTTTATCATACAGTTTTAATTTGTAGGTGGTATGATGGTTTTTCCACTTGCTATTTAGGTCCAGATGGGCTCATTTATAAACACGTAGTGGACAAGG
Source organism: Cheilosia vulpina (assembly GCA_916610125.1). Taxonomy (NCBI): domain Eukaryota; kingdom Metazoa; phylum Arthropoda; class Insecta; order Diptera; family Syrphidae; genus Cheilosia; species Cheilosia vulpina. Next base: position 70,187,122 of record OU744277.1, on the reverse strand, counting down.
TAAATAAGCTGTAATCAACCTTATAACAAAATTTGTTAATGCGTACAACCATACATATAGGTAATACCTGATCAAAACAAAGAAGTCACCCCGCCAGTAAAAGAAGATCCCCTGTCGGCAGCATCTGTTGCCGCAACCACAGCACCGAAAGTTGCGTTCGTAATGGGTCTAACCACAGATTTTTCTACTTGCATATCTTAAGATTGCCGAACATAGAGAAAATGTAACTAAAACTGCTTAATATTATTTTAATGTTAATTATGCACTTAGGACGTTGTAAACGTTCATCAGAGATGAACACAAATCGCATCAATCGTTTGTTTTAATATAGTTTATGTTCTTTATTTAAGAAACTACAATCAAATGAAAAGATTTAAGATTTTATTATTTTAAAGATGTCATAATGAACTTTTTAAGCAAAATTGCATCGACTTTAATAGATAAGTATGGACAAACAAACATATTACAGAACAGTGAAAGTATATTTCGCAAAAAATAGTAATGCATGGCGAACCCTTATGAGAGAATATACATCTCTAGGACGTCAGCAGGATGTACAATTCTTTTAAAATAATAATATCTTTATAACCTAAACAAGACAATTCATTATTGCCTGTTAATAAAGTTGTAAAATAGGGAAAAAGAATTGAAGCCGCTTCACAATTATGTGCGTTGTACGTTTGTCCCGACAACAATTTGGCCTTCGTATTTAACGCTGCATAACAGTTATCAACTGGTTACTCAGCAGATACGTCAAATTCTGTATGCTTTGTTTATTAAAACGAGGGTTAATCTTCAACGCAATATGCTGTTTATTACATATACCTTTTTCTTTTTAAATTATCTCATGCCAAAGCCATCAGGGCTGACACTGCAACTTGAAAGATCTATTGTATCATTACATATACCTTTAGAATGTGATTGCTGGTGAGATTGTTATAGAAATTTTTTAGAACTTTTTCAATATTTTTGGTTATAAATATTTTTGCCAACACCTTTTGGTTGTTTTTTTTTTACCCAAAAATAATGCGTAATGATTTCGGTTACGACTCTGCGAACGTACCCCATGTGTCAATTGCTATTTGCGCATAGCACTTCAAACGAACACTCCCTTTATTTGTTGTCATTTTTTCGCTGTCAAAACATGTTGGTTTAAAAACTTCATCAAAATTGATCAAAATATACCGAAAAGAAGAGATGAAAATTTTTATTAAAAATGGTACACTAGTGAAAAGCAATAAACAAAAAAATGAACGCATTTTTAACATCCTCACATACACCCTCGTAGTGATTGTTATTTTCGGTGGAATTTCTCTTTTGTGGGATCTGTTGGAAGAAAAGAAATATGCAGCCAATAGCAGCTTCAATAAAAAGGTATCTCTAGATCTCTCACGAATATCAGAGTTTATCTTGGAAGATGATGCCGAACTGGCTAGAGCCAGGAACGTAAATTGTTCCTTTTGGGACTGCTTTAATGTGTATCGCTGTGGACAACGTGAGCAGGACAGAATCACTATCTACGTGTATCCCTTGACAGAGTACGTAGATCAGGCATCAAAGCAAGCATTCGCACTGACTCAGGAATATTATGAGATTTTGAAGGCTATTGTAGCAAGTCCATACTATACACCGAATCCTAATGAAGCTTGTCTCTTTGTGCCCAGCATCGATACCCTGAATCAGAAACAGGTGGATACAAATTTAATTGGGAAGGCATTGGCTTCGCTAAATTACTGGGAAAATGGAGAAAACCATATTCTTTTCAATATGCTACCTGGGGGATATCCCGAATTCAATCGTGTAATGGATGTGAACACGGATAAAGCTCTGATCATGGGTGGAGGTTTCGATTCATGGAGCTACCGTGTTGGGTTTGATATCGCTATTCCGGTGTGGAGCCCACGTTTGGTTGGTTACACGGCTGACAATCATTTGGATCGGAGGTATTTATTGATTGCAGCGCAGTTAAACATGTATCCACAGCATGTGAGGCTTCTGCAAGATTTGGCACACGAACACAATTCCCGAATGCTTCTACTACACCCCTGCAAGCAGCATGAAGTGGAGGAAATCGCCGAGAAGAAAAAGCAAAATACAAGCATTCGGTGTAGTTTTACGAAGGGTAAACGCTACGATTATCCTCAGGTGCTGAGTAAGGGCACATTTTGCCTTATTGCGCGAAGTGTTCGACTCGGGCAGCCAGATTTCTTGGAAATCCTTGCGCATAATTGCATTCCCGTAATCATGGCGGATAACTACATTCTGCCCTTCGAGGATGTGATTGATTGGGAGTTGGCTTCGATTCGCATACGAGAGGCAGACTTACATTCCATCAGGGACAAACTGCAATCGGTGTCACCTGAGAAAATTCTAGAACTTCAAGAGCAAGGAAATTGGTTGTATGGAAAATATTTCAAGGACCTGAAGACGATAACAGCCACAACTTTGGATATTCTCAATGATCGTGTCTTCCCCCATTTGGCGAAGACATCTCGCCAATGGAATACTCTCGATAATTACAAAGCAGCAAACAATCCTCTATTCCTCCCATTGATAGCCTCGAAAGCACAGGGCTTCACAGCCGTTATTCTTACATACGATCGTGTGGAGAGCTTGTTTACACTCATTCAAAAATTGTCAGTTGTTCCCTCATTGCAGAAAATACTAGTTGTTTGGAATAACCAAAAGAAATCACCTCCACATCGTAAGTTTTCTCTTCACCTTTATGTCGTACCAATGAAATGATTTGCCTATGTCTTTAGCTTCAATGTTTCCAAAAATACTCAAGCCACTCAAAGTGATTCAAACCAGGGCCAACAAATTATCCAATCGGTTCTTTCCGTATGATGAAATCGAAACAGAGGCGATCCTTACCATAGACGATGACATTGTGATGCTGACTGCTGATGAATTGGACTTCGGGTGAGTTTTTTTTTTTACTAAATAAAACCAAATCGGCGTCCAGATCAGGTTCAAGGCATGTAGCAAAAGTAGACCAACTATCAGCCAAGTGGATGCTCGTCCAGTAGCTTAAGAAAACCTGATGCTTTCGCGGTTGATCCTTAAAACCAAACCATCTAGTTCACCGCTCTTGAATAACAAACGATCCAAAACTGTAGCTAATGCCTTCAACAATTTTTTATAATTACAGCTACGAAGTTTGGCGAGAGTTTCCCGATCGAATAGTGGGCTTCCCCAGTCGCATTCATGTGTGGGACAATGTAACACTTCGTTGGCGCTACGAATCCGAATGGACAAATCAAATTTCGATGGTTCTTACCGGGGCAGCATTCCATCATAAATACTGGAGCTACATGTATACAAATGCGATGCCCGGCGACATTAAGGATTGGGTCGACGAGCATATGAACTGTGAAGACATTGCCATGAATTTCCTTGTGGCAAACATTACAAATAAGCCGCCGATAAAAGTCACACCTCGCAAAAAATTCAAATGCCCCGAATGCACTAACACAGAAATGTTGTCGGCCGATTTGAATCACATGATGGAGCGGTCAGCGTGTATCGATCGATTTGCCAAAATCTACGGCAGCATGCCATTGCAAAGTGTTGAATTCCGTGCAGACCCAGTGCTATATAAAGACAATTTTCCGGAGAAACTGAAACGTTTCAACGATATTGGTAGCTTGTAAGAAATATAAGTCCCGCAATATTTTAGTTAATCAATAACCAAAGGTAGGCACAAATATAGTTGAATAAATATGTAGAGCTGTTAGAGAATTATATTATGTTTTCCCATTTCGTACGATCTATGAGCGCCGACTTTTCGTGTACTCTATTTTTGTATACCAATTTAATTAATCAACGACACTTTCATCAGAAGGTTAGGTTAATATTTTCGGCTGTTCAGATTAAGAGAATTTTCACTATCGGATCTAACACAGAGTCTTGACCGGTGAAATTGTTTTTAAAGCAATTCTTCTCCGGTTTTTATGTCAAGCGAGATAAACTGTGACAGACGTTAAGGGATACTTATGGTTTACAGCATAAATGCCACGGAAAGCTATTGTTTGCTTTATGACAGTCAGTAATTCAAAATTGACTCGCACCAACCGCTTCGGGTTTGCGAAAGTTGTCTATTAACCTGAGTGACTTCCATAAGATCCATTTTAACATTGACCTTCCTTTGAGCCTTCGATGGGTTATCGCCTGGTTGTTTGTTTGCTCCGAAAATAAGTGCTTTCCTCCGAAAAAAGTTTCTGTTTATCAAGTCGATGTAGCTAGTTAGATTCAGTTTAAGACTTTTGTCCTTAGCGGCAGTAAGCACAGCGCAGTTGTGATTATGATCCTAATTTCTATTCTATTACCTTTGAGCAACATCTTTTTCCAACGGCCAGTCGACAAAATGCGCCACTGTTAGTCAAAGACCACAACCAAAATATGTACAGCAAAACATAAGCGTATCCATTTAACTACATTTTATTAGTTTCTCTTTTATTTACACTACAAACTTTACAATAACTCACACACATATCTATAACAACTACATATCTCTAGATACGTATAGTCTAGTCGCATTTAGCAAAATATGCGTTGAATGCAGCGCGCGTATAAAGTAAACCAATGCATTCGGGTAACGCAACAAATGTAGGTATACAAACATTAAGGTAATGTTTCCATTTGTTTTAAATTTAACAATAATAATTCATAATAATTGGTATTTAAATAGAAAATAATTTGACCGCAATTGTGGAATGATATAATACTAGTTGAACTAGAAACATTGATAAAAACAAGGAATGAAAAAATAAACGATGTGTGATTGTATTCTTCCTCTTTTTCGCCGACCGTGAAAAGTTATCATATCACTATGCAATAGGTGGTAGCAGTTCTAGTTTCTACGATTAAGGTACACATATGTAGGTTTTTGTTATTTACATAAATTCTGATGGAAAGTGAATGCTGTTCTATTGTTGCTCGAGTTAACAGATTGGCGTGCTGCTATTTACATGTCTGTTGGCAGAATGTCCGGTATTAAATATTTGCATAGATCGGTTTCGTTATCAACGAATATAACTTTTTTGGCAGTGTTCTCGTCGAGCCAGTTTCGGATGACTGGCCACACGGTGGAAAAAATACCCGGCGAGTTTATGATCAAACAAACACCCAATCGTTCTGGATAGTGCTTGCTGAGCAGCCAGATGAGGTTCTTAATGAGTTGATAGTCCATACAGGATGTACTGAATTCAGCCAAATCGAAGACTATGCATAAACTGTCGGTAACTTCCTCGAAACATTTGTTGCAACCCTCTTCTAGACAGGAGACAATGAATTTGGTTAGCTCATCGATGTCACGATCGGACGAATTGTGATTTTTCGCTGGAATGTAAACGACCGGACGTCCAGTACAGTCACGATGACGTAGAACTCGTGCTTTGCTGCTGTGCTTTTTGAGATCTTCGTTATTGGCAAGAGCTGCGACGCCATATTCTTCGCGCCATTTGTTGGTTTTCAAAATCGCCTGAAATGGGAAATGCAGTTTAAAAAGCGCTACATAAACTGACAAGTTAAAGCAGAGACCTCAACTAATCAAATCAAGAAACGATGTAAAAACGTATTGCGTGTTCTGTACTAAAAGTAGCAGACACCAGAGACAAATGATACTGAGACCCCCAACTCACAATCCTCTTGCCGCTGGGCCCCTCAGTTTTTTTTCAAATTCGCCATTTTGTTTTTCTATCGGTGTTGTGTCAATTAAGAATCCGTGTGACATGCAAAAATATACAAAACATATTGTCTCTGGCAGACACGGTCCTATATAAAGATAAGACGGAGTATATATCCATCATCCAGTGTGTTGTAATAAGAACGATCCACTAGTTATTACAAAAAAAAAAAAAATTAGCAAAAAGATAAATGCAGTAGCGCTAAAGCTGTCACAGCAAAACAGCATGATAAATGGATAACATAGTTTTGCACACTTTACGGAAATTTTTGTTCTCGTTATTATCTTGGAACAGGAAACAGTGCAACTAATTTATTCACGGCGCAAATTGCTTAATATCAGGAATTGTTCATGTGCAGTTGTGATCAAGCAAAATTTAGCAAATGTTGTAACGTGCAAAATTATGCCAAAAATGTAAAGGACAAAAGATAACTGTCTACTTAACTGCATTTATTAATCCTTTAAAAATGGACATCTTGATAAAATTTAAACAATAAAAAGCTGCAGTGCAGGGCATTATTTAAGTTAAAAGATGACGAAGAGCACAATACTCCCAACAGTCGCATTATGCTCATATTTTTATTGGCTATTTAACATCATTAGTTCATTCCACTTGGATGAAGTGGACAACGACACTACAGAGTGTTCACACGTTTTCCAATTGACACCAATAAACAAGTTTCCTCTACACATCGATTATTCATATGATGATATAATTAACATCAGCGTTGCCCATTTGACCTTGATATTGGACTAAATCAATTCAACTCTCAAATGACTTGCCACGCAAAGTAAATAAACTTTGCGTGGCTATTCTAGTTCATAAGAGGAGTTACTCAGCCAAACGGTGGCATGATGTTTTTCATAGAAAAGTTATAGATACGCTTTCTTTGATCGAACTTTTTAGGGTAACATATGTTAACATTTTTCTACCCTGATATGCGGTTCCCATCAATGCTGTTTCCGAGCCCAAGGCGTTACCAGCAAATATACACAACACGAGTATCTTATCATTGCTTAAACGACATACGCTCGCTATTTCTATTTATAATTGATTTTTTTTTGTTCTTCCTTTTGCTTGCATTCACTTATAAGTCTCACAGATGGTGTCGTGACCCTCCCACGTTATCATGCGAAATATGAATAAAAAAACATGTATTGATTTACCTGAAATGCAGCGTCAACTGTTTTGAAAGCTCGCAGATAGCGCATTAAGGAGTACTCATTATGATACTGCTTAGGATCTGCATCAGCAATCAGTTTCATCCGGCTCTTCAGATCCTTTAGATCTTCGTGGTTGACTGGTGTTGCGTCTGATTGGGACATGTTTCCTCTATAGATTGAATGTGATGATGTGCTTCCGTTTGTTGGTTGGTCAAACCATATACAAAACTCAGCAATTAGTTTCAAGTTTTTCACCTTCTACTATTACACCCTTTTGGATAAAAGTAATCTATTGATTGATTCTGGTTGAATCTCGCTTTAAGTTTTACGTAGGTTGTAATTCGATAAAAAGTTTGACAACACTGATTAAAATTGGAATGATAGTAGATGTAGTAGTAAATCAACACACAAACTCAACTACCTTTTTCTCTACATTGAGTTGAGTGAGTAACCGACTTTGACAGCCCCTTAAATACCGCACGGCACCGCGCTTCCACAAGCAGAGTGCAAACAAGTTACAAGTGACAATTCTTTTAGGAATGGTGAATTCGATTTTTTTCCTGAATAATCGCTGATATAAAAATTTCTTTTGTGAATTTCATAGTGTGGTACTGCTCACGCTCACGCTAGCGAATTGTTTTTGTTTGGAATCTAGTACAAGTGTTTAGTGGTGTGCACTTGTTTATGAAAAACTGTTAAAATTCTGATCAAGTGTTTTGGTTAACAATATATATATATATAATATTATCTTTTACTTTGATAGTTAGTCATGTGGATTCGTTATTCCGCCGGTTTTTTATTATCAGTTGTTGAGAAACAATTTTGCGAAATATGTTTCGTATTTACCGAGTGTATTGTGTTTTCTCTCTGGAATCGCTATCGGAGAGCAAAATATGTATCTGCCGCCAGTGTCAAACAGTGTGGTGAATTTGAAGATTGTGAATGTGGTATGTTGAAAATAAATATTTAATGGGAACATAACAATGGGACACATTTTATTTGGGAACAAAAAATGAAGAATGAGATGGAAATGTAATGTCGTTTTAAATTGGGCAAAAAGAAGCGTCCGGGAGAGTCCGGAATCGAAAAAAATCACTTCTGAAACCGTTCCATTGGCACAAAAAATACTCTTCTGGTGATTCAATGTCGTTTTCCATTTGGCGTCCGGGAGAGTCCGGAATCGAAAAGATCACTTCTGAAACCGTTCCATTGGCACAAAAAATACTCTTCTGGTGATTCTGAGAAGAGAATTTCGCTTCTCGATTTGAAGTCAGAATCCACACAAGAAGCACTCACACAAATGTAATTTATGTATTTTATACAAGTCAGCTGACAGCCGCCGTAGATTATTTTTTGGCATTTCACCAATACTATTGTGGATTCTTTCAGAAGCTGTTTTGTTGTTCCATTGGATTTCAGAATGAGTGGATCCCCGAGTGAAACCAATGGAAAACGACATAAATGTCCCTGTTTTACTATTTTACCGAACAAAATTTTCGAAATACTCTTTTATAATTTATCTTTTTTCATATATCATAAAAAATCATTAACTCGCAAAATTTATGAATCTAATAAAAACTTAAAGACATATGAGGTTGTATTTTGTATACCCCAGTTTTCTTTCAAATAGGGTTTTTCAATCCGAATTAATGAAAAATCGGAAACGACCTCCGTCTGATGAAATTTCATTTTGTTTCGCATGTAAAGTTCGTGTAATTCCATGATCATGCCGTGATGCAGAGATTTGTAAAAATCACTTTAATAAAATAAGAAAGTTATGCTTTCAAGAATGCTGCTTATGAAATAAATTTGCCGGCATGTTCATATTTAGAACTAATTTCACCTTCGTTATGTCAACGGACACAATTTGTATCTAAATATTTTGTTTTTTTTTTTTACCTTATGAAGGTGATTCTCGTGCATCTTATGTCGTTTTCCATTGGGACAAAAAATCAATCTTTTTTTTTGATCTAAATCACTTTTCGCGTTCCATTGGGGAAAAAATCAATCTTTTTTTAATTTGGATCACTTTTTGCAGATCTCGATATTATTTCAGATTTACACATGCTACCACAAATACAGCACAGCTGTTTTACGTCATTTAAAGAAGTTTGCTTTAAAACAAATGTGCAAAGTTTCGTGAAAACCAAAATATATAAACAGCAATGGACATAGTTTTGGAGGAATTATTATCTTCATTGTCTTTCTCATCATCTGGAAACTACTAATCACCAAAACTACTCTATTTGTAGCTACAGCAGAGGAAAAATTTTTGAAGCCGATTTCCATGGTTGATTTTACCAAAAACAAATGCAATTTGAACAGCTGATATTGTTGTCAAATAACGCACTAATCCATTTACAAAAGCAGATCAATATCATTGCATGTTCCATGAGCCGCATAAAATCTGAGATCTGAAAAAGATTTTTGGTGGTCCTAATGAAAACGACATTAATGTTTATTACATACCAAAAGCAAAGATATCAAAACTAAAAACGTAGGTAACAAAAACAAACATGTTCATATTTTTACTTTTTGACTTTTCGGCCAATTTGAACTGAACTTCCATTTCTATTCAGCATTTGCGTTCTTTTATCTTTTGTAAACTGGTTCTATTCTGATGCAAGATAGCTCTATTTATAATACAAAAGATCACATATAAGGCGTGTTTTTTTGAGCGTCGTTCTCAGCAAAGCAAAGTAAAGTAAGATTTTCAGCACACAAATTACAATAACTACTGCGAGTCTCGAGTGTCAAGTAGAGCGTAGTTGTTTTAAATATGTGCTGAAAATCCTACTTTACTTTGCTTTGCTGAGAACGAAGCTCAAAAAAGCACGGCTATAATTTCCCAATATTCCGGTTTTTCAAAAGCTGATCTAGTACAATCGCCAAACACAGTTTATCTAAACAAAACTGCGATATTATTGGCTTATCTTCAAAATAGGATATAATTCAGTTAAGCGACCTCGTACGTTGTACTTTTGTTACGATACGACTCAACGATTTACACTAGTTACGATGTTACGCAAGGCATAAAGGAAATGCGAGTCGTTTCATAGCTGACCTCATGTAATGCTAACCACTAACTGCATCGTCAGCGATGTAGATCCACACAACCACGCTCCTTATACTAATCTACACATATGTGAGTACTATCAATAGCTGCTGTCATGGCCTCCATTCAGTTGTTGCATTTGAATCTAGATAAAAATCATAACAAAGGCAGTTTCCTTTTTCTCCACTACAAATAAATATGCGATTTCTTGCAATGGAAAGTGCATATAAATGACATTTGCAAAGAACTCGGTTATGCAGTTCAGTTGGTTAACCTTACATAACACGACATAACTAATACTTGCGCTTTATTTAAGAAAATGCTTTCTCTTGAAGATAAACTGGAAGCTCGCCCAATTGAGTCGAACAAACAACTCTGGGCTTTCGATATTCGAAGTAGTGACATAGATTGGCGTAATATAATAATACCGTTAGCACCAAGAGGAAAAGCAGTTTACCTCCGAAATTTATTTTCCTATCTGAGCAGTAGCCGCGAGGAACTTAACGATGGAAATAAGAAGGAAGTTCTTGTTTGCCATGACATGATGGGAAATTATTTGGAAGATCGGTAAGTTCTGCTGTGAGAAGAGTTGAGTTCGCCTGTATTCAAATACGTTACATATTTTTCCTTTCATTCGTATGCAGTTTTTTTCATTCGTCAGTAAAATACGATGACTATCGGTTCTATCATTGGTCGGGTGTGGATTACTTTTGCTATTTTAGCCACAAATACATCACAATACCACCGTGTGGTTGGATAAATGCCGCACACTCTCACGGGGTTAAGGTTCTTGGTAAATATTTTCATGACACCTAAATTGCGAAATAGTTTCTGTTAGACATTGCTTGTAGGTACTTTCATTACTGAGAGTTTGCCACCCCTACAAGAGGTCCTGCAATCTAAAGATAGTATCGACAACACAATAACAGCCCTGGTTAGACTGTGTAAGCACTTTTGTTTTGAAGGATGGCTTCTGAATATTGAGTGCAGGGTTTCCCTACCGCTGATGGAGAAGCTTTTGTAAGACTAACTTGGTTATTTACCGGAAAATGTTATGGCAATATTTTTTTTCCATTTCCCTAGTTATTTTGTGGAACAGCTTCGAGCGCAGATCAGAGATCAAGTGGACAATGGCATAGTAGTCTGGTATGATAGCGTTGTCAGCACTGGCGATCTGAGTTGGCAGAATGAGATTAACGAGAAAAACGTTCGATTCTTTAAGATGACCGACGCAACATTAATTAACTACACATGGAATGACAAAAGTCTAGAGAACACATATAATATTTTACAAGCACAGCAAGAGCCTGCCACGAAATCGTTCTTTGGCATCGATATTTTTGGAAGGGGACAGGTAGCAAAGTTTCAAACCAAACTTACGCTGTCTAAATTATCTAGAACGAACTTTTCTATTGGTTTCTTTGCACCGGGATGGACTTTTGAGACTCTCCAAGAATTTGGATATGATGTGAGAAGATCAGGAGGTAGTGATGAAGTGAACGATGCTTTTCTTTTGAGAAACGATAAATTTTGGAGCTCATTATGGGAATATTTACCAACTCATTTGCATATTCAGTTACCGTTATATACTGATTTTTGTGTAGGCTCTGGTAAATGTGTCTACAAACTGGGGCAAAAGTTAGAAAATTGTGGTAAGTTTTTCAATTTGTCGAAGCAATCGTTGCAGCCGTCTGTTCCATTATATAAATGCGTTGAGCGAAACTTTGATGACGCATTTAATGGAGGGTCTTGCCTAAAGGTTATTCAAAGCGATATGAGCTTTCGAGTTTTTGCTTCGGATTATCAAATCGATGGAACACTCATATTTGCTTATGCCTTTAAATTGAGTCAAACGGATGGTGATTTGGATTATATTTTGCGGTTGCAGTCTGATGAGATCGAAGGTGAATGTCTGGTTTTTTTGGGAGACTACTATTTGCCGAAAATGCAGCCAGGGCGGTGTTATCTAACTTATGTTAGTGAGGATTATATTGAAACACTTAGGACGATTCTTGAGGAAAGTGCGGTGGAGCTTAAGATACCATTAAGTTCATCAGGCGGTGAATGGAGTGTCCGATACTATGTGCTAAACTTTGACGCTAGTGTGCAAGTTAAAGATGTGGGGGTGTTTTATCGGAAGGCGGAACACGCAAAAGATGTTGCTTACTTGGGTGCCGTTTATTTAAATAATATTAAAAGTATTACACTACCACCAGAAAGTAACGCAGCTTATCTAAAAATTAAAGAAGACTACTTAATGCACTAGATTGTCACTTAATGGATTATACTTTTTATTAATATATGTATATACAAATTTTGGAGTCGATTTTTTTAATTTGCTTTTGGTTTAATTAGCAAACGGTAAGTTATTGCTTTTTCGAGTTACACTTTTGACAACCAACTATAAGTTCTTTAATTTGTTGGGTTAAGACTTGTTATATTCTTCAGCTTAAGACGGAATTACATAAGTTTCGAGTTTAAGCCGAGGAGCGGCTTCCTAATTCTCTATTAATTCCTTTAAATTTAAAGTAATATTCATATTTTAAGGTACTTTGTTATTATGTATTGAAATCATACTAATAGCGGGTAATAACTTAGGTATTAGATTGGACGCATTCAATAATTTAGTTATCTTAAGTCGACTAGATTGGTCTGGATGAGATGTCACCTGAGCACAAAAACTAGATTGGTCGGGAACCTCACTTTTCCTAAGTCAGCCACATCAACTGTGAACTGTCAACTTAGTACTCAGTCACGAATTTCTTGACTAGTTTCGTCGGCTACCCTTTTATAGAAGTCAACTGAAACAGCTGCTGACCGATTTCCTCCAATCAAAACCGAGAATCATCTAGTGAGAGAGCTGTCAAACTTATTAAAATAGATACTTGAACGTCCCCATCAGAGATGAATGAATAAAAGAGATGGATATCTTTCGTACGTCTATCCCTCCAAAACCCATTTGTTTACATTGTTGTTTTTGTAATTTCACCCCCCGTCTGTGAATACGTGTGAGGTACAAAAAAGCATGTTGCTAATGGCCGGCCAACATTCCTTTTGGTTTTATGGGCATCGCGCTGTTCAATTGTTTTGTGTTTGGTATTAAACTTGTTTGGTTTTTGTTAACGCTTCGATTAAAATAAGAAAAATAGTGAAATATACATTTCGGAATAGCGAATTCTTGCATTAAAGTCCAATTCATGAACTCACATATACTAGAAAAGATATGAGCATATGTGCGTGACTTCATGAATTTTTCGGGAACACAGCTTGTAGGCAGCCGCTTTTCCACTGGAAAGATATATATCTCTGTATTCCATTATCTTTGGTCCCCATTGTCTAAAATGCCTATCTGAAAACAGCTAAATATCCCATCAGTATTTTTAGTTTGGCAGCATTTCTCTGCAAAACCAATAATCTACTACAAATCCGCCATTGTGTTACAAACCGCTGGATTTTACTAGCATGAACAATTTTTCGTCGGCATTTTCAGTAATAACAAATGTTGTTCATTAATTATTGAAAGGAAATACAAAATAGTGATTATTCGTAAAATGGATTAAACCCGTGCCTGATAAAATTTTGCGTTTATTATACCATATTAGCTGTGAAAAGTTGTCTTGTTCTCAATCAGGTAAGGGTGATACTCCATGTTTCTTTTTCATTGCCTTCAATCAATTTAAAAGGTTGGGATAAAAATTTCTTATTTAACATTTACTTCAGCAAATTTTCGCAAACAAAAAAAAAACAAAATACTTAAGAAAGTGTTTGACATAATTAAGCAATGAATATCATACCAGGCGAACCGATTCCGCCTGGCTTTGAGGATGAAGTCAACCGCGTTGCTGAAATTCAATCTACAATCGAAACATATCGGGAAAATGCTCTAATAGGCATTGAATATACCGTGGAGTTGTTAAACGACGATGAAAGGGAGCCTGCTTACATGTGTTTGCTTTGTGAAAAACGCGGCGATCCTCGCACTATAGTAGCGCACTGGATTAGCTACAATCATCGTCTCAAGTATTTGGAGAAGCACTTTCCATCAGCAATACGGGAACTAGCACCTGTTCGTTATAAACCAGACTCGCGCCATGCTATGAACCATTTAATAACTGGCATATGCAATGCCATTGAACATCATCACGGCCGATTGACGGTGAGTGTTTACCACAGTGATGATTTCCGTTCCATTCGCGATAGAGTTATTGATGAGATCAATAATAAGTTCCACTACGACGAGAAAAACGGTCCGCCATTCTTAAACGCTATAGATCGTGAGTTTTTGGCTAAAAACACTCAAATACTGCAGATAACGATAAAGGCGCCATCGCGGATCAATGCACAACTTGAACAGGCTCAAAAGGATCGTGACAGTCTCGATTCGATATCCAGTGATGACGATACACAGCAACGCAAGGGGTCAATGCCCTCGAATATAAAAAAGAAACGGTCACAGTCGCCCGCTTACAAGGTATTGCCTAGAGTTCGGCGTTCGCCTCCTTTTGAAGAGTTGCGACCAGGAGACTCAAAGAAGAACAATAACAACACCAATACTACTTTGCCCACACCAAAGGAACTATCAATGCAAGCCTTTCAAATCGCCCAGGAGCGCTACAAATGGGAGAAATATCGGTGTATGTTAGATATTTCCGTTAAAGCTCTTGAGAAGTCCTTAAAAGATTATGAAAAAAATCCAGAAAAACATCCTCTCTATCCGGAGGAGTGGAAGAAGTTTTGGAATCGGCGCTATAAGGAACTGCAAACCGAAAAAAAAGTAGACCCAAACAAGTACGACTATAAGCCAGAGTGGATTGTGTTCTGGACAAAGCGCATGAAGGAACTTCACGATGAAGAACTGGAGCAAAAGAAGAAACAAATCAAATTGAATTTGGGTCTAAAAGAAGATGCAGAAGAAAAAACCGATGTTCTGAAGCAGAAGTTCAAGGTACAGTCGGGTTCTCAAGGAAACATGCCCAGGTCATCAAAAATCGCGGCAGAATCCTCAGCAAAGCCATCGTCGTCGGGAAATAAGAAGGATTTAAATATTAATAAACCACCTTTGGCCGTAATAAATATCAGCGATGACGAGGAAGACCACGTGAAGTCATCAAAGTCGAAATCCTCTTCTAAGCGAAGCCGTGGACGTTCCTGGAGTCGTAGTCGTAGTCGCAGTCGCAGTCGCAGCTTGAGTCCGTTGAGTGACGACTATAGAGAATCTGATCGGCGACGCGCATCATATCGTAGGCTGTACGAAAGGTCACGACCTTCATCAACACACTATTCAGCACGCCCACCAGCAGATTACTATGGCAGCTACCACAGCGCCCACTTTCCACCACCGCCTACTTACGGCCCTGGGTATAGGGTAATGGATCCGTACATGTACCCACAATATGAGAAGAAGGAAAGCTTTCCTTCCAAGTCTGGTAAGTCTTCGAAAGTCGAGGAGCTAAAGGAGGAACCCGAGGACGATGGACCACTGACGGTAGTGGCTGTGCTGCGCTTACTAACCGCTCTCGAGGAGCATTTGGGAAGCTTGGGACCAAAAGTTGTTGATCTCTTGGGTAAAGCCTTGGCTTTAGAGAAGGTCAAAGCAAATTCTGCCGACGATATGCTTGTGAACGAGGACAATTCCGTGTTCTTTGAGACAATTAAAGAAAAACTGAAGGGACTGTTGATTGCCGATGTGCTCGACGATTCACAAAAGGTACGCGCCGTAAAGAAAGCAATCAAGAACATCGCTGCGATCATTCACCAAGTCAACGAGAAAGGTAATTATGTGATTTTATGTTTGTAACCCTTTATTTCGTAGTTAAAAGTTTTCAAAAGTCGAAAGTCGGTTCGGGCTTGTTTGTGTTGTGGTTAAAGTGTACAACTATATATTTACTGAAGGCAAAAATTCGTTGAACGTATCCAATAGCAAACAATTGACAGGTAAGAGATGAACACTATTTTTCTAAGCCGGTTGGGTCCTTTGATTTTTTTTTTTTTTTTTTTGTTTGCGTTGAAACAGTTTAGATAATTTTGAAATTCGCGGTCAAATTAGTAATAATTTTGATTTCGTTTAGAGTCCTCCATTAGGGATTAGTTAAATTCCAAGTCTAGTGAAGTGTGTGGGCAAATGCTTCCTAAAATCCAATTAGGTACTTGGATTTTATGAAGCAACGCGTCAACGCGTTCAACGTTTGTGAATATTCGTGATTGTGATTTATAAAAAGTTTATACTGACGCCTGAAAAACGGCCCGCGTTCCCAATGTAGGTATAAGATACCAGGTACCGTTCGCACTTATGGTTTAAGTTGAATTGCTCTCTTCGGGAATAGATTCTATTAGCTTGCCAAACGCTTACATATACAGAAATTATTTCTTTTTCTCTTTTGTTGATATGGGGTGAAGTACTTTATGCAATAAATGCGCTTCTAAATCAGTGAAAAAAGTAGAAAATTTAACGAAAGGCGCCAACGAAAGTTGTGTATTGATTATGCTGTTGTGGACCACTGCATATTACACAATATGTCGAAGTTATATTCCAGGACTTTGTTGCTTTAATCAACTAAAAAGTCATCGGTTAATTGACATTACAGAACAACGTTTTTGTTCTTCCCCTGTCAGGACAGGAACTTCATGTTGCACTTTTCCTTCAATTGACAACCACTCGTGTCAATTGATCAAGTAGAACTATGCCTCTAAATGTAAAGTATAACAGAGACTGTGCTCCGTACTAATAACAAATTTTAGTCTCGGCTTTAAATTTACGAAATTTGCTTGGAAAATATATCCACTGTGAACCAGTAAGGTTTAGAGTCGAAACCAAAAATGTTTATTGGTGACAACAGTAATGCATTTTAAGTTGCCCTACAAAGTTCCGTATTTACCCTAGGCCTGGCTTCTCACAACCATTCATTTTTGGGATGAATGAAATGGATCTATAACCGGCTCTTTTATGACAGTTACACTCTCGCATGTGTGTCAGCTGTTCTCTAGAGGTGGCGCAGTGGAAAAAACCTTAACATGTTAATTTCCGATATCTATTTTGCAATTATTGAAAAGTTTTTCAACAACACATCATCAACTGCCGCTGAGAGACTGCTGTGCAAATTCGACAGTAGGCAACAAGTACTAAGCTAAAATAAAGAAGAAGGAAACGCACTGCAGAGGAAAAAATTTCCATTAGCATAGAATCTAATTATATTAAGTTGACGAGTTTGTAAAAGAAATGGAAAAGAAAAAGAGAAACTAATCGCTTTAAGGCAGCTTGCAAATGCAGTTGGCAAGCAGTCCCGTCTGTGGGTTCGAATTATTTCTATCTTTTTGTACATAATAAACTGTAACCGGCTGCAAGACGCCTAGTATTTCATCCTTTTAAATATCCATCCATATGTGCGCGCCGATGATAATGCGTTGCACATAGTAGTAGCTCGAAAGACTTCTACTCGGGTATCGTGGTAATGTGTACTTTTCGTTCCGCAAATTCGAAAAGCAATGACTATAAGATCATTTTGTCTATTTTGACAAATAAAATCCTGTAAACCTCGATCCCAAATCCATCTAGACTTATTTTATTATCTACTGCACCCAAATCACTTCTAAACATGAAATTACAGTTTTCGAAGGATTATTAATGACCCCTCATCTTAACGTAACTTAATGGGTTAGTTCTCCTCTGAAAGCAGTTATAGTATCCTCCTTTGTTATATTTCTGTAGTAAAGATCCCATTTGCGGCTCTCGCACCCACCGGCTACCTGTACTCTTGTTTAGGGGAAGGAAAACGAGCCGTTTACATGTTTCCACATGGGAGAGCTCTACTAGCACAGGTACGTTTGCATAGATCGGTTTAATGGCGATCCCAACTAAATGTTAACTGTTACGTCAGTCTGAGTTATTGTGTATCTTGAAAATTCTATCCCTTGTAACTGCTACAACATTTGATACAGCAAAACATGATCTAAACGTGATCTAAGCTAGTTTGGAGATCCTAGTCTTGATGGAAGACACCATGTTGCACAGATTTCGCAGGTGTTAGTGACGCTTGTGTTGAATCTAGAAACAGTGAATTCAGATCTAGCCATTCGAAAACGTCTAAAAGTGGTGACATTTATGAATTTTAAGTAAAATGCAGACATAAATAAATATTTTCTTTATCTTATAATAATACAAATTACAACTAAACCTGTTGACATTTGAAAAACAATTCGCTTCATTTCCTTATTGGTATAGTAAATGCACCTACTTAACATAACTTAGCTCGTACACCATATAGATGAACTTGAATACTCAATTTCACGGAATATTCGTGTGATTACTTTTTCCGATCACTGTCACCGTCCTCCGGATGCTCCTACATTGTTATTCTCGTCGTGGATGTAACTCTCTCTGCCGGAAGGAGCTGCTGAGCTTTCGATCTGACGAAAGAACATCGCCGTCCTCGTTGAAATGATATTATTCGATCTCTCTTGCAGTCCTTTGCTAGGCGCAGGCCTTTCCGCGTTATCATTTATAGCAAATCCCATTGTATCACTTGTGCACCACTTCCTTTTTCGCGACATTGTTTTGTAACTGAATCGAGTTTTCTTAAGTTTACCGAACTTAGCGCCAGCGATGTTTGCCAACGACTGTGCGCGCGTTTAGTTTTTCTTTCGTTACGTTTAAGACAGCAGTACATATCACGTTGTTTCGAAGGTCAATCGGTTAAATAAGAAAATGAATGAAACAACCTCTGCGCTGTGTGCCTGTATAGTATTTATGTATACAAAAGCTAGTCAATGTCAAAAGATGAGTACACGCTTCGTGGTGGTATTCGCAAAGAAAGGGCAATACACTGCTCCAACCATGTGCCAGCTGAGTATATAGGCTGGTAGACTTTTTTTTTCTTCTTTTTGTCAGTTAACTCGTATGATTTTTGGTGTGACGTTTACTTACAGTGCTTTTCGTTATTGTTGCTATACGATTATTGGCGACTAAATGAATTGTGATGCAACGTTTTGTGTTGTGGGATGGAGGCGGCATTGTTAACAGCGATTTTTGATGCAATCGGAAATTGCTTCGGAACGACTTTCCACACAGGATAATGTGGAGCCAACGCAACTGCTGCCAGCAACCTTCAACTTTGGGAGTTCATTTCCAATATGCATACATATTTCGTATCTGGCTTAGTATTTAACTCAATCTCATACACAGCGGTAGGTGCGGTTAAATCAGCCTTGAACCTACCCAAACTACGGCGATAGCTACAAAAGCGACTGTTGACATTAGTGGTAGGTAGTATATAAAATTATGGTAAAGTATCTATCCGATGGAGACACATGACCGTGGTGGCTTGTGAGCTGCACTAATTGCTCGAAAGCGTTATGTGTGTCTTTTTATTATTTGATGTGTGTTTGACAGTTTTTAATAGCAGTAATGCATTGATAAATAAGCCGTACCAAGTGTGGTTTGTCGCGCGTTATGTTGGTATTTCAAGTATTTGCTCGAATGTTGTGGTGCACTTGTAACGAACATTGGCTCAATGTGAACTGTGACGCTGTAGGACAACAATGTGGATAGTTCAACCTTCTTACTCCTACCTTGGTGAGCCCTAGTGGCAGTATTTCCACTAGAGTGGGCCTTGTGATATGCGCATAAATGAATAATTGCAGGAACGATCTGCAGTTTTTGCAGGTTTTGCTCGGGTTTTTATGGAATTGTTATTTATTTTACATTTTGGCAAAGCCGTCTTTTAACATTTTTTATTTATTTTAACAAGGAGGTGATTGGAAGAAGTGGCGGTTCAACATGAACCCAAGTAACACTATGATGTGCGTTGACAGTGAAAATGTTATTTACATTAAAGAACCTACTAAATTTGACTACGAAATTTCCGTTGGTTTACGTAATCGGTCGAATTGGATGAAGGAACTGAGAATTTTGTAAAATATTGAGTACATGAACATACCCAACATGTATCGAAATATATTAGTTGGTGGTAAGTATGAATGGCTGGTTACGTTTTGTTCAAGTCATCAATGTGCAAGTATACCAACGAAACACTTTATTGTCCGGTGTGAACACTTGGAGAGTTCCGTGCAGATTTGTTATTTGTTATTACGGTTATTACAGTTTCAAAGCGTGTTATACCAAAAGTCTGCGTTTTTCCGTAATAACTAATGTCGTTTTCCATTTGGAAAAAAAAATCAATCTATTTTTTGATTCGGATCACTTTTTGCAGATCTCGATGTTTTTTCAGATTTACACATACTACCACAAATACAGCACAGTTGTTTTACGTCATTTAAAAAATTTGTTTTAAAACAAATGTGCAAAGTTTAGTGAAAACCAAAATAAAGAAATACATATAAATCTATAATGTCATTCGGCGGTAATTTTTTTAACACATGGTTTCTGGGGAACACAATTTGGAAGCACTTGCCTTGAGTTGTGTTAAAGTGTATTAAAGTAACTGTACGTATGAATGGATGTATGCATGTATAACGAGACAAAGCTAGGGCACGCGTTTCTGTTCAACAATTCGTCCCTTGAAAAGCAAGTGAAAAGAACACCAACCCTATCAATCAAAGCCAACTAAAATAATTTTGGACATAAGATGGGGGATCGGTCTAGAGTGCCTGCCAGACCACACGGCTATTTTAGTATTAAGTATTTCCAAAGTTACATTTTTTTTTTACAACACAGCCCCACAATTTGAAATAAGTATACAGGAAATTTTCGGGATAGTGTGCTCTGTCAATGATTTAAAATTGATTCCGGACTCGAACCAAGTCGAACGTACATGTTCTTGTTGTTATGTTAAGTGCACTGTTTAGTGTCGAAAAGAGTAAATATCATCGCAATATACGCAGGTTGTAATTATGTTTCCAGTTCCACAACTCAACAAGGCGGCCATGACTACTGTGACGGTAGGAGGTAGAAGATAAGCTTTAAATAATAAGATTATAACATTTAACTAATCAAGTAAAATATACATTCTAATCGAGTTCCTTATTTTTTGCTCTCGCCATTCCCTTTTTTTTAGGAAAATCCAGTAGTCCTCTAGATGGTGTTGAGACTGCTGAGAACAAAGAAGCCGAGGAAAAGCCAAAGGTTTTGAAGAACGCAAAGCCGACAGTAGCAGATCTTCCCTTCGACAGACAGATCGTGTCCACTAAACTGGCAGCGGCCTTGGTTATGCAGGGACGGGAAGATGTTTCCACCGGCGATATGGACAAACTCATTTATATTTTTATTCTACTGGTTAAACTAGCTAAGGAAAAGGTAAAAAACGATGGAACCGCTCTACAGATGAAGCACGTTCTATCCGAATTGGATATAGCTCAGCCAATAAGTCCAGCTATGGTTGAGGAGATTATCGAGAACGAAGTTTCTGCATATGTAGCAGAAGTTGACATGGATCTTGATGTGAGTGAGAAAGATGCGAATGCTTCAAGTAGTGCCAGCGCTCTGGAGAGCCTCACAGACTCGGATCTGCAAACGTTATTGCAAAATTTCAAGCACCTGTCCACAGAGGAACAACATCATTTGATTGCGCATTTAAAGAAGCTCGAGACGGCCGATCCAGTGCGTGTGGAGAAGTTACGGAAATATGTTAATCTGGATACGGATGCCAAGGAGGCATCTGGCTCAACAGCTGCCGGCGATTACAAGTTTTCTGATTCTTCGAGATCGAAGAGGAGCACAGGTGGCGATTCGCCACGGTCAGCACGCAAGGACCAATATACCGACGACGAGGCAAGTCGAGGAAGTAACGTGCGCAGGTTTATGGATGATGATGACGAAGATGACGATTATAACTTTGACGATGTGTTTAAAGCTGCCTCTAGTAATGTTACCCGTCATTCCGAGGAACGGTCGCAGCAAAGTTCAGTAGTAATTGGTGCCGCCCAGAAAACAGACGCAGTAGATGCTATCAAGCGTCAGCACCAAAATTCAAACCTTCGGCAAATATCGTTGCACCAATCACCCAGCAGCGATGTTGCACCTGCAGCTCCTCCAGTCAAGGCTATGGAAAAGTCCACACTGGACTTTAAATCTTCCTTGGGCAGTGTGTCGATAGCTGATACTCAGAATTTGATTGCTAACCTAATGGGTTCGCTGCAGCAAAGTTGTGGCCAATTCGGTACCCCGAAGGTTGGTGGTGGTCAGTCTGCTGATGCGGATAATAGCCAATCCAGCAATGGAAACGTTTCTGCCTTGAAGAATGCCCAACAACAGCCGGTTGCACCAGCCTCAAACTCCGTTCCGTTCTATTTACAACAGCAACAGCAACAACAGCCACAGCAACTGCCGCCACAAATGTATGGAAACTTTCAGAACATGCAAAATCCACAGATGCCGGGCAACTACTATCCCGGAAATTATGACAATACGATCGCATATCCAAATTATAACTACGGCGGTCAAATGCAACCCGGCATGAACGCTCAGCAGTTAGCTCAACAGTTTAACATGGCGAACTTTATGCAATCTGCGCAGAATCCCTCGAATTATAATAACATGTACGGCAATAGCGGTTATAAGTAATCTCTGACTCCTCCGCGTGTCGTGCCCTTGAGTGTTGTGTTCGTGCAAATGTAAAGTCGATTTAGTTTATAGATACATATGTTTATTTTTTTTTTAATTAATTAAGGCAAGTAAATCGAAGTTATTCATTCACTTTGATGAGTGTTAACGTGTGCGTGAAGAAGATCCGAATATTTCTAACAAACAGTTGTACTAAAGCTCATACGTTCAATGGGATATCTTTCTGGGTGCACGATCAACAACATTACGATTGCTGTAAAAGGGTAAGTACATTCCTTACTCCTAATTCATTGAAAATGTTAATTTTTTGTTTTTTTATTTTGCTTCTAAACAAATAGACATGCACCCAGTTAGTTTGAGCCAAAAATTAAGAAGAGACACATACTACAAACACGTATGCAGATTCGAATTGTTTGTTTTGTTTGTTGTTAATTTAAACGAGTACTCGATAAACTTAATCCAATCCCATCCTAGTTACAAACTGTAGATTTTATTATATATATTTGTGTAACTACAATGAGAGGTAATAAACGAATAGTTCTTAATTTTTTTTCTTTGTTCTACTTCATCGGTCTTGTAAAGAAATCGTGAGAAACAGATACCTAGAGCTGTATGGTGATGAGTGAATGCAATCACCACTTCAATAAAAATTGTGTGAAAACACACATTGATCATCTTCTATTGAAAAGAAATCCATTTACTGATCAAAGAATTCATAATTGGGATTGAGATCAAGGAAGACCGAAACCGCATGAATGGGTAAGTAATTGCCCCTTTTTAGTTGTTATGCGTTCAAAGTGTTTTAGTTTTGCAACGAAAAAGGGAGTCTACGTCGAATGAACATAGTATACCTACATAAGTCAGGGTAGAATCACATGGTTTGAAATAATAATAATAAAATCAACGTTTTTTTAATTTCAAACGAACTTGTAGCAAAATCAAGTTGGTTTGCTGATTGACGAATTGTTTCTCAAATAACCATTCAATGAAAGTAGTTTAGGTTTGGATTTTGTTCTCATATCACAAGTAAGTAAATCATATTTTTGAAGGAGCAACGCCTGGTGGATAACGCTCTATATCATTATAACTTAACAGAAACGTTGAGGCACCTCGCTGAGTTCTTTAATAATAACTAAATTAAAAGCAGCGAAAACCTCATTTGAAGAGAACTGCAGATCATGTTTATTGGGTACTGGGGTGGTTAGCAACACCCCCGATCATGAACAGTTTTTTTTTTTCGTTTTAGACGTGCCTCAGCTAAGCTGACCGTAAAATAAGTATCCGCCAGTGCGTCGAAGCACGCAAATTTGAATCGTTTTCATCGAATCCATCATCATTGTGCAACAAAGGCCTTTTTTTATGCGTTTCTTTTTCGCAATTGAGAGTGAGATCTTTAATCTTTTTTCCAACTAACTAACGAACTTCGATTGAATGTGAGACTGCAGTCCATTGGCCTCTCTGGTTTTGCGAGTAAAGTAAGTATCTACCGAAAAAAAAAACGATTTAAAGAGCTCATGCCTGCAACAATCATCGGATAAGATTTTCTAATTACGCCTGATGTGAATAAATAATGGCGCATCATTTCGAGGTTAAGGGGTGAAGTGTGTGCAATTCCATTTTTTTTCTGCAGTTCCCGCTGTGTGATAGATCGACAGACAACAATCGATGATGACAACTATCGTCTACTTTGCAAGCACCTCACGCAATCTTGTGAACGTTGAAATAAAAATGCAACTACGGTTCGTTTTGGCTGATGGACGGCCGCACTTACCTTTGATGGTTACTTTTGCAGCACTTTTAGTTTCAGTGAACCGCAGTTGCGTTATGCAGCGTCTATAAAGGGCCAACAATTTTGATGGCGAACTTTCACCAGCTCCTTATTGGATACCTTATTGTTGCATAGAGTGAAACAATGAATATTCATGCAACAGAGACTGGCTTATATAACATAGTTTCAGGCATAGAGTCTTATTTCAATTTGACGTAATAATGAACGTCATTTTATTCAACATGAGTTCAGTTACCATATTTTGATTGAACTAGGTGTATGTGCACACATATAATATGGAGTCTTATGTCGTTTTCCATTGGGACAAAAAATCAATCTTTTTTTTTATCTAAATCACTTTTCGTGTTCAAAGTTCCGTGAAAAGCAAAATAAAGAAATATATAAACAGCAATGGACATAGTTTTGGAGGAATTATTATCTTCATTGTTTTCCTCATCATCTGGAAACTACCTACGAATCACCGAAACTACTCCATTTGTATCTACAACAGAGGAAACACTTTTCAAGCCGATTTCCATGGTTGATTTTACCAAAAACTAATGCAATTTGAGCAGCTGATATTGCTGTCAAATAACGCACTAATCCATTCACAAAAGCAGATCAATTTCGTTGCATGTTCTATGAGCCGCATAATCTGATCTGAAAAAGATTTTTGGTGGTCCCAATGGAAAACGACATTAATGTCTTTCAATGAATATCTTTGAGTATTATGTCGTTTTCCATTGGTTTCACTCGGGGATCCACTCATTATGTGATACAGTGGAACAACAAAACTCCTTCTGATTGAACCCACAAAAGTATTGGTGAAATGCCAAAAAATAATCTACGGCGGCTGTCAGCTGATTTGTATAAAATACATAAATTACACTTGTGTGGGTGCTTCTTGAGTGGATTCTGACTTCAAATCGAGAAGCAAAATTCTCTACTCAGAACCACCAGAAGAGTATTTTTTGTGCCAATAGAACGGTGTCAGAAGTGATGTTCTCGATTCCGGACGCTTCTTTTTGCCCAATGGAAAACGACATAAATAATACGTGTTAAAGAAACAGAAACCAATCCGCAAAATGAAGAATACGACCATTACACGCCGACTCCACTAGAGATATATCCCTCCAACTAGATATCTGACATCTATACCAAATCTACGACGACTGGGTTGAAAGGACACTCTTGATGGCAGCAGCATCTAAGACGCACGGAACAGCGCGATACTGGTGGGACTCGTCCCATGAAACTTGCGGTACCTGGTACCAGATGATGATTGGATTAAACACAATTTTCCTCATCAGTACAGTGAGGTTGAAATCCATCAGATGGTAGAAAAAGTACGCACATCGCATGAATGTATTGAATAGTACTGTTTCGAAATGAAAATGCTTGGAAAACTAATACAATCCAATCCCCACGGGGCTAAATGATTCCCCGATGAGTCCTAGCATGGATTCTAGTCATTTTAAAGATATATCTGATTTAATAGAGAAGATCAAATGGTACGAAAGAATTCCGTCAGGGAGTGTCTAGCGGATTTCCAAAACCAGCAACTATACACCGATCGGTGGCTGGAGAACAAACCAACTGGCAACCGCGAAAAGTAAATATGGCATCAGGAACTATTGACTTCCACCTCGGTTACTTGCTATAACTGACAGTAAGCTGGTCATTATGCTAGGCAATGTACTCAAACAAGAAAAAGACCGTTATCAAGCAGTGAATTGAATTAGGCGCTCAGTTCCACGAGGACGCCAAAATTGTCAGGATGGACTAGTCTGTAACGAAAGAAAGAGACGACTAGTGAGGAAGAACGAATCGTAGGCTACTTGGTCATAGACTAACTAACAGAGATAAAAGAATAAAAGAGATGGATATCTTTCGTACGTCTATCCCCCCAAAACCCATTTGTTAACATTGTTGTTTTTGTAATTACAACCCCCGTCTGTGAATACGTGTGAGCTAAGAAAAAGCATGTTGCTAATGGCCGGCCAACATTCCTTTTGCTTTTATGGGCACCGCGCTGTTCAATTGTTTTGTGTGTGGTATTGAACTTGTTTGGTTTTTGTTAACGCTTCGATTAAAATAAAAAAAATAATGAAATACGCATTTCGGATTAGCGAAATATTGCATTAAAGTTCAATTCATGAACTCACATATACTAGAAAAGAAATGAGCATATGTGCGTGACTTCATGAATTTTTCGGGAAAACAGCTTGTAGGCAGCCTCCTTTCCACTGGAAAGTTATATATCTCTGTATTCCATTATCTTTGCTAACTAATTCATACAAACAAAATTAAAAATAAACTGAAATGTAAATGAATGAACACCTTTTACTGGCGAAGATGGATAGAGGACGAATTAAGCTATCTAAAAAACCATACTCAACATTTACTTTGTTTACATTTATTGTTATAGATTCATTTACAAATTTTTAATACACGTATTCACAGACAGGAAGACAGCGCGAGAGAGAGCTGTCATTCAAAATTTGCGGGGATAATCGGGTGGGTGCACTGAAAGTCGACTGTCTAGTTTGGTTAGTCTATGTACTTGGTTGGCAGAACCTTTGGACGAGCCAGATCATTTTATCTTGGTTTAAAGCGTATGGAATACATTTTATTTCTTTCAATGAATATCTTTGAGTATTAAATAATACGTGTTAAACTAAATTACTCAATCCTATTGCATTTTTTTTTGGTAAAATCAACCATGGAAATCGGCTTGAAAAATGTTTCCTCTGTTGTAGATACAAAAGGAGTAGTTTCGGTGATTCGTAGTTTCCAGATGATGAGGAAAACAATGAAGATAATAATTCCTCCAAAACTATATCCATTGCTATTTATATATTTCTTTATTTTGGTTTTCACGAAACTTTGTACATTTGTTTTCAAACAAACTTCTTTAAATGACGTAAAACAGCTGTGCTGTATTTGTGGTAGTATGTGTAAATCTGAAAAAATATCGAGATCTGCAAAAAGTGATCCGAATCAAAAAAAAGATTGATTTTTTTCCCAATGGAACGCGAAAAGTGATTTAGATAAAAAAAAAGATTGATTTTTTGTCCCAATGGAAAACGACATAAATGTATTCAATTCAACTCTTTAAAAAACGCTTTAATTCAAGATATGATCTGTTTCGTACAAGGTCCAACGGCTTGATTCACTCTGCCCTCTGCCTACCAAGTAGCCTGCGATTTGCTATTCCTCACTAGTCGTCAATTCTAGTCGTCTCTTTCTTTCGTTACCTTCATGTGAATGTGATTGCTATTTGCTATATGTCAGGGATGGTTTGCAAACTTCTAGTAAGTTCTACAGGTTTTTTCAAGGTAGGTACATTGGCGATTGAATTTTAGTTCCGTATAGAGTGTTTCTTTTTGGGTCAAACGTCAAAGAAAAACTTGTAGGTTAACAAAGCCGTTTGGTAATGGCCAGAGTAGGTAGTATTTTGTTTAAATATTGATTAAAAGTGCACATTTCCGATTACTTTAACTTCTCGTATTTTTATTCTGTGTTTTGCACTTAAAGCTTAGTACGCTGCTCGAGCTAAATTTTCGCTCCCATACAAAAATCTCTTCAAAATTTAGCTGAGCTAAATCTTAGCGAACCCATTTAGCTGAGTGGTACGCAGCTCGAGCTAAATAATCAAACTTTTGTTTCAACATGTACTTCATGTGTCTGTCAAAATTTAGCGTGGCCATTTAATGGGTCGGCACAATTTCTCAAGCTAAATTGTGTCAGATCGTTGTATATTTTTTTTTTTTTTTTTTTTTTTTTTTTATAATATATTTGTTGTTCTGTTGCGGAAAAGTATGCAAGGATGAGCTTTTTTAATTATTACGCGAACGAGAAGTACCTAGAATCAGAAATAGTTGAAATAAGAGAGAACAAAATTTTGAAATAAGTTTTTTTCAAAGAACAGCTGTTTTCTGTGACGTTTATCCACAGCGTACTCTATGTCAAAATTTAGCTAGGACTTTAGCTGATGTTTGGAGAGAAAAGTTGGAGACCAGATAAAATTTAGTTTAGCTCGAGCAGCGTACTACGCTTTATTATACAATTTTCAGTAATTTTTCAACATAATTATGCTAGAGCCATAAAAAATCTGTTTTGTTTTCCTGCAAGTTTTTTAGCTGTCACTTGTTTTTTTCTTCTTCTTATTTGACACTGACGTTGTCGCGAACTACCCTATACCATCAACATAAGTCGTTTTATTTTACATCTAGTAAAATGTAAAATCTTCAGCACGCAATTACAACATCTAGACTCTACTTGGCGCTTTCCGAGATTCTCTTACCTCAACTAAAAGCGACTCAACAGCAGCAGCTTACGTTGACGTCGCGCCCCTCTAGCAAATGTTCTTGGCAGTAAACGGCATTTAGCGCCTTTCACCTTTAGCAAGAGGAAACTGGGAAATCTTAAAGTCGGCACACGCAATAAAATATAGATTCAATAAGGTGAAAAAAGCCTTGATGGACAATCATCGGTGATATATAAACTGATTATTCGCCTCACTATTCCAGGAAGAAAGCGGATGCATCATTCGGAATAGATGATTTCCCCAAACAATAATTTGCATTCACACTATTTAAGGTCATTCGTGACTACATCTCTTTTCACGCCCATAACAAATATCTCCTACGCCGAGACTATTTACACTCTCAGAATAAGTAATTGGCCGCCTCGCGCACTAAGTGTATCGAACTTTCTTATAACCTAATTGCATAAGTAAAATCGTGTTTACCTTGAAATGGCGGACGATCGGTCGCAATGCTTTCTCCTAAGTGAATCTGCTCGAAAATACAAATAAGTAGACCTTATTTTAGCAGAGTCAAACCACCGAACCCCGCTCAATGCATTCCTATCACGGACACAGGCATGCAGATAATTTGAAATTCAGCGACAATACCTATCTTCAAACTTCCATTACTTGTCAACCGAACTCCGGTTGTTTACCTCACAAAAGATAGACCAGCAGGTTTTTCAAAATAGTGATCGGCACAGGTATGCGGTGCCATCCCAAAAATGACCCGCTGCTATGTATTAGGCGGAAAGATTTATGTGACGCCTTTGTGACGAGCACCACAAGTCAAAGGCTACTCAAACAGCCAGGTGAAAGCTAAACACTATACACGGCACATACCACATACAGATATACCATCGATCGATACTTATTCTCATATAAATTTTACTTTCGTATAATGACCATTTCTGGTGTCATCTGCCGGCAGAGGCTGAACCACAGGTGCCGCAGAGGTGGCTGGGTAGCACGTTGCTTCGCTGGTCCATGTCGCTGCGTGGTGGTTTGACCAGATATTGGTGCCTCTCGTGTAATGCGGCTGAAAAAAGAAAGTTATGTCGTAATTACAGATCTCTCGACGCGAGACTGCGTTGCTTAGTTGAGTTGTTCTATTAACGAGCTTGCACGGAGTGGCATGGCTCACTATCTAATAGTGAATCGAAATCCACTTCACTTACATTCCATCCTCTCTAAATGTTTGTCTTTTTGATACATCCACTCAGTCCAATGATGATTATTGCGATCGATGTTTGCCTTTAATCTTCCGGTTCACTGAAAGGTGATCTCAGGAAAACGTTCAGCATAGTTTGGCTAATTGCGGTGTAATTACACACTTCGTCAGATGCACAGGAGAATTTGTTGTGCACTCGGAAAAAGTTTCGGTAATTAACTATTAGAAAGTGATCGGTATCTAAGGAGATCTCGGCAGAATGTCACATCATGCAAAACCGCCTAAAATGCGCGATGTCGACATTGCGCAATCATTTTTCTTAGGTGTTCCATTGAATGTGTTTTTGTGTGTGACTTCAGCAGCTGAGTGTCGGAATGTAACCTGCTATTAAAACTGGTTTGGTGTTCGCGCATATCTCACCAAGTGTCATAATTACTCGATACTGACAATTGTGACAATGCTGTTCTTGATAGTACCACTCACTCCAGACTCAAGAGCAGAATATGGGTATTTATGCGAGCAAGCGATTTATTGGCGTAGAGTGCCCTGACAGAACCATGTTGGCGGTTAATTGTTGTAAATAATTTACACCGACAGGCTTTTTGCAATATAACTGACTGGCTTTAACTTGACAGATTACTGTGTGTTGGTATGGTATGCATGCGCACTAAACATTCATAAACTGACAAAAAGTTAGCTTAAAATCATTTCAGTGACTCGCTGGCAATAAGCACAGAGCAAAAATGAATAAAATAAATAGTTGGCCCGACAGATCCGTAAGGACCGGACCCTAGGCCTAGCTTCTCGCACAACCATTCGTTTTGTGCGAGTTTTTCATTTTTGGGACGAATGCACGGGATCTACAATTTTACGACGAATCCAAACGGCAAATGGAGAAGCATTTTCATGACAGTTATACTCTCGGATATTCGTCAGACTTTCGCGAAAGGTAGCGCAGTGGAAAAAATCCTAAGATGGAGTTCAACACTTTAAGCCACTGATGCACCTGAAGCGATTCAGGTAATTTGATTCGATTCTGCAGACTCGGCCAAGAAGGACGCCAGGTTTATAATCGCGTAATACGATACATTGAAGATCGCTATGCTGCATTAAGTTAGGTTAGGTGGCTGTCTTGAGAGACACACTTAGTCCAGATTGATTTATACGATATGGAGGATCTTTGCTGAGTGATATTCCTCCTATATTCCGCTTGTTTCTATACAAATGTCACGCACTCCAGCGTTTTGCGTTGTAATGTGATTAAGTTTGTTTTTGAGCGACATTTTTGACAGCTGCATAAGAATTGTGGAAGTTCAAGTATCTAGTTTAGTAAGTCTGACAGCTCTCTCACTAAGTGAATCTCGGTTTTGATTGGTCGAAATCGGTCATGTGAGCAGCTGTTTTAGTTGACGTTTATAGAGGGGTAGCGGATGAATCTAGTCAAGGAACTCGTGACTGAGTACTAAGTTGACAGTTCACGTATGTGGATGACGTAAGGAAAAGTGACGTTCCCGACGAATCTAGTTTTTGCGTTCAGGTTACATATCATCCAGACCAATTTAGTCGACTTGAGATGACTAGATTCTTGAATGCGTCCATTGTTTTCGATATTCTCCGACAACAATCATTCGCGGAATTTATTTACGATTTGCAGTGAAATGCTAATAAATGTGAGAAATAAATAAAAAACAATACTGCAACACACTTTGTATTTATTGCTTCAATTGTTGTTTCCAGTGCACAATCAAGCGAAAAACAAATACGAGGATGTGAAATCAATGCGTAATCGCATTTCCATTATTTTTTTCGAAAACGGACACCTCGAATGTGATTTGAGGTTCCGAAAGAGAATGCGCTGCGGAGAATTTTCCCCTCCGACAGATACCTCGCTGGGGCCGTCTTCGTGATACCATGTGAGTGAGGGTAAAAGGGAAGATGACCAGAGGTATATATAGAAAGGTTATGCCTGGGGGAGCCTTGTTACTGCGTGTATGCTTTGTGACGATTTGTATTCTTCTTAAAAATTATGGAGAGAAATTTCTGAATCGGGGTTCAGTTAATGTGTTGTTTCAGGTCTTACGTTCTGTGTTTTTTTTTTGAAAGCACGTTTTTGAACTGATGAAAATGGCAAGTTAATAAGAAATGGTCTATAACCTCGGAATTTGGTAAGGTGCAGCTTGCAAACTACGACTGGGAATAAGAAAAATATACTGTCAAGTGAATTGGTCACCAAATATACTGCACAGTAAATCAGTAGTTCTTTTATAGTTTGTGTCCAGTAGAAGCAGTAATTGAAATTGTATTCAATTATTGTCAATAACGACATTTCCTTGCCATTTCAAAAGACAACGCCTATATAATTTATTGAAGTCATTACGCAATTTCTGCCTGCTTCAAAGCCGCTTAAATAAGCTACCTTCCAATTAATTTATATCAAATTATGAGAGGAAAAAAAAAATAATTAAAGACACCCGCATACAGCGATGCGATGACCGAAATCAAAGCGACACCTAAGAGGGAACAAAAAAAAATTCACGTACTTGGCATGCATTCTCAGCCATCACACATATGTTCCTCAATCGTCAACCAAAACAGGTGTATTGTGTATCTGCATAGCCACAGCAATCCAGCTAACAACTCACCTGCATACCATGCAGCCATCTCGCACCATTCGTCGTTTCAAAACAACCATCTCTCATGTGCCTAACCAAAACACCCCTGCCGCGGCGCTGCCATCACCGCCACCGAACATTAGCGTCAGCCTCAGATACTTCCATTCGAACAGGTATAACAGCGCTTTTAGTACACTTCAAGCCACCAGACTAACCACAACTTAAGAGATATTTAACATCTTGAATCGGTACTTCGCGGGCTTTGGACTTTTTCTTTTCCACACTGGTTTCGTGAAGTTTTTGATTTTTTTCTTTTGGTTTGCGAAACCAACGTCTTATTTTTATATTTTTTTATTTAAGAAACCGATACGTCGCTAAGAAAATTTGCTGAAACTCTATTCAATCTTTCAATCAGTGTGCCCATTTGTCGTCGTCGTCGTCTTGACTGAGATTTTATTGTTCAGCTTCGCGGTATTGTTAAGTTGCGAAGAACAAATATCGCATTCTCTTGCCGGTGCTACCTACTATTGTAGTAACCACTTTTCAATTACAAAGGTGCTCATTCTGCGCAAAGTGTGTCATACAACAATAGTTCCATAAGTTATATCTGAGAACCTGGAGAAAAGAGGTGCGCGAGTGTTGCACTTCAGTGCTTGATCTTCGGCCAAACTGTGCATAGATTTCCCGAGCTAATTGCATGTACCGCTGTCGTCATTGCAAGAAAAATGGAAAGTGATTGCTAAATTGTGGTGCAGGTTTGTCGGAATTATTAGTTCGTTTAACCGCACAAAGTGTTAAAAAAAGGTGCAACAACAAATTGTTACAATCATTTCGGCGGACTGCAGTTGATCGGTTCAGTGTCTTTTTGATTTAATGGATTTCGTCAACCTGTCACGTGGATAATAGGAGTTTGAAGATATCTCCATAGATAGCAAGTTCGTTTTATTGAGTTTTTCGTGGTGAGTTTGAGTGTCACAACACTTAATTGCTCACGGTTTGGTTGCTTTGTGACCTTTTAACTGGCATGACAACCTCCTACTTGGGCAACGGCAATCTATAAACAAAGTTAGAAGTAAACAAGACACAACGTAATTGCTAAAAACAAAAAAGAGTGATTAAAATGCAAAACAAAAATGTGACCAGTTTCAAGAGGGTGAACACTGAACAGTCAACTGGCGGTAACACGGGGCGTATGCGTAACATAAATTTCCGTGTGTCACACTCTGTGTACGTAGCATTGGAGGTTTGAGTTTGTAAAACAAGTTTCACTTTTGTTTTATATGGGTTCTACTTAACCTTTGGTATTCAAGTTTGGCTTGTGTAGTGTAAGCAGATACCATTTCATTTTAATGTGGGAATAATAATAAATCATGTTTAGTGTCCAAGTTATATTTAACGAAGTCACAGTATAGGAACATTTTTAATATAAAATTGTCATTGAATTTACTTTATTTTTCGCACGCTATATTGCTTAGGGCGCCCTTATAAACTTGGGTGTAAATGGTGAGACACCGTACTACAGTTTTGAACAAACTTAAAAAGTTTCCAACAGTTTTATTGATATTTCACAGAGTTCAGGACGATTCTGTACACTAAACAATGCATTTTTCTATCGTCCGGATGTGTATAGTTAACTGATTTCTTGACAATTTGGACAATGAAACAAAATGATGTTTGTGTAAAAGCCCCAAGCCGATAGGACTAGCTTATCACAACCGTTTGTTTGGGAGAATTTTAATTATTTGGGAAGAGTGGCGTCTACGAATTTGTTTGTCAGGCGTTCGCGAAAGGTGTCACAGTGGAAGAAACAACTACAGGTGAATTTGTAGTTTTTGGGGGTTTAAATCTTGCGGACTGACTAGTTATATCTTCAAATTGGTGGTCGAGGAAATAACTGTTTGTTCGTTTTTCTTTTTCTCTAACATACGTTGATTATTGTTTAGATACTTCTGGAATTCCAGGCTGTTCTGAGAACACAAATAAACACAAACTTTGGACATTAGGCCGGTTTTTTTTAGCTTCGATCTTAGCAAAGCAAAGTAAAGTAGGATTTTCTGCATACAATTATAACAACTACGCTCTACTTGACACTTCGAGACTCACAGAGTATGTGTTGTAATTGCGTTCTGAAAATCTTACTTTAATTTGCTTTGCTGAGATCGAAGCTCAAAAAAACACGCCTAATATCGTATACATGTCGCCCAATTGCCAAAAGTTTTTTTTTTTGCCAAAATTATTTAGGAAACGTACGCGCAGTCGCTTAGTGCTTGATGTGTTGGTCTACTATGCGATGGGGTCCAATGTTCGAACCCCGAAAGAACACAAACTACATCTTAAGTTTTTTTCCACTGCTCTCGATAGTCTGACAAACATTATTGTCCTAAAAAAAGTATTACTGTCCTGAAAGAGCTTCTCAATTAGCCGCTTGGACTCGGCATAAGGTTGTAGATCCCTTTCATTCGTCGCATAAATTATAAACACCCAAAAGCGAATGGTTGTGAGAAGCTGGAGCTGGGGCCCCTTAAAAACCTGTGGCGCCAACTATTTATTCATTTATTTAGAAAACTCTCCGAACTTGTGGCAATTATTATTTTTGCTTTTCGGGGTTATCGCAATTCATCAAGAGCCAAGTCATTCATTTTCATACACATAAAACTCATGTATGAGACAACTTATTATTCATGGGCATGTCAACCAACTTCAATATTTATTGTATCAGTGATTCTTTTTTCTTTTTAAAGCTATTTCCTCATCGTACAGGATGATGCCAGAGTTTAAAGCATGTGTCGTGAGCGAAGCGAACCATCTCAAAAAGAAAGAAGATGATATGGCCATTCATTTTGAAATGTTGCTTTTTAGAACTAATAAGATGTGTCTTTATGGTACATTTGAAATGTCACACAAACCTAAGGTATATAGAATAAATGGTATGCTCTTCCGAGTTGAAATTTTATTTCGTTCTGCGCATCTACTCGTACGTCACGTGAATCGTGAAATTTGACGTTTTGCTTTGTTTACATTGCTATTGTGTACCAAGTGCATATGATGGACTGTTGATAAAAATGTGTATTTATTTATATATTTTTAAATTAATAATACTTCTTAGAGGTATTCAATGCATCTTCTTCTTCATCTTCGTCATATTGACTTGGAATAATGTCATCACTCACATCCATTTTCAGTTGTTGACTGATATCAGACTCAACATTTGCAGAATGTGAAACAAATGCTTTCATTTCGTCCTAGTATGCATCTTCGGGGACGATATTTAAATTGTAACGCCGTGGGGTTATCACAAAGTCCTGCTTTCGCCCGCATCAGCATTTGCCGCCACTAAGTAATGTCGTTTTCCATTGGGACCACCAAAAATCTTTTTCAGATCTCAGATTTTATGCGGCTCATGAAAAATGCAACGAAATTGATCTGCTTTTGTGAATGGATTAGTACGTTATTTGACAACAATATCAGCTGTTCAAATTGCATTTGTTTTTGGTAAAATCAACCATGGAAATCGGCTTCAAAAATTTTTCCTCTGCTGTAGCTACAAATAGAGTAGTTTTGGTGATTAGTAGTTTCCAGATGATGAGGAAGACAATGAAGATAATAATTCCTCCAAAACTATGTCCATTGCTGTTTATATATTTTGGTTTTCACGAAACTTTGCACATTTGTTTTAAAACAAACTTCTTTAAATGACGTAAAACAGCTGTGCTGTATTTGTGGTAGTATGTGTAAATCTGAAAAAATATTGAGATTTGGAAAAAGTGATCCGAATCAAAAAAAAGATTGATTTTTTTTCCCAATGGAAAACGACATAAGTGTCACAACACGATTACGTCACCTGTAATTTATATGAGAGAGATGGAAATAGACTTGCGCTGTATCATATCTTGACACAAACCTATCAAACTATGAGTAATGGTAAAGGACAGCAATATCTAAGATCTTACATGCAAAAATGAGTATTTTGGTCGGCCTTCTTGTTTACATGATTTAAATTATGACTGAGAAAGCATGCTATTGCCTACGGTATTTTGCCCTTCTACAAAACAAAATGGCTTCCGGGAGTATTTAACGGAGAATAATTTGTCTATTTCTTTAATGTTATTAAAGTATGATTGATTAAAGTTATTGCAACAAATTACTACTCTTATTTTACATATATTAATAATATTAACCTATTAATTAAAATGATTGCAGAAATGTTGTTCGTCAGAATTTGTGATTGCGTTCGTTTACGCTATAATTATCTGTAGGACCTGTCCATTACTCTTTAAGCGTTAGATTAGCATTTATTAGCGTTGACTGCTTAAAAATGATCTATCTAATATTTGAAGATACTATTTGCCAATCAGATATTGTAATTTGAATATATTTACTGATATATAAATATGTAACTGGGCTTAAAATGAAAACTGATTTCATTATGCGACTACTAAGTCACGACATATTATGCCATATATACGTAATCGTATAAATAAATTGTGTGTAACTATTACATTTAACAGGAGCGTATCGATGTAATCTTTTAATGTAATAATTGCAACCATCAATCATTAGCGACCCGTTGTTGTTACAACATCGATCTCACGACCTTACCTTACCTTACCCCACTCAACCTAACCTAACCTTACCTATAGCCTAATGGTATTGATATTGTGTATTTAAATTTGATAAGAAGGTTAGCAAACAATTTATCAAAACGCTGATACCGTTGCATCGCCACGCGCCATGCAAACGTATTCAAGCTCATGTACAGCCTCTACCTGTTATATCATACATATTACATTTTTGTTTAACATTTCTTTTATCGTTCTCATTCTCAAAGAAGAATTTAATTTGTAAATCAAATGCTAAAATTATCCCGTTGATTTGTTAGAGTTTTGCATATTTTCCACGGAATCTTTAAACTTCACATAAAAATGGATGAGCGAATTAACGATTCAATCTTATTTTACGAAATGCAAAAACTAAGTATCGTCTTTTACTAGGTCAAATTAAAGTAGATGGGCTTTATTTTGAGAAGTTCTGTGGAAATGCCGTTGAATTAGAAGGCCACTAAAATATTCCGTATATTTTCAAATTGAAAAACCGACTGCCAATGAAAAAAAAAAACATAAATGTCAACCTTGATTGTTTTTCAAGGTTAGGATTTCTTGACAGAATGCAATAAATTCAATATGTTAGTTGCAAAAATATACATGAATAGCCCTCGAACTTTAAACGAACAGTAGGTCACTCAAATAGATTAAGTGGTGATTTAAAGTATATATGAAAACCAGATTTCCATTTATTGAATAGTTTAAGGTGGTTGGCTTTAATTGACTATGATTACATCTGTTTAATAAACAATTTTGCCTGCGGTTGTAGTTGATTGCTAGATGTAGGCCAAAAAGCGGTAAAAGCCAAGCTCGAACATCAGTGGAACTGAAATAGCATTTAAACTTGTTTACATTTCTTTCCATTCAGAGAAATAAAGATACTAATTACACGTCAAAGGAAAATATAATTTAAGCTTCATTCACAATTTATCGACGTTTATTTTTGTTTTGTTTTTCCGCTTGTTTATTTTCAATTGAATCGCCTTGACAGCTCCATTTGTTTTTTTATTTTTTCTAAAACCAGCGGGTTAGATAGAAATGTTGTTTATATAGAATTTGAATTATGGCTCGGCGATCAGAAGAGCCGGGGAAGATTATAATCAATTTAGGGGCAACATAACATATCAATCTTCTACAAATGTGCTAAGTATCGGTCAAACTATTAGACGCTCATAAATTCACACGGGGAATCATTTATTTGTTAAAATTACATTTCGATGCTCTTAAAAGCATTAATTAATAATTGTCATACTTAATGAAACCCACTCTTAGCTAAATGTTAGTAATGGTGTCAATCATTAAAATAAACATGGATTCCAAATAATTGACATTTTCTTCCTTCAAATGGCTACGTGGAAAACATTGGCAAACCAAATAAAAAGATGATGGTATTACGCTACTGGTATTTTACCAACCTACTTGCATGCACAAGCAATCAATAAAGAAGAAGAAGACGTATTTCCTCTAAAGGTTTCCACAACGTATAGTATACCTGGCTTAAAGATCACATTGTACATTGCACACCAGCACTGTTAACTCATTAAAATCTAAAGATACTGGTACTGGTACTTCCTGATGGTTCAGTTCAGAGCTATGTTTAATGGTGTTAGTCAACTTCCAGAAACTTAACGCGATGCATGCAATTTACACACGTGCACTTGTTAAATGTGAATGGTATATGCGAATAATGAGTGTTTGAAAACATTTTCCACTGTGAGCATTTCGTAAGCAAGCCGGAAGAAGGAGTGTAACTATATAAGAGAAGAGTGGATGAATTGATCTTTCTACCCGAGGACAATAAGTGTGCCTACTACCACAATGTTAAACACTGTCCGACGCTGTTTTCGATGAGTAGTTCTATTAAGTGGGTCCTTGGGTCTGAATTGCTCTGCTTTGCTCTGCTATAAGTTTTTTCTGCCGTTCCAACCAAAGAGATTGAGGACGTTCGAATACTTTTAGTTCGTGTAAAACGTCAACTAGATTTGTCAGAACTAGGTATACGAACGCTTTGACTAATAATATTAAATTGTTTTTGTATTCTCGGGTTTTTTTTTTCAGTGCTGACACTTCCAAATGTCAACTGATTAGCCGCATTCAAAAATCTAGTTATCTTAAGTCGACTGGATTGATCTGGATGAGATGTAACCTGAACGCAAAAACTAGATTGATCGGGAACGTCACTTTTCCTACGTCAGCCACATATGCGAACTGTGAACTTATGTCGTTTTCCATTGGGACTAAAAATCAATTTTTTTTTTGATCTAAATCACTTTTCATGTTCCATTCGGAAAAAAAAATCAATTTTTTTTTTGATTCGGATCACTTTTTGCAGATCTCGATACTTTTTTCAGATTTACGCATACTACCACAAATACAGCACAGTTCTTTTACGTCATTTAAAAAATTTGTTTTAAAACAAATGTGCAAAGTTTAGTGAAAACCAAAATAAAGAAATACATAAACAGCAATGGACATAATTTTGGAGGAATTATTATCTTCATTGTATTCCTCATCATCTGGAAACTGCGAATCAACAAAACTACTCCATTTGTAGCTACAACAGAGCAAACATTTTTCAAGCCGATTTCCATGGTTGATTTTACCAAAAACAAATGCAATTTGAACAGCTGATATTGTTGTCAAATAACGCACTAATCCATTTACAAAAGCAGATCAATTTCGTTGCATGTTCCATGAGCCGCATAAAATCTGAGATCTGAAAAAGATTTTTGGTGGTCCCAATGGAAAACGACATTAGTACTCAGTCAAGAATTTCTTTACTAGATTCGTTGGCTACCCCTCCATAAACGTCAACTGAAACAGCTGGTCATATGACCGATTTCCCCAAATCAAAACCGAGATAGATCTAGTCAGAGAACTGTCAGACTTACTAATGTCGTTTTCCATTGGTTTCACTCGGGGATCCACTCATTCTGAAATCCAATGGAACAATAAAACAGCTTCTGAAAGAATCCACAATAGTATTGGTGAAATGCAAAAAAATAATCTACGGCTGCTGTCAGTTGACTTGTATAAAATACATAAAATTTCATTTGTGTAAGTGCTTCTTGAGTGGATTCTGACTTCAAATCGAGAAGCGAAATTCTCTCCTCAGAATCACCAGAAGAGTATTTTTTGTGCCAATGGAACGGTTTCAGAAGTGATTTTTTCGATTCCGGACTCTCCCGGACGCTTCTTTTTGCCCAATGGAAAACGACATAAACTGGATACTTGAGCGTCCCCATTTTTCTGACTAGATTTGTCGGTTACCCCTCCATAAACGTCAACTGAAAAAAAGTATTCGAGTGACCAATCTAGACGCGGTTTTTCACAAATCTATTAAAATCTGGATTTACTACACATGCTCTTCATGAATTATTGATGAGTTGTTTTGGGAGACCAGCAACTTTTGACAAACACTTCGATTGGAATTTGGAAGTTAATATATGTAACTACCTACCTCGAACTTCACTATTCACCGAAGACTCCTTAAATTGACTGTTTGAACAGATACGCAATACACATTTCTCTTGAACAGATAATATTTCATATTAGCCCTGTTTTTTGAGCTTCGATCTCAGCAAAGCAAAGTAAAGTAGGATTTTCAGCGCGCAAATATGCTTTACTTGACACTTCGAGACTCGTAGTAGTTGTTGTAATCGCGTACTGCAAATCGTACTTTGCTTTGCTGAGATCGAAGCTCAAAAAAACACGCCTATTGTAGTTGTTTGGACGTTCTTTAGTCAACAAATCGCTTAGGATTCTCATATGAACTCGTCGTTTGCTGGGCACTTATATTTTCAGCGTGTATCGGAACTTGTTACCTTGTCTCAGAATTGCCCGTTGCTTTGCAATTCTGAGACGGACTTGATTTCAGAAGTGGTATTTAGTGTAAGCGGACTTCTTTTATCCCTTGAATATTCTACATCTATAAATTTGCCTGACATTAAAAGCCGTGACAATCACCTGTCACTTAAATATCAGATGTCACCAATTAGTGTATTTACACCGACCTACGATTGGTCCTAGACGTCACTTTTCCTACGTTTTTGCTTTTGCGTTCAAGTGACATCTAATCCAGACCAATCTAGTCGACTTAAGATAACTTTATTTTGGAATGTATACTCATGTATG
Organism: Cheilosia vulpina; assembly: GCA_916610125.1. Classification (NCBI taxonomy): domain Eukaryota; kingdom Metazoa; phylum Arthropoda; class Insecta; order Diptera; family Syrphidae; genus Cheilosia; species Cheilosia vulpina. The sequence goes on along the minus strand of OU744277.1, from coordinate 70,146,108 downwards.
CAAAAACATATTTTATCGTAGATGTGGCACCAAATGTTAGTAATACCAAAAAGCGTGCCTTCCACACGCTTATTGTCACTAATGAAGGCGAATTACAAAGTTTGCATCTCTGGCGTGCATTCTTTTCAAACAGAGTCATTGTACACCTAAAGAAACAAGATTCGTGTATGTATACCATCCAATCTCCCCAGTCCGAACTGATGCTCAACAGCTTCATTACTTTTAATTTCATACACTGCTCGCATGCGATCCATAGATTACCGAAACAATTTTCAAAAGTTTGGGATGCTTACGATAAATACATTTACCAACAGTTATGCAGAAATATTGATAAACTAGCACGAACTCTACCACCGCCGCAACATTGTAATATCTTGACCAACCAAAATGTATCAACAAATACCACTCACCAAAGTATCTGTACGTATGGTTTATTACCCATTATAGAGCACACAATACTTTCGATTTCAATTCGGTACACACTCTCCTATGCCCTGCAGTCGTTATAGCCGGTTTTCGATATACCTACAGTAGTGGTATACACTATAACCGACCAATAATTTTCGATCTAATCAAGTATGCCCCAAACTGGCTACAACTATAACAACACCAAGACCGACAACAACGAGTACCGCCGAGCCGAATTGAAACCAGTCTCTCAGTCTGAACCGTAAATACCTAAATCTTGGTCTTAGGCAGCCGATATTAGCCGACACACACGACGAAATAACTCGAACCTTTAATCACCGGTAGCGGGAGCTCGTCGAGATGGTGGGTAAAGCAAAGTAAAAACATTTCAAACCTGGTGCGCTGTAAGCTGTATAACATTTAGCCATATAAGCGAAAATACTTTCACTCGATATTATCGGTTCCTCGGAATGAATGAAATTCTGGTTTCTCTGACAGAGCCATGCTTTGATTATGTGTGCATTCACCTTAGAATTCCTTGTCGTAGGTTTGATATTTGATCATATAGTTGGCAAACATGTTCCACTGCCAGTCGTTCGTAATGTCTAATCTTGTTTTCTTGTTTGTGTCATTGTCTAGAACATTCCTCATAACTTAAATCACCTTCAATCTATGCGATGGAGGCCAACGAGCTTGTTAATAATGATCGCCGTCAATCAGAATCACCAGCACGTACCATTGACTCGATGGGATCAACGTTGGACAGCATGGAGACCATTGTCGATCGGAATGAGGAGTTAATGCAAATTACCGTCGACAGTAGCACGAACACAACCAATCTAGACAAGAACAGTTTGACAAATTCACAGATTTCGATTATAACGAAGGATGACAAGTTTAGTGCGGACGGGCTACAACAGCTCGATGCGCAAAGTCATATCTACTCGAGTCCTGTCTACATGACGACGACAGAAAAACCCAATGAAAATGTCATTCGAAATGAGGCGCCAAAACTAATCACCCATGCAGAGTTTCAGAAACAACAGCAGGCGACTCCAAAATTGACAGAATTGACTAAAAGTTCAACAGCCACACTGGAATCACGAATCAGCAAGAAACAGAGATTCCCGGCTGAATTGATAAAGATAAAAGGTGACTCGATGAAGGATTTGAAGGTGGGCCGAAGGAGTGATTTCCCTAACCAGATCACTCTGGGTGTGTTGCAATTGTTGGTGAGTGTCGCACTTGTCGCACTGGGTGCTCTGTTGATAGTGCGTGAGGCGTCACTGGCAACGGTTGGCAGTGGTGTCTGGACTGGTGGAATTGCTGCTATAACTGGTGCTTTGGGTGTGATCAATATGCGCCAGGTGCAAACTGGATTTTTGGCGCTAAGTTTGGTGTGCATTGCGACAAGCACGCTGGCGTTGGCTATTTCGGGCGTTGGATTGACTAGGGATATCACTAAGCTGGAAGAGGATGTTAGTGTAAGTACAAATATTTCATTAAAAGTATTGACCGCATAAAGATTTACAAGAAAAAGAAAAATGTTTCAGTAACAGGTCGATATAGGACCTTCGCAGCCATTCGTTTCGTGTGTTTTTTTTTCGGGTCATTCATACCTACTTAATGGATAAAACTATTGTAGAACTAGCTTACAAGTCCTGCACAATCTCAACGTAAAAACTTGGAAAAATAAGTTGGCAGTTCTCCCCTGAGTCCCACCTCTAACTGCCTTTTATAAAGCTTCTTAGATCTGATTTCGACAATCAATTTTAGTTCCAAGAATGCTGTCCAACATCGTGTAATACAAATCATTTTCTATAACCTACATTATAGAAAACAGAAAGCGATTTTAAAAATGATTAATAACTCATTGCATTTCATTTGCATTTAAAAAGACTGGATCCCTCCGGGCTAAAGCATTGTATTGCATAATCTAGATCACTAGGAGCGAAAATGAAATGGGTGCCTTAAAGCAAACCCATTTTCTAATTTAAAAACCATTTTATGCATTCCATTATATTACTCCATCTAAGAAGGTCATTCAAGCAAAATAAATAAAAAGAATGCCCGAATTGGGACAGACTTTGAATGATCAAGGAAAAGAGCACAATTCCCCAAAAAAAAATTCGCTATTGTGTCATAACAAGCTTGTACGTATTCGCAGCAATACTCGATTGCGCAATTCGAATTAAATCAGCACCAACCGCGCTGGTGGTTTACCTGTACGTTGTTGCTAACTATTTCTACTTGCTTGTACTGCAGGCACCTACATAAATTATTAATGATATATTATTTCTCAGAGTCGGATTAAGATATATATAAAATAATCTCTTGACATTAATTTATTTTATTTTTTTGTTTTTATTTCGCAGTTTGATCCGAAATTAAATAACGATAAAATTACCGCAGCATATTGGTTGGTCTTGACACTCGGCTTACACTTCATTGTCAGCGTTATATCCGTTTATAAATCTGCATCGAGACTTTGCTCAAGGTAAGAATAATTATATTAAATAAAAAATTCCATAAAACAAAGATGTTCCGGCACGAAAATGAACAGAAGAGGAATAGAATCATTTTAGCAGAAGCTTTCATCATTTTGCATCGATGAAAGTGAAATTCCATCACATTTATGGGTTAGCGTAACGAACTCAGAGATATGTTCACCTTTCCTATGCTAAAATTGAATGCATTTGTTACCATAAATTAATGGCACAAAGTGGATGAATGGGAAACTGTTTGAAATTTCTTTTTCAAGAATTCGCTTCTTTTTTTTTTGCGATTTTTGAAATATGAAAGCAGTCGATCGCTCTTTGTTGGGTCTAATGGATCTTTGGTATTAGAAAATCATCAGCCGTAATTAATCATTGGGTGTAAATCTTTTTGTAAATTATATGTCTAATGAATGAAAAGCATTTATTAACGTAATTAATGGATAGACGACGTAAACCATCAATGAACGCAAAAACAAAGTTTTAAGCAAATGTGTTGATTAGGCAAAGTTAAGCATCTACTTTGATTGATAGATGCTTGCGAATTGAAAAGAAGAGTTAAGAAAGAGTGAGAGAAGCTAAAAAAAGACACGCCTATTATTAAAAAGCCAGGTCATAATAAAATTGTTACGAACAATATTTCCTCCATTGGCAAACTAAACTGACGTATTCTTTAAAGTAGTACCTTTTAACATTCCCAAGAAGATGTGCATCATATCAGACATCGCTTTGTAAAAGAGTTGATATCAGCAAAAATCAAAATGGAGACCTAAATAACCGAAAATTATAACAAAGAATAACCGCTTGCATTATTTTTGAAAGATACGCATTTTCAAAATAGAGTATAAGACCTTTGCTGTCCCTTTTTTGTCTGCTCGATTTTAAATTGAAATTATATTTACATATGCATCCATAGATACTGGCAGAACATTGAAATGATATTTTACACAGTTATATTTACCACATTAAAAACTTATTATTTATTAATTTAAATACATCTGTTGTAAAATTTCGAAATTCACCACTTACCAAACTACTGAACACACTCACTGTGCCAATCTACCGCAGTTGTGTGCTTCCACGTTGAATGTGTCCATTTCGGTTTGACGTTTGCGGTGTCATTCTAGTAATTGAAAATTTTGTTCATGGTTTTTGTCGTGTTTGTTTTCTCTATCTGTGCGTAATTTTTGTAGTTTTTTCCTCGACAAAGAGACGAAAAATTTCAATATATCGCCAATTTCCATCAAGTGGAAATAATCAGCATCCAGTATGCCAGACACCAGTCCAACATCCTAAAGAAAACACAATTTTATTTTGTTTTGCAAAACTTTTTTCACCCGTGCTCCAACTGTTCCACTTCTGAAGTAGCCCCCCCCATCCCACACACATACACGCAACACTGTACAATGCCACTGGCTGACTCGATCAAAGATCTGCGACTGGGAGTGTCTAACAATGTTGTAACTACTTCTGGTGCTGCTGAACGTACCTCGGATGCGTGCCAGGATGATTCTGAGACGCTAATGGAGGGTATCGTTTGCAGTGGTCGAGATTCTGCTACCGACAACCATCAACAAATGGATTGCGAAGATGACACAGAAATGAAGGAGAGTGAGATAGAACTCAGGGAAGTTATCAAGGAGGGTCATGACAAAGCTGATCCGTCACAGTTCGAACTGTTGCGGGTATTGGGCGAGGGCTCGTTTGGAAAGGTATTTCTAGTTAGGAAAATTATCGGCAAAGATGCGGGTGCATTGTATGCCATGAAAGTACTAAAGAAGGCGACTCTGAAAGTAAAAGATCGTGTGAGAAGTACAAATGAACGAAAGATTCTGGCCGATGTGGGACATGCATTTATCGTAAAGCTTCACTATGCCTTCCAGACCCCAGGGAAATTGTATTTAATTTTGGATTTCCTTCGAGGTGGTGACTTGTTTACGCGATTGAGCAAAGAGGTAATGTTCACTGAGGAGGACGTAAAGTTTTACCTCGCCGAATTGGCTCTAGCTATGAACCACCTGCATCAGTTGGGAATTATCTATCGCGACTTGAAGCCGGAGAACATACTGTTGGACGAGCATGGGCATATTGCATTGACAGACTTTGGGTTATCGAAGCAGCCACTTGATGGCTCAAAAACGTACAGTTTCTGTGGTACAGTGGAGTACATGGCACCGGAGATAGTGAATAGAAAAGGACATGACTTTGCGGCCGATTGGTGGTCGTTTGGCGTCCTGATGTATGAAATGCTGACGGGAAATCTTCCATTTCATAGTTCGTCACGACAGGAAACTATGAATCAGATTCTTCGAACCAAGTTGGGCATGCCCGAGAACTTGAGTCCGGAGGCGCAGTCGTTATTGCGGGCACTCTTCAAGCGAAACCCACAGAATCGCCTGGGAGCCGGTCCGAGTGGCATCGAGGACATCAAGGCGCATCCGTTCTTCGCGACAATCGACTGGGACGGGCTTGTAAAAAAGGAGGTCAGACCGCCATTCATTCCAGCAGTGTCTCGTGACGATGCATTTTATTTTGACGTGGAGTATACAAGTAAGTCGCCCAGGGATTCCCCAGGCGGTCCAATAAGTGCCAGTGCCCATGAAATCTTCAGAGGATTCAGTTTCGTGGCGCCAGTTCTACTTGATGATGTCTCACCGAGTCATGTGCCAATAGCCCAAAGCCTGATGGATCACGCGACGGCCGCAGTTACACAGCAGAGCATACCTGGCGTTGTTACCGCAGGCAACTTTCACACAGAGTACAATCTCCTGCAGGAACTCGGTCGTGGTACGTTCTCTGTGTGTCGTCTATGCGAACACAAGACGAACAAAAAGCATTTCGCGGTCAAAATCATTGACAAGACGGCAAACGATTGCTGGGAAGAGGTCGAGATCATGCTGCGCTATGGCAATCACCCCAACATCGTAACCTTATTCAGCGTCTACGAAGATTCGGTGTCCGCATACCTCGTAATGGAGCTTCTGAAAGGCGGAGAGCTTCTCGATCGTATACTTACCGTGCAGACAATGTGCGAAAGCGAAGCCAGTGCGGTTCTACGAACGATTGTGTCCGCAGTGGCCTACCTTCACGACCACGGTGTTGTTCATCGTGATCTCAAGCCTTCAAATATGATATACGCATCGATGCGGCAGACACCGGACTCTCTTAAGTTATGCGACCTCGGATTTGCAAAGCAACTCCGCGCCGACAATGGGCTTCTGATGACGCCTTGCTACACGGCGAACTTTGTCGCTCCCGAAGTACTCAAACGACAGGGCTACGATTTGGCATGCGATATCTGGTCCCTTGGCGTTCTGCTGTACATAATGCTTTCCGGTCGAACTCCATTCGCTTCCACACCAAATGATTCGCCAGGTGTTATCCTCAAACGCATCGGTTCCGGTAATATCGATCTGTACTCCAACAAATGGGCCGAAATATCACCGGTCGTCAAGGACTTACTCCGTCAGATGGTGCATATCGTTCCCGAGAATCGTCCGACTGCGTCACAAATTCTCCAGCACCCCTGGCTGCGGGAACAGCTACCATCCTGTGTTCGTTTAACTGCACAATCCTCCACTGTGCAGCAATCATCCATGAAAGAAGCATCACTTGCCCTCAAAGGGGCATTAGATGCCACATTCCGTGCCATTGCTATTCCACAGGCAGCTAACATCGGTCCGGTCGAGCTCTCCAAGCTGGCGAAACGTCGCGCCAAAGATCGTGCCACAGTGCATTCTTAACACGCCTTCGCCGCTGCTTCTGATAAATGATGCTCCACACGACCGTTGCTGTGCTGTTTATTTCAATTACCCAAACTCTACCAACCAGCCAAGTGGAACACTATAGTTATCAATGAATTTATTATTATATATTTATATATTCCAAAAAAATAGAAAATGCAGTTATTACTATTATTACAAAGTTATTACAATTTGATTGAATATAATCTAAACAAAGTACAGACGGGGACGTTGCGCCCCTCTATTTACATTTAAATAAGAATTTAAAGAAACATTGTATTTTATTCAGTCGATTAAGATTAAAATGATATTTATACACATAACTTCCAAACATCCACATACACACTCTTAAATTAAATAATTCGAAATCAATTTAAAAATGAAAACAAAGTTTTACTAAAGCAAAATGTATATAGAAAAACAAAAGCAAGGATTCAAGCCAAAACTGATCACTTTGCATTTTAAATAAAAATGTTTTAAAAAAGCTTAAGCTGCTGTTTCTTAAATGGTTGCGAGTCCTTTTTTCAAATCTTCAATTTAAGCGACATCAGTTGTCAACAAATGGGTGGGTTGAAATGCGCAACATTTGGCACCACTTGTAACTAAACATTCCACGCTCAGCTTAATAGAGTACCTTCTTTAAGTTCTCAGCCAGCGTGCGTCGAAATTGTGCGCAGCAATGAGTTCTAGTTTCCTGCATTGATCCCTATCCACGTCTAATGTTTTAGGCCATGTTTCCTTTGGCCGATCATTGACTAATGCCCGTTCTTAAATGTAAATAAATACATTTTTCACTGCACGGTATGGCGAATCATAAAGCAGTTACGTACCTACACTTACGTACATAGCGCAGCGTTCTAATAAGATAAAACATTTTGCAAATGTTTGTTGTCGATTGATATGTCAGCGCCAGTCGCGGGTACTGCTTTAAGATAATATGTTGGTTTTAAAACACATACGCTTGCATTAAAGTAATTATTTTGCAGGCAAATATGGTGTTGTGAGACAAAGAGGTTTTGTTGGTTTGTAACAGATTTCATACAGCCCCAGATTGGCTACTTGCCTTATCTGTTGTGTTCTAGTTCATAGCGTTCAACATGTACTTGGAATTGTTGGCGCAGAAAGCGTCTGAACAGCGTGTTTATCAATGTGTGTTCTCTCTGTCGCGGGTTCACGAAACCCTTACTCTTATCTTCACATTGTCTCATTGAAAGCAAGCTTAATGCAAGACTGCTACCCAATAAAGAATGTGATAACATTTTGTGATCTCGCCTATGGGCGCTCCACTTAGAACTCCCACCAAAATTACGCTCTGCCATCAACAATGTATTCTTATCTGTCAATCTAATAAATTGTGTTTAATTAGCGATTGTACATTTCCTGGAAGACTATCGTTATCGAAGTGCGCAGCGCCGCGCCACTCTGACTCACTTCTAGGAATAGCCGTGCAGCGAAAACCAAAGAAAACAACAAGCTTTTGGTGCTTAACGGAATAATTACTTTTAATTAAATAATTTAATTAATTACACGATTTATATTACTTTTATGGTTTCTGTTGTCACTCTCTTCCACGCGGTTTGTGTGTGCCTAAAATTTAAACTTTAATTTTTGTATCAAAAAAAGAAAAGGAAAGGACCATCTTAAGACTCTGCAGGGACACTTGTGCTGGTCAAGTCATCTGCCTTGTCATCGTTACTGCTGTTTGTTTCGGTAGCTTCAAGGGCTGATGTTGCTGGGGAGAGCTCATCGTCTTCACCGTGGGCAACTCCATTTGTTACAGCAGCTTCAGCAGCCAGCTTTGCGTTTTCGGCGCATTTTCGCTCCCAATCGACGTGCTCCTTATAATACTGATATACCGGAATGACTATGACAGAGATGTCGTCGACTGTGGCCGCTGCCTTGCTGTCAGCTAAGCGCCAGTGTCCCGAATCGTTAATTTTTCCGCGGGCCTTCGCGACTAATTCCTGAGCGACCATGGTGTAGCGGTGCTTCTCAGTGGGGTACTTGGCCAGAGTTTGGAACACTGTTTGCGCGACACTTTCATTGTCGGAGACGTCCCACAGGCCGTCGGTGGCCATTACCAGAATTCCGTAGTCTCCGTCCTCGTTATTCTCGCCTGGAATGGATACGATCTTCGACAAGTCACGACGTTTAACTTCGGGATGCGGCGTCAGGAAGGGCTTTATTAGGGTTCCCGTATTGATTGCTAAGAGATCATGGTCGCCAAAACCACGTGTGACGCCCAATGTTCCCAGCAGGCGGCTTCGCTTGCCCTCTCCAGTGACCACTGGCATTCGGAGATCCTCGCGGTTGAGAGTTTTGTACACCCAGCCCTCGGTGTTACCTAGTCGGCAGAGAATCCTCTGTCCCAAGTCCTTTACATGGGGTCGTCTAGCATACTCCATTGCGATGTACTTACCTTCCATTAGCTGCGGCTTAAGCTGGGCGGTGTTCATTAAACGACGACGCTCTGTCTCCGGGGTGTGGTCAAAGGAAAAGGGGACGGGAAATATTTTACTAGAACTATTTCGCTCCTCGCTGTCGTTAAGTACTTTCGCGGCGGACCGTTGGCATAGTACGGCGCGGCTATCGCCAGCGTTCGCTACGAACATTTTGCCATAGATGAACAAGGTGACAAGCGCAGTGCACCCACCAGCATCGCGGTATCTATTTCTATCCTGGGCAATCAGTGCGTCCATGTTGAAGAAAGCGCTTTCCAGGGCACCAATAATAAGCTCGTCCCTGGTCACCGTTTTGTAAAAGTGACTCGGATGGGGTAGTCCGTCTGGCCGAACGGCTCCATTCTCCTCTTCACCACGCGGCAACAGCATATCAATTATATCCACCAGTTTCTCGTGCAGAATATGATGGAATTGATGCGATGCAGCTAACGCAGCCCCATAGCCAGCATGGCCATCGAAAATTCCAAAGTACGTATACGGCAAATTGGGATGCTTCTTCGAGGGATCGGACAATACTCGTCGACAGAAAGCCGCCTGATCTTCATTCCACTCCGATTTTCCAGAATTAACACATTCTGCGTAGCCAGTGCTCCATGCGAGAATGGAAATGTCGCGCGGCACAATAATGGGGCGCACATTATGGTCAGCAGACGCCTTTAGCTCGTCATGGGTGAGTAACTGCAAAAAGCCTGGTCTGGCGTAAGCAAACTTATCAGCAAGAGTTTGCTTCGTGTGCGTACCCCCGCGAGTGCCATCGGGTGAGGGCAATGCTGGATTATCTGGCAGCATGACCGTCATCAAACGGTTTTTTATATTGGTGAACATTGTTTCGTTTATGTTTTTAGACAATCCACTCTGTTCGAATGTTAGGCCACGTCTACTAATACTAATTTTATTCCTTTGATTGAATTTGTTTATTTGTTGGGGCGATGTGTGGATGTTTCTCTGCAACAAAGAAAATTCTAGTTTACCTTATACCAAAGCTTGGGAGATTTCATTTATGTGGAAAAAATATTCCAATTCGTACCCACGTCGTCGATAACTATTTAATGATGTAAGAATGATGGATATTTGGCAAAAACATGCTAACTTTTAACACAAAAACGAAATTTATTTGCAGCGAATATTTTGTTATGGCTAGTTGTGATTTATCTTTTTTTCTTACGCTGAAATGTCAATAGCTGGGCAGGTATGTTAAATGGAGGCTGAATGACATCAGAAAATTTCCCAATTGGGATTTGATATTGTACCAGATTGTGAGAAAGTGCTGCCAGTACAAATGGCTGCGCATTCATTGTCATAAATTTTGTATGTTTTATCCTTATTCGCTGTTCCAATTTGGCATTTATATTGTTTAGTGCTTTGAATTTCAAAAATTCTTCTTGTTCTTAATGATTCGTTTATGTTTGTGTGTGGTTAAAATAAGTAGGTACGAAGAATTGATTTCTTAGGAACAAAGAAAAAAAACACATACCTACAAAGTACAATTTTAAGTTACGTAAAATTAAAATGTGCATCATACTGATACGGGAGTCAGACCACAGGGGCAAATATTATTTAAGGTCGTTTGCGCATAGAGTAGTGTCCAACAATAGGTGTGTTTTTTTTTAGCTTCAATAACAGCAAAGCAATATAAAGTAGGATTTTTAGCAGGCAATTACAACAACTACTATGATTCCTCGAAGGCTCAAGTAGAGGGTAGTAATTGTAACGTGCTGAAAATACGGTACTTTACTTTGCTTTCCTGAGATCGAAGCTCAAAAAAACACACCTATTGTTGGACACTACTCTATAGGCAAACGGCCTTAAATAATATTTTTGCCATTAAATCGCTGAAACGTTTGTAATATAGAAAAACTACAAGAAAAAGTGCAGAACTAATTTAAATAGAAGGAAGTTGAAAAGTTAAATTATTTTTTTTTGAGAATATCTAGGCAGAAAACTTAAATTACAACCGTGTATTTCTTCAAATAAATTTGCCTTCCTTTTAATGTTAGACATAAGTCAAACTCACTCATACGGTGAGAAGATCCTTTTAAAATAAAATACGTTAATTATGTTCAATAAAATGTAACTAACGATCGCGTATTCCCTTATTTACAGAACCTCCCACGATGTATCGATGTACGACAACATCCACAACAACTCGGGTCTGCCAGTCGACAATGAACAAATAGAGGAGTACATCAAAGCGATGTCCTTGTCATCAGGAACGAATAATGTAAAGTATTTCTACAACGACCATATTTAACATCCAATATAGTACTACCAAAACCATTCGGATTTTCAGTTGACGAAAAAGGAACAAATCCCACCGCAGCTCATTTACTCATCCTTAAAGCATGGCTCAGTTAATGACACACTGGGATCGCGTTCTATTATCCTAATACCAGCATCGATGGGAAATGCAGTAAGTAATCCGCAAAAATGTCTCCTCTCCTCGCTTTGTCACCGTCTCGGTACTTTGTACACCACTGACAGTTACAGCTTTATTAGTTTCGACGTTTTCTCATTCATCGTGTCCATCCGAGTCGAATCGATATCAACCATTAGTCATCCCACTCTCATCCTTACATAAATTACACACACAATTTAAATTGACACAAAAACCAAACAAATTAAACCATTATCCACTCTTTGTTGTAGCTATTGCCACCCGTACAACAACCATTGGCACCCATGATGCGACCACCACCCTACCCGATGATTTTGCCTCCAGGTGTGACATTACCACCGCTACCAATGGTCTACCGTGGCGGTATGACATTGCCGCACAAGAGTGCTCCACGCTATACCCACGGCTCATATCGTTCACAAATGGCATCTATTTGCCATCCGCGCCACCGTCCTCATCCTCTGGCAGGTGCTGTTGAGATTAATAGCCGATGTTCCAAGTCACATCGCAGAACGTGCGCAAAGGATGACGGCCGACATCAACGCCGTAAATCAGACACCGATGCGGCGGACAATACAAAAGCCTTCACCTACACTGGGCTAGACAGGCAAATAGCTGACAGCTTCCTCGCTCGACAGGAGCAAGCCAATGGGAGTCATATTGACTATATATCATCGGCTGAGGCCGGCCGGAATGACTGCCATGATGTCGTATTGTAGGCATCGAAAACATATATATTCGTCCGCCAGAATGAACGCCAGAATGAGGGGGAGGAAACCCAATCAATGCGGTTTCGAATACGACGACCAAAATACCCAGGATCACTTCTGCAGGTGCTATATTTAATTATCTTCTACTGGCTCAGAAGGACTATACAGCAGTATAGGTGTGTAAATATATAGATTCACATAATGTATTATTTTTATTTTTATATAAGCTTATCAATACAAATATATATACAAAATACGCGTCTTTTCATTTACTGGTTACTGAACAATTTTCGAATGAATTGTATTTGCATGTATGTAATAAAACTGAATTATCGTGCTTTTGTTATCCTCCAGGAAGCCTCAGAAATCCTCATCACTGTGCACTTGCTTGTTGGCTGTTTTGGGGCGCTTGGGTAGCTCGCTAGCCAGCTTTGATAAACTGATGTCATCATCTGTGTTCAGTTCATCTGGAATTCAGAAAATAATTGTCGAAAATTTGCATAGCTACATACATTCATCTGAGATTAGAGTTGGTTACAGGTTGAGTTGATTTTGATTTTGATTGATATTTTTAATGGGAAAGTTTAATAGAGATATTTATGTCGTTTTCCATTGGGACAAAAAATCAATCTTTTTTTTTTATTCGGATCACTTTTTGCAGATCTCGATATTTGTTCAGATTTAACATATACTACCACAAATGCACCACAGCTGTTTTACGTCATTTAAAGTTGGTTGTTTTAAAACAAATGTGCAAAGTTTCGTGAAAACCAAAATAAAGAAATACATAAACAGCAATGGACATAGTTTTGGAGGAATTATTATCTTCATTCTCTTCCTCAACATCTGGAAACTACGAATAACCAAAACTACTCCATTTGTTCTACAACAGAGGTGGTCCCAATGGAAAACGACATTAGATTACGTAGCCATGTCCCAAAGCCAGATAAACGGCAGTCAGTACAAAAATCAATTCGAATAATAAAATAAAATTTTATAGACACTCACAGTCCTCGCCGCCAATATCTACATCGCTGTCAGAACTGCCAAGACTACTGTCCAAATTGTTGTCCTCAGAACCGCCTAGCATGCTACCAATCAGCTTATGACGCCCAACTGCAGTTCCAGTTCTGGGCTTATTTCGCCCTGTCGTCGGACGAACTCTAGCCGTGGCATTGCCTAAATCGCGGACAGCCCCATCACTTCCAGTAGATGGAACCCCTAAACCTGCATCTCCTTCATTTCGTGCGTTCATGACTATATCTTCATCCCTTATAAATGGCATATTATCATCAAAGTTCGCCTCAAACTCATCATCTTCGTCATCCTCCATTAGACCCTCTGGCAAGAACGAATGCATTGAGCTCTCTGTAGGTTTTTGAATCGGCGAGGCCACTGGTTGCCCAATATTCTTCTTACTACGGGCTGCCATCTGGACTTTCAATGCATCCCTGCAGTGAATCCGAAGAAAGTACTGCTGAAATAGTTCCTTAAGCTCTGTTTCGTACTGCTCGAATTCCTGCAAATGTGCTGGGCGTATCTTTTCCAAAGCTTCAAGTCGTTGCCTAGTCCTTTCTAGCTCGGCCTTTTTCCGTTGTAATTTGGTATTAAGAGCGTTAAATTCAACTCTCGAGTTTTCAAGCTGAACGCGACTTGATTGCAGCTTCACTTGGGCCGACGAGATAGCATTTTTAAGTGCACGCTCTACGCTTGAGATCTCCATTGGTCGGTTGGCTTGCATCATTCTGGATTCCTTGTTAAGCACCTCTTTCGACAAAAGGTCATAAAGGCCAGCTCCTCGATTAGTCAAATCCGACGAGAGTTCTCTGGCTTTGCGCAAGTCTTCCATTTTATCACCAATATCCACATGATTCAGACTTCTGTAGTTCTCGTCTTCGTCTTGGTCCTCATCTTGATGCGGAGGCGTTATCAAGAGTTTTGTTATCTTTTGCAATTCACCTGCAGTTGCCGCTGAAGATGCATACAACTTTCTAGGATTCAACTTGATGGTAGACTTTGTAACGAAAAACTCCGTTGCCGAGCGTATTAGAAGAATTCGGTCAGTTTCACTATCAGAATTTCCCGGTAGCACCGTGCCGGGTTCAAGGAGCCCTGCCAACCATTGCAGGATCTCAGCGACAACTCGAAAACTAGCCAAACTGCCATAATTACTGCACAATGCCTGAAGCGGGAACACCCTTGGAAAGCCCAGCAGCTTTAAATGTTCCGACAAGTCTGCAAATTTTTTAAATTATATTGAAAAAAACTTGTTTGTTTAACACACATAAACGTTTTTGTTTAAATACGAATACCTCTGACATCCTTAAATGACATGATTGTCCTCTTTTACGTTGCGACTAATTATGATATGACAACGACAAGGGTGTAGAAAATCCTGTATAGCTGGTTTGTTTGCCGCCCCTAAGTATCCTAGCAACGTATGCTGTCCTTTGGGGGAGTTTCTTTGTTGTTTTTTGTTTTTGTTTTTGATTGTATGTTTACATTGAAGGCATTTGAATATGGGGCACATTAATTGAACTGAAAAATATTATTTTTGGTTACAAGAAATCACAGCAGATTCCAGGGATGATCGTGGGATGCGAGGTGAAGGAGTTAACTTAAAAATAATAACAACATTGCCATGGAAAAAATACGACGAGTGAAAATAGTAGAAACAGAATAATAAAAAAAATATCTTGCTTTGATCCGCTTCATGTATCTAAACATGTTGAGTTGAGACTTGAGAGAAACAGGTAATATTCTCCACATGGTGAGTTTCCAGTTCAGTTCAAAAAGGGAATGAAGAGAAAACCGGCTTAAGAGAACTTTGCCATTCAAATTCCGTGCAGCGTGACCGTTGTGCGACTTAGCCACAATTTTTTGCTAGTTTGGCCCTTTTTAAATTGCAAAAGGGCCTTCGCATCAAATGCTGTTTTTTACAAATAAAAGCCTATTGTTTAATGTCGTTCTTTAATTTTGTAATCTTTTTAGAATAGTATCAGAAATGATACTTTTTTTTTCTCATTGAACCTTTTTCTTCAGACTTTTCAGGATTCTACAGTGACCGCCATTCCGTGCCATTTGCGGCCAACACCCAGTGCTGTCGTACTAAACTGTACGGAGACTAAACTAAACTAAGTATTAAATAAATTTGCTTACAAGCTGTTTTGCGCGTTACTATGTCGAAAAGTATGTGTGCCATGTTAAAGTTAAAGTAAAGCAGCACGCATACACTTGCATATAGTAACCTCATAGTTTGTTCAGGTTTTTTCTTTATAACAGCTTCCGCAAATTAAGATTTTGCTGATATTATTTTCACAGATAGGAAATTTAAGTGCGAATTTTATTTCCAAAATTTGCGCGGGAAATCGGGTAGGTGCGCGGGAGTTGACGTCCTTAGTTTATGCTTTTCAGCATTTTGGTAAGGTGAATTGTCAAAAAAAATTATTCATATTTTTCTTTGTCAATATCTTCTCATTTGAATCTTGTTGATTAAAGGGATTTCAGAACTCAAATGTATAAAATAAAGAATGGCTATGGCTAAAAAAAAAATCGCAGACAATTATAAAAATAATTGTATAATCTGGCAATGCTCTTACTTAAAATTATTTCAAAATACATCTAACACTGACATCTCTTAAATTCAAGATGCATTGGGCATTGCATTTGACAGCAACATGGGCTAATTATTAGGTGTTGCAAACAGGTTGTCGCTTAATTCATTTTTTTTGGTTGCCAATTTTTATGGTAGTACTTTATGAATGCAGGTAGACCTACTAACATTCAGATTGAAGGAAAATTATGCCCTACGTTAATTATAACAGACCTCAACTATTGTCGTCGTAGGAATGTAGAAGGTATTCTGCTCTTCGGTATTCTACCTATTTGGATAAATCAGTTTTCGTGCCAGTTCTAGTGAAACGAAGGTACGAATACTACACATATGGAAACATGAAGTAAAAAGACAGAATATAAATTAAGGGTAGTACCTATAACCTATGGGTAGTATATACAAAACTACTATTGTACTACCAACGACAGCATTGTTTGCAAACACTTTTATTTCGAAAACACCACACACTCAACATACGCAGAGCGACTTTTTACATATTTTGTTCTGGCAACGACAACCGAAAAGCAAAACACAAAACGAAAACGAGCTAAAGTTCCAACAACAAACAACTGAAACTGAACATGAACGATGAACTGCGCTATGTTGAGAACGACAAGAAATTGAAATTCGTGTTTTTCCCACCCGAACAAGATTGTTCAGCTTCAGAATTCAGTATTCAGATACATGTTTAGTTCAGTTGAAATTTTGGTGTCGGCTGTGGTAGAACAAGCGAACGGTGACGGTGTTCGATTGCGTGTTTCTGTGGTGCCTAAAAAACTATTTTACACCTTGTGTCATTTGCTCTAGTAAGTGTTTTAGGTTGCACTTTGCGGCATAGTGCCTAGTTATAATTTTTTTTTGTTTCTACTGAATTTTTGTTATTTGTTGAAAGTATCTTTGCTGGTTGAACAGTAGTCTAATCATGCGATAACTAAATTAAATCTAACGTTGGTCAGAGTTAGGTGGTAAAAAAAAGCTCCAATAAGAAAACCAAAATAGTTTTTTTTTCGGGTTCTCTGTTGATGCGAAGATGGTACATAGTGAAGATAAACTCTTCTCATCGTAGCATACACGTGTTGTTGTTGAACTCTTTTATTTTTTAGCTCGACGAAAAATACACAAATGAATAGGAGTATGATCTAAATAACTTTAGACCTCACATACCTACGTTTGTGTGTGGTGATTCAATGTTTTTTTTTCTTCGCTAAAGTGCATCAGTGTTGTTGTTTAGTTGTACATTTCTTGCTTTTTTAAATTGTTGTTCTGTGGCTTTATAAAAAATGCAGATTGTAATAGAGTGAAGTGCAGAGAAGAGAAGCGTCTCAGTCCCAATTAGAAAATAAAATAAACAAATATACCAACCTCCTAACAAAAAAAAAAAAAATAATAAAGAAAACAACAGGAGGAAGCGAAACAGTTGCTTCGATTGTGTTGTGTATCGCAAAAAGTGTAAAAAAACGCAGTGTTTTGAGGTTTTAATTGCATTCACACAATTTCAATTTATTACAAGCGCACGCGGTGTTTAATTTTTTTAATTTTTCGCTTTTTGCCTACCAACTGTCTAACAAACTAAAACTTGATAATCGCCTCCCCTCGCCTTTCTTGGGGCGAGTAGTCTACGAAGTCTGGCTGGACGTGGAAAAGATTCTGTACACTCGGTCTGCAACGGAGCATAAATGTTGTGTGAGTGTGGTTTTTGCATCTGTGGCTGTGTGTTGATGATAGATCTATAAAAATGTTTGTTTTTGTTTATGTTTTTCCATTTTTTTTTGTTTCTCTTCGTGGAGAACAGGTTCTATGTAAATAGTCAAAAAGTCTGCAACAGATACGATTAGTGGTTTTTTTTTTTTATAAGTTTTGCGCTTGGACGGTGTTTGTCGATTTCGCGCGGTGTACCTACTCGTATCTGTAGCGGTATAGCCTCGCCGGATAGTTGTCGATTATTACTAAATGTTTTCGTTTCGCTTTGCTAATAGATCCGAGTCCGAGGGCGAATGTGATGTGAGTTCGGCTCGGGCGGGAGACAGTGACAGTCGGCTGAAATGACTCGAAATGGGCATTTTGAACAGCTGATGCGAAGGTGACGTAATTGCTACACGAATGGAATGTTTCTTGCTGCAAGTCGTAATAAAACGTTTATGTCATGTGGAAATTTAAGAACAGAAATATTTCAAATCAAAGTTACCTAAAGCTCCATAAAAAGGCGGCGAAGTTAGATAGGTACCTGCATTACCTAAAATAGGAAGGGTAGCAGCGATGTGGGTAATTGATATTCGGCATTTGACATTGGCCTAGCTGACGTTCAACTGACAAAAAATACTAAAAATATTTTTTTTTCAGAAATAATGCAGTTGCAGAAAAAGTAGTAGATTGGCAAAAAGAACAAAAGCAATCAAAAAATATTCCTTTCTTTGATATAGGTAGGTAGGTGGTTAACTATTAGAACAAAAATGTAGGCAGTAGATTTAACATTTTACGAGAGTAGGTATATAAGACTTTTTTATACCAGTGAACAAGTTTAACATATAATATACATACTTTTTTTTATACATAACATATACCTAACTGTTATAAAAAAGGTCGAAAATAACTTGAAAAACAATTAAATCTAACATTAATCGGTTACTAGATGCTAAATAAATACCCATCATAATGTAGTAGATTTGCCACATTTATAAAATTGACATCACTGGAAAGAACTCTAAAGCTAAGCAGAGATGAAAGAATAAAAGAGATGGATATCTTTCGTACGTCTATCCCCCCAAAACCCAATTGCTTACATTGTTGTTTTTGTAATTTCAACCCCCGTCTGTGAATACGTGTGAGCTACAAAAAAGCATGTTGCTAATGATCGGCCAATATTCCTTTTGCTTTTATGGGCATCGCGTTGTTCAATTGTTTTGTGTTTGGTATTAAACTTGTTCGGTTTTTGTTAACGCTTCGATTAAAGTAAAAAAAAATGTGAAATATACATTTCGGAATAGCGAATTCTTGCATTAAAGTTCAATTCATGAACTCACATTATCTAGAAAAGAAATGAGCATATTTGCGTATGTGAAACAGCTTGTAGGCAGCCGCCTTTCACCTGGAAAGTTATATATCTCTGTATTCCATTATCTTTGCTAAGTACGCTGCTCGAAACAAATTTTAGCTCTCATACAAAATTAACTCCAAAATTTAGCTGAGCTAAATTTAAGTGAATCCCTTTAGCCATGTGGTACGCAGCTCGAACTAAAAAATCGAACATTTGTTTCAGAATGTACTTCACGTATCTGTACTCTTTAAAAAGGCGGCACATTTTCTCAAACTAAATTTTGACAGATCGTTGTTTTCTGTTGTTCTGCCTTTTTGTAGCGGAGAAGTAAGCTATGATGGGTTTTTTAATAAAATACGCCGAGGAGTACCTACTTAGAATAGGAAATGGTTGAAATCAAAGAGAGTTGCATTTTTGAAGTAAGGTTTGATAAGTAAAACTTTATTTATTTTTGACTTCAACGATGTCGAAGGAAGAATTTGTAATTTAACGTTCTCCTAGAACATATCAGCGCATTTAAAATCGTAAGTTTAATAGGTAGGTATATAGCTTCTAAAATGTCTAATTCCAACTTATATTGTTGATGCTGCAATTTACGATAATTTCAAAATGACATTTCTTAAACTTTTTGTAAGAAAACCGGTCAGGTACCTACTTCTCTTGAAAATGAGAGATTTCTCTCTCGTTTTTCATTTTTCCATTTCACGAATGAAATTCTTTTTTTAGCTTGCTATTTTTAATTTTCTATTCCACTTTTCCACTACTCATATTTTCTGCGGTCTGAGAGCGAATAAATGTCAATATTATTAAAATCCAGTTTTAAGCTGAGCTACAGTACTGGTACTGGTCTCCGGGGTGCAGTTTTAATTCAATCGGATTAAACGCCGTCAAGTTTAAACAACTGGGTTATGTTCGGTTTTAACGACTGAATATTGTGGACTTGGGTTCGTTTTTAGGATTTGCTGAGAGACTTTGACAACAAGATGGGATTTTCTAATGTCGTTTTCCATTGGGACCACCAAAAATCTTTTTCAGATCTCAGATTTTATGCGGCTCATGGAACATGCAACGAAATTGATCTGCTTTTGTGAATGGATTAGTGCGTTAGTTGACAACAATAACAGCTGCTCAAATTGCATTTGTTTTTGATAAAATCAACCATGGAAATCGGCTTGAAAAATGTTTCCTCTGTTGTAGATACAAATGGAGTAGTTTCGGTGATTCGTAGTTTCCAGATGATGAGGAAAACAATGAAGATAATAATTCCTCCAAAACTATATCCATTGCTATTTATATATTTCTTTATTTTGGTTTTCACGGAACTTTGTACATTTGTTTTAAAACAAACTTCTTTAAATGACGTAAAACAGCTGTGCTGTATTTGTGGTTGTATGTGTAAATCTGAAAAAATATCGAGATTTGCAAAAAGTGATCCGAATCAAAAAAAGATTGATTTTTCGTCCCAATGGAAAACGACATAAGTCTCATTCTATTTCGACAGCTGATTGGAGGCAATACTTTTTCGTTCTAATTGTATTCCTAACTTCTGCTGTTTCATTATGTCCACAATTTTTCTGTAGTGAGCACAGCTGGTACTGTAGGTTTTTTGTGTAAACATTGAACGATTAACCCCTAGACGCCTGGCACATGTTGTGCTTTTCTTTTCACGCGCACAAATATACCTAAAACACATGCAAACGTGGAGTTTAAGTTGTATTTGAAATTTTCTCGATAAAATCTATCCATATCGTTTGTTTACCGATGATAGATTTGCTTTGATGGCTCGATTAGTTTCTCATTTTTCTCAATCTAGCGGACAGTTTTGCGCTAGGCCGCGGTACTAAACGGCTTAAAGTTAGACTCGTGATCCGTTGAATGATACAAAATATGTCAATTGTTCACATATTTTGTATCATTCAATTGTTTTTTGTAAAGCAGAGTAGCCATTATCTATACCCAGGTGCGTAATGTTAAAAATGTAAGTAAACAATATTCTGGCGCCCGTTAAGAAATCTCTAACTATAGTAGCAACAGCCAGAAGAACAAGTGTTTCTGTTTCTATTTAAGTGAGTGGCCGGAAGTAGGCAATGCTCGTATGGAGTAGCAAACTAGAAGTGCCACTTGAGAGGCATAGAGGGGAACTTTGTAATTGGATATTCATATCTACAAACAATGTAATACATCAGCAGAAGTTGCTCTACGCATTCGGGAAATACCATTCACTTTTATCATTTTAAATTACTGCATTAGCATGCCCTCCTTTATTGTCATCTGATTTAAGAAAAAGATCATCAGTGAATAATTGATAAACTGAGAATGTAAACAAAGTATTATCGGCGATTAGTCATTGCAATGACGTTTCAAATAATATGACTCCGTTCCGCGCTACGCTTAAAAGCTTGCACAGTTCTGCTCAATTAAAGTCAGTCGGCGAGATGACAAAACAACCCCATATATTAATTGATCTCTCATAATCTTTTTGCTGCATATTTTGAAGGCTAAACAGAGCTCCTGAACTTATTCAGATGGCTTCCAATACCACAAGGCATTCATTCGAACCGGGTGCACGTTTTCGAATTGTTTGAAAACACCCTCACATTTTTTAAATTGAAATCGTACTTTTGGCTGATCATGAATTAAGTCCCAGGAAAAAATGTTAACTATAAATTACACATTTAAAATAACCACCATCACTTGAACTTGAACACACTTCAAACTGTATTTTGGTTGAGACACGTATTTAACTTGAAACTTGTTCTTTTTTAGAAACGCCCTGTGCATACATCTGATGGACACCCTGTCCGTATGTTAATTAGTTTTGCCTAAAACCAGTTCCAAGTTTACTGAATTTATTAACTTGTCTGTTGCTGCAATCGCAGTTTAAGGCAAGCTTGCCTTAATTGTTCTAATTGTTGTCGGTACTGTGAAAAATAAGTTCTGAAAGAAAAATTCAAAGTTATTCAAGAATTACTTTAGTTGAGTCGTGAAACACACAGTTGAGTCATATACTAAAAGCATGATGCACAAAGTGAAAACAAAAAATCGAGAATATGTATCATCTTGCCGACTGCTTTTTAATTAGTGTTGATCGCGGCTTGAATGATAAATTCAGATCGAAGTTTTTTTTATTTCTTAGCATTGCTCTCCAACTGATTAGTACGGTTAATCTTTGACTAATTAAAAATATACATATCTCTGTTATGGATACAACAATTTGTAGGAATGACAATAGATGGTATAATTAAAGCCCCAGTATTCTTACGACCATGATTTATTAACAAGAGTAGATCGCAAAATAGAAATATATATACATGATCAACATAAATATGCATGATTTCTTTTATGCAAATTTGAATGACAGTTGCAACGCAGTTACCTGGGATACCATCGCTGCGGGTTGTAAGGCAGACTGACTTATCCAACTCAAAAAAATCCCAGAATTAATTCTCTTACTGTGCTAGAAGCTCGTGCATTTTAAATTCCCACATTGAAACCGAAAATTTCCCAATATCTGAAAAAATTCCAAAACTGTCACAACTCGTCAAAAAATGCTTTATTACTGCGGGAAACAATTTGGCATAAAAACATCAACAGCAATTGTGGCAGCGCAGCAACATCGATTTAGATTTAAATTCGATGTTTCTGTGCATATGGTACCAATCTTACGGTGACTTCGTTTTGCTTTAAAAAATAATAAACAACTCAACTGTCAAAGTTATTAATAGATGATTGGCACATTTAAAAATCTAATAGGTAGTCTCAAAACGAATAGATTTATCTGTACAAAATAGATTTGTCGGTAACGCCACTTTTCCTGCATCAGCCACATATGCGAACTGTCAACTTAGTGATCAGTTAGGAATTTCTTGACTACATTCGTCGACTACTCTTTCATAAACGTCAACTGATAAAAGCTGTTCATGTGACTGATCTAGGCCAATGAAAACTGAGACAAGTCAGTCAGATGTCAGCCACATATGCGAACTGTCAACTTAGTGCTCAGTTAGGAAATTTCTTGGCTAGATTCGTCGACTACTCTTTCATAAACGTCAACTAAAAAAAGCTGTTCATGTGACTGAGAAACTGAGACTTACTTAACTAGATGCTTGAACGTCCCCATTGTGTTTATATGTTCCATGAATGTATTTTGCATATTTCTACTGGAAAACTGGAAATTAAAAAGGGCGCCATTGACGCAGCGTCAACCAAGTGGCAAGGTTTTTGATATTTGGGGCTTTATAAATATTTTGCAACTCAAATTCGGATGCGTTAACTATTCTCTAGTATTTCATTAGCTGACATGTGCAAACGCTATGCAAATTAGAAAACACTAGATTTTCTTTTTCTATGGAATTTTTGTTATTTCTAACGGCCATATTATTCACTCCGGGTGTAACTCAGGTTTAAGTTAATTTTACACCCGATCATTAATCC
This sequence comes from Cheilosia vulpina, assembly GCA_916610125.1. Classification (NCBI taxonomy): domain Eukaryota; kingdom Metazoa; phylum Arthropoda; class Insecta; order Diptera; family Syrphidae; genus Cheilosia; species Cheilosia vulpina. The sequence goes on along the minus strand of OU744277.1, from coordinate 70,122,814 downwards.
GCAATTTTTAAACCCGATAATTTAAACCTATGTCCATATTATTCACTGAAAAACATGCATTAAACCCGCTGGATTAAAAATGAATTTAAATGCGGATTTAAAACACTTTAAACCGTTTTTAATCCGTTTTTAACCCACGTAATGTCAAATTTCACAAATAATGACTTTTTTTTTGTTTGTCACTTGGAAATTGATTTGATTTGATTTGGGCTCAGTTATATTTTAAAGCGCATTAATTATGCTGAAATTTCTATCGAATCATCGAATGTAGCCTTAAAACTTAAAAATGACTCTTTTTCAGCACGAAATATTTCCGAAAATATACCACATCGTAATCGTCGACGCAAGCCCGCTTGTGCGATCGATATATTCGACGACAAGGACGACGTTAATTTACCATCACCTGCTGTTTCATCAGCTCTTCGACAAATTCATCTTCAACATTAATTTCGTCCATTTCACGAATGAAGTCCTTTTTTAGTTTCTTAATATTTATTTTTCTATTCCCCTTTTCTACTTTTCTTATTTCTTGCGAGCGAAGAAATGTCAATATTATGAAATTTAGTTTTAACCCGAGTTAAAGTACTTAAACCGGTCTCCGGATTGCGTTTAAATCCAATCGGGTTAAACGCTGTCAAGTTTAAAAAACTGGGTTTATGTTTGGGTTTAACGAGTGAATATTATGGACTTGGGTTTAGTTTTTGGGTTAAACTTACTTAAACCCGGGAGTAATCTTTAACCCGGATTAAAGGGAGTGAGTAATATGGCCGTAAGTGATAGCTTATAATTCCGACAATGTTGTTCGAAATCCTAACGTTACTTATTCAAAAGTAGGCGACGTTACACGTTTTTTTCCCGAATGCGGACACGTAAACTTCCACTCCTCAAGCTAACCACCGGGTAAGATGCTAATAAACACTATCAGCCTTATTTATAAACGTATTATAATGAGTGTATAAAGTTATGCACCCTCTATAATGCTTCTATACGCGAAAATCTTATTTATAACAATGATTCAATGTTGTATAGAGCTTGTATAAGCTAAACGCGCTTGGAGGTTGTTAAGTACCTGTATAGAGGTGGAATAGTATCGAAATGTCATTTTGACAGAAAGCATTTGTCATATTTTATTGTGACATTTTTTATTCAAATCAAAAAGAAATTGGATCAAGGTTTTTTTTCCAATTTTAAAGATTCTATGAGTATCCTCGATAAGAAATATGGGCAGATAGGAGATGTTTTGAATTGTTTTAAAAAATTTGTTTAATTTGCACAGGAGTCCCAAATTTCCCAACTTTTTCTTTTTACTTTTCCATTTTTTAATTCCTATTTGTATTTGAATTTGCGTTTCTCACAAGCTGCTAAGTTTTTTTTTTCATCTTTTCGGACAGATATATGTGATAGATTTCTCCTTTTCAGTACCTTTTTTGACGCAAGCTCTGTATGACTAGTATGCATGGGAAAATGTTTTATAAATAAGAATTTTTGGGAGGGTGGAAAAGACTGTATAAATACTTATACACTGCATGACTATACAGGTGTTTAGGCGCGTTAAGCAAATTCTAATAAATAAGGCTGTATAACTACAAAATTAATAAAGTAGATTTGACGTACAAAAGTCTAACTTACTTGTGAGCTTTTCGCTTTTTTGAGCGAACTCTAAAAGTAATTGTGACAGTGCGTTTTCTCTTTCATAAGCCGGACAATCAAAATTCTGTCATTTGTTGATAAGATGTGAGTACAGGAATATGGTTATCTAAATATGACAGTGCCACCAATTGGAATACATTATTTTTAGTCTAAAACCTATTGTCCTGTCAAAGTTTGCAAAGTTGATAAAGTTTTATTGGCAAGCAAAAGACTTGAAGTCAAGACGATTTCCCCCCAAATTGGCAAACCCAAGCTGGGTTCATTCAGAAGTCAACAAGTAACATTAATTGCATTACGGCTAGTGATATGTAGCCACTGTCCTGTGATATTCACATTTGATAACAATTGGCTATAATTAGCGGAATAGCCCCTAGTATCGGCAGACGATAATAGCCCATTAAGGTCTACTTTGCAGTTTTTTTTTCTATGTATATGGGGAAAAACACAGGGCATACACTCAAATTGTCAATATACATATTACATATATGTATATTGACAATTTAAGTCACTCAGTGAAATGATTATTTACACTTTTTAAATTATCTATGACTGTGAACACATCTTCACCACCACTTGCTAAAGGTGTCACTTTTCCTATAGCCGTGTATATAAATACATCCACTCGTATTAGATCTTTAGAAAATGATTTTAAATATTCAAAAGTACAATCACTAAGTCAACACTTGCAAAACAACGAGCGCGTAGATAAGAAGTTTCGTGTGTTTTTTTTTTTCTAAGGCTTTTGTCCTAAACTAGATGATACCTACTTATTATTATTACTTTTTTTATTGTGTCTTGTTAGTAGATTAGAATTTCTTTTGTAGATAAAACACTGCTCTATATATGGAAAAAAATCATGACTCAACACAAAGCCAGTGAAACAAAATACACATTGTGAATAATCACATTCAAATATTAAGTGAATCTAACAGTAATCTTTGGCTTCATATAAAGAACAACAAAATAAGTGAATTGTTTATTTTTCAGATGCATTTAGAACAGGCCTTGAGATTTAAGAGAAAAGGAAAACGTATTTTGGGTCTTAGACTTTGAATTCGAATGAGATCAAGTTCATGATCTATTAAGTCCCAAGAAATTACATTGGACTTGAGTTATCTCCTCAGTGAAATATTATTTAAATTAGAAGTGCATTTGACGTTATCAACAACTACTACGAGTATTCCTCTATATGAGCTATACTTATGCAAACGAGAAAGCCAACTTGAATGTTCGTTATAGGAAATGCAAATAATATGTTAAAAGCGGCCATTGGCATTAACGTTCCTATTCGCTCGTCAAAAATCGAGAAAATGCTATTTTTCTCGCTGCTCTTACTTTTGCTTTTACGTCTGCACAGTTAATGCTCAAGAAACAAATAAATTTCCGATTATGATATGTGCATAATTATTGTTAAATTTGACGGGTTGTCGACGTCCAAATTTATGGGAGGGAAATTTTGTTGTCTTGTTGAACCTGTGGAAGTAACGGCCACATTAACAGTCTAGCATGCAATTCCAACAAATTAAATAGTAAAAAATGCGCAGTGACCTGTATTTCTGCGTCTCCTTAGCTTCTGTGTAAACCAATCACAATAGCAACAAGGAGAAATACAAATAGTAGCACAAAATCTGAGTGTAACTCTAGTCGCAAGCGAAAATACCGACTGCGAGTAACTTCCCTCGTTACTCGTTGTTTTGCCAATTTTCTTTTGCTGTTCTAAAGATGTGAGCGTTTTGTTAACAATCAGATAAACCGCTGCTGTAAGTTTATAGCAAGTCGGTTATTCCTACACCCTTCTTCCACTAGACAGCATTTTTTGACAGATCTACTCGTTACTCGTCGTTGTATGAAAGAACACTTGTCTAAAATTTGTCGCAAGAGTGAAATTCACGTGTAGTAAAAAATTTTTCCAACAACATAGTTTTGAGTTGTTCAAAATCTGAACTACTATCTACAGCGATCACCGAGAAGTCGTTCAAATGTTTCAAGTAGCAGGAGACGTCGTTAGCTTGGCCGAACTAAGTATGAATTCAGTTTCGTCCATGGATGAAAAACTAAAAGCCCTTGCAGTATGGCAAACGTAACTGATTTTTTACAAATGCCAACTCAAATGTATATAAAAAATGCTACTCACTGAACAGACAACCAAATCTAATAATTGATGTAGGTAAGCGAAAGAGTAATCGTCTCTCATTCCACCACACGACATTGAACAGCAATCTCCCCTTGCATTCGCCACAGGTGCATTACATTTCCAGATTTCTTAGGAAAACATTTAAAAAGACATTATGTCCGCGCTAATGTGTATTAGTTTACACGTTCATATCGGATTTCCATTTGTTATTCAAAAGCCAAAAGTGGCATGCCAAGAAAAGGCGAACGAATGTACATAATCTAAACCATTACCGACTGTCAGACAGCTTGTTATTCCGCTTACATATGCACATGATTGTGGTTGTTTCTTTTCTCTGTGGCATTTCCTTTCCAAGTGCCGAAATTAGAGTGTAATCATAATGAATAATATAAATAATCCATTCTCATTCCGCCATCGCTTCATCTGATTTATTTGTTCACTTAATTTTCCGCCACATCGCATCCGAAGCCCCAGCGAACGTAATGAATGTATATACTTATCTCATTACATATCCGAGGATACACTGAACACGATGTGCACACAATACGATAGCAGCCCTAGCCCCACTCCGCCGCGAGAGACGATTCGCGATCGAAATTAAATAATAATACTAGCCGCCTGATTAATTTCACGTGTGAATATGCCCTGTCAACAAAGTCGGGCCGGCATTGTGATTGAATTGTCATTTGAAGCAAAATGTCAGTGCCCAGTAGGAAAGAAGAGCCCTGGAGATATACGATGTTCCTATAAGAACTAAGAGAACTACAAATGATAAAAAAAGGCAGCCTCCTTCATGCTAAACATGTGTTATGCGGATTATTTTTCACGTGACACATGAGTAGGAGGTGGCTGCGAATCGCCTGGAATTAAGTTCGTTAGTTGGCATTATCAATTCTGGAATGCAATCCACAGACTCTTGTAGCTACCCCCGAACGACACGGTGGAATAGAAATTTAATATTTCTTCTTCGACGCCTGAATAATTCGAAAATGCAAATTCGAATGACAACCTACGGACGGGCAATGTTTTATTTGGCTTTGAACATACTCAGAATCAGCATTAGCGCGTATATCTCGCCGTATTTCATTATCTAGAGCAAAAGAGATGAGCAAAAGTGATATATTAAAAATCCTTCAAGACATACGACGAAGTAACGTCAAAGAAAACAACTAAAATGAATAAAGTCGCAGAGAGGTGTTCAATTACCAGTTCTAACCAAAAATTTGCAAATAAAATTGTTCGGATTGGTTTCTTGCTCACAAGTTACACCTCTCTCTTTCATGTATCATCTGACATTAGTGATAGACTACCAGACAGACGAACAGACTTTAGTGTTAATTTGTACCATGTAAATTTAGATCACACGGCACGGGGCTATACTGCGAGCAGGGTGAAATGTGGTCACACTGGTTATTGACTCAATAATGAAAATGCGATGTGAAAGAAAAGGAAAACAAATACAAAATACGTATGGGCGAGAACAAAATGTATGTGTATGAAGCCAACGAAAAGGTCGATCCGGTGAATGTTCGAACTTTTGTGAACCAAGTTGCTCACCTGTCAAGATGCATTGTTTTCGCCTTTGCTGTTGTTGGTTGCGCAGCTCGCACCCATACTAAAACGACTTGGGATCTGATTCTTTGGCAGAAAATGTTGACTTTTAGCGTGTAATTAAATGCCTAAATTTAGATCGAATTTTGACGTCATTTCTCACGTTAATTTATTTTAAATTTATTCCAAATTAATCTTTTGATTACACATTTAGTGGTTTTTATCAGATGCGCGTGAGTGAGCGCCCATGTAGGCGAATATTATATTTGTTTGTGACACCGTGACTGAGATCGTCGTGATTTGGTTTTTATTTAATTCTTTGAATGATCTCAATGATCTGCATCTCAATTTGAAATGTCATTATTTAAATATTTGACAGAGATGTTTGCGAATGTCGTTTAAATATAGACTTAAATTTGACACTTTGCGTATATCAGCTGACAGTGAATGCATCGATTTGACAGAACCGATTTGTAAACATCATGTCACTGGAACATGTCAATTTTCGATTTGCGAAATGCTTTCAGCGACGTAATGTTTACAAATCGGTTCTGTCAAATCGATGCATTCTGACATGACATTTGAGGGGAATAAGTGTGTATAATGCTTACATTATGATTTGTAAAGTGCGTTATTCGCTGTCAATGTTCCGGGTTCTTCTTGTGTGTTCGTTCATTTGGAGTGCAGATCTGTAAGCAATAATGGACAGTGTTTTCAATGGAAATTATAAACGAATTGTCAATTCGTGAATACGGTTTCAACAAAAACGGACGGAACATATTGTTGTGTTTATTTAATTTTTAAAATTTAAGATTTTGTTAAAATTTGACCAAAGAAGCTAACAAAATAAATAAATACTAAATCGTTTTATTTACTTGTCAAAATATGTCATACTTTCTGATGTCTTCCAAAAATGTAATGTACATATAAGCGCGGCGATAAAGTGCACTATATTTGACGGCGCAAAATGTTTGACACAAATACGTTTGCATTTAATAGAGTTGCTCGTACATGCCTTTTTTCAATTTATTAAACTGTTTGATATCATTTGGAAACAAATATAGTTCGTCTTAACTGTCAAAAACCTTATGTAATAAAAATATTTTAGTATGAAGTAAATGAAATGTAAGCTAATATTCGTAATTGAGAACAAAAAAACAAAAGAACCCCATCAAATTGGGGTCATGTTGAACACAATAACACTTATGGCGTTTCGATTGAAGAAAATAATTGCCCTTTCTATGAAAAGAGCAAATCTAAAAGTGCTCTTTCTATGTATTCTATGTTTGATTGAAAAAAAAGAGCACTTGAAGGTCAATTCAACAGAAGCGTTGGCGATAATTTTAAAGAATTGCCTGAACTTACCAACACACTAGCAACATGACAGATTGAAATATTTGTTGTGTTATTATAAACAAATTTTTCACTTGTGATCCGAAAATATACAATTATGCGTTCAAAATGTTAACTGCAATTGAGATATATTGATTTGGCCTATTAAAACATTCATATATACTGTAGCAATGAAAAAAAACCTAATCTCATATTTATGGTGTCTACCACTATTACAAAAGTGGTCCAACGAATTTTATTAAAATGAGCAATTCCGAATTTCAGAGCAATTCTCTCGGATCTTCAATGAAAAACGCCATTAGACGTGGGAACTGTCACATTCGAAATTTACTAAACAGGTATATATGTCATTATGTCAAATAGCATTACAGGCTACTGAACAGTTTGTCGATATCATTCGCCTCCCTTACTTAAGAATATGTAAGAACGTGTACGAATTTTTACTCAATACCGTTCTAAACCTCAGAAATTCGCAAAAGAAAATGGTATTGAGAGATCAAGATTTTTCAACTCTACCACAACTTACTACTTTTTGGGTGTACTTTACAAAAAAAACGTCAAAGCAGTTGACAGCTTGTTTGAAATATATAAAATTTTGTCTGTTAACATTCTTGTTTAGCCAATACAACATTTACGTACCTTCAAAAATTAGTTGGCCATAATTCCGACTTCCGAGTCACTGCTATCACTGTTAGATCAGCTAATTATTATTAACAAATTCTTCCCGCTTGTCAGACTTTTGTTTACCATATGTATAATAACAAAAAAAAAACATCTCTAACAGTCTATTGCTTTTCTTACAGAATACTGGTCGTCGTGGATCACTCTTTCTGTTATAAGATTAATCTTCATAATTTCTGCCATTTTGAAAGTTCAATTCTTGTAACAAAAGTCAGGGAACACACCTACTCACAAAATGCCGGATTTTCTTCCATGTCAGGCGCTGTCAAACAGCCTATTCTCAACTACTTAACAAGGAAAAATCCGACGAATTTAATGTTGGACACCATTTGCAAATTGAAATTGTCATATATTTGACATTTGCTCCTACAATGTTAATGTAATCGTGGTTGAAGAAGGAACGCAGCTTGTATTCAGTCGGTTAATTAAATAACCTAAATAAAAAGTTGTTCACAGCTGCATTTTATTCAACGATTCGATTACATAAATTTAATATGTACCAAGGTACTGAAGATTTTTAGGAACTTCCTTAGATCCAGTCGTCCAATGACAAACGGCAGCTCACCCTATTTATGCATCTCGAAATCCATATTTTCCTGTTGCCTTATAAACAAGAAAATCAACGTGGCGTTTCGTATTCGTTTAGAGAATTTGCATATTTAGCCTACATCCCATTGACAGGCGGCAAAAACCATTACACACGTCACTTTGCGTGCAAATCAAAACCCGGAAATCACTAACAATTTGTGGTTAGGTATACGCCTAATAATTTTATCCAGGTCTATATACGGCATCAGGAAGTAAAGGTACATATTATGTACATTCTATTTCTTTCGGGAACCTAATTTAATTTATTTTTTTTTTGCTGTCAATCAGATGTTGACACGCAATATTCAACGCTACACATCAGCGTGGAACAAAATACCTGCAACCTTTCAAAGAATGATTAAAGGATAATGATGGACTTCTACCGCCTTCGGCTGAATTATGTTGTTACACTTGGGCTATAAGCCCACTTGAGGTAACTTGCTTAAATGGAAGTAAATTATTTTGTGATTACGCTCTGGACGAGGATAAGCTCGTTCATTAACTGGAAAATTATTTGACAGCAAAATACGCCTTAATGTCGAAGGTAATGGATTGTTTTCAATTTATTCCTATAGTTACCGCGCTAATTAGCCAGAGTGCTTACACACCACCGCATCGAAATTGGTTTAGAAATCCACCTTTCATCGGCATTTGTATTCTTTTTGAGTCGGCAGTCAAGTCTTCAAGGAGGAATTAACACTAGGCCAAGTGATTAATGAAAACATATCGCATTATCCCTCAAAACTCACTAGACCATGAGAAGGAGCGTCTTGTGAGTGGGTTGGAATAAAAAGCGCACCTACTCGTACCAATTGGTGTTGTGGGGATAATTACTCCCAAAATGGGGACCAAATCAAAAGGTCTGCAATGCCACCACTTTCGTTATGACAACAGTAGCAGATGTCGCCACCCTCGCCCATTAATCTGATGCTGATGGATGCTCTTGAGTCTTGACATTGTTCTCGTTGTGTTTCTGTTGCTGTGTAACATCCACTGCGACTCCCCCAGCGATAATTGGGTTCAAAGATCATACCTTTGATATGGGGTAAGTGTACCTACACATCCGCTGGCATTGGCATTGTCACTGCTACACACACGAGCTAAGCTAATACACATTTAGCACGAACATGCTATAACATTTTTGGAACTAAACTTTGATGTGTGAACCGAGTTCATCTTTCGCTGATTATCGTTTAATTAGTTTTTGTGTGTGCCGCACGAGTGACAGGAAGGCGAGATGCGACAGATAACATCAGTGTTCAGGGGAGCGTGGAACAGCCGTCATTCCATACCGTGCCGTGGCTGGTTGTGGTGTAGTAAACCACTCCATTAACCAGCGACAAGTCGCCCGGTCGTCGTCGTTTGTCGTGCGGTACAGTGATAATAGATTCAATAAACATTCAAGATCTCGAACTGATATAAGCTGTCATTGCAGGCCGGTGTTTTTGTCGTTGTCGTCGCGGTGGATGGTAGTTGGACGAGCACTGCTCTTGGCGTCTGATTATGTGGTTGTGCTGATAGAATTTTAAATTTCATTAGCACATTCGTGTGCTGGTGCTATTGTTATAGGCATCTGCTGTGTGATTGATGTTACTGCTGCGCCAATGATGATGTTTCTGAATGCTGATGCTCCATCCGTATCTTGTCCTGGGCTTGGAATTGCCGCAGCGGAAAAATTAACAAATGGACTTCATTTATGGTACATAGTACTGCGTTCGGCTAGGAAGCGGTGAGATTTGTTGGATTGTGCGCAAAATAATTTGTAGGTTAGGGTGTGATTTGAAATTCGCTTAACACCTGTTGAGTGATGTTGTGATGGAGACATTTTGACTTAACTTAACTTAATTGGCAATACACATTTTCTACGCCTCAAATAAGTGGGATTCTTCCAGAGGGATACTTTATTTAGACGTGTTGCAGTTTGGTAGTAAACTTAAGGGGTTGTGCGTAATTGCTGTACAGCGGCTTGCATTTTATTTTGTTAAACCAGTCGAGCATAGAAGTGACTTGATCTACGCGTACCGTTTAAAGGTTAGCGCATTTGTGTCTTAATTGTCATAAATACGTTTTCAGAAACATTGATTGATCTTACGTTTTTGGGACAGTCGTACATTGGTCGATTTTGGGAGGAGGTCACTAGCGCTATGCAAAGAATCTTTGACATTGAAACATCGAAAACGCCGGATTTTGTAAAGTAATACGGCTCTAGTCGAATTTTTGTATACGGGTGAATATTTTGAGCACTTTGCGAAATATGAGGGAGTTATTTCAAAGGGGCGTGGCAACTTTCGTTGAATAAACACTTTGGAGTCTGGACTCTGCTTCCTCTATACGGAGTGACCTTTTTAAGGGTTTTCCAATAAGAGGTGTTATTGTGAATGACCTGCTTTTTCGGAAGCTGTCATTTTTGAAGCTTTTATTCTTTGACATTTGACAAGTAGAAACTACGCTATTACTAAAAGTGGAACGATACACGCTTCAACAACGCATTGATATTATTAAAATTCACTACAAAAATGGCGAAAAAACACAAGCAACGAAACCATTGATCTTTCAAGGGAAAAGTTTCCGGACCGTGTTATCTCTCGAAGAGGTGATCACAATTGGCCACCGAGATCTTGTGATTTAACACCTTGCGACTTCTTCCTTTGGGGCCACGTGAAAGATAAGGTCTACGCCAACAGCCCAGCGTCGATTCAAGACCTCAAAGATAAAATTCGTGAGGCTATAAGAGCAGCCACTTTGCGATTTGGTTATGGAAAATTTCATGAAAAGGATATGGTCCTGTATGCATGCTCGTGGCCATTTGGCTGATGTTGTTTTTCATTATTAACGGCATACATTCCTCTTTATTATGAAATAAACATCCAATCATTTATCTCAAAAAATGGCATTTTTCTTTGAATACCAAAATAACACCTCTTATTGGAAATCCATTTATTAGGCGGATGTACTTAAGTTTCGATGCCGATTAAGTAAGACATTTTGAAACATGTCAATGACTGAAGACTTCTTGTCTAAGTCTGTCCCTCATAAGAAGCTCGCACTAAATCTAATGTGGTATAGAAGGCGCAATAGAACTTTTCTTTTCGCTCAGCCTCTTGTCGCAATTATCGTCACAGACACGTGGATGAAGCGCAGCAATTTCATACCTTTCATGCTTCCTAAAGTCTGCTCTGATAAAGCCTCTACAGACAAAATAATATACTTATCATCATCGTTTTTCCAATGCCATCGAATGGAGACAGTGGTAATCACCATGCCGAGAAATAAAATGCACTCTTATATTCACTTGACGTTTATATTGCATTTACACCATTACAAATTCCTAACACGGAAGATTGAAGGGATGCACAATACTTAATAGCCGTGTGACTGAAAGGAACGGCATTACCTAATACGTAAAAAAACGTGACACTTTTTTTTGGTCGGCCATCTTGTTTATGTTGTTTTCGGAATAAAGGGAAAGTTCAGAATATTGATATTTTTATAGCGCGGGCTTGTGACTTGTGAGACTTTGTTTTCCTATAAAACAAAATGGCTTCCGGAAGTGATGAACGGAACATTCTTTATTTATCTCTTACTGATTGATAAATTGCTGCTTTATTTTACTGAAACTAATTATCACTCTCATTTCAGATGAAATCAGAAATAGAAGTGTTTTGAAGTGATTGCAGAAATGTTTGTCGCCGGAACTTGTGTTTATTTCCGTTTTGCGTATCAATATACACTGGCGATCACTAGGTTGGCCATACATTTTGCAATCGATTTTTACTCTTTATACCTCGGAAACTTTTATTACCTGGAAACAGGTACATATATTCCCAACAGTAAGTCATAAAATTAAAGGGTAAACAAAATAATTTGCGGGAGCTTGCTCTCCAGCACTAAACAAAAGTTATTTTCGTGGTTGCTACCGGAATGGAAGAGAAAGGCGGGAAAAACTACCATACAAGGAAACTGGGCAGGGTGACAAGTATACTGTGGTCACAAGGCAAAACTTCTTAAGTCTGTTTTACTCATTGTTCAGGAGGGCAGTTTAGGGTTTTTTTTACTCAATTGACTCTAGCGACTTAAGCTGTTGTTTTTTTTTTTAGATTGTGGCCACTTTTTTACAGATATAAACAAAATAGATTTGGGTACGCTGAATCTAATGGCATCAAAATCTCAATTTCGTCTTAAGTCGACTTAAGTGGTTTTGCCTTGTGACCGCAGTTTTGATAACTGAAACACGGCGGATGCGTTCAACGCACGGACATAATGAACGCGACCTGACAACTTTCCATTTTTATTAATAGTGATTTCGTTTTCTGAGCGGATTTATTAAATCGGACCAACCTTGAATATATTTTATCTGCTACAGAGACTTCACAACGTTGAATCTTTCGACACAAAATCAAAAACATCAAGAGCAAAACACAAATTATCTATCATGCGTCTGTAGCGCTTGCAAACATTGTTCCCAACGTCGTTTTAGCACAACATTCCCAGTTAGTATACTAGAGATGCAATGAATACTGATTTGCCCGATTATTTGGCCGAATCTATCGAATATTGAAACAAGTGGCCGAATGCCGTATAGCATCCGAATATACGTGGCATCTCCAGTTAGTACATCATTTTAAGTAAAACTTCCCATCGAAACTAGTTTTTTCTGAAATTCGGTCGACAAATCTTCGAAACCGTCCCACTGTGCGAGACATTTCCCTTTAAATGTGGACGACTTCATAGTTCAGCAATGTGTTAGCACAATTTGTTAGTACTCTTCCACCAGCAGCCATAAGCAAATTGATTTCCACGCATAAATAATTATATTTAGCATTTAATAAAAACAAATCTGTTAGCACTTTGATTGGCATTAATCTTGCGATTTTTTTTTTTTTTTCATTTTTGCTGTTTGTCTTTCTTTCAGACTTGCACCCAACTTAATGCCGCCGCCAGTACAACAAGGGGGACAAACTGAAAGTCAGCCAAATCAACTAAATTAAATCAGTTGGATTTGCAATCAAAGACATAGAACAGCACATCCATGTGAGATCAAAAGACGAGAAATCTCTCATTGTCACAGACAACGACAGTAATCTGCTTTATTAGATTTACGGAAGTTTTCCAATTATCCAGCCAAGAGCCGTTCTGTTCCTTCCACTCCGAGCAGCGCCTACGATCGTCATTTACACCGGCAACCTCATGCTGCTGGCTGTACCTACTCTAAGGGTGCTGGCCACGATGGAAAATGACTAATAGACCGGTAATTGCAGTTTGCGGGGTGTATCCATCAATAAGAAAAAAAGAAAGAGAGACAGATTATCAAACGAAATTATGCGACAAATTGAATTAAATTCACTTAGCCAAGGAGCTTCTGCCGCCGGTGATGCTGGTATAATTACAAATTTCGAATTCGATTTTGATTTCTCGTGGCGGTTGATTTCATGAGTTCATAGTTGAACAATGTGTGGCTGCTTGAATTATCAACGCCATTACCGACATTATTGCCGCAAGATAATTCGAAGAAACAATTTAAACAACTTATCAGCTGGTAGAGTATACCGCCTGTCGTTGAAACAAGAAAGCAAGCAAAAATTCAAAGAAAAACCATCAAACAGAAAAACTGCATTTTTGACAATCACAACAGAACTGTTTACAAAAAATAGGAACAACAACTAGATGCTACTATCTATTGAACGTTCATACATATACATAATTATGCAAACAGAATAAACGACGAGGACCAACGACGATAGACTCATGCAGATATTTGCACTAAATATTTTCAGAGACACATATTTTTTACCAGCCTCAAAGTGGAGGCACAGAGAGAAGGGGTCACATCAATAAAAATAGTTAAATTGAATTTTACATTTACATCCGGATTTTGCAACCGAAACAGGAAACAAGGGAAATATACCAAATGGCTGAGGTGAGTAGTTGAATTGTTCTCTTGTCTATTATATTATTGTTTCACGCCCTCTACAGCCGGCCGGTGCTCTGAATATACGATGTTACCAACCCAGCGGTGATGATATCTCAAAGTTTAAAATTCATTCCCGAGAAAGGTTTTTGTGTGCAAATTGAGTTTGCGGTTGATATAGAAGGGTATCTGCTTTAGGAAGCAAATTAGGTACAAGTTGTCGGAATTGCAATTGAATTTTATGCCATTGGGACTCTAAAGTGATTGAAATGATTTGCATTTTCTGTGTTCGGATATTGGAATTGGGTTAAAATTATAACCCAGTTCCTGTTTGCCGCTAGGGTAGGAAAAAGCAAATACGTTGTTGACGGTTCTATGGAAAAGATTAGCCGTTTTCAGTATCGGGTCACATTCTCCCAAAATAAATTGGAAATTTATTCTCTACCAACTGAGTAGTACATTTCCTGCACCGTTACCAGTATGAAGCAGATGTTTGATAAAAATGTGACTGCACTGTAACTTGCTTAGTTTATCGCTATGTTGTTCATAGAAGACTTAAAAATATATTGTGCGGGGTTAAGCTTAGTATCCTGTTCGCGCTAAATTTTATCTCCCATACAAAAATGTCTACAAAGATAAAATTTAGCGAGCCAGTTTAGCAAAGATGTATCCTGTTCGCTCATTAAATTCTTAACTTCATATAGATGGGTCGATGACAAGCGTCCACTCATTTAGCTCGCGAAATAAATGTCCGGTACATTAAATCGAAGATACATTTTGACAGAAGAAAAAGGAGGAAAAAGTTTGTGTTGTGATTGGCCGCATTCCAGAATCTAGTTATCTTAAGTCGACTAGATTGGTCTGGATGAGATGTAACCTGAACGCAAAAACTAGGTTGGTCGGGAACGTCACTTTTCCTACGTCAGCCACATATGCGAACTGTCAACTTAGTACTCAATCAGGAATTTCTTGACTATATTCGTCGGCTACCAATCCGTAGACGTCAACTGAAACAGCTGCTCATATGACCGATTTCCCCCAATCAAAACCGAGAAACATCTAGTGAGAAAGCTGTCAGACTTACTTAACTAGGTATTTGAACGACCCCATTATTATAGATTTTTCGGAGGAAACCGCAGCGTGATAAATACAAAAAACCCAAAACCAAAATCCAAAATAATTATGTAGCGACCATTTATCTTTGGTGTGGAGAATCGAACTGGAGACTAGGGACGCTAAAGTTTAGTGCTAACAGGATACTAAGCTTTACCAATAATTATTTTGATCTTTACCTTATATATTTTGTAGGTCACAGTATGCAATTTTATATGGAAAATTTCGCCATTGTGAGTGAGGAAAATTTAGCCTGGACACTAAAAATGATTATTAGTATTGCGGATAGTTGATAAGTGAAATAAGTTGTCAAAAAGTGACCAAAATTTGTGAAAATTTTGTTAAAAAATACTGGTTCATAATGTGATACATGCCCAAGGTTTGTTGAGATATTTTTTTTTTTTCTTTTTGAGGGTGGGTTTCCATTTTTTGAGCAGTCCAACATTTGCTTACTTAAAAACATTTTGTGTGTATATTTATGTATATTTATTTATAATTTTGGTTATTAAAAAGATTTTTTTGGTTACATATAAAATTATAATAAGACGCAGATACTCAATGTGCTGGACAACTAAAGGTTCGATCTTAAGGTTTTTTTTTTTTTTTAAACTGACCTTTCGCCAAAGTCTGAAGAACGCCCGAGAGTATAACTGTCCTGAAAGAGCTTTTCCGTTCAGCCGTTTGGGCGCGGAAAAAATATCCATTTGTCTTTAAAAGTAAAAGCTCACACAATTCAGTGGATTAGCAGTACGGATCTGTTGCGCCATCTGCTTATTTTTCATTTAAACCCTGCCGTAGTTTGAAATACATTTAAGAGTGGATATGATATTTATTGTCACCCTGAGTGTTGTTTACATTATTTTATTGCTTGTCGCTTGGAGTTTTCCGAAGGCCCGCTTAACTTAGTTTTGCTGCCCTCTTGTCTTGGCAACAATTTTTGTTCAGTGTTCCCAGATGAAAAATCTGAAAATAAAAAAATCTTTTTTTTTCAAAATTTTTTAAAAAATAAGAAGGAGGAAATATAAAAACAAGGTATTTAATACCATCACACGTATGGCGTGTTGGTGGAATCGAGTTCAATATGATATTTTGCGACAACGTCTGTCAAATAATAAGAAGAGAAAAGTGACAGCTAAAATTTTGGTAGGAAAACAAAACAAATTTAAAAAAAAATACTGAAAAGTCTATAAATAAAGAGCAAAAAACAGAATAAAGCATTGTATAATTGAAAAATTATGTTTTTCAAATGTATTAGGTAAAAGCAATGGGAATTGTGCGCTTTTTAACCATATTTGAACAAAACACTACCTGGTCATAATAAACCGACTTTGTTATCCTACGTGTTTTGTTTTTTTAACGTTTGAACCAAAAGATATCCCATCTGTGAAAGGATGGGCTTCGCGAAACACTAGCGAGTATTGGAAATATCAATTTATCACTAACTTATATACGACAAATAATTTAAGAATAATAATAAGAGCTGAGGAAAAAGTTAGTAAAACAGAAGAAGTTCTGCCTCGTTCTCGTTGTCTGTTCGACTCACGATATACAATAATGGAATTAATTGAAAAGAGTTTTCTTCAATATAAACAGTTATTTTAATTTGTTAGATTTAGAAAAATATTGATAAAATTTTCTTTGAAATTTGATGAATTGGCGGTAAATAAATCTTGTAAATATTTTGGTTGACTTTCAACGGTGTCGGTTGCGTTTGGTCAAAAAACTTGCTCTCTCCGGTTCCTCTAATTATTTGCTGGAACTCAAATACCGTTCAGTGAAAACTAATCGGTGCTGCCATTGCTTAAGGTTTTAGTGCATTAGTGGTAAAACCTCCGCGCACATAGAATAAGTGTGGTCTTACCACCGACACCTCCCGTCATGCGATTCATTTTTATTTCTACTTCATGTAGTTACACATCTAAAACAGAAGCTCCACAACACATTATCTTCGTTCCTGAATTCCTAGTCAATATTTACGGAATGCACACCGAACCTCAGGTTAAACTACATCACACATAATGGCTGCCGCTCTATTGAACACAACAATTGTGGACCTAAATACGAACACACATTTAACCCCGATGCCTTACACAACACTTTGGCACAATTACATTCCTCTCCAAGGATGCTTGTATCATTTTAAATTAATACAGTGTTTACCTCACCTTACCGTCTATTGTTGACCAAGTCAATAAATATGTCCTTGGCACCACAGGCATCTGCCCACAAAATCTCTCACATGACAAACATGAATCGAGATAAACCGAGTAATACCCAGAAGGCAAGGAAGTTCATATCTTATCGGAAAAGTAGTCCAATCAAGTGTGCTCTGCTGTATGATTCACTGTGTTGTTCTTATTTTCAAAACTCCGGCAATTAACTCGGATTTATATGACGCCGTCGCGTTAAATGCTCTATTATAGTAGTCCCTTGTTCGAATGCCGACGCAGGCATTGAAAATATTTGCAAAGTGCTCCAAATAACTATCATGCAGTGTTCTGGATAAGGACATGCTGTTTCAGATTGCGAAATTCAATCAACTATCTACAATCACCCGCCACTCACCACTCCAACAGTCTGCGGGGATTAGATTCGCTAGAAAGAAAAGGACCAACCCCAAACATCTAAACAGAACGACAACGTCGACTTAGTTAGTCGAGCAGTTATGCCACATAGATCTGTTCCGTCTTTATAGTTGCAGTCAGGTTCTCCATTTCATTTGTAGTCCTTCTGACTTCCATATATTACATGCTGCACATTGTGTGCTGCTGCTGTTGCTCCTCGAGCGATTTTCACCTCCCCGTCATCCCAAACGTTACGGTGAACAAACAAAATCGATTTTTTTTCCTGTTCTTTGTGTGCAAGAAAATATATAAAAAAAATTGTATCAATCTACTGTGTACACTTGCACAAGTGTATGTGGCGACCCCCTTTATACTAACAGGACAAGTGCCTGACGTTGTGTGCTCCTCGAAATTATACGGAATATTTGTTCGGTAAAGGCGCATTCCTTCCGACTTTTTGCTTTCCTCTCTGTGCTACGAATAATGAATAATTTATTCTCAGGGTTATCAGTATAATAAGCAGTAACAATGCAGAAAAAGAGAATCTTTCCTTCAAATGGGAAAGGTATATATTAATATGCGTCCAACTGCTGGTCGCCAAAGTCCTGACTAATCGTCATTATAATTTTACGTTTTGTCTGTCTGTTCGCACTTTACTCTATGACGTAGGGAAATCGGAAAAATATTCAAATCCTTTACTTCTCAAGGAGCTATTGTCAAGGAAGAAATTACCGTTTACAAATTATTCAAACTGTCAATTTGTTGGGGTTCTATATGAAATTGAAAAGGAAGCTGGGAAATTTGAAATGTTAAATCTAATAGAGAACTATAATAAAAGCAAACAGAACCTAGTGTCATTGCCGCGTTCAATCGGTCGCTAGATGACCAGCGGTATCTCAAATTGACACCCTGCTCTGTGCAAAAGAAAGTGACATCTAGCCATTTGTTAGATGTTTTTTTTTTTATGTAAAGTTTGACATTTATTTGACATGTTGCTAGTTAACTAGCGATCAATGGAACGCAAATGACAGCTATATGACTGGCGTTTTGAACTTCATATAAAAACGTAATGTTTTATCAATTGCGACAAATCTCTAGCACGAATTTGGAAATTTATCATAATATATAAACGAAAAAGAGGATTATCATATTCCGGGTTATAATTTGTATGTTAACCCTAATGAAAAGTATGCTGCAGGTGGAGTAGGAGTTTTTGTAAGTGATTACCTGGATTCTGGTAGCTATAAAGTAAATTGTCTTAATTTTTTGAGCGCGGATGTAATAGAATTGTCTTGCAAGTTATGTGATGATGTTTTTAATTTTGTTTGTGTATACAGATTACACCTCTATGATATTCAAGTGTTTTTGAATGAATTTTCAGTGCTCTTAAGAAACGAAAAAGTAGATAATCTTATTTTCCTGGGTGATTTTAATATAGACATTCTAACTCCCAGTACTTTGACGGATCTTTATTTTACTACAATGGCTGAGCATGGTCTATCACCTTTTATAAACGAAATTACTAGACCAATTTCAGGTACATGTCTTGAGCATGTATTTGGACGTTTTAAAAAAATATCCGTAAACGAATGTGCTGGTATTAATTTTGATCTCCGCATTACTGATCACTGTATGACTGGTATTCTCTTCAGTACGTTAAATACTAAGAAACCCGCGAAGCATACTTTGTCATCTACGGTAACGAAGGTAAACTTCGACTTGCTTAATATTGAACTACGTTCCGAAACCTGGGAGGAAATATATGAGGAAGTTAATGCTTCTAAGGCTTATGATCTGTTCTTATCATTTCTTCAGAATTACATAAACAATTTTACATATACTATCGTCCGTAAAATGTCTGAAAAAAGGTTAAAGCCTTGGATCACTTATTCTGTGTTAAAAAAAATTAAGCTTAAAAATAAATTAAGAAAAAAGTGCTCCAAACATCCTCTTAATACAGCGCTGAAAAATCGTTTCAGAATATTGAGTAAGGAAGTAAACAACGACATAAGGACAGCTCGAAATAGATACTTCTACTCTAAAGTCCGTAATGCACTTGGTAATCCAAGAAAGGAATGGAAGGCTATAAATAGTATCATTGATTCATTGATAGCAACTCTCCCAAAATCTCCAAAGCAATAGGTCTATGTAATGATGGTGTTATTATTGATGACCCTACAACAGTATCAAACATATTAAATGATTACTTTTCTTCGGTTGGTCTGATGTCTTTTTCAAGTGAGTCTCATACATATTGTAATGGCTGCGTTAGGTCCCATCTAGTCAACGACTTTGCTATAAATAATAGCTTCTTTTATGAAGAAATAACAGTCCTAGAATTGTATAAAATTATCTGTTCCCTTAACAGCTCAAGATCTTGTGGTTGTGATGGAATTTCCAACCCTACCTTCAAGAGAATAGCACTTAATGTTGTAAACATTTTAGCTTATGTTTTTAACTTAAGTATTTCAACCGGCGTCTTCCCAGACAAATTAAAATGTGCTAATGTGATCCCTCTTTACAAAAAAGGTAGTAAGAGTGACAAAAACAATTACAGGCCAATTTCTTTATTGTCATCAGTCTCTAAAGTCTTTGAAAAAGCCATTAAGAATAGAGTATTGAGATACCTGGCAAAAGTAAATTTTCTAAGTCCTGCTCAGTTCGGTTTTAGGGAAGGCCTTTTTACAGAAGATGCCCTCTTGGAATTCTGCTCCTTTATTTATAAAGCTCTGGATGATAAAAAGTGTTGCGCCGGGCTTTTTGTAGACATTACCAAAGCTTTTGACATGGTCAACCACAGAGTTCTACTGAACAAACTTCACTATGCAGGCTTTCGTGAATTTATGCACAACTGGTTTGAGTCCTACCTAAAGGATAGAACTCAAAAAGTTGTAATAGGTAACTTTGTTAGCAGACCAAAAACTATGAACTTAGGTGTACCCCAGGGATCAGTCCTTGGTCCAATACTGTTTCTTATTTACATCAACTCATTATTTAGTCAACCGTTTAAAGGGAATGTTACAGCTTTTGCAGATGATCTGGGCATTGCATACCAATCGGATAGTCCTCTTAACTTAAGCGCGGACATAAACCATGACGTTCACCTCCTGGGATTGTGGTTTTCGGAACACAAACTAGTTGTCAGCAATAAAACTAAATTACTTCACTTCAGTCTTAATGTGCAAGAGTCCCTAAGCTTCGAAATTTTCTTTCATGCAAACAATTGCGAATGGTCAAATGCGTCAAATTGTGTCTGTACTGAAGAAGCCACAAGGACAATGTTGTTTGAGCAGGCATCTTGTAACACATGCTGTTTACTTTTACTTGAATTTGACTGACAGCTCAATTTCTCTCCCCCTTTTTCCAATCTAGCTGGTCGTTTTGCGCCGGATTGAAAGTTTCCCCAAAGGTGGCAATTTCTCGATATGGATTATTATGTTTTTTGGGCTAGATGTCAAAGGAAAGCGGACAATGAAAAGGCATACAAAGCTATACCTAATGAAAAGTGTCTTGCGCATTTTAAAGCGAGCTTGGAACAATTATTTAAACATAAAAAAATCCGCCGAATTTTGTCAATTAAATGCAATTGAATAAATGGACGACCACGATATGATGGCATAACTAACTTGAGGCACTGCACGATTACATTGGAATAAAAAAAACATTCCCTGATTATTATTATTGGCACATTTAAAGCCTTCGACAAAACGTGAATTTTCATCCATATTTGACACAAGCTCACACAATCATCACAGACCGGCTCTTCGCCTGATTGCGTTTCCACCTGTCTCCTAAACTAAACACAAAAGTCCAACCCCCTTTGAGTGGAGCGTCGTAAAAACACATACTCGTAAAATCTTTAAACCCCGCGATCAGGACTTATTTTCACGGTTGCCAATACTGCGCTGTCGCTAACCCCATTTCGAACATCCCGCACTTTTAGTGCCCATTGAAAGTGCACACTCATCTGATGTTTCCTTCAATTTCTTAAAGACCAATCGCATCCGCTTGAACATATTTTATTGCAGTTTTTGTGGCTACTCAATGACATTTCTCGCACTGCATACTGTCTGCAATGCAATCAAAAGAATTCTCTTCAAATGTCAATTGCAGTAGAAGAATGCAACGTCTTTACATGATTCCAAAACCACAAACTCAATAGTGTGCCATACTCAACAAAAGATTGTGTACCCATCTACATACATATATAGAGATACGTATGACAGGGAAAGGGAAAAACTTTTCGAATTGAAGAAAACTTTTCCCATGGGTAGTGTGCCATCATATTGGTTTGGGAAAGTTTAAAGTTTTCCCAATAAATATGTTTTCCTTCTCTCAACACATTAATGGCCATAATTACTTATGAAAGTTGCCTCTTCCATTTAATTGATTTTCGCTCCGATGTTTGTCACCAAGAAGCCTCAAAATCCAAACACGTTTGTTTACTTTTTTGTTCATAATCAATGCCACTAACGGGTAGCATATATGACGTATTAAAGTTTGTCGCCCTGCCTGGAAGGACAGAAACCAAACACATGAACGATTCCCCAGAGCTGCTGTCTGCATTGGGGCGTTGTCCAATTTCCCACAAGCCATTGCACGCTCCTCGCAACACCCCTCCATATGTGAGGATTAATAATTGTATGCCTCACTCAGGTGGGTATGATATTCCTTCCCGATTGTTGTACTACCTGAATGCGTTCCTCGACCCAATAACCTCAAAAGCCACCAACCATTACCACACCGACCCATAAAGAACTCGAGGCAACCTCCAGCAGTGGCGCCACGTGGGCAATTGCTGCGAGTATATGCTTGTGCATGTGGTGAGGCAAAACTTTAAACCGCGCTCATGCAAAGTTCACTATTATAATGGGATTGTTGGAAGAGGCATTGCACAACAGCCATACTTTCGTATACACTTGACTCTTCACAGCAGAATCCCTAAGGTAATTGGCAGCGGGCTTTACTGAATCATCCTTCTTAACCCGAATACCAGAAACAAGTTGACTGGTGGCGGCGGCGTTCGGAATCACGAGGAGAAACCCGGTGTGCATCCTTCGAAAGTACGTCAATGCTATCGCTGTGTACACTTTCAGGACCGTGTGGATTTTACAAATGATTGAACAATTCTAAAAATAATTGAGATTCTCGAAAAGGGAGAGACGCTACTACTTTCACCTTCTGTTTCTGAAAAAAAGCCAATAAAATCCAAGAATCTGGCCCATCATACCAAGGATATATCTCCGTACATTCATCTCTTAAATCGAACCTTGAAGAAGTCACTGCCGGGTGTCGGTGTGTTGGTGGCATTGAAAATGCTTAAGCATGTGACATTGTCGTCCTATTGTCTGTTTAAGGACTCAGTACTTAATTAAAAATAGCAACATAACATTATGTACTCATCGAAAAGAGGACATCGAAGGCAAGCAACTGTGGTGAGCAAAGTTTTCTTTTGACTAGCGAGTGGCATTGTCGATCAAGTCAGTGGTTGCATGCACCACTTTACTCTGAGCGAACCGACGTAAATTACAAACGATAAGAGGGCGAGTTTGATTTTGTCAATTTAATTGAACTCGATGTGGCGTGTTCTAAGAGGTGCTTTTTTAAATAACTATTTTTTTCCATACTCCTCTCGGGAAAGGCGAACATATCTAACTGTACCCCAGGATGCTTGCAGCTCTTGAATTGCTGCAAGTTGTAGTCACCTTTAAATATATCTCCTAGAATCGAATTCCCAAGTTTGCATGTCCTGCAGCCACAGGAGTTTCATCTTTCCTAATCGACTATAACGTGCCATTGATTTTGCCTCAAAAATTGCGACATCCGGGGGGGTTATAATCAAATTAGCAGACATTTTAAAAAGTGAGAGATGTGTCTGCTATCGAGGAAATTAAAATTGGCAATTCGTCAAGTCGAAAAATGTAATTTAATGTAATATATTTCTTGCCTCAAACACAGAAAATGTGTTCCGGTACATTAAAGTTATTTTTAGGCAACTTTTTAAAGTTATACGACTTTAATTCGAAAGCCTATGGAGCAGTCATTTCGCATAACGAAATATGCACATAAACACTGAAGTGCCGCCCAATAATTATACAAAAAAATTGACATCAATGCCGCCCAATAATTATTTAATAATTGACATCACTCTGTCATTCAGTAGCCATGAACTATATTTCTTCAAAATGAACTGTATTTTTAGTTCATTCAAAGCGATTCCTGTTCAGTATCAGTGGTTTAATTAACGTCACCAGTTCGTTTTGGAATAAGAGAAATATAATGACAGTTCAATTTAGCGAATACACTTAATAATTAGCTCAATCTCTCTTTGAGGCTGGAAATTATTATTATTGCCACCCACTGTCATCTGCAGTTGACACTTTATATCCGGAGGGATCTTAAGACCAAAGCGCTTCCACCCACTGGCTACACGAGTATACGAGCGTTAAACTAATTTATCAGGAATTTTAATTAAAAACGCAATAACACAACAAAGAGCAAACTTTAAATAAATTTCTTTCGAAAAACAACAAACACAAGCAAACATCCAAGAGATGTCAACGGAAATATAAAACCACAATTAGAAATAGAGAGAAAGAGGTGCAGGGTTACAAAACAGGAGTACGAACTTTACCAATTAAGGGATCGGTTTGAGTAGCCCCGTCAATAATAGTATAAGATGTGCTATTATTTACACTAGCACCGCCGAGTCAATCAGCCATACCGCACTTGACAACTCTCCGCAAATGGATGAACAATGAAAAGGAATTTTAATTGGATTCCTTTAAAAATCGATCGATCGGCTTTCCCCAGCTACAGAGACTGAAAGTTAATCAAATTTCTTAGACGTCAACGCTTGCGATGGCCGATTGTCGTCTACTCCTAATTAAGTGATAATTCACTGAAAAGTTGACATTGGGTGAGGGAATTTTTTGTTTTAAATTATCTGCTCAACGCACTTAGGAGCCGGCTTATGCGGTTCAGGTGGGTGTACCTACTCCAAGGGCAAGAGCATTGTTCAATTTAATTTTCTAAATGGATCAGATAGTGCGTTGTGCATTGGTTGCGCTCGTGAGATTGTAATAGATTCGAAAGGTAGGAGTGCCTTAGATCTCTTTATATATTCGCCAGCATACAGCTATGAGTTGCCTGGAAATATATGAGCATATAAAACTCAAACTAATCTTGGCATCTTCAAAATTTGACTGTCACCGATAAGAAAGCCCGAACTTCAGACAAGATTCTGAACGATACATGAGGAATAGTAATTGACGCTAGGATGATAAGAAACCAGTTTGTGACTATAATAACTCGTGGCTGTCAATTGGCCAAACAAAATCGTACCATTGCTATATGATGTCGTAAATTAATTACGCTGAATCACAGGGATGTCTGCAATCACTGGTAGCTAAGGTCCATACTTGTCATGACAATATCGCAGGTTCGTAGTCCAACATAGACCGTTCGTTATTTTGGTCCCGACTTAAAATATACCGAAGTTTGTAGCCATCGCGAAACCTCAAAAGTCGAAGAAAATAATAGTTAAGTGGTCGGACCCTAATAGCCTACCCTGAGGTATAGCACAGTTTATTATATTTTGGGTCCGTTCACAATGGATTAAGTCAATTTTTGCCGCTTCTTTCTATTGTCGAATAGGCGATAGTTCTCGTTGTTATTTCTAATCTTCATGAAACTTGAAAAGATTCTATTGATGACGCTCTCAATTTGTTGACGAGTTGGCTTTTATAGAATGCCATGAGAAAAACCGATGCAAATCAATTGAGAAATGCCGCTCTATAATAGGCATTATACATAACAGGAGCATAGCTGAGTAGTTTGCATCGAGACTATGCAAAAGCTGTTTGTCTTTTTAAAAGCCAGCAGTCCAAAAAGCTACATTTAGCTGCTGCTGTCAAAATTATTAAACATTTGCTATGAGAAAGAATAAAACAAAAGCAGTCATGTGAAGAAATGATATAGCATGTCTTTGAAATGTTGATGTAATTTTTGGTTTTCACATTTTAAACCATTAAAATACGTGCTGAATTTTAAGCGCTTTTTTCATTTGATCCGTTGAGTCTGAATGCAAGCATTTTGGTCATCCCCCTGACTTTTTCTACTTTGGCTTCGCGTGGGCAATTTTTAATTTATTTATTGTCAACAAAATTTTTCTTTTTAATTTTTGTTGATATAAAATCTTTTCAATAGAAGTGGCAATTTTTTCAATTGACATTAAGTTCGTTCGTGTACTTTCAGCATAGACAAATTAAAAACGTCAAATATCAAAAATCGAGATAGAAATCTCTCAATTTCAAGAGAAGAACCTGCCGGGTTTTCTTACAAAAAGTTTAAGAAATGACATTTTGACATTTATTGTAAAATGCAGCATCTACAAATAAGTTGGAATTTAATTTTTTATAAGCTACCTATTAAACTTACCATTTTGATATGTTCTATAGGAGAACATTTAATTACTACTTCTTCCTCTGGCATCGTTGAAGACGAAAATAAATGGAGTTTTACTTGTCAAACTTTTGAGCTGTCACTTAGTTGTCAGTTTTCATTCTTCAATTTTCAGTAAGCCGAAATACGGCGAGTAGAAAAGGAAATAGATTTCTCTCTCATTTTTTCAAATTTCTCAGTACGTTGTCGCATTCGCACAGTTTCTAAGAATTTTTTTTAATAATTTTACGTTTGCATAAAAGTACCCGAACGAACCTAGATTTTTAAGCGTGTTTATAGCTGCCAAAGAGTGCGTAATTCCGAAGAAGGATTAATGTATTTTAAATGCTACAAATACGGCTGCTGCCTTAGCCCACAATTTGTTCCGATCTGCCTGTCTTTTTGAGCTTCGATCTCAGCAAAGCAAAGTAAAGTAGGATTATCACTTTACTTGTACTTGACACTTCGGCACTGTACTTGTTGTAATCGCGTTCTGAAAATCTTCTTTACTTTGCTTTGCTGAGATCGAACTTCAAAAAAACACGCCTTATGTAAACAGCTGAACGAAAATTGGAAACTAATGTTCGCGTTCCAATTTATGGATATTCTTAACCGATTTACTAATGGTGCACATATTGATCGTATTGAATTGACAGCTCGTTTTTTGTTCCCCTTCTCAATCACTCTAGTAGACAATTTTATGGAAGTAAAGCGGTAAGATGTAAATATTTTGTGAATATATAGTTTGACATTCCGTTTGACAGCTGTCTGTCAATAAAACGTGAACTTTGTATAATTAATATAGCAATTAGTATATATATATATCCTTAAATTTAAGGTCAAAACCAATGGTTTTGTAGTGGTTCAAAAAAATAAACTTAATCCCGCTCTCATTTTTCTCTAAACGCATTTTATTTTTGCCACAAATTCCGTCTACCTGCTGTATGAGAGCGTCAACCAACCACGCATTCAACTTCATCAATTGAGTTGTATAAACTAATAGCTCATGATAAACCTACAAATAAATGACAAACCATAAAAAATTCCGCCAAGCGTATGGTAGTTATTCCCTAGTGTCATCCCACCGAGCACATTAATTACGTGCTATTTACCAATAATAACAAACGAAATAGAATAGAATTCATATTTTCATTAGGGCGAATAAGGAAATGTCACTTGTTAAATGTGCGGCAACCTGGCATGCCTTTCATTCGGTACGAGTTCCTTTTGAAAACGAGAACAGCGGAAACATTTCATGAACGTATTTGCTGACAGCGTTACGACGGCAAGTGATCTCTCTACTAAAAAACTATTATAATTATAACCTATGAATTCTAATAGGATTGCATAATTAACAACGAGTCTCTGACGGTTAACTTTTATCACAGCTAAAAGAAGAAGTACGTATGTTGAATCTGTTTTATGCAATTGCTGTTTTTGATACCTAGGGTTTTCGTTTTTCATGTGAATATTTAAATCGGTACTGCTAAGTTTGCTCGTAATTGGATATGCGTTTTGTAAGTTTAATTAAATTCAGTGCTTTTAAGTGATATCTGGAAGAGGGTTTCGCAAGCAGCTTATATTGTGTTCGTCGGGAGTATTAAGTTAGTTAATAAGTTTTATATGCTGATTTTCCTAAATTTTGATTGATTCGCCTGTTTCCGTCTTCCCAAAGGTGTTTTTTGGCTTGCTTATGATTTTAAAGTGTGCGGCTACAAATGACAAAAAAAAAAAAAACATACAAAACAGTTCTTTGAGCTTCTTTTTGTTTTTGCAATTTTACCTGTTAGCTACTTTTGTCAATTGTTAATCTGTGCCCGGGGTAGTGCGCTTAAATGTCAGTTCCTGCATTAACGAAAAGTCTTAAAATCGCATGTACTTTTACATTCCGACAACGGTTCTTACAAATTGATATGGTTTGGACTAGATTAGATTGATGTAACCTGAACGGAAAAACTAGATTGGTCGGTAACGTCACTTTTGTACGTCAGCCACATATACAAACTGCCAACTTAGTGTATTCATTAATGAAATCCTTGAATAGATTTGTCGGCTAACCCACCATAAACGTACAATGTAACTGTTCATGTGACCGATCTAGACCAATCAAAACTGAGACACATCAAATCATCCAGCTGTCAGTCTTACTGAACTATATAGTTAACGTCCCCACTCTCATTGAAAAATGCCAGTTCAATCTCAAAGCATTTTGTCTGAGGAAATGTTTTGCGAAAAAAATATTCTTTGCAACAGATGTGCGACGTATTTTATTGACGAATTTTATTTGAGTTGTCCTAAAGCTGTCAAAAATTTAACCAATCAATAAGATTGCCTGAACACCAATGTATGTTAGTTCTTTTCGAATATCGAATCGGATTTATAATTTGATTGCAGATTAGAATAACAGCCCCAAATATTGGAAAAACAAACATATAAAACTCGAGACGAGAGTGTTTTTTTGCGATGGCCATGGTGGTAAGAGTGTTTGCTTGTGTGAACTCATAATCGTCGAAAAAAAAAATGAAATCATCAATATATTAAAAGGGGTTTCTGACTTAAAAAATTCACTGAACTGTCAGCTTCTCGGAATTTTGGACTTTCCGTTTTATTTAAATTCCGAAAAAAATGATTCTTTATAATTAAATTCGACGAGACAGCATAAATAAAAATAATTTATGTGAAGATGTTAGCTCGGTATAAATATTTACGCAGCACAATTCCGGTCACCGTCTTTCGAATTATCATCCCCATATGCTTACATTATTATAATGGAATTCACCCATTGAGAAAAATCATTTATTATAACTAAACTACGCATTGGAATGAAAAGAGAACCTTCAACAACAGGAAGAGCATTCCCCACACTCAACCCCCCGCCTAGCCATTTAAACTTTTGTTATTTTTAATAAAATTCAATCCCATATGTATGTCATATTTGGGTGAAAAGTAGATAGAAATATCCCCACTAGTTGTGCGTATTGAACCAACAATCTTGACAAGGATTGCTTCTCCAACTTTTGTCCTCCAAAGGACGTGATTGATTGGAAAAGGTATAGTAAACTTCAAATGACATTCAGTCCACGTAAACAAGTCATTTGTCACAGCCAAAAAATGAACAAAAACACATTCCTTTGGGTTGTCCATCGCCCAATAGCAATTATAGGGTGAGTCTAAAAATAAGTTGGCATCACAAACAATTCAATTCCACTCCATGATCGAAATACCTTCGCTCTGCGATCGTCCTTTGTTCGGTTACACAAAATCACGTTCGTCCATCTTATTGAAAATTAAATAGTAAAACCTTTATCGACTGCTCAATTTAGTTTGATCCACTCCCATCACATAATAAAATATTATTTCTCATTTAGGTGCCCGTAATGGAAGAAAAACACAACTTTTCCCCGAGCACCAGAAAAAGGAGCATACGTTGCGATGGTGTGTCGCAATTTATTTGATTTAATTGAACGTGACATGTACTCGTAACATGCTTTAACGTTCTACTATACGAATGAACAGAAAGGATGAAGCGAAGGGATACTACACATACCATCAGTAACCGTGTAGATGTAGATTAAAATGAAATCTACTACGATAGACGGCTTAAAGTCGGAGAGTGAGAAAACAAAAGCTAAAGCGCAACAACATTATCGATAGAAATTCGATAATCGAAACATGCGAGGATTAGTTTTGGTTCGAATACCAATGTGTTTTCGTCCTTAATTGGTTTTTAATGGCACCCACATTGTCCTAATTAGCGCTCATTCTCGTTTCCTTACTGAAGAATATTGGGTAATGGCAGACAATTAACTTTTAATAGAAGCTCAAGGTTGGTATGTGGAGCTACCTTTCCAGAAGGAGATTGTAAATACATGTGCTGCTTCTCTCCCCTTGGCCTTTGGTCCCGTATTAGTCGCTTAGACTGCAAATTATGGAGGGAAGCTGTTGAACTTGAAAACGAATGAATTACGACGAGGACGACAGTGGGAATGAATACACAACACAGTGCCGTCGCATGGATGAGATAATATCCTTGGAAAAAATCTCAAATGTCGGATGTGAGTATCGTGAAGGGCGACCGACGTAGTAAAGTTTTTGTTTGACGTTTAATTATGCCGCTTGTGTGTGTGTATTAGACATTAGTGGATACAGGAATGGATAAATGACTGATTAAGCCAGTACGAATGTGTGGAAATAAGACGTCCGGTATACGTGGAACTCCGTTGTCACAAGCCTTAACCTTTTTAGTCTGCAGATTAGGGTTACGTCCTTATCGAAATTTATTAATAGCAATATTACGAGTTCGAAAAGCTTAAATTTCAAATCTTTGCACAGTTACACTTATACTGAGACTTAATGGCAAAGCTGCCACATCGGTGTTTTCAATCGGAAGAAATTCTGAAATAATAGGTTCTCTTGGAGGTCATTTATCATACAGTAAAATTGGGTTGAGCATTTGCATAGACCTCTGTGGTTCATGTGGTTCATCATGATGTGGTAGCTGTTTTAGTGTGTTTACTCTTGAGTGAGGGGTCTCATGTTCGTACCCCTGTTAAAGAAAAATTAACCTCTTAAGTGTTTTTTTCCACCTGAGAAACATCCGAGGGCATAACTGTCCTGAGAAATATTCTTAAATTCAGCCATTCATACCTGGCATAGGCATTTCCATTCGAAAATAAAGCTTAACGCAAACGAATGGTTACAAGAAGTTTGGCTCGGGAACCTTAACGGACCTTGGACAGGGGCAATTGTCCTGACTGACACTAAGTGTCGATGACCAACAATAAAACCGGACCATTTTCAGAGAACTTTTAATTCGTATATCTTCGGAATTGGTTGGTCGATCGGGATAAGGTAAAATTGAACTGTTGATCCTTTAAACACTTCATTATGTCTGTGAAATATGCACGGACCGGACAGGATAAGTAATTTGAAGGTGATGCGTCAACAAATCCGCATTCAAGCAGACAAATAATCGACATCTTTTGCGAATATTTTAGTCGAAAATTTAATTGTAAAATAACCAATACAGTGTAGGTACAGTGTTGCTACGATTTTAATTAGCTAAGATGGCTGGCATCACACTGATTTTAAGGTTTTTTTTTCACAAATAGGCAGCGCCGAATGGCCGCATTTGTGAACCGGCTATTCTTGCATTTGTTTATATGAAGTCCTGTTTACGTTCGAAACAAAATTCCGTCACAATTCAGCCATAGAATCACTGTCCATAAATGAGTCTTTTCCCCACTTAAAGGACCAACATTACACACGAATCCACTAACTGTTTCCTATCACAGCAGGATAACGAATCTGTTCCACAAACAGTTTTGCACACAACCGAAATTCGGTACAGTGGCACCCCATTCATTTAATCTGATTGAACAACAAATAAACGCCACTAACTCTATAAACAAGTCTAACCTTGTGCGCGCACCCCTATTGCTAAATAATTTTCCGAAAAAACAAAACACAAAAATTTTCTTAAATCATATTTTTCGTACGTTAATCTATTGAAAAAAAAAACAACATCCCCTCTGCATCCAATCCCCATAAACACTCAATTTGTAAACACCAGAAATTGCTCTTCAAATTGTTTAATTCATATTAGAAAAGATTTTTAAGTAAAAACGAAAAAAAAAAAAATCAAAGAAATTAGATCATTTCACGAATGACGGCGCCAGTACATATTCACAGTATCCACGATTTACACAGCCCTCTAGAGTCGATTGAGAAAATGAACACTAAAGGAAAACCCGAAAATTTGTTATTATTTCCATTTACTGTAATGTGCCCGCAACGCGCGAGATAAGTTCAAAAAGAAGGTAATTAAATTAAGTTGTGTTGCTTCCATTGGTTTTTTTTTTTTAAGTTTGAAATTATCTTGCAGAGACAAAAACCAAGACAGGGTGTTAGGATGTGCGTGTGTGACGAGTATATAAATTGTTTTGCATTTTCGCTATTATCTTATCTGATTATTTTATCGAATTTTATCGCCTTTATGTGTTTTTCCAACATTCTTAGAGGCTAAGGCGGTGTATATAGCTGCCTAGAAGAAACAGTTGATCGCCGCCAATTGTACTTTAAACAAAACTACCGAAAGACAAAAAAAAAAAAAAAATCACACACCCAAAATAGGGGCTGAGATTTTAAGAAAGATTTCCGAACCGAAAATCAATTCCAACGATACTTGTAATATATGAAACGTCAAGATTTCGAAACAATACCGGACGGTCGGAATTGTAGTGCTGTGCAGTAGTATACTCGTAGTTTTCCATGTACACATGACTTGATTACCTATCTCTTGTGAAAATAGAACAGAAAATGGATTTGCAAAGTGAGTTTCCTTCTCTTCGAGTATTGGATTTATCTGTTTTCTTGTGGCAATACAGTGTCCGTTGGGATAAGACGATGCAAATATGCAAGTTTGTGTTCCAGTGTTAATAGTTACGTCAGCTGAAAAATATTTGCAATCTTGAACACATCGAAAACCATATAATCTACAGACATGCCGCAGGCATTAGTGCGGTGTCAGATTGTAGCCTCTTTCAACCCTATCGCAATATCAGACATCATTATCCCCAAATTTACTGTCTGCGCTACACGAGGGAGGACTGATTTTATTCCTTTATTCTTTGTGAAATTCCAATGAAAAGGATGAAGCAAGTATTTAAGAATGTGTGGAGGAATCAAGGTTTACGCATTCATTTAAATTATTTTACAAAGGGCATCCCTCTATTCGCCAAAAAAGCGGATGGTGAAACAAATGTCATATTTGCTTGGGACTTGAGCAGTGCAGTGCAAAACTTAGTTTTTTTTTTTTTTGTTTTTACTGAGAAAGTCTCTAAAACATCTGCGAGTGTAGCCATCCTAGGTCTAGGGTCCTATATGGACCTGTTTTGATAAATATTTATTTGTTTAATAGCAGTAACCTGTTCGTTTTGTTAGCTTGGTGCGCGTTTAATTTTGTAGCGCTGAGTTATATAGTGACCAATCAATAATGGTAGTGATCTCCCGCACTCTGTTGTCGAATTACCGGATAGATTAGAAAAAAATACTTCACTTAATTGTCGGAATTTTCCATGGAAAGCAGTTTCAAATTCCGTCACCAATTTATCGTTCACAAACGATGTAACTCGGTCCTTGTTTAAGAACAAATACATACTTTCATTGCTCCGTCTAGTCAGATTGCGCATGACGTTTGTTCATTTTAAAAATAGCTATCCAGCGGAACGTAAGTGCATGGATGTAATCCCGTACAGAATTGGATATATACGGAAAGAATAGTGACAGCTGACCACTAAAAACCTGAACGTGGAAGCACAGACACCGCGTAAGTCTATTAAGTATAATCAGAGTCCGGATAGATTAGAAAGAAATACTTCACTTAATTGTCGGAATTTTCCATGGAAAGCAGTTTCAAATTCCGTCACCAATTTCTCGTTCACAAACGATGTAACTCGGTCCTTGTTTAAGAACAAACACATACTTTCATTGCTCCGTCTAGTCAGATTGCGCATGACGTTTGTTCATTTTAAAAATAGCTATCCAGGGGAACGTAAGTGTATGGATGTAGTCCCGTACAGAATTGGATATATACGGAAAGAATAGTGACAGCTGACCACTAAAAACCTGAACGTGGAAGCACAGACACCGCGTAAGTCTATTAAGTATAATCAGAGTCGGCCCAGTGGTAGAAATTCTGCCATTTTAGTGACCTAACTTATTCGCACATATTGATAAATAAATTACACACAAAATTGTATCACTGCAGCATTCTTCCCAACAAAAACAAAATCAAGCGAATTAGTTGTGTGTAACGCAGCGAGAGTGGTTCTTAACTATTTGCCTTCGCCTATTTGTTTATATAAGATTCTACGAAATAACGATTGCCCTTAAAGATGTTTGATATTTGGTTTTCACTGTTTGTGAAACTCTTCGTCCTTCAGTAATACAAGAGGTATGGTTTATTATTGCAATGATAACAATTAATTTTCGCCCTCAAAGTAGAGCTGTTCTGCTCTTACATACTTACTTAGGTGGTGCTATAGTCCGGGGTGTACTTGGGCCTAAATCTGGACTCCTGTTAGCGCGATCTTTGGTTAACTGTCTCCAATTTGATGAGGTCCCCTTCCACTTGCGGGTGCCACCTAAAGCGAAGTCTTTCTCTACTGCGTTGTGCCTCCGGGATGGGGTTGGAATCGAAGACTCTTCGGGCCGGAGCGCTTGTGGCGCATTTTTCCTGTATATATACTTGTGGCGATTTGTCTTCGGCTTCAATCCTCCTACGTCTCGTCGAGAGAATCGGGGCGGTTTATCCTCGGATAGGGGAAGGGTGACTGAGGCAGTATACCCCTCTCCTGTGATCCTCGGGCAACTCATTGAAGAGAGGAGACTGGAGATAACTGTTGGACGATGTGTCTTCGGATATTCGCCGGGTGACCGAAGCAGTGTGCCGCTCGCTTAAAATCCTCCGACATCTCTTCAAAATGAAGTAAACAGGTGGTTAGTAGACCGACCCTTTCGTTGCGTATCTTACTTGAGGTTTAATAAGGTTGGTGGCAGCTCCCTAACTCGATTTATGCTGAAATGTCATTTTCAGAGTTAATAGCGCAGTCGAGGTGGACCAAGTCCCTAACTGCCTTAAAGTTATAGCCGTCTATCGTGACGTTTTGTCTGATTCGTCGAGGTTATGTGTCCCTTCCTGTTGAAAGCATATATTTTCTTTTGCGCCCATTCACAACTAAACCTATTTATACTGCTTCTGCAAACTACTACTTGCAAACGCACCAGTGACAGCTCGCTGTGTTCTGTCAATGATGTCAGTGTCATCGGGGTATGCTGAGTTGCACAGCCTTTTTGAAAATTGTGCCCCTGGTGTTGACTTGCGAGTTTTGCACAATTTTCTGAAGTATGGCGTTGAATAAGTCACACGGCAGAGCATCATCTTGTCTAGGTCTCTTTTTGACATCAAATGTCTCGGTGAGATTTCTTCTGATCTGTATGGAACACCGAGTGTTAATTTTACGCGGTCCTGATAAAATGTTGATTTCTTTTTTTTATAATTATTCGCGCTCTCATTTTCTTTTTTTTGGAATTTTCGTCCATTTTTCGAAGGAGCTTAACAGTTCCAATGCCACCCCCATCGTTTCACCCTAAATACGCAACCCACGTTCATCAAAAGGGATGAGAATTTATCGTTGTCGATTTAACTAACTTTAGTCACGCAAGTTTATGTTTTATTCAACAGCTGCTTCTACGTGGCGAAATAACAAAATCCAGCTTGTTGTTGTTTGTTTGCTTGGCTAAGAATTTCCAATTTACGAGTAATGGCAGTTACAAAAGTAAATCGGATCAGTTTAGGTCTGCATACCTAAGAATTATTTAATTGCAATCGCTGCAACAACATCTTACAAGTTCGATCGAATTTAGTTCCACCTCTCGGTCAATGCATATTCTTCGTCCCAAAATCAAGTCCATGCCTTTCACTTTACATCCCATTTGGCGAAATAATATACCTCCATCAACAGAACGTGTGAAAATTCAATTAAGACCGTTTCTTAATTGAATACTCGGGTATCGTTTGCACGCATTTTTATTTCGTCTCTTTTTTTGCTATCGTCAATTTAATTATGATTGGACTCATACCTTCTACGGAAGGCTACTTAATGAGGCAAAGAATCTCAAAGTTTATCGCTGCAACCATTTGCGTAAAAGATTGACTCGTCTCAATATGGCAGTGGTTATGACTCTATTTGTATTTTTTAATTAATCTCCATCAATTCGAATAAATAGACCCGATACTTAAATTGGAATATATACCTATACAACAAACGGATTTTTCATCACAACATTTTATTTATATTAACACAATAAATCCCTTGATTAAATTTTAATTATGATATATTTAAAATTTCATTGTAACATCCTTTTGAAACCCAACTGGCGTCGGAATATTCGTTCAAAAAAAAAAAATATATTAAATTACTGTGGTTACACGCATGTAGGAATCAACAATTTGTATCGATTCTCGGGGTTGTGTTTGTGTGTGGCTGGCTGGCGGGGACATTACCACTTTATCGATGGCGTTTAAATAAAATTGATTTTATTCAACATACAAACCAGGCGCGTTACCTTAAATTTTGACAGACAGCCAACATTCTGTGGCGTCCTCTGCCTCTGTACTGGCGAAACGAAATTATTTACTCGCCTAGTTGATAAAATTTCTAAATTTAAACGCGTTAAGAATAAAGGCAAATAGACTTTATGGTCTAGAAGTGTTACGGTCGCACATTTTGTTTCGATTTACTGAATAGATTATGGAGCACCAAATAAGTTCAGTTAATACCAGTTAGGTGGTTTACGCATCCCGTAATGGCTTTCTGATGTATCTTTTTCGTGTATTAATTAACTGGAGAGCTAAATTCGCAGAGAAAAGAACAGAGCCAGACTGTATTCGCAAAGTTTTTTGTGGTAATTAGGTCGGGGTAGAGATTTCGTTGTATAAGTAACTTACTGTGGGCTGTGGCCGGTAAGTGGTAGCCGTAAAAAGGGTTCTTACTAAGATTGTGTGGTGAAGAATGACAGGCTATGGAATGGTTGAAAAACAAAGGCAGGTACGTTTCAAAACGAAAGGTGTCCTTATAGGGAGTGTTTCCATGAATTTACAAAGGAGATATACTTTTCCATCGCGATGAAATAAGGATTTCTCGTTTCTTAAATCACAATATCTACCACAAACAGAAGACAAATCTGGCAGCCCCACAATGCCATTAATATTGAACAAAAGATGAGCAAAACAGACCTAACAAAACCTAAAACATTCTCTCGGGCTGGGTATATACTCATTTCAAAAGAACACTCTAACCTGTCCTTAATTCGAATCAAGTCAGGAGTAAACTACGAGCGACATTTTCATCATGTGATGAAGTGAAATCTTCTGTAAAAATGAGAAGGAAATATCAGGACCGCTAAAAACTTTCACGGTTTACGCTAGAAATATCAAGCCACAAATAGGAAACAGTGAAGTAATCAAATTAAAAGTCAAGGAACCGTATTACCGGAGAACATCAACTAACATTATATAAGTTTTAGGAGATAGGCACTCCACCGCAAGATAACCACCCTTTAACTTCTTGAGCAGTGTAAAAAATAAATAACCCACGATCAGTTTTCGGTTTCCGTTAGTCCTCTTACAAAATTTCACTTGCCTAGGTCGATCTGTTTCGACGCTATTCTGTTTTTAACAAACAGAGAGACCGTGGGAGGTACCAGAACTACCAATTTCAATGCCAACCTGACGACGATAAAAAGAAATCCTTTCACCCAATTTCATTCGCCTATATCAATTCCTTTGGGCGCCATCGTGCTTTCAACAGACAGACAGACAGACGGACATGGCTAAATCGATTCAGAAAGTGACCCTGAATCAGAATATATATACTTTGCAATGTCTCCAGTGGCGTTACAAATGTAATGACAAAGTGAATATACCTTCCTGTGGAGGGTATAAAAACAAGACCGCGTACACAGGTAGCCAGAATTGGAGCAATGAAACTGACATCCGCGACAGATTAACTTAATCATCTCGTAACTCAGTCTTTTCATGTGGAAGCCATTTAAATAATAAGTAAGTGTCCAGAGTCCCACACATTGAAGACGTTAAATTTTCATCAATGTCTGAAAGAGCTCGGCTTTCAATACATTTTCTCAATATGTGCTCTGTGTTTGAAGACCCTGTAGTGAAGATTTAATTTAATAACTGACCCTGCCAAGCGAACTATCTGTACCTTTTTCAGCCAAAATGGCAGCAAATGTTAATTCTACTTTGAAATAAACAGATACAAACAGATACAAGATATGAATCGCTGAAGTTCTGGCACGGAAAATACCACAAAACGGACCCGAACGGTCAAAAAGTCTGGTGGCGGCCAGTATCACTTTCTCGATTTAATGCAACAAAAATTTAGCACGTCAAATAAATAAAATCGCAAAGCAGAACCAAGGTTTTTTTTAAATTCATGAAAAACATTACAACCAATGAACATCGACGAATTTTGCGCCACGTTGTACATAGATATTTCGAAAGAAGATTTATTTTTCTTAAATTCTGGCCGTCAATTTTCCTGGGGAAGGAATTGACAGCGAGTGACGATCAATTTTCAAGCGCCACCAATTTTAGTCAATAAATTTTAAATGAGAATGCAAGCGTATTCCAGTTTCGTTTTTATAGCTGCTCCTCCAATTTCTCTGAAGCCTACTAAGCATCTGTTTCGGAACGAAAAATCCCACACAAAAGTGACACAATGAACGAACAAATTTGAAGAATCGTGGAGCCAGCAAATGCCAAATTCAAATATAAAGAAAAAATTAGCACTTTTTCTGTTTCTTTAGGCACACTTATTCTGATTTAATTATTTTTAAAGACGACAGTATCTATTTAATTAAAAAAAAAAGGCAGTAATACACAATTCCATTTCCATTTTTTATAAATTCCTAAAGCCCGTATGACACTACAATTTTTTCTCATTTTTGTCATATTGAAAAGTCAGCGGTGTGTAAAAGAGACTAAAAGTATATAACGAAAGGGGTAGCAATTTTTTGCAAAGCAACCACACATTTGGAAAAAAATTTATTATCAAATAATCATGAAATGTCAAAAAAAGCTGCCAGCAGCTGAAAAATGTAATTTGAATACATTTTTAAGGAATTTTTTTGTTGTTAATAAAGTTGGTGTGTACGCACTCACTCCTATCGGGAATTTTCGTTCTAATTTTTCATACTGCTCTAGTTTCATTTTAAAAGCAGAAAAAATGCAAACAAAAATGTGGTTTCATACGGGCTTAAGGCGTCTACAAATCGCCATACTTTAAAGTGAATAGCCTAAAGTAGGATTAATCCTCAATGACAATTTTAAGGAGCCAGTGAAAAGTTCAAGTAGCCAAATGGGAGATAAATAGCCAGTGCTACTTGTGTAGCAGCTGATGGAACTCTCTGCAAACTATTTCCGCTGCCTTTTCGCAGACGTTTCGTTCTGAAAAGGCAGGATTAACCAACGGACCTCATAGCAAACAGCAATTCCAGTGCTGACTTTTAACCAAATTGTTTGACCAAGAAAAACTGTCTAATAAAACGCTTTTACCCCGGAATTATCTCTTGGAATATAGAACTTAATTTTATTGTTATATCAACTCATTACTCAACCAGAAACGGAACACCTTTAGCTTGTGCACATCGTAAACGTATCTCCTCAACCCTTCCAAAGACACGATGTTTAACTTGGTAAGAGCGATCGCAAGACCCCCTTATTTTGCCTAGAACTTTGCACCATATAGTTCCCCTGGAGAATACCTTCGACGGCTGATTGGATTGGGGACGCAAAAGTTCTCATAAACGTGCCTCTCACATTCCGCTACGTGCTTCAACTATGCATTTTGTCATCATCTATCCTCTTAAAGTCAACTAGATAAGGGCATTAAAGCGGTTGGTATTAAAGTGTTAAACTCACATCACATGAACGGAAAAAAATGTTCCACATACGCCACAGTGTGTTGGGTTTTACTTTTTTTTTTCGTTGGTTTCTTCTCGTTTGTATTCCTCTGATGTCTTTGTAAATAATAAAGCAAACCAATTTGGGATCCTCAGCTAAATCTGCACAAGCAAAAAGTAAAAACTGTTTAAAGTGTTATGTCCATTACTCATGAGATACTTAAAAATGATCAAAACATCATATAATCCCATTCCAGACTGCATAAGCGCACATAGAAGGGATCCGCCCTGAAACTAAATCATCATCATCCTTGATGCGAGCAGGAGTGGTAATTTTTTCATCTCCTCGCCAAGTTGGGTTAGGAGGAGCACAGATAAATTGTTACACGCTTGTCCGCTTGTGTGCGGGGACTAGCTATACTAACTTGAGAGTACGCAGACACAATGGCGGGAATTATTCCCCGTACGGGCTGTAATTAAATCTTACATTGTTCCATTAATATTTTCTGACACCCTCCCTTGACTGCTATTTCAACTGCTGCTGCTGTCGCCTTGTGCCTTAGATGCATGCCGTTGGCCTTTAGTTGGCTGGCACTGAGTGCATTCCCTGGTGCTGCAGCAATTACTCTTTATTTTCATTGACCCCAAAAAACACATATACGCACACATAGATGGTAAATGTTTATCATTCTCCTTATCTACACACGAACTTAATTGACTTTTACTTTTCGAATATTTGATAGCTCTCGTCTTTTCACCCATTGAGACCTGAGTCGTGGACGTTTGGGCTTCGCCACACACCATGGACCCAAAGTAAAGCAAATGCGTCGCTTTTACTGTGACATATAGCGGTTTCTGTTTCAGTAGCTTAGTTAGTAGCAGAGCAGCCGTGTAAAGGGGCATGAAAAATTACACCATAAAATGTTAGTCAACAACAACACTGGCGGTGCAGAGTGGCAACTCCAATAGAGAGGATATGTTCAACAGTCACGAAAGCGTCTCAATTATGCCGACGATAAAAGTAATCTTAGATTGCCGTTCCGTTTTGTGTTGTTTGCTATATCCTTTGTTACATACAATGGACAATGTCGCCGCGCCGTGAATATTCGACGACAAGAAGGATAATAAAGCGTTTGTCTGTGGTCTCTCCTCCAATTGGTCGATAATTTTTCATTTGCGTCTGTTATCTCTTTCCAAATAGAGGGGAGTATATCTTGGATCAGTAAAGGCGAGATGGGAAGACCCATTGAAACTAGTTTCGAATTTCGAGGAAATATACAGTCGTGCGTGCCCAAGAGTCGCAACAATCAGTGTGGCAATCAAAATTGGACTCAATTAGCGCCTTTAAGAGAAGCGTGACGAGAATTCGCTAAGAATAGACTTAATTATATTATAGCACAGAAATTTGACAAAAAAAAAAGAAGAAACATGTCGAAAGTTATGAGAAGTAAGGTGTGTGAGTCTAAATTTGGCTTCAGTTTGTGTTTGGAGATTGCATCGGCCTGTGGGGATGTCTATTTTCAGTGCGGCGTGGTTTTGTATAAATGGGGGGTAAAATTTCTAATATTGGGAATTAATTGTCGTCTGCGAGTTGGCTACAATATTCTGGGGAAATGGGTCCATGTTTGGGTAATACACGTGCTATTAATAGATGCACTCGTTTGTGAGTGGCACACAGAATGGCGAATTCTAAACCATTTATTAACTGACATCTTCATTTGGATTAATTGTTGTTTTATTTCCATGTCTTCTTCTTTTAGTCACGACGGCAATCGGTCAGCTTTACAGCTATGCCACCCGGAGTTCTAGTCAATGATAGTCGTGCAAACTCAACCGATGATATTCAAATAGCTCTTGCGCCGCATATACAATCGTATCTGAGCCAGACAGGCCGACGACATTCTTGCTGTAGTGTTATGCTACCTGTTGCATTCGAAAGGGCTGCTGCTCAATCTTGGATGGATCCGAAATTTGATTCACCTGTTCTGGAGGGACAGTACCAGACGAGTGTTTTTCCCCACATACGAATGCGGTATCGGTGAGTGTTTTTTTTTTTTTTTTTTTTGTTTACTGTCAAATAGAATAGTATTTGGACAAAGTGCATTGTATGCGGTTTGTTTGTAGTATTTTCGTATTCATTTTGATCGGAACTAAGCTTTAGGACGCGTTTTTTCTTGTTCAAAGTAATCTATGGCAGAAGGGTGTGGCAATGAGGAACTCGATTGAAGGAGAAAAACTATAATTGACACTTGAGTAAAATATGTCTCAATATTGTTTGACACTCAGTCCTTGTGTCCATAACTCTGATTGTTTGAATGATTGTCTATAGCTCATTGACAGCTGGTACGTTTGAAAAGTACGTGACATAATATGTCTAGTAGCATTTTTTTTTTTTGATTAAGATGTACGCAGTTGGAAATGTTTTGGGGAGTTTTCCACCAAAATACGTCTAAGGATTTGGCTTTTATGTACATTGAGGCAGATTAACCTTCATACTAAATTGGGATTAATTCAATGTCATTTGGTAAGTGAAATATCATCAGATAAGTGTGTATAGGCAGCGGAAATTTTTCTTAGAAATGTTGTCCATGTTGTGTGAGATAATTCTGAATGACATTTATGTGTTCCTGATAATCTTCTCGGTTATTTGTTTAGACGCATCGATCTTTACTTTTTCCTCACCATTTGGTGATTTTTCTTTATCGATATTACAAAAAAAAGTTATGAATTATCAAAATGCAAATAAACTGTCAATGGCTTTCTTTACGCCCGGATTGCATTGACAAATTTTATTACTCCGCTATTTTTTCAATCAACACCACAGCCGCAAATTTTCTTTGAGATTTTTTTACCCACAAAAGCATAGCGATGTGTAACATTCAGAGGGTTTCACTCCACAAATTTTAGGTTCGTTCGTGTATTTTCAGCATAGAAAAATGAAAAACCTCAAATCTCAAAAATCGAGAGAGAAATTTCTCAATTTCAAGAGGAAGTACCTGCCCGGTTTTCTTACAAAAAGCTTAAGAAATGTTATTTTGACTTTATCGTAAGATTCAGCAAAATAAGTTGAAACTAAATCTACAAAATGAATATTCTAGGAGAACATTCAATTACAACTTCTTCCTCCGACATCGTTGAAGACAAAAATAAATGGAGTTTTAAGTGACAGCTTGACAACACTTAGCTGTCAGTTTTCAGAAGTCGGAATTCGGCGAGTAGAGAATTACGAAAAAATGAAAGGAGGGAAAATTCATTTCTCTCTCATTTTTTTCAAATTTCTCAGTACGCACAGTTTCTTAGCAAATTTTTAATAATTTTACATTTGCAAATAAAGTACCCGAACAAACATCTTGTTTGCGGAAACATGTGAAAGGGTCGGTGATTGGTATTTTACCTATTTGTAAGCTACGAGTTTGAACACAGTTCAACAAGACTTTCCTGCTATTGTCGCTAAAGTTTTCCTACACAAAAACAATGTGTTCATAAAAATTGACAAATCTGCAATAACTGTTCGAGAAAATAGAACACTTTGACAGAAATATTTTTAAAGCAAACAGTTGTCTGTATCAGGAACTCAATACGGCACGAAGAATAGGTTTGTTTGACGTGGGCCCTAGTGCGATCGATATAGCACTGAACTCGCCCTGGTACTGAAAACCTGTGTTTGACATGATTTCTAGGGCAGCCCAGTTGTGCCCTGAACTGACCACAGTTAATTTATCGGGGCAAGAATTCAGTGCTGAGTTTATTCATTTTCAAACTCATCATCTATATTCCGAATGCTTTTATCAACTAATTGCATTATGGCAAACTCAAATTCTGAATTGAGTTCACTCATTTTTAACAATAATCGAAAAAAAGAGTTACGAAAAGATAAATATTTGTCAATGTCAAAAACTGACAACTACAGGGCAACATTTTGCGTTCGATATAGAAGCCGAATTTTCAGCGTTGTGCAGGGTTTTTGACAGGTGTGAAAATTAGCTGACACTTCTCAGTGGGCACTACAGCTGTCAGATCAAACAAACCTAATACTTTTTCATCTAAGGAATTCAAACTTGCGAACAGGCAACGGAAAATGTTTATAGCAGTCACTTTCTGATTTAAGGTTAAGTTTTAGAATATCTTAAACTTCGATCAAGTGGAGTACCAGCTCGAAGTTTGAGATATTCTAAAACTATCGCAGATTTAACAAACAATTCGTTCCCTGTTAGTGAAATTTACAAGAATCACTTGATTCTAAATTGAGCTTT
This sequence comes from Cheilosia vulpina, assembly GCA_916610125.1. NCBI lineage: Eukaryota > Metazoa > Arthropoda > Insecta > Diptera > Syrphidae > Cheilosia > Cheilosia vulpina. Next base: position 70,079,095 of record OU744277.1, on the reverse strand, counting down.
TACTGAATTAAAGTGTTTCATCTAAATCTGCCATGATTGCAATCTGACCAGAACAAAGGTTTTGGCTGTCAGATTATTTATCACCTCTTTGAGTGTTGCCATATTGAAAAAAAACGTCTTTAAAATGCACGCGATAAATACCTGTTAGCGTTACAAATTATGCTAGAAACCTTTCTAGTAAACCGTTATCTCTGAACAGGTTTTCAAAGCTAGGTACTCCGATGAACGAAAGAACGAAAAGCGTATCGGAACGAAACATAAAATGTGTTTTCGTACTTTTTCCATCGTAGTAGAAGATTTTTTTAGTGAGGGAAATAAACTGAACAGTACGAGATCGGTTTAAACGGACACTTGACAAACTCTTCAGTTTTTAAAACGGTAAAACGTCCGTTCTTCTGTTCCATTTGCCACGTGTAACTATTAAATATATGCCTAATTGAAACGATCAACTTTTAAATGGGTACTTTTGTGTTCCGTTTTCAGGTTTACACTTTTATATATTCTACTCTGCTCTTTGGCGTGGTTCCTGTACTTCCTGATCGATGGCGGCTCCGACGATTACTGGCGGCCAATATCAAGTTCCTTCTCTTTTCTATCGATAATCACAATTCTAGCATTATGTTTCACCCATTGGGACACTTATCGGGCCCATACGAACACGACATCAGCTCTAACGGCCATCGTACTTTGTACAGCCTCATTGGGTTTTCTAAGCTTCACCAGCACGGCATTTAGTCCGTTGGGACACTTCACCATTTGCATGGAGATTATCCTTCTGATATACACAGCGATACCGATGAAACTTTGGCTGAGTGCCGTTATTGCCATTACATACTCCATACTTTTCGAAACGCTGACGCATCTGGTTGCGGGGAACACTGCTGTTCATGGGTCCGCAAGTGGATTTAGCTATAAAATCCTCATTCTGCGAATACTTTTACAATTGTGCGTGCACCTGGTCGGTGTGCATGTTTTGGTGATGAATGTGGTACGTATGCGTGGTACTTTTATGAAAGTGGGACAGAACCTGCTGGTACGGCGACAACTTGAGATGGAGAAGCAGCTAAAGGAGAAAATGATACACTCCGTGATGCCACCTAAAGTCGCTGATATGCTGCTGAATGAGGGCGGAATGGAGCAGCCGGAACTGATGAGTCCCGACCAGAATGCACAGTACATGAGGCCAAGGGCATCGAACGATGTCAAGTCGCTGTTTCGTCCGTTTCATATGCACAGCATGGAGGACGTGAGTATTTTGTTCGCTGACATTGTGGGCTTTACGAAGATGTCATCGACGAAGAATGCGGAGCAGCTGGTTGAGATATTGAATGATCTCTTCGAGCGGTTCGACGATCTGTGCAGTCTAAATGGCTGCGAGAAGATCTCAACGCTGGGCGACTGTTATTATTGTGTGTCTGGGTGCCCAGAGCCGAGACCTGATCACGCGATCTGTTGCGTGGAAATGGGCTTGGGCATGATCGATGCGATGAGGTGTTTCGATGCGCAGCGGCACGAAGGTGTGAAGATGAGAGTCGGTGTTCATACAGGCACTGTACTGTGTGGTATTGTGGGCACTCGCAGGGTGAAGTTCGACGTCTGGAGCAATGATGTAACGCTGGCCAATAAGTGAGGGTGGTAACTTCAACTTGAAAGTGGTGATTTTGATTTTATTTTACTTTTAGAATGGAATCCACGGGCAAACCGGAACAAGTTCACATCTCAGAGGTGACGTCCAGCTTCTTGGGGGATGCTTATTTTCTGGAGGAAGGCGAAGAAGTCCTTGGTAACTATTGCACTCAGTGGAATGAAGGTTAGGGTAACTTTATTGGTTTCTTTGCAGGTCACAGAACCTACTTTGTGGTGGGTCGGCAGAAGGAGATTTCGCGAAACAATAGCCTAAGTCCCAGTGCTCGAAATGGTTCGAATTACCTGCTCACTTACAATAACGATAGCTCGCTGTCGCAGAGTGCCACCAATGTGTCTGTCATTCAACCCAATGTTCCGCCGGCATCGCCTGTGGGGCAGATATCGAACTCGTTGAATCCATCGCCTGTTTTGCCGATACGGCCACGACTAACATCGCTTACTATGAAAATGCGAAAGAAATCCGCTGGCCAGCAGTTGCATGAGGCAGAAAAGGGTATTAACAACAACACAGCGCAGCCAAATCCAACGATAATTATCACCACAAAGTCGCTGCCTGGGAGCCTCGACTCGGATCAAGAGGACGAGGGCTGTTGCAGAGGTTCAATAGCGACGACCAAACCGCACTCAAACCCAGAGGAGGAGAACAAGACCAAGGTTCGACTGAAAAACTGGCGCGTTCCCAGATTCTTGAAGAAAATCGACGATTTTAAGAAGACCGATCCTTCCGGGCTCTTAAAATCTACACCGGCGCGACCACCAGAAGAAATAACCGCTTGCCTCGAACAGAATGGCTACCAACAAATCCCACTCTTAATTGAGACCACAAAGCCCACCTGCACGCTAGACATTCCACAGAAGCCTGGCCATACTGCCTCGCCTTCGTTGGTGAAGTCACCCGACGGTAGTTGTTGTTCACCCGGACAGCATTCCATGTTCGACGATATTATCGATATACGATCGTACATCTCGCAATCGCGTAGTGATATTTCACCATTCGGTCGGTCCGGCAGCTATCGTTCGCAATGCGGCCGATCGGGGCAGTCCGGCCAATCCTGTCATTGGGATGTCTCGCCTGTAGGTAGACCGCGTGCGTCCACACTTGCAGTGGGACGAGTTGATGGTGCACCTCCAATACCACCACCGCCGGCAGGTCCACACCAATTGCAATGTTGCGATGGTCTGAGCATATGCCCATCAGCGACGAGTCGCAAAGATTCCGGTATCAAGAGTAACAGTCGGCGGTCTAGCATTCAACAACAGATCTATGCCCTTAATCAAACGGCAGCCATTTCGCAACATCGAGTTTCCGGCTACTTTACCAGTTCCACATCGAGTATATCAAACGTCGGCGATTTACCTTTACAGATTCCCGTTCACATTCCACCACCACCGTGCGCGCTGCCCCAGCAGCCTCTATCGGATCCGTTGGCCGCATGTCTGCAGCAGCTGAGGAAGCAATCAGATCTCCAACTGATTCGGTGCGTTCGAGATAATGCTAAATCGCAGAGGAGCTATCTAGTGAAGCCTCCGCTGAGACGATTCAGCTTGTTCTTTAAGTCGCATCAGATGGAGAGAGAGTTTCGGTCGAAGGCCCATCGTTTTGGTAGCGAAAACGAGACCGAAGGACCACCAACGCTGGCCACGCCCAGGTATAACACTTACATTGACATCTTTGTCGGCATTGCCGTGTATCTCTGTATCTCAGCTTCGCTCTTTCTAATGGCACCATCTACCGTCTCGATATATTTTCGTATTTGGGTTGGTATTTTCACCATATTCACAGCGATCCAGTTCTTCGCCCTGTTTTTGTTCACTCGGCAGATGTGCCGTCGACATAACGCCAAAAACAAATCTCCCCAAAATAACGCGACCATCCAAACGGAATCATGCGCCGATCGAATCTTTGAAGCCATCTCCAGCTGGTATCCCTGGCACATTTGTTTAGCGGTGTTGATGTCCATGCCCGTAGTCCTGATAATAATTCACTTCCTACTGCTCGACCTCAACCAACTGCAGGCCTTCGAGTATCACTATGGCTTTCTGATATTCGTGTGCATCGTGCACTTCTGCAACTTCACGCAGCTGAATTGCTGGATGAGAAACGTGCTGGCCTCCCTTGCTGCCTTGTGCTTTGTTGGCATTGCAGTGAGTCAGCTGTCATCTTACGTAAACCGCAACGATTTGGCGAATTCAACAGAACCATCTACGTTTCTAATTACTCACAAGTTCCTCTTCGAAGAGATCAAGTGGTTCCAGGACTACCACGTCGAGATCTACCTTGACCTCGCATTAATCCTAGTTTTGGTGTGGTTCCTAAATCGGGAGTTCGAAATCGGCTACCGATTGACCTTCTACGGCAATGCTGTGGCCAATCAGGACAAAATCCGAGTGCAAAACATGAAAAACCAAGCAGACATGTTGCTGCACAACATCATTCCGAAACACGTGGCGGAACATTTAAAAAATACCGCCAAATACTCAGAAAATCATCGAAATGTCGCTATCATCTTCGCGAGCATAGTTAACTTCAACGAAATGTACGACGAAAGCTACCTGGGCGGAAAGGAATACCTGCGTGTACTTAACGAGCTGATAGGGGACTTTGATGAACTTTTGTCGCGACCCGAATTCCGTTGTGTGGAGAAGATCAAAACGATCGGTAGTACTTTTATGGCGGCCAGTGGATTGGATCCACTGAATCGGGGCGACAACAACCAACATATTGATGCGTTAATGGACTTCTCACTGGCCATGCAGTCAGTTGTGGATGCCTTCAACAAGGATCTGCTGGAGTTTAACTTGATACTCAGGATTGGTTTTAATGTCGGCGATGTAACGGCTGGTGTTATTGGAACCAGCAAGCTGCACTACGATATCTGGGGTGATGCAGTCAATGTGGCCAGCCGAATGGACTCGACTGGTATTCCGGGCCGGCTACAGATTGGAAAAGATTGCCTGTCGTATTTGGAGCATAAGTATGAGTTTGAGCCACGCGGACAGGTGTACGTCAAGGGCAAGGACCATATGGAAGTGTTTTTGTTTAAGAATGTGAAACCGGACACTGTTCAGGACGGTTGAAGCTGTTAACGATTGTATTGGGCACGGGAAAGTATTTCTGTCTGTAGTGGTTAAGTTTAGATAGGATTTTTAGTTTCTGTCCGTTGGCAATATACTGCAAACATCCCGTTATAGGCGGACATTGCTCGTAATTGGTTCATCAAAGATAAGCCAATGTGTTTCTATTAAATTAAAACAGTCCATATATCGACTTGACATTTTACATTGGTATTCAATTGTTACGAACAACTTCACCTGAGTGCCGTCAAACAAGCGCCTGAACTCTACGGCTTCCACTCGATGAAAACGACGGTCGCCAATTTCAAATCATATGTTATTCTGCATGCTGCTTCCATAAACTTGGTAATAGCCAGTTGTTTGCATTTGAACTACTGACAATAAATATTGTTTGAGTTACTAGGCCACATTTTCGAAGCATCGTATGAAAAGAAAAAGTTAATTCAAATCTGCAATTGAAACGAGTTATACGACTCACTGAAAGATACCCGTGCACAAACGAATAGTTGAGATTATCTAGACACAAGTTAATCTGTTTGCCATTAATTATTGATTTTGCATTCGCCTATCCTAACATAACCAAACGTGTCCAGGGAAACAATACTTAGGAGCGTCTAAAATCGGTTAGGTCGGCAGCCAGCCCTTAATGGCAAATACAACCATTCCCCATACAAACATGATAAGCTTCAACAATACTACTTTCAGCAACTGATTTTTCTTGTATAGTACGACTTAACGAACAGTTTCTATGAGGAACAGAAAACAAATAATATTTAAAAAATAGGAAAGAATATTGTGTAAACAAATTCTTGTCAACGTGTGATAAACTAAATGGATTGAGGGCTTTAACAAAAGATTAATAAAATCAAAAAATATTTTTTAAACGCGCATCAAAAAGGAAACTTTAAATTTTTCAAAACAAAACAAACTCCTCAAAGGTCTGTTACCTGAAACATGTGTTTTTAAGAAAATACCTTATTATTGATTTTCAATTATCATAAATCTTGTTTTTGTTTTTATATTTTTTTTTGTAATTTTATAAAGTGAATATATATATTTTAGACAATATACTCTTAGCCAATGCGTGTAAAATATAGGCTTAAACTATAGGCTAGTTAATTGTTATTTTACATGAATGTATTGTGATCGTAATATATTTCTTTCGATTAACTTATTTTTATTTGCTAATTACACTTAGCCCTGCTTATATAGCTCTATATATATTTACACAGATTTATGTATAATTTCTTGCCCATTAAATTAAAATAAATATATTTCTAACACTAAACTTGATACTAAACTCCACAGTGTACATTCGGATGATTTTTTTTTTTGTTTTTATTTTTATAAATTTAATAGTAACTAAATGTTTGTAGCGCATAAATAGAAATATTCTTGATGTTTTACATTTAATGTTAATTAATATATGTGTATGTTAACTTTAAAATTAGTGACGATGCAAATAAAATTGTGATTAGCTTAATTTTTTAAACACGGTAGAACACAAATAGCATGTGTTAAGAATTTCTTTTTGGAGATTCCAGGAAAACCTCTTTTTGTGTTCTACTGTATGGCAGTTTTGAAGCAAACGCAAATTCATTTGTTAATAACAAATTTAATGCAATGTTTTTATTTTGTTTTTCTAACATAAATGCAGTAAATAAAGAAAAATATTTTAATTGTAATAGAAATTTTATTTTTAACTAAAAAGAGGATAGATGTTATTTTATAAAAGCAAGTTATTCAATTTATTTATTTGTTAAGACATTAAATGAAATATATTATAAAGACGAGTATATGGAGCATTTTCATTTTATTTCATTCATTTTAAAAAAAACGTTAAGTACCAGCATAAAAGTGTAAGTCACTTAAATTTCTTATCTAGAAGGACTTTTTGTCACTAAAACTATAATTTTTAATAATCTATAGCGAGAAAAACTCAGTACGTCCATTCAGCGATCCAAAATACCAGTTTGGTCGGCGCTGTGGCGAGGTTCGTGTCTCGAAAAATCCCAAATTCCAACATAAAATTTTTTTTCCACTGCGTATCCTTTCGCGAACATCCAACAAACATCCGAGAGTATAACTGTCATAAAAAAAAACTCATAAAATGAATGGTTGTGAGTAGCTAGGACTAGGGTCCCTACGGACCTGGGGCCCTACTCTATATCTCGTTTCGGAAGTAACATTTTTCGAAAATGAAAGTCTTGTAGTCTCTATTTCGAAAGCCGAATGAAATGTACTGCTACTCCGATTTAGAATTCCGAAAGTATTACAGAGTACCATCTTAAAAACGGAACGGAAAGCAATTTCGAATACGATTGACTTTCGGAACGAAATAAAGAGTAGGGCCAACGTTTACAAATAATTAAAATTTACTAATGTGCGGCCGAGTCATAGAAAATTGGGTTCAACGTATCGAGCGCTGCATACCGTGGTGGACATAAATGAACATAGTCGAATTTCATTTATTCGATTTTTTGAAATATCTCATGTCTGCATTTTATTTAAAAAAAAAAGCTGTAAAGTCCTTAATGAACCCTTTACAAATAACCCCAAGTTAAATCGCTGTTTGAAAATTACAGTTTGGGTTTCTTTCAGATGCGCATGTTTTTTTTTTTTGAACAATCATGGTGTGATTATATGTGAATAAACAGTCACTTGCTTTACGGGTACTTTAGATACCGTTTACAGATCCGGGTGCTTGACCTCATGGACATTGTTGTTTTGAAGGAAACAGCGCAGTAGAGATAAACTGGCCAGATGCGGCTCTGAAATGGACATACTATAAGATGACAAACTGACAGAGATCGATATCCAATAAGAATATGCAATCTACATTGATAGACAGGCTGCGCTTATAGCGCTAGGGTCACATGCCACTAAATATGAGCTTGTCAGGAATTGCCGCACATTGGTCATAGCATTATGTTCGCAGAACCGTGTCAGATTGAGTTGGGTACCCGGGCATTCACCCCTATCGAGGTATCCGTTCGGAAAAAATTCCGATACGAAAGTCAAATCCGATCGGAACTCAAATTGCGTTCGAGGTATCCGTTTCGGAACGAAATAAATGAAGCATATAAACGCATTCATTTCACATTAAAATATTCCGCAGCAATAAGTTGTCGGAGAGCTTCGGAAAAAATGTGTCGTGTAGCTGTCAAAAGTAAGTGGCACAACGCGGTTCCCCGCAATGCGACAAGGTGCGCTACATGTCATCGGAAAATTTTTCCGAAAGTTGTATCGGAACGGATACCTCGATTGGAATTTCTCCGATTTCGTACAAATCGGAGAAAATTCCGTTCCGAACAGATACCTCGATAGGGGTGATTGTATGATGTTGAAGGTATGTAACGAAAAGGCTGACGTTCTGGCCAAGCAAGCAGCCGAGCTCCCACTTAATACAATGATTGATTGTAAAAAATACCACAAATGGCTGTGGCTAAAAGGGCTGTTTTCGAAAAAATCTCCCATAAAGCAACCACAAGATGGTTACAACTAGAAAATCACAGGGTCTCAAAGGCACGGTGGCCGGTTTTAAATCGGAAAAAGTCTGAAGAATTTATCAATGTCAGTAGAACAATGTAAAAATTAACGGTAGGAATACTCTCTCGACAGGACACTGCTTTCTAAGGAAGCATGCCATGAGATTAGGCTTAGCTAATACGGATCTATGCAGGTACTGTGAGGACCTTAAAGTCACTGAAGACATCTCCCCCCTTCTATTTGAGTGTCAAGCAATTGCTCGGAGTCGTAGGTGCTCCCCTCGGTAGGTACCTCTATAATAATTTAGATTAGGTTGGTTCCTCAAACAATATTGAGAGCATTGCTGAGTTATCACAACAAACTCGTTTGTTTATGATAGCGAGCATCGGCCCCTGAACCGCTCAACCGGCGACATATCGGTCAGTTTGGGGCGTCCGGGTTATCTCGCCCAATCAGCATGCCGTCGCTGCTGGGTCATGCCAGAGGGCAATAATAGCATACTTAAATGCTGTAGGAAAATTGATTGTTTGGGCGATTTGGTTTAGGTTTTTAGTAGTAGGTAATGGTTCCCCAGGGATAGCGATGACCCCGTTATGGTGCCTGGTCTTTTGTGACGATCTCACAACCCCACTCAACCTAACCTAACATATTAACTGACAGACAAAGACAACTACTACCAGCTTTCAATGCATCTAATGGCGTTTTTCGTTAAAGGTCCAGAGTATTGCCCCAAAATTCAGAAACGCTATTTCCATGAAATTCGTTGGAACACTTTTGTATTCTGGTGCTAATTTTTTGTGTTGTTTGTGAGTTCAAAGCAATTTTTGAAAAATATCTCGAACTGGGCCCTACTCTAGGCGTTTTTCTTTTTTAGTTCAGAGTTGAGCATTATGAGCGCGCTCTGAACCGAGCGTACTCAGATCGTTCTCATGTATTTATGAAACACACTTGAGCACATTGCTATCGTTTTTAATAAATATATGTATAAATTGAATATTTATTAATTGTTGTTTATTAAATTGGTTAACCTTCAGTTCCAGAACCACAAGATTCGTCCGCCATTTCAATTATTTTGTTTATCCTGTTTTTTTTTCTGTCAAATGTGCCTGTAAGTATGTAATCAGCTTTAGACTCAGAGAGCGCCCTGAGTATGCTCTGAGAGAAAAAAGAAACACAAATTCTGAATTCAATGAAACATACGGCGGTTTTCATTGAAGATCCGCGAGATTGAAACCTCCGAGTGCTTTTCGGGATAATAACACTGCACTGGACACTGCATCATTGGAAACAAAAGGCTGGGTAAGTTACAAATGACTTATGGAGAAGCTGCAGGGATAAGGAGAAAATAGAAACATCTCCTGTGTCACCGCCCAGACCTCCAAGAACACCGCTACACTTGTTTGGAAGCACGGTTCTTTGACGGCTTTTGAGATCTAGCAACGATACATCTATCCGATTTAAGAAGATTCATCAACAGATCGGAACGGTTTTGTTAGTTGCACGTCATATACTGTAAAAGGGTAATCCTCGATGTCTTCTGGGTAAAAATTTCATATAGTCCCAACTGCACCTCTAACCTAACCTAATTGAATTGGATTGACAGCTCTACCTCTACTGTGTAATTTTGAGTTGAAGATTGGAGCTCCAGCACAAATAGTAAAATGTATTTTGACGTCATCTCAATCAATGGAATGCCACTCTTTATATAACGAGAACACCAGCTGGAAAATATTTTCATTCTAGAAACAAATGTTGCAAATAATATTTAAGAATCTACCACTAGAGTATCTAGGAATGTTAAACCTTGTAAAAGAACAGTATATGATCAGAAGCGTTGCTTATATATTTGATTTTGACGGACAAGTGGATGATGCCTCTGATACCTTAAACCTTCATGAAATGCGAATTTAGATCCGTAACTGAATGGGACTCACATATGTTCTGATATAAATTACAGAAAAAGGGAACTAAGCAGAATAACGAGCTTTAAATTTGTTTTGGGAAGGTACTTAATTTTTGTATAAAATGCGCAGCTTCTTTTTAGTCGTTTTTTAACGGATTTAATAACTAAGCTCATAATAACATTGTCAGGTGTAAGATTTTTTTGTTAATCGTTGGAGCCTTTATGTTGTCAGGAATAACAAACAAATACACATTCTTTTCCCATGTATTTTGTCGTAAGGCACAGCAGTAAATCTGATCACTGACCTGCTCAACCGTCATTTCAATGTTTGTGTCCAACGGCTTTGAAAATAAAAATGCATTCCGAACGTTCGTTGATACCTTAAAACGTCCCGCCCATATCACGTACCAATCATTTACTACACCATTGTAGCAGAACAGCCGCATTACTCATCATTGCCTTATTGAATCTGGTATAGACGATTATTTCCTGGAAAGTCGGCGGAACCAAACCCCCCACCATCAACTTATTGTGCGCCACCATGAATGTGTATACATCGTGAACAAGTGGAACAAATGACAATGATTGTACACCCTATTAGTTTACATTGTTTATTGTGAAAGGAAAATACATTAATATAATCGGTTGGTTACTGAACTCTCCGCTCAAGATTACTCCTGGACTGCCTTTCCTGGAAGGAGAGAAAAAAACAGTGAATTAGTTTCGATTGCCTAACAATACTTTCAGTCACACAACACAGATGAGGTTGCATTCGCGATATTAGTAAAGGAGAGTGGAAACAAGTATGAACTCTAGAGAACTGTCTCCAAGTAGTTATTGAACACTTTGGGTACTTTGACTTACGACACTGTAGAAGTAAACTGTTTAATTATTTATATTTTTTTTTCTGAACTACTCGTGACTAAAGTTTTTCATCTGGAAATTTTATGGAAGAAAATTGTTTGTAATTTATAAATTCATTTTTTTTTATCCTTTTCGGTATGGTACTGCAAAAAAATGTTAATTTCGAAAGCAATATTCCTTGAGAACCGGATTGTACTTCATTTTTTGCAGTATTTTGTATGGTTTTACGAATGTTCTATACTTACTGGCTGGTTTTCCATCAACCCACGGCATGAATTTGACATGACTCTGTTGCCTCTTGGCAGCATCAGCACGGAGTTCCGCCTTGAGTCCCTGACGGAGGACTTTAGCGCAAATGTTCGAGTATTGGATGTAGCTGAGAACGAAAAGAAAAATTACGTAATGTATATATTTTCTTCAATTGTGCGGGTAATATTTGATTTGTGGTTCTTTACTTACGTCAAACCAGCAGCCCTCCAAGCGTTAGTCATTTTTATTCGGTTTTATTTAGATTTTTCGTTAAAGAAGAAAAATAATTTCCGAAATTACGCTGGTAATCTGGGAATGGAGAAGTGTGCACAGAAAAATCTGACAGATGTCGACCGATTTCAATTTGACTGTACAGGCATGGAAGTGAGGTTGGTTGCTTAATCGGCAGTTTTATGGGCTGAATTTCGTGTTTTAAAAGGTTTTCTGTAAGAATTTCGATGTTATTTCTATGGCTGCTTACAATTGATATAATTTGTCATAATTTCGATATAATGATGTGAATGATGTAAACAGCAAATATCAATATGTAGAATTAGCTTATATGCACATATTTTGGTCGGCCATCCTGGTTTGTGTGTTATGAATTATCGGAAATATCATTACGCTTTTATATTTTATAGCAATAATTATTACGATTTTGCCTTCTTTAATTATAAATGGCTTTTGGAAGCTGTGTACGGATGAATATTTATTTATTTTGTTGAAAGTAAGCGTTTTTCATTGAATTTCCGAGAGAATTGATCAGAATTGCTCTTTTCAATAAAATTCGTTGGAGCACTTTTGTAAGAGTGGAAGACACCATATGTGAGATTTGGTTTTCTGTTGCTACTCCTTTTTGTTTTCTACAGTAAATATGAATGTTTTAATAGGCCAAATCAATATATTTCAATTTTAGTTCATATTTTGCACTCATAATTGTATATTTTCGGATCACAAGCGAAAAATTTGTGTTTAATAACACAACAAACATTTCAATCTGACATTTTGCTAGTGTGTGTTGGTGAGTTCAGAGCAATTCTCTAAAAATATTCGGGACACTTCTGTTGTGTTGAGAATTGACCTGGAAGTACACTTTTTTTCAATGAAACATAGAATACATCGAAAGGGCACTTCTATATGTACTTGATGTCTTGATAGATGACTAGATGTAAGGATGATTGTAAAAATTTTGTTTTCTTCCATTTTGTCGGTCTATAATAAGTTTTGAGTTGGAAGGCGATTACGCTTCAAGGATTCATTTTCGACCTCATTCTTACGGTTTAATTAGCATTGACTGCCGGAAAACGAATATCTATCTCTAATCCCTTGCAATAAATTACATGTGGAGGAGGTCCAGTGCGTTTGAACTTGGGCTCTTCAAAAATATTTCGCTTGCAATAATATCAGATGTCCATGAGTTATTTTCCGGAAATAACTATCAGAGAAGCAGGGCGGCTAAAATTATAAGAAATCATCTCCAAAACAGTTTCGTAACAATCTTGAGTAGAAGTAAAATGTATTTACTCATTGCTTTCCACTTTCCTTTTCTTTAGAGATCCAGATGAATCTTAGCAAAGCTAATTGCCGGCAGCTTGCACTAGTGCTGCAGTGGATACCCTCCAGTTCGACGGCTGTTTAACTCAATTGGCGTCACGTTAATGTCTTTTCTCAAGGACTGATTATTACGTTTTATGTACACATACTGTATTACTCATATGCATATAAACATGCATACGCGTCATCTCATTGAAAAGAATGAATTTTCGAAATTGACAGACAGAATTGCGCTCAATTGAATTGAGCTGCGAGGAAATTTTTACAAGAATAACATAAATGAAACATGCGTCGTTTTAATTTGACGGTAATACTCGTATATGGGGAATTGCGGTTTTAACTTGAACTGTCTACAACAGAGTGCCTTGAAAAATGTAAGGGACCAAGCCCATCTGACTATCTGCAGATCTGATTCCATCGCACTTTAGCTACTCTATTTTTTGTACCCTCGAATAACTTACAGATTAATGTGCAGTACACATCTGGGAGAGTTTGTATTCTTCATTATTAAAACTGCATTAGTAACAAAAACCTGTCGCAGGTTCCTAAAGTACTTATATCATCAATTATTATTGTTAGCTTAGTTTAGTTAGATTTCAAATCCGAATTTTATTGGTTCTTGTGTATATTGAGTCGCAAAACATTTTTTTTTCACTTTCACTGGAAATCCATTTCAATTGATTTTTACACATTTATAATATCTCATTTCGAAATAATTTAATATAAAAAATCGTTTCCATACTCGAAAAATTAATAATTCAGTTAAAAAAGCAATCCTTCCAACGATAGCCTTGTTTTTTTGAGCTTCGTTCTCAGCAAAGCAAAGTAAAGTAGGTTTTTCCGCACGCAATTAAAACAACTACGCTCTACTTGACATTTCGAGACTCGCAGTAGTTATTGTAAATTGTGTGCTGAAAATTCTACTTCACTTTGCTTGGTGAGAACGAAGCTCAAAAAAACAGGCCTGATATACAATTCGTAACCGCCAGCTGTGTGTCATAAAAATTGGTGTTCGTGAAAGTATGTGTAAAATTTGAGAAAAAAATTGAGATTTCTCAAAAGCGATCTGAGATCAAAAAAAAATATTGACTTTTGTGGCAAATCAAACATGAAAAGCAATCTCGATCAAAAAAAAAATTGATTTTTTCGCAAAATCTGCTTGCCAAATCGAAAACGACATAAGTTTGTATTGGTTGTCATCTAGCGACTAGATGTGTCTAGAAAAAACTAGATTAGTCGATATCTAACGTCACTTTTACTATGTCAGCAATACAATCGAAATATCATCGTAGTACTCATTGGTGAAATGCCTGATTTAATTTGTGGGCAACTCTCCATAAACGTCAACTGAATATATTGGACACATCAATTAATGTCGTTTTCCATTGGTTTCACTCGGGGATCCACTCATTCAGAAATCCAATGGAACAACAAAACAGCTTCTGAAAGAATCCACAATAGTATTGGTGAAATGCCAAAATATAATCTACGGTTGCTGTCAGCTGACTTGTATAAAATACATAAATTGCATTTGTGTGAGTGATTCTTGAGTGGATTCTGGCTTCAAATCGAGAAGCGAAATTCTCTTCTCAGAATCCCCAGAAGAGTATTTTTTGTGCCAATGGAACGGTTTCAGAAGTGATTTTTTCGATTCCGGACTCTCCCGGACGCTTCTTTTTGCCCAATGGAAAACGACATAAAAGTCAGATACACCACCGCCATTTGCTGTCAGAATTGGTATACTAGAACACCTCCATTTATTAAGCCATGTTATGGATGAATTTTTACTTTCCTCTTACGGATCCGGAGTTAACAACAGGAGCAATTCATCGTACCTATCACAATTGCAAAATGATCCTGCTAAGAAAAACTTGTTGATACGTTTGCTTTTATTTCCCTTGGTTTGACAATTTTGAACTAAAAGTAAGTTATGTCGAGTAGCCAGAGAAAATGTGTGGACATCCACGTCCCCGTGTTAGTGGAAATTTCTCAGAAGCTTAAAAAGTACTCTTAAAATTTGATGCGCAGTTGAAATTGATTACTGCATGACATCCCCTGGGAATATTGTAACTGACGACTTATTACACTGCAGCGGAACAGTTTTCACACAAACATGAAAATCAATTTGTCGAGAACAAATTCAACAAATTGTCGGTTAGGTAATTACTATTGTTAAATCTTCTTGCATAAACATGTGTTCTATGGCAACCAGATAGCCATGTACTTGCGGTACGGACATCGTGGAGTTTTCATGTGATTGTTGGATTAAAGACAGATAGGTACTACTACGAGCGAATATTTCATTCTGTTTGAGAATCATGTTCAACACACATTCATGCAGTCGTGTTCAAATTACATGACATTATTATAGAATTAACAAATTAGATTGTTCATTATCGAGCCGTAAATAAATATTGTTAATTAATGTACTTGAAAGCATTGTGGACGTACGACAATTGAGCAGTATTCCGCTCATTGCCTAGTTCATCTTATCCGGATTTGACATTTAGCTATGTTTGATATGTTTTCTGGTTTAATTTTAGTCGGGAAGTCAACTTATTAATTCCATTTGCTTCTGTTCTACGCCAGGATGTGTTCGCTATCACGACACTGAGTGGTTTTTGAAGGTCCACCATAGATTTTTTCGTTGAGTTCCATATACAGGCATCTAGTCTTGCAGGTTTGCCGACCATGATGGCGTGTTCACTATCTTTGTTCTTACCACGTGGTTTTATTGACTTTCTTTTAACTAACAATAGTTCACAACTCTCGTTCTAAGTGGCCAAAAAGACATCCAATTTAAAGCTGAATTCATTTCACACTCACAATAATTCATCTAGGTACCAGCTTTCGGAATGATTTGCAATTGCATTAACATCGCCACCTGTTGGGCATATATGAACAACTCTAATCTGAAATGCGCTGAAATGTCAAACTTAAAAGATTGTAGAAACAAGCTGCAATTAATTCAAACTGAAATAGGAATTAATCATTTTTAAATAATAATACAAAAATAGCAGCAGCTTCATATTCCCACTTTGTCAAGTTAGGTTGTGTGTGTTTTATTCTTTCACAAATAAAATAATTGAAGTAAGGCATTTTTTTTTTTTATTATTTATCATCCGCAAAATAACGCACATAACTAGTAAACTAAAAATAACTAGTTTTTGCTAATTGAAACTTCAAAGAAAAGATCAATTAATTCCTGTTTCCTGTGTATGTATAATTCTCTAACGATTGTGACGAATTCACATTACCCGCATATAGTTGAAGTAACAAAATCAGTGAAACCAACTGAAGGCAGAAATCAAAAGGGCAGATTCGCGCAATTGCAGACTTTTGTCAGAAAATTGTGTTAAAAATTGTTTAATATGTTTTAATGGACATTTTTTTCGCATTGTAGCGAAGTAAAGGATAATCTCCAGAACGCAATTCCGACCACAATTCGTAGATTGTCACTTTCGAGATGAGTATTGTACATATTGATCCAAATTAGAAATAGGTTGACAGCAGCTAAATTCTGATCGCTGGGGAGAAATGTATGTTTTCAACTTTCGGTTTATGACACTGCCACTGGGAACCAGTGAACCTTCTTTCAGCGCCATTCACAATCACAGAAAACATTTTTAACATTGTTCTTTTTGGACATTGCTTATAGACGTGCTCGTAAAATCAATGGCCACGTTCGAATTGCTAGTTTAGTTAGTCTGACAGCTGTCTGACTAGATATATGTACGTTTTATTTGGCTGAAATCGGTCATTTGAACAGCTGTTTCAGTTGACGTTTATGGAGGGGTAGCCGACGAATCCAGTCAAGAAATTCATGACTGAGTACTAAGTTGACAGTTCGTACATGTGAATATTCCCGACCAATCTGATTTCTGTGTGTTGGTTACATCTTATCCAGACCAATCTAGTCGACTTAAGATAACTAGATTTTTCAATTTATACCCATTGCCTAATGTGGTATTCGATTGGGCGCTCTCAGAACACTTTTTTTAAACTTTAAGTTCGTTTGGTACAATACAAAGCAATCTTTTTTCAGATTTCAGAGCACTTTTGCGAATCCGGTTTTTTTCTCAGATTTGTTCAGATTTACCAATACAAGTATACCTACGTTTGAGTTTGACAACTAGTGGAGTTTGTTTGCGTTCTCGTGAAATTTTTCAACTGCAAAGAAACGCATTGCATCGGGTGGATCTATTTTTGTTAATGTTTAGAAGTCAATCTGGGCGCAAATTTATAATGTTTTAATATAAATTTTAACCAGTGAATACAAAACGCTTAAAAAAGTGTCGTAGGCCAAACATATTCGAACCGCACGAATATCAACACAAAAAAGAGCAAGTGACGTTTTTATGTTCGTTTAGACACACGAGATCTGAAATCTGAGAGCGAATCTGAAGGAGCCCAATCAAAAATCATATAAGTATGTATGTCGCTTGTAAAAAAAATCCACATCCAAATTGACATCTTTTACTGTACAAATCAGCATTGGTGGAGCTGCAAATTTTTTAAATAGGTATTTTTGAAAAAAAAAAATGCTAATTAATCTCCGCTCTAAACATCCTGGAGCCGTTCACGTAAGAAAGTCGACGACACTGTTGGTTCAATCTAGCGAATTGTTTTACACTACGTAGTCCATCTGAATGACTGATGTTAAACTTCTGAGACTCGTTTTCTTGTTCAGCACCGCTTGGTTACAAACAACCTTTAGGTTGCGAGTGGGACGTTCGAAAAATGAAATGTTTTGCTAAAATACAACCAATAAGGACCCCCGCAAAACGGACGGAGAGAATACAAGCAGTTTGGATTGATGCAAACATGATGGCGCTAACAACAAATATCCACCTCCACCTTCGGCTCAATAAAGTTAAGAACTACCGGATAATACAACGTTAAAGGCTGTGGAATAAAACATTTTTTGATATACACTTGCGCTACCAACCTAAGGCTAAAAACAGAAAACCAGATATAGTCCGCGGAATTTTCCGTCCGAGTTGTCTCTTTGTGTGAGAGATAGGATGTAAAATGCTCTTTCTGCGCAACTGTAAAATTCCACAATGCTTCAAAATGGACTATAGCAATCTGGCTTCTTAGCACATCTGGTTGTACACCGTTCACTAGAGGACTATCTCAGTAATTGGGAGCTTTGCAATATTTGCTGTACCCATTAGAAATGAACCTCTCACCTGTGCCAATTACTGAGGCATTTAGGTGCGATGTGAAAACTGCTAACCGTTTTCAATGACTCTAGACCCAGTAATTGTTCTAATTGCCCACACAAATAAACATTTTATTAGTTTTTAATGTTTGCTCAAATATCCAATCGGTTGGTATTTACTCACACCCCATAATCGATATTTAATTTCCTCGATAAATTCCATTTTAAACAAATAGAACGTTTTCCAAACAGCATTCACACGAATTAATAAACTCATGCTAATAGACTACTTTTCCGTATCACTGACATTTTATTAAAAACATTACATCACACCGACGACCACCCTTCACTCAGCAATTTTAAGCAGTTATTAGTTATAACCTTGAGGATGTCGTACCCGTAACCAAATGCGAAATTAAAATAGAAAACTCAGCAACACAACTAAAACTAAAACTGACTTTTCCAATAACAACACAGAACAGAATCCATTATTAGTCTAATAAATATGCATGAGTATTGAATACAGCATAAGTCGCAATAATAACCTGCCACCTCTTCCACTACATCAAAGGGAAACCCTACCACAGAAAAGAAAAAAACTTAAAAATAACATCCATTATCGTGGCAATCTTACAACGATTACAGTTCGACCAAAACCGAGTCACCCTACTGGAATGCTACAAGGAATCAATTAGCTAGCTACTCCTGTCGTCGTTTTGGATAAACAAACGTCAAAATTCAATTCGTTAAACATGCGAAATATCTTAAGCAACACAGGCACAGGGAAATCCCAAACTTTGCAATTAAAAATTCCATTGGCTTTTTCTCCGCCATGGACACAGCTCTCCACACTGTTCTTGAACTTATCTGTTAAAAAAGCAGGTTTCGAGGCGAAAAAAAAAAACATTTAAACAATATACATACCATCAGACTGAACGAACAAGAGAAACTATAAACCCGATCAACATAAATTCTTCGAAACATTAACTATGTAAAAGTCTTGGCTCCGTTTATACCACCCATAAAATTTGTCGTCTTCTTTGGTCATTTTAGGTAGGTATCGTTGATTTCTGTGTTTTTATGTTTCGAAGCCAAAATGCAAAAACCCACCACAAGCTCTACGCAAACACACCAAAAATCCAAGCGCTACAAACTTTCGCTTTTGGTTCTAGTACGAACCGGATTAAAGCGGATTTTCTTACCTGCGCGTCAGGTGCACGCCAGACTTCTCTAGGTTTTTATTTTTTTTTCTTCGTTTTAAAAACTGAAAACCCACTAAATACGAACTATAATCAGGCGCCCGGTTTTTGTTTTCACAAATGTACAAGGGGTTGCAGCGGAAATACAAATTCGCACAAATCATTTTCATTTGTTTGCACAAATTATAACGTGTCGTGTGATCTGGCGCAGCTAATGCCAACAGTTGC
Organism: Cheilosia vulpina; assembly: GCA_916610125.1. NCBI lineage: Eukaryota > Metazoa > Arthropoda > Insecta > Diptera > Syrphidae > Cheilosia > Cheilosia vulpina. Next base: position 70,059,723 of record OU744277.1, on the reverse strand, counting down.
GGCGATGCCATAAAAAAGGACTTAATCTTCGGGAGTTATTTATGGCAAACATAAATCTTAGGTGAACTATTTTGACAGAAGTAATCCCCCACTGGCGACGACAGTTTATTTATATTCCACGAGAAGGTAAATAAACGTCATCCCTGTTACAGTTTAATTTCCATATATTTGTTCTTTCTTTTCCAACTAATTACTAATAAACGTTTCACTGAATTGCCATTCAAAATTGAGTGCTGTCGCCTGCACTGTCCATAGCCGTACCTGTTTCTACTAGTTCAAACGGGCGCCGGAAAATTAGAAAAACTCCAAGCGAATTGAGTGCTTTTCCTTCAAACGTGTTTTTGACATCGGAATGCCAAGTTTTTATTTATTATCCACACATACGTGAGTGGAAAATATTTATTTTCTGTTCGGAATGACAATTACACGGTACAGAAATTTTCAAAAAAAAAAAAACCACTGATAACACAAGCTTAATCGTCTCTCGCGAAAGAGAGACTTTGTGTTGCTCTTAGCCAGGTTTTCATTGTACACATTCAGTTTTCACGAAAAATTCATCTCGTCTCATTGTTTGAAATTTTTCGAGTTTTCTCGTCGTTTTTGGAGCTTTTTCTCGTTCGTTATCGACTAAATGAAAAATAAAAACAAAAATGGAAGACAAAAGAAACAGCGAGCTTTGCCGTGTAAACAAAACTCTAGTACACGCCAAGATCATCAATATTGACCAAGTTGTTGTTGTGTGTTGAGGTATAAAACGACAGGCAGCAGAAAGAAAAACAGTTTTTGTTTTACCTCTCCTTCTCATAACGAGAAACTCGTTTCGCGTTTATATAGGAAAGATTCGTATTAGCCGTGCTCAGATGGGATTAAAGTATCTACCGAAAGAGAAGCTCTCAAGTTTACTTAATATCCGCGCGCGCACATACTGAGATCACCATCGACGAACCGATCAGAGTTATAGTTGCTCTGATATCAGTTAGACAACAAGCAAACATTTTTCAAGTATCTCTTCGCTTCTTTACTCGTAGTAAAGCTTCACGTCGTTCTGTTCGCTCATTTTTCCTCCTCCGAAAAGGAGAAGATATCATCGTGCGGGTGGTTGTTGAGTTGATTTTTTTTTCTAAAGATTCGGGGTTTAAATACGGAAAAAACCGAAACGTCGGAAACATATAGAAGTTAGTGTGCCGCTCAATTCGTTATCGTTCGTAACCAACAAGTGTTGCGCGTTCCGCTTTTAACAGTGATACTAATATTTTTATAAAAAATATATCCATACATATATTTGTTATTTTTTTTTTCTTCGTCCTTTTTGACAAATTGCAAATTATTTAAAATTAAATTCCGGAAATGTAAACTATTCGTTTGAAACTTTAACAAAAAAAAAACAGTCAATAAACTATACACTACTTAACAAGATTTACTATTTAACGAACATAAAAGAAAAATAGACTAAATTTAGTGCTAATTTCCTCTCAATTTTTTTTTATTTATTTATTAGTTGTTAAGTGTTTTTTTTTTATACAACAAAAAACTATTTGGACTCATTTTTTTTCTTTTGAATTAATCGAGTACGGAACTGATTCCTGCAACAACGTAAATTCTGTTTAACAATCTATTTCAAGTCGTATTTTTGTTATAAGGTTAGTATCCTTAATTATAGTAAAATTATTTATTTAATGTGTGTTTGTGTGCGATTAACATTCGTCTTAAGACTCGATGACTAAGTGCAATATTGACGATCCAATTTCATTGCACATTTATATTTTTTTTTGATTTGATTGAAAAATTCTACTTAAGTAGAAATTGTTTGGGTAAATAGTACTGAATTTGTGCTCAATGTAACACAAATATTAGAGAGGCGCGACACAGTCGAATATTTGCGATATATATATACTTTTTGTGTGTGTTTTTTGCCATAATTCAGTTTCGTTAATTGTTTCGCTAATGAAGCTAATTTAATTAGTGATGCTAACGAGCGCCACAGATAGTTGTGTCCTTTGAAGCGAGAGCGAGCGATAATTATTTACGAATTAGTTCAGTTAATCATGGTAGAATTATTAATTGATTGACATAAATTAATTTAAGAAAAGTCCGGTTCGTAATAGGTGGTTGATTGATAGTAAATCCAGATTATACTGGATTCGATTTTGGGTTTTCCTTTTGAAAACGTATAGAGTTGGAACATTAAGGTTCCGATTTTGGGCATAACATCGATTCGTTTTGGAATTTGTTCAATTTGCTTTTTTAAAGCAATTTGTTATTGTTTTTTCATTTATTCATTCTCGTGCTCATAATTGGAGTCAAAGAGTAATGATTTTGTTCAATTTTGGATAGAGACTTTTTTTTCTTACGGACATTTTATTTTATGGAAACTTTTATGGTCAGTTTGGATAAACAGCGTGTGGCTGTTTATACGACTACACCGTACTACTCAGTGCTTACTGTTGAGAGGAGAGCAAGAGATTTGAATGCGCGGAATAATTAATTTGAATAAATTTTGTATCGGTTTGTTTTTAGAGAAAATCTTAGTGTGGCGTTTTGCTGGCAGTGGGGATAGTAGTTTTCCAATATTTTCTCATCGAGGTTGGGGCGATTTTTCTTCAATTTTGCTGAAGGGAAAGAGTTTCCCTTAAGTTTTGAAGTAAATCCTGATTTTTTTTTTTTTGGATTAAAATATTACAAATCAACATCAGAATTGCGTTCACGAGTCTCGATGTCGTGTTTACATTTTTTCCACCTAATTTATTCCGAGGGAGTAATTAGTATTTTTCGAAAAGGTCTGGCGATAAAATTGCTTGAGCGCCATTGTTTTCAGAACGATATAGTGCCCTTAATAAGGCAATTTTAGCGATTGACAGATTTTATCATTGTTAATTCAATCGAAAGGGCACTTACACTTGTGTATCGATTCGATGACATTCCTCTGAAAACTTAAGTGCTTTTTCATGGAAAGAGGGGATGTAACACGAGACCAATTTAGTCGTAAATTTCTGATTTTCTGATAATTGATACACACTGTTTCTAACGAAATTTGCCAGACTTTTTAATGCAAGTAAAATGTTATACAATATTGAACTAACTATGGTTGGGTTTAATCAGGTTGGAAATACTTTTGGCAGCTCACCTCAGTTCGATTTCGCATTTTTCGAATACATTTGAATACAAAATTCTCAAGCTGCGCCTTGTCAATTTTAATTTTCACAATTCACAGCTTTACAAATGTTCACAATTGTAAGATTCCGTAAATTCAAAATCGAGATTTAAATTTACTATTAGCTCGGCGCTTTGGGGACTAGTGGCCTTACTGAAAATTCTTTTAAATATATCGCAGTGGATAATTTATTTGGAAAAATCTCGCCAATGTGAGTTCGTAAGATCTATCGTGGACACTAAAAATGATTATTAGTACTGCGCCAGAAGTAAATCTTAGGAAATATTAGGCGAAACAAGTTCAGTTTTTCTTTAATTCTGTGAGTTTTACTTTTAAGGCGATTGAAAATGAATTTCGGCGTCTTAATTTCTTCAGTTTGCTGTGGGAAGCGGAAAACGGCTGCTAAACTTCGTTAAAATTCTAAACAAATTATAAAATATTGTTGGGCAAAGCATTTGGACGTAGATCCTTACAACCACTTAGTTGCGTAAGTTATATCTTTGGTACAAGTTAAAGCGACCTAAAACTTTATCCGATCTGACAGATTGAGAAGCTGTCACAAACAGTGGTAAATAGTTCACAAATATTGTACCTTTATTGTTACTTTACTTTATTTTCTATACAATTTAGTAAAATTGTGAAGTTCCATTAAATAAAAGTAGAGAATAGAAATTATTATTAATAAGGCGTATTGATAAGAAATACAATCCTGAATCGAATCGAAAGTCATTCAAAACTTAGGTTTGTTCATTTATTCTTTGAACTCTCAACATTCAATCGAACTTAGCGTCAAATTTAAATTGCGAAAGTGCACACTGTTTCCAAATAAAAAAAAAATAATGAATGTGAACACACCATTTAATAAACGCAACAAATAGAAATTAACAAAAATTTTGTGTTTACGAAAGCTAAAACTTGATTTAGATGATTTCGAAAAATAAATTCACCCAAAACCGATTTCCGTCGAAACTGAAAATGCAGGGAGGAATTTATTCCGGTGAAAGTCTTAACTCCTATTCAATTCGGCCGAAACAATTTCAGAAAAAGCGTGAATGTTTTCGCAACTAGTTCGGGCTGTTGAATCCTTTCACCATTATCTTTTCTAAAAAAAGAGTTCGAACTTCAATCGAGTGAAGCTTGCTCAAACATATAATCGAAAACACTTAACCGACTGTAAACCATTTCGGTCGAAATGTTATTTCTTGTTTACCGTGGTAAAATATGTTGCCATTCATTATTGAAATCATTTACAATGACAATGCAAATAATATTGTTTTGCGAATTGCAACGAAACGAATAAACCCATACGTAAAGTATTAAAAAAAAATTCTTAGAAACAACTTTGCCTAGAGCAATGTTTGCGAACAATTAAATCAGTGAATAATTTATTAACTTTGTCATGTTGATTCAATCTGAAACGCTATAATTACATTTCCTTCTTCGAACTAAGACGTAACGGCTAAGGTATTCATAGCAAACATACTTTTTTGCATAATAAATTAGAATTATAAAATAAAAACTAGAACAATTATTACAGCTTTGCATTTTCCAAACTGTGAGAATCGCATTTTCATCAAGCACTTGGCATTAAAACTCAGGAGTTATGTAGATTCCACATAAAAAGAAGTGAGCAAAAAGAGCTAAAGCTAGTAGGAAGCTACTTGGAAAATACCTTCGAGCATTCAAACCAGAAATTATTGAAAATATGGTGCCTATTAAAATATTTCAGTGAGGGTTTCAATAGTTGTTTACATTATAACACCTAGTTGTGGGTCTTTTTCTACTACCTTGCGCTTTTAAAATTACTAATCATATTTAGTGTATAGATTTTACGAACTCACAATGGCGAAATTTTCCATACAAAATTGCATATTGTGACCTAAAAACTATAAAGGGTGAAGGTTAAAAATGATTAATGATGAAGTAGAGCCCAATAAGTTCAATAAATTTCAATAGGCATACATGTGAGCGAAAATAGATTAATTTCAGATCGTATTTGTCCATAATACCAGCTACCTTTGAAAATATTTAGAATCTCCTTCAAATGAACTCGTACGTATTATAGCGCCAAAGCCCATTGAAAATTTCGCTGATTTTTCAAATCTCATTGATCTTGCCATTTCCATTTACTCAGCCAGTATTCTTTTCCTTAACTTTTTCTTAAAACATTAAACCTTTGAAATACGAAAATTCAAGCCTTAGAAACAGATAATACATACTGTAAACCAAGCCTTAGTTTCTTTCTCGTTATGGCAAGTGACTTATTATGGAATACATGTAAACATAAGCCGATCGTTTGATTGAATTCTAATTAGTTGTTCGTAAAATATTCACACCTTTATAGTTTAGACGTTGCTACATCACGATATTTCGAAGAACATCTATTCAAGCTTAACTTTTGCATGCACCAATGATGAAACAAGTTGCGTTACGTAAGGATGGGATTTATATTTTGTGATCTACCAAGTTAATTGCGCATTTCATTTGGCTTTAATAGAGATTGTATCTTATTTAAAGCCACACTATAATTCACAGTTTTTAACTGAAGAGCGTTTTTTTTTTATAAATTCCTACGAACTTCTTAAAATGGCTTTCTCTTTTTTTCATTTTTCGTTCAGAGTTTTTGAAATCTTTGTGATTTTACGTTTACATATAGTGATGCGCCTGCTATGTTGAATGTATGATTGAAAACGTTCAAGAATTCAGTTTAATAAGTCTGACAGCCAGCTGACTTGTTTCAATTGACGTTTAAGGAGAGGTTGCCGATACATTTTGTCAGGAGGAATCAACATTTTGCACACCCAAGCACTGTTTGCCCGAAACCATGTTTATTGCCTAGAAAAAGAAAATAGTTGGCGCAACAGGTTCGTGTACCCCATCTTCTCACAGGCATTCGTTTTTGTGTGGGTTTTTATTTATGGAACGAATGGAAGGAAGCTACAATTTGTATGTTTCTCATGACAGTTTTACTTTTGGATGTTTGTCAGACGGCGTAGGAAAAATATAATTTGTAATTTGCGTTTTTCCGGTGATCGAACCTAAGACCCTTCGTCCAGAAGTCCACCACACTAACCACTGAGCCACTGCGCTCAAGAACAAATAACAGCTTTTTAGCAGAAACCAACTAAGAAGTGCTTTCTTTCCCAAAAAGCACACACAAACACTAAATGAAAGACGCATTAATACTAACTTTAAACATTTGTTAAGAAAAGAAAACATTCCAGCGCAAACTTGAGATCATCGCAAGCAAAAATCTCAGTCGAACTACCGCTCCTAAAAAATAATAATAATAATAACAATTTGTGGTCGATGCAATAAACCTACATCAGTGTCAAATGAATGCCAAAACCTACAGCTAGTGCAGTTATTTTGCTTTTTTGTTTTTACTTTCTTGACCACGTTTGTACGTTTTAGACAAAGTAGTGAGGCACGAATGCGTTCTAGCTTATAGATAAGGAATTTGTAAACACTTCTAAATTTGACAGTGATTTATAGTTTGAAATTTGCTAAACCGAAGTTTTTAGTTGTTGCTCTGATGTGTTCATTCCATATTTTCATACTTGAATGTACATTTTTGATTGATAATATTTACATATTAAATGCCTTTCGGCTTTAAAGATAAAAGTCTCGGCCGTATCTTTGAATATGTCATTTTCTCATTCTCCGACAGAGAGAATAGAAATATTCTGGTTATTTTGAGAAGACAGTTCAGTGAGCGTCAAATCCCTTGATAGTTCAGTTTAATTTGGTTCCGAGTTTGATTGACAAATTGATTGTAAAAATAACTTACCAATATCTTCAAGAATAAACTAGTTGGTGATTTTAGGGCCGTTTGCTGATACGACTCATAGCGAATTTAATTGCCACATAAACTCTTATGTGACAGTTTATGCCCTGAAAAAAGTAGCCCATAAGTATTTAAGTAGAACTTAAACCGTTAAGAGCCGTAAGAGCAACTTTTAGTTAAAGTCCAGATAAGTCAAATGATGATTTTCACCTATTATACTAATATTAAGGTACTTGTGACACATTTTATTTGTTTCCATCGCCCAAGTCAAAGTGACAGTAATTCATTGATTGATGAGACATTAAGCATTGTCTTAGAGATCACTTCTGTTTGAAATGCCTCAGAAATTAGTACACTATTTTACAAACGTATACGAATACAGGTATCTCTACATTTTACGAGGTTATAAAACTTCAATAAACAAGCGCTTTCGTTATGGACTATAAATCTTAACAATGCGATTTTTTTTCCACATTGTAGCATCTTTTGCGACACATCAGCTACTGAATATGAGTTTAATCTAATTAATACCTTACCGCTGAGTATATGTTTATTGACTGCGTCATTGTTATGAGACAAATTAATAAGCTAAATACGATTACGAAATAAAAGACAGTTGCGTTCTTTAATATTCGAGCAGGAAGCTTATTAACACCTTTGGGTTTTGGGATTGTCACGCATTGCAGTTGTGTATAAAACTGATCTAATCTAGTATTATCTCGATATTAGTTGTTTCAAAATTTTGTTTAAAAATTTGTCTAAAAATTTGCTTGTCACGTTCATTGGTTTGAAAAGATTTCCCTTAGATAATGCGGTGATCGAGTAACTTTCTCATCTAATTTATCTATTGTAATTTTTGGAAAAAATATTCTTAAAACTGCTATACAGTTCATAGTGCACATTCACTTAACGGAAGCGAATAAAAGTAAAGCACTAACCGAAGTTGAGCGCACAAAATGGAAACCGAATTATAAATTTACCGTATTTAAAAAAAAAAAAAAAAAATAATTGGCGCAACAGGTCCGTATGGACCCAAGCCTAGCTTCTCACAACCATTCGTCTTGTGTGAGTTTTTTATTTTTGGGACGAATGGAAGGGATCTACAATTTTATGCCGAGTCCAAACGGCCAATTGAGAAGCTCTTTCATGACAGTTATACTCTCGGATGTTTGTCAGACGTTCGCGAGAGGTGGCGCAGCGAAAAAAACCTTAAGTTGGAATTTGGGTTTTTCTCGGGATTCGAACCTGGGACCCCTCGCTTAGTAGTCCAACACACTAACCACTAAGCCACTGCGCCACTAAATTTACCGTATTTAGCTTCTATAAAGTTGGTGAAATGTCAAGTGTTAAAATGTGCGTCAATAACTCAGTAGTTAATGCAAAAGCATACTTTAAATCAATATATTATTCATATTATTTACGCTGATTAAATGATATTTCCGGTTTATTATATGTCAAAATAAAAGGGGAACCGATGAATTCGGCAAAAAGAGATAGTTTGTTTGAAAGCCTGTTGAGAGTTGATACATGAGATCACTAAAAGCAATCATAAATATTTTGAATTATCGCTTTGCGCAAAATTTCCGCCTCCAGCTGAATTTTTAAACTGTCATAGTAAATAAATTGAAGATACACCACTGTCAAATTGCGGCCTGGGGCTGGGTATGAATGAATGATATTCATATTAAATGTGATGTAAGACATTTACTTATTTTGTTAGAAATAGAATGTAGCTTCAAATTAACGAATGTAAGAAACGTCTAAATGTCGCACGGGCAAATCTATTCAAAACCAGCATAAATGCATAATTTGATATATGCAAACCAGGAAACAGAAGTACCCGAAACCCGAAAGAAGAAAAACAACCTGTCTGCATGGTTACACTCAATTGCATCATTTAGCACCACGAGATATTTTCCACCCACATAGACTACTTGACAAGAGAGAAACCGCTAATTCCAAACAACAAATTCCGTCACTTATCTATTATTTCATCAGAATTTGTCAAAATATTATTTCACATTGACCGTGCCTAACCTTATTTTCAAACAATATTTCTTCAATCGAAGGAAAACTTCAAAGTCAATGACCAAGGCGGCGAAACGAATTCGATAACTTCAGAAATCAGAGATGTCTAATCAAATCAATGGGTTCATTACGTAAAGCGAAACGAAAAACCTTTTACCAGTTTCACAAAACTAAAACGTCATCTCGCACTAATTAGCTGACAGTAATTTTATCTTTTGATAAAGTGATATAACTGATAAATAAACAACGATTTTTCGGCTCTGTTTATTTGTTTGTATTTTAATACCTATTGGTTATTTATCAAGTTTTTTTTTTTTTTTTGTTGATATATTGTGTATTTGACAATTTGACCTTGCTAACGATATATCGCGAGTTTTTATATCTGTAAGAATCTTTGATGTTGGAAAAAAACATTATTACAAAAACAACTTACGCTCAGCTGCCAAACATACCATAATTTGTTTTAACTTCCGCGAATTGTCTTTTACGTCTTCTACTAATTCAATTGATGCGATAATGTCGTTTGTATTTAGTTTACACTATAGTGTCCGTGTGTTCTTCCGCGAACCTTTTTGCAATTAAAAAATAAAGTGTTTGCTTTTTTTTGACGTTTAATTACAACCAACACAATAAAACTGCAATGCCACCGATTGTTTTTACTTCTGTTCAAATAGAGTACGTCACTTCGTGTGTACATTTTTCAGCGGTCAATATCATTTAGATAATTATTATATTGTTCAATAAACCAGTTCTTAAATTTTCACGTTTTTGTTTTGTGTTTGACATTTAATTAAGTAAGAATTTGTGCTTCTTTTTCGCAAACTGCCAAAGCTGTTGCTTTGAATCGGATTCTGGTTGCGTGTTGAAATCTGACACTTTTGAAAATTATGATTGAGTACGCGGTATAGTAATGATTTTGGTTTTGATGGGCATAGTTTTGGTCGTAAATTGTTTTTTATTTTGGACGAAATATGAATTAAATGGAACCACTCAGCGAACACTCGTTTGATATAACCGCAGGGCTCGTTTCGTGTTTGAACGAATTCCGCATGCCAATCTTCATGCGGCTCATAGTAATGCTTGACGAATTAAAAAGTATGTACATATGTACCTACGTTTTGGATAAATTAATTTAGACAGAAAATATATTGGGGACTAGTAATGAAGTCGAACCTATAGCTCAGGGATGTAGGTTGGGCTTCATGATTTTTGCCATCTCGCAATGATGTTGATTGGATCTCAAAAGTTAACAACTATGTATATATTTTATATATTGTGTGTCCATCTTGCTGTTTAAAGCTGACAACCAGTTATTGGGCTGTTGTTTTTAACGTAAGAATCTTTGTCCACATTTAGCTTGTGTTTTGATAGTGTCGTGTGTGCGTTAAGTAAAGTGGCTCAATGCTTACCATCCAGTATAAAATAAACTTTCAGCCAACGTTTAACTTTGTATTAAGGTAGGCACAAGCGCCACCTGTCACCGTTTAGGTCGAGTCAAACATGTGATGACAGCTAGCCTTCATTTTTTAAAACAAAATACAAATTAGTTAAACATGCATGACATGAGTACCTATGTAAAAGTGTGTACATGTACATGTGTTAAATGCACACAGACTTCGTATTTTCACAGTTCACTTGTTACCTTAAGCGTGATGATAATGCAATGATCAAGATGCATTATGGCTTTTAAATGTTCGCTAAATTGTGTTCGAAAAGCTCCATGCAATAATATGCAATTAAAAGCTGGAAGTAAAGGTTTAAAAAAAAAACGTATGCTGGTAACTTTGAGATTATTATCTTCCTGTACTATACACTGGCACTGCCCTTCGGTCTGATTGCATTGTTAAGATTGCTGCATTTTTGAATTGGCACACTGTGGTCTGTGGGTATACTTAAAAAACAAAATTAATTACGAAAAGCCGCAGTTTGACAATCTGCACATTCGTACGAAATTATTTTGGTTTCTAAAAATGTCACATCACTAGCATGTTATCAATCTAAATGATTACCTGTAATTTCTATCAACTAAAAATACACCCAGGCCGAAAGAAGAAAAACAAAACAAAGTTGTCATTCCAGCGGGACATTACAACAACAACAATGTCAATAACTTCATTTCCTCTCAATTCAAATGTTCCCTTTCTCCCTCACTCTGACTCCGTCTGGCTTTCAATTATTAATGGAATTTTTTTATACCACCAGCACAGCACCAACTAAACCAAACTGCAACTGGTTCTGATTTACAGGCCCAGCTGGATTTTCCTGACACCGATAATTGGTAAGTGCAGAAACCTGCTTTCTTTACATATTGTACCCTAAGAGCTAAGACACCAACAGCCCAGCCAGTACGAGTGTATCCGTGCAACATGCCCGCGTGTCGTCGTCTACAAAATGCTGCACGACACGTTAAATAAGTCCTTGGTCTCCGCACAGAGACTATCTATATTTGGAATTGAAACGGCCTAAGAATAAACATTCCACAACATGTTTGATAGCAAAGAGATACAATTTATGCGCGCTTTTAAAATAACCTGCAACAGAGATAAAGATACGTACGTACATTTGCGGTGTTGCTTTGCTGATTTATTTTTAGTCACGACCACAAGAAAAGAAGTACTAGAATGCCATCTGACCACAAACATTTATCAAGATGCATGTTTTTTTTGTTCTTCTATTTCTTCATTTCTTCTTTGCCTCTTCCAAAAGGAATGGCCACGAAGGGATATGTTTCTAGCTATCGAACGTATGTACTACACTCTGGTACCTACTTTGTTTAGTATCAGTTTTGTACGTTCTTATATTTGAGTGTGGCAACAATTTCTGCATAAGTTTTAACCGCTTTTATCTGGATATTTGTAGTTAGTATCCGGAGTCTCGGTACCAGTCGCTTGAATTACAAATTAATGTACATTTCATTGCGACGCTGTTGGATTAAAAGGAGTTTTAACTTTAGTAACGTCGGCGCTTGAACGTTTGAATGGCGAAGAACGCGAGAATATCGAGTTGGCACTCCCTTCGACTGAGCTGCATGTTGAGACCTAAAAGTAATATAACGATAAATGGTCTTCACATAATAGCCTGTGTAAAAATATTTACTTCCGCCTTCAATTATAAAGTTATGCAGATTTTGCATAATATATTACTTGGCTGACTGAACGCAGTAACGCATAAGTGATGCCAAATTGCATTATGAACCTTGGTGTCATGGGTGAATTGGTTTTCAAATGTTGTTCGTTTTTTTCTTTTCATAAGTACTGTAGAATACAAATGAGAAATGCAGACATTACAATATTTGTTTGTCGATTATTCACAAAGTGTAAACATCACCTCAAACTTACACAAGTACGAGTTAAGACAAATAAAACCCAAAAAACACCTCTACACTAAATACCACGTCAGATTAAGGTATTAAGGTTCATCATATATTTACTTGACGGTTATTGCGAGTGCTTGAACCAAAAAAGCTGTATTATATCCTAGTAATCAGTTGTTCGCACTTAGGTTGTTGTATTCAAAACAGGTTCCATGGCCTATTAGCTTTTCTGTCAACTAAGAGTGTTATTAAAAATGTCCCTCAGACTATCGTAGTTTTCAATTTTATTTATCCTTTATTAGAGTCAAATGCGATGCTTTCTTTTAGTGAATAATGTGAAAACACACATTAAATGCAGAAATGATCATATTTGTGTATGATCATTTTTGATGCAGCGCTTAATTTTAAACTATTGTCATACATACGGATCATTTGCGCCAGGCGCAACTACTTGTAAGCACGTAGATATCATCTCACTTGATTCTATTCAAATGTCATAGATCACATTGCGTTATTCGTTTTATGCGATTATGCGCCACCTATGTAAACAGCAGAAGATATAATTTATTCTAATCTAATTGACATTGTAAACCTACCTCAATGCAGATGCAACAGTAAAACACAAACTCAATGTCAGACAAAACAAACTAACCTAGAAAAAAAATCAGTTAGAACGAGACAAACGAACAAACGTTTTGACAATTTCAATAACACTTTAAAAGATGTAGGTTATTGTAACCTTCATATTGTAGGCTCTGTCGACTGAAAACACATACCGCATAGCAATAAAATATAACCCCAACAAACCCGTTAGACTCCAGCGTAAAGCCCTTTCCAAACAACCGAGCACAAATTGTTTTACTGTTACTCGTTCATTCGTAAATCATTCACACAAGATCAGAGAATCCCTACACAAACATCATCAAATTCTGACATATTCAAATAGCTAAAAGTGATTCCATTAAATGTCATTCATCATCACACGAGTTATGTGAACCCATAACAGTACAAAGAGAAATTTGCACCTCATAAATCATAACAAAATTCGGGCTTAAATGTCACTCCCGCTTTACCCAAATTGATAAGAGCGTATAAATATTTACGATCCAGCACAATTCAGCCAGCGGTAAATTTCAGCGCTAGCTATTAATTTATGATTTAGCGTTGATTTTTTATTTTGCTGTGTTTTTACGGTTTTCTTTTCCAAAAATACTCACAGCGATAAGGAAGCGCACGTTAAGTAAATCGTATTTTAGAACAAAACAATTGCTCAGAGAACTGACGGCAGAGCGTGTTTTTGACAGTAGCAGATCTTAATCACACTTCCAAATATTTTTATTGCTGCAATGCTACTAATATTTCTCCGGAATATTTACCATGTCGCAATAATTATTCAAATATAAATCCCATGACAATTAACTGAGTTTTATATTTGACGTTGTCATATGCACATGCCTTTGTGACAGATTCAGCTGCACTGTCAACTTAATGTTTGCGAACCAGTAAGCAGAGCTTTTCATATGTGTATTCACGCGCCATTCATCAGCGACTAGATGGTGAATAGTAAATTATTGAATATATATTTACACACACGTCAGCCAGTCATTATGACTATTTTTTTTCTTTTATTGTTGTAATTATTGTACAGGCTTAGAATATTACTGCCTTGATGCTTCCGTGCAATTTTGGACCGACTTCTTAATCAAAAAATTATGAGCTTTCAATTTTGCGCTGCCGTTATGATGTTGATGATGATGATAGCACAGGTTTCCATTAATATTCAAGACAGTTGTGAGGCATTTAATTACAAAAGACCTCCATATTTTATATAAAGTTAGCATCAAGTTGAGTGTATATATAGAGAATAATGCTTGGAAGATTAGGATATTATTGGTAAATAATTTGGAAATGCTAGCACCGGGTGGGTGGTTGGAAAGTTAGCCGACTTCTATGCCAGGCTGCGTGAGCGTATAGAGACTTGTAAAGAATTTAAGTACAGATCAATAGAACGGCCTTGAAACACTATTATTGATTGACGTTTTTTGTCTCAAATAAATCGTTAAATACATACGGACGACGTTCTTTCAAACATCTTTTCCTTTTGACATTTTTTTGGAAGAAATCTATTCAGTTTTATGTTTGGCTTAATATTTTCAATAGTGACTTTTAGAGTTATTATAGCAAGGAACTTAGTTCGGATCTGGGTATCTTTTGTTAGTAAATTTAGGTGGTGGGAGTTTTCCTTTTTTAAGGGATCTTCCGGTTTCGAAACTGTTCTCATTGGTCGACTATATAAATTTATTTCATTCAAAAATCGTGACACAGCACCTTTCTTGTTTGTATTTTGTTACTTCTTATGTTTAATTCAGGAATTTGTTTCCACTTTTATTTCCTACCTTTCGATGTTGTGAACTAACACTTTTTTTTCTTCAAATCGTAGCTATATAATAATTAATTATGTTTGTCCGCAAGTGGAGAGACTAAACAATTATTGAGTACCTTTGTTTTTAACTTTGTAGTTTTCTATTGGTTTTTCTATCTACTTCCGAAGAGTCGCCAATTATTTAATTGCAGAGCACTTTCCATTTATATATACGATAAAGTAAAAAGTGGGTGCAGTAGCGATCGAATGTAATCTTGAAAAACACCACTCAAAGTGAACAACTTTTCAGATTATTATGTTGGTGTGGTAAACGAAGATAGACGTCACTATTTCCCAAGACTGTTCTCCATATATTTGTTTATTAATTAATAACAATCCTGACGTGTCAGCTAATTAAATCGATATCCCACTAATGTTATTTTGACATCATCCAGTAATTGACGCAGATCTTGACGGATATGGCAAATTCTTGACGTGAATGCAGATCAAACGAAAAAGCCACACAAAAAAATACGCACGTAAAAGAAGGTTCACACACTGCGCACGTTTTAAATAGCTATTGCTTCTTTTTGCTGCCCTATTGTGCAATATGTTAAATCAATTACGACAAGTACACGGTGGAATCACACAACCTATCGCTATCATTCGGAATCCAATTACGAAAATTAAGTTCAATGGCTCAATGGATACCGCCCTCGTTTAAAGGAAACCCAAAAAAGAAAAAGAGTTGGCATGACCGAATATTAACGCAAACAACGTGCAATTATTTTCAAGTCACACTGTCACCTACATACTTGTGACTTGCATTAATCTTTGTCTACACTCGTAATATTAAGTTTTATTACCCCTCTTCGCACGTGTGCAATCCAGCAGATAGACTTACGACTGTAACTCTTCAACTTCAGTTCGATCCAGTGATCGTGGATCGTAAAATGGTAATTCGCACAAATCGTTGTTCGTTTTATCAGATTTCTCATTTTTCTTTTCTTTTTTTTAAGGAAAAAAATTAAAAATCCAAGTAGCATCCAGTCGGCCAGCCAGCACACACAGAGCACATTGATGAACTTCCAATATTAATGATGGTAGAGAATTTATAATAATTTGATTCGGAAGTAGTCAGGGAAATTCAAATGTAAAAATTGTTACAACTGCCAGTGGATAGTATTTTAGATATATATATGGGTAGCTCTACCCTCTACCGCTATATACGAATTGAAGTTCACTTTTTGTTCGTATGCCCACTTAACTGGTATTTTTAACAAAAGAATCTGCGGGGCAGTATTCCGCGATTCTATTGTTAAGTGAGAGGAAAAAAAATAAAAACATCACTAATAGTGGAAAATACCTATATCTGTTTTGGTTTTTATTTTCTTTATTCTCTCACATTTTCAATTCAATTTTCCTTTCGTTTTCAGTTCCGGTAATGTGATTGTGTTACGTTCATTCATTTCGATCAGAATGGAGTAATTTTGTTTTTCCAGTTAGTCCAGTAATTTTGACTAACTATGTGTGTATGTATTTGTTTTTTGATTTATTAAATTTTTTCATTAACACTTTTATTAATAGAAGGGTGGTTTTGCAATTGCTGCTAGAGCGAGAGGATACGAATTTGTTTTATAACAGAAAAGACATTTATGGCGCACGGCAATAAATCACTTGTTTAAAAAGCAGTAGATATACGAGTAATTTACTAGACCACGAGGTTTTAAAGACGCTAAAGATAATCTCATACAATGCGGTGTGAATCACATGGTTTCAAGAAGATATGAACACAAACAATTTGTGTAGTGAAAAATGAGGCGACGAAATTATCTGACAATGCAATCCGTTCAAAGGCGAGTTTGGTCGGTGCATATGTGTGTGTATTGGTATCTACTTTGAGAACTCGGTACTATCCTATCTAGTTGCTTGAATCTTGAAAATTAAGATAATTTCATATACTCGATAGTAGTCAACGAATCAATTGACAATTGTGCAAAAATTATACTAGCAACGATTGGGTTGGGTTCCTTAAGGTCCGGCTAAAGCGGTAATATGAGAGAGCAATATTATTGAATACTTAATCATTTTATATATGGGTAATTAATAATAACAGGTAGTGGCAGATGACAATGACATTTTTTTTTCTTAAATAAGAAAAGTGTTAATACTGTTTAAAAGGTCGGTTGCATTAGTGACTATTTTAGTATTTGGAACGACCGTCATTTGACAACTAGCCATCGTCGTAAAAGTGTCAACATTGTTTTTGATTCAAGTAGAAAGCACTGAACCGAGTTTGACTGCATTAAATGCACACCATTCAAATTAAACGTCAAGTCGGTCTGATTGGCTAAACACATGTCATTATACTTGGCTGTCATTGCTAATTACTTTAATTACCTTCCCAAGCCAACCATATCTAATTCGATTTTCAATTCGACTTCAGAAGTCAGTTCTGTTTCTCAATAATGGTTAATAATACATTACGATTGTTGTCTCGGATTCCATTCTTATCGTGACCTCGCCATAAATCAAATAAAACCGCTCTCTAAGTGGATTTTATTTTTGTTAACAAATTTTGAAAAAATGTTTGGTGTCAAATTGAAAATTAGCAAGCTGCATAGATTTAAATTACAAGTTACAAACTCGCAAATTGAGTACAAATTGTTAAAAAATGTGCGAACAAAGAAATACCGAATTGCGAATTCCCAATATCAATAACAGTCCCATTTAACATTTGGTACGTCAATTTCATTCAGCTCCATTCAATTTCCTATTGAATTATTCAAACCTACCGAGTACAAAGTTTTTCAAATCCAAAATGGAATACTTTAAAAGAAAAATCGTAATCGTGCTTCTTTGATCCATTTCTTTGCGCGTTTGTTCAGTTTCTCGGTGTTTGTTTGTTCGTTCGTTAGTATCACTCAATTTGACGTATTCTAAGCTACACGATTTAAACAGGTTGCTTTCCTTTATGACTGCTTGACAAACAAAAAAAAAAAAACCGCCTGCATTCACTATATATTTCTGTATTTACACAGATGGCATAACATTTTTGAAAGAACTTGATTACACATATTAACAAAGTAAACGAAAAGTACTATTAATAATATCCAATGCGCAGAAAAATCGCAAATCAATAAGAAAGAACGTAAAAAAAACAGTAGCAATAATTATGCTCGTATAAGCTTGTTAAGTGATTTATTATGGTTTCCGTGAATTTTGTCGAAAAGTATTAATCTTCACGGATCAAGTGGCTCATATTTAAAAAAAAATGAAAAGAAGAAAAATTACAAATCCAGAAATAATTATATAGATATAAAAGCAGGTTGCCGGATGCCGGTTAATTAATGAGCCGATTGTTGTGAATGGGATGCCTGTTGTCAATGATTGTTGCTATGTATGTAGTGCTGTAGGTTGGAGTTTCAGAAAAAAAGGAGAAGAAGTAGGTATATCTAATGAAAAATACCCAACAATATTTATTACGAAGAAGTTTATTGTTTATTGAAAATGTATAGCAATAAATTACACATTTTGCTCAATTGGGTTTTTATTTAATACGTAATCGAGTTAAATAACTATATTTAAAAAAAAAACATCTCATAGTTAAAATCACAAATGAAATCAATTAAAAATAATCTGTGCAGGGTCCACCGTATAGGAGTCTTTTTCTAATTCCGCCAGTCGTTCCTTAACCTAACCCAACCTATTCGCTACTGGAAAAATAATTTTTCTGACTATTATCTGCACTTGGCAAATTTACCTGTAAAACCAATGCATCCGTAGGTCTACGATATAAAAATTCCCACACTGAATGATAAAATTACCCATTTTGTTCCCAACCACAAATTTTCCAGAAAGCAGCCCTTCTATTAACACTTTTCAAGGGATTTGCTTGTTTAAGAGATACGTACCTCGAAATTATTTCCTGTTACGTTTGATCGTGTAAAGCTATTCTCTTGATGATTTTTTGTTCCCGGATAGTGGCAAATTGCATTATATTTGTGGGTACTAAACTGGATGATTCTCCACAGTCTATACCTGTTTTGGAGCACTAAAATTTGGATAATCATCTGGAAAGTTATATGAATAGTGAATATTTTTCGTAAATCTCGATAGATGTACGTACATATTTTTGATAACTCACAATTAGTGTCGATTTGGTATAAAAAAAAAATCCGGCTCGAAGGACCAAAATGGAGTGTGGTAAGTAGCAAACGAGACTTCATCATAAATATCAATTTTTACTGACTTGTTTTGAGTCATGTTACATTGCAGTATTTTCTGACAGATTCTATTACAGGGCGAGTAAAAGTGAACCAAATTTGGTTATAAATTTGGGATCTAGAACGTCCAATGGCGTGTTTGGCCAAATAAAACCGATTGAAAAGAACAAAGTCCGACTCTCGAAAGAAATCAAAACCGTTTGACCTTATCAGTTATTGAATCTTGTGACAGAGCGACCAAATTTTATTATACTCAATTATGGTTAACTAGCTTATTAACACAAGACAGTAGCTCGATACGAGATATGATATTTATGGTGAGATATGGAAAAGTAAAAAAAAAACACGACAAATGTAAAACCACCACACAAATTGATATTGTTTATGAGTTGTGAGTTGTGCTGTGCATAGAAACATGACAGGGGGAAATAACCGTAAAAGAAAACCAAAACATAGTCGCACTCGAACTTCGTTTTAGATAATTGTTTAACAATTTGTTAATGAAATTGGCCATAATCCAACAAGTGTTTCAATAAAACACTAAACGTGGTTGGACTTAATAATTTGATAATTGTGAAAATGTACAAATAAAAACATGCAACAAATGCCTAATTTGTTATTCATGTCGGTCATATGGGAGCTGTTAAGAAGTTCCTTGACGGATATTCAAAGGTCGTTGCACAATGTCGCGTTCTCTGTGTCGGCCGTCTTGTTATACGTTTTGATATTTAGACTGAAAAATTGCGCAAGGTGCTATCAAATTACTGTACTTTTAGAATTCATATTAGCTGTCAATGAGCCGTCCAAGGGAACTTTGAAGTTCATTAATTTTTGTGGTTACCGAATTCATGATTGTGTTATGTTTGAAGTGGCAAAGCAGGTAGGTTTGATAATCCTCTAAGATGTCATCATGTCAAGTTTACTCAAACTTAATTTTCCTGTCAATTCTCGCCTCTTCTAATAGTTTCTGTGCCAAGTCACTTCACAGATTTTGTGATATGTCCGCCATTTGTATAGTCTTCAACCAGTATTTTTAGTAAAACTATTCGTGTACTCGGTTTCAATTCATTGCACTAGCATCTGCTCGGCACGTGTTCAACAATCACAAAAAAAAAAGAAATTTATCAAAATAACTAGTAACAAGTAACGAGTAAGGTAAAAATTAAATTAAAAAATATATTTAACGATTTAAACCTAAAGATTCACTCCAGTTGAAAATAGATTTGTTTTTTTTTTGGAATTATTTAGCTAAAAGTTTTTCGAAGTAAGCCAACGTTTGAGAAAATTTTAATCTTTCTAAAATTTGAACGCTCTTAATTTTCAATTGGACAGATTTTCTGTTCTAAGCCATCTTACTCGTAGATGACATTTTTTCAAGGAAACTTTTAAAATACTCGTGCAAACATGTCTCAATATGTTCTGATCTTAAACCGAATCTGGAAGCACTCAATGACTGGAATATACCAAGCAATAACTAAATATAAAACCAAATTACGAGTAATTTTCGCATCAATTTAATCCACAGGTTGGCCGTCCAGCATAACTAATTCCCCACAAATCTCTGCAAATACCTATTATTCATACATGTTTTTCTATCCAACTCACTCACCAAGTCAACAACATGTCAATTTATCAACAAAATACCCATCCATCTATCGTGTCAAACTCATGTATATAGTACAAATTTAAGTTAAGAATAAACTACTTATCCAATTCACCCATAACAACAATATCAACAACAAAACTTGACAGCACAAGTGGTCCCATCCAATATGTCAAATAATCGCTTGAAAATATCTTCAGGGCATTACCAGGATTAAGTCAACGTCATTCATATTGACCATGACAGTTCGGTTCTCCCAAATTAGACATTTATGTCCAATTGTGTGTCGGGTGCGTTTTTGATTTATTTTGACAGGTCCAAAGTCACCGAAAAATTACCTCAATTACGTGTTTGGTCAACCAAAATTATAATTATTTTTTGTCTCCGCAGCTCCACTCTCTGCAATGTACAATGTTGACAGATAATTAAATTTCCAAATTATCGATGTACCTAGTCATGATGTTAATAATAATAAAAAATAACAGACAAGAAAAATAACATCACTAGGCCTTATCAGTCAGAACGTTTGTCACTGAAATTCTCCGTTTTGCCCTTTCGTTACCGATCGAAGTATAATTATAATTGGTTCTGACATTTATTGCCAATCTATGATTCAATAAAATAATTAATTCTTTGATTTGAAAGCGTTCCGTTGCGCGATTTAAGGAAGCCTTATCATTTATAGACCCCGGGAAATATGATATCGGTCGGAGATCGCGTGCAAAAATAATTATTAAACCGTTTTCTGGCGTTTAAATAGAATTCAGACCACGGCGAGACATATGAGTATATCTTATCATTTGATTGTGGGTTTTTTTCTCCGGTGTATGATTTTTCGTACGGTATTAGAGGTATTCTAAAGTAGTAGGTATATAAAAAGAGAGATTGAAATTTAATCTACATTTATTCGCATTCGTTTTATTGGCCGGCGTGATTTTTTGACCAGTACATAGGAAATCATTTTAAAATCGATTTTATTAATAATCAAAAGTTGAGTTGGATTTTTCGTATTACTGTGAGGACCGTGACGGAGATTGGGCCAAGCAAATAAAAGTGACTGTGATTCTCAATGTGAATAGTTGTCTCAAGCCAAGTGTTTTTTTCCGAGTATTGGTGTCCGGGCGAAAAAGGTCCTTTTAAACGAAGGACTTAAGTTGACGATATCAAAAAACCAAACGGTGTACCTGTACGTAAAGAGCATTCTAATTATAATACTGATACTAGAAATTGTTACTTTAAAGTGGTTTACTAGTAAGAGTAAGACGTTTGTTGAATGTGTATTTTTTTTCAAGTGCTTCGATTTGGATAAGCATCGATTGTTTATTTTTAGTCACGAGACCTATTGATAAACAGAACTTGATTTGTAGTACCTACTAAAAGTGCCGATAGATAAAATGTACATCAATCGTTAAAGCTCGGTACAGGACCTAAGGAACTAGGCTGTCGACAAAAAGCTGACCATTAAAATGTTTTTTGAGGTCTAGTTAGTCAAAATTCTTAGTATTCGTGAGTAAATGGGAAGGATCTACTATAGTGAATTGTGTTTGTGATATTTTTGAGAAGTTTTCAGTAGGAAAAACGTTGGTAGATTTGCTTTTTCCGGCTGACAGTACTAATATCGAACTACGCCGCCGGGCAATTCACGTAAAGTCGTTGGAAATTCTCAGTACATATGATTGCATAAACTTTTAGTTAGAAAACTATTTTTGGTGGCAATGCTTTCGAACATTAATATATCACCCGAATTTCAAAAAATCTCCGGCTCACATGCCATGAAATGGACACATTTTCCCGTCAAATACTGCTGTCGCATTTCAGTCTCAGATCTGGGATAGAATTGGACACGATGTTGATAGTGCCCTACTCTCATCATCAACCTTCACTTCAAGTATTTTTGAGGTTATAACAAACAATTTCGTATAGAAAAGTTCCAAATTGTGAGTTCGTAAGAAAATTGTGTCACTAAGAAGTGGCAATACCTATCTAGACTGTGCGCTAGACTTATGATCACAAATGTATTTAGTGTCCAGGCTAGATTTTACGAACTCCCAAAATACCCATTGTGACCTACAAAATATTTAGTCTAAAGCTTTAAAATGATGATTAGTAAGTTCCTATGACTTTCTCCTTCGAACTTCGACCCCCGAAACAGATTGCAACCGCATGTTAAGTAACAGCTGTAAATAAAAGAACACCTAACCCCAAATGATCATAGAAAACAAATTTATTTCGCCCGCATGCAATAAACAATAGATCGTGGCACGTGCCATGCATTAAAAACGAGCAGATTAAGACTAAGTGCGACATCTTGAGCAGCTTAAAGTGGCTGATAACAGTGCGCCGTGCAGCAAATGTTCGTTTTTCATACGGGGCCTTTTGCCATTTATATCAGCTAATGATTAACTTATTTTAATCAATTCATTTTCATCAATTAACTGGCTAGTTGGACAAATATTTTTTTCCGAATTGTCTAATCAGCACTGAAAATCTGATCAGTCAAGTTAGTCACGAGGCTTGGAGTTGAGAGCGTTTACTCTTTTTTTTTGCTGTTTTATAGAACGGGTAAATTCGATATAGCTTTGCAATCGAATTTTATAGTAAATCGTCCTTAGACTCAGGCAGATAAGCTACATAAGTTATAGGGGTCAATTGGATTATTTATAACTGGCGAATGTCTAAACCGTTTCGGTTGGACATTTGCGACAGAATACCTAAAAGTCTGATTGCAAAACGAGCTATTACAAGTTTTTTTTCTTGCATTAAAGTCAGCACCGGCGAGATCAAACGTAGGTATAACAAAACTTTGTTTAACTGAGTTACCTTCTGCTGACGGATTTCAAATATTGCTTGCTGACAGCGTGTGCTACCTTTGGCCAACTTAAGCCGCATTTGTCGCCTTTGCCTTTTTAAAAAATATTTTCTCGCTCGAACAACTTACAGTCTACACGTTTCTAAATAATTTGTTGTCCGTACAAATGTTCCATAAAAATCTACCATATGCAACATATTTAGAGAGAAGGTTTAAAATGATTGCAAGTCGAGTCCAAATATAAACAAAATGAATACATTTGTGCAGTATATGACAGGAAATATCGAATACCACTTAAAAAAAACTGCGCAATTGGGTTACGTCTTTCAAGGTGCACAACTGCACTTATCAATCACAGTTACCTACCGTACATATGTACATCTGTTGGAGGGTTGACTTCTAGATAATTCACGATAATTCAGTAGCCTCCTCCGTGTATAACAAATAATGCAAACCAATTTGCTTTCAATGTTCCATTCGCATGATTTTATTCATACGCCAAACAATCATCACCATGCCAGGTGTAAGGGATGTCATGCACGCACATCTAATCGTGGCGGGCTTTCAGTAAATAATTCCACATTCACCTGCCACTCACATTGATTTCCTAAATGATGTAGAGCTGCAATCATCATTTTGTTCATCGATAATAAAAAAAAAGGCAACGGATATTACAGCACCTTATTGTGTAACCTTTTCATAGAAACTTCTAATGGCTCCGACTGAATATTAGTTCATACTTTATAAGCGGACACACTCCGCACAACAGTTCATTATTTGCCATGGGTGCTCGTGCCCGTTACTCGTGTGTATTACTAATTTGTCTCGCTCTCTGGATGTCATCTCAAAAGATTAAGTGCGCGTTACATTTTGACTTTTGAGCGTATGGACTTAAATTGTTATTAGAGCTTGGCATTTGACTAAACTAGATCGAACCAGAATTAAGTGACGCGTTAGTTGTTGTCTCGAATATTAATGGAGAAAAGCAGAAATATCCTGGTTCGTGAACGACAGACTTTTGGCAAAACCTACTCACTTAAGATGTATGACCGAACCGACCATGGGGCTTAATCATTGAGTAATATCAAAATAAATACGATAGACATAATAACATTAACGCCGGTCCAAAGAATGTAGTAGTTCCAATCCGATGATTGGAATAATCACAGCCGTCCATACAACACTCATAATTCATTCTAATTATATTCAGTCTTTGAGAACCTGAAAGAAACATTAACTTGATGTACTCGTACTTGCTTACATGAATTTTTGTGTGAATTAACCAAACGTATAAATATAAATCGTAATTACAACTTTCATGGGAGACTATTTGCTGTAATTATACATGTTTCTTTTTATTTTTACTACCAGTCCTTAAATATGTAGTAATTTGTTCGATGTGTGTTGAGACATAATAGCAGCATAGGAGAAGGGGCATATTAATTGTGCGCTTGAATGCAAATTCAAAATTTTAATTTACATACTAAGCAAACCAAACAAAAAAAATAAAATGTGTTTAGGCAAATTTAAACAATTTTGCAAATGTGCAAATACATACGTTGTATTGTTTCTAGGGACTTCCCCAGCTGTTTGCACAAACAACTTAAAAAAATATCTAATGCCATCAAATGATAAGAAAAAAAGACACGAACAACGTTAAACCATTGACGTAAAATAAAACAACTGTCAAAACCGGAATATTTTTAGTTTATATTTTAGAGTTTCGAATAGGATTTCATATACTTATGTATAATCTCAAAAGCGTGGTCATGTGATTAAGTCATGTTTATAAAAATAACAGCTTTGTGTGTTCGTTAGAAAAACGATACAAATTAAAATATGGTGCCAATGACGATCAAAATTTGTTTAACTGGTGTCCCCTTGAAATCAAAACAATTCATTTCAGAAACAAAAAAATCTTATATTTACTGCTAATTAAATGATAATGCACGAGTTAAACGTGTTCGAGGGACGAGAATGTATCGATGAAAACAAAATGCAGAAAAAAGAGATTATCACGTCTGTCAAGTCAAGCCATTCTTGGATTAGTCACCTGGAGAGCGAAGACAGGATTGGTATTCAGAACAAAGTTCATGATTTCTGTATTCGATTAACCACATGCCTTAGTTTTGAATCATATATCTACGGACGCAGAAGAAAAAGTCTTATAAAATTGGGTAAACATCACGTGGGACTACATGACGTATGTGGAACATTTTTCTGTATGCAGTCTGATGGAAAGTTTTCAACGAAAAGTTAAAGAGTTTTCTCAAATTTGTATACATAAACAGCAAGAAGAGCAACTGATGGTTGAGTGAATAGTTGGCTCAACATGTCCATTCGTCAAAATCTGTCCTTTATATTCGTAACGAATTGACAGTTGCTGTGCAGTTTTGCTGTCCATAAGGTGCTTAAAAAATGGCCTCTTACTTTTTTAATATTTTATCGTTACAGTAGGACTTTTTTATTATGCTCACATGATCTGTATAGATCATTGATTTTCACGGTTTACAACAACAGTACAAGATTCAACTTTTGTTGTATACCATGGAAATCAATGACCTACACAGATCATTTGAGCATAATAAAAAAGGCCTAGTGATGCCAACATAACAGATTCTCGCACTGAAGAAACATTCATATGAAAACAACTACTAAACGAACAAATATTCGCAAGTTCTGACAGTCCTTTCAAATGATACTTTCTATTTAGTATCAGGTATCCAATGAATTGCAATGAAATTTCGATTTTGAGGTTAAGTTTCAACGATTTTTCTATTCGCGTTTTTATATTGTGCAATGTGAATAAACTGTGACAATTCACTGCACAAAGCTTGGAATTCGCAAATTCGTTATTTAAACCTGTTTTCTTAATACGTATCAATGGTAAAATGAACAATTTTCTGTTTGTAAATGAAAGAGAAAGTTTGTTCACGTTTTACCAATTCGTTCGTTTGCTCTCATATGAACAGGCCATGATAAGACCAAAGTGGATCTATAATACAGCTATTGAGAATGATAGCGCATTACACTGGGGACGTTCAAGTGTCTAGTTTAGTAAGTCTGACAGTTCTCTGACAAGATGATCTCGGTTTTGATTGGAGGAAATCGGTCATATGAGCAGCTGTTTCAGTTGACGTTTATGGAGGAGTAGCCGACGAATCTAGTCGAGAAATTCGTGACTGAATACTAAGTTCAGAGTTCGCGTATGTGGCTGACGTAGGAAAAGTGACGTTCCCGACCAATCTAGTTTTTGCGTGCAGGTTACATCTCATCCTGATCAATCTGGTCGACTTAAGATAACTAGATTCTTGAATGCGACCACTGTCTGCGTGTAGAATATGACAGATAAAAATGCTGTCTCCTGTCGTAAAAAAATTCACTGATGTTCCAAATGCTTAGTACTCGTTACTCATCTGCATTTCGTTTGACTTTTGTAGGGTTTTAGTTATACGTCCTACTTTTTCTTTGGAATTCAAGCCGCCGTCGAAATTTAAATTGTATTAATCGGAGCATGCATAAATATTGAACAAAATTTTCAAGGAACTCTCAACAACTCGGCCTTTCTGAACCATTATTATGCTGGTATGATAGACATCACCAGACTTTATGCTGTCATCAATCCAAGTGACACACACTGATGTTTCGACAGTACAATAACGATTGATTACTATTTAACCTTCAATAGTTTGCAGACCTGCCAATTTTGCAGTCAAAGTTCGCCGGCTCTTCAACACGACGAGAGCGCCACCAACCAAAGTCTCTTCAAGTCATGTGTCCGATGAATTACAATTCACTTTCCGTGTCTTATGCGCAGAGCTTCAACTTAATTCTCGAGATCACATCCGAAACTACCAAATCCTCTTAACTCCAAGGTCCGACTATACTTAAACTTTAAGAAGTCGTATGCATATATATACGCAGTTAGCAATCAATAGTAGTCACAATGAACATTAATCAAACTATTAACTGAACAACTGTCAAGTGCTCTGGAGTAGGTGCCCACTCTTAATGGGTAGTTAAAATTAAAAAGAAAAAAAATGGATTACGATCTATAAAATTTGTTCGTAGGTACAGCTAAATGACAAGACCGACAGGAATATTCTTGATTCCATTGACCAAAGCACCAAGTCCATTGATTAACTTAGAGGAAACGCTTTTGAGACTATAATTTTGTGATTTATACGAATTTCTACGCATTAATCGAATATCATTGCTTTCCATCGCATTGATCAATCAGCACGTGCCAGTGATA
Organism: Cheilosia vulpina; assembly: GCA_916610125.1. NCBI lineage: Eukaryota > Metazoa > Arthropoda > Insecta > Diptera > Syrphidae > Cheilosia > Cheilosia vulpina. The sequence continues at coordinate 70,032,189 of OU744277.1, read as the reverse complement.
CTATTTCCCAGAACAACACCGTTACGATAACATTACGAAAGATAACATTGTTTAAAGTAGACAGTCATGGAAAATTTATTTAATTTCTTGTTTGCTGCATTTCATGTCCCGCCATAGTGTTATTCCCGAAACCGACCGACCGACGACGCGACGGTTGGTATTTCCCACTGTAAATATAATTATTTCATTCTGTGCACATAGATATGCTTTGAATTCATTATGATTGATTTGCGTCAGTTAAATAAATGAACTATAGACAACATTGTGTATTCGTCTGAAGTGTGCAACACCTTGTCAAGGTAACATCGGCGCGGGGCGAATTCCGGTCATGAGTCCCAAACATGTTCGTTTTGATGATGATTGCTGTTGTTGTCGCTCATTATTAATAGTTCTTATTGGTTTTATTGCGTAAGGTCACTCATGGCCGGCGTCAATGGTAGGTAAGGTAGGCAAGGCCCTTGCTTCGCATCCATTGATCATCGTCGATTCTCTTAAAGTGTAAACAAAACATTTGTCCATTCTCGTTGTCAGTATGTATTTTGAATTTTCAAATACCTACACTCACTTGACATCGAAATGGTGGAAAAGGTTCATTAACTTTTTGACTCACTATTAATTGATTGCCGGGAGAAAACACTTCTTTTTATAACTTCATACTCGACACCTTCCAGTAAGTCAGACTTGAGCGGTGCCCCATGTACCTACTCTGTGGATGGGTTTTTTTTTTTCAGCCAAAAAATTCGCGCCCAAGGCAGCAGTGTGCAAAAATACATACGTCGCCATCATGTGGAGATTTGTTTACATTTTTATAAAATTTTATGATTGATTTATTGCCTGATCTAGACGGGAGACGATGCCAATTGCAAATAAATAATTTTATTTTCTATCGGTTAAACAGCAATTTCATTCCTTCATAGACCTTGTTTTGGTTTTAATTTACCTAAAAATCAACCGGAAGTAAGACATTTAACCTAAATGCTCAGATCGCAATTGGCTTAGAATTTGAAAAGGTCAAAGTTTTCGCTGGCACTGTTGTCACGAATTAATCAATAAATAAGTCATAACCCAAAAAAATAGCCGGGGGACAATTTGCGTTTTATCAAAACCACAATGAAAAGATTGTCTCATGAATGTTTTTACTCCCTGAGGGTCTATTAATATACCGGTTATAGTATAGGTATGCATAAATTTGTCTGTTTCGCCTCGAGCTGATGTTGGGTTTCATTTTGTATGTATATAAATATATAACTTTTTTTTTGTTATGAAAGCGACTTAACTATTTATTAATCAGTATGGTTTATCCAAAGAAATAGACCGGATTTATAGCACGTGCTTGACTTTTAGGTTGATAACGCGAAATACCATGACGCCAACTCGTTCTGAAGTGGAAACATGTTGTTCAGAAATTTAGTAGTTTTATTTGTTGACTAAGTGTGGCTGTTCAAGTGGTGACGGTGCTTAAAACAGGTTGCAAGAATTATTTGCCATGTACATTGTAAGTACATATGTGGTTGCCGAAATCAATCAAACCAAAGTGGCATTTTTATGTTTTTAACAGGGAATACAAAAAATGGTGGAAGAGTGTGTTGTCTCAGTATAAAATGCCGATTTCACGTTCGTCTTTCTGCGTATTTAAGGTAACGAATTATGTTGGTTTTGTTCTCAACGCAATGTCTACACATAAGCGGTGTACAAACGTAATAAAACTGATTTCGAAAAATCTGTTACTTATGTTTTTTAAGTGGAACAAAAGTTTAAAAAAATATTACTATTACAGAATGAGTGTAAACAGAGTAGAGGTCGGAGCTTATACCAGCTTTTCGTCGACGCACACGTGTTCAATGAGATTTAAAATGGCAACGGATTCGTTAAAACGATAAATAGAAATAAAACTCAATTAAAAAATAAAAAAACAATCGTTAATTTGATTTTGCACTTCCAGTGTTCCTTATAAACATAAGTCGCTGTAAGGAGGTGCTATGGTAGCGCAATGAGTCGTCTATTTGAGTCGCTTAAAGCTCATGCATTTCTAAATTTAAAGGTGGCTCATCGCTATGGATGCGCAACTCCAGCCCTAAGGACTATGCAATCGAAGCAAATGGCAAATATACTTCGTCAACGCGTTATGAGTAATTTAAATTGTTTTCGGAGTAGCTCTAGTTAGACTTATCGAACAAACAGGCCGTATATAAATTCCAATTTGCTTGTAAAATACTGACAGCTGACAGTTTTATTGTAGGCCAACTTATGTCGTTTTCCATTGGGACAAAAAATCAATCTTCTTTTTGATCTAAATCACTTTTGGCGTTCCATTGGGAACACAAATCAATCTTTTTTTTTGATTCGGATCACTTTTTGTAAATCTCGATATTTTTTCAGATTTATACATACTACCACAAATACAGCACAGCTGTTTTACGTCATTTAAAGAAGTTTGCTTTAAAACAAATGTGCAAAGTTTCGTGAAAACCAAAATATATAAACAGCAATGGACATAGTTTTGGAGGAATTATTATCTTCATTGTATTCCTCATCATCTGGAAACTGCGAATCACCAAAACTACTCCATTTGTAGCTACAACAGAGCAAACATTTTTCAAGCCGATTTCCATGGTTGATTTTACCAAAAACAAATGCAATTTGAACAGCTGATATTGTTGTCAAATAACGCACTAATCCACTTACAAAAGCAGATCAATTTCGTTGCATGTTCCATGAGCCGCACAAAATCTGAGATCTGAAAAAGATTTTTGGTGGTCCCAATGGAAAACGACATTAGTTTCGCATTTACTCGCAAAATTTAAAGGTCGAGTCACCTTTTTCGTTATTAACTTCCATTGGGTTTTTATTTCCATCTTACACGAGAAGAAAATTTACTCGCTACTCTTTACTTTCTGATGCGTGTCAAATAAACTTCGATGCACTTTGGAAATGTGGGCATTATGCCTATTCGGTTCTCTATTCATATGTGTTTTTTAATCTGCTTACACGACTGAAGTAATTCATTTTGAAATCCAAATAAAACGGAACATACATAATAATTGATTTACTGCTTTCGTATACTATCTTTATACACAAATTGCGATATATTTACACACGACTATTCCTGTTTTGTGTTGCATATGAATCATGAGTTATTCGTTTCACTGTTATTTGAAATCGTCAGAAACGGTTGTTAGTGACACCGACTTGTAAGCAAAAAAAATAGTAAAAGCAATAGAGCGCTAGTAAATTTATATAGAATGGCAACTCCAAAAGGCTTTGTTCAAGGAACAGACGACTAGTCGTTTATCAGCTTCACACGTCTTACTAAACAAACCATATCGGAAAACGCTCTCTTAACCATTAAAATTGATAAATTTTTTTATCACTCAATTAAATGCAATTAACAAATTAACATATTCGTAGGTATTCCTTTGCTTTGAACATCGAATAAAATACATCTCCAGACATTTTTTTTTCAATATCTCATTGTAAAGTTAATTTAATTTTGTTTAAAACTTTAATTGAATGTACAATAATAAGTTGGATTGATATTATTTAATCGTATCGAAAACCATTCGACTTAATTAACGCCCTGAGTTGGTTCTGTCAATCCGAAATCGCAAATCCATTCCACAAATAAAATAGTTTTGTTTCTTTTGAGTATATGTATAGGTACTCCTAATTATCTTTTTATTGTTTTTATTACTTAGCACGTGCAGTGTAAAAAAATAAAAGAAAATACCAAACAGAGAACGGTTAAAGCAATCGCATTTATTTGAAAAATAACTTCACACGGAAGTAGTTAGTTAGTAGTTGTCATTTGCAGTTGTTGTATAGATTTTATATAATTGTTGTTGTTGTTTTGCTTTTCCTAAATTAATTAATAGAGAAGATTCTAGATTTAGTAATTTATGGTCTTTCACTTAATTCTAGAGATAATGCACCTACTTTGTGCATTATATGGCATTTTACGGTTGTGACTCCTACTTGTGTGTAATCTCACGGCGCAATTGAAATTGTGAGCAAAGAAATGAGCGGGCACAAAATGTTCCCATGGACACTTTATAATTCTATTGTTTTGCGCAGATATCCTATTGTGTTTATCTATAATCCGAAAAGATACAGATTGCAATGACGACGTGAACCAGGAACTTTTAACACCCTCAAGTGGTTTATGGGGCCAGAGCTGCAATTGCAATTGCAACTGCAATAATTTATGTTTAATGCAATTATCACATTGACTTGTCTATAATTTATATGATTTGTTCTGTTGTCTAAATCGCTTATGGTGCTGACTAAATGTATGCTTTTTTTTCTTACAGATACATATAAATACCAAAAATGACCGGTTACACCTATGACGCCGATGAGCCAGTGAAGGTGAGACAATACCATCGCAAATAATAATTTGCATAAATACCAAATTCATTTTGTTTATTTATTACATAATACAGTTTTTCTATTCGATTTAACGACTACTGTATCTGAACAACATACCTGCAGTATTGTAATTTTGTGAGCAAATAGTCTTTTAAAGAGCACATGTCACAAATGGGGTTTAATAATAACAATGTCAGGGTTTTTTTTTCGGTTTTTTTTTTTGTGTTATGTTGAAGAGAAAAGTTTAGCTTGCACTACCGCAGAAACATTAAGGTGGAGCCAATAAAACGGCCCAGTTTGCATGCATCGTAACCTAGTGTAACAGTTGCATAATGACACTTTGTTTGGCCAACCGTGTTTTGAAAGCTTTGGAGAATTGACAATAGGCCGTTTATTTGCAGGCAGCATGCTAAACATGCAGAATGTCGATAAACGGACATGAACCGAGAAAAACACGTCCAACAACATAATTGATGCAAAATACGCCAAATCACTTTATTCATTTAGCGCCATTTATTTATTCTAATTCGATTTTCGTTCAAAGTATTTCCGAAACAACTTAGTTGACGTTTGCGTTACCTGTTTTAGCCGTTACTTGCTGGCTATTTAATGCCTGCTCTTAAATGGCAGTGCAAGAGTAACAGCTTCTACTAATGTAACATGACTTTATGGCCGCAAATGTAGCACAGCTTGCGACTTAGCGTCTGACAAATGCTCATGCATGTAGACGCCGCCTTAGGCTGCAACTAAAGTGAGTTGAGCGTATAGATCTAAAAATAGTAACACTATTTTCTTCTGGCATTCTTCGCATTCATGGCGCCTGACAAATGTGTCAGTTGATGAATTTGAGCCCAGCTCTGCTTGTGTGTCGTGTTTTCTTCGAGTATACCTAGTTATCATAACAATAAACTAGTTCGCCGAAATCACAAATATGGTACCTGGTACAAATATAGACGTCTCAACGAGTATAATTATTTAGGTGACAAGCTGTGATCACATGAATTTCTTGTTGATTATTCGATGATTGGATTAGCGAATGCCATGAGTTCCTGTTAAGGTTAAGGTGTACACAAGATGTTTATTTTTATTAGCCCTAGGTCAATTACTAAGGAATTTTGCGTAGAGTTATTCTGGGTGCTTATTATAATTTGAATGTACATATTTGCAGTTTCTGGAATAATAGTGTAAGGTCAAACTGTTTATAATAGAAAAAGCTTATTTGTGTTAGAACCCTTATTATTTTTATGTAGCTTGACGTGCTCCTATGGACTGTTTGCGATAACTGACAGAAGTCTGTCAAATCGTTTAAATGTCAATTTGTAACTGACTTTACTTTTAATGCATTCATTCTTTGTATTTGCTCGGCAATTAAGTGAATGTAACGGGAAAAAGTATTTAAATGATTTCTTTGTCGAAATTTTCTGCCTTTTTCCAAATCTGCGTTCAACACAACAAGTTCTTATTCTTTCAATTATATTCGACAACATTTTGAGTTAATAAATATACAATAAAAAAAAAACCCTATATAATTAAATACCTGGAATAAAAAAAACTACTTTCCATTTATTTAAACCCTTTCCCCCATAAGCCGAGCCGATAAATTGTCATCTGTCAGTAGAATGCATTTTTGCAATACCAACTATCATTATACACCTATTGATCGATAATGACCGACACATGAGCAACTAAATTACCCCTTCACTGCGAAATACAACTGTAATTCATTAAAATATTCTGATGCAAGTTCATTACTTGAACGAGTCTTTCCTATTTTTTGTTAAAGCAATAAAAATGTTACTGCTTTGATTGTATCAGAAATGTCAGGGTTATTCGTTACGTCAAAACAATAGTCGTTTTAAGACTTGCGCGAATTTCTGAATCTCTTCAAGTGCGCTTTTATAGCTGCCTATATTGTTTGTCACTTATTTTTTAAACAGTAAAATATTCATTTTTAATTGTCATTGTGAGCCCATACAAGATTTCTGTAACATAGGATAAACAGGCAAACCGTATCGAAACTAAACTTTAAGAAACAAATTGTCCATTATTGCTTCCGCCTTGTTGAATTAGTAAGCCATTTAAATAACCAGGAAAAATTGTGATTATATCTTGAAATCATGAAATATAATAAAGAATGACAAGGATGCGCCGCGAACGAGTTTTGCAATCACGTAAACACTTTGGTTTACGACCTACTTTAAGAATGTCCTTGCGGTGTTAATGTTAATTCGTCACAATAAAATTAAACTTGCCATAAAACCAGAAAACCCATTCCCCAGAAGTGTCAAAGTGTCTTTTTGAATTATTATCGTTTTTCATTTCTTTTTGTTGTTGTCTCATTTTTTTAACCTCCTTTTAATACGTCTTACGCAGAAAAAAACATATTGCATCAATAATCTCTTGCGAACGCGCATTTGCTCTCTCACTTGTTGAGTAACTTGACAGCGCAAAGCACAGGCAAATTAATATTCATCCCATATAGTTGGACCCTAAACAAACAGTGATACACAGTTTATTCAAATACAAGTATACATGTTCGAGGAAAATAACCTCTCAAGGCTTGTCGTGCAGCACATATTTGGGTATTTTTCCGCCACCAATCAGCGAATTCCAAAACATCGTTATTATATCTGTTTTTACTGTGGAAATAATTATTCGAGCGTAATAAATTGTTTTCGACAACAACGATAATGGCAACAAAGGCGACAGCGAGTACAACACGAACGCATCCCTGATCAAAAAACAACCCACAAACAGCAAAAAGAAAAACAAAGCAACCATCATTTACCTCATCGTATGTGTTATTCACATTTTGGCAGCTGAAGCACCGCGAAAGCCTTTCCGCCTCACATTTTTATCACGTGCTATGCTATCGTCGCTCAATCATGAAAATAATGTAAGAAATAAATTCAGTTATTTCGTGTGCGTCTAAAAATAAATCCGCAGAGGAGGAGAAAAGCATCACTTGACCCTAAATGATCGCTCCACGAGAACAGGTTACTCCACCTAGCTTACTCCTGTCATTAGTCAAACAGCAGCTGACAGCAAGCTGCTCTTATGCTGTGTGTGCGACTACATTTTGTTTTGATACATGGTGAATTCGAATTCATGACCCATATGGAAGTGGAAGCCAAATAAAAAATAAGACTCCAACAACGACAACAACTGCCCACGACAATTCCATAATTCATTAGTTTTAATCGAAGAAATTAAATGCAAAAATGTTAATCAGCAATATAAGAATTCCTATAAATGACTACGGTCCATCGATTGAGAGGCTACCTTGAGATCGCCGCCGCGCTGCACTGCTGTTGCTGCTGCTGCTTTGGTAGACATTTTCTTTCCAATAATGCCGTTCCGCTGAATAATATTAAATCGACATATCGTGTTACACACATGATATTATGATAGCTAACACTTTGTCTTTTCAACTGGATAAAACCAGTTGAATCCAGGAGAGCTATCCGCACATACCAACACATGGACCGGGCCTGTCACATACTGCGCCGTCGCCACTGCTGGTTTGACTTGCTGGCGCTGCTGGTTGACTGCTTCTGACACATGCTACTATCAGCGTGACAGTGACAGCATTGTGTTGTCGTCGCTCTAAGAAAACTTCAAATCAAATGTATATATGTGTATAACTAAACTATTCTCCGTAATAAACAGAAAATGTGTATTCAATTCGCATTTTAAGTTTTCTGTTTGACTTAATTCATTTTGGACACTTCGCTTCTTTGCCGTTGTTTGTCGTCTTTTTGACGTTTGGCTTTGGCTTTTGTTATTTACCTCGAGCAGCGAGTGTATTAAACCCATTTTTTGTGCTGCCCCAAGCGTGTGTGTGGCAGCAGCAATAACTCTACCTCTACCCCATCGGAGAGGGCAATCAATTTTTTGGAATGCAAATGTTACGACTCGCGAAGTAAATAAGGAAGAACACAATCAGCCATCGCAAGGGGGCATCGGTGGATGGCACGCCGTGATTGTTGATCGCGTTCGGGAGCAAGAGAGAAAGGCCCTGGTTATTTTGGCCAAAACCACATGGTCGAAGCTGAACTTTTATGTGGTAACATTGTTTCTTGTTGAGTAGGTTTTTGGTTCATTGATTCTCGGCGGGGATATGCAAATTATAGATCGAAGTTGCGCAGGTCTTTGACCGTCCTTCCTTGCGCAATTAGGAAGTTTAAGGACCTTCGAAATACTACCGTTTAAATAGAATTCTAATCATAATCAATGAGGCGCGCCGGTTTGACGCAGTACACTACACAGCCTAAGTAGCGGAGATGTTTGTTGATTTATTGATTTAAGACGATGCGATCGGGTAGTCAAAACAGGTGTCTGTTTCATGGCCTGTTTTGTGGTCAGAACAGAAGTGAATAGAAATGAAAATGGTAATTGGTGTTGCGTATCGATCACCGTACTACCGGGATTATTATCATATTTTTTTTTATCTATTTTTGTTTTAGAAAATGTGTTGACGTTTTAAAGGTAAATACGCACATTTCATGACGATTTGTTCCATTCGCCATTGTTGGATACGATTTCAATAAGTCGACGACCTTTTTACCTCCTATAGGAAAACAGTTAAGAAGCCAATAAAACGCCACAACGTGTATGATAACCTTGTGCAACCGTTGTATAATATCGCGTTGCTGGTCAGCCATGTTCAAAAAAAAAATAACATGTTCATTTGTAGACGCTGAGTAGCGAGAACCCAACAACAAAAAGGAAATCGCCTAATAACATTTCGCAATAAATCTATAATCTATTTTCCTATAAAGTAGAATTTAAAACAGCTCTGTTGACGTTTGGGTTGTTTAGGTCGTAACTACTTGTTTACGATTTTTTACTTGCTGTTACTAGAAGTATGAGTACCAGTTTCCACTAAAGTGTATGATTTAATGCGCGCAAATGTAGCACAGAGAACTGCTTCATTTGTAGCGCCGCCGCCTTGAACGTCCAACAAAGTGAGTTCAAGTTATGCCGGTAATTTTCCTATAACATTCGCTGTGCCACTGATAACTTTGGATAAAGTTCTCTTTGCGTGTAAGAATATATTGATTATTGCTGAAGAATAGTCAAATTGCCGAAGCAATATTCTTCGGGTAATAAGTTTATGTTATTCCCATTGTTGTATCAATGTTACAATGATTGAGAAATCAGTATAACGTTGTTGTAATTAGCTTTAAATTTATCACTGGAACGTTACTAAGGATGCAGGTTCGATTCTCAGTGTATTGGAATGTCATTCTGGAAAAGCAATCCTCGTTGTAGTGAGTAGTAAAATATGTTATTTGGACATTTGTTGAAGGTTCAGTTGTCAAAGGAGTAATAATTGTCAATGAAACTTTACCGTGAGAAATACTAATGTAAATGGATATCGTTTGCCATGGCACATTAACTTTAATTATATGTTCGCATTTCGTTCATTAGCGCAGGTTTCGGCGAAACAGCCGTACACCGAAAAGTCAACCATTTGAAATACTAATGTATCACCTGGGATTCTAAGATGAACTCACTTCTGCAGCGCACCTCGAAAAGTGAAGGAAATGTGAATCGCCTTGTAAACAAGAAATAGCAGATAACTTAGCAATTAGATTGTCAGCTTCGACGAACCCGCCCGATTTTTATCTCAGTTGGGACATCAAATACATTTTCATTTTAAACAAAAGACAAATCAATTTTCAAACAAACAATGCATTCAAACAGTTATTCATGCAAGGTAATGGGATGATTTGACAGTTCACCCGTATTAACGCTCAAGGTGTGACAACTGACAACTCTTTTGTTTCACTGCCATAAGGGTTGCCTTTGATTAGACAATTTATGCGGGTAATGCAGCAAATAACTGACAAATTGCAAATCTGTAATTTTAAAACATTTGCCTTGGCATTTACAGCAGTATTTTATTTGTTCGTGGTATTCTGATGGCACCTTCACATTTTTGCTTAGTTATTATCGTATCTCGAATTTAAGTCAAGTTCTTTTATAATACAAATCACACAAGCAGGATTCTTAAATTATATTTCTGTAAAATACTTAGTCAAATAAAGAATTCAACATCAAAAAATAATGAAGTATATATATATCCCCTCTCTGTGAAAATGGCCGCTCATGTGACAAAGGTATAGCTTCATTCCGCCGTCAATGTTTGCTTGTTTTGTGATTGTCCAGAGCTCGGAAGTGCACAACCCTATTGACAAGACCACACGAATTGTTTCGGTGCTGCGCAGGTGACTTCTTGTAGATCCATTTTGACGTTGTCTTCGCCTTGGCCTCTTAGCGGCATCATGCCATAAGATTAACTACGACGCAGTTAAATCTCTTGCGATGTGCTGTAGTCTACAAGAAAACAACGTAATTGTTTTTATTTGCAACAAAAATTAAGGTTGGTGTTTTTGAGGAGTTCTCAGTACGGGAAAAGTGAACACGCACTTTCCACGCCAACAAACAAGACTAACGATAATTGAGGGTCAGAATCCGAACTTTGTTACAAGTACGATTCAACATCTATATATTTGTCTCGTAGTTGTTTTACCCAATCAAACATACATTTTTATGTTCACAAACAAATTGCACTGGCATCACGTGCAGCATCACTCACATGTTGTTTCAAATTTTTACTAATTCGCACGGGTTTGGAAAACGTTTTCATTTTTAGGAAGTTGAAGTTGTCTTTCAATTAGCAGTAAATAAACATAAAAGTGATGGTTCGATGATAGAATGTGATGAAACTTTGTAGTTTATTTATTTTATTTGTTACGTTAATTGACTACACAAAATATTTATGTACATACTAGCCAGTACCCATACTGACGAAGGTGTTAACTTAATCAAATATATCAAAAGGATTTGAATTTTGGACCTCTTTATTAGAGACTATGTCAAATTGTATAAGGTATTGTTGGTTGGTTTTTATTTTTATTTCAAATCGAGATGGCATAGGTTTTTTTTTTAGAATTGGCTGCCCTTACACTTGGGACGCTCAAGTGTCTAGTTTAGTAAGTCTGACAGCTGTCTGCCTTGATGTATCTCGGTTTTGATTGGCTAAAATCGGTTATTTGAGCAGCTGTTTCAGTTGACGTTTATGGAGGGGTAGCTGACGAATCTAGTCAAGAAATTCGTGACTGAGTACTAAGTTGACAGTTGTTCGCATATGTGGCCTACGTAGAAAAAGTGGCGTTCCCGACCAATCAAGTTTTAGCGTTCAGGTTACATCCCATCCAGACCAATCTAGTCGACTTAAGATAACTAGATTCTTGAATGTGCCCACTCTTATTAATAATCAATTTGATTGATATCTGCAAATCCATTTATATTCTTACTGTCAATGAAACAACTGAATGATGTTTCGATTTTATGATCGCCGATATAACCAACCGAATTTCATTTCTTTTGTTTATTTTGGTCTTCTAGACCTCGGTTTGGATAAAATTGATTTAAATTGCTTTAGTCATGTGATGGAAATGAAGCACACTCCATCGTGTTCTGTTCTTTTTTTATTACTGCGCTTCATTAAATGGTTCTCGCCATTTGACATTGCAATGTACCTGTCTTAACCGGTTTTTCGTCACTCAAAGACACCAAACATTAATCAATTAGCTAAAGGACTTTAAATTTTTAAATTTTCTCTTTGAAATATATTTATGTTCCGACTGTTAATAACAAAATTGAGTTTTTTTTTGAGAAACCGATTGCGGCACATCTGCCCTGTTAACCGACAATTGAAATGGAAAAAAACTCACCACAGCACCCCCCCAGAAAAGATTTCGTATATCCCAATTAGCGTAGTTAGGGTTGCGAATTTATATCATTTAGCGCTTATATTTTTGCGTCTTAATAAACCGGGCAGTGACAGGTTCCTTTAATTACAAGAACCAGTTATTTCCTTTCGGGAGGGCTTATTTAAATGAAAAGTCTCTCAACTGTTCAATCATAGTGTCGTGATACGCGCGATGTATCTAACGTCAATTCGGCTACGTATATCCGAACTCCGAGGACCGCTACAATGCCATTGGCGTCGGTAAAGTCAGTGCTCTCGATTGCAAGCCTAGACTTTTTTGCGAACAAAAATGCCTTGCCCGAAGATGAGGCTGTCGAAATTCTATTACTAAGTGGCTTAAAGGTATACCAACAATAATTAGTGTAACACAAACAAAAAGTCTTTCTTATCGTGATATCGGAAATGGTTTACATATCCGGAAAAAAGTGCAAAAGTGTCTCTAACTGTTTTGCCGAACGTTGAGGTGCAAAGGTGCATCGGTCATATTTAACCAAAATCGGCAGAGGTATTCATGCAACTATCGGATAAGCGGCAAATATTGTGAATCTGGAAATAAATAATAATCTAGCACTCGATTTGCACCACTGCTAAGATTATTCTCGGATATAGATAGCTACGCAGTCTATTTTTGGAAAATAAAAATGTCTTCATTGAAAATATCATACTGAAGTTGAGTGTAGGCTAGTGATAGCGGTTGCGTATTTAACGCGGTTATTGATTCAAGATTCTACAAACAAATAGTGGATTTTGTTTGTTTTATGACACGTGTTTTCGACGTGTTTTACTAGATCGGTTTGATGGAATTCTAGTTCAGTTACAACGTCGTTGTTGGGTTTGACATTTATTTATATGAAACGTCATTCATCTTGAATGTTCTAAAACGAGTTGTGATTTTTTTTTTATCTTACTGTGCGGTTAACGTTACGAATACCAGTACTTGTTAATTTGTAAATCAGCTTTCAGTTATTTTTATCCGAAAACTGACAGAAGTGCGAGCATTTAGTGGCGTGATATTTATATCAATTAAATTGTGTAATTTATAGAACCGCACAGTTTCGATTACTCGTATTGATATTGATTCACGGTTCCTCAATTTAATTGGGGAATTTCCGTTTTCATATTTAAAAAGCCAAATAGGTATTGATAAGAATTTTTGACGCCTTTCACAAAATCCAGAGTAATAAAATTCAAGTTCAATTAAAATGTCAGCGTCAGCGGGACAAGAGTAAAAAAAGTTTCATCATTTTAGCCTATGGCTGTTCAGTTTTATCTGCCTGTTAATTGATCGACTTTTACTAATCCAAGAAGTCTAGAATGATCATGATGGGAGATGACAGAGGAGTACCTACTCTCACAGACAACATATATTCGCTCATTTAAATTTGATAGTAAACGAATATTACTGAGAAAACCAACGTATCAATTCCAGTCAAACGACGTCAAGCTAATGTGAATTAGAAACATATATAATTGACACTTAACAAAACTGAAAGCATGACAATATGGCTAAATGTCACATTTTGCAAAGGTGTCAATCCAAACGCGTTCCTGTACTTAAATAATTTTAAGGACAAATTTTGCGGAATACCGACAAAAAAGGTGATAAATTATATACCTACGTTTCAGCCAACAAATGTTCAAGATCGCATTGATTGAGTGAAAAATGTTCAGTTGCTTTGTTTAGCAAAAACCCATTCAGTCTAGGTGGGCTATAATTTCTAAGTGATTTAAAACAACCAATTATAATGATAAAAAATATCGATGAGTGGCATGATTTATTTTTTTTTGACACACTTGGGCCGATTTTATTTAGATTTCGATAACAGCCAATCAGTCGTTTTTAGGTGACAGTTGAAGAAATAACCTATTTTATTGTCTTATCGTACTTTTTTTTTGGCAGTAAATAAAAGTAGCATATTAAAAATAAAAAACTAGCAAGCAAATTTGATCAGCTCTTCTTGAACCATATTTACTTTGATTTGTATAATTTAGTTGTCTATTGTGACACATATCGCCTGTTTGTATATTCTCATCCATATTATCACAGTGGGCTAAGACTGAGTGAAATTCATGTTCGATGTTAAAACAGCAATTTACTCAACTGTCAACAATGTATGGACTAAAGCTAGTGTCAAATATAATATCCACTCAAGTGCTGTCAAACATATGAAATGGGTCACTCCTTTGTTTACGTCACGAAATACAATATCCATATAACCGCGAATTGAACTAACTTGTTGCAAAACTTTTATGGATCTCCCTTTCGTGTTGGCTAATGTAGCCAAAATAGTATAGATCACAATACATGCGCCATATTGTACATTCTAAGCTAGGTGTAGGTCACAATAAGCGCAGATTATTTTTAAAGTCATTGTGCGATACTAATATCATATTTAGTGCCCAGGCTAGATTTTAAATACCACAATGGAGAAATTTTCTATATAAAATTACCCATTGTGACTTACGAAATATTTTGTGTGAAGATTAAAAATGATAATTACTATGGAAGATAACAATTTAATCTCTAATTTTAAAGGTCAAAATGGTGGAATTTTTGGACATGAAATTAAATATTGTGACTCACAAAATATTTGAGATTAGGGTTTTGATTATCAGCTATAGCCCCACTAAATATAATATTTTTTAACTAAAAGCTATTTTTTTCATGTTTACTTGTAGCCAAAACCAATTGCGGAAGACACTGCGTCTCTTAGAGAAAAAGTTACACTAAGCAAAGGAGAAAAATGGCGTATTCTAAAGAATATCGGAATAATCTCCTTAGCCTTTATGGTACAATTCACAGCGTTCCAGGTAAGATTGCATCTGACACTAATTGCCACGGAACTTTTGTATGAATTTGTTTTTCTTTTAATTTTTCAAATAGGGAACGGCGAACTTACAGTCATCAATTAATGCCAAAGATGGTCTGGGAACGGTATCCCTCAGTGCAATTTATGCAGCTTTAGTTTTATCCTGTATATTTTTACCCACCTTGATCATTAAACGATTGACTGTGAAATGGACTTTAGTCTTCAGTATGCTGTGTTACGCTCCCTATATTGCCTTCCAACTATACCCAAGGTTTGTTCAGAAGGACACCGTCAATCTTTCAGTATTTTTAGTATTTTATTGTGTTTCCAGGTTCTATACATTGGTTCCAGCGGGTATTCTAGTCGGTTTGGGAGCGGCTCCTATGTGGGCGTCCAAAGCCACATACCTAACCCAAGTTGGACAGGTTTATGCGAAGATAACTGAACAAGCTGTTGACGCCATTATCGTGCGATTCTTCGGCTTCTTCTTCCTCGCATGGCAGACGGCTGAGTTGTGGGGAAATCTCATCTCCAGTTTGGGTAAGAATGGCTTAGAGTTTTGTAAGCCCCTATAGCTGGCTAACGCAAACCGTTTTGTTTTTGTTTCGAACAGTTCTATCTAGCGGTGGTCATGGAGGCGGTGGTGGTGGCGACAACAATACTGTTTCTGAGGCAGATCTGCAATACTGTGGAGCCAACTTCTGCGTTCATGGAGTTAATGGACATGCTAACTTGGAACGCCCACCAGATAGCGAAATCTTCGAGATCAGTATGATCTACGTATCCTGTATCATTGCTGCCGTTGCTATTATTGCTATCTTCCTTGATCCCCTAAAGAGGTAAGTTGGAACACATAACACAGGAACATGCAGATTTCTTTACAAATATCCTTCCCCTCACAGATATGGTGAGAAACGTAAGGGCTCACAATCGGCTCAAGAACTCTCCGGATTGGAACTGCTTTCGGCCACCTTCCGTCAAATGAAGAAACCCAACCAGCAGCTACTCATTCCAATCACCGTTTTCATTGGTATGGAACAAGCTTTCATTGGAGCTGACTTCACTCAGGCCTATGTATCGTGCGCTCTTGGAATTCATCAGATTGGCTTCGTGATGATTTGCTTTGGAGTTGTTAACGCCATTTGCTCGATTCTGTTTGGTTCCGTGATGAAGTACATTGGCAGACAGCCAATCATTGCGTTGGGCGCCATTGTTCATTTCACAATCATTGTCGTTATGCTCTTCTGGAAGCCACATCCTAGTCAGCCAATCATTTTCTACGCAATGTCTGGGCTATGGGGCGTCGGTGACGCTGTATGGCAGACACAAATTAACGGTCTATATGGTCTGCTCTTCCGACGAAACAAGGAAGCCGCATTCTCGAACTATCGACTCTGGGAGTCTGCAGGTTTTGTCATTGCCTACGCTTATGACACAACTCTTTGCACACGAGTAAAACTGTACATTCTCATTGGCATTTTGGCTATTGGCAGCGTTGGCTATATTGTCGTGGAGATCCTCTACAGGCGGAAGGTAAATTAGAAGAAAACAAATCAACCTCATTGAAAAAGTACTAAATCTATTATTTGTCAACTTTTAGCAACGCAAACTCAAGAAACAAGAAAAGAAGGACAAGGAAGCTGAAGCCGCAGCGGCAGCCGCCGCCGCAGCTAACAACGACGAACCCGAAGAAACCGATGACGAACTCGATGATCTCGAAGAAGACATTGTAGTCACTCACTTCTAAACGTCAAAAAGAAATGTAATAAAAATGGCTTCCCTGAAGCAAGTGCAATTTTAACTTAAATTTTGAGGTCGAAAGAGAAAAGCGAACACATAGGAAAATATCATGTAAAGCAATATCGGGTAATACAAGGAATTTAACAAAACAAAATGCTAAATGATATTTTTAACCAATCACGGAGATTCATATATATCTTACAATCCGTACACATTTACAATATAGTGTGTTTCTGTGTGAAGCATTGTTCCATTTGTTTTGTTTTGTTGTTTTTTTTTTACTTAATAAGTGGAAATTAAATTCTTTTAATTACGCGAGAAAAAAAAGTGTCCGGCAGATTCCTATATAGTTAATTTATTTTTATTTTTTTGTTCTCTATATTTAAGTACAATTAAAAAAAGAAAATGTAGAAATATGAACGTTAAATGTATAATGTTTTAAAAACAAAACAAAAACAAATTGATGAAGATGAAAATATTCTGCTCAGTATTATAATGTTAACTTTTAAGTGAGAGGAAAATAAGAAAAATTCCTTTTATTGTAGTTGATTATCTTAATTTTTTTAGTACAAGATGCTACAATTAAACGAATGCCTTTGTTTTTTGATCGAAACAATAAACAAACTATTTAAATAAAAATATGAAAAAAAGAAATTCTAATTTGCTTATTTTTTTTTAGTATACAAATTTCTTAAGGTGGAAATGTAGTTTCGCTTGGAAGCTAGTAATAATTGTAAGTGGGATATTTTGTTTTTGTTTAATCACAGTTTACAAAAACAAATGGTGTTTGAGTCATGCTTTCGACTGCATCATCTGTAGTTCTTATTTTTACTTAAATAAAAATCAAAAAATATATATATAATCTTTAAAGGAAATATAAAAATGTTAGTTTTTAAGTGTTTATGTTTTGTTTAAGTGATCATGTGTCATGTAGAAAAGTATTGCAAATGTCAAACATATGAATAATATTGTGGAAATTTGATGTAAATATAATTTAAAAAAACAAATTTGATTGGTTTTTATATTTTCAATCTTTGGAGGTGAATTCGACAAAATCTCGCATGAGAGGTTAAAACGATATTTGCTGAACAAAGATTGTCCAGTTGGATGTATGAGCCGCTGAGCACTAGAACCTTAAATATATTTTGACATCCATTAATGTAGGTACTGGTACAGCTATTTGCAGACCACAAATGAGATGCTGTAACGCTTTATTTGGAACATAAGCTGTTTTTTTTTTTGTATCAGCTATAATCCATATAGATTTACATGCACTTACAACAATAGATGTTTTTTATTATCAGCTATTATCCATTTAGATCATCGATTTACATGCACTTACAACAATAGCACATGATCCTGCTTCTCATCGAGATCACGAATCATGATCTGAAGATTATTTCTACTATTTCCCACTAGATGGCTTGTTTCATTTTCAAATGTTGGTGTCCCTGTAAACGATAGTCACATCATCACGTTGCCATACAAAAAAATGGAACACAAAAAATCAATTGATTTTTTCGCGCACGAATTAAATCCCCGTCCGTATTCCGAGTTATTTTCGTTCTATGTCTAGACCAACCAAACACTTGATAAACAATTAAATACCTCCATGTTTTATACATATTTCTAAGACATTTATTAAACAAAACAATTTTTATCGAATGTTTATGAAATGTATTGCTGGTTTGGGTCTGGACACCAAAAAAAGTGTATGAAATCTTTCACAGTTTCCCAATTGTGATGGGAAATAATTTTTGTTTTACAGGTTTAACTGCAGAAAGCGAGCGCTGTATTTCGAATATTATTTTTTTTAAATAATAGAAAAATGTAAAGAAAAGCTTGGACTACCTAATGAGAAAGTGATTCATTTAATACGATTATTTGAATTAAATCGTGTGTCAAGTGATTCCCGAGACCAAAATTACAAAAATATAAACTTTACTCGCTGCTAATAACCCTACCACAGTATTTTCTTCTAGTTGGACTAGAAGAATATAATTAAAATATTTCATAAACATTTAATAACTAAATTTCAGAAATCTTTTATAAATGTGTATGAAATGTGTCCGATTTGCTTTAGAAACTTTTCATAAACATTTCTGAAATGTTTCGCTGGTCTGGACAAACCTTAATATGTCAAAATAAACGGAAGTGCTAGCAGCAAAATATTGTTCATGCGTATCATATTTGAACATAAAATACTAAATTTGTTTCTAAAAAAAATGGAAAAGAAAAATTATTCAAATTGGATTTAAATATGGTAACACCCTGATATTGTAAGCGAAATGACATGTTCCTTGTGTGACGTCACGTTGAGCAGAATATTTGCAATATAGCTGGTGGCAATGTGAAGATTGTAATACCCTGTATTATCTGTTTTGTTTTTGAAAGCAACTATTGCCACAACTCAAAAATTAAACTTTTCAATGATCCGTTTTGTTTCATTTTCGTAATTTGATCCGGATCAGATCTCGCTGATAATAAAAAAAAAAGCTATAGTTGTAGATACATGACACACATGCCGATGATATAAAACAGAGAACGAGGAGAAATTTCGACAAAACACATGACATAATACCGAATCGACTTAAAATAATACTGCTATACGACTAGACTTAATATCAACGCGAGAGAACCCAAACCCATAGTAGCATTTAAAGCCTAAAAGTGATCCAACGTAATTAACGATTTTAGCTACAGTGTTGACAGTTGTGACAGCTCGAAGGAGGGAAATAAGTTTGTCCTTTATTTTTATTGTAAGCAGAAGTGGGGATGAATTCTCTCTCAGAGAGAAAATGTTGGAGAACTCTTTTGTAGTAATCTATGGAAATGACAGAAAATTCATAAATTGCTGTCGAGAAGAAAAGTTTTTAAATTGTCTGATCAACGCGACGAATTTTCTTATTTACTAACAATATTACTAGCGATGAAAGTTATTCGGAATTAATCAACCTTCTTTCTTATGAATCCATGTGGAAGAGTTTGTACTAACTGAACTACAAGAATTAAAGAATACGAAAAGCTATATTGATAAACTTATGGCCAGCGAAAGGAGGAGAACCTCCAATAGATACCTAATTTGCCATCGATACCATTTTATACGCAGGAAATCAAAACATATGCACGCGCATACCAAATAGGACAACAAGTTTCAAATCATCCGTCAAGTCAGATGACTGACAGCTTTCAAAATTCCTCATTCCTCATATGCGAACTGTAAACTTATGGCATTTGTTATTGAACATCCGAGAGAATCGTCGGCTACTCCTCCATAAACATCAACTGAAACAGCTCTTTATATGATTGACCTTATGTGGTTTTCCATCGGGACAAAAAATCAATCTTTTTTTCGACTCGGATCACTGTTTGCAGATCTCGATATTTTTTTCAGATTTACACACACTGCCACAAATACCAATATATTTTGAACAGCTGTTTTATTGCATTTTAAGAAGTTTGCTTTTAAAACAAATGCGCAAAGTTTTGTGAAAAGCAAAATAAAGAAATACATAAATAGCCATGGACATAATTTTGAAAGAATTATTATCTTCATTCTCTTCCTCATCATCTGGAAACTACAAATCACCAAAATTACTCTATTTGTATCTACAACAAGGAAAACATTTTTCAAGTCGATTTCTATAGTTGATTTTTTCAAAGAGGAATGAAATTTGAACAGCTGACATTGCTGTCAAATAATGCGCTAATTCATTTACAAGGCAGATAAATTTGGTTGCACTTTCGATAAATCTGAGATCTGAAAAAAATAGCTGGTGGTCCCAATGGAAAACGACATGAGATGCATTAAGCTGTCAGACTTATTAAACTAGATACTTGAACGTCCCCATTCTCTCGAAGCCGCTGTTTTTACGATTTTTTTCGAGTTAAGAAACGTTATTAAGTAAAAACTCATAAGATTTAGCAAAACTTCGTTAAATTTTTAAAGTAAAAGAACCGACATACTATCTATTCTGTCAATTTTTATTATCAGCACCACTTATTAATTAACAGCCACATTTTGCTCACAACTACTTATATCTTCATCATAATGGGAAATCCGTTGATTTTCCGCTCAATTAATGCCGATGATAATTATATTCTTTGATTTCTTTCATATGATTTATTAAACACCTTTACGTTCTACCAGATTAAAATATTGTATATAAATTCGAACACAGTTAATGAGTCAAATTAAATTTTAATGGAAGATGTCGCAAGACAAGTGGAAATCAAAATACTTAATTTGTTGTCATAGAGCAGAGTATTCACCGATAAGGGTCTCGTCCTCAAGCGGTTATCGTCGTCAAAATAAACAGAGTTCAATGTGAAAACTCTTATTGCCAATTGCCATTGATTGTCTGCTGTTTACTTCCGGTGTGAGAGTTTTGGAGTTGCTTCAAAATTGATCGGTTAGGGTAGAGCTTTTAAAAGATCTGGTAATTCAGTTCTTTCAATGAATACACTAATGAAAATATGTATGCTTACGCTGACCATCCGTTTATTATAAAAACAGTTCTGTATTGGAAGACAATGTTCATTATGAATTATTATGTGTTTTGTAAAGGGCCTTTCATTGAGGACTTGACAATTTCTTTTTTTAAATCAAATGCAAACTGCTTGCGATATCTCCAAATAAATTTTATTGACTTAAATTACTATCAAAACATTTATGAATGGAATTCGACTTCGTTATGTCCAACACGGGAACGTATGCAGCGGTCGATACATTGAACACAATTTTCGATGAGTCGGTCGCACATTTCGACCGATATGGCCGCTATTTCACGTTCAGTATTGGCTCTGAGCTCCTCTAACGTCACCGGCTTGCTGACATAGACCAATGATTTAATGTTGCCCCATAAATATAATAATAGACGGGTCGGTTTCTCGAGATAACACGTTCACCGAATTGTGACTTCAAAAACTCGATGTTGCACCCGCTGTGTGGCACCGTCTTGTTGGAACCACATGTCACTGATGTGCATTTCATATATAATAACTCAAAGAAATAACGTTTGAACATGTCTCTTTAGCGAATACAATTTAGCGTAACGTGACGGTCATTTTCATCGACAAAAAAACAAAAACGGCCCAATGACGCCACCGGCATGAAAGCCGCACCAAACAATGAAATTTTGCGGATGATGTGTTTCATGAAGCAACTATCCAGTAACGCATATTTTGCTTATTGAGGAAGCCGTTTAACCAAAAAAGCGCTGAAGATGATTTTGCGATGAAATTTGGCGTCAACGCTCTTAAAGTTGCGACCACCGACTCCGAATTTCGGTAGCAAATATAAATTATTTGTAAACGCTGTTCCTTCGTGTACTTCACCATGATGAAAATGTTGATTTTACTGAATATTTTGACATTTTCAATTCGGTAATCGGTATAAGTTTGAAAGTTTGAAGTTGTGTTCATAATTTGTCCTGTATTTCATTTAAATACTTCAACATTAAAAAAATCAAAATTCAATTACTAGTAATAATATACGTATTCTATTCTATTTTAGTCTCAATAAAAGTCGTGTTTTTTTTTAGCTTCGATCTCAGCAAAGCAAAGTAAAGTAAGATTTTCAGCACGCGATTACAACAACTACTGCGAGTCTCAAAGTGTCAAATAGAAAGTAGTTCTTGTAATTGCGTTCTGAAAATCCTGCTTTACTTTGCTTTGCTGGTATTCATCAAAGGAAATTATGAATTAAATGGGTGAACATTGTGTAAAAATGTCTTGCTTCTTCTATTGTTCATTACTTGGAATTCTTAAATATGGCCACCGTATGTATACTAGAACTTTTCAAAAGAGAGTGAGTCTTGCAATTCGATTTACTAAAAACTTTCGGAACAATCCATAGAACCTTCCTTTTGCTTCAAGTCGTCATTTTCTGATGTATATCTCCACACACCGGAAGGGCTGAACAAACTCTTTTCGAACAATGGTAAATATTTACGTGTCAAATTTAAATTTGATTTTTTTTTTCTCACATCCGGGAGGTTTTTTTCCATCCTCCAACAAGGCTTTTAGATCTAAATAAATAAAAAAGCCATCAGTTGTGGGTATTCACCGATATGCAATTAACCAGTTAGATACATATTAAAGTGGTACAAAAAGCCAATTGGCGCTTGATACTATTATATTAAGAGTTGCTAATTTTCTGTCAGTTTGCTGAAGACATTAAATTTGTGGTGCGATAAAAAACGGTGAATCAGATTCAGAGACGTTTCGCTAAGTGATTTCAAAAATATTTATTGAAAACGCTGGCGAAATTGTCTGACAATGCGATTTCAGTGGAAAAGAATCTTGAGTTGGGTTTTACCTGAAAGTGGACACTTGGTAGAGCACTTGCAACACGTATCGTATCATTTTAGTCTTAAAAAGCATTTATCATCTGCCTTAAAGAAACAATTTGTCAGTCAAAAGATCTAAAAATAAACCTCTCCTGGTATAAACAAATGTGTATAAGCAATCAAAAACGGAAGAGACAACTTACGATAAGGATGTTTGCTCTCAATTTAATAACTTCAACTTGGTAGATTGCATATATCTTCCGTTTTTTTTTTTTCAAAAGCTCACTTATAGTCCTCCATGCATTCTAGAGGTTTTATCATATTGGATGGCGCTTCAAGACACTTCTAAGATTGCCTCATTGGCAAACAGACTATCACTTTATCTTGCTGTATATTCTAAAGAGTGGAGTACATTAAAAGTACAATGATTACGACTACTGCAAGTATGAAGATGGAGCGTGGGTAAATATCTGCTGACGTGTTAAGGCAGTTATTTGACTCTACGCAAAAGATTGCTTCTGTGAAATTTGTGTTCATGCAACTTCGCCAAGTTGGTTCTTTGAATGTGGCGCGATCAGCCAAATAATTAAGCATTTTCGGTTGAAGGAACGAATAGTCCTTTCTATCAGAAGAGCGAATCTATGTTTTCTATGTTCCATTGGCGAAAAAAGTGCACTTCCAGATAAATTCTTAACACGACCGAAGTCATAAACTAAGTATTAAATAATAATATTATAATACTTAGTTTATGCCGAAGTGTCCGGGATATTTTTAAAGAATTGCCTTAAACTCACCAACTCACACCAGCAAAATGACAGAATGAAATGTGTGTTCTGTTCTTGGGCTCCAACGATAATAATTCTGAATTTCGGGGCAATTCAGTCGGATCTTCAATGAGAAACGCCAATAGAAAACATAAAAAGAGCACATCTAGATTTTCTCTTTCGGTAAAAAGGGCAATTCTTTTGTTCAATTGAAAACGCCATTACATTGATTCCCTATGTCAGTAGTAGTTCGTAAGCGACGATGAAACTTTTGTCCGTGAAATTTGAGTATGGATTGATGTAAGGCAGCGCCCTCAAGAAAATGTAGGCAGGCCTACCCAAACCCAGCTTAACGACGATTTATAAACATTTGAGTTCGTCGTTGTCTCGCTCAAGTGACAGGATGACAGGGGATATTCATTGCTGTAGTTATATTACTAGGAACTTCAGTTTTATTCAGATAATTGTTTGAATATGGTATCAATAGCATTTCTTTTTATTTCGGAACATATAAGTATATTTGTTCTCTTCTCCATTTCGATGTACCTAATAAAAATTATACTATTGTCGGCGCAGTGGCTTAGTGGTTAGTGTGTTGGACTACTAAGCGAGGTTTTTTCACTGTGCCATCTCTCGCGAACGTCTGACAAACATCCGAGAGTTTAACTGTCATGAAAGCGCTTCTCAATTGGCCGTTTGGACTCGGCATAAAATTGTAGATCCCTTCCATTCGTCCCAAAAATTAGAACTCACACAAGACGAATGTTTGTAAGAAGCTAGGCCTAGGTTCCCTACAGACCTGTTGTGCCAACTATACAATATATATAATAAAAATTATGAAATCTGAAACAGAAGAGATCATTTTTGGGGAAAAAAACCCACACGATCACGGCTGTGTGAATTATGAGAATAAACCCCGCAACAGTTTGCTCAGCCTTCTTCAGTGATTTAAATGCACTCGAAATCACCAAGAGAACGCCTAAGAATATACGCCGTGCTATAAGCTCTCTAGATTCTAAACGAAATACATCCCAAAAGTATGCATTCACTTCTTTTATGGTGTAATATTTCGCCTGTATGGTACCAAACATTTTTTGTAATTTCCTTTTCACACAGTAAGGTTATATTCATCCTCGGGCTGAATGAAGCAGTCGTAGGGAGAAAGCAAAGATCGAAGGGAGCAAGTAAAGATAAGTAAGCAACAGCGATACAAATTCAGAAGGTTAGTTTGTGTGACTTTGGCAAGGACTTTACAACATGTGTAAGTACCTTCACGCGTCGTTGGCAAATGATTTAGTGGCTATTCAAAGATGGAATAACTACTTTAACATCCATTGCAACTTGATCTAACTGATATCCTTTTCAAACTTCAAACATAGATATGGTAGATAAAAACGAAGAGATTGTAATTGATTGTACAGAAATTCGACTCCATTCTAATCCCTCCAAGACGCCCCTAATAAGCTATTTCACTCTCAATAACGTCTGTATTTTTAAGACCATCGGGCAGCCGCAGACAAAAAAGCTGACAGAGGAATATTGTGAATTCATGCTCCTTTGTTCAATAATAGTAGCATACGTACAAAAATAAATGATTTTTATGCCAACCCGTCTTGCAACAAACATTACACCAAAATAAATAAATTGAAACTGCTTTTCAACCAGTCATCAAAAAAGTGCACACTTCACTACAATTGTAGGCCATTTTCCCCCAGTAGAGCATCTTCCTGGGGTAACTCCTGCGGCCCGGTACCGATTTTCGTGTGTATAACATACTTTAGGAGATTTTGTCCATATGAGCTGAGGTTTTGAAGCAGCACACCGTCGTCCTAGAACAAATTGAAAACTTAAACATTGGGAGCGATTAAAGTGCAACTAATCATACCCCAGAACTTTCGCCAGAGGGTAAGCCCGTCAAATACTCCTCCGTGGGACTGTCAGATGGAAAGCATACTTGCACGCCTTTTAAGACACTTGGCACGTCCTCCTCCAACAGATATAAACAAGCATTCGGACCTGCATCAAAAGTATACGCAACCTTCGTCACGCCGGCTGACTCATTAAATGTGTGAACAAACTCGGAGATCGCGTGTGAAATATCATTCATATACACGCATGGAGGATATGTGTCCAGTACGATCGCATGGAACTGATTCGAGTCCTTCATTGTGATTTCGGCGAATTTGTTGAAATCTTTTGCCTCAATGGCCGCAGTAATGTCAGCGATTCTACGCGGGACACATTGCTCTGCTCGATGTTTAATCAAATCCGATGTCATGACAGCGCGCTGCATTCCCTTAGTTGAACTGTTTTTCTTCTTTGCATCATTTACCACCAGGATGAGCACATGCATGTTTGGCCAATGAGTCGCTGGAGCAATAGAAACTCCAATGGAATCTGTGCCATCGTCCCGCTTACCCATAATCCAACGGACAAAGCCACCATACAGACTACGACACGCTGAGCCACTACCTTGCCTTGCTATGGATGTGAGTTCTTCGTTTTCTACTCCATAGAGACAAGCAAGTGTATTGACTAAACACGCATAGCCAGCAGCACTGGACGCCAGACCAGCTGCAGTTGGAAAATTATTCTTCGAGCAGATGTGTAGCTTCCATTCGATGGGAAACTTTGCAGTACCTTTTAATGCTGCTAATCGTTTCACTAAAATGGACAATTTTGTTGAATATATTTAAAACAAAGTATGTCGCAACCCACATTCGCTAAGGCATCTCATCACTCTGGGGTTCTCCTCAAATGCGACCTCCTCTCCATTTAGCCACATTGTGTTCTTTTCAAACTTCTCTGAAGCTGCTGCTGTTGTTTTCGCGCACATCTGGAATGGACAATAGCCAAGTGATTTCGATCTCATTGCAATGATTCATGTAGATGGTCACAAACAAGACAAAGGTCAGCAACTCATGAACTACGTTCTAAATTTACACACAGTAATTACCTCATTAGTACTTAAAGTCATACTGAGGGAATCGTTAATAGGCAGAATCAAGTCTTCATCGCGCTTTCCCCCTAGATATTTGAAAAAAAGAATATTTTTGGGTCAATATTTACTTAGAAAGCGGTCGTGCACGAACTATGAATTTCTTGTAGATTTACTTACAGTATTTTATTAGGGCAATATTGACAGGGGCAATGCAAGTTTTTACAAACATTTTGAGAACTAGATTTTAATTTAATTGAACCTAAACAGCAAAGCAAAACTATTGCACCGTTTATTTCGTTTGGCGGCTAGAAATTGAAAATGATTTATGTTCGACTGACGACGACAGTGGGAAAATGCGAAACAAAACATCAATCAAAAAATACCTGACTTTTTTGACAGCCCAAACGCCAGTGTTGCTGTGGCCGTCAATGCAGCGTACTATGCCACTATATGCATACCATTTGTATATGACATGGAAATGGTTGTGTTTTTGTATACCAATAGATAAACGTACCTATAAATATAAATTATAGGTGGAAAATTATCAAAAATACCACTTTGAGCGATTTCTTTTTTATATTGTACAGTTATTTTAATCTTTATTGCCATAACAAAAAAGACCCAGTAATTCTTGAAATTGAAGTTAAATCTTCCACCGTGCGTTGTTACACTGACATCACATCGGCGAACACGTGAATGACGATGTTTTTTTTTTGTATCTACTATGAGAAGTAAGCGATTATGTTTTTTATTTGTCAAAATATCTTGCTATCTTGTTTTCTTTGTAGCTATTTCATATTAATTTTGTTGGTTGTACCTACCTTGTACCTAAAATGTAAAGTGCTGGGCGTGTGTAGTTTTTATTTTGGGTACCTAATAAAATGAAACAAGAATTACATTGCTTTTCATTTTACTTTCCCACTATACAAACTAACTTCCGGAAGTGGTGAAAGCCATAAAGGTATTTGGTTACGGGATTGAAATTGAAATTATTAATGACTGTTAAAGGGTTGTTAAAATTTACTGAAATTCATAATTCATACCTATGACAAGGCGGGTGATTTCAATTTCACGGAATTTCAAATGATTGTAACCGTAACCGTAAAGAAAACTAGTCTTTGGATTGAAGTTTAGTCAACTTACATTTTTAACAAAAAATATAATATTTTGTCGGAATGTTTGCCAAATAATTATTTAGTGCATTTGACACACGGCCTTACAACAGACTCATCTGTTCAGTACAAAGATAATGGAATACAGAGATATATATCTTTCCAGTGGAAAGGCGGCTGCCTACAAGCTGTTTTCCCGTAAAATTCATGAAGTCACGCACATATGCTCATTTATTTTCTAGTATATGTGAGTTCATGAATTGAACTTTAATGCAATAATTCGCTTATCCGAAATGCGTATTTCATTATTTTTTTTATTTTAATCGAATCCTTAAGAAAAACCAAACAAGTTCAATACCAAACGCAAAACAATTGAACAGCGCGATGCCCATAAAACCAAAAGGAATGTTGGCCAGCCATTAGCAACATGCTTTTTTGTACCTCACACGTATTCACAGACGGGGGTTGAAATTACAAAAACAACAATGTAAACAAATGGGTTTTGGAGGGATAGACGAACGAAATATATCCATCTCTTTTATTCATTCATTTCTGACGTGCGCTATCACTAATCAGGCATACCCACCTGTTGCTGTTAGTCGTGGAATTTAAAACAAATCACACATTCACAAAACACCCACACATCAAAATATTTACTTCCAATATTATCCTAGCTCATGCTAAAAACGTAAACAAAAATCAGCTGTCTCTTGTGCAACCCAGAACAACGCAAGCGTTTACTGTTTGTTGTGATTACCCGGTAACACCTGCTGCTCTTTTGTTTATCAACAACACCCCCTTAATTTTGACATATCTTATGTGTACTAAAAATTTCCCCTAACTCACATTTTGGCGGCACACTCCCTTAGCACATCTGTCATAATAATCACAAGGGATGTTATGTTGCACAAACCGAAACAAGGCGGGTGTGCGTCATTTCGCTTCGTGTTGTGTATCGATTAATTTATCTACCACAGGATATAAATTTCACAAAGGGAATTATTTTTCCGCTATCCAATTTGACAATTTCTCTGATATAATGTGGAAGAGGTGCAAACTTAATTACAAAAACTATTAAACATCACCTTGGAGAATATCCAGGCTACAAAAAAAAATTAAGAAATCATCAATTTTAAGGACAACTTGTGAAAATAGAAAATTTTCATTGTGCAATGGTGGGACTGGTGCAACCCTCAAAATATGGTGAACATTTCCATGAATTATATACAAATAGTGCGGAGAGGTAAGTTAAACAATTGTTCATACATAAATTTGAAGTTAAATATTAATAGAACTTGATTAACAAATGGCTCGATAGAATTGCAAGTTGGTTTGTATGGTTAGGGGTGGGTTATCGATTTTTACCCCAAGAAATATGAATCATCATTTTTGTTTGATTAAAAGGACTTTCACTTGGGTACTAATGCCAAATAATATAAATTTAAATATTTCCAAACGGTAGTGTAGTAAAACGTACGTAGGTATCAATCTATTTGAAATCAAATCTGGCTAGGTTATGGTTCCGCTAGCACTCAGAATGAGCGAACAAATTCTGAAACTGTTCTTTATAGTTACAATTGCAGTAAATGCAATATAAGTACATAGCTGCCAATTGTTTTCAATAAGAAACTTTATGGCAAACTAATGTCAAAGACTTTCCGAAGCACCGATTGCATTCGATCTTTACAGTGCACCTAAATAATTTGTTAAGCTTAAGTTAATTATGAAGGTAAATATTAACGTAAACGGAGTTTTGGCCTTAATAAAGTGAATATACCTATTTGCGTTTGCATTTCGAAAGCTCAGACGGCTTTATTAATAATCGAACCCCAATTTTAAAGTTGTCTGCGTAAGTTTTTTTTTTTTTTTTTTAAATTTCCCATTGCTTAATGTGGCACAGCACCCTTGCTAAACATTAAGGGCCGTTTGCTGATAAGACTCATAGCGAATTTGTGCCACATACTCTTATTTGACAGTTTATGCCCTAAAAAAAACAGCCTATAAGTATTTAAGTAGAACTTAAATCGTCGTTCTTATGAGTCGTATGAGCAAACGGCCCTAATAGGTTCGACAACGCAGAGCCGCACGCAGCCTTCCTTTTATTCAAAGTCTTACAAGACGACAGCTTGCATTGAAAACATTTCATTTTTATTTCTATTTTTAGAAAACTCCAAGAAAATAAATCCGGTTTGAAACGAAACAACAACAAAGACAAGAAAGCTGTTGAGAACGTGATTGAAACTGAACAGACCTATCCCGCCTACTCACTGGCTCACATTGAACTTAAGCCCAACTCCTCAAAGTTTTCAGTGTTCTCTGCCATACGATCAGCTGTACTAGAAGCCGACGCCAAGTATGCAATTTTCCAGGATAAAGGTTCATCTACAAAGAGGACCAAAGCCACATCATCTTGCTGCTTGATTTGCACAAGTGCATGTTTGTCCAATAACCTGGTCGAGTGTTCGTGCCACACCAGTGAGAAACGCAATCGTGGTGCAGATTCAGTGCATAGTGATGGTGACACAGAGACCGATGAGGCCAGTGAAAAGGAGATTCCTATTGCTAAGGTTCCACTAATTGTGGGCGCTGGACTGCGTAGTCTGTTCGAGCTGATTGCTGATGCTAGAAATATTCAACCAAATCTCTGCTCGAAGGCGTTGAAGGCCTTGTTTGATGTCATTCAGGGGCAACAGCCCGAGAGTTTCAAGGCGGAACCTGAGGACTTGATTAATCCACTCTACGATTTGTTATTAGATCTGGCTACCATGTGCCCTGTATCGGGAACGTCACAGTCATCACATACACCAGCGTTTGAGGCAAACTGGTCGAATATCGCTTGTGCGTCACTGATTGGGCTCTGCATAGCTCGTGGGGATACGGGAAAGATCTTGAAGGCTATCGCCGCACTTTTAAAGTCACCCAAACAGATCTCAGCCCAGAAAATAAAGCTGCCACTAGTTTTGTTCTCTCTGCAGCGTACTGTTATGAGTGCAGCGTTGAATAAACCCATTCGGCCAGACTTTCATTCACATGGAGTGCCGCAGAATTGTTTGGTTGATGAGGTGGGTTGTGCCTGGAATTCTGAATTCTTTCAAAGCGGTTGTTATATGTCATGTTTTTAGTTTTCTCTAAGGACCGTCATAAATAGCACATCTTCGTTAACCTCGAACCAGCCCATGATGACATCGGACGGGACCTTTATCTATCTTTTGCATCGCAATTGCCTTCTAAAAGTCGGCACTGGATTCAATGGATCTTTTAAGGGTCACGTCTATGCGACAAATGCCGAATTCGGAAGGGAATCGTGTGGATGGTTGGGATTTTGCGCAGTAAGTAGCTTTGACAATGCAACTACCAAACATGACAGTCTTTGCTCGTTTCAGGGAAAGCTATATTTCAAACGATACTCGAAACGTTTATCTGAAAATATCCTTGTCGTGAACACAGACACACTTGCCACCGTTGCCCCATCGAATGTAAATCTGCCCCTAATTCGGGAAGGACTCAA
Organism: Cheilosia vulpina; assembly: GCA_916610125.1. Lineage (NCBI taxonomy): Eukaryota > Metazoa > Arthropoda > Insecta > Diptera > Syrphidae > Cheilosia > Cheilosia vulpina. The sequence goes on along the minus strand of OU744277.1, from coordinate 70,000,876 downwards.
TTATGTTCTGTTCTCTGACGAGGAATCAATCAACATGATTTGCACAAATCGTGATGTAAGTTCACTAAGTACTCTCATTTGAGATATTGACCGACCTGTATATTTTAAGGACACGCTTTTGGTAAGACAAATCTACAACAGCACCGGCATACTGGCATTTGACCTACCACTGAAACTAGCGCGCAAAAAATTCAGAACGCTCGGCTATGCCGCATTCGAAGACGAAGTGCTAAATCAAAATCAAATTCAAAAAGTAACCGTCTGCACTTTTTTGCAACTAAAACTAAATTTAATAACGTTGCCCAATTTTAGATCCAATCGTCTTATAACATATTCGAGCCCAAGCTACCAGCGGATATTGAAATTCAAGGAATCGCTTGCGGCAAAGAGTTTGGACTCGTGAAGGCATCGAATGGAAAAGTGTACTACTACGGAAAGTCTCCGTCCCTGGGACTAAAAGCAATCGGCCGCACGCCAACGATGAAGATCACCGAACTGATTATATCAAAGGTGTCGAATATTGTGCAAGTGGCTGTCGGCCATGACGGAATTCATGCGCTTTTGGTAAATGACGATGGAACTGTGTATTTTGCGGGTGAGGTTATTTTGCTGGTTTCCTTTATGGTTGGTTATGTTTTTCTGTTTATCATAAGCAACCTGTAATGATATTTCTTTGCTGAAGCAGAATTCTTAAGGAATTTGTTTATTTCAGGAACTGCTCGCCGAGGAGAGGACGGCGACTCCTCAAAGAATCGCCGACAACCAAAAGCTATTAAGCCGAAGCGTCTCACCCGCATAGACGGTTATGTTGTGATCCAATCAGCGTGCAATAATGGCACGTCGGCATTTGTCACCAAAACCGGTCGCCTCATAATGTTTGGCAAAGACACAGCTCACTGCGATGCGCACGGCTACGTAACAGACTTGTCCGATCAACACATAACTAAGGTTGCACTGGGCAAGGCCCATTGTGTCGTGCTTAACTCCAAAGGACAACTTTTCACTTTCGGCTTGAACAACAAGGGCCAATGCGGACGCTCATTCAACTCAAAGTCAAAGGAATCCAATTACTCAATCGACACCAGTGGCAACAGTCAGGTGGACTCAGCTGACGTGAAGCCAAACGAACGCAGGCTGAAATATGATACAGCGAATTTGTGCGATTTCGATGACCACCATGTATCACAAGGACAGTGCAGAGTGTGCGTGGTTTGCAAAGAGTGCACAGGTTACAACATTTCGTGTGTTTCGTCACTGAATGTGCCGATCGAGGATAGGATGCCAGGAGCGTAGGTTCAGCCATTGCTTTCTATGGCCAATAATTCTGATTTTTGTTCCATATTAGGGTCTGCCCGTGTGGTCATGGAGATGCTGGCTGTTCCAAGTGTGGGTTGTGTGCCACATGTATTGCATTGCAGGAAACCGAGCACACAGGTAAGAAAAATAAGTTCCAACGAGCGTGAGTATTCAATTTGAGTTTTGTTCAGATCCAAAGCAACTGAGCGATCTCACACGCCAACGGTCAAAGAGCATAATCTTGCGAAGAAAGGACAAGTTACCACGTGACGAGAATAATCTGGCAGCTGATGCTGAAAAGGATCCGCCCAGAGTCGCCCCATTGGCGCCACAGCATTTGATCCTGCCATCGAATAGTCCGGTGGTGCAGATCGCTTGTGGGCTGCATCATACTGTGGTTCTGACTCTGACTGGGGAGGTCTTTACCTTTGGAAGCAATCAGTACGGTCAGCTGGGCACTGGAGACTTACAAGCAGTTACTGGACCGGTAGTGGTGAAAGTTCAAGGTGCTATCAGTCAGATTGCAGCTGGAAGTAATCACACCGTTCTGCTGACCCACAAGGGCATCGTGTACACCTTTGGAAACTATCAGGTTAGAGGAAAATCCGAGTGTTAATCGGAAGTTAATGTGTATTTTGTTTCCTTTAGAAAGGACAGTTGGGACGTTTGCCAAACGATTTCAATAACAAGTCAGCCCACGACGACGCTCTGAAACTAGTGGATCCCGGCAAAGAAGGAGCAACAACTGCGGCATTATTGGCACAGCGGCAAAAGTTCTTGTGGAATTGTACGCCAGGAGCTGTCTTGTACGTGCAACAAACGCAAAACGACATGTGAAACTGATTGACATGATTTTTCTTTGTAGTGGCCTGGGACCCAGCTTTGGAAAGAAGGCGACTTGGATCGGGGCCAGTGGCGATCAGACGTTTATAAAAATCGACGAGTCCCTTATTACGACACACATCCTTCCGAAGATCAGTGTCGTGGCTGATAAAAAGACAATACGTACGAAATAGTCCCACAATCAGTAGATATTTGAATGTTTTCCTTTTCAGTATTGATTCCAACAATTCCGCTCACATTCCACGCGCTAACCATAAACCGGCGCGACGGCAGTTGCACAGCTCACTACAACAATCAGGTCAACTTTGTGCAAATAATTCAGAGCAATCGCAATTCCGAACTTCCAGAGATAAATCAAAACATCGATCAGATGTCGCGCAGCATGCACGAGTCGAGGAATCAAATATTTGAAGTCCACGAAAATCAGTTGCTGATGGGAGCCGGTGGTGACCAGAGGAAACGACGTCGTCAAGAGCCAAAGAGTCCCATTGAGAAGCCAATGCCTCAAATTGCGTTCGCCCTGGATCCACAGTTCAATGTGCTGTGGGTGTTTGACGGAGGAGCTAGCAAGAGTGTGCTCTGCTACAACGTGTTGGCCAGTGAAATTTCCAAGAATGGAACGGTGAGTCTATTGTCGGTTGTTTTCACCTCAAACTCAACGAGCTCCTTTCAGAACTCGTCTAACTTTAGAGCGATTCTGTCGCCCGAGTTGTCCCTTCCAACGAACAAGCTGGATTCGCAGGTCTCGCGCTCACAGGCATCGTTAAATCTGTTGGCCTGCTTGGACGTCCTCACATCGGCACAGGATTTAATGTAAGTTCTTTAAAGTTCAGGGTGTTCTTAGTCTCTCTTCTGTTTGAACATCCTAGTCCTGGCTGCTTTGAAGATGTCACACCCACTCAGCAGAATCAGACAAAGGAGAGCCAATCCAATGACTATCAGATTTTGAATCGATTCGACAACTTTGGCGGCGGTTGGGGATACTCTGGACATAGTGTAGAGGCAATTCGCTTCTCATGCGACACCGACGTCCTCATCTGTAAGTCGCTCCTCTTTAACTCGGTCCTCTCTAAGACTTTCTCCGCATTGCAGGCGGTTTTGGAATGTTTGGTGGCCGCGGCGAATACTCCTGCAAGTTGAAACTCTTCGATCTTGGCATCGATGGAGGAGGCTATGAAAAAGACGGTGCTCTCATATCAGAAACCAAAGAAATACCATTCGAATGCCCAGCCAGAAGCAAATACCACATTATGCTCCCGAAGGCAGTGACTGCGTCCTCCGGACGGTGGTATCTGATTTGGGCGCGTATTGCCGGTCCATCGTCGGACTGCGGTTCTGCGGGGCAAGCCACTGTAACAACGGAAGATCAAATCGTGTTTGCTTTCAAGAACTCGAAGAAAGCGAACAACGGCACTGATGTCAATTCCGGACAGATTCCGTCCATTTTATATCGACTGATCACGCAGGAGTCGAAACAGCCCACGCCACAAATTGAAATTGATCCAGTGCAAAAGATTTCCAAGTCGTTCGCTAATACAGTCACCAAGGAGTGCTTCGAGAGCCTTGTATCGCTGCTCAAGTGGTCTTGGGAGTCTTTCAAGACGAACATTCGTGAGCAGCGCGATAAAACTCGCCCCTTACAGGTGAAACAGTCGCTCGAATACTTGATTTATGTGAACAAGTCGTGCCTCAGATTGCTGAGGAAATACACGAATGAGATCTATCCACAGAAGCCTCTTAAGGCGTCCGCAAAGAAGGCATCCTCTGAGGGGAACATAGGCAATGGTAGGAGGTGTTGGTTATTTTCTTTCTTGCCATCAGTGACAGTGTCTTCTAAATTCTAGTAGCTTCAAAGTCTACAAAGCCATTGGTTAATGCACCGAAGCATTTTCTGGGAATAACAGAGTTGGCGACCCCGACATCGAGGAAGGCAAACATGGAGAACGTCCAGTTGGCCGAGTGCATTGGAAATGTTCGAGCGCTTCTAATTGAGATTCTCAACGATGACATCTTCAAGGACATCTGCAGCGAAGATGGTAAGTGAATTGGAAACGCTTGTCGCACCAATGATACAAAGTGAAACCGATCCAACAGACTTCGTTTCTCACGCAAAAAGAGAAGGATGTACTATAAAAAAGAACGTTTGTTTTATCTTTCAGGCTTTCGCATGGTACTAGAGATCTTGGAGGAGTGTCACACCAGTTTTGTGGCATGCTTCGACGCATTCTATCCGACGTCATCGCTCAAATGGAATTGTCTGTGTGATCTTCTATCGCAGATGGATATGGTACCCTTGCCAACTTTCACTTGAGTCTTTTTTATTCATTTGTATTTGGTTTTTAGGGTAATTTACATGCCCGTTTGTTGAGTGCAATCATTGCCGGCCTGTGCAGTCCATCTATTAAACTGCGAACAACTTTCTCGCTCCTTACATCGGGTAATGAGCGTCAGTCCATCGTGAGTCCAAGTGATAATTTTGGTCTACCCATGCTGTCGAGCTCGGAGAACCACCAATATCCGATTTTGGTGGAGCAAATGATCTACCGAACACAACAGGAAAAAACCGAATTCACGAGCAACGCTTGGTCGTTCAAAGACGTTCTCGTGCGACTACTTGACATCATTTCCAGCCCCGTAAAGGCCAGAATTGAGAATATTTACAATCACAGTGCCAACGTTAATGACTTTGTGCTGTGCAAGGACATCAATCAGGGATTGATTAACAACTGCTGCCATCTATTGGCAAGAGTTCTGGCCGAGATTGTTTATCAGACTTCGTTGAATGAAGTAAGTTGGTGTGGGGCGCTGTATGTGTGACGTGTGTCATAAATTTATTTTCGTTTGCTTTAGTTTGAAAAGGCTTTTCTGCCACCGCGAAGCTTGCACTCAACTGGTAACCGATTCTCCCGATGCGATGTCAGTCGCACTTGGAATACGGGCAACTTTGGTCCAGACGCGATTGCATTTACAGTCGATCGTCCAGGGATCGCAATCGCGGGAGCAACAATGTATTCCGGATCGGGGAGCTACGACTATCAACTGGAGCTACTCTATGACAACACTGTGGATCTTCAGGCCACGGGGCACAAGTGGGAAACGTTGGAGTCTGTGTCGGGGTCGTATGATCAGGAGGCTGTTCACAATGAAATGGCTGAGATTAAATTCGAACGACCCGTTCATATAAAGGAGAATACTCGCTACGCGCTCCGATTGTGCTCTCAGGGTGCGAGGACTTGCTCTGGTGACTCAGGGATGTCATCTATCCGGGGGCCTTGTGGCACCACCTTCATTTTTTACTCATGCGATCTAAGTTTCAATGGAACTACGCCGTCTAGGGGACAAATTCCCTGCATACTCTACTACAGCAATCCGATTAAGAGTGACGGTAACTCGGTGACATATGCAAATCAGGTAACCGCCCGAGATACAGCACTGCAAGTTGTAACAGACATCACCAAGAAGTGCACGGAGCTGTTGATTTTGGCAAGGAACGCCCTGGCGGCTTCATTGTCGCCTAGTGACAACTCATCAAATCATACTCAGACAATCGATTCGGAACACAATATCACACCGATTGAAGAGCACATGGACATAAACTGGGCAAACAATTCGAGGACATCAGCGTTCTCCGCGGACCCAAGTCTAACCACAGCCAGGGACATCACAAAGCGAATTGAGTCGTTCTCTAAGGGTTTGATGGAGACCTTCAAATTTGACAAACGTTCCACAAATCCATTTGATATTGAGATCGAAATTGGAGCAACGGAGATACATCCCAAGGATTTGATTGAAGACAGTGGATCCATTCAGGACTTGAACTATCGCAATGGCCAGGCTGATACGAAACTCAATGGCAACGATCGCACGGATAACGACGTGGACGCAGAGAAGAAGAGCGACTCCGACGATTGTGGTTTGGGCAGTCAGATGACTGTGGTGCAGCTGCTTGAGGTTTTCAATACATCGTCGGCGAATGTGTTTCACACGTTGTTACCTTTGATATACGCACAGATTGGGACATTGGCGTGCAGCGATCCAAAGGTGGGTTCTTCACATTGCATGGGTAAATACGTGTGATCATGTTTTTCTTTCAGAGCTCTGTGCAAATCCTCGGACTGATCAAGGAAATTCTGCCACATGTTGCCGCTTTGAATCAACTCTACGCCAGCAAAGAATACTCAGCAATCAAGGCCAAGGACAAGAAAGTAGACTTTTCCGCTTCCGACATAAATAAGAAGAGATTAGATGAAATGGACAAGGGAATGGATACATGTACCACCAGCAATCACTACTGCATCGTGGAGTGTGAACATCCCTACCGCAGTGGTTCGATTACTTGTCAGAGGTTTGTAGTTTCTAGCGATACAATCTTATGAAGGAATTCCTAACCCCTTGATATGAATAGAGTCGAATTCCCTCCCTGTGTTCAGTGGTTGGCAATAGAGTTCGATGCGCAATGTGGAACGGCTCAGCTGGAAGATTACCTACTGCTATCCATTCCGACAAAACCGTGTTTAGTGGAGGCGTGCCCAGTGGACAATGACTACCTGGACATGTTGGACAATAACATGTGTATGCAGCGGTCGAGTTGTAAAAACGCCACCATCACAAACTACACCCGTGGACAGGGAGCCAATGCAAGCTCCAACGATACTGATTGGGTGGTCATCAAAAAGTTTAATACGTAAGTAGCACATCTCTTCAAATGCCCACAGCTAGTCAATGTATTTGCAGTGCCGGCAACTGGGCACAGAATGTAATCGTCCTGCCAGGGAATCGCGTGGAGTTCTCTTTGGAGACAGCTTCTTTGTATGCACAAGATCCGCACATCAATCGATTCGGATTCAAGTGTCTGGTTGTGGGATACGATAATCCAACCACCGTAAGTATTTTACGAAAAAAAAAAAACTATTTAACAATAACAGTAATGCTATACGATTGCAGGTGAATGCGAAGAATTCATGTCTCATTCGGTTGGAGCATGAGTTGGCCTACTTGGGAGGTATGTGCAGTGCAAATCTGATGAAGAAGGACCTCAACTTGCCAGGTAATTTTCATCATCATTCTTTAACTTTGTTTGCGCGAAATAAAACTTCAAGTTGAATTTCTCCAAGTAATTGCGCATGAGTAAGAACAAGTTTCTCCCTTTTTTAGAACAGTTAGGGCTACCTGTGTTATTTATTCAGTGTTGGAAAATCTAACCTCAATTGAAAAAAAAAAAAATAACCATACATTTTTATATAAATTATAAGATTTTAATTTAGTTAACAACTTTTGTATATAAATAGCTTCTTAGAATGTACTTTTGGTTCGTCAACAGATGACAAAGAAGTCGAAGATCTATCCACAATCGAAGAGACCCTCACCAATCATCATGCTCTACTATCCAAAGGATTCGCTCTGTCCGAATCGATATTGACGGTCAATCAAGCTCTGGAATCCTATCTACCAATTGGGTAAGTTTGTTTTGTGCACGAACTATATTGTTACATAGAGCATCGTATTGCTTTACAGGTTTACAGATCAGTCTTCAATAGGCCAGCATTTTCAATTTGGTAGACTATTTGCGTCTCTTTATACGTTCTCGACTCTGGCAGTACAACATCAAGTTTTCGTTTCTTTCGCTTAATAATAATTCGTGTTAGAATAATGGCGGCTATTATAATTAAAATTAATGCTAAACCTACAACGCCTAGAATAATGTACAACAAGTAGGATTTCTCTTTGCAATCCACATCTATGATTTGACTTAGTGCTAAGCTTTGGTTGTTGCTCTTTGTCTCGAAGTATATGCTGTCGGAGTAGCTCCGATAGAATGGCGTTTTTGGTTGGGTTTTCTCCAGATCTTTGCATGGGAAATTATTGCGATACTGCAGACGGGCTATGTGCAATTGGACCTTGTCATTGAAGACGAGCGCCTGCGGATCGTTTTCGAATTGCACGCTATTATTGATGAAGTGCAGTTCGACACGGTCTAAGTAAACTACGTCTTTTGACACCTCAATCGCTGGAAGTAGAAACAAATTGAGACAAATTGAGTATTGGGCATTTGGAGTTGGTTACCTTTGAAGGCGATATGACTTGTAATTCCAAAGTCGTTGCCTTTGATCAAAGCTTTATCACGCAATTGAGTAGTTATCCATTCGCTTTCGGTCCGCTCGAATTTGTTATCTATCACAGATAGCTTTTTGACACCTAGATGAAGTAGAACTTTTGTTATAAATGTTTTCTGCACTTGAAAATAAATGGCATCACCCTTGAATGAAAACGCCCTCGTGTGGACCCTTTTAAATGTGACATTCTCTATCCTGAGTGAAGACAGCACCTCAAGCTCGTAAAATGCCTTCGATGGCACCTCTGACCGGAATTCACTGTTGAGGATCTCTAGCTGATCGACAGTGAATTTTTTCAGAGCCTTTTCAAAGAAATTCAAATTTTGAGAGAGTACAATGCCAGTAGTTTTGATTGCACTTACCTGCGGTTCCATACTGTTCACTATCACTCCGTCCATTTTGAACAAGATCGAGTGATCTTTTAGTGTAGTGAAGGCGAACGGTCGTATCGTCTCGATCGTGCTGCCAATAAAAGTGATTTCTCCAATGTTACCATTGATTGCATGTGATTCAATTATTTCAATCTTGACCTTAAAAAGAAAAATAACGAAACCAACTGTAGCAATTACGATGACAAATCTGATCATGATCACACATCAGCACAAAGAGGAAGCAGCAATTTGTGGTCGTCGCGTTCACTTACTTCTTTGAATTCAACAATCAATGGTGTGTTGCTGGTGTAAAGGGGAAATGACAAAGCATTTTGTGCTAGTATAAGATTTTCGACTTTTTTAAAGACGACAGTTCGTAGGCCCTGTGTGTTTTCCAATGCATTAGCTCGAACGGTCAGATGTTTGCAGTTTGCTATCTCGACTTGGTAAACATATCCGTCGAGCAGGGGCAGTGTCATGTACTGAAAAGAAAAATGTAAATGCATAAGTGGGAACTATTAATTGAAAGCCTCAATCAAATTTCTTTGTTTGGCAGATGGACCGGCGACTTATATTTCAATGAGTGTCAATGTTTAAATTGGCGTTGACACACACATACAGTCGGAACGGAAAGTGTGGTACTTCCTTTAGGAGGCTATTGATAGAAAAACGTTTTACTGGGTGCTTTCGGTTTCCCGGTATAATTATGTCGGCATCACTGAAACGCTCCGAAAAAATTTCGTTTGGCTTGTACGATAACAATTAGAAGTCATTCCAATTTTTTTTTTAAGTAAAACTTTCAGTTTGCCTTAAACACATTTGTCAAACTTCATTCCCTTACGCAAAAGTTGGGTAAAAGGGAAGGAGGTTTAGGATATCGTTAGGGGACAGACATATTGTCACCCTCTTTTAACAGGCTGTCGGAAGGATTAGCGAATGTGCAGCCATTTAATGTAGAAGCCTAGGCGTAAGTTTCTGTCAAAAGCGAAACAAATATTATGCTGAGCTAGGGAAATTATTGACTACTTAAACCTTTCAGCCCAGTAAAGTGTAACAATGAAGTTGTTTTAACAACTTGTGCAGATCGCCAACTATTTGTACAAAAATTACATCACACAAAACTGAGCAAAATACCATGGGCATATAAATCGGTTGACACTGCGTAATGGACCTAACTATTTAATAGACTTTCATAATAGAATCGGTAGGACTGTCCCAAACCTTGCTTGATATAAAAAAGGGATATCTGAAAATTTTGTTATTAAACTTGCTCCGCACCGGCTTTGGCAGCGAGTTAAACTTGCAATACAAACATTGCTTCCAAGTGCCATTGCAACAGCTGCATTAACAGGAATGGGTAATTAGAAGTCCATGTCCAAGTCCAAGTCCTAAGGCATTCCGATAATTCCTACCGGTATGCGGTTCAATTTCAAGCGACTGCAATTTTCGACGTGCCAGGACTCCAATTCTCAAATTCCGCATAGCATAATTCGTATACGAGCAAATCCGCCTGAAATTTTCGCATTTTGGTATTCTCAAAGCGGTACGGGTTTTTTTTTTCCACCTATGCGAAAATTATGCTCACCTCTCGAATGAGGTAGAATTTTGGAGCACGTCAAGTAAACCATTTTAACAGCTTGTAAAAAAAGCAATATTCAAATTTAAATTGGTTGGGAATTGATGTTTTCGATTGACAAAAAATACGAAATACTAATGTATGTATGTTTAATGAACATTTTTATGTGTTTTCGCAATGGCTACTTTGGGCGATATAAGCTCAGTATTTGTTTGATTGTCACTGAATCAGTTAGGCTAAATCGAAATAATAACGGACTATCCGAGAGTTTCAAGACTGCATTTAACGAATGGCACTATTTCCAAACATATTTACGGGAAGGGATATCATTCAATAAGTGCTTTCATTTAAATTGTTTGATTTACTTTTATTCTCCCACACAAATCAAAAAACAAACCGTTCTTTGAAGTGTCAAACTCACAATTCCGTATGCGACACGAAAATCCGCATTGAAAAGGCAGGCGAGTACAATTCGAAGAGAAATTTTCGTATACGGATTTCGAGAATTGCAAATTTCATGTCGTTTTCCATTGGGACAAAAAATCAATCTTTTTTTGGTCTAAATCACTTTTCGCGTTCCAATGAGGAAAAAAATCAATATTTTTTTTGATTCGGATCACATTTTGCAGATCTCGATATTTTTTCAGATTTACACATAAAGCACAGCTGTTTTACGTCATTTAAAGAAGTGTGTTTTAAAACAAATGTGCAAAGTTTCGTGAAAACCAAAATAAAGAAATACATAAGCAGCAATGGACATCATTTTGGAGGAATTATTGTCTTCATTGTCTTCCTCATCATCTGGAAACTACGAATCACCAAAACTACTCCATTTGTACCTACAACAGAGGAAACATTTTTCAAGCCGATTTCTATGGTTAATTTTACAAAAAACAAATTCAATTTGAACAGCTGATATTGTTGTCAAATAACGCACTAATAAATTTACAAAAGCATATCAATTTCATTGCATGTTCCTTGAGCCGCATAAAATCTGAGATCTGAAAAAGATTTTTGGTTGTCCCAATGGAAAACGACATCAGTTTTTCGCATCGCATCGGAGATTATGACGGATAAACGTATACGAGAATTTTTGAGAATTGGGGCCCTGGAAATAGAAAATAGGCGCAAGCACAAGCGCTTAAGCCGGCAAGTTATTTATTTTTAAAGCACGTTAAGCTCGTATGACACTGCATTTTTTCCTCATATTTATTATGTTAAAAACTCAGCGGTGTGTAAAAGAGACTAAAAGTGTATTACGTAAGGGGTAGCATTTGTTTGCAAAACAACCACAAATTTTGAAAAGAATTTGTTTTCAAATAATCTTTATTTATGTCAAAAAAAAAGAAGCTGTCAGCAGCTGAAAAATGTAATTTGAATACATTTTTAATGGATTTTTTTGTATGTTTCCACATTAATAAAGTTGGTGTGTACGCACTCACTCCTATCGGGTATTTTCGTTCTAATTTTTCGTACTCCTCTAGTTACATTTTAAAAGTCTGAGAAATGCAAAAATAAATGTAGTGTCATACGGACTTTAGCTATGGTGCTTATATTTGCTTTCATTAATTTGCTGCGAATTTATTGACCGGTTGCAAATATACGCACAAGGGTTTACTGTCGCTTTTTTGCTTTTTTTTCCTTTCTTCACACAGAAAACAAGAACGAACATCGTTTCGCAGATAAACTGCTGCCAATTTACTACCAAAGAAAAACTTTCAAAGTCTAATAACGACAGATTCGGGTGCTTCAAAGTCATTTTTCCAACTAAACTTCGTGCCTAATAGCCTTTATAAAATAAACATACACAAGAGCGCTCCAATGAGCTTAGCCTTCAATATGTTTATCAGATCGTGAATGAGTTATGTCTGGTCAGCGGTAGCAGTATCTTCCACCCGAAATAACAATAGTTTATTCACTATTTCAAAAGAATATAAATAACTGATCTCTCCAACAGCGACAGCCCAACACAATAAATCGCAACAATGCGTCTAAAAGCACAAGTGTCCCTCACTTCCTGACACAGAGTGTAGGAGTGTTGTCCGCAGTAGGCGAGCAAAAATCAGCGTTGAAAATTAAATTACTCTTTTCTTCACATTGGCCGTTTCACGCCAATTACTTTGCCAATTAAGTGAACAGCTTCTGAGAGTTGTGGGCCAATTGACAAACTTCACTTAGCAACAAGAGTCTGCAGTTCTCCCTGGCGCATTTCATAATTCTATCTCGAAACGGAAGACAACAATCGGTAAACAAGGCCGCCGCCTAAATCTTTGCTGTATTTACCCAGCCTGTACACTCGAAGCAATCATTTTCTATTTGAAAAGTATATATTTTCCAACAACGAAGGTAGTATTTGCCTAAGACGGCGTTTCATAATGTTTTCTTCCATTGAATCCGCTCAGTGTACCTATATCACTTTCCGCACAAAGTCATTGGATAAATATTTATTTTTAAAACAAAAAACTTTAAAGGTACATTGTGTAAACTTACCTCATTCACATTTCGGCAATCGCATGAGAACTTAGTGTCATGAGCAATACAGCTGACATTGTTGTAAGCACTCGAATCTCGGGTTGGCCATTCATGCTGCTGACCTATGCATTGGCTGAATATGTCGCACAGATAGAGCAAAATAATAAAAATTGAAACTTTATCGTTTGGCGTTGGCAATCTCATATTTCCTTTTGTTTCTTAATGTTGACCATTTATGCTTCGATTGGGTACGACTGTGCCATGAGTCGATGATGGGAACATTTGAGTCTTTGTTTCTAAGAAAAAAAAAATGACACTGCTTAGATCTAGAGTTGATATGTACTCCGACGCTTTAACGGCACTTTTTCCAGCACTGATATCCGCCCCCTGTAAATGGCAACTGACGGTTTTAATTTCAGCGTGACTAAACCGCTCGCAGAGTGTTCTCTGCTGAATGTGCGTAATCTTATCTTATCGCTGTATCAATGATAGGTGTGATATCAATTTAGTTAATTGTGTAGGTAATGTGGGGTAAAAATGATGTTGTGTTTCTGTTTCTTGAGAAAGGGTTATTATTCAGAAGTGGGTAGTTGTGAATATGCACTTATTTGGTGTACAGAATTGTATGCCGAATGCGGTACGGGTGTCGGAAAAGAGGTGAATATTCTTCAGAAGCACTATCTGAAGTTTGAGCTTTATGTGTAGATAAGAGTGGTTACGAACGATAAACGTCTTTGTCACGAAGTTTGTAATGCGCTTTATTATTTCGTAAAGTTCCATACGAAAGGCTTCAGACCAGAGTGCGCCTTAAAATTTTTCTCTTGGAATGGGATGGTAAGGAAATCGGGGGATACAGTTCCGTGTTACAGCTCAAACACTATTTTTTCTATCGAAAATCAAAATACCCCATCGGGGTATAACTCGATGAGGTTATAACTCGATGAGGTTATAACTCGATAACGTTATAACTGGATAACGTTATAACTCGATAACGTTATAACTCGATACCCCCTGGGCCGATTTTCATGATTCTTTTTTTTATTTTGTTCGTATTGCTGTATTTAAGGTTTAAGCTTAGTACTCTGCTCGAGCTAAATTTTCGCTCCCTTACGAAATTCTCTCCAAAATTTAGCTGAGCTAAACTTAAGCGAACCCATTTAGCTGAGCGGTACGCACCTCGAGCTAAATAATCAAACTTTTGTTTCAGAATGTACTTCATGTCTCTGTCAAAATTTAGTGTGGCCATTTAATGGGTCGGCAGATTTTCTCAAGCTAAATTGTGGCAGATCGTTGTGTATTTGTTGTTCTGTTGCGGAAAAGTATGCAAGGATGAGCTTTTTTAATTATTACATGGACGAGAAGTACCTAGAACCAGAAATAGAGAGAATTTATTTTTTGAAAGAAGTTTTTCCAAAGAACAGCTGCTTTCTGTGACACTTATCCACGGCGTGCTATATGTCAAAATTTAGCTAATACTTTAGCTGATGTTTGGAGAGAAAAGTTGAAGACCAGATAAAATTTAGTTTAGCTCGAGCAGCGTACTACGCTTTAGACGGAAAGTGAATTCCGGAAAGTCGATTTATTCCCATTTTTCGCATTTGACGATAGGTGTCGTTGGGGTGTCAACATCTGACAGTTGATGTTGCTTGCAAAACGGAGTTATGCCGGGTCCAGCTAGTATATCATAATATATAGTCCATGAATCAAGTTATGTGTTTGATTGCGAAGTGTAAGAGAAAATGCAGAGCACTTGTGACGGCCTCATTTATGCAAGACAACGCCATGCACATGTTTTCTTTTTCGACATACTCTTGTTACGTAGATAAGAGTAGGTACGAACATGAAAAGATAATGCGCGATGCTAATAATAATTTTAAGTCTTAATTTTAATTGCATATAGTGACCTACAAAATATTTAGTGCGAAAGTTAAAAATGTAGGTCACAATGGGTATTTTTTTAATGGACATATTTCGCCATTGTGACTTCGTTAAATCCAAATCCAGCCTGGAGACTAATAGCGCATAATGCCTTAAAATAAGGTAAGTATACGTAAGGGTGAGTTTCTAATTCACGGACAAAAAAAAATGCGCTTGTGGGGAATGAATAATTTTTAGTGGAATTCATGCCAATGATTTCAATTTTTCGTTTACTTAGGTTACGTTCTTTAAAACTTCAAGAATGTTGTATGTACCTATACTATTATCTGAACTGGATTCTAATTGTAAATAATAGCAGCGCAGTTATTAACAGTAAGTAACCTGTTTGGGTAGCACAGAACTGTATAATTTAAATTGGAAATTCAAATGAGCATTACGGTTAAGGGGCTGGGGCATTACAGATTTAGTATTCAAATATAGTGGATGTCAACAACGTATCACTTTGGATTATCTTGATCAAGATACACAAAGGCTTACGCTATAGTAAATTGTGATAGCTCCTACTTGATTTTGTCATTCTACTTTTTGTATTTGACAAAGATTCGTCGCATTTACATAGAATATACAATAGTCCGACTATAACGAATATATTGTATGGATAAGAAGACTTTAAACTGATGTTTGATAAAAAGGGAAGGGCGACCAAATTATCAAAATATTATCAGCAACAATGTGTCATGTTTAAAATTGAAGCTTCCGTTGTATGACAGTAGTGGCAATCTGTCAAATATGAGTATTTTTGTAATACGCTATTTGTATGGAGTATACTTTGGCAAATGGATATAAGTATACTTGAAACGCAACAACGCTTTGAAATTATGGAAAATTCGATGCAAGTTAAGATCTTAATGCTTACATCAACACCATGCACGCGTATTTTTGCAAGAGACGGTACATAGAGATATGTTTGTCCGCAATCAATGCTATTAAAGACGTAAGAATGAATGAATGGATGTTCTACCCATAATTATAAATACGTAAAACGGAAACAAACGCTAGTTCCGGCAACCAACGTTTCTGCAATCACTTGAAAACATTTCTATTTCTGATTTAAAACATGTGAAATCAGTGTGGTAATTAGTATCAGTAAATTAAACCAACAATTCATCAATCAGTTATACGAAATTAATAAATAATTGTCCGTTCGTCACTTCCGGAAACCATTTTGTTTTATAGGAAAGGGAAATTTCGTAAGTCATCGCTATAAAAATATCAACATGCATAGTTTTCGCATAATTCCTACCACGTAAACAAGATGGCCGACCAAACTACTTGTCATGTATTATTGCGTGTTGGGCAATGCTGACCCTTTTATGCTATTTAGTATTGGGCATCCCTTTAATCTTTCGTGATAGGAATGCGTGCAGTATAATTCAACGAATGATAGCTATTCTTTTGTTTTGGACTTTGTGTCAATTGGTGAACACATTATTTCTAGCGCTTAATGAGTATGATTGGTGTATTATTTTATGGTATTTTAAAAAGTTAAAAAGTTGGAGCTCGCGTTCCGGACAAAGCTTGGTATTGAACGTTGATCAGTGATTATTTGTTTCTAGCAATGGGACTGGAGACACGTGGTCTTGATAGGAAAAGACACGTTTTTCGAAATGAATCAGCCAATTGGACACCATAATATGATGTTATTAAATGCCACGGAATTATTTCTTGTGCATTATTCGCTTCGAATTATTCGCCATTCTCGAACAAAAAAATTGTCAAAAAAATGACCTCCCCAATAAAAAGAAAATTTGTATGCTCTTAAGAAAGCGGATAAAACACTTGCAGCGAATTGTTTAATGTTTGCATGAACAGCAGTTCACTGTTGCAATCGTTATGTGTAGAGAACTCGTTGGATTATGCTGCGTAATGTTATTTTGTTTATACGGGGCAATGACATTGACGAGTTGAAGCAACTGTCATATCCACTTGTATCAAATATCAAAGCACATCTATGGATAGTTCGGGAATCATATGATCACTGCCTGGTAGGCGGAGTGACGCATATCTGTTTTTCAAAATATATTGCAAATAATGCCTTCAAAAATTAGACTAATAAAGTGGTTTGAATTTAACCCTACATATAAAATTCTGCAAAGGTACAATTAGCGCTTAAAGTTAACAGCATGTATCTGCACAAAATTTCCTAGGAAGAAAATTACATTCGCTCTTAAAGGTAAATGTCTACGGAGTTTGAGTTCAAAATAGACCAATCTTAATGCAAATTTTCTGTCCATGCGGGGTCCCAATGGCTTCTTAATTTGTGGTGTAGAAAGTTATATCGGGGTTAATGTTCAAAAAATCACGGTTGATATTTCCTTGGTCTGTTAGAATTAGGTTGATGAAAATGTGTCCCACACTTGTTATGCGGGTTAAAAAAGAAATGAATTGATTTCTGTACAGTTTGAGAAGAATTCTCATGATGATTTGCTTAATGTTATCATGGGCGACATTTTACATAGTCGCCTAAAGCACGAACGATAAACCACACTCTTTATTTACGTTTTGGGATCAGTTTGTCAAACTTTTGTTGGACAATTTTTAGACAATGACTGTTAAATGTGGTTGGGCTAGTAAGTCCGTACAGTTTTGTAGTATCTATCAAGTAGCTCATGCGAACCAACTTTAAAGTGAAGCCATTTGAAAACAATACATACAAGAATGTGAATTAAAACATGTTTTATGGAAAATGTCTGTAGAACTCTTTTCAAATGAATTAATAGTGAAGGAATTATTTTCACGTTTAAATTCGAATGTTTTTAAAAATAATGTGTAAAATCTAACCGAAAATATTTAAATTAAAATTACATAACCGAAGGTCAAATAGCAACTGACAATAGTTTTTGAAATTTTAAAACTGAATTTACTATTGGCAGATTTAATTTTATTTGTGCGGACTCAACAGGATGACGCTTTCAAACTCTTAACTTGAAGACTAACGGCCATATTATTCACTCCCTTCAATCCGGGTTAAAGGTTACACCTGGGTTTAAGTGAGTCTAACCCAAAAACTTAACCCAAGTGCATAATATTCACTCGTTAAACCCGAACATAAACCCAGTTTTTTTAAACTTGACAGCGTTTAATCCGATTGGATTTAAACGCAATCCGGAGACCAGTTTAAGTACTTTAACTCGGGTTAAAACTTAATTTCAAAATATTGAAATTTCTTCGCTCACAAGAAATAAGAAAAGTAGGAAAGGGGAATAGAAAAGAAAATGGCAAGAATCTAAAAAAGGACTTCATTCGGGAAATGGACGAAATTAATGTTGATGTCTTCGTCGTCAGACATCAGACAGACGAATTTGTCGAAGAGCTGATGGTAAATTAACGCCGTCCTTGTCGTCCAATATATCGATTGCAGAAGCGGGCTTGCGTCGACGATTGCGATGTGGTATATTCTCGAAAATATTTCGTGCTGAAAAAGAGTCATTTTGGAGGCTACATTCGATGATTCGATAGAAATTTCGGCATAATTAATACACCTTAAAATATAAATGGGCCCAAAACAACTGAAATCAATTTCCAAGTGACAAACAAAAAAAATGTCATTATTTGTGAAATTAGACATTACGTGGGTTTAAAACGGTTTAAAGTGTTTTAAATCCATTTTTAATCCAGTGGGCTTAATGCGTGTTTTTCAGTGAATAATATGGACATAGGTTTAAATTATCGAGTTTAAAAATTGCGGATTAATGATCGGGTTAAACCTGAGTTACACCCGGAGTGAATAATATGGCCGTAATTTGTTAACCTATAGGCTAAATTTTAAAGCAACGTCACAAAAAGCTCTGATACATTTCATATGTTCTTACTTTTTCCAATTTGTTTGCATTCATGCCAACACTTGTTTTAATAAACGAATTAACTGAAATGACGCAATTAACTGTCGCGAATTCTATCTTCTCTATTTTCGTCTGTCCGTTTTTTCCATACAAAGTGCAAAAGTGAAAATTCGAACATAACCTACCGGCGAGCATTTTTCGAACATTCTCGAAATTGTTGGCTTTCTTTTGTTCGGAATCATTTTCATAGCAAAACTGATGTGGGTGCCCACAAAGTTCCACCTACCTCAACAACAGCCCTGTACACCATATCGCACCGCACTACGCTCTCGTCTAACATTGAAAAGTACACAAATGATGCCCAAACCGAAGTCCATGCATGATTCCAATGTTTACACTGACAAGTGTTGTGCTCTGCAGCTTCCACAGTAAGTTGGTTCTACTGCTGCTCTCAGTAGGCAAAGGCACATATTTCAATTTTACACCACCACCACAAGTGATTAGGAAACAGCAACAACAATAACCTCACAACTATCAATGAACTACACACAGAGTACAGCGAACAATAAAACATGCTACGCACTCAGCAAACCACTCACCGAACCGCACCGCACCGAAATGTAAACAAAGCATAAGTCAAACTTTTTATTCCTCAGAATCACAATACAAGGTTCAGGGTTTCACGGAACGACAACAAATAGTTTCGACAAAATAAAGAGCAAACATCTACAACCAACATCCTCCGCGTCTTGTTCTTGTATATGGTATGAAGTGTTTTTAGTTTTATTTTTTACGGCTGAATTTGCATAATGATTAAACTTTACGTAATCCGTGCAAAGCGATCCCCGCGTCTGCGTTTCAGACTTCTCCACTGACGCGAATACACGATCATCGCCGTCGCCGCCGCCGCGTATGCGAGACTACGTCGATTCTATTCTCAAGTGTTTCTCTCGAGACTTGAAAGTATTTTTCTGTCGTTTTTGTTATATTTTTGCCAACTAATGCAAATTTCGTTGTTGTTTGTGTCGTCAACACGCGCCCGACACCGATACACCTTGGGTGTAGTGGAAATATCTCCCCCTATATGCAAAGGTCAACTCTGATTTATAGACTCTCGGGGGGAGGCTTCGAAAACAAAAAAATGCACGTCCTCGAGCACTCAATCGGATCAATTTGTTCGGTTTATCAATGCTATCGCATGTGGGGACAGAAGTAATTAGAATGTGGCGTCGTCGTCGTGTATAAATTTACAAACCCGGCCCGATAGCGCGCATCCGAAAACCGAAACTTCGACTTTGTAGCTGCAGTGGTTGCTCTGTACTAAAAACCATGTGTGCTCAGCTCATTCCTCATGGTGTTGCTTTGCTCTCTATCGAACGATCAGTCGTCGTCGTCATTGCCGTCGTCTATCGTTTCGTGGCAGAGCAAACAAACTCCCGGTGAATAGATACAGATACAAATACCCATACTGATGCACACTTACGCCCATGGGGGGTATGAGGTTTTCTGAGCAGCACAAGTGTTTCTTACGTCTGACTAATGTGGACAAGGCGGTCGGTGGGATGTCGAGCCACCAGGGGGGTCACACAGTATATCAAAGAAAACCATCACCGACTATGTGTGTGGTGCTTTGTTTAGATCTAATGTTGATATTTTATTTATTTTTCTTGTGGACTTATCTTTGGTGAATTTTGGCCAATTATAAGGAAATTTCCATCGTTAGGTGAATTATTATGTGCTGTGCCAACGGCTTGCTACTTCTGCGGAATGTAAGGCTACTTGAGTCGCTGCTCAGAGTTCAGACTACAGAAAGATCTGTGATCATATGCTGGGGTCTGAGCAGAATTTAAATGACACTAATGATGTGCGAGATTTTACTTATTTTCCTACAAACTAAGAAGCGGAAGCTACTTCAAACTTATTTACCGAACTGTCAATATTTTGACGTTTATTTCCTTATAAAGGTGAAAATGCATTCCCTGCTCGATGAGTCGGCCTTGTAGGCCACTCATCAGCTCAGAACAATGCTCTAGCGAAAGTTTGAGGAGAATTGAAACACCGACTCACTTCCAAAGTTAGTGAATAATATTGAACTAAGAAACCAAACGTCAAAAATGTCAGAAGATTTTTCATAGTCAGCGGTTGGTTGAAATCGTGGTCCACCCCAGACTGTAAGCGGAATCGCGCTGTAAGCTTTGATTTATGCTCCTCACTCATTCATTTGACATTTCTTAACTGAACATCATTTTTTGGGTGGCACAAGCGCGAGCTGTGGTAGAAACACTCTGACGCGTGTTTATTTTGTTAATTAATAAAAATCCAAAGTGGTTGTTAATGACTTCGACGAAAATACCTTCAACATGTCAGAAATTTTGGATACACAGTGATGACAACGACATCGTTGTAAGCTGTCAACTTTAACAGTAATTAACATAGATACGCAGGTAATGAGGGGAAACAAACAAACTTTGACAACTCGTACATGTGAAGAATGCACGATAATTATTGCAGCGAGGGATATTTGAAGATGCACATATGCACGAATATGTAAAGCAAGATCGAAGTGTCATTTAAATTAACGAACGATTGTCATTATATCAAGTTGTGATTGTCAGCGGGAGGTCGTGTTCTGATTTACTACTTTAGTTAGCAAGCAGCGGTACGTTTGTAGGTATGTACTTATTTCTGACGCATCTACATGAAGCAACTTGTTGCCTGAAGTTTTACGCCACCATTAGCTATTAACTCAAAAGTGGAGATGGAATTCTTTGTTGGTCTACATAGCTGTGATAGTTACTTTGTTGTGATTGTTTTGGCGGAGTTTCTATGCATTCGGCAATTAGGGAATGTCGGTCTTTTAGTTGATGTCGGAAAAATGAATTTTTTCTGCAATTTTTTCCTTTAGGAAAGATAATTCCGTGGTGAGGAGCTTAATAAGTAAGCATTTAGAGTCTGCTCTATAAAATGGGATAGGTGAGCTTAGGACAGGCAGACGAAAAAGGTATAAATTTGGTTAAGTTTGAGTTTGACTTCCTTTACAAAGGAGCTTGAAAATTGTCTTACCAAATACGTCACTCACTTTTTAATCAATTGGTTTCAAATTTTGCACCATTGTTGCGATCCATTTTGAAAATGCAGGTTCTTGTTTTTTGTCCGAGTCAAAGATGTTAAAAGCACTTCCTCTATGACAGAATACAATTTTTTTTGTCCCCATTGGCAGCTAAATCGATCTTCGCCGCTTCAGTTTCAATAACCACTAACGTGTCACTGACAGCTTACCTTTTTCGAGTTCGATGTTGGTCCTGGCGACTTTGACAAACGAATTTGGCAGTGATTCCGGAACTTCTCGGTTCGTAGGCGTCTTTACAGTCGATATAGAAAAATTGGAATTCTTGACTTTTTCCAAAGGCTTGCCCGAATGTGAAGATATGGTCGATGGTTGACTTTTCTGGTCTTAACCTAAACATTGGTGTAGGCCTATCAGGATATTGGCGAATTTTTAAGGCCTTAATATAGTTTGGCCGGCGATAGTCTATATAGCTCGGAGCAACAACAACCGGTGAAGAATTACCCTAGAAAACCACTGTCAGAAGCAATGCTGAATGGAGAACAAGGTATCTACTATATAAGCCGTACGTACATCCGACCTAAAGCTTACTACGGTGGCAAAATGTACAATAATTCTTCAACCAAGAAGATCTTTAAATCCCAGCACTTATGTTTCAAAGGACAAAGAAGACCAAACCTCTGTTTTAAAGGTCAAACCATCGCGGGTGGAGAAGTGTTTGATGCAGTATAAGAACGATTCGCTTAAACGTTATAGACGCCTGGGTCGGCATTCTGTGAGGCAAAACCGTTCAAACCTTTTCGTGCGCACAAAAACGTTTGAACGTTTCGCTTTACAGAAACCTTACTTTTCGACGAAATATATGTTCAAAATTAAAACTTATATGAGCTCAAATACAGTGTGAACTCAAACGTCACTTCCATGTATAAAATGAGGTTGTTAGGTTTGTTACTTTACATTTGTAGTAAGAATGGAAAACACTATCAAAATCACAGTAGTCGTTATAAATTCTCTCTCAGAGAGAGAGACACTTTAACAAAAAGTAAGTGGACGCTTTTAAGTCGCAAATTTAAAAAAAATTACGAAAAGTCTTTAAATTGTTAGTTTATCTAACAAATTTGCTAATTTCAATTCATCTGTCAAGTCAGCTGATTGACAGCTTTTGCCAATTCTCACACCAAGAAATTTTTTGAGTAATTTCCTGCTCTCTTTTATGAATTTTGCGAGTTAAGAAACGGTATTGAGTAAAAATTCGTAAAATTTAAAGGAACAGACCTATTACTTCTTTATTCAGCTCTTTTTATGTATGGTTTAATCACATTTTACAGGTATTACTGAATATCCCTCCAATTATCGGTTGCGTCACTTTTCCTTCGTCAGCCGCGAACAGTAAACATAGTACTAATACACTTAGGTCCGTTTGCTTATACGACTCTTAACGATTTAAGTTCTACATAAATATACTTATGGGCTACTTTTTTCAGGGCATAAACTGTCACATAAGAGTTTATGTGGCACTTAAATTCGCCATGAGTCGTATCAGCAAGCGGCCCTTAATTATTGACTAGATTCGTCGTTCCGTAAACGTCAAATGGAAAAAAAAAACTGGTTATGTGACCGATCTAGGCCAATCAAAAGTGAGCCACATCAAGTGATTCAGCTGTCAGACTTTAGAAACCAGATAGATCGTCCTGGGGCCCTACTCTCTATTTCGTTCCGAAAGTCAATCCTATTCGAAATTGCCTTTATGTTAGTAACTTGTAATAAGGGTTTTCCAATGAGAGGTGTTATTGTGAATGACCCGCTATTTCGGTAGCTGTCACTTTGAAACAGTAGAAACAACGCCATTACTACAAATGGAACGATGCACGCTTCAACAACGCATTGAAATTATTAAAATTCCCTACAAAAATGGTGAAAATCTTGCAGTCACAGTTCGCAAAACTAAAGCATTTTTGGTCGTCGCAAATAGGAGTTTTGCACCGAAAAGCTGGTCAAAATTCAATTTACTAAAAAGTAAAATCAAGAAGTAAAAGTTTGCTATACCGTAACCTAAATATACATAGGTCAACGCGCTGCAGCTTATAATAAAAATCAATTAGAAACTGTAGTTTATTTAATAAATATTAATTTTAAGTTGAAAAAGTAACAAAGGTAACGAAAATTAATTTTGGCCAGGTTTTTCATGCAAATACTCCTATGTGCGTCGTGAAGCACCTTGTCGGACCGCAATACTGAAATTGGTGGAAAAATTCGAGCTGTTGGGACAAGTTAGTGATGTGAAGAATAAAAGCCGTGCACGTCGCTCAAGAACAACTGAGAATATTGCTGCTGTAGCCCAAAGTGTTGAAGAAAACCCAGGTTTGTCCATTCCTCGTCGTTCTTTGGAATTGGGCATTCCACAAACGTCATTACACCTTTTTTTTGCATAAAGACTTGGGTCTTAAGGCTTATAAAGTTCAGTTAACACAAGAACTCAAGCCGGCCGATCATCAACAACGTCGTGTCTTTGCTGATTGGGTCCTTGAAATGCATGAAAATGATCCGGAATTCCATCGAAAAATCATCTTGACTGATGAGGCCCATTTCCACCGAGATCTTGTGATTTAACACCTTGCGACTTCTTCCTTTGGGGCCACGTAAAAGATAAGGTCTACACCAACAGCTATCGAGGACATAGGGCAGCCACTTTGCGATTTGGCTATTGAAAATTTCATGAAAAGGATATGGTCCTGTATGCGTGCTCGTGGTGGCCATTTGGCTGATGTTGTTTTTCATTATTTACGGCATACCTTCCTCTTTATTATGAAATAAACATCCGATCGTTTATCTCAAAAAATTACATTTTTCTTTGAATACCAAAATAACACCTCTTATTGGAAAACCCTTCGATATTGTCAATTCCCAGACATTCGGCCGCAGTATACTACTTTTGTTTTTTACTTTCGGAATTCTAAATCGGAGTAGTAGTACATTTCATTCAGCTTTCGGAATAGAGAGTACAAAACGTTCATTTTCGAAAAATTGTATTTTCGAAACGAAATACAGAGTAGGGCCCCTGTAATCCTTTTAAAAAATCACATCAAATTCAAATTGATAACACAACACAATTTGTACAGTTTAGCAATTCGTTTATTTAGCTCTATCTTTGCTTTGCGTATTTACTAAAAAATGAGTGTGCTTGACTTTTGTTGTTTTCTTTTAAATATTTCTATCGAGAGTATATGTACAGAGACTAATTATATATTTTGGTTTTTAAAAAGAAAGCCAACAAATGCATTCATCAATACAAATGCATCGTTCTACATCTAATATTCACAATCAACTAACTTAAATACATACACTAATTTATTCGAATACATACAATGAAATTTCAAAGAGAAGATGAATAAAATGCGAATTTCATTAATACTAAAGGAAAAATAGTTGGTAGGCATATAGATGGTTAATGTTTAAACTTTAAAGTAAAATATGTATTTATCTTTATAATGCGCATATATATTAATAATCAC
This sequence comes from Cheilosia vulpina, assembly GCA_916610125.1. Classification (NCBI taxonomy): domain Eukaryota; kingdom Metazoa; phylum Arthropoda; class Insecta; order Diptera; family Syrphidae; genus Cheilosia; species Cheilosia vulpina. Next base: position 69,975,906 of record OU744277.1, on the reverse strand, counting down.
AAGCCTGTTAAAACTGTTTATAACACTTTAAGGAGGACACAGTTAAAGAATACACTAAAATTTTCTCAACAACAACAATGAGAACAAGAAATAGACACGACCTAAGCATCTGCATACTCGATGTCATCAATCTTGATTGTAACATCACTTCCACCGGAATGATTCGATCCGGAATCAGATGATGAAGCGTTATTGGCGTGCCCACGTCTGTCTGCAGGATCCTTAACAATAATGCCCGTAAATGGCGATGATGATGATGGTGATGATGGTTTGACCGCTCCCCTTCGGGACGGATTCACTTCTGTGTAAATAGGTAGGCGTCCGCTGAATTGCGGACTGTTTTCGAGATTTTGTGCCATTTTTTGAACGTTTGTCAGAGGCTTGGAGAGGGTACCTCTGGACGACTGGCCAAGTACATCTGGCAGGTTGTGTGATGTGGACGGTAATGGTGGACGTTGACTTGTTGTGGCTGGCATTGAAGACTGGCCAAAATTTGTGGTCGCATACGATGGCGGATCTGAAAAACAGCAAACACGTTATAGCAACTGTGACATAGGCCGTCGAACGGGATAGTATGCAAAAGCTGATGAGAAATGGTCATATTATGAGGTGTTGTCTGTTTTGTGAAACTTGATGGAGGATAAAGCGAAAATTATTAATAGTTCATATAACTCAACTCAACTCATAGCAAGGCCACTGGCGTGGATTGAGTATGGATAAGTTCATTATTTTCAAAGAACCAACTGTTGTTTTTTTTTTTAAGTGATAAACAAATATGATAGTTAGCTCACAAGCTGACCAAACCACAAAACCCAAGCTGCTAATATAAAAAAAAATGTGAACAATCAAGTCAAATATGTAGTGTATGTGTGGATACTTGCTTGCTTTATCATTTTCGGCGTCAATAACCTGCAGTGGATAACAAAATTTCGTCATTATGACTGTGTGTTGTCGGCTTTTTGCTTAGTAGTCTAGCTTCGTTTACATAATTTGTGGCAATTGATTAGAAGAGTGACAGAAGCGGTCGGGGGGTGTTTTCCAATTCCAGTTAAATTTATTTTAAAACTCAGACTGAAAGTGGCAACAAGTTGAGAGCGGAATTTACTTCCGCATTGGTGGCAATAGTTCAGAATCGTTTGAAGTTAAAAAAAACTCAAGACTTGAGCTGCGTAATAGGTATATTACTTATCTTACTATATGGCACTGGAGGACAGCTCCTATTGCTCTAAAACGTTCTTTTAAAACTTCTTCTTTTTTTGTAACAATGCTTAAAAAAAGCTTTTTTCAACTGACCCCCTCGAAAAGGGTCATAAAATATAACCCTCTATAGAGCTTCCCTATTGCGTGGGCTTCAGACATACGTGTCCAATGACATTCGTTATTTTATGGCAAACTTGTTGTTACTCTGAAAGATACACAGCTTGTAAGTTAGCCTGGTTTCTAAAAAGACCCCCTTTTGAAGGGGCAACTAAGTTTGCGCTCAATTTGGGGCATTTAAGAAATATCACAAAGGATGTCCCAAACGTACAGTACTTAAACTGTCTTCAGTCGACAGGTACCTTGTTTCGCTTGTTATGACGTTTGAAGTAAACGTTTATTGAAAGAACAACAACGATATTTGTAAACAAATACTTTGCTTGAAACTATAGCTATATTTCGAACTAATCACGTCACTTTTAAGACGACTGCTGTCGAAACGATAGACCTTCAAAACTGAAAGCTAATTTTAAAAATTACGAGACTGAGAGCTTAATTCTCCCAAATGTAATGAAATCTGACGGTAATCAAAAAATCGCCCGAAAAATAACTAAACATGATCATCAAGATTGTTTCAATATTTCAATTCTGTGTTGAATATTTTTGCTTACACTTTAGGATTGTGTCTCGAAGGGCGAACTTCCATAAAAGTGAAGTTTTACCAAAAATATGAAAGGTTACAATATAAAAAACTGGAGCGCAAGTCTTCACCATCTCTGTAAGCACAGTGCCTGCCACGATCGTGCTGGACAGATCACCATCTATTTACCAAACGTTTACCAGTTTTAAACGTGACCTACCTCCGTCGTTGATTGGCTCCGAGTACAGGTCTGCCATGTCGGTGTGCCGGTCTCGTGGCGAGGCATACTCGCACCTCAATAACGGCTGTTGAACACTTCCCGGCTCTGCGTAGATATGTTCCGGTGGTAGATTCGTCTGTTCAACTCCGCCCGCATCGTAGTCGCCCCCAATGGGCGCAGTCGGCTCTGCATAGATAGGATCACTGCCCGGCAAAGCAATTGCCGATGGCATTGAATCCAGGTGCTTCAATAAGATCTCATTTAAAGCAGCAAAGTCCCTGCCGGAGTTCTCGCAGCTTCCCAAGAGATTAACAATACCACTGACTAAATCAACACACTTCTCCTCTCGTATGTCGCGCCGCATAAGGCTCTTTGTGGCCTCACTGACCTGCTTATGAATGTGCGGATATTTGGTTTTGATTGTCTCCACAGTCTGTTCGATGGTCCGCCGATCATGGGCGGAGAACTCGTGCACATGCTTCGAGGCGATACTGGCATTTCGCCTGTACGCGCATTGCTTCGCCGTAAACAGTGCGATTATGGCCAACAGTATGAGAGTGATAGCGCCGGCTGCTATGAACACCAAATGTGGGATCTCTGCGCCTTGCTTTTCCAGTTCCTCTTGCGTGAAGAACTGGCCGTTTATCTTTTGTAGATTTCTATTTTTAACACAGTCCAACGTGGTCTTTGTTTCTTCGCACACTTCGTTGATGTACTTGAGGACGTTGAACATGGTCGTATTGAAGCAGAACTGCAGCTTGTTGTCGACAGTGCAATAGCTTTCGGATCGCAAGTCTCGAGGTGATAGCTGCTCCAGCCAAGATGTGTTGCAATTGCAGGGGCGATTGATTGATACCTGACGAATTTGACACAGTGGATGCGGCATATTGAGACTACCGGGCAGAGGCTTGGTCAGGGAGTTTCCATCGAATTTGCATGTGACCCCTTTCGAGGAGGTCTTCTCCAAAAGCATTCGCCCGAAAATGCCAAACATGTTGTTGAGTATTGTTATGTTGGACCATTCGCGCACATGAAGCCAGTCGTTGCCAACGTATTTGATGTTGTTCCTGTGAATGGCTGCATTGATGGCTGTCACATGGATTGCATTCGATTGGATGGTGTCGATTCTGGAAGACAAAGAAATGGTTACTTAAGATGCCTTTATTTCAAATGGGTGAAAGTATAGAAATTCGAATTTTGCAACACTTCGATCGTTTTGCGCACATGTTGTTTACGTGAAATGCATTTGTGTAGCTGTACCGCGTTTTGAAATCGCACAAGTTCGAGGGCTATATGAGCAGCGGTTTCAGTTGACGTTTATGGAGGGGTAACCGACGAATCTAGTTTAGAAATTTGTGACTGAGTACAAAGTTGACAGTTCGCATATGTGGCTGACGTATAGAAAAAGTGACGTTCCCGACCAATATAGATTTTGCGTTCAGACCAATCTATAGTCGACTTAATATAACTAGATTATTGAATGTACCCATCAATGGCCGCATTCAAGAATCTAGTTATCTTAAGTCGACTAGACTAGTCTGGATGTAACCTGAACGCAAAAACTAAATTGATCGGGAACGTCACTTTTCCTACGTCAGCCACATATGCGAACTGTCAACTTAGTACTTAGTTACGAATTTCTTTCGGCTAACCCTCCATAAACGTCAACTGAAACAGCTGCTCATATGACCGATTTCCCCCAATCAAAACCGAGATAGATCTAGTCAGAGAGCTGTCAGACTTACTTAACTAGGTATTTGAACGTCCCCATTATTATAGATTTTTCGGAGGAAACCGCAGAGAACGTAAGCGTGATAAATACAAAAAACCCAAAACCAAAATCCAAAATAATTATGTAGCGACCATTTATCTTTGGTGTGGAGAATCGAACTGGAGACTAGGGACGCTAAAGTTTAGTGCTAGGACGCTAAAGTTTAGTGTCAGACTCACTAATGACTTTGATATTGATGATTTGACATAAGAAAAAAATAGAGACGCGGAGGAACCGAACTGCATCAAATCATATTATATACAACGACTGTCGTTGCTATTTTAGTACGAAAAAATTTAAATGCGCAAATCCGCTTTCATAACTAACTCCTTACTTGTTTTTCGATAGGATAACTTCATTTATTCCACTGCCAGAGATCGCCTCGCTTTCGATTGTACCGATTTCCGCTCCAGTTATCGCAAGATGTTTGCTATAGAGCTGACAAATAAAAGTAATTCTCAATTAAATTACGACGCCATTTTTAATTGCTTTCGTTTCGTACATACCTTTTCCGTAACTGCTCTGGACTTGATTACTCCGATTTTGCACTCCTCAAACGTGATCGAATGAATCGAAATGACATCAAACGTGCCACTGTTCACCGTGCCAATAGTGCAGTTGTAGAATCGAATCTCCCTCAGAGAGGCCTCGAATCGATACAAGTTGTCCAAGTTCGAAGACATTATATTCAACTGCAATGAAAATAAGACATCTGAAAACTGCCGTTCTATCGCTGCCGCTTGGATCTAACTCACTTTGGCTTTTGCACTATTGAATGCCTGCTCCTCAATTCGAAAGTCATTGATCTCACTGAAATTGCCGCGCATCGAAGTATCCTCAAACGCATTACCGTAGATAATAACATCGTTACTCCGTCGTATGCTGAATTTCAATTCACCTGCTAAGCAACACATTAGTAAAAGTGCTCCGACATGCTGCGCAAATGAAATCCTTACCCGTGAACGCCCTCGAGCGCACAATCACCGAATGACAGCTCAGAATCTCAACCTCAGGATATGGTCCTCGTTTTCCCTCGAATGCACCCTCACTGATTTCGACTTGTTCGCCCTCTAGTAGATTTCCCTCGATGATTATACTATTGATTATACTATTTTGGAAGAATCCCCTCTCGATGCGTAAACTGGTGTCGGACGCCAGTTTCACATTGAGCTTGGTAGCACGATCTGGGATGAGAAAATTTGTCCCGAATATTGCACTAAGCTGGAAAGAGACGAGAAAAAAGACGCACACACTTAAATAGCAATCAAAACAATTTGAATAAATTTGATATGTCATTAGACGGGAAACGTCGCCGGACCCGCATAGTAATGCATTTGACAGTATTAACATAATTGTGTCGGTCTGTAACCCCCTTTAAGTGAGCCATTATGAAGTGATTACACAGGATTTTTGGTGACGCGTTCTTTTTGGTATTTAAAGTGACACTATAGGAATTTAATTAATTCTGTTACAGATTTGTTTATTTATTTATTGAATATCAAAAAAGGGGTCTGATGGAACGTAATGGGGGCTCTTTATTCATGTTTGATTTGGATTTGGTCAGGCTTATATTTCTATGTTGTTATGTTGTGTTTTTTTTTTTGTATACGGATGACCGATGTTTTGAGAACCCAAAGGCACAAGGGGATACTATTTTATATGGAAAACACTACATGATTTTTACAGGAAACCATATTTGTCAAGATGGTGAATGCATTACACTACGTCAATGGATTTTACGGACTTGAAAGAGTGACGGTTTAAATAGTGTTGATTGGGGAACTTCGAAAGCCGCGGTGTTCACTTTTGATCATAGCCCAGCTTTCATCGGCAGAATCTAGAAACCGGGATAAGCTGATTGCCTTAAAATTTGTCAGCAATTTTGATCTCTTTATAGGCACAATTTTAACATGAAGTGAAAAGCAATTTGGAGAAGTGAAAAGAAATTACAAAAACATTTAGCAATAATTTGGAAAATACCAATTACATTTTTAGAAAGTAGAAATTGATATTTATAACGACGAAAACAGTCCTTACTGTTGAGCGAAGTGCCGAGTGCAGTTACATATTGAAAAGACTTTGAAAATTTCATCAAACTTCAACTCGTAAAATTCTATAACATCTAATTTAATTGGCTGTCAAATGACAACCAAATGAGATACGGGCTAACTTTTTGCAAAAATGTATTATATCCAAAGTTTTTCGTATATATGAATAGGAATAGGTTGCGCCATCTTTCAAGTCGGTATATAAACATTGAATAACTCGGTATTGACTTGAGTAGACCTTTTTTTGAAACGTCAATGCAGTAAAATCCGAAATAGTGAAGCTATTGCCGCATTCAAGAATCTAGTTATCTTAAGTCGACTAGATTGGTCTGGATGAGATGTTACCTGAACGCAAAAATTAGATTGGTCGGGAACGACACTTTTCCTACGTCAGCCACATATGCGAACTGTCAACTTAGTACTCAGTCACGAATTTCGAATCAAAATCGAGATACATCTAGTGAGGGAGCTGTCCCCATTCAGTTCAGGTGTGCTAACTCAACATGGATACCGTCGAAAATATCATGAACAACGAGCGCTGTTGGGCAACAATATTCGTCGACTGGTGTCGAATTTTGCCTCATTATGTCTGGCCCAGAAATGTGTGTAAAAGATCCGGACAATTACTGGTTTCAACAAGTCAGGTCATGTCACACTACAAACCAAACAATGCGGTTTCTGCAACGAAAATGTCCTCCACGTGTGCTGTCAGAAAATGGCAACATTTATTGGCCATCCCAGATCTTCAGATTCGGCCCCTCCGAATTTCTTTTTGAGGAGTTATTTGAATAGCAAAGTAAAGATTGTTACATAAATGTTGTCTCTACATGACTCAAAAAGAAACGCAGATACGAATGACGTCAATGTGACATCTGTTAAATATTAGGATTAACAACATATGCTGAATACGAATAAGGAGAATAACAACTCTTAGACACAATATGAATTGTACCTTTTACGAATTACACCACTTGTTCATTATCACCGCGAGTTGTTACTTTAGATTGCCATCTTCCACCTGTCACAACTGTCAATGCAATAGTTAATTTTGTTAAGAACGTTTTGTTTTGGAATACGGCCCAGTTGTTTACATTTTGGTATGTCAAAGTTTCTCAGATATTCAGAATATTTTTTTTAGTAATCAAATAAGAAAAACGAATTCATTTTTTTTTTAAATTGAGAAAATGTGTCAATGTGACATCTTTCCAACGGGTTCTGGGAATTTAACAGTACAATTTCGTGAAGTGCTGCTCCCGTTTAAATGACCATGAACGGATAGGTATCTGTCAGGGGAAAAAAATGTATGCGTAAGAAATACGTCCAACGCTTAAAAAAAAGCACAAACAAACAATGCAAATATGTAGAATCTGTAGATATAAATCCATATCCAGCGAATATCGTTAGATGTGATTTCTTATATATGGAAATTGACATTGGTTTTTATCAATTTTTATCCAATAGGTTTGGGTCCCCGCCTGTGGCCAGTCAAGTCAAATATCGCAGCATCACCGATTCACCTCCGGTTTATTCCAAAGAAAGCACATCAGAGAAAAAAAAACGAGTCAAGATCAAATACAAATACATAAACATTGAAAAATCTGTATTTATATTATTCTCAAACAACAAAGAAATTTATTCAACAACGAGATGACGTAAATCGCGTAAGACGGCTTAGGCGGAATTAAAGAAGTAAAACACGCGATGCAACGTCAGTGTAACAACACGAAAAAACAAACACCCTCTTCCATTCAATAATGACGGATTAATGAATTTACGACTCTGATCACTGTATCTACTGTAATACCATAAACATCTAAAATATATTGAAGATAATGCCATTAGGGCGATCAGGAGAACCGAAATTAATTTAGAATTAAAATAAGCCTGTAACCAAATTTATAGAGCCATTAGTACAAAACTATTCCACTTAATTGTGTGGTGTGAGAACAGAGATGTGTTCTTGGCCAGAATAGTTTCACAATACACTTCTTGAATATAAAACACCATTAAAATACAAATTATCTGTTTGGCATTGGTGTTTTTGCTTTTTGTTGCTGTCTCCCTCTCTTGTAATTAAAAATTCCTACCTACCAAGAACAATTCCATATTTATTTATGCAGAATTCATGATCTGACATGCAAACTTTGTTATTCTTCTTTTTGCTCAATTGCCCACCTGTCATGTGTTAGTTTTTTTTACTAAACATACGAAACGACTGACTTGGTTGGAAACGTATTACATCAGGTTACAGTCGCCATGCGGCCACGCTAATACGAAATTGGAATGTCACCAGCACCACCGGCCGCACACCGTTCATTGTTTAGTTTGTGTTGTGATGAAAAGTGAACAACACTAATTGAGTGTTAATGTTTCGGTTTCGATGTTTTGCACCGGCTACAAATAGTTTCGCTGTGTGACAATGACAAGGTGAAGTTCGTAAAGAAAAAATGAAAGCATTTATCACTTGTTATTGCGGTATTTTTGACACATGTGTAACGTAGATGGTTACAAGTGGAAATCAAACTTATGGATAGCGATTTCCCTTCTAAATAAAAAAATATTCAATTAGTAAAAAATACACTGATTGAATATTTTTTTATTGATTTCCCTTTTTGACTTTTCGTTTTCGTTTTCTTTAAGCAAAATGTCAGTCCGTGCCAACAGATTTTTCTTTAAGCAACCGCAGTTCGCAGTGCTATTCATGTTAGCACTGTTATTAATATTTGAGGGGTGATAATAGCCAACAACTCACTGTCCAAAATATAGTTTGGGCCATAGATTTATGATAATGCATGAATAGATAATAAGACAGATACCTGTTGGCTTAGGCTTAGTAGGCAATTCTATTTAAATTTAGCATTTCCCTATTAGAAGATATTTCATTAAGCGCGAGTGGCTTTTGCTATCTTGAGATTTGACAAAAATGTGGAAATACATACATAGAATTAGGTAAAAATCGCGTTCCATTGCCCGGAATGTGTCTAGCGCGTAAAGTATAAGCGGTTAAGTACTATCACCAGCGAAAATATAATGACATTTGGTTTTCTTTCCTTGTACCTACTCAAAAAGCAAAAAACGAAAATGAAATTAAACATTTATTTTATAACTCCGTTGGTATTTTGTCTTTGAACAAACACGTCTTCTTCTGTTTCATTACATAGCGAGCTATATTTTACAGCTCGTTTCTCCGTTTTTCCCTCAATCTATAATTGCGCTGGATTGATAATTTTCTCCCTTAAATTGGCTTGAACTAGACGTAGCTATATTAAAGGCTATTCACATGAAAGCGAATTGCAAACAAATCAATTTAACTGTGTTTATAAATTGAAAATTGCTACTTGCTCTATCACAAAAGCATTGTATTTAATTAGCTTAACATCTAAGGTATAAAAAACTGCGTCTTAATTTGTTTAAATATCGAAATTTACAGCAATTTTGCCGCAAATTGAAAATTCTTGCCGCAAAATGTCACACTTTATTCACAAACCACATAATACAGTCGCGATCCACAAACCCACGAATGGAAAATTCGTTCGAAGATAACCGAATATAAGTCCTTCCCATTTAAAGTTACCTTTTTATCTGTTGATTCAGTCATACCTATTTCTTTTATTTTACATTCGGACCAAAACAAAACACCACAAAATGAAATATGTACAAAAAAAAATGCCAATGACATTTCAAATTTGAGGTTAAGTTCGAACGAATGTTTTATTCCCTAGTTTGTGGAACGCGAATTGAATGAAGTGGATTGTGAATAAACTTTGACAATTCGCGCCAAGGGTGTATTCGTTCGCGTCAAAAAGTTTGGAATTTGAAATCTCGTTATTTAAACTGTTTATGTACTTGTTTTCTTAATACATTTTGATGGGATAATTAATTATCCTCCTCTTAGAATAGTAAAATGTCCAATTTCCTGTTCATAAATGCATCAAAAGTGTTTTGTTCGCATTTCAGCAATTCGTTCGCTCGCTCTCATGTGAATAGTCCATTATATGAATAGTCAATATAATTGTGTCTATTCCATCGAGGGCCAATGGAACGCGTCCAAATTAATTTGCATAGCCGATTGTCAAAACGATTACTACTATTTCACCTAAAAATAAAGCAAATTCCACCACCAGTCATCGCGAAAGATTCCACTGAAGTTAACTGTCTCTATAAACGTCACTTCATCCTTCATCTATTACATATTACGATTGCCAGATTGATAACCTCCGTTTGAAGTGTCGCTTTCCTACCTGCCAACCATCTGTTTGAAGGAAACATTACTTTCGAAAATATCGTATTTGCATCTAAGAGATTTCACAAACCAGTCACGTAAAATATATTTCGCGTCAAAGTTGATGTCACAAATTCGTGTTGGTTCATAAAACCATCCAAACAGAATTTTATTTATGCATGTGTGTGAGTATTCGGCCGTTTGTTTACTTTTAACGCAAACGTAATGAATAAATTTAATCTATCAGTCTGAAGTCATTCACTTCGGAACGTACATATCTAACGATTCGTTTAACTATGTTGATGATTTCATCGCCATCATACCTTATAAACATCTGTATTGAAATGGAAACATCATTTTGCCAATTGGGTCTGTTTAAAACATTGCGGTAGTACCTATCGCCACCGCGTGGCTATTTTTAGCACTTTGTTATTGCAAGCCATAGCCATGAATTGTAATAAATCCTTATCGGAATAATGGACAGTTCAATTCTCATATCTTAAGTAACCATCTGTCAGCGGGAGGAGCTATTTAGTTATTTGTTTGTTTTTTGCTTAACAGATACGTGTTGTAATCAACAAAATGTCCAACAGTTCGAAAAGTGATGTGATGCTTTCTTTTTAAATGGTGTGCTTAGGGTATCTTCCTCAAATTTTTATATCTGTTTATTTGCTATGTACTCATTCAGCCTTACAAATTCCACTTTCGTCTCCATAGAGTGAAATGGAAATTCATGAGTAATGCGCCTCATCAATCAATCATGTAAACATTATTTACATGAATACAGAAAATTCTCTGCGTTATGCAAGAGAATAAATTCAAATGTTAATGCTGTTTCGAACAAGCTCTCTGAATGTAATTACAGTAGTGGGAACTTTTTAGTCCGTTTCTGCTTGCTGTAGATGTGGAAAAGCTAGAACACGAGGCGTTATTAAGAAGGACAAAAATGTGAAAAATGTGCACGACCGAGTCGCATAAATTTGGCTCTGAAATATAAAAATGCATTTTTAAGTACCATCAGTTACTGAGTTCAGCCGTGTCAATGTCTACTAGCGAATTGTTTTAAACAATGGGGACGTTCAAGTTTCTAGTTTAGCTGAACTCAGTCGTATGAGCAGCTTTTTCAGTTGACGTTCATGGAGGGGTAGCCGACGAATCTAGTCAAGAAATTAGTGACTGACTAGGTACTAACTTGACAGTTAGCATATGTGGCTGACGTAGAAAAAGTGACCAAGTTCCCGACCAATCTAGTTTTTGCGTTCAGGTTACATCTCATCCAGACCAATCTAGTCCAATGCAATTTACTATTAATAAATAATGTTGCTTTTTAATTTGTAACACGCTTTACACTGACAGCTGTACGTTTGCTTGTATTTCCGATCTTTCTATCGGAATTTTCTATCATAATAAAATCGGACTAAATACTTCTGCGGGTTGTCTATCTGACCAAGTAATCAAGTCCTGATGATTTATGTAGGTCCGCTCAGACAACCTAAATTGAATAGGTGCCAGTTGGTCATTCAATCTATTACAGCGAATTTAAACTTAGGTGAGTAGTGACTAAAAACAAAAGCTGCGTGCGTCTTCCTTCGTGTCAATAGTCCATTGCTACATTACTTAAGATACGCTCTATTACTGATCATCTCTACATTCGCCCGGTGATCTCATGACGCAGATTAAAGATCTTCACCTTGAGCGAATTAATGATCGAATCATTTATTTCGAAAAGCGTTTAAAGACACATCAGTAGGGGATTTTTACTTTTTAATTCAACTCACTTGGAGACATTCTTTATAACGTCATGTGTCAAACCGTAAGTAGGTTACGACTTACATGTCCCTCGGCTACAAAAGCTCTCTCCCTAATGGACCATAAAGTTCACGTGCTATTTTTTGTAAAAACATATTTTCCACGCAATTAAATAAGTTTATAGTTTTTTAATTCCTTTTCACAATTTAGTTCGCATATATTCGAAAACGTGCTACGATTTGTTTGTTTCTCCAGTGCAAAGGGATTCCTTTTTCGTTCGGAACATATCGATTTGTTTATAAATTATCTGTGCGGTGAATGTATTTGAAATTAAATTCCAAAACACGCTTAAATTTGAGCCGGAAGCGCTATATATTTATTGGTTTGTTCTTTTTATTTTTAAAACCTAAGGTGGGAAGGTGAAAGACATGAGAAGTTTATCCACTTCGTTTTTCGATCTATCTGGCGATCAGTGCGTTCCTCTTTTACCATACTATTGCTCAGATTATGATGATGATGTCCAAAATTAGAATATCTGGCGAGCATGGACGTATCCGTTTTGTGCGGTTCATCGTCGTCGTCGTTGATTTTATTCTGGAAGTCGACGAAGCCCCCATAACAACCAGACACAAACCCCGAATAGCAACAACTATACAAGCAGCGCATCTTCAAACAGCTGAAGTCAGTGAAGTGTCTACTTCATTCCATTTGGGATTCTTGAGATCTGCTTCAGACGGAGAAAGATATTTATGCGCGCTTTAAGACGAGAATAGGGAAAATAAACTATCCACACCGACAGTATGTGTGCGTGCCACATATGGTGGGAAGTTTACAGCCATAATATACCACACATCGTCTGTGTCCAGGCCCAGGGACATCCACACGAGTCCAATAGAGACAAAGAGTGCGTGTAGCTAGCGCCTGATGGAAATGTGAGAGCAGTCTAAATTGGGTGACAAATATTTTAATTTTGTTAACTTTATTTGTTTGTGATTGTACTCAAGTGTCCAAAATACCAACGCGCTTATAAGTGCGCCTCCTTGGTGGATTGCGCTGTGCACTGTGCTCCACGCGAGTATAAACTTTTTTATTGCAAAGTAATCATCGCGAATGTTCGCGAGGTACTGCTTGGCACACAATTTATTTATAAACTCATGTTGAGAGTTACTGTTTTGTAATTTATTTCGACTTATACCTACTGACAAAACTTGCAATGGAATTTATGTCCACTCGGTGATGGATTGAGTCGGACAGCCTGCATCGGAAAAGAAGCGAGAAACGATTAAAAGTGGCTTTTCATTCTTCGCTTGGAAAAAGTATCAACACCGCCCACGCAATCATGTGTCAACAACGAAAAGTGGCGAAGCAAAGGTATTTCGAAGAAAAAAAAAAAACAACTTTAATGGGATTCCACGAATACCTTTATGTGGGTAATGACGTGTGAAATATCTTGTAAATGTCAAAATTTCGAAATTTCGAAATTGTTTTCAAAGTGGTCCCAGTAGTCGCAGAGCAGCGCCCCATTTGATTTAAATAAAATTTTATCAACTTTGTTCTTTTTCTGTCAACTGATTGATGCAATCAAATTTCATATTTATCATCAAATAGCTGTTGGCTCTTGTCAACATTTACTTTAACCCGGCGCCCACTCAAACTAATTTATACGATTAATTTCGAAAATAAGCATTATTTACATTTGGGGTTAAAGTATTAACCATTGAGTCGGACAGAAATGTCAAACAAATACAAAAGATCAATTAAGAAAAAAAAAAAAAACCGAAGTTGTCTCCCTTTTTTTCGAAGACTAACTGTCACACAGGCTGGGGTGAAGAAAAGTCGCCGCGACCGAAAGCATTTAGAAAGGCAAACTCATCTTTATGACTAATTTTATTGTTTCAAAATGATTTTAGTTCGCATTTGCGTCTGGTCGTGGCAAAAATTACACAAAGAAAACCAACCGAGGAAATTGGATATATTTGTGAATGACAGAGGAAAATGTTTTAAATAGAAAACGTGACATGTCATATGGGTGTATGAAAAGCACTGACAGCTAGTGTCGGTTGGTGGAGATTTCGCTATTGTTTGGAAAAGTCTAGCAATTTGCATGCAATAAAGTTGCGTTATTGTTTTCGTATATAAATATTGCATTTATGAAGTAAATGTCAACCAACAATCGAAAATGTCTCCGCGATGTCTGACTCACTGATTGCGTGCATCGTCGCATACTGATCTATGTACTGGATGATTTTCAGCACGCAATTGTAGTAGGTAGACAGAAATAAATGACAGTTTTGTCGCTTTAGCGATATAACGCGTCTGGAAAACTTGAAGTAATGTGATAAATTATTTTATCTTGTACCGTGATCTGTTGCGATCTATTAGCAAGTGAGTAGATACTATATGTGAGACATGAAACAATTGCCTTTCATTTATCTAAGGTGATTTGACGGTAAATGCTGCGTTACACTGTGTGCTTCGAACTGTTACTGTTGCTTTAACGTTTTGGGACTTTTGAGATGCGTAGTATTAAGAAATGGAATCCGTTGCATCTGTTGCGTCAACAAAGACGTCAACGTTCACGCATTTCAATAAAATCCGTCGCAAAATTAATGCCTTCATTGGCCTCTGCCGTCAATAGTTTTTGCAGGATAGTGGGCAACATCTAGTTGCATTAAGTCGAATAGATTGGTCAGGACTAGATGGACCTTGAACGAAAAAATTAGATTGGTAGGAATCGGAACTTTCCCTATGTGGGCCACATCAACGAACTGTCAAATTAGTACTCAGACCCAAAATTCTTGACTAGATTGGTCGACTTACCCCTCAAACACGTTAACTGAAAATACTGTTCATGTGATTGAAGAAGGTCAATCAAAACTGAGACACATTGAGTTAGCAGCTGTCAGACTTACAAAACTATAGTTACTTGAATGTCCCCAGTCCTGTTTTGTGACCGTACGCTGCTTTTGTGTTTTCACCAATTTGTTTAACAACTGTGAGAGTTTCCTTCAATGTTTTCATTAATGGATCAGTGTTGTTTAAAATTGTCAAAGCTGTCAGCAGACTTAACGACCAACACAGTGTCTACAATGTAAATCTACCTTATCCTATATGTATTCTGTATCTGTCATGTTGAACGTCATTAAAACGAATGCGACGGATTATATTAGTCGTGGCATTAAGTGATAGACTGATAAATACTTGAGCAAATCGACTCTCAAATCATAAAGTCTATTATAACGCGATCATTTTTACATTAGGCTTTTATATTGTAAGGGTGGCGTAGCACTACGCGTTTCCAATTGAACTGTGAATACCCTTATAATGATGTACACAGAGGGAGTATTATTTTGTTGCTTTCGCCAAAAGCTAGTTCTGCTGCTTATTCAATTATTGCAGCTGTTTTAATTGTTGATATTGGCACAAGCTGACTAAAGGATAAGGCCGAATAAGGTTGGGTTCAGTCGCCATTGGATTGTGGGTAGAGACCTTCAGTGGAAGATCAGTTCAAACTTTGTTTTCGTACTTCAATGTAAGCAATTAAAGCTGCTGACTAAAATAAAAAGTGTTTACCGCCAACATTATCTACAATATATAAACAAACATTTACATTTACACAGTTCACAAGATCAGTCTCAGCGCCACCTCTGCAACAATATGGCGTCATTTGCATTCGCACCACTTCCATCGTCTATTTGCATAAAATTGTTCTCGTTAATCGATTAAGGCACTCATACTTGTAGCCTCTCTCTCCAGGACGAAAATAGAAAAAATACAACACTTACATATGGTTACATACTCGCTCCTAATTGCTGATTGTTATAAAAATAAACATTTCTCTCCTACAATGACTTGGCACAGAATTGGCTTAAGTTTTCAATTGCTACACGAGCTCGTTATCCATCAAGGACAAGCGAAATGTTGTTGTCCAAAATGAAAACAAAAAATCATCAATAAACAAACTGGCATAAGTAAATGCAATGCGCGTTGCCATGAATCCATCGAACATAGGAATAGAAACAGAAACACGAGTCTCTAGATCTATGTAGCGCCATGTATTATGAAGTGCACATTGCAAATGTAATGATTGCACCTTCGATAAATGAGACAAGAGCCATTTAGAATTCTAATCAATAGATACGACATTTTTTTACGGTTGAAGTGTAATAATTCTTCGTACAAAAAATAAGTCGTAACCGAATTTGATTGTGTATGGTAATAAGAAGAAGATTTACAAAATTCTAAGGCTCCTCGCACACGAAGCAGCAGTTTTATGATCGGACTGATGGGTGAATTCAGTCAACAATTATATCGAAAGTTCTGCTTCGCCCACAACACTGAACTAGTATATAAATACAAAAGCAAACGTATTTTAAGATATGTATACTATAAAAAACTTCTCCCCAAAATTTGACTCATTCTAGAGAAAATATTAAAATAGGTACTTTCACAACAGTCTTTTGGTAACGCAACATTCAATCGACAAATTTATTTATTTATTATAATGCACTGCTATTTTAGAGTAAAAAGGTCCGTGGGCTATTCGAAAAATCAGAATACGATAGTAACAATTTTGCAAATATTAAAAATATTAACAAAAACGTGTTTTGTTATTTTTAATAAATTAAAAAAGGGCACTCTTCCCTTCTACGGAAGTTTTGCCTTTCATTTTGGGCCGTTTTTCGAAAAATGTGGTATATTGAAATAACGTGGTAATCGGTACGACAGAAATCCGCAATTTATTACCACTCACATTTCTTATACCTGTGGAATTATTTCGAATGGACCCTAATAAGCATTTCTAACTTTTACCTTAAAACTGTCGTAAGTCCCAATAGGAAATGCGTGTTTAACACCGTGGAAGCTAAAATGTTTATTTGTACCGTGATTTATGAATTAGAATCCATATTCGGTTTTGTATTAAATAAAAAAATTTAGGTACCAGTTTCTTAAGATAGATACAAAATTACGCTATTGTTTATTTTTGACATTTTGGTTTACGAATTCGCTAAAGTAGTTGAAATCGAAACAAAAACATTATCCAATCCACCGAAAGCGAGAAGTATGGGCCATTTCTACCATTGTGCGACCTAAGCGAAGTCGAACCTTAAGCCCCTGCCACAGTGAGACCACTTTCCGAAAATTGTAAAAAATAAAATAAAAACTGTCTGCTGTCCGATTTTTCAATAGACAGACAGTCAATCAGATTGGGGTTAACTGTCAGATAAGACATAAATCCATTTATCAATAGTCGACTAGCAGCTATTCGAAGAATGTCTCATAACTGTCTCAAAAAGTTATCTGCCCGTTTCTGAGACGGAAAAAATATTAATCTCTAGTTAAAGTGAGCGAACTGTCAAATTTGAAAGTTTTATTTTACAAAGTTTTGTTTGTGGGCCCAGGTCCACCCCGGACTGTAGCGCCACCTTAAGTAAGTTTGTGGATATTATGTACATATTGAATTGTTCGACAGTATTGACAATTTTATTGTTGAGGAAATAATTACTTCAAACCAACAAGGAAACAATGAGTAGTGAGAAAGAAGAAGTGAAAAAGAGACCTAACCAATATGTACATTGGGAAAATGCAAAACGGTTAATGATTAACGTCAAGCTATGAAAATGGCAATCTTCTATGCTTTAACGCAACATATTGTCAACCGATCTGTCTCTCTCACACCACTTTATAGTTATCTAGCTCTTATTTTATGATTGAAAAACTCGAAGCTTATATCTAGCTGATAAAGAGTGAAATAAATTGTATCTTTAGTTAGCAATAAAACGATTTATCTGACTATTAAAAAATCGGCCCTTAGTGGCATAGAACTCTAACTAATCGGGAAAAGTATTCTTTCATCGGAAGTGCTGAGTAGTAGCGTCGTGCAGGGCATTTACCGCAAATATTTTCCGGAAATTCACCTTCTTTCGGGCATTGTATGTGTCGAAGCGCACACATTTGATTCTCTGAGATGATATCTCGAAACATCACCAGCTTCCTGATACTTCCTGTGTCTATTGTAAGTATTCAAAAGTTAAATAAATACATTGTTAGCGCAACTGGTCTGTAACTTGTGTAGGAGCCAGGCCTACATTCTCTAAACTTTTCATTTTGCATAAGTTTTGTTTTTTTTAGACGATTAGAAGTCAGCAACAATTTTGTACCGAGTCCAAACAGTTTAATTCCAGCGTTTCCGCTTAAAATAAAAATAAAAAAAGGGGCTAGAGCTAAAAAAGGTGCCCCACATAAAATTCTTGTAGGAACTAGAAAAAAGTAGCAAAAGCATTTATTTAAAGCAAAAACAAATGTCTTCATACGAAAACCTTTTTTTTGCATTCTTTTTCCTAAAGGGGTCAACGGCAAAGCTGCTTAATTTAGAAGCTACAAAAATTGTACTCTCAGGGTTTTGTCGTGAATTGTAACGTAGGGGATGATCTCGTAAGATCCAATTTGTGCGCTTTCCGGTGATCGAAGTTACCACTAAGCAACTGATTATTTCCTTTTAGGAACAAGACTTGGTTCGACTTTTGGACTATTCTCGGGATAAGTATGTTACTTCCAAAAGCTCGTGCTATCGAGTCGTAAACCGATTTTTCTAAACCATTGCCCGATGCCTGGGGATAATGACAGAATGTCGGATAATGACAGAATGCAGTGACAATATGGCTCTCGCTTAAATTGCTTTGTTGGCCCTCACATTGAGGAACCAAGCCTCGTCACTTAAAACGATAAAAAAAAAAGAAATACAGTTACCAATACGGAAGCGGAAAGCCTATTCATGAAAACATATTAAATACATCTCGTGAGTATTCCGAAAAATGTCAGAGGACTGTCAAAAAGTCACGACTTAAAGTTGCCCTATTAGAATATCTATCACAATGCGTGGAATTAAGTGCGCACTTTAATTAAACAAAAAGTTCCTCAAATCACAGCGATATAGAAGCAAGTGACTCATGCAATTCTTTAAACTGCATGCAATCAGAACGCCATTACTAACCTACATATGGCATGAGCATTAGCAATGAGCATATGTACAATGTACCTACATCGTGTGTTTCTGAATAACAACGTTTCGAAATGAATTAAATTTTCCACGTGGAATGCCAGTTGCCTTGAAAACGTATGGGTGGCTGTTCAGTACAAGTGTATGCATATCGCTCCCGATATTAATCGCGGACTTGCCTTTCCACTTTAGCTTAAAAATAAAGCGCATATGTGCTGCCACAATTCGCACATTTTATTTTCTGATAAGGTCGTTTCCGTTTTTCATTCCGCACCCGAACTCTGTTCAACTCGAAACAGAACCCAACTCAGTTGGGTTCCACCGAAACTACCACTTTCGAAAGAAGTAAACACATTACAGACAAGCGATAGATGATAGTAGGAATTCTCTTCAAAAGGACATGCGCGTGCGCGCATGAATATGTTCCCAGGAATTTCCCCGGCCATATGGAAAACATATTCGCTACGCACAAGCATACATCACACATCACGTTTCCTACTTTCCTACTTTAAGGTGTCTTAAAACGTGACTTTCGAAAAAGAATCCAAAAAGAGAAAACCAAACAAGACCCAACCATCAAAGTTGTGTGTGCATTTCGGTTTACCAATTATAATTGAAACCTAAGTACGTGACATGATCGTAAAGGGAAGATTATCCACCACGTTCTTCCTGCTGGAAACGAAACAGAAAAAAACGAAAACGAAAGAATAGAAGAAAAAACCTTTAGCTTACCTTTTTATTAGCACTAAAATCACAGTTAATAGTTATGAACATGTTGTTCTTCCAGCATTTACAATTCGATTCGCAGATATCCTGTCTCTCCTGTGGCGTTGATATTAAATTCCAACTTCGGAGCCCTATGAAGGAGCCTCCGTCTCCGTCTGAGTTATGCATGGGCTTCTCGGGTGATCGTACATTTCGTCGTGTCATGTTGGGGGAGAGCAGCGGAGCATATGCATCCAATGCGGTTGAACGATTCCACGTAGCAGCGGCAAGTGTATTCGTGGGGGATACCGACGAACCTGTGGCAACAATGGGAGCCGCAGCTGGAACGGTTGCACTTGTAGCCGCATCACAATAAACAAACGAAACAATTGACGTACAATACAGCCATGCTATGGTCCAAATGCAATACATCACCAAGGTTAAGCTCGTTGAATAGTACGTCGACGACGACGACGACGATGATGATGAAGACGACGGCGACGCCATCATTTTTTTGTTGTTGAATGAAAATACAAATTATATATATACGGTTTCCGGTTTCACATTTGTGTATCTTTTGCTTCAGTCGAGGGGGAAAAGCTGTACTGCTCCAGAACCCATTGCCCCGTGCAAGTCTATCAACTAGCCGTAGCTACAACCTAGCTCGTCGGAAAAAGCCGATCAGCAGAACCTGTGTGCCTGTGACTCACACTCACTTGCAAACGTACTCGAGTAAGTGCGCTGTAATTATATGCGCTGGATAGCCCGGCCTGTCCCGCACACTTGACGCCTTCCGTCTTCTCTCTGGGGGCTTATCGCGGTTGAGTGTGGTTAAGTCCCTATCGCCAGCTGATATTGTGTGTTTTACTTGGAAAAAAGGCGAAATACTTTCTTATTATGGGATGCAGAGTGCACATATGGCTGGGGTAAGTCGTTTTTATTGTCCCTCATAAATGGATGATTAGGAAGATGGATACATGATCGCCGTCGACGACAGCAGCGAATTCGTCAGGTTACGTGCTTTTCACGCAACGAGTAAAAACGAAAACCACAACAAATTAAATGAATTTAACAATTGTGTGTGTTCGGCTGCTCAAGTCTGTTTTTGTATGTCGTTGCTTTGTTGTTATTGTTATCTCTGGTTGCCGTTCGTTGCCTCCTCGGTATGATGTCTGTCTGATCGCCTTGTCGTCTTTCCCAATTGTATAATCATAGGCACATAATTTTGACGTTTTTAATTGTTGGCCCTGTTTCCGCGACAGATAATTTTACCACTTTTTTTTTCAAAAAAAAAAAAACAACTGTAGGTATCACTCAATTTTTTCCAATAAAGAAAGATCAATAATTATTAATTATACCACTTAAACAGAAGAGTAGAGATGGAGGAGGATGAAGTGAATTGAAACACTTAATTGAACTACATTCACCCGCAAGATACACAACAACCCGTTGGATTGGTTTTTTTTTTCCTATTTAACAGAGGATACCCCCCTCCGTAGAGATTTTTCGTTTTCTATCTTTGAAAGAGATACTTGATGCGTATACACGAAATAGGTGGTAGAGGGAAAAACAAGAAAATACACTCTCACTTGGATACACGCCCGTTTATCATGTCGCACACATCTCAAAACGAACGAGATGCCGAGAACATTCTCAGATACTTAAACTTGACTAAACGGAACGACGACGAAATGCGAACTGAAGTGATCGACGGTGCTAAGAAAATTGTACTCGAATCGAACTCGATCCGTGCGACTGCGAGCGATCTACTCCGTTCTCCGTTACTCATGTACATGCACTCATGCGACTTGGGCTTTGGTCAACCTCAACACAGAGAAACAAAACAAAAAAGTGGTATCATTAATGAGAGAAGGGTGCTATGTGATTGAGTACTTTTGCGTTTTCCTTTTTCTAGTGGTATAGATAAAAGTGTTCCCACTTTAGTGGGATTTTATTGTTGGTACATAATTTCACATTGGGCGCCAGGTTTAATTGTCATGTCTCATGTGTTTTTTTTCTTGATTCTATTTTCTTTTTTTCATTTTTATAGTTGAAGGAATAGACCATATTAAATGTATGGGCTTTCAGCTGAAAGCCCTAGTACCTAGTACCGCAATATATTCGTATTAATAATGAATATAATAATAAAAATAATAAATATAAAATGCTGTAGTGAAATAAGTAACATTCGAAACTCTAATAGCTTTAAGTCGACCATATTCGATTTGCCTGTAACGTAAAAGCTGGGGTCGACTCGCCACATGCGTGAACGAGCTATCCTTCATGGAATTATGCCGGTTTTACACACGAAACAAATACAAATTCGGTCACGTATTGCTCATTTGCTGAAGAGACGATTCGACCCTTGGATTGGTGGGTAACGTCACATTATCTACGTAACGTACTCCAATTGAAATATTAATTTGCTCTAACGAGAAATTAGTGTTTTTCGAATGCTTCACCCTAAACGTCAACTGAAACTTTACGAAGTATTAATTAAAAAAACAAAAAAATTGGCAGGTATGGTTCTCGCAACCATTCGTTTTATGTGAGCTTTTACATTTGGGACTAATGGGACCTATAATGCCGAATCCAAACGGGTAATAGAGGAGCGCTTTCATGACATTTGTACTCTTGGATGTTTGCCAGGTGTTCGCGAGAAGTAGCACAGTGGAAATAACCTCAATATGTAATTTTGGTTTTTCCGGGGATCGAAAGTGAGACCCCTCGCTCAGTAGTTGTCCAGCACACTAACCACTGCGCCCACATCAACCCTGGGCATTATAAAAATATGCGACGGGCGCCTGTTCTCAGGCTTAGTAAATTAGAGCTGTAAACGGACTTGGTTTGCTTAAGTTTTTTTTTTTTTTTTCTTGTAGCTAAACCGACCTCTTTTCACTGAGTATTTTCTTATTTCTCTTTTTTCTCTGTCAGTCGCTCAACATAATGAAAAACAATTATTTATTGGGCATACTACGCTTTACATTGCATTCAGATTTCTGAATTCAATTTTTTTCAATTCGGTGGCCACTCGCGTGTCTTTCGTGAGAGTGCGCTGCGACGGGCCACGTAACCAGCCGCTTGACAGGCGATCACAAATAGTGATAAATTTAGGACAAATGTTTACCTCATAATGACGTCGACATGTCAAAATTGACATAAAAAGTGGCATGTGTAATCGTAGCTTTAGAATCTCAAGGGAAATTCAAAATTTTTAATTTACTGGTCAGGTTTGACAGAAACTTCAAAGCAAGTACACGTAGAGCTGAAGTAAATGCTTAAATGCTATGTTCGAATTTTCGAACTTAGTTTAACAAAGTAGGTTTTTATTCATACCGATTCAAAGCAATTGCTAAGAGTTCAAAGCAAATGCTAGTTTTTATTCATACGACCCTATATTTCGTATATTCCACTCCCAAAATTAGAGAAAATCAACATCTAATACTTTTTCACTTGTTCGTTTTCTAACAAGAAAGGGTGAATTAGTTTCAGTTGCTCTTTATTTCTAATGAGAGAGTGATGTGGCTACTGTATGTCGGTGTCATGATATCACTCCACACATTCAAGCAACAGGTTTACAACAGCTCTCCGCAGCCATAACATAACTCAAACGCGAGTGGAAATCCACAAAACCACTTAATAGAATACTCTGACTTCGACTATGGTAGCTGGTAGCTGGTACCCTCTGTGGTGAGTGATGAAAGTGCCTCTTCTAATCTGCCCGCTTCAGAGATATAATATAATTATTATTATTAGATAATGGTCTTCTAGCACTGGTTTGTTGTGTACGTGATTGTTTTATACGCAGCAGCGGTAGCCCGTTGACTCATTTTAATTCGCAGCTACCTAAGTAGTTTTATGATTTGACCGACCGCTTCACAATATTATATAGAAATAGACTTGTAGATGTTTAGAACAGTGTGACAGCGGACTGAACACTTTCATTTGTTTAGATGAAATGAGTCACTTTTGTTTTTATCGGCATCTGTGTTTTTAGAATTTGATGGTGAATTCTGAATTCTAACCGATTTGTTTTTATTATTCCGTATGTTAGGTTAGGTAGCATATCAGTGATGTTGCGGAGAATGGCGGCGCATTTGGGGAGACAGTATTTGAATACACACTGTTGTGATCTTATCAAAACAAAGTAGGGGTAATTCCAAGTAAAATTTCTGGCAATTTGTTTGGGATTGCTGTTGTAGGGTGAAGCTTGATATTTTGGTGCACTAACTTCCGGCTGTAACGAATTTTCAATTTGTTTTAATTTGACGTTCAGGCTAAATTATGTGGTGGTAGGTATGTGCTTACGTTTTGTGTGAGTTTTTCATTTTTGCGACGGTTGGAAGGGATATACAATTTTATAGCCAAACGGCTAATTGAGGAGCTCTTTCATGGCAGTTGTACTCTCGGATGTTTGTCAGACGTTCGCGCGAGTTGGCGCAGTGGAAGAAACCAAGATGAATTAGTGTTTTTGTGGGAATCGTACCTGAGACCCCTCGATCAGTAGGCCATCACATTAACCAGTTGGGGCACTGTGCCAAAAGCATTAGTTTACTGGCCATAAATATTTACATAATACTTTCGGGAAATATAATAAATAATTCTGAGGCTATTTTTTGTGCTTCTTTCAGGAAAGACGAATCTTTAGCTCTTAGCTATATCCGAAGTATACTTTCAGGTGTTAAATAGTCAAAACCCGCGGCAGAAAACGACCGTTATCCTTGTGACTATTCTCCAATCTCCAATCTCCAAACCTTGTCAAATGCAATGGTCAATTTGTAAGACTGATCGAAAAATGATCTTTAGCTTTTGATTGCCAACTATTAGAGCGAAGGCTGAGACCCGATACCACCCTTTGGTTTTACGCCTCACTGTGCAGAATTTGTTGTCCAACTTTACCTTAACCTCAAAACTGAATACTAAACTAAGCTAGAAGAATATTGCGTCAACTGTTGCATAATCATTATTTGAAGCTCGTTCTAATTTATCAAAAAACCTTCTTCATTTCAGATCTCAATCGAATGAGCGTCAGTTCTTGAAAGATTTCATAAGTGGAGCGCCGGGCTCGTCTGGAGCCCGTTTGGCAACATGGTTGCAACCGGAATCGCGACTTGATCCAAATAAGTAAATTCTTTCCTTGTACATCAATTTCGGAACCAAGTTTCTATTTATTTTTTTTAGATGTGAACTGAGTACCATTGACGAGGCCTTGCGATATGGCTGGCCGACCCAGATAACAGTGAAAATAAAGGATCAATACGGCGATGCTGTTCTCGTTCCCGAACTTAAGGTATGCAACTTTAGTACAATGAAAGCGTTGTTTTAATAGATTTCCCATTTCCAGGTTGAAATCAAGGCCATTCCAAGTGGCAGTGGCACAACAAATGGAAACATTAAAATGCGCCGCATATCATGCACGGACACTTCAGCTTTTGGTGGTATACAACCACCACCACGCTTAAACTATGAACCGACAATCAAGGAGAAAATGTGCTTCAAAGCGATCACCTTTATGAAGCCATACAACAATTACTCATTCGAAGAGCTACGATTTTGCAGCCCTGTTCAGACGCGAATCACCGAGACCCTATACGCCCAGGACATGGAGGACGGAACTTTTAGCGTCCATTGGACTCCGAATTCGGTGGGAAGCTATTGCCTGACAGTAGCTATTGATGGTATTCCACTGGAGGAAGTCTATCGTGTTGATGTTAAGGAAGGTGGAATGCCACCACCATCACACAAGCATACGCTAAAAAAACCGCAACCACCTAACAAGTTGCGAAAGTTCGTAACAAAGAACTCGGCTGGATTGAGAATTCGATCGCATCCCACGTTGCAGTCGGAACAAGTTGGCGTCATTAAGTTGAACGGGGTCATTTCTTTTATCGATGAAGTAAGGCTGCAGTGTGGTTGTGCCTTGAATAACTAGTTAACTGTTTATCTTTAGATTGAAAACGACGATGGAATCTGGTTACGGCTCTCGACTGAATCCATTCGACAGCATTGCAATATCGGTTGGTATCCAACAGAAGCTTGGTGTCTTCAGTACAATCAGCATTTGGGTAAAACGCTATTGTATCCTGTAACAGAGAGTACTACCACAGCCACCACTTTGACTCCGAAGTCGAGCTCGAAGCCAAAACATAAGAAGTGAGTGAATTTGTGATGTTCATGAGCGATTTGTGACCAAAGTCTGTTTTAGTTTGCTTGACAATATTGGCTCTCCACTGGCCATACCGCCAGACACCCCTTCAAAGCCAAAGTCGGCTTCTCACAGCACTAAAGCGTTTGATTTCTCCCAATCTAGGGTGAGTACTGGGAGTCAAGAGTAGGACACCAGCTTATGGAACCTTTATTCTTTGATTGCAGTTCACTCCGCCAAAATCATCGGCTGTTGATAACATCTTAGCATCGACAAACCCATTTGCACTTTCATTTCTGAGCAGCCCGTCAGAGCGTTCCGATGACATGGCAACTGATAGTGATCCGGTTAATAAAGCATTTGAAACCCAGGTCTCAACGTCCTCCAGTGACTCACACACTCAACAAGAAGAGTCAATGGCCACTTCACATTCGTCAAGTCCATCTAATATTGGATCGGCAATAGCCGGAGTGGTAGGTGGCGGCGCTATTAAGCTGCAGGCCCTACAAAAGTGGTGGTTCAAGGCTGATCCCCTCGATGGGAAGGACTCGGCGCGTAAAAAGAGGTGAGCTTCGACCTTAACAAATCATTTATAGGGTTAAGAAACTCTGGCGACTTTATCAGATTTTAGTTCTTTGCTGTTCAATTGCCACTGGCGCTTATCTTTGTTTAAACAATCTTGACTGATGTATTTGTGCCACCCGCGTTTACGACTTCAGTTTCTATTTTAACTGCATATTCCAGGCAATGGGTCTTAGTTAAACATTAGAAGCCACACCTCTAGGACTCAACAACAAAAATGTTGTTATCTTATCGTAACAAGGGGTCCGTGTGGATATTTGGTGGTACCAGCTCAATGACGAATGACATTTATTAAAGTTCGAAGTGATTAGCTGGTTCGCTTCTCTTTACCATTCTGTCTACGCAAATATTTACAGAAGCTACTTTGTTTGTCAGGCTGCGTGCTGCGATTGGAAACCACATTTCGTTTAATTGAGAGATAGCAGTCAATCTTGTTCCACTAACAAGTCGGCGGCTGTTGTGCCTCGTTGCGAGGGAAATATTTGAACGAAAATGAAGAGCGATGGACATGACATTAGTGATTCCATAGAACTCATCCATTTCGATCGCTTGAACTACTGAATGTTTTTTTTTCCAAAAATGAATCTCAACTATCGAGATTCGCGTCATCGATAGCTGTGTTCATTTGAATCACACCACAAATGCATGCGCTACTTTACCCCCACTTTTTCTCCACAAACTAGCACATGGACATAAGGGAAGAGTACACCTTTGCAAAAAACAGAATTTGTGAGAAATTGTCACACCAAACAAACGATGCGTACAAAATACGTTGTTTCATCATCTTCATTTAGTTCGTAAGAACCTTTCTTGTTGTCCTTGCAGAATCACCCTTTCTACTTTCGAAAGACTGACAGCGCTTTTGAGGTCTTAAATTCGACATGTGTAGACTGAGACAGATTCCTGTTAAGGATTACTTTCTTTTGTAATGACAACGATCGCGCACTCCTCTGAACATATATGATCGATCGACGTGTATATTCTCAAAATGAATCTTAAATTCCATCGTTTGGTCTAGTAATTGTTTACTCTTATTCTACATCTTCTTAGTGACTGCGGCGACATTGCGCCTATATCCACCAGAGATCTTATTCGAGCGATTGGTGTCCAGGAACCTAAGGGCAATGGAAACAGCAGTGCAGTCAGTCAGTCCAGTCGCAGCTCAAGTCCAATGCAGATACCTAAACGTAAGTGTATAAGAAACCCCCCTCGCTAGAGCGTTTAACATGTTCATCTTGCCCTTTTCAGCCCTCGATGGCGCTTCAAGAAACGTCTGCAAGTCTGCTGATACATCGGATAACCTAGAATTTCCGGACAAATCCGCATCTCCCTCATCAGCGTTTGCGGTAAGCAATTAATTTGAATTTTTTCATTGAACCTTTACTAAGATACCATTTAGGAGGAACAGCTAAAGGGAAAAGTCACCTCTGGAGATGCCGTTAACCCCCACGGCGAGGACAGTATGGGTAGCAATGTCTTGCCCACTCCCAAACACGTTCGACGAAGGGGACAGAAAAGTAGGGCTAATAGCGCGATTTACTGGGTGAATTTACTTATATTATCACACTTTCAGAGGAACTCCAGGACTTGAGATCCAACTCTAACCTTCCGAATTTGGACATCAACATCGCCGAACAAATGGGTCTGCTCAACATCGCTGCCGATGACAACCTGTTCTCAGCGAAACCGTCCACTGCGAGCACGGATACTCCTAGCCCACCATTGTGGCCACCCGTAGCTGGGCAAGAATCTTTCGCAGAGCTGAAGACAAAAGACCGAGATGCGGGAAACACGTGCCCGTTGAAAAGGGCAATGCCGCCGTCTTTGGCAGAGAGCCTTCGCGCTGTATTCGCAGCATTCCTGTGGCATGAGGGTATCGTACATGATGCCATGGCTTGCGCGTCGTTTTTGAAATTCCATCCATCGCTACCAAAAGAGGGCGCCACTGTTATCACTCGCCGGGAAGCGGGAGAGAACAAAATGACTCTATCGCGTGAGCAGAAGGCACAGCAGCGCCATTCGGTAGAAGTTGCCAATGCGGGTAATTATTTGAACATCAGGCCTTCAACTCTGGAGGCACTAACCAAGTGTGGCAACTCGTGTTTAAATAACCGGAAGTACAGGAAGAATATGGCGGAGGTATGTAATCGTCGGTTTGTGTTTGGCGCCTTAAAATAACGTACTTCTTTCAGGCGAATGAGAATTCAGAGTCCAAGGGCAAACTGCATTCCTTGCCAGAGATTGTGACAGTGCTTCCGCCGGCCTTGAGATGTCTCGTCTATCTGTGGGAACAGGTGTGTCGTAATTGCATTCAGATTGTCCAATCAAACACCCTAGAGCGACAAAAGAGGTAGGAATGTGCAATCGCCGGAATGGCACCAAATATAGCTGTAATTTTGTATTTCTATAGCTCGTCTCCAACTAGGGAGCCGCTAAGTGCTAAAGAAAAAGTAGAAGTGGCCGAAAAGGAAGATAAAAAGTCGAAGAAGAAGAAGAAAGGTAATCGATGTCACTTTGTAAAATGTGAGACTTACGCGATTCTTTTAGATGACGGCTATTGGTGTGAACTCTGTGAGATTTTCCTCCCGATTCCAGTTACCTACCACATGCGTACCGTCCATCCTGGGTGCGGCAAATCCGCCGAGGGGAAGGGCTACAATTCGGTGGGCATATTCTGTGAAGGATGGGCTGGGAATTGTGGAGAAGGTGGAAAGGGAGCCTCCAGTTGGTTTCTAATGTGTGACACATGTCGCGAAAAGTAAGTTTCAATAGTATTCCTCGATGAACCTCAGGATCAACAGTCGATCATTCCAGATACGTATCATCAAATAAAAACATAAACAACATCAACCACTCGCCGAATGCAGTGCATCTGCCGGAGATGAATATTTTCGGAGTAAAGACTACAACTCTGCTGGCTAACTCTGAGATATACACCACCATGAAGGAGAATGCCATTTTCCTGCTGGAATTGTCTACTAATAATACAAACCTTCCGCCAGCGACTGGAAAGCGATCACCACAACAAATGCCAGTTGTGGCGGAGCATCAAATGAACAACTTTTCGGAATTGAATCTGAAACCCAGTACAAGTCGGGGCGACTCTACTCCGAATTTTAATTTCAACCGGCATAGTCGCGTCGGCTTAAGGATCACGAGCAAATTGTTTGGACGTAAGATCGACTCACTCTTGAGATAAGAATACACAATCATTGTCTGAACATTCCAGAATCTACCCCGAACCGTAAAAGTTTCACCGGCTGTATATCGCCGGAGTTCATGTGGATGGCCCCGGAGACGTTCGCTTGTTTGGAGTCCCTTGGCACTACCATTGGTGATGATCTGCCCTACGAGATATTTGGAGCTAACTCAGCGGAAAATTGTTACGAGAGGGTATGGTCGTAAAGTCAGATTTTCAGCTCAGCTTTCATTGAATGATACCTTTTCAGCCCCTTTCTGAAATTTCCTTCGAATCGTGCGATCCAAATAACTATGATGCAATGAATTCATCTGGGACAGCCCATGGCAGTGGGACGCTGTCGAAATTTCACAGAAGCTTCTCGATGGGTCAGGGTTGGTCCAATCAACAGTCGTTCAATATCCGGACTGTGGTCAATAATATCGTGGATGAGAGTCAACAACCGAAAGTGGTTTTCCGTCGGAGAAATAACTCAACAAATCAAGGTGGTAAGTATCTATTTGTATGACGTGTTTTCTCTTCTAAGGATCGCCTTTTTAGAGGGCTCCCTCCTCATATGCTATCCATCGGAGAATCTGCGAAAGCTGGTGCCCGAAAATCTACTGAACACATCCATCGCTGCCCTCAACTCATCTGCGCCCAATGAACGTCTTAATGTGGAGCCAACAGGGGAGCAGGTTGCTCAAAACAAGCTGAACAACGCCAACAGCTTCCAAGGCAATGAACCACAGCTTGAAACCTCTGGGTGTAAGGACTACTTCTTCGGAAATTATGATGAGCCGCCAGCCCCAGAGCATGCCAATGTCATGGAAATGGTTGACGCGAATATCAACGGGATGATAAATCGTCCAGCAATATCATTCATTACCCAGAAGCACGATCTGGAGAAACTTCGTTATGCCATGAAGAGGAGCTTGCGAATAGCCACTTGCAGAATCTATTCGCTGCAGGCCTTGAATTGGCTCATTCGTTCGGTGACGCAGAGTGTCTGCTTGCACGATCTCATGTGGTGGTTTGTGGCATCACTTAGTCCGACAATGGAGTCGATAGAGATCGCGAAATTTGAAGATGGCGTAAGTCAAGATGAAGATCCTCTACAACATCAAGATCTAATATTGATGTTGGTTTTTTTTTTAGGAATTTTCTCTAGAGCATCCAGTGTCATTTACTCAGATAAGTGGTAGCTTCTGCCACATTATCACGCAGAGTTTGCATGTATTCCTCCAGTCTGTGGCCGATTTGACGCTTTATCTGCCCGCAGGATCTCCACTGCAGAGAATCGCCATTCAAAGCTTTGGGATCAAATTTCGCCAATCTGATCATCAGTTTTTGCATAGCTCGCATGTGTTTGGGAATATTTCCAAGATTCTTTCAAAATCTGACGAGCAAAACGAGGCAATGATGTTGTCCACGATGACAATGGGAGAATCAAATATTCACGACGCAATGGGCGATCATAACTTTGTCCGAGGATCGGGTGCGAAGTCCCTGAATTACACCGATTTGAATGGAATGTTTGAGGTATGTATGGGAAATAGTTGTTTTCGGCCGAATGCATTTAATGCGGTGAATGAGCCAACCGTCGGGAAGGAAACCAATATCTCCCCTATTAACAATCATCAACATACTTTTGCAGATCACTGTGTCTTCGCGACAAGCGATGGCTGAATCACTTACTGACAACTCGACGGAAACTTTTTGGGAAAGCGACGAGGAGGATCGTAACAAGTGCAAGATCATCGAAGTGTCAATGAACAAACTGAACTACACGTGCAAAACGATCTTGGTTCACATCGATAACAGTCGGGACATACAGGTAAGCAGATTAATTTACTCCATTCAGTTCTAAAAAGTAAAACCTGCATCCCTAGAACAAGGTCTTGAACGTGGTGTTCTTTGCTGGCCAGTCTCTTGGTGATACCACGTTGATCAAATCCATTGACATCGATACGAAGGCGTGTGCGTGGTCATCGGTCAGGATACCAGACGATTCATTTACCCACTTCCGTCTGGAGTTTCGTGGACCTGAGAATACGCTGCGAGTGCGGCAGATCAAGTTACTCGGTCTACCTAATAATCTCGACGAACTAACACACGGAGCAGCAAAGGCCAACCTAAAACTTACGAACGCCACCCGCATTCAACAGCAAATCTGCGAAGCTGAGACGTTGAGAGTTTTCCGTTTGATTACGGCGCAGGTGTTTGGAAAACTTATTGCAACCGGCGACAGTAATCGCAAGCACTCCACATTGGAGTCAAGCAGTGTCAATTCGTTATTAGCCGATTCGCTGGATCTTCGCGAGCACATGGTGGGAATTCTCTTTAGTCGAAGCAAATTGAGTCACCTGCAAAAGCAGGTGATCGTTCATATTGTTCATGCTATCAAGAAGGAGGCACAGCGAGCCAAAGAGGAGTGGGAAATTGCAAATGTAGCCAATAATACTGTTTACAAGGACGCCCACACGTCGTCCGTTGATCACAAGAGCGAGTCGAGCAGCAGCGAACGGGAACGCTTTTGTGCTCCTGATACATATTGCTTCGAAATGTTGAGCATGGTTCTTGCGCTGTCGGGAAGTGCTGTTGGCCGATCTTATCTGTCCCACCAACATGGTCTGCTTAAGGATCTCCTAAGTCTTCTGCACACAGGAAGTGATCGAGTTCAGCGACAAGTCACTGCGTTGTTGCGTAGAATTCTGCCGGAAATCAGTCCCGAAGTCTTTGCCGACTTGCTGTGCATCCAGAAGATGCCACCTTTCGACTTCAACATCGTTAATCAGAACCCCGAGGACTTCGATATGAATCGTCTGGGAATCTTAGACATTTTCCTTGCGGTGATCGCAAAGTCGCTACAGCTGCAGGTTAAAGTGAAGACCACCAGCATGACGTCGAAGGGTCACATCGAAAAGAAGCCTTCATTTGTGAGGCTGTGTAACTCTCTGGATCTGTCCGTTCATCAGTTGAGGACGGCAGTGGCCAAGCCAAAGGTGGACGTGGAGGAAATTGACTCGTACGATGTTTGCATGTCGCCATTCGTCACAAACGCAAAGAACATAAACGGAAATCCATCAGACTTTCAGGAAATGTCTACGCTGAAGAGAAAGCCAAAGGACGTGACGAAGAACATCAATCAGCGGTGGTTCCTTAAGTCAGGTGTGATATCTACCAAGCAGGCGGAGAGCATTATCAACTTGATTAAGGACATGGCAAGTGTAAGTATCTCGAGTATGTAAGTATATCCTCGTCAGTAAATGTCTTATTTCTTTTAGGGCAAACTATCTGACAAATGGTCGCGGGTAACGAAAGCCGCCATTGCTGAATCCGTTCTAAACCTGACTCGTTTGGAGGAAATCTTTCGCAGTCCTGAGAACTGCATCAAAACTGCTACACTCTGGCTGGCATTAGCAAGCCTTTGTGTCCTTGACAAGGAGCATGTGGAGAAGCTCTCTTCTGGCCAGTGGTCTAAAGTGTCCGACAGCCGGCCGATGTGTACAAATCACGACGACGGCGAAACGGCCGCCATAATTCAATGCGAAACTTGTGGCTCGCTATGCGGCGATTGTGATCGATTTTTGCATTTAAATCGAAAGACTCGCAACCATAAGAGGACTGTTTGCAAGGAGGAAGAAGAAGCCATTCGTGTAGAGTTGCACGAGAGCTGTGGCCGAACGAAACTATTCTGGCTACTGGCTCTGGCTGATTCAAAGACTCTCAAGGGAATGGTTGAGTTCCGCGATGGCAGCCATACAATCATATCGGGCCCCCAACAGGCTGTCGGTCAATGCAGGTTCTGCGGTGCCATTGGAAATTCTGGTCTGTTAGAAATCGGTAATGTCTGCTCTGAAGTTCAGTGCCAGGAGTACAATGCGAATTCATGCTTGAAGACGAAGCCTTGTGGACATGTATGTGGCGGGGTGGCCAACGAGAAGAAATGTTTGCCCTGTCTGCAGCAGGTTTGCAGCTCGAAGGAGAACGAATTGGCAGAGGAACTTAAGAGGCCCAAACTCACACAGGATGCCGATGACGTGTGTGTGATTTGCTTCAGTTACCTTTCATGTTATCCAGCTATCCATGTAAGAATCGGGGATGTAGTCTGTAGTGAAGTTTTTTTTTAAATATTGTCCCACAGTTAGAATGCGGACATGTTTTCCATTATCATTGTTGCAAAACGGTTTTGGAGACTCGATGGATCGGACCAAGGATAACGTTTGGATTCTCTCTGTGTCCAATTTGCAAGGTAAAATTCTGAATATGTTTGGTTAACATTCAAGGACATCGTTTCCTCTATTAGGCCGATATTCAACACGATTTACTTGAAGAAACCCTGGAACCTATAAACGCCCTAAAAGAAGATGTGAAACGCAAGGCATTAATGAGGTAGGTGTCCACTGTGTACCATCCCACCAACATTCGGCCAACATATCAATTTCAGAATTAAGTACGAAGGCATTGTCAAGACAGCCGAGGCAAAGGACCTCACCAATATCGCAATGGACCGCTATGCCTACTACGTCTGCTTTAAGTGCCAAAAAGTATGCCCCTTATCTCGGCTAAATGTCCAAATCTAAAAGATGTACTCTCGTTTCAGGCCTACTACGGCGGCGAAGCCCGTTGCGATGCTGAAGTGGGCGATGTTTTTGACCCTGAGGAACTAGTTTGCGGTGCGTGTTCTGATGTGGCTCGAGCACAAATGTGCCCAAAACATGGCACCGACTTTCTGGAGTACAAATGTCGCTACTGTTGTTCGGTTGCGGTATTTTTCTGCTTCGGAACGACTCATTTTTGTGACACATGTCACGATGACTTCCAGCGATTGACAAACATACCAAAGAATAAGCTACCGCAGTGTCCAGCTGGACCTAAGGCTAAACAATTGTTGGGCGACGAATGCCCTTTGCATGTAATCCATCCACCAACAGGTGAGGAGTTCGCCTTGGGATGTGGTATCTGTCGAAATGCTCAGACTTTTTGAGAACCATTTGGTGCAATGAGCTTGGTTTAGTTTTAACATATTGATGATATTTTAGTCCT
Source organism: Cheilosia vulpina (assembly GCA_916610125.1). Classification (NCBI taxonomy): domain Eukaryota; kingdom Metazoa; phylum Arthropoda; class Insecta; order Diptera; family Syrphidae; genus Cheilosia; species Cheilosia vulpina. Next base: position 69,941,400 of record OU744277.1, on the reverse strand, counting down.
AGTGCAACATACCTATAATATTAATCAAGGAATGTAGCATATTTATTTATTATTACACCTACAAGCCCGTAGAATAAAATATACAACGTAGTCCTTAATATTGCATGAATGCTTTGTTTCATTTCTTGGTTTTCACTCGGTTGTTGATCTCACATCTAACCAGTCAACGAAACAGTTAATCGGTCAACAGAAACAGAGATTTCGATTTCTTAGTTCAGAAACTTGGTCCGAAACGACACTTCCTTGATCGAGTCATACGTTTACGAAATGAACCTAATTTTACATGCGAAACAAATTGCCTTACGTATTTGCTCGTTCACAGATGACACAATTCTGCAACTGGAACAAAACAACAACGGTTTCAGCGACTTGTAACAGAAAACAATTTCAACCTCACAATAACTAAATAATAAATAATATGAAAGACAAAAGACGGTCACCCAGCATACTATGGAAGCAGAAGTCTTTGTCCAGCAATTGCAATAAACAAGTCCTATCAAAATGCAGTTCGAGTAGCGATTTCTATCATCAAAAATGCCTATGTAAACTGTTGTTAAAAATAGTTTTATAGTCTATTTTAATTTAAAATACAATGCGCCTTATTAATAACAAATTCCAGCCTCGAATTTAAATTTACCAAAACTCAAAATTCAGAGAGATCAGTTTGTTCGCAGTCAAAGCTAATAAGGACGTAGAGGGATTACAAATCAGACGCATAGACAAATCGTGGCATGGATGCGCTTCCCATGATTATAGAACAAGCTGCGTCGACAAGCGTTCATTATTCACTTGAAAACGCCTCCGTTACTGATTTAAAATATATCAAATTAGATTGGTAATTAAATTCACTAGGTAAATTTAACCAAATAAATAATAGTCCATTCATCACTTCCGGAAGCCATTTTCTTTTATAGAAAGGGAAATTCTCTAAGCATATAAAAACGTCATAATGCACAACTACTTTCCCATAATTACTTCCTCGTACACAAGATAGTACGTGTAAGGACGTCGGGGTGGGCATACCATTTATCTTCCGTTTTAGAAATGTGTGATGTTAAAAGTTAAAACTAAAAACGATTGTGATTGCTGCGCACGGTTAATCCAACTTTTTTTCTTCTATGTTCAATAAAAACACACGTTCTTTAGATTATAAACATTAAAATTTATACAGAAACAATAAAAATAATAAAACATTTCATTTTTTTCTTTTATGTAACTTGTATTTTTTTTTTACATCTTCATAACAATATCATTTCCATATTTGTATCTGTGTGTGATTTTGTGTAATTTTGTTTTCGATTTAAATTATTTATTCTTGAATTAAAAAAAAAATTTACATAGTGTAGGAAAGAAAATTACTTTAAAAAATATATTTGTATATATTCTTATAATTACAATTAAGCGGGAGGGCGCTTAGGCTTCAACCTCAACTTCTTCCTTAGCCTTAGAATCACCAGGTTTGCCCTTGGACCAGTCGGGTTTTTTCTGTAAAAATTTTAACAAAAACGAAAACGTTGTATGAGATTTTTTTTTTTTTATGAATTTACAAAAGTATTTTCTTACAAAAAAAGGTGACTACACATTTTACAACTATAAGGTTATTTATACAATTTTACATACAGTGAATTCGTATACTTTTTTAATTGCATCAATCCATTTGCCAATAATTAACGAATTCATTGCAATTAAAGATACAAAGAAAAGAAAAAAAAATTAAACACATGCTTCTAAGATTGATATACAAACAAGACAATAAGATTTGCATTGAAAAATCTCGCAAAAAAGTTCTACAATGACTAAACAAAAATTACAAGGGAATATCAAAAGATTTTGCATTATTGACAAGAAAATTACAAAAAAAAACAGTTCACATTATTTGGTGTAAACAGTGAGATTTCAGTTCAGTTTTGCAATTGTTGCACATTTAAGTTCTTACACTTTTTAGCAGCCGATCCTACTTTTAGCTCTTTAATTTTAGCTTTCTACAGTTGAAAAAGAGTTGGTTAGTAAAATTGCAATTGTTACTTAGAAATAGAGAATTTAAGTATTAATATGTTTCATGTTGTAATCTTCGGTTGTTTTTTATTTTTACAAATGAGCAGAAAATTAAAAAGTTCATCGCAAATAAAAACCCTACACAAATATGTGTAGTATTTTCCGAATCTTAAATGCGAATTCACAATGATGGCATCCAAAAACCATCAAATGGTTAATCACATTATTTTACACCTAGCGATTTTATATTCTTATTCGGCCTTACTAATAATCATTTCTAAACTTCACACTAAATTTTTTGTAGGTCACAATATGCTATTTTTTATGGAAAATTTCGTCATTGTGTGTTCGAAAAATTTAGCCTGGACTCTAAAAGTGATTATTAGTATCGCGGATTAAAAGTAGCTCGCTTCTCCAGAGCAGAGCTATTCACAATGGTTTTACTAATTTACTAAATGCAAGTATTTTATTTTCTGTCTCATATTTTATATGTTAAATAATTAAAAAGTTATCAAAGAATAAGCAGATATTAATAGATTAAGAAATATTTTACAATAGATGGCGCAAATAGAAAGATTTATCGAACTATCGCCAGGCATATTTTGTTTTATTCTAGAACGTATGATAGTACTTGTCATACTAGGTAAAGCACCTACAAATTTGTTAAAGTTTAATAAAAATTTAGTGAGTACCATTATTATGTTTATAAGTTTATTTAAGTTGGAAACTGATTTATAATGTAATGTGTTCGTCTTTTTTAGGTAAGAGTTGTACTGTTCTTCATCGCTGTCGATTAGCCGTATTTCCCAGATAAATAGCAGTTTCTGCCAAGTGCTAATTTAATTTTGTAGAGACAAGTTTGTAACGTGTCGTTGGATTAAGATATACATGCAACACGTTACAGACAAAATATCCTTATTTAATCGAAATAAAGTAATGTCAGCATGGTTGAGTATGGGACAAATTATGTTCCCAATTTACCTGCTTTACTGAACATACTTTTTATGGGCTTTCACCTTGACCACTACTACCACATACGTTATTTTCTTCAATGTCAATTTGCAAATGTCAAACTGCCAGAATACATGATAAAGATATTGATAGAAACGCAAATTTACGATAAGGGCTCAATCTAGAAATAAATGGATAGATTAGACCTAATCAAACTTAAGCCATCAAGCGCTTGAATAAATAAATTATAAACTTCACTTAACATTATCCTATTATGGCTGATTTTGATTATATTACTCGATCACTTTTCAATGAAGAACAGCATAACCCTTAACGTATTTCCAATTGTCATTTTAATTTTTTTATCAACTCTTACCTCCTTCTCCTCCTCTTCCAATGTGAACTCCTTCTTCTTAACGACCTTAAGTTGGTTACGGAAGTTGAATTCTGCTGCCTTCTTTTGCAATTTGGCGAACTTGTTCTCGTATTTGGATACCTTCTTCAATGCTGGTTTCACGCTGTGTAATTTAAAAAAAAAAATGTTTAGGTGTGATTTAAGCCTTAAAGTTGATGGGAAATGTCAACTAAACAAAGTTGACAGTAGTGTTTCAACTTATGCCAACAATTGGTTGATATCCATTTTTTAGTAAAATTTGAAAAATTAGAAATTTATAACTTCTGTGAGAGATGCCAAATGTCTTTATTGCACGGAAACGGTTTGAGCAACAATAATTGTACAATTTGTACATTTGATAAAATCCGCAAATTTAACCAACAAATGTATCTTGGGCTCAATTTCGTGCAGTATCTATTTTTCTCTCTTGCTGATAGTTTCTCTTTTAAGGCATTTTTCGTACGGACGGGCAACATTTTCCTCACGTTCAGAGTGAGTGACATTTAGTCAAGAGTGGACAAGTATGGGTAAACGGTAGTTAGAGTATGCTGAACACTCTTCTGAAGCAGTTTGTTTGTTTTTTTTGTTTTATTAAGCTGTGATTTAATTGCTTAGTTGACGGCAACCGACACAACAAAGAATGTAGTAAGGATTTTCTTAACAGAATTCCTATTTGACGTTCAATTGTGTCAAACGTCTGATTTAACTCAGTTGATTTCAACGTAAGTTTTAATTTTTTTCATTGAATGAATGAACTTTCTTGTCCAGCTGACGTGGCCATGAGATTTTTATCATATACGGGTACATATATTTAAATCTTTAAAAAAAAGCCTAAATATTAATAACATATTATCTATTGACATTTCCCAATCGTCACAAAAATACTTACAATTTGCCGCGAAGATCGTTAACCTGGGCGTTGAGATCGTTGATCTGTTCATCACATGTAGGAAAAGTAATACATTAGAATGGAAATATTCACATTGAGGCAGAAAAAATTTGCGGTTTGAAGGTTTAAATAGTTGACAACCACAAAACAAGCGTTTATTAAATTTGAAAGAATACAACAGCAAACACACGTATTAAAGAGTGTGTGAGTCAGAGAGAGGTTAGCTGCATGAAGCATGATCAATAATAAGCAAACACCATCTGATATTTTACAGTTTGTGGTTTTTGGTTAAATACATTTTTTACAATTTCAAATTTTCATTATTGATAGGCTAAGACATTAATAGTAGTTGTCCTTAAATACACACATATGGTTATATAAGCACGAACAGCATAACATCCAAATGTAGAAATTTTGATTTATTTTTTCACTGCGTATTTATTTTATTAATTTCAATGTTCAAGATTCAAAAACCTACTGTAATGCAAATAAAACTACAGAGGAGATATTTGACACTACACCAGGGATCTACAAATACTTAAAGAAGAGAACAACTTGTTGTCAGGTTTTCTAATATGAATACCTTCACAAAAGTACAAATGTAGCAGAAAATCTTGTTTATTTGACAACAGACAGAAAACGTTACTAAATTTTTGAGGTACTGCACAGTATGGCACAATGGCACATCTTTGTTGTTTGTGTTTTTTATTTGTTTGGAACACTTAAATAATTTATTTAATATTTTTTACAAAAAAATTAACATTCTTTGGAGTTTTTGCGCGCTACTGGGAAGGAGAGGGGAAGATCATTTTTTTTTGTGTATGTCAACTTTAAAGTTAGAACAGTGGGGCAAAGAATTTAGGTAGAAAGTAAAATATAGAACTGGTTTATTCGCATGTAGGCACTGTGAAGTGTCCTTCATTAAAATTTTTAAAAATTAGTAAGGCCCTAATCTCCTTTACATTGAAGTTGACAATTCTGTCAAAATGTGAATTATATCGCATGCAGAAAACTGAATTTGGAAATGTAGGCGATCGATGTCAAAAAGTTAGAAAACAATTATTTTACACAACTTCTGTGTAAACACTTTACTTTTCTGCATATTTTTACTAAATGACATTGGCACATGACGCAATTAATGCAATTATTGAAGAAACAAAACCGGAATTCTCCAAAGAACTCTAATTTCTTTAAATTAAAAAAATAAAACAATTCGTGTGCCATACAAGTGCAAGCAAATCAACAAATTAAAAATAAAATCTCTTCTACAAACTAACGAATTTCACTGCGCTGCTTTAGTCTACATAATCTAACTGATTTAATTTTTATTTTTCTTTGCATTCCAGTGGCAATTTAAATTCAATTACATGCTGCTATGTTATTTTTCTATTTATAATGTAGCATTTATTATAAAACAAATTCAGATACAAGAAAGGAAATATATGAAACATAAAGCTATGAAAGAGTATGCAATGCTGATTAAAAACAGAGAAACATTTTTGGTGCAAGTAGTACATTCGCATTAGAAAAAAATATATAAAAAAAAATGTTTGAATTAAATAAAATGTGTAGTTTATTAAGTTGTGTTTTTTTAGGTAAACTACTTTTATTTGAAAAAGTAATGATATGCGCGAGGGAGAACTGATTGATTTATGAAAGGTTATTTTTGTCACATCCGATTTAAAATTTTCTTCAAAATTGTGTATAAAAATGTGCTAAACTCCAAAAATTGTTTTTTTTTTTTCTTAAAGAACATGATTATATAAATAAAACACATAAAAACAATATTCAAGTTTATAAAATATACTTTGAATAATTTATGTATACCAGAGAGAGGAAAAAACAAATAAAAAACACAAAACATTATATCGAATAATACTAACGAAAAAGTTTCGACACTTTAACGCCTAGTTCTGGGTGTGTAGACTAAAATTAGTGTATAGTAGACATTGCTCTCTGGCAGCATTTGGGCGATTTAAAAGAAGTTGGAGAAATGTGGGCAAGAAAAACTCGGGTAGGACTTCTAGTCCAAAGTAAAAGTAAAAATATCTGCAGCGACATCTACAACGACGAACACGAAGTGTTGTATAAGCAGAACTTGCGCATTTAACTACAACCTCATTGATATTCAAAATGAAATGTATATAAATACAAAAACCAAAAATCTGTCAATTTGAAAATAAAAAAATCTGTCCACTTTAAATAGCACGGAATTTATAGGAATTAAATTTAAAAATAAATAATATCGTTTACCACAATTAAACTTGCAGAAATTTTTGAACAGATAAATACGATCATTTAATCAACCATTTGTTGTTTTTATAGCACTTAAAAATGAACTATCCAACTGTCACTTGGGTGCTGAATAAGATATTTACCAAATTCAACAATGAAATCGTTCACCACTGTCTTCGAAATCAGGAAAATTGAGTTCATTAAAAATCTAAGTGATTTAGAACTTGAAATGTCAAATGGACTATCCAGTTAAAAATGACAGAATACAGCGAACAAAGTATGAAAACTATAATATGGAAGCAACAACTTTGGCTTTTCTTGTTTTTACATTTATACCGAGTATGCCAGCTCTTCTATTCTCAATAGAAAAGAAAGCGGCTGCGTTCATTAATCTGTTGAATTTTAACAGACAACAGAATATATTACCAACTGTTATTAAACTCCTGAAGAATATGAATATAATAATCTCCCCGCCTTCAAAACACCTTCATGCTAACAGAGCTCAGTCAAACACCATTTCCAAAAACAAAAAAACACCTAACTCAGCAATTGACGCGTAAATATGTGTTTCGGGAAACTTCACAAAAATTGTCCCATTTCAAAAACGTGGATGACAAAAAACGAATAATTTGCCAAAGAAAAAAACTTAAAAAAAAAATGTCAAGGGATATGAACGTGCATAGGACTATGCAAAAAACACTAAATTTGACACTTGTGACACATACGACAGTTATGTGTTCTGAATAACATGTAACAGGAAAGGGATGATTTTTAATCAAAATGATTTTACACATAATGTTTATATGAATGTTCAAAAATAAATAAATTTGATATTATGTATCGTGTACATAAAAATCCTATGCACTTTTGTTCTTTTTTTTTGTAAATTTGTGTGTATGTGTGTACATATTATAGTTGTTTTTTTTTTTTTTGTTTTTTTTTTTAAGTTGGCAGTACCTCCCAGTCTTTTTTCCTGACTTCGTATTCCAGATCCCATTTCTGACCTTCACAAATATACATACGGTCGTAATACTCTTCACATATCTCTTGTAATTCGCCTGGAAAAATTTTGTTTTTGTTTTATGATTATATGTATTAAATTCTCTCAAAGATCATTTTTTGTTTGATATTTTGTATACCAATATTGGCTTTTGAATAAATTTCTTCAAAATGTTATGTGTTCTCTGTGTAAGTTGCAAAACATTAAATCATTCATACATAAGTGGGTGTAATTTTTTTTCGATTTTACTATTTTGTTCATAACAGCTAAGCGTCTATTTCAATTGGGTAATTTTTGTATAGTTTTTTGTTCTTTTTTTATATATCATATTTGGTGAAAGAAAATTTATGGTTTCTTTTAATAATAATTTTTGTCAGTTTACAAAGAAAAAAATATTTATATATATTTATAACAGAAATCAACTAAACTAAGAATCAGATCAAAAAAGTAGATTGAAATCTCAAAATACAAAAAAAAAAATCAGTATATAAGAACAAAATATTATTATAAAATTATATAGTGTACAAAACGAAAGTTATAATAGAGTTAATTATATTTCAATTCATGACCGTTATTTTGTTTTTATAATCCCAGTAGATATTCATTGTTTCAGAAGTTTGAAACATCAAAAAGTAAAATAAAAATTAAAACGTACAAAAATCTGTTTTAGACTTTTTCTATGTATATATAGTTTGTATATATATATAGCTGGTATAGATATATATAAAAAAGAATGCATATATATGTATTTATAGGTAGAGAAGAAGACTTTACCTCGAACGCCTTCATTTTTTGGATACGCTCTAAATCAAATTTGTCACCCTCCAAGGTATAAACGCGTTGCCAATATTGTTTACATATTGTTTGAAGTTCGGCTAAATTATCGAGTTTTTTTTTTGTTTATTTTGATTTATATATATTCTATTGCTAAATTATTTATTATTTGTGTTTTTTTTTTTTATATTGAATATTGTTTTGTTTTGCTTTTGTAATAATAGGATATATTTAATAAAATAGTTGGTGATAGTTATGTAAATCTTTTCCTGACAGGTGTGACCGTGTGACTGTTAAATGGATGTTTTTTTTATAAGAAAGTCAGTAGTAAAAGCTTCAAAAATCAAAAAGTTTGTAAAAAAAGAACAACTTTGCCTTTACGTTTTATTTGTTTTGTGTGTTAAAAAAAATGTTGAATGTTGTAAGCGGCTCTTATTTAGTTTACTACTTATTAGAGTTTTGTTTTATTAAAAAAGTTTCTTATTAAGTTTTAGTCAATATAAGATTGCTTTGTTTTTTTGTTCCTTTTTATTATTCAGTTCTTTGTCACTGAGGTGGCGGTTCTTTCAATATTCTTTGGAGGTCACGTTTGGAGAGCTGTAAAAATTTAAGTACAGCGGAAAAGGTTTTCCCATCACTAACAGTTGTCTTTGTAAGTTTTACTCACAATTAGTTCTAGGGCCCATTTTCAATTTTACGAACTTACAGTTTTCTATATAAGTTTATATATCTATTGTGACTTACAAACTATTTAAGGTAAATGCTTAAAGTGTACAATTAATGGTACATTTTAAAAACAGAGCACTCTCCCTCTTACGCACAATGATATTTAGTTTCAAAGAAGAAGAAGTCCACAATAGACAAATCAAAAAATACAATATAAAATTTTGCCCTGACAGTAATGGCGGTAAATTTAAATATTGTGAATGCGAAATGACGACCGCTTCTAAGCATGCTTAGTGTTTAGTTAAAAAATCAAAAACTGTTGTAGTTGTACTGGAAAAACAGTTGTATTCGCGAATGCAGAAACAAAATATAATGTACTGACATTTTTGTCAGCTGTCATACAAAAACGCTTTGAATGGGCAGAAACTAGTAACACTGTGGACCTTACCAATAAACATTTTTAGTTTCGCCTCTAAATTTTAGTAATTCACAGTGGCTATATTTTCCAAATAAATTTCGCAATTGTGAGCTTCCGTAAATTTAAAGTCGATAGGTACTAAAATTTGTTATTAGTACAGCGCAATTTGTCGTTCCTCTCTTTTGCATAACGTTTGCATTGGAGTAGCTCTGAATACAAAACATCATTAGGTCCCATATGATTCTGTTCACTTCTTAGTATTTGCTTCGCTCCAAAGAATAACCTGAACCAAAAATACCGACCTCATACAAAAAAACATTTTAAAAAAAGTCGCAAAAACGTAGGTATTTAGTGTTTTACAAAAAAAAATCAACGTTAAAACATCTATTACGTTTTTTAGATAAAAAAAAAAACTGACCAAAAATCTACGTAAATAAAAACTTTCTTAGAATTTTTATATTTTTATTGGCAGCGGCAGCAGCGTTTGCTTCTACAAAATTTCTTTTCTTGTTTGCAACAAAATAGCGAACAACAATTATATCTCGTCCTTTTTCAAAAGTATTAAAAACATTTTCTGTGTTTACTGAATTAAACGAGATAATCAAAGAAAAAAAAAACTACGACAAAAAATTGCATAATGCGTAAAAAATCTTGCCTCCAAATCCTTTTTAGCAACCTCATACTCAAGATTGTATTTTTGGTCTTCCAATTTATTTATTCTATCGTGATATTCTTTTGCGACTTTCCTAACGATGTCTAAAAATATTGTTTGTATAGGTACATAAATTAAAATTTTTTTTTTTTTTTGTTTATGGCTTGGATGAGTTTTTGTTTCTTATGTAAAAAATGTGTGATTCCTAAAAACACCATTACCCGCAACGAAAAAAAAAAATAAATAGTTTTCAACAACAATTATTGCAAAAAGCTAAGTTTTGGTGCGTATGGTGATTCAACAAAAGTAAATAAATCAATAAATAATTTTGTTTTTGTCTGTGCGTGTGTATAATTTTATGGACATCCACTGAAGCCGCTGATGTAGTTATAAAAATAAATATAATTATTTGCAAATAAGATTAATTTGCCAGGTTTGTTTGTTTTTGTTGAAAGAGAGAAAGACGTTTCACAATATTATGCTTTTAGATGTTAATTGAATTATTGTAGTAATTTATTTCGATCGGCAAATAAGTGAAATGCTTGAAAAATAAATAACGCAAGTTGTCAAAAATCAAATTATGTACAAAAAACAAAATTCCATTTCATTTATTTCTGCGATCGGGTGTGAAGCAAAAAATTCGTATTATTATTATTATTATTTTTTTTTTAATCTTTTGTTGATGGTGAGCATTTCTATTTTTTTGTGTGTAGTACATATCGCTCGAAATCACTTGAAAATTAATAATATTAAAGGAAAAAGTCGTTTTATTACAAAAAAAAAAAAAAAGTGAAAAAGTTCTGTAGATTCAGTGTGTTAAGTCGGTTTTGCTTTTTTGTTTTGTGTTGTGTTGCCTCTTATTCATTGCTGGTTTACACTGTTTTTCATTTCGTATTTAACCGCAAATAAAGCAATCAGTGACTACAAATGCAGCGAATCGAAACGTTGTAATTATTGCCAACTGCAATTGTGCAGACAAATTTAAAGAAAAAAATGCATGTTTCATGAAAAACAGTGTAACCGCAGCCGATAGTAGCGAAGTGAGAGAAAAAATAGTCAAGTGCAAGCTTTTTAAGGCCGTTTTTTTCTAGTTTTCAATGTGTGTGTACCTCAACATCCTTTCGCTTAACAACATATTCAAGGTCATATTTCTCGTCCTCCAATTTGTTAATCCTTTCGTGGTGTTGACGTAAAAGTGACTTAATTGTTTCTGAAGATATTGTGTTTTATAGTTTTTGTAATGAAAAATATTTAAGGAGCAAAAAAGTTGTATTACTGTCAAAATGATGACAGTTATACCCTCAAGTATGACCTTAATTTACAAACTAAAAGTTATTGTGTTGATATAATTTTTTTTTTTGTTTTGTTTGATGTAGATATATGTATGCAAATGAAATATTTGAGAAAGAGATATTTCCTTTGAATTTACCTTCACTGGCGTCGCTAAGGTTTCTGGGACTGCCGCACCTCTCCTCAATGATGCGCCTACGTTCAGCAGCTTTACGTTCCTGTTCTTTCTTCAATTCCTCAGCGGCTTTTTTACGGAGCAACAACTAGTTAAGATTATTTTTATTTAGTAAAGGACCTTGCGTTTGCGACTTATTTTGGTTGCATACCCTGAGTTTCTTCTTCCTTTCGGGTGTCATGAAACCCTTCTTGGCCTTCTTAGCCTTGGAAGCTTCCTCCATACGCTTGCGGACCTCAGCACGCTTGCGCTCGATTTCGGCTTGCTTAGCCTTCTTTGCCTGTTGAAGGTTATCAAATGATTTTCATATGAGTAAGAGTTTATAAAACTGTTCGACACATGTTTGGATCCGACGACCACAGGAGGACTAACACGAGGAGAACACGAATACATTTAGAGGATTCGTTGGGTATACCTCCTCCGCTTTCACTTTCGGATCGTTTGGATCTTTTGGCTTGGCAGCTGGGGCTCCATTTTTGGCTGGAGCTGCTGCTGGCGCTGCACCTGCCGCTGGCGCTGCGCCTGCCGCTGCAGCGGGTGCTCCTGCTGCGGGAGCTGCAGCAGCTGGTGCTCCAGCTGCTGGTGCTGCTGCAGGAGCAGCCGCAGGTGCCGCAGCTGGTGCCGCTGCAGGTGCTGCCGCTGGAGCTGGCGCAGGAGCAGCTGCCGGAGCTGGTGCTGGAGCCGCTGCTGGAGCTGCAGCTGGAGCCTCCGCCTTTTTCTGTAAGTTGAAAATAGAAATGAAATTAGAATTCAGCTCATTTTAGCAAAGAAATATATGAAAAAAATTTCAATCCATAAGAAGCAGAGTGCAGGAAAAAGCCATTTATTTCAAGAATTTTTTTCTAAAAATCTAAGAAACTCGTTTGCAATTCGAAAATACTCCGTGGTGACGGGCAGTTCTTATTCTAAGCAAGCTTCAGAAAGTAAAAAACGCTTTTCAAATCGATTCTCACAATTCCATTTTAAACTAGTTTATCTTCCGATCTTGTCTTTTGTAGTGGCTTAAGACTGACTAAAATTTCAACCCGACTGCATATTAAATATTAAATTGCAGATCCATCCCTAACTACTGAAATATAATACCCTATAAGTGTGTCTCTCTAGATAGATGTATTTGAAACAACAAATTAGAACATAAATAACCCAGTGCTGCCAGATTTTCCATATCTCGATTTAATTTTCCAAATTAATACCTGTGCTATTTCTATTCAATAAAACAAAGCAGTTTAATAACTCTATCAATAATTTGAAGGCGCCAACAGTGCTAAAGTGTATCGCATTCTTTAGTTAAATCCGACGACAGAAACCTTAAAAGAACTGCCTGCCCTATTTATTGGAGCCAACCCAAAATGCATCATACGTTTTGCGTCACGCTACTAACACTCTGTAAGTGCTGTCATAACAAATTGTAAATCGCACAAATTTCCTGTCAAAAACGTGGCCAACACTTGTATCCCGTCAACATGGTAAATTCCTCTTGCAAATTACAAATTACCTTACCAACTTTTGAGAGAAATCAATTTGAGAATTTTCAAAATAAATGACTTTTGGCAAGGGTTTTTATCTTAAGTTCTATGTTAGCTTGAAATAGCATTTAAAGTTGAATAGCCATGACAATCAGGAACAATTTATGTATTGTCTTGTGTCCCATCTATAAATAAGCGCAAAAGAAGCATTAGCAGAATTTTGTGCAAGCAATTCAAAAGTCGTAACTCTTGCGTCAAAACGAATGGCCTTACCTTTTGAAATGTAAAAAAAATATTGTCAAACTGTAGTCCATGATGAGTGTTTTTTTGGGGAATAGAAATGAAAAAAAAATTAATATCCGTTTCTGTGGGCAGGTATTTTTTATGTTTACGATACATACCTCACCTCATCATCAGCCATGGTTATCTGTTGTTGTTGTTTGGTACTGAAAATGCAAGTATTCGAAAAGAAATAGCTATTAAAAATATACCGAGAAGAAATTTGATGAAATTATATTCAAATTATCATAAGATACGCAATACGCATCGCTCCTGTATACACGCTACAAAAATAGATCTTCACCTAAATAAACTGCGTCCGTATATGGACGCTAGCTTTTTATTTTCTCACACTAAAAAGCACATTCATGCGCACTGATACTACACTGCTCGTGCGGATATCTTGTTTCATACACAGAATGGAAAGCAACGTTTTTACTTTTTGTTCGTTTCCTTCTCGATTGAGGCGTTTATGTAACGAAAGATCAGTAAAGTGATCTTAAAAAATATGTAAAATGTGTTCCAATGAGTCCACAGCAAGGATGATGTCAAATGTAAAAATAGAAAAATATTCCACAGGCCAGAACAAATATTTGTTTTATAAATAACCCACGAAAATGAAATCTTAATTTGAGCGAAGCTTTTTTCTAAGCGTGGGCGAGGTCAGCAACAACGGTAGGTTATCCAAATATTGATCATTCGTATCCTTTGACCTAAGCCTTTTTGTGTGCAAACTATTTGACCTTGTTCACCTGCTCTCGTTGCATTGTATATTTTGACAGACAATTTAAAAATATTCAGCTGAGGTGTCTAAATATAGATCACATTTTGTCTTGCACGCTCACTGGTAGTTACTCATTCTTTGACGTTTTACGTATATATTTCTTCCCGAATGTCACTAATTTGCACTGAATTTTATGCACTCAAGTGTCAAAACTAACCACCAACCTTTAAAGGTGCACAATTCTCGTTAAATGTGGGGATTCAAAATACCGATCCGTTTTATAGTTGTGTTACCACTTTTTTTTCTATTTAATATCCTGGAGAATGTTGTTGTTTTTTTTTTTTCTATTTTAGGCACATAAATGTGAATATTCTCAGCACTACACCCAGGAACACTCACCTTTAAGGAGGAGAAAAAAAGGAAGTGAGAGTGTGTCGCGATCAAAGAAAATTTTTCGGAATTTCTAAACTGAACGGTCCGACGACCAACGGCAGACTATATTCTACGAAAGAATCAGTAAAGATCGTCTTCTGATTTGGGACGCAAGCGCTTTTTCGGCCAAATAGTATCTCTGGGCACAGCCACACCGCCGAATGGCCCAATCTAAATTTAGAATCGCACCGAAATAGATACCGCTGTTGCAAGCAGTTGAAAGCAGAGACGATTTTTGTTTAAACAACATTTTTTGTTTAGAACTTCTTTAAAGCTGTTTTTATTGTTGTTATAGAAACAACAAAAAAAAATCCAAAAAATCATATGCTACGTTTTTTGTTCGTTCGAAAACTACCCGTTTTCAACGTGTATTTCGAAAATTTGGTTCCTTGCATTTGCATTCCCCTCAAAATCGATCATTTCTCTTGGCGATTTTGCATGAATCTGCGCCAGCTAATGGTATCATTTCTAGAGTTTTGAGGGAGCCAAAAAGCTGGCCAATCGCCTCCGGAATTTTGTTTTTGAAAATCCACACCCCACACACTCTTGGTCTGGTTAATTCTTACGTGTTGCCCGAGAAATTAGTAGAACTGTGTGAAATTTGTGTAGGAATAAACATTTAAAATAGATTGTGAAACTCTATGCTTATAGCAAATATCTACAATCTAATTCTAGCAAATTGTTCATTATTTTCAAAAATTCATTTTGTTGAAGAACTTTTTTCTTCTCATCGAAACAGGTTTCTTCACCGATGATGGGTTTTGAATTTGATAAAATTTCTCTTGTGTTTTGTAGGCACTTTCTACACACTCGAGAAACAAATGCAAATTGATGACTTTTTTGCTATTCAAGGTTGATACTTGTTTCTCATTGTGGGCTTTTTTTGTAAATGTTCATTAGACCATTCAAAGGGTAGGCATGTGAAATTAAGATTAAAACATAAATAATCGAGCAGCATATTCGGTTTTTGTAATTTTGCCAAATTTCAGGTGTCGGAGGAGGCGGATATTATTTTTTAAGAATTTTCGTTGCGTCACTTGGCTGTTCATAGAGGCTTCATTGGCTGCTTTGGATGCATAAAAGGCAGCGATTGAATGCTTAATAAAATGGTTTTTATGTCCGGTATGTCCTTTTTTCATCTTTTTGCGCAACTTTGTCTTTGAATTTGACAAATTTATGCAGCCTGTAAATTTGTGCACTGCTGAAATAGTTTTTTTTTGTAAAACGAGGCTCAAATTTCTTTCTTCTTTCTTAGCAAATTTCTTAAAGCTTGGCATTTGTAAGAGCATCCTGTTTCGAAATAGTTTTTTTGTAAAACGAGGCTCAAATTTCTTTCTTCTTTCTTAGCAAATTTCTTAAAGCTTGCCATTTGTAAATTTGCGAGCCTAAGTCATCGCGGAAAATTGTTAGACCTGCTTAAAAATCTGACATTTACAAACTTCTGCCGTCTTCGAAGTTTATGTTATGCTTTGATCACCTCAGAATTTTAAAAAATATATTTTGCAACATATTTCCATAGACCCATACAACAATCTCTAAGGGCCGTTTGCTCATATGACTCTTAACGATTTAAGTTCTACTTAAATACTTATGGGCTACTTTTTTCAGGGCATAAACTGTCACATAAGAGTTTATGTGGCACTTAAATTCGCTATGAGTCGTATCAGCGAACAGCCCTAAATCCTGCAATGCAACCATTGTAATGCCCATGTTTTCAGACTGTTAAACGGCGAAGACGAAACAAGTTTTGCTGTCAGGCAGAATAAACTATTCAACCTGGGCGATGAAAGCCATGACTTCCGTCCAGTTGCCGGAAATTAGGTGACGGTAGCAATATCCAACAAGATGCCAAGCAGCGGAAGATGTCTTGGTAGATAGCATACACCAACTCATGTCCAAAATTTGAGCGGAGGAGAGAATACCTAATGAATGGAAGCTCAGCATTGTTTCACAACAAAGGAGACCTTCTAAACTGTGCCAACTATTGAGGCATCAGTCTTGTTAAAAACGCATATGAAATTCTAAAAAAAAAACATTCGGTAACTACCTAGTCTCCAACAAACAGTACAGTTGTAAGCCCGGTCAGTCAGCAACCGACCAAATGTTCCTAACCCTGGAAACAAAATCAAAGAAATCCAGGTCCCATATATGACAGCATTTATAGAGACGAGCTATACGAGCTTTACGAGTTAGTCAGGTCTCGTTTTGGTATTTTGTCATGGAGACTAATCGCTGCCCAATCGAGGTCGAAAGCCATTTTAAAGAACCTGCAAGTAAAATTTCGGAAACTTCAATGCCATGATATACACTCATCGGCAAAAGTATTTTGACAGAAATGCGAGTCGCTTCTCAAGTCGAATAATTCCAAACGGCGGCGGATTAACTGTCTACAGTTTTCACTCAGTGACTGACAAAACTGTTTTTGAAGGTTATTTTTTGGCGAAAAATATTGTTATCGTTTGAATTTAATTTAAATATGATATATATTTATGTAGAAGGCCGTTTTGATTAAAATGTGGGCAAAACCACGGAGTTAAATATGGTAAGATGGAGTAGCTTTTGTTGCAAAAGACGATTCTGTTAAAAAAAGGGTACGAAGCAAGCTGTAAATACCCAAATCAATAATCACAAAAGAACGTTCTCTGTGCAAAATTAATAATAAAAACAAAAACAGTTATACCTACCGAAGAAAGTAGAAGGATGGAAAATATATTTTGGGGGAGTTTCTTAAAAATCCAAGTTTAACTCCTAAAGTTCTCGAGCTTAAAATGAAAAAAAAAATGTTGAAAGCCCGATTATCTAAAGGATAATTCAGAGGCGCCTTGCTGAACTCGATTTGGATGCGTATTCTGTAAGAAAAGTACCGTAAATAACCACACAAACAAGACAATTCGCCCAAGAGCTTAAAATTTTAAAAATAAATGAACTGTGGAACCGGGTTTTATCGAGTTCATTTGAGCCTCATGGATCACCGTAAAAAACATTTGTTCGAATGCCGAAATTATTTATTAAAAATTTTGCACCAGTCATTCGGCCCAGCTAGCATGGTGGCGGGTTTGCGGTTTGTAAACCGTCTAATACAAATTGATGGAACAATATTTCAGCACAAACTTTAAACAAAATTATACGCATTCCCATTTGGCAATCAGGCAGTCATTTAGTCTCCAAATGCATAACGCTCCTTGTCACAAAAGCCCAATTATGGTGCAACTGTTATTGAACTAGAAATACACAACTGGCCACCACGAGGCCCATATTTAATGTTGTTGAATACGTATTAGGTTGCATTAAAGGAAAAATAACTGTTTCTCTGACACAGAGCGCTTTGTAGTATCAAAGCTCTGGGATGACGTTCCTGCAGAAATGCAGAAAAAACTCGTTGAACTAGTTCCAAGACAATTAAAGAAAGTTATCCAGACTAAAGCGCATATATTTTTTTAATTAAATAATTTTATTTTGTTCCTTTTCAAATTTAATTTTTTTTTAAGTAAAACTTATTTGTCATTTTTTATTATTTTTTATTTAAAAATAAAAATTGAATATACATATGTTAACCTTTTAATTGAGTAAGCAACCTGCGTACACTCAGAAAAATATCGCAAGCTAAATTCTAGTCCGATCTATTCTTAATTTTCTTCATTCTTACATGCTCAATCTTAAAATAAATCGAATAATTCTTAAAACAATAACAAAAATTTAAAAACAAGCATTTTATTATTAAATCAAGCCTATGCAATATTAAAATCTGAACCATATCACTTGAATAATTTTGTTTGCATACAAATACAAGATCGAACAAGACTTATGTTCTCCAATCAAGCACGAATAATCTTAAAGTTGCATGATGGTTTAATTTGCATGCCAATTAAGATCAAAACGATCATGATATACGGATTTATAATCTCCAATCAAGCTGCGATTGATATCTACAGTTTCCGTAGTTAAGTGTTCCTTCAAAAAATATAACAATGGAAAATTGTAAAATGTGTATGTGATAATAAAAA
Source organism: Cheilosia vulpina (assembly GCA_916610125.1). Classification (NCBI taxonomy): domain Eukaryota; kingdom Metazoa; phylum Arthropoda; class Insecta; order Diptera; family Syrphidae; genus Cheilosia; species Cheilosia vulpina. The sequence continues at coordinate 69,923,056 of OU744277.1, read as the reverse complement.
TGGTGGAATTAATAATATTAATTTAATATAAATATTATTGTAGTAAAAAGAATGTCTGATTTTAATAGTCCACCCTTACATTTGTATCCATTAAATAATGGAAAGACATATTTTAGATTTAAGTCCATTCATGCATTTTTGATATAATAAATAAATATGATTTTAAAAAAATATTTCTTTTTATGTTCTTAAACAGGAAAGTGACGGAGTTGGTAATAAATTGGACAAATAAAACTGTGCAATCCTAAATATGACATTCTTGAAGCATTGCGAAAACAATTTGATATAAGGATAACTTGTTTTTATATAAATTTTTGTAAGTTTATTTCAAGAGTTATTATTCTAGGTTTTTAGTGAGTATAAATAGGTTTACTGCTGATAAATATGTGAAAAATAAGGTGATTTTGAGCTTAATTTAAGCTCACTTATTCTTTATTGGATTATGTTTAAGAATACATAGGCTTTATTTAAGTTTACAACAATTTAAAATCAAGTTTAGAGTTTGCCCAGCGGTAGAAATTCTACCTTTTTAGTAACATACATGAAATACTGAAAGAACAATTACACACAGAATTGTACCTCTGCAAAATCTTCCTAACAACAGCAACAACAATATTCATAAAGTTTAGATTTTAAATTTGCAAAATACTTTTGCCGATGAGTACATATGTATTTACACAATAGTTTAGTATAACCGCCATATTATTCACTCGCTTTAATCCGGTTTAAAGTTTAGACCCGGTTTTAAGTGAGTTTAACCCAAAAACTAAACCCCTCTCCATCATTTTCAGTCGTAAAACCCGTACATAAACCCAGTTTTTTAAACTTGACAGGAGTTAATCCGATTGGATTTAAGCTGCACTCCGGAGACCAGTTTAAGTAATTTAACTCGGGTTAAAACTCAATTTCATAATATTGACATTCCGTTCACTCGCATGGCGTAGGAAACAACACAAGTAGAAAAGTGAAATAGAAAACAATAAAAAGCAAGAAGGTAAAAAAATGGTCTTCATTCGGAGACAGCAGTTGATGGTAAATCAACGTCGGTCGCCCTCGTCGTCGAATATATGTGTCGACCAATACGATGTGCTGGATTTTCGGAAATATTTCCAGGCTGAAAGAAGAGGCATTTTGCCGCTGCCACGAGACGAGAACAATAACAATTAGTTTTAAAAACCAAAAAAACCCGACTGACTGTAAAAAAAAAGAATTAAAAAGATATGAACAAGACAGCCTAACAAATTTATGAGTACCCTCCGACTGTCAAATAGCAAGGTATAGGTACTTGAATGTGTCTTGTTCATATCTTTTTAATTCTTTTTCTTACAATCAGTCGGGTGTTTTTGGTTTTTTAAACTAACTTCTTTTTATTTTTATCTTTTTAGCCTATAACACTCCGGGGAAGAAAACGAATCTAATGACACCTCACTATTCAAAATCGGTCAAGCCGTTTAGACTACATGGCGTCACGTAGGAACGTACATAGGATACGCGCGAAACACATGACTCTCCCTGTGTCCAGTCGGGTAATAATAGGGCTATTCGCGCACTTTCCCGAGCCAAACAAATCTGTCAAACTCAAAAGATTTACCAAAACTCTCTCAGAGAGCTGAAAAGTCTATCCACGTAGACTTCGAGCTACTTTGAGCAACTTTCATCTTTGACATCTGATCCATATCACAAATAAATACATTACTTACCTTTTTGCAACATATGACACGTTCTAGGACAACATTCGACCACCACCGAATTTTCTTTATTTTTACAGATTTTATTATTTATTATTATTATTATTTATTTTCTTATAACTTGCAGCTAAAATACAATATTTATATCCGCAGAATATGTATATTGGTCTGTGAAATTCATTTTTAAGCCGGATTTTGAATTTGTTTCCTGACAACTTTGTGCATTTGAAATATTTATCAGTACCTCCCGGTTGAAATTCTTTGAGCTGTTTGAGGAACCACTCGTTACTCGTTATTTTGCTAATTTTCGCTTTTACTGTCATTTTTGATGAGTACGTGTATAAACTTTGTGTGATTGCGATCGATTTATATCGAATGCGTTCGATTCAAACTGCGTACGCGAACGTATCTATTTAGACTATATAAACTTGAACCTAACACTCAACATAATATTCGTTTGACGACTATCCACTAAAAATAAATGATGCGATTTCTTGCTGTCAGTTGCGATGTTGGGTTGATATGTAGATGCCGCTAGGTGCGAACTTATTTATTTATTTATTTCATTATCCTCATGTTACAATTTATAATCTTCAATACTAATAATAAATATTGTAGCTAAAAATTTTGAGAATAGTTAGCGACATTTTGTATTAATTAACATAAATAGAGGCAAATGTCACATTATTTAAAAGTAAGTAATTTGGCTGGGTATGAGTTGCGATGCTATTGTGAATAGATCAGAACGTAATTTATTTCACAGTTCAGTGTATTCCATATCTTGACATTTCTCACTGACATTTGTGTGACAATTAGTTTTTTTTTTTCGTTTTTCTTTAAATTTAGATTTATATCTTTTTTGTCTCTATAAAATGTGTTTTACATTCATATTAAAAAGGAACAAACTTACTATTTCATTTATTCGCTTCCAATTACAGGTCATCGTATTCTATTTCATCGTCGACAGACGAAACTTTCGTAAATGCTGTCTGCTTGGCGGTTTAATTTTCATTTTACGTTAATTTATATTTTTCGGCATAATTAATACATCTAAAAATAAAACAAATCAATTTACAAGTGACACGCAACTAAAAGCAATTGTCATTTTTGTGAAATTTGACATTACGTAGGTTTTAGGCGGGTCGAAATCGGTTTTAACTGTTTTATATCCGCGTTTAAATCCATTTTTAATCCATCGGGTTTAATGCGGGTTTTTGAATGAATAATATGGATATAGATTTATATTGTCGGGCTTAAAAACTGCGGATTAAATGGTCGGGTGTAAAATTAACTTAATCCTTTCAGATTAGGTAAGGCGAAACGATCCAAAGTGTTCGTATGCACGAATGATTTGCCCTATGTTACACAAGCAAATTACTGCGTGTACACGAAAACGTTTGAACGTTTCGTCTTGCAGAATGCCGACCCTGATTTAAACCCGGAGTAAATAATATGGCCGTAAGAGTTTGAAGGTCCCTGAACTAGTTTAAAGGGAACCGGGACGGTTTGCCTTATTTACTAATATCAAAAACACAATTGAGCTGACATTTTATGCAATTTGCATGACTGTTTGTGGCAACGTTATCCAGACGATCCTACATCTCGCTGTGTATATCACCAGAACGTTGTATTTCTGTACGGCAGCTAAGTGCAGTTTATTCTTGAGATAAACATCTTGTCAGTGCGCCATACTAATAACAAATTTTAGTCTCGACTTCAAATTTACGGAAGCCCACAACTGCGATATTTGTATGGAAAAATATAGCCCCTGCGAACTACTAAAATTTAAAGTCAAAACTAAAAATGTTTATTGGTAAGGCCCAGTATATTTTATAAGTTGGAAACTTTCGTAACTTAAATCCAATGTTATCAAAAGATTTATTAAAAAAAACAATTTAGCAGATCTTTTGTTTTCCTTCAAGCTTTCTCTTACGGCAGGAATTCCATTTGCATATTTGGTAAATCCGTGGACACTTGCTTCTAAGCCCAAACTTGTAGACAGGCACACCTGGGATTATTTAAAAAGGCGGACAAATGTCTTCAAAAGTGGAATACATATCCGCCAAATGGACAATTATTATTAAACTTAAACAAAATCTTAATAAAGTGTGATGACGAGTTCATTATGTGGTTTGGAATAGATATTCGTCAAAACAACACACCCAATGGACTCTCGACAAATTTAAAAGCTTATACGATAAACGTAGTTATTTCCTACCTTTCCCAATCTCTCTTGGTATAGTTACAGTTCCATTTCAACATACCTTCTAGTATAAAACAAACAAAGAGTAGGTCAATTCCCTCTCTATAAGCACAGATTGAAATCAGAGTCAAATTACCGCATGTCAGTTACCGAGTGGACTCTGTTACTGAGCTCATAACCTGCTACGATAATTAATTCCCAGTAGACCCGTTTTAGGGTTAGCCTGCAACCTATATATAGATTTTAAAAATGTGTCAAACAAACTGCCTTCTCAATGTGCATAACCACCTACCAGCTACCCGTCCCCGGCATGACAACCAGCTGTACATGCATCTATCAATAGAAATGTATTTCATTCAGAACCATGTTCGACTGTATGCACGGCCTGACGACAGAGCAATGACGTCACCTGCATCTTGCAAGCTCACTCAATACTGCAAGGCCTTCGCCCTCCAACTCCAATGCTAATCCAATGGCTTGTATCTCGGTTTGTTTAATTAAACTTCATGAGTCGTACCTGTGTGCATAAACCAGAAATCCGTAGAAATCGAAGTCAAATAAAAAAATTAACATTTGCAGAATGCACGTAGGTCATACGTCAAATATTACAACTAAAGCATCATAGATATAGCTGCATATTAACAGCATCACATGTATGTGTTTGAATGAAAATTTATCCGGAATTATGTTGACTGACGTCATAACCGTGCACCTTGCATCGACCCCGACATTACCAGCCGATCTGCAAAGTACTCTCCGCGAAATACTCTCAACTCTCATGCATCCAACTGGCCTACTTCGTTTTATTTTGTCAAGCACAGATCTGCTGCCACCGCTTATATATGCACTCAGTACCGCCGCCGCCGCCCTTGCCCACTGCCCCGCATGTTTTGCAGCGAAACGCACTGGCTATGTGCAGCATTTGGCGATTCTTGAATGAAAATTTTGTGCAGAAACTTTCAAGTTTATTAACCGGTGTACATAGAGCGAGCGGTCTATTTAGAGATGCGGATACATATATACGTTGGGAAACTGTATGTGGGCCATATGTATCTGTATCGGAATTGCTATTTTTGGCCTTATTCCCAGCGATATAGTATTGAATGTAGAGCATCAATGACGCAAGACAAAGCATAGGTATATGCATACCGACCGCCATATACCGCCCCGCGTGGAATGTCTCCGTTAAATTTAAAGCGCACAGAGTTCGGCTTTAAGAAATTAAACGAGTTGGCCTGTTCTCGCGCTCAGTCAATGAATTGCGAGTTATGGAAAAATGCATTTGATTCACTGAAGGACACTTGAAAATAGAAGTGTTAACAGTAGTGAACGAAGAAAGGATTCAACGGGTCTTTTTTATAGGAAATGTCCTTCTCTGATGCATGGTTTTTCGATGAATTGCATTCGAGGAGAACTCTTCTTTAGGAACTTGACCTTGCCAATTGTCTTTGAGATCGATCTGTCACGATATTTTATACTGATTATTGAGCAAATGCTCAAAATAATAACTGTCAATAATTTAATAAAATCTGCATTCAAATGCAATGAGAGCTGGCGAAGATGAATTGGTTAAAACAAGGTTTCGAATCGCGTCATTCGGGTTTGTTTCGTACGTAAAATCGACTAAGCTCGTTCACACATGTGGCGATTCGGGCCCAGGCAGAGGTGTATCAGGCTGATTTTAACAAAGCAGTTGATAAAGTGAAACCTTACAAAAAGAAAATGGAAATATTTGTACCCGGATAATGGCACAGCGCTTCATAGTTTCATGTCACACAAATGCGAAGCCAGTTGTCGCTTTTGTCCTTTGTCCGTTAAAAATTTCAGCTCGGTTAAAGTCACATAATTTTGTTGCCAAAAAAAAAATACCTTACAATGTACACACAAAAGTAATATTCCTATCAGAAAATGCTATAAATTTCGCGATTGGCCCCTAATGTCAGTTCTGTTTTGACATTTGTGTAGTAAACACATGCGAAATACACGTTAATAAACAATGTTACGCTACACTGCTCCAGAACGCGGAATATTGGTGACTATTTATTTGAGCAATAATCGGTCGGATATTTCCTTTCTTGTATCTGAATTTGTTTTATAATAAATGCTACATTATAAATAGAAAAATAACATAGCAGCATGTAATTCAATTTAAATTGCCACTGGAATGCAAAGAAAAATAAAAATTAAATCATTTAGATTATGTAGACTAAAGCAGCGCAGTGAAATTCGTTAGTTTGTAGAAGAGATTTTATTTTTAATTTGTTGATTTGCTTGCACTTGTATGGCACACGAATTGTTTTATTTTTTAATTTAATTTCGTCGCAGATGCCCGCAAGATCGCCTGATTTGACCGCTCCAGACTTCTTTTTGTGGGGCTTTTTGAAGTCGCGGGTTTATGTCAACAAGCCTCAGACTTTTGCAGCTCTTAAAGACAATATCCGTCAAGAATGTGAGGACCTATCGCCAGAAGTTTTGGCCAAAGTGATGGAAAATGCCATAAAAAGGGCTCAAATGACAATCTACTGTGGCGGCGGCCATTTACATGACATCATATTCTCGACTTGATGTAAAAAAAATTAAAAGACCAAATAAAAATAATCCACAAGAAGAATCAAAGTTTTTCATTTTTTTTTTAAATTACAGCCAAAAAACATCGGAAGGTTATTTTTGCGCCACCTTGTATATTGTTTTTTTTTTTTTCCGGTGATCGGACATGGGACCACTCGATTAGAAGTCCATCACAATAACCACTAAGCCACTGCACCTAGATTAAAATATTCGCTGTTAAAAATATCTTCGTCTTTTATTTGTGTTCCTCAAGGCAGTCACTCTTGTCCACACTGTTTATCGACAATATACGTATGCGTTTTATAAAAATAAATGCAATATTGTTCTTATTTAAAATACTGTTGTTTGTGTTTATACTTGTAAAATTGAAGGCCATAAAACTATAAAACACGTCAGTTGGTCTTACCAATAATATGACACATTAGAACAGTTTCTGATAAAGTAAAAGCCAAGTGATAGCTAATCAACTTGTGGAAAAACTAAAGCAGATTTTGTATGGGCTCCAGTCATAACAACTTTTGTAGAAAAACTATTGAAAAGCTCATAATTTAAAAACACATAAAGAAATACAAATAAATGAATAAATACAAGACGCCAGATAGCATACAAAAATTTAATGTAACTGCTGAGTAACGAGTTTATAACTTTTACGCAGTGTTCATAAATACGTCGGTAAGTATTATTTGTAAATACAAAAAGATAGAATGAATGCACTGGAGTCGGTATTATAGTTTTTCTACAATATATTTTGATGTTTAAGGCCTCAGTTATTGCCATATGAAAAATTCAACCGAAAAAGTTGAAACAGTAAAAAAAAAATAGGTTTTTTCATATCAAACAAACATATCATGACAAAAAATCTGTCAAAAAAAATGACTGTCAGTACAAATGAAATTTCATCGTTCTTGTGTTTTCTTGTAAATTTTATAATTGTCTAAAACAGGATAGACAGCGCAGATCGTCGTGTTCATGAAATATAATTTTAGTCTATCAAATTATCTTTAAATTTTCTAATTGTTTCATTTTACCCTATGTAAAAAATTAAAACTAATTAACCAACAGTCCACCACTGATTGGATTCCATCGGAAAAAAATTTCCTGACAGATGGAACAACAAAAAAATAAAATATTTGAGTGGAATAATTTGTTTTTTTTTATTTTGTGGAATTAACTGAGGAGTTGATTGGAAAAATGAATGTATTATTTTTCTAGAAAATTTAAAGATCAATTGCTTATTTCTTTAATTGATAAACTAGCTTTATAATTCGTAAGCAACATTTTTAGACCAATGGTTGAGTTCATCCATTGGGTTTAAGTGGTAAAAAAAAGCAAAAGAATATTTATACAGTTTCGTTTTACATATGACTATAACTAGTACTCAAGGAAGAAAGATAACCCTTTTAAGGAAGAACATTGAGCTTCGCGAAATGCTCCATTATTGACATTAAAAAATGTAGTTCTGATACTAGACATTTGGGCCGAAGTATTGGAGCAAATTATTGTCTTTAAACTCATTAGTTGCACAGAATGATATTAGGTTCATTCGCGTACGCGGTTTAAATAGAACGCAATCGATATAAATTGATCGGAAAAAGTCTATAACGTGACGGGAAATTTAAAAATTAGCAAAATACCGAGTAACAAGCAGCTTAAGAGAATTTCAACCGGCAAGTACTAATAAATATTTCAAATGCACAAATCCGTCTTAAAAATCAATTAGGCACAGAAATAAAATCTGTGAAAATAAAGAAAATTTGGCGGTGAGCGAATGATTTCGCAGAACGTTTCATATATTGCAGAAAGGTAAATTTATGTATTTATTTGTGATATGAACTAGATGTCATCGATGTAAGTAGCTCAAAGTAGCTCGAAGTGTATCCAAAATTCACGTACCTTAGACAAACTTGCCAGATTGCGCTACATATCGCAAAACGCGAGGTATTTTTTTTTTTATTTTACGGTGTAAAATTAGAATTTGCGATATCTCTTATTATTTGCGATATTTTATTATTATTATTATTAATGAAACAAAATAAAATACTAATTGAATAAAATTCTTCCCATTTGAAAACAATGAATACAACCATTATTGCTTTATCAAAAATATATATTAAACGCACTCATGTTCATATTTCTTCTATCTTGACGTTGCCGTTCAATTAAGTTCAATCGCAAAATAAAACTGTTTATGCTTGTTCATTGTTCTAACGATTTCTTACGGTGTTTTCTGTTTTGCATTTTGAAATACTAATACAAATTTGTTCCCTTTTCTTTGTTATTGTTGTCTGTTACCAAACCAAAAATATTAAAAATCAAGTGAAAATCAAGTTTGATGAGTTATTTTTATATTTCTAAGCATGTTGCGATAACTTTTTTGAATTATTCGGGGTTTTTTGCGAAAAAATAACTATACCGAATTCATTATGTCGCGTTGATGCGCGCGTGCGTTGACAGATTATGTAGAAACAAAGCGTTTATATGCAACTTCAGGCGTTGGATCGACTTTAGATCTTAAAGTTCAACGCGACGCCTGAGTAGACCTGTCCCCACTACTCTCACTCGCGTTTGACAACTTTAGAATTTTGAATTGTTCGATTTGAGGTCATAGAATGTGCCGTTGATAGTTGGAGTAGCACAGAACCACTAATGTTTATCACACACTTGTTTTAAAAAGCAATATGACGTTTATTTTGAATGCAAATTAATTCATTTAGTGTGTGGAAATATCGAATACCTTTTTTTGGTGGAGCTATTACTTGTTTCTTTAGCTTTTCTTGTAAAAACAACTCGTGTTGTACCAAGGATGTTCTTTGCATTATTATACTGTTATATATGATTTTTCATCTATTTTGGAGAACCCTTTTTTAATTCTTGCACAAAAATTACAGCTACGAGAAAAAAGAGAGTAGAATTGATATTTGAATTGTGCTCTCTATTTATGTAAATTAGTTAAAACCAAACCGAACTTTTAATCTGTCATACTATACTCTCTCGACGCGCATTCGCTTCAAAGCAGCATTTCGTTTTACAAAATTGTTGCTCGCGTGCTTTAGCATTTAAAATCGTATAGTTCCGATAAAGCGTGTCAAAGCGCACAACGTTCAAAGCGTCATTGTGAACTCGGCATAAAAATTGCGATATAGGCTTATAAAAATCTGGCAAGCCTGACCTTAGAGGTTAGATGTTAGAATATATTTTCAGCTCTCTGAGAGAGTGTTTCGCTCAATTTTTTTAGTTTGAAATATTTTTAGTGCTTGCCAGTTGCCACTTGACTGTTGAAAGTACGCGAATAGACTTGCTATTTGTCTAAACAGCAACAAAAAAAAAGAATATATTTGACTGAAAATATTGACTAACAAGAGCGAATATTTACTTGTTTACTTTTCAAATGACAAACGGCATTGTGGTTATCGTCGAGCCGCCTTGCCAATTTGCTTGAAATCATACGAGTAAATGTCTAATATTTCTTTCATTTCATAAAAAGTAAGCCTATGAAAATTTACTTCAACCGTGAAATAGATAAGGAAATGAATATATTTCTGTGGAACTAATTGCAAGTCATCGACTGTTTAAAAATGTAAGTGGCTTCTACTCGAAAAATGCCTCCTATGACAAGATGGACGGGCTCAATAGTCAAACGCGCCGTTTTACCAGTCGTTAAGGCAAATTACGAATTAACAATCGAATATTAGGAGTGTTTTCTAGAGCTTCGATCTCAGCAAAGCAAAGAAAAGTACGATTTTCAGCACACAATTACAACAACTACTGTGAGTCTCGAATAATTGTCAAGTAGTTGTAATTGAGTACTGAAAATCCTACTTTTCTTTGCTTTGCTCAGATCGAAGCTCAAAAAAACAGGCCTATTGACTATGTGAATTAAATACCTAACGAATCTTCGATCGAAGGGTAGTCGTATAAAAGTTTTTATTAAAAAAAAAAAAAATTGTTGCCACATCTTTCAAGTTTGATTTTTTGTGACAGCTTTCAGCTCATACAAACATGCACCGGATTTTGGCAAGGAGATGGGCTATCATGTGACTTGAAAGTTTATTCAACAGACCCCATCAGGTCGCAAATGCATTTCAAGAGCAGGTTACAGGTAAACAATAACAAGTTTAAATGCTATCAACAAACAAACAAACATCTGTCCACCGATAAACCAGCAAAATAGAATGCAAATTTACGGGGTGCATTATGCGAACGCGTCACAGCTGTAAGTACATTTATATTCACCATTTGCAGTAACACAAATAAATATATGTTATTGCAATGTGAATGAATGACAAGCAATAGCTTGTTAAACATCGCTAAATAGTTGTCTAAGTTACAGAGAAATGGTGCATGAAATGATCGTACTTCTTTGTGTCGCTCTCAGCATTGCCAGACGGTCAAAATAAAAAAATCTGTAAAACCCCTAAAAATGTACTGCCTTTTTGCTGTGAATAAAAGGGATGAAAACTATCTGCCCCTGGAGGTGATCTTATTCGATAATAGTAACAAATTAGTTATGGGAGCGATATTTTTTGATCCGCAATACATGAAACATATCGGTCGTGCATTACACATACCCGCAAACAACCTGCTTTTCTGAAACTAAAATAACCCTTCATAGCAAAGACTGTGCGCCATACTAACAACAAATTTTAGTTTCGACTTTTTCACAATTGCGAAATTTGTATGGAGAATATAGCAACTGTGAACAACTAAAATTTTGGGTCGAAACTAAAAATGTTTATTGGCAAGGCCTAGTATACAGATGACGATCCTGGCTCTTCTAAAAATAAAAATAAGAATTCCTTATGATTTACCAACTTGCAGTAGTAAACCTTGTGTTCCATAAAAACAAAGTTAACGCCACAACGAAATTGCCCTCGCGCCTTGTTTCCCCAAGGACACACAGTCATCATACATTTTTCATACAGCCTCATGGCTCTGTCACTCCCCTTATATCTTATTAAACTTCATTGTTCATGCACGAATCATTTATTTGAACTTACATTAAATCATCCTCCCTGTTCTAAAAATAGCTTCGCGCATACTAAGCTAAATTCGTGAAACACACACCATGCCATTCGTATACGATACTCGTACACACCAACATTGCCCACCCAGGGCCAAAACCTAGAAAACGCCACCACTACGACGACGGCGACGGCAAAAGGCAAAGTTCCTCTGTACCTTTCTCAGATGAAACGCGTCACGAAATTTGGTTTATCGACCTTCCTTTTCAGGTTGATGAACTTTTGACCCAACTTCGGTTGGGCTAAAGGACTCTGCATCTACAGCTGAATAACAACAAAACGGATACAGGAAAAAGAAAGAAGAAAAAGTTCTCCCTACTACCGCATTGCTATCCCGAGCTTTTTTTTTAAATGAAAGTCGAACATAAACAAAAAAGCTTCACACAATTTTGTTTATCGAGAACTGCTAACGTCATCACTATGCAGTACTGCTGATAATACTTCTACCGTCCAAGACCGTATCTGCCACCACACCGCCGCCGACGTTCGATGTGTTTGGCAAACGGCTCGTCAAGGCTGTCTAAATTTAGGCATCCTCTATGAAACTTTTTCAGTTTGCGCTCTCTTGCTCAATGAATTCGATATGAATGGTACCTATATAAATCCGTTGGGCGGGTCGGGTTGTTCTCGCTTCCAGGAAGGAGTTTTCCGATTTGGCTGTGTCCTTTTGGCAAACGCACATCAAGCTCCTGCATATAGAGAGAGTTTCTCTGAACAATCTCCATGATAACAAAAATCCCAACTTCCAGCCGAATCTCATTTCAGTTAATCATTTACGCCCCCTGCACGTTGAGCCCCTTGCCCATTCTGTTGGCTGAAAATTACAATTCACAGCATCGACGTCATCGAAAAGAGCCGTGAGTGACGTTCCAAGGAGCAGACGCACGACAAGAACGAGGACGAGGGTGAAATGCTGAAATATTTGCGTCTGCCTTTGGTAACCCGATTTTCACTTTGCCATCCCAGTTCTCTCCCTCTCTTTCATGGTTTGTGTTGATGTTTTGTTCGGATTTTAGCCACACATTTTCCTGCTAACACACTGACCCAATGCTGATGTGACCTACATACACACAGATACATGCGGTCGCTTATATGGATGTATAAAGGACGACATAACACGGTGATGACGATGGCAGTCTGCAAAGTTGTTGTAGAGCAGCCATATAGAGCAACAAGGGACAGTGTGACCATTGTACGCGATTTATCTTAAATTAACATAAATACGGACTAACTCGAGCTGCAATAGCTTATGAATAATGCGGCTTAAAAAGTAAATGAGTTTTTCAATGAGAATGAAACGAAATTCGACGCGAATACCCAAAGTGGGTTTCTAAACATTATCTAGCTAAATAATTTAGGATAAGTGTATTTTTTTTTTCCCATTTTGTTGTAATGTCGCTTAACAATACTTTGAGGTTTCCGGGAACATTATTTTTTCTTTTTTAGAAAGAATATCTGTGACTTACAACAAAACATATGGATTAACTAAAGTTCTTTTCAAATGAATCTTTTGGGAGACTGATGATATCCTACTCCTCTCCTTTCAAGAGGGATTTTAGCAAGTATACGCCCCCTGTCGGTTTTTTGAAATATATTGTGTTGCATTTATGGGGCGTTCGCGTACGCAGTTGACGTACGTCAAATAAATTTGCCGAGACTAAATATTCAACGAACGTATCAAGTAAACTAGTAATAGTTAACTATAATTGCCAAGTAAGTGTTGACTTAAAATGTTTTCGCTCTTACTAGTAATTTTTTAATAAACATTTATTTATTTATTTCTTTTATCTCTTCTTTGGGTTTATTTAAAGTTAAATAAACTAATAACCTTCAAAGTTATAAATATAAGAAAAATCGTTAAAATTTTTATAATATAATTATACCTTTAGAATTGCAATCTAATATCATTATTTACTACGCAAAAACACAGCAGTTACTCAATTTTTTTTTTTTTATAACTGACGTCGGCTAACTTACTTCCTTACAAACTTACTTGTGAACATTTGTGTGTTAAAATCAGGTTTAGCTTTGTGTGTTTGAAGTTTCAAGTTTAATTTAACTTATAATTTTGACGCAAAAACTAGATTTGTCGGGAACGTCACTTTTTTTACGTCAGCCACATATGCGAACAGTCAACTTAGTACTCAGTCTCTAATTTCTTGACTATATTCGTCGGCTACCCCACCATAACGTCAACTCAAATGACCGATTTTAGCCAATCAAAACCGAGATACATATAGTCAGACAGCTGTCAGACTTATTAAACTAGATACTTGAACGTCCCCTATTTGTATTTCTATTTCGTAACAAATAGTGCAAATTGTAGTAGAATTGAAGTATAATGATCTATCAGACTCATGTCAAAATAAGTATAAAGCTCACTTGGCACATTCAAAAATGTAGCTTTATAGCTTACTTGGGACATTCAAAAATGTAGCTATTTAAAGTCGACTAGATGCGTCGGGAGTAGATGTAACTTGAATGCAAAAACAAGATTGGTCGGAAACGACACTTTTCGTACGTCAGCGGCGTATACGAACTGTCAACTTAGTACTTGACTAAATTAGTGGGCCGACAAAATGATCTAGGCCAATCAAAAAATCAACTCTGAGACTCATCAAGTCAACCAACTGTCAGACTTACAAACTAGATGCTCGAACGCTGTCAGTGTCTGCCATAAAAATATGAACATTATGCTGCAATTACAGCATCGCACATACCTAAGAAGAAAGATTAAAGAGATGTCCAATACTAAATATCCGCCTGACTGAAAGAGACATCATTACCAAACACGCAAAAATACGTGACACGTATTTTGGTCGGCCATCTTGTTTACGTGGTAGGAATTATGGGAAAGCTATGCATGTTGATATTTTTATAGCACTGGATTACGAAATTTCACTTTCCTGTAAAACAAAATGGCTTCCGAAAGTGTTGAACGAGCTGTCCGCACAACTGATTGATGCATTGTTGGTTTAATTTACTGATACTAATTACCAAACTCATTTGACATGTTTTAGATCAGAAATAGAAATGTTTTCAAGTAATTGTAGGAATGTTGATTGCCGGAATTTGCGTTTATATTCATTTAACGTATCTATATTTAGGGGTAGAACATCCATGACACTTTAAGTGTTTGGTTTGTGATCTCAGTCTTACGCCTTTATTAAGAATTAACTGCGAATAAACGGATCTCTCTTTCCCGTCTCGTGCAAATCGAGCATTACCTAGTTTAAAACAATTTGCGAATAGAAAACAACTAGAAAAATGTTTGACCGATTTTTTTTCAAAGTATAAAACCCGAAAACAGCCAAACAAGAGAAAGGAGATAGAAGCAGTCTTCCAAAAATCATAAATTGATCCTCATCTAAAGGGTGATGAAAGCAATACTATATCCGAAGGAAGAAAATATGTTTCTTTACAAATGGAAAGCTGTTCACCTACTGCCTATGTGTAGGACCGACAAAATGTACATCATTGGCAATAACAAGTTAACCTTCTAATATAAATAACAATTTATCCAAGTACTGGTGCTAGGAAAACGATAACTCTATCCATGGCATCCGTCTCTCCTTCAAAATCCTAGGTACATTCATAATATTTTCAAAGCTTTTCACACAAATTGCTTCAATGAAAACACTGCCTCCCTTAATATAGTGACGTCACTCTACAAAATATCGGTCAAATATAAGCTTTATAATGTTTCATTGACAAAATGTACGTCTGCACAACGCCAAATACCAGCACACACACACAGACACACTCTTACT
Organism: Cheilosia vulpina; assembly: GCA_916610125.1. Lineage (NCBI taxonomy): Eukaryota > Metazoa > Arthropoda > Insecta > Diptera > Syrphidae > Cheilosia > Cheilosia vulpina. The sequence continues at coordinate 69,907,806 of OU744277.1, read as the reverse complement.
TTTATAGAGGACACTCGGTCGCGCGATTCACCATCACATCGTAGAAACATTGGAATACATTGAGGAAGGCATAGAAACAAGTGTTCGTCCTTTTGTGCGACGATTTTATTTAGGTGACTTCCGTTCCATGTGAGATGTTGTGTATGTCACCGATTATAGAGCGCAAGAGAATCCTTGTGAACGCCACATAGTCATACGTTGAGTTACGTGCTACATGCACATTTCATTCAAAAAGATTCTGATTCTGAAGCTGTGCCGAAGGTTTCGCTGCCGTATACATAACATTTATTTTTTATTCAACATTCATTGTGTATCCACTTCGAAACACTGTTATATATACTCCCGTTGTATATGGATTTGGTGAAAATTGTCTGCAAAGGACAACAAACTGGCTGCTGCTGCTCCAGAAGGCACCTCACATTGGGGCACTGCCAATGGTGGAGCAGTTCAAAACAGCATTCGAAAGGAGATACTTCGTCCATGTACTGTGTGTTGTGCCTCGTCGTCGTGTTGTTAAAATTGGTTATAACAGGGAGTTTGAAGTTTCGCAGTGTTAAACCTATTTTGAAACAATCAAGTTGTCGATAAAGTTTCGTCCTGAAAACACTGAATATATTCAGAAAATCATACCAAATCACAAGAGCTCTGTGAAAAGTAATCAAATATAAAGTGACAACTGACAAAGTTATAGTTTTAAAATGAATCAAAGATTTTGGACTTGAATGTGAAAGTGAAGGTTATATTTCTTTTCCATCTGCAGTACATACAGGAGTACGTACATAGTTTACTGCACAGTTTTGGATGCAATTTCGAAGTTCGCCATTTGAGGTAAGCACTTACAAGTGAGGTGACATATTTTAACGGTCAAATTCAAGTTTGAAAATGTATCGTTCTAAAAAATTTAAACTGGAAGGTCACGTATATATAATTTACTTACCAAAGTATATAAAAAAAATTTGTATGTACTTTGTTGGCAAAGTAAGTTAGTTGACTCTTTTTTTTTTTCATTAAAAGATTTGAAATATGAGAAAAAATGAGATCTATATTTGGTAAATAAATATAGTATCGTTCATTATTAATAACGCAAAAGGTATGTCTTGAAAATTTTAGTATGAATATACATATTTGAATTGGATACCTAATGAACATCTACACATAATGATTTCAAGTTCAAACTTCTATATCCCAATTCCAGTTCAGTTTTTTGATCTTGAGGTGTTCTCTGCAGTTAGGTATTGGCAGTGTGACCAATTTAGCATATTTCCTGCTAATTTAGCAGTATTATTTTATTTTTTGCCTCTTTTTTTCAAATCAAGCATGTATTTTTTTAAGCATGCTTTTATGCTGTAGCAGGAAAAATGAGCAGGATTTTGGATTAGCAAATTTATGAATAAAAATAACAATATAATTTCAAAGCAGACGAACCTTAGTATGAACAAGCCATTACATTTCTCATTTGATATTGAACACTGAACACAGCCATTCAAAGAATTCAGCTAATAATAATAATATTTATTTGTATTGTATGTATACGAACAAATACTGAACTTAATTGAATTTAAAAATTTTTCTAAGTAAACTTCACGAAGTGATTTTTATTTAATGATATTTTTTTTTAAATATATCTTATTTTTCATGAAAACAGATTTTTTGGTAATTTTTAATCAATTTTTTATAAAAAAAAAAAACATGCTATAGGTACTGCTGAACTAAGCATGATTTCAAATATTGAAATGGTCACACTGTGTATTGGTGCAATCTTTTTATAAATTCAGATTTGTGAAAGTGATATCTTTATAACTTACATTACTCTTGATGGTGTTACAAGCTGGGCAAGAACTGCCCCTAAAAAGTTTCTTGTTTCTAATTGTGATCTCAATTTCATTGGATTTTGCCACATATCCATTTGTTCCCGCAATGTCTAAACAATCGACTCACACAGTCTATAGGTTATGTTTCATGTTTTTGTTGGGGACCAGTTTCTGCTCATGACAATTTTAGCTCTCATACAAAAATGTCGAAGAAGATAAATAAAACGAGCCTGTTTACAAAGCAGACCTATTCGTCCGCTGAATTTTTAACTCGGTACTCATTTAAGGGTCACACTGTCGCAATGGGCATGCAACGGAAACAGGTACAGAAACAGACTTTCTTTTCTTCTGTAGAAAGTGTTGCTTGTGTTGCTCACAAAACCGAAATAGATCCATATAGTTATGGCTATCTACCGAATTGACAACAAAAAATTTATATTTACGTTGTTGTCAGCAACAGAAATGAGTGTTATCTAGAAATGTTAATATTCTGGCGAATCTAGTACATTTGCGACAAAAACATTCACAAAAGAATATAAATTTCAGCAAATTTTGCGACGGAAAGCTAAATTCGGTTGCTAAAATTTATATTCTTTTGTGAACCGACAGCAGGTTTAATTCTCTTGCTTAATGTAATAGATTTTAGTTAAAATTCATATTCTTTCTGATTGTACATATTATTTATGTTTCAAATGTGCTAGATTAAGTTTCTGTTGCAACATTTTTGCATATTTCAATTCAATAAATGAACGTTAAAAAAGTGCGATATTCTGCCTTTTTAATATTGCTAGCAATATTATGTAATTTCTTTGTGAGATTCTTACTTACATTTTTTTATGTTTTTCTCTTTACTATCATCAAAAAAAAATATAAATTTCGTTCCTTTTTCTACGTGATCGTTTTCCAATGCGAATTGTCAACTTAGTACACAGTCACGTGGCTGACGTAGGAAAAGTGACGTTCCCGACCAATCTAGTTTTTGCGTTCAGGTTATATCTCATCCAGACCGATCTAGTCGACTAAAGGTAACTAAATTCCTGAATGCGGCCATTGACAACACATGTAAGATATATGCATCTAAATATGTAAAATATGCTTTTCGAGGTGATCGCTTCTAATCTAGTGAATCGCAATAGTACAACTAGTATATTAGTCTTAATTAAAAAAATGTGGCTGTTTAAGTGCCAAAAGCTGTAAATTAGGATTTCTTTTCAGTTCAAAGCAGAGCCTAAACCGTCAACAAAAAGTTGGTGTTTCTCAGACAGATTAGAGCTCTGAATTTATGTTTCTTTTTTCGTTCAGATCATGATCAGGATACTTTATGAGCTTAATATAAATTGACTGAACAGTCCGAGTGGAAAATTGATGCCTGAGCGCAAAATATTTTGACAGCGAACCATATGTCAAGAAGAAAATGGAAGTTGATTGTGAAAATTATAGTATTTGTAAAATAGATTCTAAAAATAATTAAAGCTTTTATCCTGACAGAAAGCTAAATTCAGTTGCTTAAATTTTTGTATTCTTTTGTGATTGTATTTATGTTGCAAATGTACTAGATTTTAGCTAGAGAAAGCTAATACTGTTAAGATTTTAAACAACCGAGTTTGAAATGACCAAATTATTTTTATTTTATTATTGGTTCTTGCTGATTCAACTAGAGTTCACAATGGCTTGATAACAATGATCAAGAAGAACATTAACCGCATTAATAACAAACAAATGTGAGCTATTAAGTAAGCTAGTAGACGTCAGTTAGCATACAAACATTTTGCGTAACTGTTGAGTAAAGAGTTGATAACTTTTACGCAGTGTTTAAATATTTAATTTACTGACTTATAAATACAGAACAAATATGCAGAACTTCGTAATTCATTTATCACAGATGTTCTTCCAATTCAAAATGTTACTCAATAACAATTGCAAATAAGAAACATTGCTTAAAGTGGATTGTATTAATTTTAAAAGCATTCCATGCAAAACAAAGTCAAAATAGGGAGCTGAATTTTCAGTGAAAAAAACAGCTGACTTTGACCCTTGTTACTGTGTTTTCTACCAGGAAATAAAATGCAGAAAATCGTGAACTACCAGTTTAGGACAGTCCCATTTCTTTTCTGAAACGGAAAAATATAATTTTTTTTTTTTCTTTAAACAATTCTACGCATCTCTAAGTCACTAAATATTGCTTTTGAATTAATGTCAAAAATGTAAACCAATCATATATATTTGAATTTTACTTGTTCATAATTGGAAACCACTTTGAGCGTTCTAAACATTTTATTCTACAATCGTTTGCTGTCAAAATTAAGGAAATAAGATAACTTATGTCGTTTTCCATTGGGACAAAATATAAATTTTTTTTTGATCTAAATCACTTTTCGCGATCCATTGGGGAAACAAATCAATCTTTTTTTTTGATTCGGATCATTTTTTGCAGATCTCGATATTTTTTCAGATTGACACATACTACCACAAATACAGAACTGCTGTTTTACGTCATTTAAAGAAATTTGTTTTAAAACAAATGTGCAAAATTGCGTCAAAACCAAAATTAAGAAATGCATAAACAGCAATGCACATAGTTTTGGAGGAATTATTATCTTCATTGTCTTCCTCATCATCTGGAAACTACGAATCACCAAAACTACTCCTTTTGTAGCTACAACAGAGGAAGCATATTTCAAGCCGATTTCCATGGTTGATTCTACCAAAAACAAATGCGATTTGAACAGCTGATATTGTTGTCAAATAACGCACTAATAAATTTACAAAAGCAGATCAATTTCATTGCATGTTCCATGAGCCGCATAAAATCTGAGATCTGAAAAAGATTTTTGGTGGTCCCAATGGAAAACGACATTAGTAACTCTGTCTTGAAAAATATGTTCTTGTCAAATTTCAGACCAACCATAAGTCGACGGTTGGTTATGGCTGTTTTAATAGCCCAAAGTTAATTATATAAATGCACTTTTCGCGATATTTTGATTATCATTTTTAATGTCCAGGCTCAATTTTTCAAACTCAAAATGGCGAAATTTTCCATACAAAATTGCATATTGTGGCCCGCAAAAAATGTTATATGAAGGGTAAACATGATTATTAGTAGTCCTGTTGATACATTTATTTTCCTAAACTGAGAAATAATAAGCAACAGCCAAAACTCAAATTCGTATGTTTTTCAATTACCTTCTTGTTATTTGGTAAAATAAAAAAAAAACACAAAAATCGCTTGATTTGTTCGCAATCAATTTATCCTTGAAAAATATCCTCCCGCCTTACGCGCGCCCATATACATTATAAGCACAACAAAATTACATCAATCTGTCCTCAGAATTAAAGCGAGTTCCTGTTCATAACCTCACTTTGTTGTAATACACACCCAAACTCACAGAGAGGTACTCCATTCCACACACACAGATGTGTCTATTTTTAGAAAGAGGGTACAATATTTTTATCATGTCATCTATAATTAAACGGGAGGACGTTTACCCAACTGACGTCATAGTTTTGCAATTCCTGTACCACTAACCCAGTATTCGGTGTCGTATACACAACACACCCAGTCCGAGCCCAGCGCCAAGCAACTTTGCCACCCTTCACGAATCAGCCTCCATTTTGGGGTAAACGTAACTGTAGGTATACATTAAGCAATATCCATACACACAACATTCTATTGGATATATATTTTTGCAGTATAACCCCTAAGAGTGTGCGCTAAGACTGTATGAAACTGATTTTTTCCTTTCATTTGGATGTGTATATATTGGCTCTGCGAAGTCGAAAAATCCTTCGTTTGTGGATTTGTACTTTTGCTAGTTCTACTCTTAGACTATCCGAAAACTTCATTTAAATTGACGTTAGTAAAATCTATGCAGCGTTGCCAGGAGAATAAAACGCGATAGCCTAAGGCAAATAGAGTATAACGTATATATATTTTAAATAAGTAAAATAAATAAAAGTATTGCTAACGGAAAAAAAAAACAATCCGAAAAAACGTTGTTTAGATGGCCGCCACATCGGTTATCGATGCTGTACACCGTTGTTATGCGCCATGCAGTTTGGGAAAATTCATTCATTGAGTAAGGACAACGATGACGTAGTTTGGTACACGTACTCCAGCATGGATCCACGTAAAGTAGGTCACGAAACCTTCCACAATGAGTATACTAACGAAAAGCTGAAAAGGGGGAGGAAAGCACGATTTCCCAACAATCAACCTGTCGTCGTCCTTGTTGTTGTTGTTGTCGGGTGTGTTATGTTCTTGTAAATTTGCACAATTTACCGAAGTATTAGCCTCTATGTTACAAGGGGAAAGAAGATATTATTAACATTGGGACAAGAATACTAAAATGTCCGTGATAGTAATATTTTCTTTTGCAAAACCTTGGGTATAAAAAGAAATACGAAGAAACGGGAAATATTTATTTTTAGAACTTCGTACAATACTTTGTCACAATTTACAACTTACTCCTGAATTTTTTCAGTTTCATCTGTTTGATCAGAATTCAATTAGTACTCGAAATAAAAGCAGCCGTTGGAAAATAGTGTTTATAGACGCGTAAACAATTTCCCAGAGATAGATGTAAATGTAGACCACGAAATGTTGATAAATATGACGAGACAATTTTTTTTAACTTTAAAGAATGCAAGAACTCAATTAAATCAAAAATAATTCGATTGTAATCAAAATTGAATAAATACTTGAAGCGGTTATAATTTGCACATTAATGAACGCGAATTGCTGAATGCACCCACTGATCATTGCATTCCGAACACGTCCCACGAGCACACCGAAGTGCAGCGAAATAGAGAATGCGAAGTGTCATTCTTTCCCTCTCGCGGTTTTCGGCCTTTTCGTCAGGCCATCATTCTTTTCGCTCACTGGCTGGAGGTTGTCGGCGTTTTTTCTTACGTGCTGAGGCACACTAAATTGTACCTTATAAGAAACTGAAAATTAATAAAACTGAATTTATCTTTAAAATTTTCTATTGTGCCGCATTTGGCACAACGTATTGAAAATACTTGCTTGCGACAATTTCAAAAGGACTTGAGACTCATTTCATACGACGTTTATATACAAGGGTATTTTTAGTGACTCTGAGTTGCACAAAAATTACCTCCTAAAAGTATTTAGTTTTAAAATTCTATGCTCTGCTGGCTAAAACTGATATACTCTTTATTTCATAAGGAGTATTGCATTAGGCTTTTCTGAACTGCCTATTGCACGATTTTCTGTACTTATTTCTGAGGTGGAACAAGCTTGTTTAAAGTATCAAAATCAGCTGAAATTCACTGCAAAATTGAGTTTTGTTTATGAAATAGAATATATTAAACAATAAATATATGGTCAATTCGGAATTATGTTGTTTGCTGTTCTGTCAAAACTGAATAGTTTGTGAAGAAACTTCAAAGTTCGGGAACGATTTGAGCAACAAATTGAAGAAGTTTTCATGGCAATGAAACATTACCATTAAAAATTATATTTATTTGAGAGTTTACGAAAAATTAGCAACAGAAACTTTATTAGTAACTTTCTTAAGGACTTTTCATGGAAGGGAAATATTACCCCCTATCCTATATGGGTTCCCTTATCCGAGATACAAGGCCTGTTCCCTCCTGATAATGCATTCGAACACATTTGTCAAACTTCGTTCCTTTACACAAAGCTCGGGTAGGAGGAAACGATGTTTGACTAATTTGACTATATGGTCGAATGTTTGGAAAAAGACCCATAGCTAGTTATTAGGAAGGGAATCTTAAAAAGACTTGAGCTGTTCAATGCTAATACGTTTCTTTATTTATAACTCATTTAATATACAAAAAAAAAAAAAAAAAATTATTTACGCAGCTCAATCTGCTTTTCGAGCGAACATCAGCTGAATGTCAGAGATTACCTTCAAAGAAAGTTAACACTGAGAGTCGTTATGTTACAAATGCGATTTGTCAAAGCATCAAATTTGTAAACTTGTCAATATAATTCAAAATGTAAAAACCATTTGTCTACTTACGTGCTTAGTCCGGCGTAGAGCTGGGCCTCAACTAATCTCCATTTAGCACGATCTTTGACTAACTGTCTCCAGTTGAGCACTCCACCTAGAGTGAGGTCTTCGTCTACTGCGTTGTCCCTCCAGTTTGGAATTGAAGACTTCATGCCGGATCGTTGGTGTCCATTATCTTTATATGTCCTAACCATCTACGACTGAAGTGTACTTTTCTGACCAGGTCGATGTCGCTGTAGAGTTGCTAAATCGCCTCCTCAAAAGCACGTCAACGCAAGAGGGATCTAAATCGCTCGAAGAATATTTGCGTTCGAAGCAACCAAGAAGATCTTTATCCGCCTTTGCTAACGTCGATGCTTCTACGCCATAAAATGGACTGGGATGATGAGAGTCTTTTATAGAGTCTCCTCAGTGATTCTCGATGAGGCCTTACTTATCAGCTGGCAAGTCTTACTCTTTCCTTGATTTCTGCTGAGATGTCATTTTTAGAGGTAATATTGAAGCCAAGGTAGACTAGGTCCCTAACTACCTCAAGGTTATAGCTGTTTATCACGTTATGCTGTTCAATTCATTGTGTGTCCCTTCTTGTTGACAGCATATATCTATTTTATTTCACCACTTAACACATTTTTGCTGCTACTGTACTGATAGTTGTGAACTAGTGTCACTAGTGACAGATCTTTGTGTTCTACAAATAATAATAGATGTTGTCAGCGTATTCAAGTAGTTGCACAGACATTTGGTGTTGGCTTGCGAGTTTCGCACAAATTTCTCATGAATGCTGTTGAAAGAGTTACACGACACCTTGTCTAAATCCTTTTTTGACATGAAAGGTCTCATCTCGGTGAGATTGTTTCCGACCTTTATCGAGCAGCGAGCGTTTTCCATCGTCACAATGTGACAAGTTGGGCAGGGTTGCCATAACTATACTTAAAACCGATTAAACGATGGTGCGTGTCGATCTAGACTTCTTGTGCGAATATTTAGTCAGTTTGCCTAAGAAAAAAACATAAAAACCACAACTGGTAGGGACCAACGGATCACAAGTAACCAATCTACCACACCATGCCCACCGCCAGAAACTGTGACAGGACCGTAGTAGTATGCATGATTTGCATGATCCCAAATTTACTTTGTTGGCTACCTATAACCTATGACAAGCCGCCTCTTTTTTTGCCCCTCTTGCACAATCTGTTAAAAAATTCAATTCGTTGTGCTCAGTGCAGTTTTTCAAACTTCATCGGATGCCTTTGTCAAAACTACTACCGTTCGAGTATACTGCCTTACCAACCGAAACAGATTTAAATGTGATATTGAAGCCCTATGATGTCCAGAATTTAGAGTACATGCATGAGTTGAGTACTTATCATGAATACGAGGCTCGTCATTTACCACCAGCACCAGAATATAACTGCCTTTCCATGGTGTGAGTGTCGCGCCATACATATTCCTATATTTAATGACACCCCTGTCCAATTGGATTCATTTATTTTCCTTTTGTTGCTTCGAATAATTTTTAAGCGCCACAGATTATATACATCACGTACACAATGTAAACCATGTAAAGAAATAATTGAATTAAAGAAATATGCGCCCCATTAGCGTGGACTGTCGTGTGTACGATGTGTACCTTTTCCATTGTCAAAGGCGCGTTTGTTCCAAATTTGGCCGATTTGGTCCGTCTTCGGGACGTTAACTCCATCCTTGCATTGGGGGTGAATGTCCTGTTGTAAAGTGAATCTTTCGGGTATTCCCTGCCAGACTGAGGGGGAACAACACAACAAATGACAGGTTGTAATATGACTTGGAAAATGCCATTGGAACTTCAGAAGTACTAAAGTCATGGATGCCATAGAAGTGATTTTTCCCTTAAAAAAGGGGCTGTAATAGTTGCACACCGTCGAAGACGAGCACCTGCAGCCGGCACTGGCTTAGAGAGGTAACCTGGATCGTATTGCAAATGCATTGGGGGCTTCCGTGTTTATGTATGCTCTAGACGCGAAAAGCATGTGCTAAAAACCGATTTTTGTTGTTTCATTCTTTTGTTCAATTTTGCTGCTTTTCCTTATACATATATTCAGTCGAACGGTGGGTTTGTTTTTTTTTCTAATTAAATCATTGAAGGTCTAGATACGTGATGAATGTTGGCGCATGCAAAGAGCTTGAATAGAGGTATACAGCTGTTATGAGTGGCTGTTGGGAATACGGCTTTGGAAGCCTTGCACAAACGAATTGTAGTTGCCTAACTTAATATTCGATATAATTGTAATAACAATTTCAGGGTTTCTCAGTGCGAACACAGAGAAAAGGTTTGTAAAATTTGTTGAATATCTCAGACAATGCATGTCTGGTGTTATTTGTTATTTGAACTTTGAGGAGAATGACAGTTCTTTGCCTATAAGCTTAAAGTTTGCCATTTAAAATTGGAAATTCTATAGTATTCGTTTAGCTGTCAAAATATTCTGTCCCCGGACTGCTTTGCTTAGATAATTTAGGTGCAGGGAAAAAAGTTCACGGCGAATAACTTCATATCCACTGAAATTTGGTAATTATTTCACCATCAATTTTGTGAAATTGAAGGAATAGCCCACTTTCAGTAGGAAATAACTTCACATAAAAATAGTGAAATTATTTCCCACTCGATGTGAAGTTATTGCCCGTGAAGATATTTCCGTGCACCGTCAATGTATTCTACGTTCGTACAGTAGAACATCTGTCATACATAATGTCATAATGTCAGAACATAATGTCATTTATACGAAAAAATAAACGCGAATTGATAGCTCTAATGTGTCTGAGCTAAATAAGATTTACATTTCTTTTTTGACAGTTCAGCGTGTGCGAATAGTTCAAGCGATCTACGATCTATAGCAAAGGCAATAAACTGTAACTTCTGTTGGACTTCTTCCAAATAAGACGAAATAACTGCAGTGATGAAAATTTCGCTTCAATGTGTTCGGAAAATTCTACTCTAGATTTCGAAACTCGAGCCACAATCTATCTGGATTGTTGCATTAATCAAGTTGTTCAGAAAGTGTAGTACTAGAAGACTTTATTATCTTTCTGAAATAGAATGCATAAAATCGCAGGTGTTTTCCAAATTGTCCATCGCCAACCAATTTGACAGCTGGTGGCTAATTTGTACTGGTTGTTATTTGCAATTTTACAATGAGCATAGACTTACGGCAGCTGTTCGAAATACTACTCAAATATTATTAAGGCTATATTTTTTTAAAGATTTGTTTTCAAAAGTGGCAGCACGTTTTCCTGTAATACACAACTGATAGCTAATGGGGCCGTTCAATTATCTTATTTAGAAAATCTGACAGCTAGTTGACTTGTTGTGGATTTTTTAGTTGACTGGAGGGATAGCCGACGAATCTTGTCAAAAATTTCGCGACAGAGTACCAATTTGACAGTTCATATATGTGGATGACGTAGGAAAAGTGGCATTATCGACCAATCTAGTATTTGCGTTTAGGGTACATCTAGTCCAGACCAATCGACTTAAGATAACTAGGTTGAACAAGTTGTGGCAGATTTCGCTTTTCACTTCGTCATGAGTAAAGACTTTCGATATACGGCCCTCGGCGACTTTCAGACCCAGCTGCAGCCCGAAATCATACTTGAACAATGACAGGGAAATATTCAACTTTTTGGAGTAGATTTCCTTATAATGTTTTGTGCTAAAAAAGATTAATTAGCTTTGAAGACAGATTTTATAGTAGTAAGCTTAAATTTTAAAATAAATGCAGTAGTTCTTCAACAAAGGCGCGATACTTTTTTAATCGGAAAATGACTTATTTAGCCAAAAAAAAACCCCCCGAACAAGGGACACAAAAAGTGAGGCTAGCAAAGGCCATAACCGCACCTAAGTTTCTGCAATACACCATAGACCACTGGCCACGGTTCGAGCTTAACTGCAATTGCAGTTGATATACAGTTTTTTTTGTTTAAAAAAAAATATTTACTGCGCTACTGCACATTTTGAATAAGGGTAATTTATTTATTTGTTTGTATGTTGAAAGGTATTAGGTTTAATTTTTTATCTGTAAATATATTCAATACGAAACATATAAAGTCTGGTATCACTTAAATTGAAAATTGGTGGAATGCAAACAACTTACATTCAAGAAAATAAATAACCGCCAGTCATACATTCATCAATTACAGTTGAATAGGTGTGAATGGATTAACACAAATGTTTTATAAAACATAAAAACAAGTTACAAAATAAATGCGAAAACAACACAATCTACACCGCAAAATTTGAATTCACTGCACTTTTGCGCAAAATCTACTGTGTAAATGAATGCCCCAATCCCGAACCCTGCCACTGGCCCACTTTGGTTTTCCTGTTGAATTAAAAGTGTTGCCAAAGCGTTTCTAAATATGTATTTTGTTCTTAGTTTCTTTCAGTAGCCATTAGCAAATCCATTAACGATAGTGAGGCTTCCCAGCTAATTGTTCCATCAAAAGTGCTGCCAAATTATACGAAAAAATGTTGATACAAATTCTCAGCTTAATGAAGAAACCTTATCATCCACCCTGCAATGGGAAGCCATATATAGGTAAACTTTACAAACATTTTTGACAACTGATAAATTTTACATTTCTCATTCAAATTATGCAATCTTACCCTTTTAGGCCCCCTCGGAGCGGATTTAATGAGAAGGGTCGCTTCGGAAATCTGAGCTAGCTCTGACACAAAATAGGCGTGTCATCGTCATCGTCTTAACCTGTTGTGGGCTTTCTCACCACCACCAGTTCAGCACCCACCCAACCAACAACAAATCGAATATAAATTTAAAAGGAAGGACACAAAATAAATGTGATGTGAGGCAATAAGCCTCTACACGTAATTGCTGTTGCTGCTTCCATATATCACCCGAGGGTAGTTCAGTTAGTGTGCCCATATTTATGCTTATGCACTTCATGTTCTTCTGATGCATACGTCTACATAACTGTCACCGTGCTAAGTGGCTAACACCACCAATACCAATACCACTGCTCGCACATCAGTCAGCTATAAAAGTAAGAATCCACTTGGTAGAATAGTTCACTCAAATATTGTTTTTATCACTGTGAGGACCGTGCAATAGTCGGACTGGTTAAGTGTTTAAAAACAAGGGGTCCTGGAAAATCATATACAAAAACCAACAAAAGGATATAGCAATTCGGATATGGAGGACCAGCTCTAATTATACAGGCATTCCATGTGGTAACGGACTCAGTAATCATTATTACCCCTCTGATGCATACGTGTTCAACTAATTAGAAGCCCTATAAATTGTACCATCGAAGAAGTCACCTCCAGCTTAAGGTATCATTCACGTGTGTGCTTCCTTACGCCTAACTACCACTCAGCCGCTGCCGTCGACGACAGCAGTAACAGTTCACTTCGGTCTAGTTTTAGAAATAAAAACTCAGTCCTATAATGATAAAGTGTTGGACAAACTTGGGCGTGTTCAGCTTTAGACGCTGCTGGAGGTAAGTCGATCAAGGAAGAAGGCCACCTGAAAACCTGAGTATATTTAAATAATTAATAATCGAAAATGTTGGTGCAAGGAACAGTTGGTTTGAGTCACTTTTAAATATGAGAAACTAAAACACATGTAGTGCGAGTTTAAATTTTTTATGAGACACGTTTGCTGACCAAGTTCTCAAAGGACATTGTGTCCTTTTGTTTATTTTCTGTGTTTTATTTAAAGTGATGTGGATAATAGTGTTGTTGTTGCAAAGTACGTTCAAGGTTCTTATTGCAGCTGCTGGCCACTGCACAAGATTAGATTATGACTCTTGTGCGTGTGACAGCGGCTATTGTAAGACACCAAAGTCATCATATACGTCAGAATGCTATATTTTCTAGTTACAAATTCTGTGACTGAAAATAATGCTGTTACAATCTAATTATTTATTTACAGAGTTTGTGCAAACGGAAAACCTACAAATGCAGAAAGCACTGAAGCGACATAAGCTTGGTATAAGCCATTAGAACTTTGGCCTGTATGCACTTGTTGTGATTCAACTATAGAAGCTGATTGACAAATAAGACATATAGTTGCGGGGTTTCATGATATTTTACATATAACACAAGGATATTTATAAAAAAAAAATTTAATTTCTTATGCCGGGAAACGCTTTCACGGCAGCCCTGAAACTATCGACAATTTTGAATTTAGTTTTTAAATAAGCGACAGTTTTTGGCGCCCATTTCTGTACAAATATACAATTATTCCACCGATCTTTTTTAACAATTTTGAACAACAAATACGCAAATTATAATATTTTGGATAAATAGTACAATCTCAGAACTTCCACTGCTTTTCCTTTTCTTTTTTATTTTCTCATGCATTTCAAATAAGGTCTGGGTATTGTCGAACAAATTCGACCGAAAGCCTGGACATTTTTGACGTATTACGTTACATTACCTGCTAAAGTTAAAATATAAAAAAAAATATGAGTAACGAAAAAAAAAACCGAACAGGAAAAAAAACAAAATGCGTTTTATTTGCAAATAGAAAGATTTAATGTTTAATATTTCCTAATGGATAGCGACTCCTTATTACAAATACAAATGAGTGCATCCAAGACGTCTTAGGTGTGAACAATCCAAAATGTTTTAATTTATAATTAACTATTTCCCATAATTTGAAAAACCGCTTAAAGTTTTTCTAGAACATGGGATAAGACAAGGTTAATACAAAAATGAAGGTTCAAAGCATTTTTTATAGCGCTAAGGAGTTTCCAGATAACCTCAAACTATTGACAAAATACCAGTTTGGAGCCTGAGCCTTACTGATTACAGAAATTAATTCCAAATACTTGAATGAAGCAGCGGAGACCGAACTTTACTTAATATGCTGAATACTTAAGCTTAAATAATAATAAAATAAACATACAGTGAAAAATTTTGCTTGTCGCTAACCTCTTGAATTTTCTTTTCATTGAATATTCTAATTTGTTTCAGCTATCGAAGAACGTTACATTTTGACGTGTGAAAGTATTAGATCTGTTCGCTTAAGATATTACATTGGAACACATTTGACAAATTTAGTCTAACTTGGTTGTCTTACGCAAAAGTTGGGCAGAAGAGAGCCAAAAAGAGGGAACAAATTATTTACCCTCGCTAAAAAAACCTGTAAATATTAGCCCAAGAAATTTCTTTGGTCTGGTTGATTATAACTGACAGATGATTGTCAAAACGTTCAAGTGGTATTTTATAACTGACTTTTTATTTGATTTTATTAAATATTTTGTTCCTGTATAGCAATAAAATAGATGTAAGAAGCGAACTTTTAAATTTATCCTTAGATATAAATTTGTATACTTTGTTTTACTGATATTTGAATATTTTTGCCTTCGCACGTTTTACATTTTCCAAATTTGTGGCTCAACGCATTCCTGGTAATTTTTCAATTTGATGAGTGAAGTCTATCACAATGAGAGAAATGTGACATTCTACCAATATTGAACAAGAAAGTAAGTGAATAGTCGTATTATGTATAATTTTTCAATAAGAGTGTTTCCTATTTGAAGTTTTTACTTTTGGCGTATTGCACATTTTTCTTTTTTTTGTATACCTAATCTAAAATGACACAAAAAAGAACTGACTGCATTGATATTACGAATCGATAATTAGTTCTACCACAGGGTTAAAAATAAGTAGACACTTCAAATATGACACCACCCATCGAATTTCATAAAAAATAGTAGTTTTTACGCTGCCGACAAAGTTTAAATCGTTAAGTTTCTTAACGAAATCTGTTGAGTAGTATTTCAGTTTATGCGTCATTTTATAATTGAGTTTACATAAATTTCCCAACTCTCAGTGTTTACGAACTCTTTTTAGATCTTCGTTATCTTCTTCCCACTCCTAAAATCAGTGAAATCAATTGAAATTCAATTTTGTGTGTCCTCTTTTTATAGAATAAGATATTTATATTGATGATGATTGTTTTTAATTTAGACAGTTGTCGTGTGGAATTTGTAAAACTAAATGACCTGTCAACACAGAAATTACTGAAATCGTAGTAGACGCAATTCTATTTCGATAACCAAATTCTAAAACGTGTGAGACCGGCTGGGAATAAAATGTCCTCTCGGTTGAAGAATTATTGTTCATTCGCTCGGTGTGGTGTTTAAAAAGGTTCCTGCTAAGTTTGTTTAATTATAACTTCTAACCAAAACCGGGCCCGTTTGATAGTCAATTAGTGATTAACGTTTATAATATATAAATTGTATTAATAAACACAGCGTAAGTTATCCACTCTTTACTCAGAGGTTACGTCACATTTGTATGTATGCTGTTTGACATCAATAGTAGCTAACTTACATAGTTGTGAACCTTTTGTTTTAGTACGTGGGTATTACATTACCTGATTCCATTTTCGAAGTATTTTTCTTTAATTAGAATTTTTAATTAATTTCTGTGTATCGGAAAAGTGTGCAGTCAATTGGTTTTTTTTTTTTTTACAAATAATACATTTGCAAAAGTCTAAAAGTGGACAAACATTTTTACCGAATCTAATGTCCTTTTCCATTGGAACAACAAAAAGCCACTTTTTCAGATTTAGATCGGTTTTTCAATTCAATTAACATATAACACAATTCCACTGCCCCTTTCAGCGGTAGTCGTCAGAAAGCGACATCACGCTGAACTATTTTCGACGTACAATTTGCAACCCAAATCTCGCAGTGAGTCGAAAAGAATTATTGGCCTGTCAGAAATCACTTCTTATTTTGAGGCCATTACTCAATTGCGTTGACTATTATGTTCGACCAACTTTCAATATTGAATCAAAGATGTCTTTAATTTTACACATTTTACCAACTAAGGTTCAAGGTTCTTATTTTCTTTTAAGCGCTCCAGCCAATTCCAAGCACACACGATAAATCACCAAAACCATTTTTTTTACAATTTGTTCATATGACAGTGTCAGAAAATCAGCCGAGGATAAGTATTTGACGGAATTGACACTCAATTACAAATACGTAATAGAAACCAAAAATCTATTCGACTAGAATGCGGTCTGGACTAATTATCCTCTGTACGCAAAACTACATTGGTCGGTAAGCTCACTTTGCCTACGTCATCCGCATATACGAACTGTCAACTTAGTACTCAGTCACGAATTTCTTGACTAGATTCGTCGACCACCCCTCCATAAACGTCAACTGAAACAGCTGCTCATATGACCGATTTCCCCCAATCAGAACCGAGATACATCTAGTGAGAGAGCTGTCCGACTTACTAAACTAGATACTTGAACGTCCCCATTGCATTCAAGCATTCGAGAAGAGCAAAAACCGACACTGTATTAAAAATTACGTGAAGGAGATTGTCAATTCCTTAGCGAGGAAGAATCTTTCGAAAAGAATCTTGAGAGGAACATTCCATTTTATTTTGCCGCCTGTTGCAACCATTTTAATATTCGATAAATGCAAACATTTGCCAAATAGCACAACAAATTGAAAATTAGCTGTCAATAGTAAAGTGACTGACACCTTTTCCAATTCTTTGACGGAGAAATTTGTTGAGTAAAAACTCGTTAGATTCTCAGTGAAATTTTTGTGTTATTTCATAAGAATTCGTAAAAATTCGGAAGAAAAAATGCATAAAAATTCGTAAGACTAAGTAAAAAATCAAAAAAATTAAAATTAAAGAAACAGACCTCTAGACCCACATAAAGTCAGCCAACTGTCAGACTTACTAAACTAAATACTTGAACGTCCCCTATAATGATGAATAGAAGGAAAAAAACTTCAAAAATTATCCTGCTCTGGTAGAAACATTTTGGTTTTTGAAGTACTGACAGGTGACAGTTCAGTTGGTATTCGATTGGGAACTCGCATCAAAGCACTCTTTTTGCTCTAGATCCCTTTTTTGTTCGATTGGTACGAAAAAAAAAAAAAACATATTTTTCCGATTTCAGAGCACTTTTGCGAATCTGGATTTTATCTCAGAATTGCCAATACAACTACGTTTGAGTTTGGCAACTAGTTTGTTTACGTTTTCGTCAAGCCTCCCAACTTCATCGAAACGCATCGCATCGGGTGGATCCATTTTTGTTAATTATTTATGTACAAATGTTTCGAAATAAATCTGGGTGCAAATTTCGAATATAAAATAATATAAAATTTAACGCTGAGAAAAGTGTTTCCAATCGCACGAATATCAACAAGAAAAAAGAGCAAATGACGCTTCTATGTTCGACTAGACACACGAAATCTTAAATCTGTGAGCAAATCTGAAGAAGCCCAATCGAATACCATATAAATCCGTGTGTCATCTTTTTTCGAATTCTTTCTCAAAATTTAAACTCATAGTTTTAGAATTAAGACTCGGTGTCACTCGCACGATAATTGCAGCTGCCGGTTTCAGCTTGACCTACCATAATTTAGTATTTTACTCTTAATAATACTTACCCTCTTTACCGTCACGCTAACGTACTTACGAAAAATAAACCAAAAAGAATGAGGTTACAGTCTAGCAGACAATTAAGGGCTATTAAAAAGTATCAGTTAAACAAAGGCAACGTGCTGTATTTGAATTTCCTTAAGAAGTGAATCCAAATAAAAGTCATTATGACTTCAACTATACGCCACATGTGCTACTGCCCCCCCGAGGGCGATATGGAAATGTGAAGCTACATACATGCACCCCATACCTTGTTAATACAAAAATTTAATAAACTTAGTTGTGAGTGCGTTGGACTGTTGGGTGGAAGTTTTAGGTTTCTATCCCAGAAGGCGTTTAATCGCCGAGCGACAAAATACCTAAAAGCAAGTCTAATGAACTAAGAATACTAGTTTCCGGCTGCGCCTTGTGGAAAATATGAAAGGTTCACAGGGATGACTGCAATTGGCCTCCTTCGCCACACATCTTTGATTGATTAAATGCGACCGCTGGCGCTGCGATGGATCGGATTTCGTTCAAACTTGAATTCGTGTGGATTTTGAGTCCTCGGTATATTTCACTTCTCAACTCTGTGCCTATTACAAGTCTGCACGAATTGAAATCATAACCTGGTTATACCAGAATGCACACAACAGATTTCCCAACAAGTTCCACCGTTGGTGAAACAAACCATAAGCTGCGAAGGAACTTCAAAAATAAACCGTGCGTCTTCTCCAACAGGAGAATGCTAAGAAAGCTCATTGTAGAAAGCTCGCACACGGAACGAAAGTCACCATTTGGAAAAACCACGCAGGATCCACCTCAAAGGATTGCTCTTATCGTGTTGTGTTTCTTTTCACATCAGTTTTGCAAGTACATGAGTGAGATGTCAAAAAAGGCGAATGTACATAAAAACATCATTGTTGTGGCAGTTGGCAAGATTCTTACGTGAAAACCAAGAGGCGAGAACAAAACTCAAAAGGATGCATTGTGATAGGAAAACCATATTCGATTAATTAGACTCCTCAATAATTGACCTACATACAACCGCGGTTTTTTTTTTTTATATAACAGTCGATGCCAAGGGAACAACAGCAGCGAGTAGTCAAAAGTGTAAATGTCCTTCAATGAAGTGCTAAAGAGGCGTAAAAAAAAGACAATTGCTTCTGTAATATGTGAGCAAATCTAACCCACTTTTCGTTGGTGCAGTATTTCTGTTGCTTTGTGTGCTTAGTGCCTTTTGTACTGGAATGTATGTCCGAAAAGCAATAAAAGTCGTGTCGTGTGCCGTTTGAAGTTTTATACTGTGTCGAGGAGCTCACGTAAATGACCCGTCATTTTTAGTCAATTTGCATGAAGTGAAAATCTGCAAGCCCCTGTAAGTTTTACCCGTACGTATTTCGTTCCTCTTTTTGTTGTTGTTTAATTAATGGAGAGGGAGACAGTGCAAAATGGTATCACACCATCAGTCATCAGACAATGTAACCTCATTTCTTTCGAAATTGTACTCGAAAGGACCCAACCCTCTTGAGAAATTCCTCTTAAAGAGTCTAGTAGCTTTTTGACCCCACTTCCTAACTTCATTTCCTTTTCATGTGATCAGCAGCACAACGAGGCGTTCGTAACGTTTGTCAGCGCTGCTGGTGCTATGTGTTTAGTTATTTTGTTTTTCTTCTTCTTCTCTTTTTCCTGTTGTAGTAAGTCAAATGGTTTTTAAGGTGAGAAAATGGGATTTTTCAGTCCGTTTTTATACATATTTTGTAAATGTCATCGAATGGTTGATGACAGTACCACACGGCGGTGATGGTGCTGCTAGAATGGTGTTTGATTGACGTTTCTTTTGATGCTTAAATGGATGGTAGCCATGGTTTCATATTTCCTGTTTATTATTATTTTCGAATGGATACGCACAGCTTTTAGAAAAATAAAATGACGACAATGCGCTATAAATTTCAATTAAGTGGGCATATTGGATTGAAACCATACTTTTTGGGGTTGTTTTCGAGTGCGGGGCTTGAAATCGAATGAGGGAACAAACGATTTCTAATTAGGCATCGTTATTTTGTTTCCCAATATATGTACGCAAAGAACGTGCGTATGCTCCCTATCATCTAGGAAAGGACAGCGATAATCTTTTGCGCCAGTCATGTATTACCAATTAACTTTGCTTTGCTTGCTTGTATGAAGTGGGAAATTGTACTCCCGTTGGCACTCCGCCGGAATTGAAAAGTAATGAAATTGAAATCTTGAATAGGTTCGTCACAGATTAATATATAATAGACCGATCAAGTAATAACAGTAGGCTCCGAGTATGTTTTCATCTTTGCTCGCTGTAAGCGCCTCTGTTTGGCAAAAAGTAACTACTAACCTAAAACGCCTAGGCAGCCGATATAAGTAATAAGTAATAAGTAGGAAACAATCAACTTTACCAAGGCATTCAGCATTTTCCGAAGAGTTTTGTTTAAGGTTTCTCGACGTTCCTTGCAGCGCGCTATGACGCAGAACTAGTACTCGTAAATGGACAAAAACAGCCGCTGGCATACCTTTTTCTACTAAACGCGAATTTTTCTGCCAACTATACATCCATTAGCAATCATAACTCTCGAGTTTTGAAATAGGAAAATGAAAAAATAGTCGCCGCTCAGTAGATATAGAAAGTAAAGATTTCACTTCCTTCCCCAGAACTGCACAATGGATCCATCGCCAATCACAGTTACCAGTGTGGCTGTAATCGCCATTTTGGTATTTATGGCCTTCCTAGCCTGTCACTACTTTAGCCCAAAAACCACGTCATGGATTTTGTCCAGCAAAGAGGAGACAATACGCTTATCCAAAAATAAGCTCTTCAACGCCAACGGCTATCTGGTGATTATACGACCACGCACCCTTACGGCCAAGAGTCAGTCATTTTTATATTCATTTTGTAGATCCACTCAGGTTCCGACTTTCTGCTAAGCTCTAGCGGCAGCTTCAAAAGGTTCGACTCAGTGGACCGTGAGTGCAAGCAAGTCGGTCAAAATACCACCACTTCGCCATTGTGGAATATTCCCCAGTCGGATATACCGCCACAGCCTCTAAGGCCAGCTCCGGCTCCAATTCCTCTTAAGCCATTCGACGAGGAACCAGAAGAACTTGGAAATAATATCCTCACAACGGTTTCGATTGCCGACCGGCCATTTCATATGAAATCGTCTGTCACAATCAACACGCTTCCGAACGTAGTTGGGAGTTCCCATAATCCACCAGCGCTGAAAAGAAATCTCTCGACACCAAACACTTTTGAGCCAAGAAAAGCCTCAAATACCGCCATTCCAAGACCAACCATCAAAAGAAATGGCACAGCAACCAATGGTCAATTAATAAATCTCTCCGAAGCCGCTTTCAAAATTCAACAAAAAGGCGAAGAGACGCTACGCTCGAAGAGTACAAATCCATTCCTGAATCAGACAAATCAGACACGATTCACTGCAAGTCCGCCAACCTCGCCACTGACAACAATCAACGAGACCTGTCAACTGAGTCCGACCGAAAAGTCCTTGGATACAAAAATACCAATTACCGATGACAATACAAACAGAAATCCATTTACAACCGTTGAAGTTCCCGAGGAACTGATTATAAGCCTTCCAAATCCATCACCAGTGGCTAATGACGAGCCCAAGAAGACATTCGTCAACGCCATCTATGATTTTATAAACCAAATACCTGCCAGTGAGCCCGTGTCACTGCCAACGGACTACCAATCGAATCATTCTGAAGAGACCTTGGGCGGCAATGCTGGTAAACGGACTTTCTCTCAGTTCAGAAATAGGTCGTTCTCTGAGACTGAGGCTACGGAAATTGATCTGCGACAGTTTTGTCACAACAGCAATCCGTTTAAGCGCAAAGGAAGTGTTGACATCCAAAAGACGACTTCGGAAGAGCTACTCTCATCGAGGAATGGTAATGTGCCGGTTTTTAGACGGCAGTCGTCCTTCGGTTATGGTATTGGGCGACGGAATAGTTCACAAACCTCGCTGGATAGCGACAAAGGATCTATGGATAGCATTATACTGCAAAGAGCGATTTCGTGCGATTCTGTCAATTCGGAGTCGTCTGTACTGTTGGCGGACTTGGAGCAGCCCACATCGGAGATCACAGGGTATTTGTGCGTTGGAATTCATTGCGATAAGTAAGTAAGCACCACAAGGGATGTGCGGCCCTTGTAATTTAGTTTTGTTCTTGAATTACAGAAACTCCATTACAAATCAAAGCGTGGAACTTATCGTAAACGTCATGGAAGCTAAGGAGCTTTCCGGGTATACGAACCTGAAGCCCTTTGACACATTTGTACGAATTTACTTGGTGCCTGACCAGACGAGCGCCGTGCAGACTAAGGTAGGTTACATATACCAACAACTGAGCGCGATACTAATAATCATATTCAGGCTAGATTTTCCGAACTCAAAAAAATTACCCATTGTGGCCCACAAAATATTTAGTGAAATGGTCAAAATGATTATTATTACGGCCTTAAGTGTTCAACTAATTGACTAATATTCTACAGGTCTTCAAAGAATCGCTAACACCAAGTTTCAATGAGACTTTCATCTTCCGAATGAAGAGGAGACAGGGCCGTCATTCGTTATGGTTTCATTTATACCACAGCGGCAACGTTCACACCCTAATCGGTTAGTAAACTTCAAATTATCTCTAAAGACTTATTATATTAGATCTTTAATAGGGGAATCTGAGTTGGAGGTCGATGAGATCGTTCGCCCGATGACAACCTGGCTGACCTTGTCCGACACTCGAAAACAGAGCGCCAAATGGGGTGAACTTATGTTTTCTTTAAGCTACTTGCCAACAGCTGAGCGGCTGACGGTTGTCGTTGTGAAGGCAAGAAATCTAAAATTCGATCAAGAACTGACAGCCGGCAATGACATTCAAGGAATTTACATAAAGGTAACTTCATCGCACCACAAAAAGTCGTACTTACTTACAGCTTTTGACACTTGTACAGGCCTACCTGCTTAAGGACGAGAAGAAGGTTTTCAAAAAGAAGACCTCACTTAAGCGGAACGATCATCGATATCCGATCTTCAATGAATCAATGATATTCAGTATTCCACCGTACGCACTGAATGCGGTTCAAATTCGTTTGACAGTCATTTGTGTAACTGGTACAGTGGTGGTGCCGTTGGGTCATGTTATAGTTGGCAGCACTACGACGGGTAAGGGTCTGCGTCATTGGCATCAAATGCTTTCAAGTCTGCGAAAGCCAGTGGCAATGTGGCATATCTTACGATATGCACATAGGAACAATCAAATAAACGACAAAAAGCAAATATTTGTGGAACGATAAATGGACCCAGAGAGCAAAGTGATCACATAACCATTTCCAAGACCCTCGTTCGGATTACATAAACTTATACATAACATACTTTAACATTTTGTGGGGCGAAGCATCGCCTGATGAGACGCGCCTTTATCTGCTTTGCCCTCCATTCGATAACACAGTTTTTCGTACGTTTTTCTAATGCCCACTACCAGTTCCAAGAACTTCTATATTATATATAAATTAATACCTTCGTACATGAATAATATATATTTATTAATGACAGTACCAAAAGTTAAACTTAAAAGTGATGAATTCCTGCTTTAATCAAAAAGAAAAATGAACAAAAATTATATAAAAGAATTGATAGGATTAAAATCTACAAATAATATCAGAGTCATAAGTTATTCACCTTTGAATAGAATTATTCCTTTTAGTATTTGATACAAATTAATTTATGAGTATAAAGTTTTTGGACAAGTAGACACTAGATACTCACAGTAAAGTCCGCATGACACGCGTAATGATGCTGATACAGCCCGTGGTTTTTATTTCTGAAGCGAAAATTTATTACCCAAGGGCCGTGTTTAATTGGAAAAATCCACTTTTCGCCAACTGACACTTTGTAATCAAACAGGCCTAAATCATATAACACACAATGCAGAACTATGACGTCTATAAAACATAAAGTAACAGAAAAAGAGAACAAATAGCGAATAACAATTAGAGATGTTTATGTCTCGACATTTTTTACACCAAATATAGTTGTATGTATTATGCAGTCGCAGTATCATAAGCAAGTCAAATAAGCTGTCAAAATCAGCTACTTCTAGATTTTCCTTAGTTACTTCCAAGTAGCTCAAGTAGCTTCTACTTAGTGCGAAACTTTTATATTCATTTTGCAGATCCACTCACGTTCCGACTTTCTGCTAAGCTCTAGCGGCAGCTTCAAAAGGTTCAGTGGACCGTGAGTGCAAGCAAGTCTGTCAAAATACCACCACTTCAAAAGTGACAAATTTTAAGTTTCGTTTAAGTTTGCGTGCTTAAAATTCTCCCTAACCTTTGCTTGACTCATTGTAACGTGTTCAATAAAAGACTAGTTTATATATTTTTAGTTTTTTTTGTCAGAAAAACTTTCTAAATTCCATTCCCGTTCTTCCATTTTGGTATATACGGATCACAGACAAAGAAAATTCATCTCTGTCACAGAGTTCAACTGTCATATTTGACCTTCCACATAAATACAAATTGACATTTTCCATTTAAACTGTGAGTGTCTACGGCTCCATGAAATTATGCCCCAATGAAAAATGGCACCAAAAAAAAATGAAAAAATTCCCCACAAAATTATATAGTAAGCAACAACAACGTTTGATAGTCTGATTGGCGTGATTTTTCATTATTTTGGGGCCTTTTGTCATTGATAATTTGGGGTAAAATTTCATTTTTGTTTGCGAGATTACACCCCAATTTAATATTATTGGGGACATTTTTAGAATGAACGAACAAAATAATTTGCAATAGATGAAATATTTACTCCAAAGTAAAGAAAAATGGCCCCAAATTACAACAAATATTCAATAAAAAGAAACAAATTGTTTGTAACGTTTTTATTTTTTTAAATAAAAGCTTGAATTGTACGACGTTTTTCCACACTTATAGCTTTGTCTGGTTTCCACCGCTACTGCCTCGGCCATCAATTTTAAGTCGCACTCAGAGAAGACTTTTAAGTGCTTACAAGGCAAAATAAGAATATTTGCCCGCAAGTCCCGGCAAATTACGCAAAGTTAAAATAAAAAATGTAAAAATAAAAGTTAAAAATTCGCGCGAAACTTTTATTTTCTCAAATTTTCTAAAGTTGAAATTCGCAAGTTATATTTGAAAACCTGAGCTGACCCTTGATTTTTTTTTTCTTTAATTTTCTAAACCTTAAAATAAGTTCAGGTTTTCAAATATAACTTTTAATTTTAACTTTAGAAAATTTGAGGACATAACAGTTAAAAATTCGCGCGAATTTCTAACTTTTATTTACTCAAATTTTTTTTTTTGTCAACACGTTGTGATCACTGCACTTTCGTCACTAAACTGATCGATTTGTACTCAAAAATTCAATTCTCAGCAAGTTATTTTGTCCTTGAAACGATTGACGCTGTTGAATCATAGTTATACTTCGCATTTTTGTCTCGTAGAGTTTTGTTTTGATACCAAAATAAGAAAACGAAAAATGGCCCCAAAAATATGCAAGAAGACCCCAAAACAATGAAATTACTCCCCAATTTCGTAATCATTTTTGTTGTTGTTTGCCAAGCATTATTTTGGGGCAATTTTTCATTTTTTATGCTAACAATTTGGGCCCATTCTGCATTTATTTGGGGCAATATTGCATAAATGGAATGGGGTCATTTTGCATTATGAAATATTACCCTATATTGTGGGCCCGTTTTTTTCATTTTTCTTTGGGGCCATTTTTCATTGGGCCTTAATTTCATGGAGCCAGTGTCTACACTAAAGTTCCATATTGAAGATCTGAAAACTGTTACACTTAGAAAGTCATTATTTGGACCAACGCTCTTGACTATCTCATTGACAAAAGAAAAGTCAGCAAAATTTAAAAACATAAATCTCATAAAACAACAACTACGCTGCAATTAAATGAATGTTTCATTAAAATTTGACCTATTTGGAAAAGAAAAAAAAAAACTAGTTGACTACGTACTTGATTAAATTTTTATACCTTCTAATGAGTGAAAAAAGAAACATAGGATCATAATTATTGAATAAATTAGTGAAGAGAAAAATCTAAATTTATTGCGAATTATGGCAATCAATAAACCATTGGAATTACCGTTCGACTGTTATCTTTATTTTTGAAAGTGAAGATTATTTTGTTTTTTATAATGTTGTGATAATGGATATACCTTTCAGAAAAAGCCTTCTCCTAGAATTAAATACAATAACAAAATTAGCAAAAGCAAAAAAAATTGCAAAACAAACTGAAATACACAAAAGAATAGTTAAATTGTTGGATTTTCATAAAAATATTGTATTATAACAAAGGCAAGAAAATAGTTGTGTTGAATATTTAAGAAAGAAAAACAAAACAAAAAATCAAGCAATATTTATTCAAATTTTGACATCTTTCGTTATGGTTAACTGAAAACAGACTTACAGCAGAAATGATAGTAATAATTGATAACAATAATAAACATACATTTCCTTTTATTAGATTTAGTGAATTTATTATAACCGAGGATTTTATTTAGAAACAAATAGCCCTCAAGCAATTGCGATTTAAAACTTTTAATTATTAATGACAATAATGAATTGAAAACAGAAATACGTTTACGTTGGTATTTTATTCGTTTATTTTAATATTAGTGACTTTAAGTCTTTTTCTAAAGTTGAACTGTGACTGTTAATATTAGTTTTGAATGTGCATAGTATATAATTTAATCCATATTTCCATATCATCGAACATTTATCTTCCATCGAGGTTTTCGAAAATACATTGCATAGTATATAATTTATGAAAATTATTGTGCTAAATTTTTCCTAGATAGTTAGTAAATATTTTATCCAAAGTTATATTATTTCGTCAGTTTTGTGGGGCTTAGTTTAAAATAGTGGAATGACTAGCTAGATTCGCTCTTTTTTCTTTGTCTCAGGGTGGCAAGAATTTATGTTATTATTGGAACTTCCAGCAGACTGCAGTCGATAAATCTCTCCGAATCAGACTTCATGTGTTCAGTTTTGGTTTACTGTTCCACCCATATGCGACTACAAAGAACTTTTCTATGCGCTGTTTGTCTGCGGTATCTGGGAAGGCCAAGAATATGTTGGCCAACTGAGAGCATTATAATCATCTTGCTTTTATGGGATGACGAATGTATTGTGGAAAATTGCAAAATATACTTCCATGGATGTGCATTTGCGCCTGCATGTATAACTAGCAGTCACCCGTGGCTTTGCTCACTTTATTTGTTTGTTACCCGCCTGATTCTAGAGTCAGGTACAGTTTTTTTTCCCTTCTCCTCGCCTGCTCGTCTTAGACGGAGTAAACATATTTATCTCACATTCAATTTTATCATAAAGCATAGATCCTTAAAAAAGGATAGCCTTTTAATATTAAATAAAACAACCGCTGTTTAACATATCAATTTTGTTTTTGGTTTATTATGAGCCTTGAATAATGCAGTCAAAAATTTATCGGTCAAATAGCCACCAGTGTTTTTTTTAAGCTGATCCCCACCGATCAAATGTTTGTTCACACAGACGTGTGCATTGACGAAGTAGGTTATTCTTTTACTAATAACGGAAATTTCCTTTCCTAACAAAGCAAATGGGCACCTTCAAGTCGACTAGATTGCTCTGGAATAAAAGTATCTTGAACGCAAAAAGGAGAATGGTCCTTAATGTAACTTTTCA
Organism: Cheilosia vulpina; assembly: GCA_916610125.1. Taxonomy (NCBI): domain Eukaryota; kingdom Metazoa; phylum Arthropoda; class Insecta; order Diptera; family Syrphidae; genus Cheilosia; species Cheilosia vulpina. The sequence goes on along the minus strand of OU744277.1, from coordinate 69,879,858 downwards.
TACGTCAGCCATATATGCGAACTGTCAACTTAGAACTCAGTCACGAGTTTCTTAACTAGATTTATCGGCTACTCCTCAATAAACTTCAACTCAAATAATCGGTCAGCTGTCAGATGTAATTAACTTGAACTTCCCCAATCATTCAAAAATGCGCTTTTTTAATTTAATTTAATTCAGAATAGTCTTCCATCTCCTCCAAGGGCCCAGATTCATTTTTTTGAAAATGAAATTTTGATATTCTTTTGTTTTAACATATAAACACTCCTACTTTCAATGATGCCAATTCACAGTATGCAACTGTTTGGCGTGCTATTTAAGAAAACAAAATTCGAGTTGAAGAAGTATGAGTGCCTGGCAGAGATATAAAGCTGGTCAGTTATCACTGGCTTATTTTATTAAAGATAATTACTAATAGCCAACTTCACAATATGTTCTGTTCCAAAAAAAAGTAAAGCGCTACTTTAACTGTCACTATCTGAAAATGTTTCAATTTGTTTCCGTCAGATAATATTTTGACAGGATTGCCATCTATGCATTCTTAAATATCTAACTACACTAACAACATTTTCGTCAAACATTTTCGCATATGGCATAGAGTCCCTGATGTCATTTTCAGGACCACCACATTTTTTTTTCTTCAGATCTCAGATTATACGCCGCTCGTGGAACATGCAACGACATTGATCTGCTTTGTAGATGGATAAGTGCGTTAGCAATATCTGCTGTTCTTCTTTGTTCTTTGTTTCACAGTAAACTTCAAACAGCTGTGCAAAGTACATTGGTATTAAAGGTAGTGTGTGTAAATCTGAAAAAAAAATATCGAGATCTGTAAAAAAAGAACATGAAAAGTGATTTAGATCAAACAAATGATTGGTGTTTTGTCGCAATGGAAAACCATACATTACTGTCATGTGCATTTTCTTCTCATCTAAAATATTGGCTTTGACTGACCGCATTCCTTGTCCCTATTTTTGTTAAAATATGTATGTACTTTTGGGTAAACTTCTATTTGTTGCTTTATTATTTATTTATGTTATTTCTTAAGGTGCTAATGAATTAGTTTATCTGAATTTTCTCTTCCAACAGTATAAAGTACTTATAGTTTAATTACAAAAAAAAAAATGCAATGAAACAAATAAACAGAATATATATTGAAACGTGTTAATACTATATTGATTTTTAAAACAGATATTTATTACCATAGATTATTATATATTATACTATACATAACTTATATTGATTGAAAGGAAAACCATTTGTAATTTCGTTATTTATTCGAAAATAAATTAAATATATTGTTATAAGACATATATTACACTAGTGTGGTTTTTCTTTTGGTTGTTGTGACTGGAGTCGACCAGCAAGAAGCGCGCCGAAAAGCACGGTGCCCTTTGTTACATGCAACTTTGTCAAGCCATTCAAAACATCCAGAACTAAGAAAACGAATACACATTGAAGGCTACTTAATTTTCTTTTAGAATGCGGAAAGTAAAAAGCGCTAAATGTAGCTTGTCACAAAAAAAAAAGGTATCTGTCAACATGAACTGTACTTGAAAGTTACTACTACCTGCGACAAATCTGTTGATATCTCAGAAGTGTCAAGTACTAGCAAATAAATCATAAATTTTTAGGACTAATGGAAGTCACCTACATTTCAAAGACGAATACGAACGGCTGAGTTGGGATAGTTTTTTTAAAACAATGGGCACATTTAAAAGTCTTGTTATCTTGGTCTGGACTGCATGTAACCAGAACGTAAAAATTAGATATGACGGTAACGCCAATTTTGTAACACCAGCCATATTTATGCAAACTGTTCCCTTAGAACTCAGTCACGAATGAATCTCTTGACTAGATTCATATAACTGTTCATATGACCGATCTAGTCCGATCAAAACTAAAACATCCGCCAACTGATAGACTCACTAAAATAGATACTTGAATGTCCCCAGTTGTGCTTTCGTATAGGTTTGATTATTTGACGTTCATGACAGATGGCGTTGGCAAAAATGTAGGTTTGATTTACGTTCATCCGCGGTTTAAACCTGATACCCATCGCTTAGTATTCCATCGCTGATCCGCTGATCAATGAATTGCAGCTCTAATGTGGTTTTCGATTGGGCTTCTTTAGATTCGCTCTCAGATTTCAGATGTCGTGTGTCAAATCGAACATAAAAACGTCACTTGTTCGTTTTTGAGTTGATATTCGTGCGGTTCGAGTATGTGTAGCCTTCGACATTTTTCTAAGCATTTTGCATGCACTGTTAAAAATTTGTTTTAAAACATTCTTAATTTGCGCCCAGATTGATTTCTTAACATTTGTACATGAATAATTAACAAAAATAGAGCCACCCGATGCAATGCGTTTATTTGCAGTTGAAAAATTTCACGAAATCGTAAACAAACTCCACTAGTTGTCAAACTCAAACGTACTTGTATTGATAAATCTAAAGCAGAAAAAATCCATAAAAAGTGCTCTGAGAGCATTTTGCATTCACTGCTTAAATTTTGTATTAAAACATTCGAAGTTTGCCCCCAAATTGATTTCTTAACATTTCTAAATAAAAATCCAGATTTGCAAAAGTGCTCTGAAATCTAATAAAAATACTTTTTTTTTGCACCAATCGAACATAAAAAGTGCTCTGAGAGCGCCCAATCGAATACCAGATAAATATGTTATTAGACCTTCTGAAAATGAAACTCGCCAGAGGCGAGCCAAAAGAGTTCTAAATATATGATCGGACTTAACCGCAAAGATATTAGCATACTCACGGGGGTCATTACTGGACACTGTGCGATAGGATTACATGCGGAACGGCTGGGAATACTGCACAATGATTTTTGTAGAAGCTGTAGGGACGTTGAAGAAATAGAATCTATTCGCTACCTACTTTGCGAATGCCCAACCCTTAAGAATAGCAGAAAGAGGATCCTCAACAGTTATTTCGTCGATCTTAAAGTACTCCTGAGATTAATACGCAAATCTGGGTGGTTTCAATAGATAGACAGACCCCATATCATGAGGTACACTTAGGACGTACAAGATGGATAACGGGGCTTAAGAAGATGAGGTTCATACTAAATCTATGAACTATCTATCTAAAATGAAAAGCGGTCTATTTTTTGTCTTTCAACAGGCACACAATGCATGGTTCCCGTGACTGGACACAATGGACCAACTAATGGTCTACGTGAAGCTGCGGCAACTGCCGCAAGAGCACCCATTTACCTACCTACCTTCTAAAAATGAGAAAGAAGACTGTTTTGATATTAACACATCAAAAAGCTTGCATAAATCACACGCGTCTTAATAGTAAAGGATATGCTTCATAACGCCCACAAATCGACTCTCGTGTGCAGAATATTCATTATACATTTCAGCCATCGGGTTCTTTCTTCTATAATCATATTTCAATGACAGTGACAAGGTCCATATTGTGAACGTGGACTCTGGACTGATTCATTTATTTTGTTCTCACTTCTACTCCCATCAGTTCGTTTAGGAAGGGATACGTAAAGGGACACTGATTCCTTTATTTATTCAGCCATGTATTTTTTCTTTATAATTTGTTTTGGTGCAGCAATATATAAAATAACACTTGAAGCGTTCTTATTGCTCGTAGTCGTACTCGAACCCACTATGCACAGCACCACAAATCCTATTTTTAAATTCATGACAATGCGAATGCCATCATCCCTCAAGTGATCTTAGCAGACATTCGGTCTCCTGTGTCTGTCGCGAGAAGATCATTAGTCTTCTGAAGTCAGTTACAAACGGAGAGTTCGAGTGTAAAGATCAACAAAAAGAAGGATTTTAAAGCTCAACAAATTTACTTAAAAAAAAAATAACCAAAACAAACACGGTAAGTAACCATGGAGGATGAACTAATTGCCACACTTGATATCTGAAAATTTCAGATGTCTATTGTCCCGGTATTGGCAAGAAACAGGGAAAAGGATTCCTCTAGAATGGGACTGCGTACTCCGAAGTGTGCAAGGTGTCGAAATCACGGAGTCATCTCCTGCATCAAGGGTCACAAGAAACTCTGTCGTTGGAGGGAGTGTACTTGCCAAAACTGTCAGCTGGTAGTGGATCGACAAAGGGTTACCGCAGCACAGGTTGCCTTGAGACGCCAACAGTCGATAGATTCCGTAGATTGCAAGACCTCTACTCACACATCACAATCCAGAGAAACGCTTATTGCCCAAAAGAAGATATACAAGCAGCGGCTTCGCACCTTGCAAGAATCATCAATGCACTTAGCAGCAGCGATTGAAGGTGAGCTCAAACCAAAAGTCAGTTGTGTTATATGTAATTCAAAAATGGAAAACGAACAAAAAAAACACATCCATTTGTCACGCCGTAACAATATGGAACTCGTAAGGATTTCCCAGACAGCATGTCGCCTGTGCAGGGCATATGGGGCATATGGTGCCCAAGTGTCTGTGTGTTGAAAAAGGTCAATTCTGTCTGGGAAATTGAGTCCAGAAAATACTGCGGATCGGATTACACTGAAAATTGCAATTAATTTTGGAAACCAACCCAAACCGGAATTTGAAACCTACACTCAGCAATAAGACTGCGCTTATCGGTTCCAGAAATAGATACTAATTTTACACTTAAATGCATGAGCAAGTATGCACTGTTCGGGAACGGAAGAGTTTTATTACATAAAGACTTTAAAAAATGTTGACTTTAACTACCTGTGACGGTTCTTTTTATTTTTTAAGTTGACGACACAGTTCCGTTTATTCTTTTCAGAATCCCGTAAACGGTATGCTTCAATACAGTCACCGATTTTGGAGAGGATTCGAAAACGTAGAGCTTTTGCGGACCCGGAACTAAATTTGGCGATCGAGACGACTCTGATTTCAGCAACACAAATAGCAGCTCAACACAGTTTGGTCTATTCAATGAATCAGAGACTGCAGGCGATGATTTACCCTGACGATATTCATATGACAAGTTATGCCTCGGATTCGCCGATTCGAACTACAATGGAATCTAATAGATGTAACTTTACCTCGATTCCAGAGAACAGTTTCGACGATAGGTTTACAGCTGCACACGGCTTGTACGTAGATCGCCCGAAGCTGTCATTTTCTATTGAATCCCTGATAGGAACGAGATAATAAAAATTTATTTCGTTGGCATCGTTATATGTTTTAGTAAATACATTTATTTATTTTGTAATGTTGCTATAAATAACGAAATAGGTTAAGTAATAATTATTAAAAATTATGCATATTATATAAATAAAAAAAAAGTGAATATATACGTATATTTGAATGATCTTGATTTTGTGTTTTTCCGTGAACTAATAATTGAAACTCTCTCTCAGTGGTCCACCACATTCCACGGCGAACTTTTCAATACAACGTTACATATTATGACCTACAATATATTTAGTGTGAAGGTTTAAAATAATTATTAGTAAGACCCACAAAATTTAATTGGTACCTTAAAAAAAAATGCGCAACAAAAACGGCTACGAAAAAAACGGCCAACGAACGAAACCCTTCTTCAGAGGCACTCCCCAGCAAACCAGGCGATATCGATTTAGTTCTTAACAAGTTCCCCTGAGATCAGAGAGTGATTTTATTCGCCCTGTATGGTCATCCAGAATCACAGACAACAACCTCGCAACAAATATCTATGGAAGAATCGCCTGGGAATCGCTAATGTCGTTTTCCATTGGGACAAAAATCAATTTTGATTTCACATTTTTCAAGCCGATTTCCATGGTTGATTTTACCAAATTAAATGCAATTAGAACAGCTGATATTGTTGTCAAACAACGCACTAATCCATTTACAAAAGCATATCAATTTCATTGCATGTTCCATTTCTAGTAAACTGCTTTCAGCGCCATTCGCATTCAGCAGATACGGTACTAGATCAAACTAATGTGGTTTTCCATTGGAACAAGAAGTCAATCTTTTTTTTATCTAAATCACTTTTCATGTTTCATTGGGACAACAAATTTATATCTTTTTTTTTTTGATTCAGGTCACTTTTTGCAGATCTCGATATTTTTTTCAGATTTACACATAATGCGACTAATACCAATGTACTTTGCACAACTGTTTCACGTCATTTTAAGAAGTTTGGTTTAAAAAATATGCAAAAAAGTTTCGTGAAAAGTTTACATAAATTTTGGAGGAATTGTTTGTTACCTTCTTCGTCTTCCTCATCATCTGAAGATTACGAATCATTTTTCATGTCGATATCCAAAGTTGATTTTTCAAAAACCGAGTGCAACTTGAACAGCTGATATTTCTGTCATATAACGCACTAATCCATTTATAAAAGCAGATGAATATCGTTGCGTGTTCCATGAGCCGTATAAAATATGTGATCTGAAAAAAATATGTGATCGCCCCAATGGAAAACGACATAAAAGTCGAGACAGACAACAAAATATACCAGTTTATACAACTTTATCACGAATGTGACTTAGAACTGTTTTATAGCACCTTTGCAACTCCGACCGAACTCTGAAGTCGGAATGTTACTGAGGTTGATTGACACGTAACCAATTACACTTTCAATTCGTTTCCACCATTAAAAAATTGTCCCCGATTATGGCGGATGTGATTCACAACTAAACAATCAAAAATTTCGCCCATCTATTGCTCTCTTTATGTGAAAAGATTTTAATTGTCAAAATTTTTTGTTGTGTATTTTCAAAATGTAAATTTGAAATCGTTTCGTATACTTTTAACCAGTTAGCAAGTGAAATAAAAATGTCTAATATGCAAGATGTACGTCAGGAAATAGTACGAGCAGAACTTCCCAAATTAATCGAGCAGCTGACATCTCTCGAGGTGAGTTTTTGCGCTATCGTATCACCTACCCAAAACCATATGCATTTTCCTTCTTCATCAGACCGCAGATGAGAATTTCAAACGATGTGAACAATTTGCGCTGTACATAATTAAAAATCATCGCAACTTAAGTGTTAATAGCCATGAGATCAAACGCAAAATTGAAGGAATGCAAGAGAAATTCCGTGTAGCGAATTATGGCCAATACTCTGACCATTTGCAACAGCTGTGCGATGAATTAATCAAGCACCCGCTATGTGTCTTGCACTACGAAGTGGACGTTCATTGGTCTATTTTGGAGTTCCTTTTCAATCTGGCGTACAATCCTGTTGGTGCTCTGCGAACAAATAAGGATAAAATTGATTTGAATTCGGTGAAAACAGTAGAAGACGATGAAAAGGCCAACAAAGAAGACAACTACTGGAAAAACATACTGAAAGAGGATTTCATTGAAGAATGCAGAGGGTTAGACTCTGACTCGGACTTGAGTGTAATTAATTTCAATGTTGCAAGTTCCATTTGTGCCATTGTAAGATGTATTTTTTGTTTCCAGATATGGTCAGGCGAAGACGAAGAAAGTTCATCGACCGAAATCAAATCTGTCCTATCCAACGCTAACGATGACAAGTCCTCGAAAATCAAATGGCCTCCCAATTGGAAACCACCTCAGAAAGACCCACACTTCGTAGAGTTTGATATTTCGAAATCAATGGCCAAACTAAATTCAAGTGTTCAAAAAGATTGGTGGAATCCTTGCAGCAAATCGGCACTCAAAGTGCCCAGCCAAATGACAGAAGCGAATTTTGCTCAATTGTACAATAGTTTTCTGAGCGAAGCATCAAATAATCTCATCAAATGTCCAGTGCCATCCACAGAATCAGAATACTCGCTGCTAAGGGAAATCATTTGGATGTTCAACTCACCAGAGAGTTGCAAGTTCTTCAAAGTAAAGGACAACGACATCACGGTGCAGCAGAATGTGTCCATACCCAGTCTAAGCGTGGTAAGAAAAGTGTGCTGTCACAAGGTGACCTCTCCTACCTCACGATACCCATCATTGCAGAATGGCCTAAGGGCTTACCTCGAAGACGCCTTTATTCCTTACATTAAAATGATGAATACCCTAAAGACGTTTGTCGAGTCCGTTTATAATGAATGCGACCCATCACCGCCAATCACCTACGAATGCTATGCAGCCAATTTGACTGATCTCCTTTCGCCCATCAACCAGGCTATCATAGAAGCTGAAATATTCATTCAAAAGCAGGAGTCCCAGACGATAGTCACCCTCATTCAACTGCAGTTTCTGTTAAGTGAGAAACTGCAGCTTCTAAGAAGAATTCACGAAGCTCACTCCCTGATTGTCTTGGATTTCAAACAGTGTCCCGGTAAATTTGCTTATTCAATTGTGATTCACTTTACGAGGAGACCTTTCTCTTTTTCAGCCCACATTCTTAGTGCCCATTTGCTTGCTGGACTGTTGTACATCAACCACAATGCTCAGAGCTCCGGCGAAGCGAATCTGTCCATGTCGCTGTTTCTCACAACGGTGAAGGTTTTCTGTCAGCTTATAGAGACGTGGTGGAGCGAGGGACGTTTGGATGACTGGCACAACGAATTCGTCGTCGAGAAGTCCGTTAATCTCTTTTCAACTCTTATTTGCGGTTTTTTGATTTTGTTTCGTTATAGGGTAGGTGATGGCGCCGAGGTGGAGTACCGCCAATTTACGAAGAATCGAGAGAAGTCGTTCTTTGTGCCATCAAACGTATCCGCAATGATCACAGACGACTCTTTCATTAAGCTTTTACTAAGCCATTCCGAGGAGGCTGGCAGCACACTCAACTTGCTCTATCAGATAAATAAGGTTTCTGATCTGAGGAACTCGCTGGACGTCAAAAGTAAGTTTTCCATGCAACTGCCCTGTAAAATGGATTAGATCTGCAAAGCTGTCTCAGTCAATTCGCGCATTCCATCAATGCATCTTGGTAATTTCCTGTAATAGTATCGCTAGCACACAAAGAGTCGATTTCTTTGAAAAATGTTCAACGGTTATTTTAGTAAAGACTGCGAAAAGTAACTGCAATCGTTCGAGGTTAACGTGAACGTATTCTAAGCAACCATTTCAGCGGAAAAGTCTTTCAGTATTATTATTATTTGTTTTCCTTGTACAACACTCAGGTAAATTATACAATCAGTTCATTGACGATGTGATGGACAATATCAAAGAATTCAATGTCGCCGATCCCAGCTGCGCCACAAGTCCACTTCCACTCGCCGAATTTGCATTTGCTTGCAATCTGGACGAGTTGGGCAGAGATTCCCCGGAGAAAACCGATGAGATGAGGACTTCGACCAGTCCGCCTGCCTTGAAAATATTCGAGGAACTGACTAGAACGTCTAAACTAATCCTCCCCCTTGAAGACATCATACTCACATCGATGACGCGTATACTGAATGCTCGCATTGCCTCAGCCAATCAGTTTGTTATAAAAATGTACCTCGAGGAGTTTCACATCAAGAAGCATTTCCAAAACCTTCGAAAGGTTCTACTTCTGGAGTGCAGCGATCTGATGTACTACTTCTATTCAAAATTATTCGTACAAGTAAGCATTCTGTTCTGTCGCCACCATGGCAGGTCTAGTAACAAAGTCAGTATTTCGGCAGATAGAATCCGAGGAGAGTTGGGCGAACCCTTTCCTGTTGACCGTCCAACTGGATGATATAATGTCTTCCAACTTTCCGGAGCTCTCGTCGTTGTTTCGGGTTGATATCCAGTCGGCTTTTCGATCTTTGACACCAAAGGTGAGACAGAGTAACACATTCCTGCGAACAATTTAAAGGAAACACCTCGCCTCTAGGTCACAGAAGCCGTTGATGAACTCACCATTGGCTACAACATCAGCAAGGAGCTGCTACATGTGATCACCGAAAAATCTCTTGAGGACTACAATAAAGTTTTTCGATTCCTCCTGAAAGTGAAGTGGGGCATTTGGGCTCTGGAGAATCTACCCTTTCCGCAGTCGCGAAAGCGTTGCGTGCCCTATGCCCCATTCGAAATGATCGACTTGATAATGAGGCGATTGGAGCAGCTGCGCTTTTGGATGATCTACTCGCTGCAGTGCATTCACTTTCATTTGATGACACATGTTCTGCAGTCGATGGGCCAGCAGTTGGATGAGAAAATCGATAAGTGTAGCCATATCCGAGAAATGGTCAGGGTGCATGAATCTTATATAACCACCGTGTGTGATCACTGCTTTCTGGGCAAAAGCTTCAGCAGCGTAAAGGTTGGAGTTGAGCAGGTAACTCATATCTGTATAACCTTGAGGCGGTTTAAAAAAAAAAATGTTCTCCTTTTAGCTGCTCAATTTGGTGTACATTATTCGAATGGAGTGGAACAGCTGCCTGAAGGGAATCGATCAAAGTAACATACTCTCATCGGTGGCCTCGTCATCGGAGGACGAACAGAGCATACCACCGGAGAGTCCCGCCAGTTATGTATCCGTCTCACAAATCGATGCCATAGAGATGACCTACATCCGGTGTCACCAGTTCTTGGCCAACAACTTGAACAACGAAGTCTACCTGAAACATAATTCATTCTGTAAGTAGTTTGAGCTGAGTTTGTCTACTCAGTAAATGATTTTTTCTTTTCTATTCCAGTGTCCGGATTGAGTGCGGCGTTCAACGCGAGCATACCATACTAACAGGTGAGTTGTTCTTTAAATTTTCGACCTGACTAATAGACATTTCCAGTGTTCTGTGTGGATTGCGATCCGGTAACCGAAGTGTTTTGTTAAAGAAAGTTCACTATCGCTTAATGTACTTAAAACGCTTAATACAAAAACCAAAATTGCAAATGAATTAATTTATGAAAAGCAGTCCAACAGTGTCAGTCAAAATGATTGATATGTAGTGGACTACAAACACAACATGATAGAACGGTGCTTTAAGTAGAAGAAACAAAATTACAATCGACCTGCATATGGATACAAATTTGCCGTAAACGGTTCAATACGTGACCAGAACTCACCCTTAGCATAACATAAAGAGTGCCCGCAAGAAGCCACGCCCACTTACCTTTCCAACCTATCATAACACTGACAACTGACTTGACATGTTACCTTAGCAACCATTTGGTCGACACGAAAACAGATGTTTATTTTAGCGGGTTGGCCAGTTCTCGATCTAGCTGTTCGCCTCCTCACAATGAAAAGTCAAAGGGCTGCCATAGAAGGTGCTATCAACTACAGCAGTTATTTTAATTCGTTTAAAAGAAATATAAGAAAATTTGCTCTATTTTTAGAAGTGCGTCACAGCTCGAGCTTGTTCCTGCAGATATTCTTGTGGCTTAATGTTTATGTGTTTGTGGCGTGGGCACTGGCGTTCGTTTTCTTTTTACTGCACGACGTAAGCAAATCTAAAACAACGTTTCCTTGTCAATTGTCTAAAATATCCTTACTGTACGGAGTATAGTTTTGGTTGACGTTGACTTTGTGTCGTTATGCAGTCAGTGGTGTGATAAAAGTTACGATGGTTATTTAGAGGGCATAAACAAACGGCCATCAGTTTGTCTTGTGTCTCACAGGGGATGTGTTTTTTTTTCCCGAATCGAATAAGATGGAAGTGGCTAACTACCTAGAAACAGGTGGAGATTGCCAATAAAAAGTGTTTGTTCAGTAAAACTAGTGCGACTCGATCATAAATGGTTGTCATCTACTAACCCCCCACCGCATCAGCGGGGTTGTTCCCAAATGCGCGGCGGATCGTTGTTGATGGCGGATTTGAATTTTTGTATTTCCATTCGACCACATTTTTATTAGGTCCGCAAACAATACGTCACCTAAACACCTATACAATACAATGATAAAATGGCGTTGGAAAGTGCTTTCGCTTATACAAAAATTCAAATCCGCCATTAAAAGCGATCCGCCGAGCATTGGGGAATAACCCCCCATGGCGACTGGGATTTCTGTCCCCAATCTCAATCAAATAGGTAAACAGCACCTCTCTTTCACTTTACAGGCGATCTACTTGGAAAAGAGTCAGGTAATCTTCACATCATTTGGCTACACAATTGCGGTTGTTACTGAATTCCTTCGACTGTTCCTTGGCTACTCTGGAAATCTAAAGAGAAAGGTTTGTAAATTTGCTGCCACTTAATGAAACATCTCTTAAACAAATTCATTTGTGCACAGCCAATCGACTTGTGTGTCTTCTTGGTGGTGTCCACAATAATTCAGACTCCTGTTCTTCTCTACCTAACACTGTTCCTCGACACGCAACTTCACATTATCGCACTTGGATGCTTGATCTTATTTTGTTTAACTTTCGAAGTAAACCTCGGCGCCTACACCTGGCGACGGATGTCAAAGCAACAGGCCGACTTGCAGCGAATCAAATTGCTAATCTCTGAACGCAAAGCAACTGAATAAGTGATTACAACCAGTTCTACTATAAGTATTTTTTTTTTGTATTGCAAAACTAATTTTACTAGTTGTCCTTGTTTTCGTTTGTATAACACCATTTCAATAAATGCATAGATTAACGGATATGTGATTGATTAAACTTTATAGTTCTCTTCTAGATTGTATTCTTGATACAAGGCGTCGATGCGGTCTAAGTTGGCTTTCATTCGGGGTATAAAGTCTTCAAGGATGGTGATGTTTTTGTCGTGAGCGTCGCCGTTGCCAATTAGTTGCGAACGAGTTGGCGCCCAACGGTAGATTATCTGAAAAAAAAAAACAAACATCTGTTACAATGAAACAGCTGGGGGTGAGCGAAAATCTTTACTGAGACGGTATTTTGAACGAACCACCCGTGGTATGGTTTAAGCGTTTTATCGTAGGCATCTTGTAGGTGTGTCTTGAGATTTTCCGAATTCTGTTTGTCGTTGAAGATGTTTTCAAAGAATCTGCATATTAGCCGAAGGGCACGCTTCAGCCACAGTAGAGACTCGCTGGCATACTTTTGGTCGACGTTGATATTTTTGATTATGAGGTCTTCGAGTTGGTTGAATTTTTGTTTGTCCTTCTCATAGGCAATTGTTAGTTTCTGTGGCGAAAGAAAATAAAGCTATAATAATTATGGTTTATGGAAAAAATGATTCACTGTTTGAGGCGGGAGATAGCAGTTGAGTAATAATGTAGATTAGATTCCGTTTGCTTTGCGTCACCAATGTTCGACATCAGCAGCAATCAGTCATTCAAAATGATCATTCATAAATTGGTATCGGCAAACACGTTTGTATATGACATTCCCGTATGATTGACGACCGCTTTAATACAGCTAAACACATGTAAACAAAAAGTTATTGCCACAAACAAACGCGCTAAAGAATTTGTGACTACAGTTGTGCTGAGATGTGATATACACAACGCGAGTAGTGATAAAGTTGTAATAGAGGAGATGCGATTTCAAAGCGCAGAGCTTAGTAAAGCTGTCGATTCTGTTTAAGCATTGTTTGTTAAGGAACAGTAAGAGACACGGAACACGTTTGCCATGCTCCTTTAGTTCAAACGCACGATTTTGAATCATATACAGCAGTTGCGAAATGGTTCTCACCACATTAGAATAAATATAAGAGTTCTACCCAAGTTTGGCGCGAATGAACGTCTTAAATATTGTAGCCAAATCATTTCAGATCATTAATTTAAAATTTCTTATATTATGTTCTTGATTTCGAGGAAGCCCAGACATTTCGCAGCGTTCGTGGCAATATTGCGTTTGCGTACCACCTATATGTTTAGTAATTTTAATTAAAGTTGTCATAAATACACATGCCGTGAATAGAAAGTCATTCAGCTATGGTAATGCAACTGATTTTTATGGTAAATCGTTGTTTAGATCGGTATCTTCCCAGCATTCCATCAATGGAACACTTTTTCAGTCTGATTGCACCTCCAAATATAAAGATGTTGACAGCTTGTGGCGGCCATGTTGTTTTGGTGGCGTCTGTCTAATCTTATGTTTAATATTCAGTTACTGATGCCAAATCACAATCTCCATGGCAAGCAACACGTCCAAATAATACAACTTTATTTTTAGATGAGTGTTCGTCAGTGCAGACTCTCTTTAAGGTCGACTCTCTAACGTTGCGTGTCCAAATTCAAGACAATCAGCAATCAGCCAACATCCGTACGCCCGAGGAACGTTATAACGACCGAGAATATTTCGCGGACCTATACAGTCAATTCCTGGCTGTGCAAAAGAAATCGGCCTTTCGTAGACTTCAACTAGGCGCATTTTGTATCGAGACTTGGGTACTTACCTGTACAAGATCTAACTGACACAGGAGTCGGAAGATAATGACCATTGATAACCCTGTTTGTTTGCTGATTGTGTGTCGAAACGTTCAAAAAATAACCCCAATTTGGCCCGAAAATCATTTTTAACGATGCAGTTTATCCATCAATTGAAAAATATGTTTGATACGCTTCAATGTTGTTCATAGAAGACTTAAAAATATATTGTGCGGGTCTTAAGCTTAGTATCCTGCTCGCGATAAATTTTATCTCCCATACAAAAATGTCTACAAAGAATAAATTTAGCGAGGCAGTTTAGCAAAGCAGTATCCTGTTCGCTCGCTAAATTCTTAACTTCATATAGATCGCTCGCGAAATAAATGTGCGGTACATTAAATTGAAGATAAATGTTGACAGAAGAAAAAGTAGGGAAAAGTTTGTGTTGTGATTATTATGGATTTTTCGGAAGAAACCGCAGAGAACGTTAGCGTGATAAATAAAAAAAAACGCAAAACCAAAATACAAAATAATTATTTAGCGACCATTTATCTTTGGTGTGGAGAATCGAAGTGGAGACTAGAGACGCTAAAAGTTAGCGAGAACAGGATACTAAGCTTGGGGCGCAATTTTTTTTATGAATGGCGTGGTTTAGGACGACGACACCACAACGAGGTAAACTAGGTGCCAACGCATCCACAAAAATTTACTGTTTCGCGCAAAATTTGTTCCGGCCGCGTCATTATATAGATTTCGAGAGATATTCGAATCAGACCACCATTGTCGAGTCTCTTTTCGTCCCGGCCGCGTCATTAGTCCGAACTTATTTGAAAAGTGGAAAGCCGCGGCGGACATTTTGAGCGAAGTTATATTCTATTCTTAATGGTATAGCCCTTTTAAGTAAAAAATAACTTTATTAATACCTCACACACAGATTGTGTTATTTCATTTCAACGAATAGCCCGTCCTTGTTGAAAAACACAAATCAAAAAAATATGTGCAAAGCCTGGGGTCAGATTCTCAAAGGCGAAACGATCAAACGTTTTCGTGCGCACGAATGATTTCCCATATGTTACACAAGCAAATTTCTTCGTGTACACGAACACGTTTTAACGTTACGACTTACAGAATGCCGACCCTGGTGTATTTCTACGACTCTAACCGCCGTCTAAGTTAAAACAATGCCTACGAGATTACTAAGCTACGGGTACGTTCTTTGTCCACCTGCTACCCCTACCCATTGTAGCGTGGAACCTAAAATGTAAACAACCCATTAGTTACCAAACAAGTTCCACTTCCAATTGGAGACTCGAATCTGTCAAATAAGTGGAGTTAAGTGAGGTAATTCTAGAACCATCGAGTTTGTTCGGGACGGACCGGAATTCACTAGAAAGTTCCCGATAGAGGGCGGAGCGGATATAAAAGGTCAGATTCGAGTACAAGGAGGAACATTTTACTTTTAAACAGTGATTGGTAAAGTTCGAGATAGTAATCGGTTGTGAAGATAATTCGTAAAGTATGTAGTGAATTAAGTGATTGGTTTAAGTCGAATAAGCCAATAGATGCTACTTTTATGTGAATATTATGTGAACTAGGTATTTCCATGTAAAAATATAAAAAAAAATAGCCTCACTGGCCTAAATTTCGGAATTTAACACAGTCCACCGCAATGATAAGATATTCCTGATCCTGGCAGCGCAAAAACAAAAAACTTCTGCATTCAATAGCAAAACCTAACTATAACTATCTGTTAAACTCTTAACCGGCGGCCACATGCTTCCATTGTACATTGATAATCATATTCGATAACGTTCTTTTATTCAAACAAATAACTTTTGTTTGCAAACACCGCAAGTGTTTCAGAAAAGTTCAATCACTTTGCCACCTGTTGTTATCATTAAAAAGACTTAGCAAAATGTGGAAATGACTCATTCGGCTATGTTTATATATATAAATATCGAACGCGACCGCTTACCTCGATGTTTCCGTTCATATCCTTGGTAATTGGTTTGAAGAGCTTTCCAAATGAGTCTAAAAAAAATTAAAAACATCAATTGTATATAACACGTAGAATTTATTGCAAAACAACAAATTAAGCTACGCACAAACTGATAACATTATTGTTTGCATTCTCTCGTCATCAATCAATTAAAATGTAATCCCTTGACTGACTTGAGTTCAACAAATAATTAAATAAAACACAGCAAAAGCTTTTAGCATGTACTTACCAATAACTCCAACAATTTCTTTAGCTGCATAAAGGAATACTGCAGTTTCGATAAGTTGATCCTTTTCAATAACTGGAAATCCCTTCAGAATCTCGAATTGAATTCGCGGCACTACCTCGGTCATCTTGA
The DNA here is from genome assembly GCA_916610125.1 of Cheilosia vulpina. Taxonomy (NCBI): domain Eukaryota; kingdom Metazoa; phylum Arthropoda; class Insecta; order Diptera; family Syrphidae; genus Cheilosia; species Cheilosia vulpina. The sequence continues at coordinate 69,863,432 of OU744277.1, read as the reverse complement.
ACTATTTTCGCCGAAACAATGTTCTTTCACTGAAAAAACCAATTGTACTGATTAACAAAGTTCACCAGCGCTATGCACACTTTGGTTGTCTGATGCCAAACCAAAGCACAAAATTATCTTATCGACATTCGACAGTCGAGTTAATATATAACGTATGATAAGAAATAGTGCTGCTGCCGCCACCCCAAACACCACCACCGCCCCATCACCATGTCGCAGGTTTATAATTGCGAAAGCAACATCTTTCTGCTCAGAAAGCAATAGGACAGATAGATCATATCATACAAATTTTGCAGATGTTACTTTGTAAGTAGATTGTATAATTTTTTTTTTGCATTGCATTGCGTTGATAATGCGGAGGTAATTTCGTAACTTGTCCCATCTGGCTTTAATGTAATTCCTTATTCTACAGCTTCTCCATTCTATGGCTATAAGCGTAACCCTAAACAGGCATATCCATACGCACTTATCGATGATGGGTACTTCCATAATTTGGTGGTTAGAATCGATTCTCTGACTCTCGCTTAGATATAGTTGTCTTAGATCAAGTTTACTTTTTGAGACCAAGTGTTCAGTATTTCAGTATTTTTTTATGTCGAAAGAACCAATAGAAAATGATATAAAAGCATTTAACATAAAACCAAAACTGAAGTCTGCAGTCACAGCGTTTGGACCCCTACACTTTTAGTTGTTGCGCACCACTAAAGATCGATTGGTGTATTGAGAAACCAGCAACTTTGCAGAATATTAGTCGAGTTATTCCTGAAATATAGCTCTAGGCCATCTATTTGCAAATGTACTGTAAAACTAATCAGTCTAATTAGTATAATCTTTTCTTTTCTGTAAAGCAACAAACTTTCAAAAACATTGTACGGTTTATTTTCTAGCAATTTTGAAAGGGAACAAGCCCTTATTATCAGTCCAGCTTAGGATGTAGTTCTATTGCCAATATCGTTGTTATTGGTGATAGGTGCACTCAATGGAAACTGTGAAGATAACCGCTCGTTGTAGGTCTTGGAAACAGCTATGCAAAAACTTCATTCCAAAAAGATTCGATACCAAGTTTCTCGGTCAAATGTTGTTATAAATGCAGCTCTTAAAAAATAGCATGCATAAGTTTGATAATAGCAGCTTAAGAACTTGATGGCCCAATCGCTTGTATATCTCTTAAAATAAGTTTAAAATGAGCACAGCTATTCATCTGTAGCGGAAAAAGTTTCAGATGCAGAAAGAGTAGATTCAATTTACAGATCATTGGTGATCTTGATAAAGATAAAAATTATTGTACAAGATAATTAAGTACCTAGTATTCCCTGTACAAAGTGAATTTTATGCAGGATAACATAACCTCACAAACAAGAGAAGCTTATTTAAAAGTAAATTGCAAAAAATAAGATAAAAACTTTGAAATCATATCTAAATAGATTTATGTTTTGAAAGTTTTGCCACCGAAAAATTATTTTTTTTATTTATCCGTGCTGTCCACTCGTCACTTCAAATAATCTAATTCGATTGAAATTCCTCAAGTAGGTAGTTCATCTTTTCGACATCTTTTAGTCCGCACATATTGCAAAGCAACAATTATGTCGCAATTATTGAAAGCTCTACGTAGGTATGCAATTTTAATTTAGTTATCATTTATTTAGTCTTGACAATTGCTGTTTTTTTTTTTGTAGTTGTTATATAAAAGCGATCAAGTCAATTTTCTTCTGAAACTGTACGACCATTTTGTGTTAATAGGTATATTATATCCGATTGAGTCGGTTCCTTGCTCGTTCACTGCATTTCCGCTGTGCAAGATCACCCATATATGTATCATTACATAGGTAAAAGTGCGTAGTATTTAATTCTATTTGGCATTAACTTTGTTGTTTGCATTATCTACTTCATAAGAACAAGCCACATGTATAGGCAGGTTAAAGCGCAAGTGCAGACGATTATCTTAAGCTATTTAAAATCAAACACACGGCTTTGGCACATCATTAAAAGGCAAAAACAATATCCTACGTGCAATAAACACATTACTGCTTCGTGTAAGCACCATTATTAATATCCATCTGGAGGGTTTCACTACTCTAATCAATATCTAACCGCTTCGTTGTTCCATCTGTGCAGATAACAAATACATGATGTTTCGTGTAGTCCCATTTTGTCGGCAACATAAATTCGCACACAGGCTTCTCCTCAGTGAATTCGAAAAACTCCACTACAAGACTATTGGCAGAGCAACGAACTTCCATCAGTTTCATGGGATTATCTGTACACACCAGCAATCTCTCTTTATCCAGACATACGCTAGTATTGGTTTCATCTATTCGATCATCTCTCAGCCATCGATGATATGCAAGTATGACAGCACAACTTCTGGTGAAATAAAATGAATCACCGCCACTCTTCTGTTCGTGGTATTTCTCCAGGAACCGATTCTGCTCACGCTTAACCTGAGTAAACCTCACAGGACCCTCTGTCTTCACAATAACTCTATTTGGCAAACTTTCTGTCCAACCGTCGATGATGAAGACTCTGTTAAGATAGTCAAACCCATTGCCCATGACTCCATCGTTAGTATGGCCCAAATCAAAAATATGACCGATTTCGTGACACACTGCCCCCAAACTAGTCGCATAGACGCCGGCAAAGGTCCTTCTGTAGTTGCTTTCATCGGCAAATCGCTCCAAATCGACCCTCTCGTTATTCTCAAAAGAACTTAGAATATCTCCAAACTTACGCGGCCATGAGTAGAAAAACGCTGAGCCGAATAAAGCCAACCCACCACCTCCTAGTGCAGCATTACCTTTCAGATGACGCTTTATGTTTTCATACGAAAAATCTCCATTGATTATCGATTCGTATTTGGTGCAGCCGATAAATGCTACAAATTTCACTTTCAAATCATTACCATAATCCGAGTTAATCACTTCGTATGCAAATTTATTCCACAGCTCCTCCTGAGTGTTCACCCATACCTCTTCCGCTTTTATATTGCTTTCAAATATCTGGCATTGCGACTTCAATGCAAAGGTTTTTCTTCCGAAACCACTTTCATTCAACTTTTCCGCGTATAAACACTGCAGCAATTTCATGTTCAAATCGATAATTTCGCATGCTTCTGCCGCAGTGCCACTCTGTGTGGCAGAGGCATTGAATGAACCATCGTGACCCCTGCAGACGATATACAGTGGTTGGATCTTGTATGGATTCTTCGGCGGCTTGAACTGGCATTTGAATTTTATGGATGCACTGCAATAGGAAATATGAAATTCCTCCGTTTCCGCTTGCAAACGGTGGAGTAATTTAAATTCACCATTCACTACGGATACCAAAGCTGTTTGGCAAATGTCACCATTCAAGGCTTTTAAATGAATTTGTGTCTGGGAACATATCTTACGTATTATTCCTTTGATAAGAACGAACTCATGGGTAACGATTGAATTTGTTGTTAAATTTGTTAACTCTATGACGTGGGGCACTTCACAACACATTGCACAAAATTAGACGGCAGTCGTTTTGTACAGTGTGCACCAATAAAAGGCAACGAAAGCAAAAATGAGTTTATAGGGCTGTACGGGGCAGTGGCGTAAGTTGTATGTAAAAACAGCTGAGCAAAGAATAGTCAAATGTCGAGTGCATTCAGTCTAGAGAAATGTTTTCTTTTGGCGAATGGATGAATTCAGAGCGGTAGTGTTTTATATCGTAAATAGAAAAAGAAATTGGTACCTAATGCTTATTTTTGTCGAGGAGTTGTGTAAAAAAAACGGAAATAAATCGAATTGTAGCATAAATTCGTCAGGTAATCCCTGGTAGTATATACAGAGGAATAGAAAAAAAAACTTCGAACTCAGTACAGATTGGTTTTCAAAATAAATACGTGCACATAACGACAAAATTGGTTTAACTAAAAATGAGAGATAAAGGATCTTCAGGCATTCAAGGTATGACCTATGTCGTTTTCCATTGGGACAATAAATCAATCTTTTTTTTGATCTAAATGACTTTTCGCGTTCCATTCGGAAAAAAATCAATCTTTTTTTGATTCGGATCACTTTTTTCAGATCTCGATATTTTTTCAGATTTACATATAATACCACAAAACAGCACAGCTGTTTTACGTCATTTAAAGAAGTTTGTTTTAAAGCAAATGTGCAAAGTTTCGTAAAAACGAAAATAAAGAAATACATAAACAGCAATAGAAATAGTTTTGGAGGAATTATTATCTTCATTGTCTTCCTCATCATCTGGAAACTACGAATCACCAAAACTACTCCATTTGTAGCTACAACAGAGGAAATATTTTTTCAATTCGATTTCCATGGTTGATTTTACCAAAAACAAATGCAATTTGAGCTGATTTTCTTGTCTAATAACGCACTAATCCATTTACAAAAGCAGATCAATTTCATTGCATGTTCCATGAGCCGAGATCTGAGATCTGAAAAAGATTTTTGGTGGTCCCAATGAAAAACGACACTAGTATGACTACGGTGACCATAAGCCCCGTATTTCCGGGGACAGTCCCGTATTTCAATAGCTTGTTACGGTTTTTTTTTTATAAATACGGGACATTCCAATACGAATTGTTGTGTTATTTTTGGCCATTGAAGTGCTGTTATATATTTTCCCTTTTTGTATCCCGGGTTTCGCTCTTAAAAATATGGTCACCGTAAGTATGACTGATTGTGGGCATTTTGTCCCAATTCCCATAGAGTTGGCTGTTTCGTTTTTCTAAGCACCGTCAACACAAACGGGATCCAATGCGTGAAAAAAAGAAAATAAATAAATTTATAAAAGTTCAAAACAGAAAATTTGATGCTATCTATTAGAGTTGCAATAAGATTACAATTATCGGGTAGCAACTTATTGTAAGTATGGAAATTCGCATCGAATATTTTATATAAAATAAAGAAACTAAATAAATAATTATCTTTGGCTTTTATTTTGCCTCTCTAAAATCTTAGTAATGTAGGCCTCATGATTGTTCAGCGTAGCTAGCAAGCCCTTGTCGTTGATAGCGGTATTACCATCAGCATAGTTGAGATTTTCGTTAGTAAGTGTGGTCATCTTTCCGCCCAGTGCACTTAAAATTGCATTCCCCGCGCAAATGTCCCACTTTTTTATTCGAGTTTTGTGCAAGTAGGCAGTTGCATTATTCGCCACTACCTGCAGCACCTTATACCCAGCTCCAGCAGCAATGAGTATATTTGAGTTTTCCCCAAAAACTTCCTTAGAGAAGTTTTTCGCATCTCCAGCGTGAGAGCGTGATACGGTGATAATAGGATACTTTGTTAACGTGTTGTCCTACAGGAAAATAATTTAGCTAGTTATGCTTTATAGAGAAGCGGAATAATTTGCTTACCTTTTTCGGATTTGCGAGATCCTCGGACATGGACTTGCCAAGCCACGCCCAGGAAGTTTTTCCAGCAAATGGGCTATGAATTACACCAATTACTGGGACACCGCGTATAGCTACACATACCATTGTTGTCACGTATTTGTACAATTTCTCTGTAAATAAAATGAATCTGCTATAGCAAAATATGAAAGAAGGCTTATGTATTTGCATACCGGTAAACTCCTGCGTGGCATCCAAAGGATCTATCCACACTGTAACGTCCTGTACATCAACCATTTCATCTGGTGTCACGGCAGTCTCATGAAGTACAGTTGGATCTAACTCAAATACCCCACTGTCGGTGCAGTCTTCCTTATCTTCCTCGGATACAATGTTAAGCTTAGGAAATATACGATGCATCCCACCTTTCATAATGCAATGGGATCTAGCATCAGCCTGAGTATACGGATCATCAGCACCCTCAAGAGTTTTTCCTTTACTTTTTTGCTGCAAATCTCTCGAGTGCGCAACATCCAAAATCTCAAGGCCTCCTCGTTGTGCGGCTTGTATAGAGCCAATAAGTAGCTTTCGCATATTCACCTGATTCGTATTGCGGAGCATCCCGTACAACGGCTTGTCCTCAGACAGGACATTTAACGCGTATATAACCCCGCATGTGATAACTACTATGAGCACAAGAACAGGCACACGATTTATTCGAATTGATCTACCGTTCATGGTTGCGTCACTTATAATAGAACGATTTAAAATTACGTTCCACACGTAGATTATTACTATGAATATGAGTAATATGCCAACAAAACAAAAGTTATTTCCTCGGGCAAATAGAAAAAAAATATATCATTTATTCTTCATGTTTTTTGTGCCGTGTTAGGACAGCTGTCAGAAATAGTTTGTTGACCTAGCCAGAGAAAAGTCGTTTTGCCAGACGATGATGAAATATTTTTGTTATAATTTCTATATAACAGTTTGCATCAGTGTTTCCATATCGTGGGATTTATCCCTTATTATGCGTTTTTCTTTTTTAGTTCAGAGCACAACCTGAACGGTTATACAAAAAGTTCGTGTTTCCTTTTTAGCTCAGATACATCGGAGCTCAGATTTGTGTTTCTTTTTTCGATCTGAGCATAATCTGAACGCGCTCTATGAGCTCAGAATAAATTGACTGAGCGGGCTGAGTATAAAGCTGATTACACACTTACAGGCACATTTGACAAAAAAAAAACAGGATAAACAAAATAATTGAAACGGCGGATGAATCTTGATGTTCTGGAACTGAAGGCTAACCAATTTAATAAATTACAATTAATAAATATTCAAATTATACATATATTTATTAAAAATGTCAGATACGTGTGTTTCATAAATACATCAGAACGATCTGAGTACGCTCGGTTCAGAGCGCGCTCATAATGCTCGAGCTCGGTTCAGAGCTCAGCTCTGAACTAAAAAAGAAAAACACCTATTGTGGGAATTTCGATGTCCCAAAAGCCTTCCGTGGAATAAAGGGAAAAGGCACCAAAACCATGGGAATTTCAGAAATCTAACAAAAAAAAACATTCAAATTATAAATTTTTGGTGAAATTCTTGCAAAAAACCTATATTCACACTGATTATCAACATACTGAATGTCCATAAAAAAAAGCTCATGTAAATCAGAGACAAATCTCTCTGTCTCTGATGTAAATCGTCTTTTATCATTATTTTCTGGAACCGAAAAATAAAACTAGCATTATATCAAACAGCGGTTATTACACTAAATATTAATTTTACGTGATTTTCTTTCCGTGTAATAGAAATTTTACTTTTAACACTGGATTTGACCCAAAAGAGTATCTTGGGTTTTTAAAAGGGAATTTCAGTTTAGAGAAAAGGGAAGAGGCGAATATGACCACTCTTCGTGGGATAAATGAGGGGTGAGAACACTGGTTTGAATGAAAGTATTTTGAGAGAATGAAAGACTTCAGCAAGAAATATACGAAAAACAATAAAGTATTTGTATCTGCTAAATGCATGAGTTAGCTTACATGTCAGCCTAGACCTTTTTAACGCCGTGGGAAAGCGGGTCAGCCACTTTTTCACGAATCGATCTCGATCTATAGTGACAGATCGGATTTTAAGATCTCAAAGGCCCAACTCGTAATACACTACGGATACCGACACCGAAACTTCTCGTCCTTTCCAAAAGGTTTTTTCCAATTATCAGTTCCTTGTTATTCAAAGATTGAAACCCAGCTGACTTAGGTCCTAAATCTAAGGCTTTACATTATATTTCTATACTATGGACATTTGCAAAAGCGACTTTCGACATTAAAACATTCAACAACAATCTTTTCTTAAAACACATTTTATTGCTTCTTCATAATTGTTAGCTTTTACGCGCTGGAAGAAACATCCATACTCTGTTCGCCGTCACTGCACGGTGTGACAACTATGGACGGATTAGGGGTTTTCAGCCGCTGCAACAAACCATTCGAAACCAAATCGAGTTTTAGGTGTTGAACATTAATTGCATTACCGTCCCATTGTAGCAAAGCTTGAAATTTCACAGGATCGCAGAGGTTCACCATTTCTTTAAGACAGATAAACATACAATTAATGTATTCATACAAAAATAAAATGCAAAATACCCACCCATTCCACCACCAAAGTATTCATTTTTCTCTTTCTCCAGAGTAATTCTTATCACATCTTGCCTGGCGGCATGCTGATTGGCACGGTTCTTGGAAATGGATTGTTTGAGCGCGATTTGTTCGAGCTCTTCATCAAATCGACTAAGGTAAAGCGTTATGAGTTCTTCGAATTCCTCCGGACTCAGTGGGCTAGCACGATCTCCAATCTGACCAAGGAACCAGTTTAGTTTCTCTCCCATGATGTTGCTCTTGATGGCATGGCCCAAGCGACTTTTATGTTTGTTGTTCATTCGCTTTGCTTGTTTGCTGAGCGCTTTTGTTTTCCGACTGTTTGGATGTTTGCATTTCTCCAATTTTTTCTTAAGATTCACCTGTGCTCCGATGTAATTAAGACGTTTAACTAAATATTGTTTTTATTATTTCGAGATGTTTATTTACCATTTTTTTTTGTTTTTCTAACACTTCCAAGCACGTTTTGCAAACCTTTCGAGTGACAGTGTGAAAGAATTGCCAAAGCTGTACTAAATTTAGGGATCTGTTCGCATTGTTCAAGACAAAACATTAGAAAAAACGTAATAGATTTGTTTCATTAAAATATCGGAATCGGTTGTTAAAACCAGAGACAAATCATACAGCAGCCTTGTTTTTTGAGCTTCGTTCTCAGCAAAGCAAAGTAAAGTAGGATTTTCCGCAGGCAATTACAACAACTACGCTCTACTTGACACTTCGAGACTCGCAGTAGTTATTGTAAATTGTGTGCTGAAAATCTTACTTTACTTTGCTTTGCTGAGAACGAAGCTAAAAAAAAGGTCTAGTATTGTCTCTGGTTAAAACTATTAAAACAGTAAAACTAGATTTTTAGAAACTTCAACTTTCAAACCTTAAACCTTTGCTGACTTCATGCACTTATCTATGTATGTAATCCTCGCTATGTCGAGTCGATAACGGAGTACCTGCAAACGTCAGAATTATTTCAATTTTAATTTTCAAATGCAATATTTCCAGTAGATATGTATTTAAGTGGAACAAGAACTATAGCCTGGTGCATGAAAGGAATCAAGGTCGCCTTTGTAGGCTAAAGACCACTCGAGTTGGAATTAATATTATTTATTCCTCTTTTGTAATTCCTGCCGATAACATTGATCTTTAACAATTATGAAGCAAATTCTATTTTGTCAAATCATTCATTTCAACATTATGTTTTTTAATTGAAATTTGTTTCAACGAATTAAAAGTTGATTATCTTAAACTTTCTGATGAGTTATACTTCCGTATGATTGTCAATCGTTCTCAAGAAGGGCAAAACCTAGGCTTCTTGTTCAGCAGGCTTCCAATTTAAATAAAAAAGCACACGATTTTTCCGTTATTCTTTATTAAATAAAAATAACGTCGCATAATCATTTTCGCAAACAAGAAGGTATCGGTACAACTCTGTCGAACGTAAAACGAATGATGCCGATTCTCTACTCTCTCCACTTCCGTTCATATACATTGAAAATTGTAATTAAATTATTTTACTTCCTATACCACATCTGCAGGGTCTTCATGCGCTTGACCTTCTTTTGCAATTGCAGAACACCGTACATCAAAGCTTCTGCTGTAGGTGGACAGCCGGGAACATAGATGTCAACTGGGATAATCCTGTCGCACCCACGGACAACTGAGTACGAGTAGTGGTAGTATCCACCACCGTTCGCACAACTGCCCATGGAGATGACCCAACGTGGCTCGGGCATCTGATCGTATACCTTTCTCAAGGCTGGTGCCATTTTGTTGGTCAGAGTTCCGGCGACAATAATAACATCGGCCTGACGCGGCGAAGCTCGGAACACGACACCATAGCGATCCATATCATAGCGGGGCGCTGCAATATGCATCATTTCCACGGCACAGCAAGCCAATCCAAAAGTTAGAGGCCAGATAGAACCTTTGCGACCCCAATTGAGTAAGTCATCTAAACGAGCAACCGCCCATTCGCTTACATTTGGCTGCTTGGTCCCGAAAGGAGAGTAACCCTTTTTTGGGAGCGGATTTTCAGGATTCACTGTTGGCATAGTGTGTTGATTACAACGCAGAACCGACGTATTCACTGCCGGGCCAAAGGCGCCTCCCAGCCTCGCCAGGGACAAGTCCCCTGCGGCCAGGAGCTTTGGAGATTTGTTTACAAGTGCGGAAGCCGATCGTAACATCTCTCCTATTAAAAAAATTATCAATTAATACACGAATTTTATGAAAAATATATCTCGACTGAAAACTGCGACGAATTTTATGGGAAAATCTATTTTAAAAACAAATTAAATTCGCACAAACCTTTTTATGTAACTTCCACAGAACAATTTTCTAGAGATGTCAAATGGTTTTTTTTGTTTGGTAGTGTTGGCTGAAGTGTTTTTTGTGACAGTTTCTTGGTTGTCAAAATCGATGCAGATTTGCACAGTGTGGTCCGTATATAAAGTAAATGGATTTACAAACAACAAGGTGTCACATGTTTCGAAATTGATTACTCTTTATAAAATAAAACCATACCTAATTAGAGATGTGGATGCAGTCGATCCCGAATAAAGTCGAAATATAAAAAAAATTGACTTATTTCTTCTGCTTCTTAGTCATAACCCATAATCTAAGAAAATAAATTTAAATAAATAGTACGAAAGTGAGAATAATTAGAACCATAGACAAATCAAATCATATTGTCTCTGATTAGAACTGTGCAAGTCGAAAATACGAGATTTGCACGAATGATTTGAATTCGATAGGAATTAATCAAAAATGTGGTGCATTTGACTGTCGTTTACGTCATAAAAATATTCGCAAGAAATGCGGGGCAGATCTATTGCCATCACATTGGCCTTCACTAAAAAATAAAATAAATAATTGGCGCAACAGGTCCGTAGAGACCCTAGGCCCTTCTCACAACCATTCGTCTTGTGTGAGTTTTTATTTTTGGGACGAATGGAAGGGATCTACAATTTTATGCCGAGTCCAAACGGCAAATTGAGAAGCTCTTTCATGACAGTTATACTCTCGGATGTTTGTCAGACGTTCGCGAGAGGTGGCGCAGTAGCCCAACACACTAACCACTAAGCCACTGCAACGACCGGCGGCTTTAACTAAAACCCAATATAAATATAATTTCGCATTAGAGAGAAAAAATCGAGGTTACGCCAACATTTAAATGTCTGCATGAATAGCGATAGAAGCTAAAAATTCTATCTCAAAGCAAAGTAAAGGAGGATTTTCAGCAAGCAATTACACAAATACATCGTACTTGATAGCAACAGCTTAATTTGTTGGAATCTTTCTATTGATTTGGATGAACATTGTTAGTAAACTGTAATCTAATGTTGTTTTCCATTGGTTTCACTCGGGGATCCACTCATTCTGAAATCCAATGGAACTACAAAATAGCTTCTGAAAGAATCCACAATAGTATTGGTGAAATGCCAAAAAATAATCTACGGCTGCTGTCAGTTGACTTGTATAAAATACATAAAATTACACTTGTGTGTGTGCTTCTTGAGTGGATTCTGACTTCAAATCGAGAAGAGAAATTCTCTCCTCAGAATCACCAGAAGAGTATTTTTTGTGCCAATGGAACGGTTTCAGAAGTGATTTTTTCGATTCCGGACGCTTCTTTTTGCCCAATGGAAAACGACATAAAGGACTATTAATATAAGTGCGAATTGCACTATTCGCTGTTTCTGACGTTTCATTCACATGAAAACTGGAGACGTTCAAGTATCTAGTTTAGTAAGTCTGACAGCTCTCTCACTAGATGTATCTCGGTTTTGATTGGGGGAAATCGGTCATATGAGCAGCTGTTTTAGTTGACGTCTATGGAGGGATAGCCGCCGAATCTAGTCAAGAACTTCGTGATTGAATACTTGATGTTTCGCATATGGGGCTGACGTAGGAAAAGTGACGTTCCCGACCAATTTAGTTTTTGCGTTCAGGTTGCATCTAATCCAGACCAATCTAGCCGACTTAAGATAACTAGATTCTTGAATGCCGTCACTTTTGAGTCAAGACATTTTATACCACTCAAGAACAAATGTGACTGGAGCTGGTTTTTATGCACATTCCTCTAATTCACCTTACTTTGCTGAGATAGGTTTTCAAAAAAAAAACAAAGGATACACATTATTTGTAAAGTATTGTTTTGGATGCACCTATAGCACCTATATTCATAAATACGCTTTTATAACATCTGACAATTTACAGTGAAGTTACTCCATGCATTGCCAATAAGGGAAATATGACGGCGCACTGTATTGCACATAAATCCACAACTGAGGGCAAAATTATGGTTCAATCTTCTTTTCGATTACAAATTGCTGTTCGAAAAAAAGTATTTAAAATACAGTACATCTCATTGTTTTCATTTAGTAAGGTTTTTGTTTTTGTTTCATTTGTTAATGTTACATTTATATACATACATCAATGGTTACAATTTGTTTACAGATAAAAAACTGCAGATGTTCCTTAGAAACAAATACATATAGTGAAAGTTGTTTCTTTTAATTATATTTAAGTGTTTCAATAAATTTTTTTTTAAACATAACCCCTACACATGTTCACAGGAGAGTACAATGTGTATGCGGTGTGTGTGAGTTTTTGTGTCTCTCAGGTGTGCATGTGTGTATGAAAAAATCTAAACCTAATATAAAAAATAAACAAAACCGCTAAGAAAATTCTTAAGAATAAAATTGCTCTTTCTCGCTTTACAAGCCCGCGCTCTTTTTTCCGGACTAACAATTACAAAGACTAAATAATTTCTTTTTTATCAAATAACATTAAAATAATTAAGGAAATCAGTTTATTGCGCAGCCAGAGCGTATGACGAACACAGAATAGTTACAAAAAAAAAAAAATCAACAGAAAACGTTACTACACCCGAGTAAAGAACAAAATTCTTTTTCCTGGTGTTTAGCGGGAATATTGGAAAAGATAGAAAGGAAGCTTAAATTACTAGGTTCTTTTTTTTGTTTGTAGTTGCTCTAACATAAACTTTAGTGAAGCCATTTGGCGGTTGTTGGACCCAGCTTTAAACTCCCGGCTTTTTTGTTTTATTTGACCTCCTCGGCAGCAGAGTTCTCACTGGCTGCTGGTGCGGTACGTTTTCGAACTCCCTCATCATCAGCAACTGCAGACTCTTTCTTCTCGGGCTTATCGTTTGTCGTGTCCTCGTCTTCGTCGGAATAGTTGGTGGGCTGTTCGCCCTTCTTCAAGAGGCGTCCAACGAATTCATATTTTTCTTAAAACAAAACAAAGACAGCAAATTTATGCATAGGTGTTGGTTTTGTGCAAATAAAAGAAAGCTTACCCTTGAATTGCATTTCCCATTCGCGGACGGAATCCATTTCCATGGCATTGAGATCACTTAGATCGTCGTATTCATCCTTGTCGTTTGAGGTTACACTGAACGTTGCCAAGTTTCTGGATGCATCACGACCAGCGAACGAAGCATAAGGTCCACCTTGAAGAGAAATGCAATTAATAAGCCGCATCACAGGGAATGACTGCACCCAATAAGTCGATTAAAGAAATCTAATTGCAATTCAGTGAAGCGAACAAACAAGAAACAACGCTTTGTTGAACTGAAGAAACTATAGTTTTTATGAATAGGTAGTATATCAATGGATGGAAGTATGTAGGTATACCATACCGGGCAAAAATGATGTATACATTGTCCGAAAATATGAAGATGCGGATATAAACGTATTTCTTGGCGTAAAGTAGCTCTATTTAATGTCGTTTTCCATTGAAGATCCGAGAGAATTGCTATATGCAATGAAATTCGTTGGAGCACTTTTGCAGTGATGAACACACCGTGCAAATCACGTGTGACTTTGCATTTTTTTTCTAATTGTTTTCTGTAGTTTAAAAGAAGATTTGTGTTTGAGCGAATCAAAATAATCCGATTTAAGTTCACATTTTGTACGGTTAATTTTCATATTTCGGAGAGTGTAAAATTTGTTAAAAAAAAAAAACGAAATCTGATATATGGCAACTCTTCGGACTCTTCTTTTGACCTCGAACTGCACTTTTTTCTTCAATGAAATATAAAAATCAACAAGAGCACTTCTTTTCTTGCTTAGGTCGTTTCTCTTTTGATAGAAAGATAGTTCTTTTCTTAAATTTCCGCCATATTTCAAGCAATGTATTGTATTGTACTAAAATACAGTGATATGTAAATATTTTCGACTATTTTAGTAGTTTTTCTTTTTACGTAACCCAATGACATTTCGCCTTGAGAATTGAGATTGGGGCATGAAGAATGAAGGGATTGCCTGTCATATTTTTGCATAGGTAAGAAAATTCCTCTTGAAATGCAAGCAGTCGTGACTGGGCATAGTGTTTTTGTTTAATTTCTCAAAACATATCTACTCGTATAATAGACCTATGACAGTCGCTCCTGATAACGAGGCGAGAAATTACGTTACAGTGACTTTGTCCGATTTCATCGAACATTAAAATGGCTCACACTTCACAGAAGGCAAACGAACATACACTTGCATTTCAAATACCCACTATTACCAACTGAACAAAGTATGGGTAGGTATGATTCGATCAGATTTTGTATGTTTCAAAGGAAATTATACATTTATTTAAAAACTGAACAGTGCAAGACGACGGATTATACGCTGCCAAATCGTATACTAAATAAAACGGGGAATGATTTAAAATAGTGTCTTACTACAGCCAACTTCCAACTCATTAGCCATTCTGACGCAAATCGAGTGTAAGTTATGCCCATGGAATACACAAACATGGAGATTTGATTTCTATTTGCGTATTGGCGGCATTTACATGCGATTCCAGTTAACTACATACCGAAGAAAAAGTCACAGCTATAAAGCTGGCGCTGATTAGATGTAGATACCTATTATCTCTGATATGTGGTTACCGGGCCAAACAAGCACGATACCGATACGCCATCAAATCGAAGCGAAGCGAATCGTATTTTATCTTCCCTTGTACGTAGGTTTGAGAGGCAAACGTAGTTTTTTTTCTTACGTCGTTTCATACCGGGTATACATTACATTGTCATGCAAAGTAATTCGAAATGTTCCGAAAGACATTTATCTTTAAAAATTTTCACAGATCATCGCGCGACCGAAAGCTAACCGACAAAAAGGTACATTTTTCGTACAACGCAATAAGAATTTGTATTATCACCTTTTAGGATCGGGTGAGAAACGAATGAAGTCAAGCCGCTGGCAATAACACTGAGGGGCAATATTTGCCAGCCACTTTTGCAAACTTGGTTACGTGTTTTTCTGTCCCAGGTTATGTCAGAGAGTATAATAATGTTAACATTGTTTAAACTAGAAATTGGGGTCAGTTTTAAATGGTTTTTCAATTGGCACGGGTCAATGTTTTGCTTTTTGCTGGCGTCTGACTAATCTGGTGTCTCAGTCACTGATGCCAAATCGCCATGGCAAGCAGCACGTCCAAATGATAAACCTTTGTGAGTGGTCGTCAGTGCGAACTTTGCGCTTGTTGCGCCCATTTAAGAGCAGGCGCGGTGGCTCTTTAAGGTTGACTCTCCAACGTTTGGTACGTCAAAGGAACGCCAAATCGGCCGAGAACGATTAACGCGGTCCGTAAAAGTACATAGGAAAACCCTATACAGGCAATTCCTGGCCGTGCAAAAAAATATGTCGTTTCGCAGACTTCAACTAGAAACATTTTGCGTCGGGACTTGGGCACCCGTTACATGATCCAATTCATTCACAGACAATAGGCGCCTTACTCGCGTGCTCAAAGTTGGGAACGTTCCGAAGACAACCCCAATTTTGAGCGAAAAACTATCTTTAGCGACGAGGCGCATTTTTTTATGAGACGACGTCAACTCTAATGAGGCTGCAATGCATCCACAAAAAGTTACTGTTTATTGCGGATTCAGGACTGATGCGTCATTGATCTATACTATTTTGAAAATTAAGTTCGAGAGGTTATCAGTCATCATCATTAACGGCGAGCGCTACAGAACAATGCTAAACGAAAATTGAACGACATGGAGTTAGACGAAATGTGGTTCCAGCAGGACGGGGCTACGTCTCACACAGCTGACACCACAATTGACATTTTGCATGAACGATTTGAGAGTGGCCAAGATTGATTGATTTGACCCCGCTAGACTTTTTCTTGTGGGGTTTCCAAAAGTCGCAGGTCTATGCGAATAATCGACCAATGTCCTTAAAGGCAACACAACAATTTTCATCGCTGAAATTCAGCCGGGTTTGTGCGGCACAGTCATTTAATATTGACCACTCAGACGCGTGCCATCGTTAGAACGATTTCATACATAATTGCAAAAGATTTTGTAAGTATATCACACACAGCTGCCATTCCATTTCAACATCGAACCCCGCTAAAAAAAAAAACTTTACAACTCGTAGCCTGTGGTCAATAATATATTTTCATCAAAAAGCACAATTTTCTGCAACTCAAGCCCTTTTATCATTTTTATAACAAACATTTTAGTGTTTGTAATAACATGATATTTTTTGTTATAAAGTTTGCATGCCAACAAAATAACTCTTAGACGCAGGGTTCTGAGGAGAACCGTCGCAAGACAATAGGCGCCTTACTCGCATTAAGTTCAGCCACTGGCTTTGATATTACTAGTTGCGTTGAGTTTTAACCGCTAAAAATGTTAGAAATAAATGTTGTGTAAATACATGGACTTGCATTATATTCTTGTTGTACACTCGTGTACTTACTTTACAACTACTGAAACTGAGTCGACTGGAAAGCAAATTATAAAAGTCATTATATAGACGGCCTAACCCTTGAACTTCCAACAACTTTATTATCGCATTGATGTCAGTAGTTGCAAATTGCACACTACAGACGAACTATTATAGTCCACGATGATATAACAAAACATACACACATAACGTGAAAGCTAGCAAGAGCGTTGACAAAGCCGAAACCATTGGCTAGTTTTTAAGCAGTTGATAAATTCCAATAGCAATCATTAACATTCTCTCAGTGCAAAGTCAATTCGAAATCTTTTGACAGCGGACTCTAATGTCGTATTCCATTGGGACAGAAAAGAACATATTTTTTTTCCAATTCCAAACACGATTTCTGAAACTTCCTTCTAACCCCAAAACATTTGAAGTGTGCGTGACGACGAGTCTGTTAGAAATAGAGAAAAATTTACCTTTGGCCGCGGCATTGGATATCAACATGAAGGATTTAATTTTTATAAACACAAATTAGAATTTAAGATCAGCTGACTTTTGAAGCAGGCTCCAACACAAATGCAAAAAAAGAGTGATCTCATTTCATGTTGCATTGGGCACGAAAAATCTGAAATCTGAAAATCCCAATGGGAAATGACAGAAAAGAACGAGTTCAAAGAAGTTGAAGTGACGGAAAAATATGACAGTAATAATAATAACAGTACCTATGACTCTTGTGCTGAATTACTTTTTGGTGCAATGATCACTAAATCAGCTTAATGGGAGTAGTAACAGAGTGACTTGCTGAAAACGCCACGAAAAAGATTACAATTAGTATGTCCTATTAAATATAGAGCAAAAGATTCTAATGCGAGCGTGGGGTTTGTTTTGTTGTTATAAAAAATACAGAATTGTTGTATATTTTACCAATCTTATTACTATCACAAATAAAATAGAAGTAGCCAATCTTTTTCTGTTCGGACTGTAGTCACCTTGCACTGTAGCAAGCAAAGTAAATAACTGATTCGTCACATCCGTCATAAAATATTATATAATGTTCATTAAGATGTGTCTATCGCGCCTGTGTTGCAATTTCTGTTATAATTTCTACCCAAAAACAAAACCCTAGAGGTGGAGGTAATTAATACGTGTACACTTATTCTCTGAACCTGCTGGTTGTGTACACGTAAATTAGAGCGTGTGCTCAATTTTGTCATTGACTGAAATTAATCGGTACACCTTTGATATGTTTTGAGTCATAGATGCAAGAAAAAGTGTTGCGATTGTACGGCGAATTCCATTTTAGCTAGTTGTTTATTTTTTATTTTATTTTTTATCGGTCAACATCTTAATAGCTAGGCAATGAGTACATTTACTTGTGTATTGAATACGTTGGACATCATAGACTACATACTTGGGCGGTTAAAAGTTCTTCTTGAATGAATAGGAAACAGCACGGCTGATAAGAGTTGCATTGTCTAAATAAATCAAGTATACCGAGTTCGCTGGGAAAAAGGCAAGAAAAGTAAAGACGACAATTTAACCCTGAAACAATTTAATTTAAAAAGTTCCCTAGAGATTTTACAAGGCTAAACACACAATCGTGAAGCACAAATCAAAAATAAGAGACCAGCTTAAAGATGGCATATGCTACGATTGGAATCAACACCTAGCATGTTTGCCCTGACTAAATACACAGCACCAAATTAGTCTGACCACGAACGTTTTAGCGCCAGTTCGAATGCTGTATCCACGACAAATCCTCATATAAAAGTACCCTGACATGGACTACACAAAAAGAAACGTGACAAGGAGATGGAATACCTCATTCATGAACGCGTGCCACGTGACAAAATCTTTTACCCAAAATAAATCTGCTCGCTAGAATTAATGAACATGTGTAAAAACTTTCAGCGACGAGTGTTGTAAAATCTAAAACAAACCTTGTTTACTTAAAAACGTAACAACTTGTTTTTTTTTTTCTGTTTTTACTCTTCTCGCATTGAAAACACTATTAATCATATGTAAAAATACAATCCCAACCAAGTCTGACTAACTCTGAGCCTAAGGTGAGAATGGTCAAATTAGGCGCTTAGAATTCCGTGCAATGATGTTCATGATGTGATACTCTGCTAAGTGGTATGGCTCCCAGAATTATAATGCGCACAACCACACACCCATTCAATTCATTATCGAGAAAGTGTATACATTTACTTTACAGTCGTTTTGTTGTTAAAAATATTGGTGTGCTATTCCATATCGTCTACGAATGTACACACACGAACATTTTGTTCCGTTGTTGACTTTGGTCAATAGTTCAAGGTGCAATGGACATTTCGTTTTCGATATCAATTGTCTCTCTCTAGGAAGCAGTGCACTGCACACAATGGCGAAAGTTTCTCGTCTACGCTATGGTGACAATTAAATTTCACTTTAGGATACCTTTTTCATTTTTACTTGAGTGCATATTAATTGCGTGTTTAATATACACATATGGAAAATCACATAACGCCCCCACTGTAGATGCCGTGGGAAGTTACAGTAACGTACGTAGGTGGAAGAAGGAAAAGGATGTTTTTATTAGTCGGCAGTTACTCACCTGGTCCGTAGAATTTCTTTCCCTTGGTGACATCGTACACACTACCATTGACAGCGACCAATACTCTTCCATCTGCTTGGTTACCATCGAAATTTCGGAGTTCTGCTATAGTGAAATCACGTCGAAGTTTCGGCAGTTCCGGTTCTTGGGGTTTTATGTTGCTGTGCGGTACTTCAATACGATCCTTGATGATTTTGTAAACGAGGAACGCTATGACGGCTACGAGCACCAAGTTCATGGGACTGTAGATGATTTCATTGATAACGGAAACTAGGAACGAGGATTCTTCTGTGCCGGCGGTAACACTACCGCCATCAACATTTTCCGCAGACATGATGAGGTGTTCTGGAGAAAGGTACCTTGTTTTGTGGACACTGGGATATATTTTTTTTTTGTCACCTTATTGAACTTTGACCAAAGCAAATATTACCAACTAAATTTAAAACACACGCACACAAAAAAGGGTTTAGTCGACCGGAAAACTGTTTTATATTTATTTCGCAGTTTTTCCTATCGAATTCATATGATTTTGGAGAAAAACTCTTGTTGAATGTAAGACAATAAAATGTTGTGTAAATCAGTCAACAGACGTTTTATGGAATGAGAGAAAGAAAACTAAACGTCATGATGAGGTAGGAGTAGCTGAACGAAGAAACTGAACGTAAATGGGGCATTAATGTATTGTTGTAATTCATGGGGTGTTTTTAGAAATAGGGCTACCAAATGCCAAGTAGTAAAGGTACCAAGTGACAAAGAACAGAAACTGTAACAGAACAGAAAGTTTTTTTCGTTCTGTAGTAAATTCTGGTTTTGTTTGCGTTGCGTTGTCAGCTACACAAAACTGAAACAGAAACAGATCCATAAAAACATGGCTACCCCCTATTTTCTCAAATTGTGTTTCGTTTTATTACTCTCCTCTTCGTTTACTAAAAACTTTCTTTTTTTCATCTTTCGTTTGTTATTAATACGTGATCATCACAATATACAATAATACGATGCCTTAAAACACAGTCAGGTGACAGGTGCAGAAAACTTCAAATAAAAAAACAGTACGCAGCTGCTGCGAAATTATGTCGGAAAAGTGGATAGTTGTAGTAGATTGCTTGGTACAATTGTACACTCTTTTTTCGCACACATTTATTTTCCGGGACATTATTTGCTTGTGAAAATTTGAAATTTGATCTGCAGTGTTACCTGCTTTTATAAGAGGTATTGAGCCAAATTTCTTCTTCAGATTACATTGTTTTTAAAATCCCTATAATTATATAAGAGCAACCTGTTATAAAAATGTCTAAAGGCCTGGCGTTGGAGTCATCTAAAGCTAAACCAATGCGAAGATTACGTATTTCTTTCAAAATACAGAATCCGTACATATGTGGATAAATGATTAGATCAATTAATGCCAATTGCATTGTTATTTTCCAAATGCGTAAACATTTTATTTTTCCTCTTCGAAATCGCTTCTGTCAAAAAAACCTCATTTCACGGACTTCTTCACTGATAAATTGAAGTTTAACTTTTATTTCGCTCAATCAAAAAAATTTAATACATTCTCATATTTACAGAGATTTAATTCAAATCTATCAACTTAAGCCTTGTACGGACCTGTTCCGGAACGAAATTTTCCGGTCATCTCCAAATGGACAGCGAAACGTCTGCGAAAAATAATTTGTGGAAAATTTCATCAGCAGGTACTTTGCATTTCTCCAAAAAGAATATCAATTGCAAATTAACGACAATCCAAGAGAACCTACTACCAGATTAAGATATCTTGATAATGTTATGTCCAATACTTTTGTAACATACTTCAGTTATCGTTGACCAATTGTCACAGTAATATCGTCAGAGGCACCATCGATTATAACTAGGTATTATTGAAGTCACTAATTGTATTTTTTCTTAACTTTTGTATTTAATGAAAATAAATGATTATTAAACAAACAGCCATCATTTTCTTGAAAAAAACATTATATTTTATTTTTTCATTATGCCATATCTAGTTCCTGTCATAATCTGGTTCTTAACCCATTTTACTTGTACAAAATAATTTCGATGTTTCACATCTGCCAGGCGTCCCGTGACGGCTCACAATTTTTTTTTCACTTGCACTGGAAATCTATTGCTATTGATTTTCACACATTAATACAAATCCATTTCCATATAAAAACTCGTTTCCACAGGCGTTTCTTTTTGTTTTATCTCAGAAAAGCAGAGTAAAGTATAATTTTCAGCACGCAATTAAAACAACTACGCTCTACTTGACACTTCGAGACTCGCAGTAGTTATTGTAATTTGCGTGGTGCAAATCTTACTTTACTTTGCTTTGCTGAGAACGAAGCTAAAAAAAAACACGACTATTGAAAAATGGAAAATAGAAAAGTCTCTCAATTATGAGTATGTGTTGTGTTTTTTTTTTTAATTTTATAAATCAATGTCGAGATAAAATCAGCAAAAGCTATTCCTTACAATTTAGCAGATTAGGGAATTTCTCCACATTTTATCAGAATGTTGAAAGTCAATTTAAAATCAAATATTTTTAAGAAGTATAGAAAATCAACGGTTGCCTTTTTGTTTGTCAGTGACACTGTTTGCTTAATGTTACTGCATACTTATGGGATTATTGGAAGTTGCTCCTACACTGAGAAAAAAAATATTCGTAAAGGCCTAAATTCTAATCATTATCCAAAGTAAGTATATTTTTTGAAACTGCGGAAGTGTTGTGTAAAAGTGGAGATGATTGCTTATGAAATATCAAAATGGAATAAATATCTATGGAAAACTGAGAACCTAAAACATAAAATGAATGTGCACAAAATTAGCTTATATTTTCCCGTTCGAGTAAGTCAGAACATATTAAAACCCTGCGTCTAACCTAACCTAAAGCAAAATCTCAAATATATTTTCGTCTGCTTGATGTAAAAATAGCTGGGACTAAATTTAGTGGTATTTAAGGGTTTATTGATAAGTCTGTGCAATTAGGGTTATTGGAGTTATAGGTATACATTGCAATTTTTTTTCTTATAGCTAACAAATAATTTCATGTTCCACAATAATTGTCAAGCTTTATCTGGAATAGTGTAATCAGACAGTTTTACTAAATGCATAAAGAAAAATATTGCTGCGCACTCGAGTAAAACTATCCTTGGACAACAAATGTGGTATTTTGTATGCTTCCAATATAAGTAGGTATTGTTAATAGCTTTGTATAACAATGACAGAATATAAAATCGTTATTCATGTGACAAAAGACGGTTCTTATTTTTTCCACTGATTAATATAGATCACTAATTTCCATGGTTGACAACTACAGTCAATTTAGAGCATAGGTCAAATTGGAATTCTGTAAACGATTGCACCAAAGTATCTTAATTAATTCGTTGCCACTAGTTCAAAATAATTTAAGTTAAACTGTTGAAATGCCATAACTTAGCGACCAGTTCCACCCAATTGTCAATAAAACAACTTTCAAAGCTTAAATCTAGTTCACCGAATACCTACCTCGTTAAACCATAACAAACAACATTGTTGGCAATACACACAGTGCGACGCAGGTGCTCCACAGCATAACAGATGAAAACAAAATTGTTTGCCCATTCAAACCTAGCATTAACAATGTCGTGGTTTAAGCAAAGACTATTCCAATTACACCTACAAGTCCAGAGGACATTCCCAATATGACCCGCATTGTATATAAAGTTGAAAAGCTTAAAATGCACTTCCAATTCTTTGCATCAGAATCGCAGGATAACCAAACAGAGATATACATATAGCCAACATTCCTCACGGTTAGAGTAGCAAATGGCCCCGACCGCGATGAATGCGGTTCAAGTGGTTCTTTGACAGCAACTGCAGCAACCAAAGCCAAGTCAGACTCACTTGCTAGCTGTTGTTGTATAGTTTTATGGGTGCCTTTCTGTGTTTGCAGTATATTGCGAATAATGCTTCTATATAGTACTTACTAGCTAGATCGTTTATAGTTGCTGTGAGTAAATGCATTCAGGTAGACCGGTTTAAATTGGCCGGCCCATAAATCGATCTCCATCTCGTTAGTCTATCATGGTGACTTCTTTGAGGCCTACATGACGATGTGGATGCAAAGAAATGAGCAAATACGAGTACAAAGCCATTGAGGCAGCACCAGCGCATGGGCGCAAGTGCTAGAATCAAATAAAATTGCTTCTGAATGTTTTTTTAAGGTATGATCACATTCGAATGCTTTGATGATTGATTCAGCTCCATAAATGCGATTATTACATCAAACTTGGTACAGCTGTTGTATAGATAGCCAACGAGACTTGAATTGGAATTTGGCGAGCAGGTCCATGGTAGGGAAGCGAGAGCGACAACTGAACTCGCACATACCTTTTAGCAATCAAACTAAAATGGCAATTGTAACTCTCTCCCTGTGGAACGATGTCTTTTCGGTTTCTTTCTTTTTTACTTTCTATTCTAAGATAGTTAACATAGTTGAAAGAGGAGTTACCAAATACGCAAACGCTTGAAATTGTCTGCGAGTACTAGTTTTATTTAACAATTATAGCACCTTTATATTTCCCAAAAAAGCGACTCTGCTTAGCTTTGTTATGGTTAGATTTCTCATCAATCACTTTAAATACAATCTTAGCTTTTCATTAAGAACAAATTAACATCCATTGTCTAGAACTACTGTTATTTGTCTTTGTTCGTAAAATCCAACAATTTATTTTCTACCATTGACAGTTGATTTCAGAACGAAAATCTATACCCGAATTTGAATATTGACCGTTAGCATTATAAAAACAATATGCAACCGAATGCCAATGAAGTCATCATACATAATACTTACTGTTGTCAAACTAACCAAAACTGAAATGAAGTTCAGCTGGACTCGTGACCATCATCTATAGGTATTTTCCACGTCGTCTTTTCTTCCAATATTAATCGATCATTTTATTGAGCCAAACATGCTTCTTCTTTTTTAATTGCTCATAGTCAGCTGTTTGTAGTGACTACATACCTTCTACTACATATACCTTGTATTTTACTTGACAGATCTACCAGCTATGGGCACCATAAGTAGTTGTAGTTTCATTTAATGATATTGACGTTAAAACATAATCCAGCTTATCAAGATCCAACTAGAATTTCTTACCTGAAAATGTTGCTTTTAATTGGTTGATTTTCAAACCGGCAAGCCGTCAGTCATGACCATTTCTGAGAGATATCGCTGTCAAAAGTAGTGGGCATATCTTAAGACCACTTGACATTTTAATGCCCCAAGTTTCTTAATTCAGAACTGACATATTTATAAACGTCAAAAAGAAACAAAACATTTTCCACAAATCTAATGTCGTTTACGATTTGGCAAAAAGATAAATTTTTTTGGGAAAAAATTCAATTTTTTTTTATGGAGATTGGTTTTCATGTTTAGTTTGCCAAAAAAATCAATCTTTTTTTTTGATCTGAGGCACTTTTGAGAAATCTCGATTTTTTTCTCAGATCTACACCTACTTTCACTAATACTAATGCTAATGTATATGACACACAGCTGGCGTTTACAAATTGTTTATCGTTGGAAGGATTGTTTTTTTAGTTGAATTTTTCATTTTTCGCGTTTGGAAACGATTTTCTTATATAAAATTATTTCGAAATGCTTTATTTTAACAGTGTGAAAATCAATTGAAATGAACTTCCAGTGCAAGTGAAAAAAAAAATTGTTTGCGGCCAACTCAATACAAACAAGAACCAATAAAATTCGGATTTAGTGTTCGACTTGGCAGCATAAATCTAAAATCTCAGTTCAAAATCTGATAAGCCAAATCGAAACTGACATGAAAAAATTGGAATGACACCGCCAGAGTTCCCCTCTCATCACCAACAACGAACAGTAACTAGTTTTCGTTTGACATTTCCATCAGCTGTGAGACACTTGTCGTGGAACTTCTGTGTAAACTATTTTGGTTACAATTTTCGATCACATTAGTTAACACATAAAATGAATTCAGATCATTTAAAAATAATATTAGTCCATCAATTAAAATTTAGCTAAACTAAATTTTATCTGATCACCAACTATTCTCTTCAAACATCAGCTAAAGTCCTAGCTAAATTGTTGACACAGAGTACGGCGTGGATAAGTGTCACCGAAAACAGCTGTTCTTTGAAAAAACTTTCTTCAAAAATTGAATTCTCCCTTATTTCAACTATTTCTGATTCTAGGTACTTCTCGTCCATGTAATAGGTAATTAAAAAAGCTCATCCGTGCATACTTTTCCGCAACAGAACAACAAATACGCAACGATCTGTTACAATTTAGCTTGAGAAAATGGGGACGTTCAAGTATCTAGTTTAGTAAGTCTGACAGCTCTCTCACTTAGTGAATCTCGGTTTTGATTGGTCGAAATCGGTCATGTGAGTAGCTGTTTCAGTTGACGTTTATGGAGGGGCCGACGAATCTAGTCAAGAAATTCGTGACACAAGTTTACAGTTCGCATTTGTGGTAGTTGACATAGCAAAAATGACGTTACCGACCAATCTATTTTTTGCGTTCAGGGTACACCTAGTTCAGACCATTCTACACGACTTTAGATAACGAAATCTTCGATTGTGCCCACCGCCAAAGGATCAAAAACATGACAATTTTGGCAGAGAGAATAAACCAATGTGCACGAATGAATAAATAAGCTAATTATTTTGTCTTATTACCAATACTATGGTCATTTACCAGTGCACATAATTGTCGTCCAGTCTAATCAAATCTAAACTTAGTATGAGAAATTCGAATGGGAGCAGTACCCGTGTGTTCTACCCGGTTAAGTCCATCTTTCAGGTATAACTGCAGCATGCAAATAATTTTAATGACTTGGCTCGAAGGAATGAGAAAAAGATAACGACAAAGCAAACACGTTTCTGAAGAACTTTAGATCCACAAAAGGTTCCACATACGCACTGGGAGTCGAACTCAACCTCTTAGGTATTCGTCGTCCGATCACAATTTTCTGGTTATCCACTACCTGCCTGCGGTGTCTTCTCTTCATAGCATTGGCA
Organism: Cheilosia vulpina; assembly: GCA_916610125.1. Lineage (NCBI taxonomy): Eukaryota > Metazoa > Arthropoda > Insecta > Diptera > Syrphidae > Cheilosia > Cheilosia vulpina. Next base: position 69,837,128 of record OU744277.1, on the reverse strand, counting down.
CACCTTCGATTATGAAACGGGCACATTCCTCCTCATACGTGTGTGCCTGTTTCGAATGAATTTGTTTTCTTTTTCGTTTTGTTTTTATGTAGAATAGGTACCTGGAATAAGGTGGAAGGCGCAGTGGGCTATAGAAGACGAGAGCCCAAAAGCTGGATTTTGTTTACAGTTTCTACTATTGGTACTCCCTAATGAATTCCGAGTTCACTGAAAGATGTCTGATAGCATCGTTGCGACGTTTGGACAGGTTTTCATTGATAAAATGCAACGAGCATTTTCTTGATTGTTTATTGATATTGGAAGCACTAAATACAAACTAGGGGTGCTACACTAGCAATACAGTGATGTCAATGTTAGATAGGTTTGATCATCTGTGAGCTGGTTTAATAGATCCGAAGGCACCTGAGCTGAGCTCTCCGGCAAGAATGACTCAACACCTTCGAGATGCCACAGATAATACACACGCCTCCACTGCACACATTGGCACTTTCAATTCCCCCACATGCCACACTCGTATCTACAAATTTAAAAATGAACTTTTCGTATTCTCATTCTTTGGAGCGAGTTCTGTATAGCCAATCTGCATTGTTGTTGCTAAACGTTTATACACAAATAATCCGCTTTTACTCTCTTCCACTTTATTCCACTCCTCAGCCTCAGCCACAGCGTTAGCAAAGCAACCACACACGATCTGTCTTCGATGAGCGCGCGTCTTTACACAGCCTATGAGACTATGAGAGTGGAAGCTATAGTGGCATGGTATGCGTCCGTGCCCCCGCCAGTAATCTACTCTATATATGTAGGTGGCGCTGCTGCTGTGTAATATTAGGAATGCGCGTACACATACGGTCAATTGCGAGAGCTTCAGAAGCCGCTACATGCAGCCGAGACCCAAAGCCGAAGATTTAACGCTGTTGGTTGTTGTTTGTTTTAGATGTGGCGCGCGTGGTGGTTGTTTCAGCTCGCAGCAACAGCCGCAGTGATTGCGATCAACCGGGGGGACTAGGGTCAAGCTTTTGCTGTCGTCGTCGTCGTCGTCGTTTTTGTGTGCCGTTTTCAATGAATTATTCTTAATTTCTTTGGAGATTGTGGATAGCTACCTTTTTATTCCATTATTGTTGCAATAGTTTCAATTGTTGACAATTGATATAGGAAGATCGGAGGTTCACGGTTCGGAGTGACAATTGCATTGCCCAAATAAGGCAGCGTTTGACTCGATTTGCACCTTCGTTTTGTTTGAGTGTACAGTGTGTTTGTATTTTCTTTTCATCCGATTGTTTGTTAATGTGGAATCTTCAATATTTGTTATCAATATTTAACGAAGTCTTTCGAAATGTTAATTAGACAATCTTTCATAATGTGCATGCGGAGTCCATGTGCTTTTTGACATTAAAAATGATGAAAAACTCCTTTAATTGAAATACCTAATCGTATAGTTGAAGTGCTGCAAACGGAAAGCGGTTGTGTTGTGATTAACCGTTAACATTTGAAATGGAATTCCGGTTATTTACTTCTAAATTTTTTTTTAATTTACGTGTAAAGCTGACTGAACACTGGTCTAAACATCTACAAACACATAGTAATAGTATAAGCAGAATGCATATGGATTGTCTGTGTTAAAAATTAGGCGTCAGCGAATTCTAATGGAATAATTTTAACCTTAACCATAGTTTCTTGAGTGCCATACGAATAAGAATAAAACTGCAACTATACAATTTAAGACAACCTTCGTGAATAACAGTAATAACAACAATAATATATAATGGCATCACATAACGAGCTGTCATTTGACTGGAGTATCCTATTGCAGGACTATGACCAATGGACCAAAACAGGTTAGTATAAAAAAAAATGTCTAAATACCTTTCTACTGAATTCACTTTCATTTGGATTTTGGTTTTACTTTCAATGTCATGTCATAAATTAATTTGCTTGCAGTAATTGCAAGTAAACGCAATTTTGTCTTGAAATTCTTATGGGTGCATTTGTCAAACAATTAAAGAAAATCGGTTCGAGAAATAAGATATTGGACTGTGTACATAGTTGGATTAATATATTTATCGTGCTATGGATTTACTAAATGGATTGAATTTACTTTTAAGAATATGACAGATTTGCTTACTATGTGTGCATTTGAGTTAATTGTCAGATTGCCATTGAATGTGAAAAAAGAATATGGTTCAAGATCCGCACCTACACTGTGCCCTTGTAGGTTATGTATGCATTTGTTTTTCAGGCTACCCTGGATTTTCTGAACAACAAGTTTAATAAATTTGACGATTAAAAATTAAAGGCTTAGTTATCCAAATATAGCTTGCAAATCTTCATTATTTTTAAAATATTGCTTTTCAATGCAAAATCACTTCTGTGTGTAATGTACCATTTTTGACAGCTCGATAAAGCACAACTTGTTAAACAACGATGCGTTCTATCTAAGTATATGGCAGGCGGTCTTAAACCACTGACAGCTGTGTTTTTTTTACCACACACGGATTCTAAATGATTTAAAACAGATGACAAAACAAAATGGAGCAGTACAAACAAGTTTTAAGGGGGCCAGCGGCAAGAGGAAAGAGTCGTTCGCGACAACTTCAGCGTCAAATGAGAAGAAGAAAAAACCAAGTGACAGGTAGAAACAAAGAAGAAAACAACGTTTTATATGGCATAATTTTTTTTAAAAATTACTCAAAAATTTAAAAGCATTATAGAAAAATTGTAGGTAGAAGCCGTGAAGTTATAGCAATGGAAACTGTGCGCTTTTTAACAATATTTGAACAAAAACACTACTCTGGCCATTATAAACCGGCTCTGTTATCCTATAAGTTTTTTTTTATGTTTGTACCATAAGGATGGGCTTCGAGAAATACTCTTTTCCGAGTTGGGGGACTACTTAAACTGAGCAATTAGGACAGAAATATCAGCGACAACTTAATCATCGATTCGATTTGTCACTTTGACACGTTGGAAGAAGCTTTGTTTTCGATAGCATGGCTAAAGTGTGGCAACTGTTATTCCGTTGTCTAAAAATGGGTAATATAGCAAACAAAATGTTATTTACGCACTTTCCAATCAAAAAAAGTCATGTTTTAAATACTTGTCTCATTCTCGATGTCTCGTTTGAAAACCTTTCAGGGGTTGTCAATGGAATCAATTTTTAATATAGCAACATAACAACATCTAGTTTTGATTTCAAATGAATTTTGTTAGCTAAACCTTACGTGCGCGTAAGACCTACCTATATCTACTCTAATCAAAATCGTGTGTCGAATAATTTCCCAGCGAATGATGTCCACTTATTTACAGGAAACTATATAAAACGGTTTAGCTATATGTTGTAAGTTTTGTATTCATTTTGTGAGTTTCGCACTCCAAATTACAATTTAGGTAGGTAAATACAGAAATAATAATCAATTCCAAATGGACAACCAATGGCCACCAATCGGTTACCACGCCTCTTATTTACTATTTACTTTACCTTCACTTGCTATGGGTAAACACATTAAAAAAGTTAAAAAAAAAAAATCAACCCGCTATAACTGATGTCATCATTTTGACACTTTGACAATCACTTTTGTGTATGCAAAACGGTTTATTGATTATCTATTGCATAAATTCATAATGCAACACGCACCACAGCCCATGAAGGTTCTAATCAAATTTGTAAGCCGACTAGTTTCGGCACTAACTGACTTTCATTACAGAAAAAGACATATCCAAGCTTCGTAAAGAGACAGCCATTATTAATACATTCCTCGGGTGAGTGAGTGTACAACAGCGATGAGCAATCATCAGCCAAAGCTAATGAATTCATTGGTAAATATCGTGGAGACGTTTTCCGAATATAAAATGCGCAAATGTGTGAAGCTGACTGCTTACAGTGAAGTCATCAATGTGTAAGACAATTCTATTTGCCATAAAATTGTGACTCAGGAAATCTTTTCAGAATCTATACTTTTCTTGTTCCATTCAGATTTCAAGTACTAATTGATTGGAAACTTATTTTTTAAATTCACTTTCATTTGGCTACATTAATTGTTGGTAAGCGCAAGAAATCAACTCATGTCATTCACCTGTTAGGTGACTTAATCCGATTTCATGAAAGGCATTGAGATATTTTTATTTATTTGCAGAGTCAGAGCTTACTTTTACACCAGCTGTAATAAAAAAGACAACAAACACCATTCATCTCCTGAAAATATATACGACTTAAGGCAGTTTCTCTTGTGTTACCCTACGCACAATTCGGTATTTAATGCGTTTTTCAAAAATTGAATGGTGTGACTACCGAGATGCGACAATAACTATTATAGCAAAATTTCGTATTGATATAATATAGCACTTGAAGAATTACAAACATTTAGAGATAAAGGTCATAAAGTAAATTACGCCTGTCTGAGATGGATTGTGGTGACGTGAAAAAGGTGTAAAGAAATTTGACAAGTAGGCCGTATAACCAACCAACACGTCAAACTAAATAAAATAAAAATTACATTTTTATATTTACGCTAAGGCTCTAGCTGAAATGATAAAATTTCCTTCTGGGAAGTTTTTCAACCTACCCATTGGACACGTTTTATTGACAATTAAACGTCTATACAATAAACCCAATGTATTAGAAGAAGATATAACCCACAGTAACGGCATTTGGTTCTGTTTGAGTTCCTTTTTACTCAATAAGTAAACTATTATACTCTTTGTAGACTGTCACCTGTCACACATCTTAACAAATGATATGTCAAAATTCAGAATTCTCGCACCTGGATATTAGTTTTACCGTAGGTAGAAGGAATTTTATCGACGAATGACAAACTTCCACTTCTATTTGGATTTACTTGCACTGACAGCTCGGCACGGCACCTGCGAAATAAAAGCTGCTGCTGGGAAATTTTCTTTTTGGATACCTACCTAGATGTTGTTGTTGATTGATTGATTGTTTTAACATAGAGCGAAATATAGCGTTAGTTTTTTAGAGATCGCTGGCACCAGCTTAAAGTTCTCAAACAAATAAGCTTATTATGTAAAATATCCAGAACCTTAAAACATTCTGCATAGTTGTAAGATCAGCGCCATCTACACACGAATATTTCAAGTTTAAACCGTATCTATTAGCTGAACCACATAGGGACAAACGTCCTTCATTTCCCTTTGTTGTTTATGCTTAACGTATTCACGCCTATGTAACCCAGTCATGTTTAAGGCAGTTAATAAATTGTTTTCTACCTTCCACCATCTGTTACCCCGAGCGCGCAAATCCATTTGCACAGTGGATTTCCTATATACCTATAAATGACATGCATAATCATTGCTATTGGGAATAGCATCGCCCAACGAGTAAAGAATGACATATGAACACAAAGCCAGCATTGCAAAAACCCTTACACACATCCTTCTCTGGTCTTATTTTGCATGCGGGCCACTCTAAGGCATAAACGTTCCTTCAAGCGCTCTGCGCAATATCCAGACAAGCGCCCACGTACTTTGTAAAATAAATCTGTCAAAATACTAGGTACACCGGGCACCGCAATCCCTGGAAAGTAATAGAAATGTCAACTTTATATACCTTCTCTGACAATTGGACAAATAGCGGTATGGCGTAGGCTGATTGGTTTTCCCCATTCCCGATAGGCAAATAAAGTACCTACATACATTTTCATTCGTCGTCGTGCAGAAATGGAATAAATGATCAAATATTAACTTAGCACTTGTGCGCCATGAATTAAGATATTAATTTCCTAAGGACAAAACAGACTTTCACATCAGTGTACAAGACCATACGACCGCACGCGATTGCCTCACTCGCTATTCACTCCCAATTCAAATGGAAAACTGTCAAGCGAAATGTTTTCTTTATTTGTTTTAGCCAATAGCAAATATAGCTGGCGGTGAGCGATTGGAAACCATCAGAGGTTCTTTCGCTAAATGGCTGTCTTACATGGTAAGAACAGGAAGTGTGAATTGTATTCGCCAACACACCAACTGACCGAAACGTGAGTGTGTTATGCAGAAATATATCGTCAAACACGGGGCATGACTACGAGCAGGTATAACTACTAATTAAACATTCAAATATTATACCTATACCAGCTACCACCTATCGTAGTGACATTTCGTTTGACGTTTGTGGAAATAGTTCTTTATTGGTGTGATGTCAGTTGGTCTCTGAAGCAGGAAGTTATACCCCAACAAATGAGGCGCATCTATCAATAGGTTTGTGTTTATTGAAGAACAAAATTCAGATTGGATTGCTCTGCAATATTAATGGACACCATTAAGAAACATACACCTGAGGTGTTTCCGGTCATTTCTGCACGAATATCCACATAGTAGATGAAGTTGCCAATACCGAGTGCCCTTATACAATGACTTACGTGCGCCGTGTGGTTGCATGAAAACCCGGTCTTACCGCAAAACTGGACAATTAATGTCCGTCTCTGGCGATGGTAAAAATGCAATGATAATAAAGAAATGGCGCTCGCTGTGTTAATCAAGCGGGCGACACCACCAGCGGATAGACAAGTTAAATTGGCTTCCATTTGGAAAAACATGTAGGTATGTGCTACAACCAATCCATTCTATTGGCAAAAATGGCAAAGCGAACCGGTAATTAACAAAACCTTTCGCTATACGAGGCTTGGGGAAATTTATTTAGTCAATATCTACCACAAATTGGGCAAGCGATTAGTTTTATGCAACATTATACAGCGGTTTGTAATATAACAATAATAAAATCAACAGCTTGTCAAAGTTCATCAGTGTTTGTGTTTGGTTTGCTTTCGGCCAAGTACTGTCGAAAATATCTTGCAGGTATTTTGATAAATGCTAATGATGTGATTTTGACTTTCTAAGTTTTTATACGTTGTCATAAAAACGTAATTAATTGGGATAATCTGTCGATGATTACACTCTCCATTTGTTAGAAGTGATGAAATATATGACACAAGATACGCCTATTAACAAATTCTGACAAGAGCTAAATGAACTTAAGATAAGCAGAGGCAATTATTCCGTCTTATAGAGATGAGAATTTATCCCTTATTAAACGTAATTTAATAAAAGGTATACATTTTTATTCATAATTTTTATAAAAATACATCAATTATTTTATAACAAACTGATGTTGGGCAATACTGTACGAGAATAAAAATGATCTTTTCCGTGTGTTTTTTTCACCTATCCCCTGAATACTAGCAGCGCCTAAAGCTATGTAGCATTTGTTTACAAATTACGTTTTCCTGCATAAGGCGGTTTGAAGAGTTGCTTAAAATTAAGCGGACAATGATTTTATAAATAAATCTGTTACGGTATTTATCGCAACTAGAAATGACTTGACAGTAGTTAAATTATAAACTATAGACAAATCATCCTGAGACCCCCAACTCGCAATCCTCTTGCCGCCGGCTCCCTCAATTATTTTTTTTTCAAATTCCGCCATTTTGTTTTCCTACGGGATTAATCAAAGACAAATCATACTGAGACCACCAATTTCGGTCGATTTCCCGATACTTGCCTACAAGCTATATTTGTATCGAGTGGCAAATGCTAAGTGCGCTGGTATTGTTACATAGAACTTCGTATTGAGAAAGCTTAAAGCTTTGTACGCTGATTGAGCTAAATTTTAGCTCCCATACAAAATTCTCTCCAAAATTTAGCTGAGCTAATCTTAAACGAACCCATTTAGCTGAGCGGTACGCAGGTCGAGCTAAATAATCAAACTTTTGTTTCAGAATGTACTACATGTGTCTGTCAAAATTTAGCGTGCCCATTTAATGGGTCGGCACATTTTCTCAAGCTAAATTGTGACAGATCGTTATGTATTTGTTGTTCTGTTGCAGAAAGGATGCAAGGATGTGCTTATTTTATTTATTAAATGGACAAGAAATACTTAGAATAAAAAATAGTTGAAATAAAAGAGAATTCAATTTTTGAAGAAAGTTTTTTCAAAGAACAGCTGTTTTCTGTACTCTATGTCAAAATTTAGCTAGGACTTCAGATAAAATAAAGCTAGAGCAGCGTACTACGTTTAAGCTAATGACGATGAATGAAACCAAAATTCGGGACAAGAACAAATATACCAGTTTATACCGCTTTATCGTGATTGGTGCTCTGAGCTGGTTTCAATTGCTTATTAGGCGTTTTTCTGTTTTAGCTCAGAATTTGTGTTTTTTTTTTCATTCAGAACATGATGAGGACCCCAATTCTCAAACAAGTCTCGCATACGTGTATCTGTCAAAATCTCCGATGCGATGCGAAAAACTGAAATTTGCAATTCTCGAAATCCGTATACGAGAATTTCTCTTCGAATTGTACTCGTCTGCCTTTTCCATGCGGATTTGCGTCTTGCATACTGAATGGTTTGTTTTTGGATTTGTGTATGAGAAAATAAGAGTCATATTAAAGTAGGTAAATCAAACAATTTAAATGGAAGCACTTTCTGATTGATATATTGCCATTGACATAAATATGTTTGGAAATAGTGTCATTCGTTAAAAGCAGTCTTGGTACTCTCGGATAGTCCGGTAGATTTCGATGTAGCCTAACTGATTCATTGCCAATGGGAAAATGCGAAGCTCATATCGGCCACAGTAGCCATTGCGAAAACACATAAATGTTTATTAAAAATACCTACGTTAGTACTTCTTTTGTTTTGTCAATCGAAAACAACAATTCGCAACCAAATTTAATTTTTTTTTTTTTACAACCTGTTAAAATGGTTTACTTGATGTGCTGTAAAGTTATATTTCATTCGAGAGGTGAATCTAATTTACGCATAGGTGGAAAAAAAACGTACCATTTTGAGAATACCATTTTTTCTGCTAGCGAACATTTCAGGCGCATTTGCTCGTATACGAAGTATGGTATGCGGACTTTGAGAATTGGGGTCAAGAGCTCAGAATAAATAGACTGAGCAGGCTGAGTGAAAAGCTGATTACACACTTACGGCCATATTATTCACTCCCTTTAATCCGGGTTAAAGGTTACACCCGGGTTTAAGTGAGTTTAACCCAAAGCTAAACTCAAGTCCATAATATTCACTCGTTAAACTCATAAACCCAGTTTTTTAAACTTGACAGCATTTAACCCGATTGGATTTAAACGCAATCCGGAGACCGGTTTAAGTACTTTAACTCGGGTTAAAACTCAATTTCATAATATTGACATTTCTTCGCTCGCAAGAAATAAGAAAAGTAGAAAAGGGGAATAGAAAAAAAATGTTAAGAAACTAAAAAAGGACTTCATTCTTGAAATGGATGAAATTAATGTTGATGTCTTCGCCTTCAGAAGATGAATTTGTCGAAGAGCTGATGAAACAGCTGGTGATGGTAAATAAACGTCGTCCTTGCCGTCGAATATATCGATTGCACAAGCGGGCTTGCGTTCACGATTACGATGTGGTATATTCTCGAAAATATTTCGTGCTGAAAAAGAGTCATTTTGGAGGCTGCATTCGTTGATTCGATAGAAATTTAGGCATAATTAATACACCTTAAAATATAAATGGGCCCAAAACAACTGAAACCAATTTAAAAGTGACAAACAAAAAAAAAATTTCATTATTTGTGAAATTTGACATTACGTGGGTTTAAAACGGATTAAAAACGGTTTAAAGTGTTTTAAAACCGTATTTAAATCCATTTTTAATCTAGTGGGTTTAATGCGTGTTTTTCAGTGAATAATATGGACATAGGTTTAAATTACCGGATTTAAAAATTGCGGATTAATGATCGGGTGTAATATTAACTTAAACCGGAGTTACACCCGGAGTGAATAATATGGCCGTTACAGTCACATTTGACAGAAACAAAAACAGGATAAACAAAATAGTTGAAATAGCGGACGAACCCTGTTCTGGAACTGAAGGTTAACCAATTTAATAAATAACAATTAATAAATATTCAATTTATACATATACTTTATTACAAGTGACAGCTACGTGCTCAAGTGTGTTCCATAAATACATCAGAAATAAAAAAGAAAAACGTCTATTTAATCGCATTTCGGAATTTCCCTCTTTTAAGTTATTTTTTTTAACTGATTTTTTTTTTTAAGATTTTTGTTTAAATAAAAATAAAAATAAATATGTCTGTACTCCGATTTTTTTTTAAATACTCCCCTTTTCTGGCTGCAGTACTCCCTAATAATATTTCTCTCCGACAACGCTGACTTCAGCTGACAGGTAGATTATTTACCTTGGGAGATACCCGAATCAATTCCTAGTTAGAGGCCTTCCTATACCGCATTCGGAAATATACTTTCTTCTAAAGGTCATCAACATTTCCACTTTTGTTTTTATCAAATAACGTCGCCGCTGCCTGCCAAATCAAACGCGCAGCGATTAGTCAGTCGTCGAGATACAACACCCACCATACATCGCGACGAATAACTTCAAGTATACTCTCGACTGTGATTATCTAAATTCTCTCCGCCACTTGTATTCACCGAATCCACTGATGTAATAAATAACTTAACGTTGACAGTCAGGCTCCTTAATCACAGCCCACCACATGTGCATTTGAACTTCATGACAGTCATTGCGCGTTGCCGCCGCCACTTCATGTGAAAGGTATACATATGCGCTGGCGATGGCGCTGCGCATGCGTATATAATAGTGCTAGTGACGTGGCAACTATCCCGCCATAGGAAAATGCAAGAAAAGTGTAATTTTCCTTTCTATTGAAACGCCGGTAATTATGCCGACACTCTACGGGTGCATCGGCAGGCTGCCGTCTAATGATAAATCGCGAGATGCCTTTGTGCACGAAATACTTCGAATTCTGTCTCCATTACCATTAGCTGTGTTACCTGAATGGCAGTTCTGTGTTTTGTTGCAACCATCATATGAAAGTCAGCGCAGTGTGCTTCGTATTTGCCGCGGGTCGAGGCAGTGCAGTCAATTCATTAACACCCACGCTTGGCACCACGATAACCATGAAACTCGATCATTTTTACCGCAAAATATATATCGTACGGTATGCGGAGAGCTCTGCATGTCTGCACCCACCTGGTGCGACGACGTCCTCATGGTAAGAGTGCGGCACAAAAGTGGCCAAACATCTTGGTGAGTTTGGCTTCAATCATACGATCGCAATCGCACTGCAGCGCAGTCTGCAACCGCAATCGATATTCAATTTTTCTTCAAATTGCAAAAAAAAAGATGTTGGCAGTTGGCTTTCAAGTACGATTTGCAAACTTCACGATTTCGATAGATTTCTAGATGCCTCCGGGCACCGCAGTATCTTCGCCATCTAACTTCGAGTGCGTCGTCACGTCATCTTCTTCGGCGCAGCGGTGATGGTGTTCGTTCCTCTCTAATAATCTCAGACAGATTGGCAGTTTTGTGGAACACTAAACCGCAGTGATTGGCACTGAGGTATTCATGCACATGCTATCAGAGAGTGGTCATTCACTTGGTTCCCTTCCTTGTCGGCATGGTTAAGTGGCACGATGTTGCCGCACCGTTTCAAGGTTTCAAGCGAAGATGTCTTGTCTATGTTGTATGTATGTGATTAATTCAATTAGTATCAAGAAATTCGATTCGGATATAGATTTGACTTTGGAATATCTACAGTGTTGCACCACAAAACGCGCTGAAAGGGATCACCGGACTTTAATGTAACCTTATTGTCTCACTACCGTTCAGGTATTTAGTCCAGCTTTCTTGGAATTTCTTGTTAGGTCGGACCTAACCTGAAAAGCTTTACCCACTTAGTAAAGTCTGTAATTTTAGCTGTCAAATGTTGAAAAGTATGCCGTATTATAAAAATTTACTACATAATTTGTGTTAACCCATTCATCTAGATAAAATGTGAACCATAAAAATTCGTTAATTGCTTTATCAATGAAAGCACACTTGAGGTGACAGGTGACGTTATAAATTATGTATGGGTATACATAACCCTTGTATCTATACTTTTTCTCAGAATCCAAACGTGCGTGTTGCATTTTTCCCCAAAATACAGTGTTTGAACAAGTATTCAATATGTCGAGAACAATAGACAGCGCCAAAGCGACTTCATTCTTTTAACGCTTTTGAGACATCACACATTCCTAACACGGAATATTAAAGGGATGAAATATTATTGTAAAAATTGTGTAACTGAAAGGCGCAGACAGCATTATCTTACTCGGACAAATACGTATTTCGGTCGGCCATCTTGTTTACGGGGTAGGAATTATAGAAAAAGTTCAGCATGTTGATATTTTTATAGCAACGGCTTACGAAATTTTGCTTCCCAATAAAACAAAATGACTTCCGGAAGTGATATGAACCATTATTGATTTATTTCGTACAACTGACTCATGAATTGTTGGTTCAATTTACTGACAATAATTAAAAATCCCATTTCACATGTTTTAAACTAGAAATAGAAATGTTTTCAAGTGATTGCTGTAATAATGGCAGCCGGAACTTGTGTTTAATTCCGTTTTACGTATCAATAACTATGAGTAGAACATCCCTGTCACTTAGGCGTCCGATTTGTGTTCTCATTCGTACGCCTTTCTTAGCATTGACTGAGGAGGGACGGATCTTTTTGCTCCTTCTCGTGCAAAAATGCGCGTCCGTGATGTTGTAAATGCGGTATTAATGCCGAAAAAGTTAAACACTTAAGGCCTTAAATATTTTTAGTTTCGACTCTAAATTTAAGTCGTTCTCCGTGGACATATTTTCCATACAAATTTCTCAATTCTGAGCTTCCGTAAAATAAAAGGCCAGACTAAAATTTGTTATTAGTACAGTGCTTTACTTTTCAAAAGTCATGTGAGTGCGTTCAGTCGCACCTATCTTTATTTTTTAAATTTATTTTTTCTTAAAATAAATTGAGTAATTTGCGCACCTTCAATTTTGAAAGGCATATTTAAAGCACTAAATATTTTATAGGTCACCACAGTTAATTGTGTATAAAAAACTTCAAAATTGTGAGTTCTGGAAACTAAACTTGGCCACAAATGATTATTAGTCCCGCGCTTGGTTTATATCCCACACGTAAAAGGGAACTTTGCTCTTTTTACATTCATATTTTTTTTTGTTGGGACTAGTTTCGTATACCCAAATTGGAATGCATCGTTATAAAGGAAAGTGTCGGTGATTAGATATACCTAAGTCTGCAATTAAAATGTCTACTTCGCTTTAAGAGTGTGACCTAAAAGCCTAGCTATACGCCAGTAATTCTTCAAATGCTGCTTTTCTGCAAAGACAACTACACCAATGTTATATTTTTTGGTGTGCTCTCCTATATTCACTTTTAATGCCGCCTGCAATGTGTCATACTCTATACGCTGCCACCACTAGTTATAACTTGTGATTGTGACTGGTTCTGCAGTGGTTTACGTTCAGGCGATAAAACTATTCTGTCATCGACCGTAAATCAGTTTTTAGGTTTTCAACATGAAAATGTATAATCACTTTTCTCTGAAAAAATCGTTAACTGTGCGAAAATAATTTTAAAAAGGATAAAAGAGGTAGGTATACATCCAGTCAAGATTTTGATTACTTATACTGTCGGCCGCATATGCATCGGGGAACGTCATATACTTTCAAATTTCAAATACATCATTTCCTCTGATACACACTAACTACCTTCACTCATTTCACTCCAGCAGTGAAAATAATTTCTGTGAAGGTAAACTCTCTCAAAGTCATTTCAAATCGTGTATACGCGCAAATTTTGACAGCGCTCACACACAGTCTCCTTTTTAATGTTTCCGCGGATGCCAATCTCAGATCCTTTCATATTTCCATTCATGTTCACTTAAAAAATTAATTCGATTCACTCCAAATTTTATGGAGCCAAATAGATGCGGAGAGAATGTAACAGCGTTTATAACATACGTTTCTCCCCTGTCCGCATTCCCGACAAAGACAACGTTTACGAGCGGCTTACGGTTGCACGACAATTCACCACAAAACGTAGAAACCACGATTGCCGGCCGACCTCACACAGGTTCTTCCAACGCGATGACGTTGCAGTTGCATATGCGTGCTCACTGCTCAAGCTCAGGTAATTTCCAGGCCGTTCATTTTGCCGGAGCCATCATCGGTAAAGTGCGCGCGCACTTGTCATGCAGCGTTTGTTTGAGTATAACGCATGCAGTGCGCAGTCTTGCTGTCATTCGACAAATTATGAAATGGAAACTGCGGTAAGTGGTGCTGCCTTGTCTGTACCACATTACCGCAAGATGAGGATGCAAAATGTGCGAAAGATAAATTTTCGCAAGTGCGAACGCGAAGCTAATTTATTTGTTTGTGCGCCGCTTTATTTCAGTGCTTTATTAGTTTACACCACGGCGAATTCGAAATCACTTTTCTTTTCGCGTTGGGGTTTGATGGTTTTCAAAATGGATGCGGGGGGGGTCTGGCTCTGGTCAGTGGTGGATGGCACGAGTTGGGTTCGCTTTGATGACATGCGATGGATAAAATGAAATATTTCCGGGCTGATTGAAAATGGGGTCATTCGTATGGCGTATGTTTGATTGTTGTTATTATACTTAATTTTTTTTTTTTTGTTGAACTTATCTTTATTGGATGCTTACACGGTTGCTGGGTGTTGACGAAGAGTGAGAGCGTGCCAGCTAGCATGATAATTCAATTTCAATGGGATACTAGGATTTGTGCATGGTTTTCACTTTTTAAGTAGGTAGGTGTCTGCTGTTGGATTGTAATCGTAATAGAACTTTACGTAGAGAGCTTACAAAATCGAAAGTTGAAAAATTCGAAATTGATTTCAAGTAATTTGAGTTCAATGCACTTTTTATTGATGTAGTTAGTCGGATATTTCATTTTAAAAGTCATGTCAATTGTTGCAATATCAAGGATATGTCGAATGTCAATTTAGAAACATTGCGCCACGTAGAGTTGGCTTTTTTATAGAACTGTCAAAAAGAAATCATACCTTCATTTACAATTTTCAAATTTTCAATTATGTGTGGAACAGAATCTAAAACAATGTCAAATAGAATGACGGAAATTACTTGAACTTAACTGAAGCAGTGTAAGAAACTGGGGACTTTCAAGTATCTAGTTTAGTAAGTCTGACAGCTCTCTCACTAGATGTATCTCGGTTTTGATTGGGGGAAAACGGTCATATGAGCAGCGGTTTCAGTTGACGTTCATGGATAGGTAGACGAAGAATCTAGTCAAGAAATTTGTGACTGAGTACTAAGATAGTTCACATATGTAGCTAACGTAGAAATAGTGACGTTCCCGACCAATCTACTTTTTGCGTTCAGGTTACATATTATCCAGACCAATCTAGTCGACTAGATTCTTGAATGTGCCCAATTCTTAATATCTGACTATTTCCTACCTTAAAACATACGTTAAAGAAATTTAAGTCAAACGGGCTTGAAAGCGACAGTTATTTCTATAATAACAAAATATAATAGGTCTGTTCCTTTACTTTTAAATCTTACGAATTTTTACTAATTCTTACGAATTTTTACGAATTTTTACTCCGTGCCGTTCCTCAACTCGAAAAATTCGTAAAAGAGAGCGTCATCAAGAGAGCAAGATATTACCGCTCCACTGAGAATCTTACGAATTGTTACTCAACAAACTTGGTGTAAGAATTGCAAAAGCTGTCAGTCACCTCACAATTCACAGCTGATTGGAAATTTGTTGTCCTATTTGACATATGAGTGCATTTATTTTGATTTCTTGCGTATTAAAATGGTTTCAACAGGCGGGAAAATAAAATTGAATATTCTCCTAAGATTCTTTTTGAAAGTGGCGATGAAATTCATCCTCGCTGTAAGGATTAAGAAAAGACAATCTCCTCCATGTAGTTTTTCATGTCGTGTCGCCTTTTCCTCTGCATATAGTTTAATCAGTACAAACTCTTCCATAAACTCGGATTCATGAAAAAGAAGTTCCATTAATTCCGGGTCACTTTCATCGCGAGGTAGATAAAGCAACTAATTTTGTTCGTTAATTAGCAAATTCTTCGAGTTTATACATTCGATATTTTGACCACATTTTTTGTTGAATTTTTGAATTATTTAGCTGTCATTTTCATAGATTACTAAAAAATTCCCTTACTTTTTCGTAAGTGTCTCTCTCTCTGAGAGAATTTATCCCCACCACTGCCATTTTGACAGTCTTTTCCATTTTTACTACAAAAGTAAAGGAACAGCCTTATTTTACTGCGTTTTCAGTATAGTACCCGCCAACGACGACAGTGTCAAATGAAAAGCAAGCGAATCTAAGTGACAGCTAAATACTTGTAGGAAAAGACAGTTGATATTATATGGCTGGTGCACAGTTTTGTTAAAAATGATTGCTGCAAAGTTTAGAGAAAGTGCAAAATAAAAGAGGAAAATATTGCAAAACTGAAGTATCGTGTTTGTCAAACGTTTTAGTGTAAGCTGCAAATTCAAATTGATGTCGATTCCTTTTCCATTAAATAAGATTGACAAAGACAAAACCGCTAACACAACAAAAGTCCAATAAGACTCAACCTCTTCTAATTGTCAATGCAAGATCAAAATGCTGCGGCACTTACCGGATTCGAGTGCTCTAATCTCACCTGTCCCAAGATGTTAATCCTGTGCAACTGGTCTAATCCCCTAGCTCATTTACGTAATATTATTCTATGAAAAAAAACTACACATGTCTCCATTAACGCATTTAATTGCAAGTAGACAACATTCAATTGAGTGACTTAATACAGAAAAATTCAACCGAATAGGATCACAATTAAAACGAGTAATGAGCAGAAACTGCACAGCCAGCTTTAAAAAAGGTGTTTTCACGCAACATCATTCCTAACTTAGGCAGATACAATCAATTTACATTTTATCATGGTGTATATGAAACGAATCTGCGATACGTGCAGCATGGACCGCTTGCAGTTGCTGCTGTTCCTTGTTTTCCATATATGCATTGTCATACCCGATACCTTTACATGAAACAACTTTCCTCAATCGATCGAGGCAGTTAGTATCGCCTCCTCATCACATCACTGATCGGCAATCACTTCATTCGATATGATAGATATGTCTGTGCGCAGGCACACACAAAAGTGATATCTCCTCGTTGGCGGTGCCGCGCAGCGATTCCTTAAACGGATTGAAAGTGAAAGAAGAAACTCCTTCGCGAGCGCGTAGTAACAACCTCTGAAAGCCTTTAACTGTAACTAAACTGCAATGCTGGTGAACTGCGCTAGACGGTCCCATCACAGATCAGATGGGTGTGTTGCTTTCAATTGCGGGCGGTGCAAAAAACTTAAATTAATATACAACAAACGCAAATGACTGTCATTAGTCGAGTTGCAAATGTCCCGAGGAAAAGATACTTGTGGGAGTCACGTTTTAAAAGCCGTTGGAATTAAGTTAATGATGTATGGAAAAATACCTGAGCCCATTAAACGGTCAGATGTCTGCAACTTTTACAAGCTAACCCAGACAGTTTGGCTGGAAAATAACAAGACAGATATATGGTAATATTTATGTATTTTCGGTAGTTATGAACACATCTCTTTCAATCGATTTACATACATAAAAATGTTTGTTACGAATACTCGACTGTCTATTTATGATATCATCAATGCAATCGATTGCATTTTTAATGGCATGCATTATAAAGATTCGTCGTTTGATAAAAAATAGTTTTGCATACTTACGTATTGTTGCAATCGATGCTTTATTTTTGATGAGTTCAGATGAATAGTCATGATCATGAATGAGGAGGTGAAAGAAACCAACAAACCAGTCATGTCAATGACAGCTGTCAGCAAGCTATATTATTAGCCAAACATAAATGAGCATTCATTTTAAAATGATTTCGTAAGCTGTCAATTACTGATATATTTTGTCTCAAAGTTCGATTTCGATATTCTTATCACAGTAGGTCTGTTCCTTTACTTTTGTATTAACAATGGAAAAGACTGTCAAAATGGCAGTGGTGGGGACAAATTCTCTCACAGAGAGAGACACTTACGGAAAAGTTCGGGAACGCTTTTGTAGTAATTTTTGAAAATGGCAGATAAATAATTAAAAAAATCGTTAAAATATCATATAAACTCGAACAATTTGCTAATTTACGAACAAAACTAGTTCATTCATCTACCTAGCGATGAAAGTGATTCGGAATTAATCGAAATTCTTCTTCATGAATCCGAGTATTTGAAAGAGAAGAATTAAAAGCGACACGGCTTTTAAAATTACGTGAAAGAGATTTTCCTTTCTTACTCTTTAGATAGGTACAGCGAGGAAGAATTTCGTCGCCACATTCGAAAAGAATTTAAGGAGAACATTCAATTTTATTTTCTCGACTGTTGACACCACATTAATACGCAAGAAATCAAAACAAATGCACTCATTTGTGTCAAATAGGACAACAAAATTCAAATCAGCTGTTAATTGTAAGGTGACTGACAGCCTTTTCAATTCTTACACCAAGAAATTTGTTGAGTAAAAATTCGTAAGATTCTCAGTGGAGGGGTAATATCTTGCTCCATCGATGACGCTCTCTTTTACGAATTTTTCGAGTTGAGGAACGGCACTGAGTAAAAATACGTAAAAGTTCGTAAGATTTAAAAGTAAAGGAACAGACCTAGTGTGATGACGAGTGGGGTTCCAGTTCCTGTATTAAAAATCTGTATAGAAATAAAATGCACCCCCTTTTCTCTATATCAAAAATTTGCATATCATTCTTAGGAAGTTTGCATATCGCATTCGGGTGTGCACATTTCTGTAAGCTAAATGTTCTTATTTTGTTCTCCCCTTAGTTTTGGGGAATCGCAGACGATACATCCAATGCAACGTCAATCTTCTTACACGTCTATAACCGCGAAATTTCAAGTGAATGAAGTAAAAATAGCATAGTTTTTAGGCTATGAATATGACGGTCTTTTTTAAAGAACAACAGGCGTATTGAGAAATATAAAACAAAATGTTTGTGAATAAATGCGTTCCTACTTCGACGGGCGATTTTTGGACGCGATTCGACCACCACCGAATTTTGTTTATTTTCACTCATGTTTTTTGGTGTGCGCAATTGACTTTGATAATTTGTTTCTTGTCAACTTTGTACATTTGAAATATTATTTATCAGTACTTGCTGTTTGAAATTCTCTGAGTTGTTTCGAGCCAAGAAAGTAACTGATCGTTACTCGTTATTTCGATAATTTTCTCTTTTTCTGTCATTTTTGTAGAATATCGATCGATTTATATCGATTGCGTTCGATTAAAACTGCGTACGAAAAGGAACCTATTTTTTGAATGCACTCACTTGGTTGTAAGAACTCTGTAGAAATGTGCGTAAACATATAAAACTCATTATGAGAAATATTTAGCTAAACTTGATTCGAATAACAAAATAGCCTGTTTTTTGAGCTTCGATCTCAGCTAGGCAAAGTAAAGTAGGATTTTCAGCATGCAGTTACACCAACTACGCTCTACTTGACACTTCGAGACTCGCAGTAGCGTGCTGAAAATCTTACTTTGTTTTGCTGAGATCAAAGCTTTAAAAAAACCAAAAACCACGTCTAATATTAAGTAGGGTTGCCAGAAATGTTTCTCAACCAATCGGGAGGTTTCAGAAATAATATCAGGAGATTCAGAACGAATCGGAGAATTAGAAAAACGACATTACTTCCATAAACTAAATGCAATCTGTTTATACGCAACATTATTAAATTTATTTGCTATTGAAATTCACGTCAAATAATTCACATTTGATATTTTTCAAAATTGAAAGCCATTCTTCTTTGAACAAACAAATATATTTGCGGAAATGTCAATGTGACAGTTCAAAAACAAAAAGAGTAATGCCAAATCTATTCTAAAGTTACATTAGGCGCTGATTACATTTCTAAGTAGTAAAAATTTTTTTTTTTAATGTTGTAAGAAAATAAAATGAAATATTGTAAATTCGGGAGATTTCATAGTATTTTCGGAAGACTGGGAGATTAGAAAAAAAACCCGGGAGACTCCCGTAATATCGGAAGAACTGGCAACCCTAATGTCAAGTGTAGTTGGTTATACACTTCCAAGTACAGCCACCGATTAACTGAAAGCACAACTAATTAAATTATATATTTGGTCACTGTCCGTCGTCCTTTTGTCCCTACTGTAATTGACAGAGAGGCCAAATGCTAAACCTATTAAACGGTCAAAAGTCTTCAACATTTACATGGTATCATAGTACAATTCCAGAGGTAACACAGCCGCCACGTGATGATGGAGCACAGCAATTGGCCCACTTCAACATCAATCACGCCACCATTGCTCCTCGGCAGGCATGCCAAGGCTTTTATTATATCGCTCCGTCTCTATAACAGAGCACTCTTTGGCCAGTCATTAAAGTAAAATCTCATACCGGTGGACATTTAATATTTTTCCACCCAAAGATCACTGTGCTGAGTGCTAACATCTCATGATCTTTGCATTCTAGAGCCGACCAACACAATAAAGATCTGCGTGGGTTCCGTTCGCCACCAAAATGATCATCTCCTCCCAGAGCATATAATCTTGTGCGCATTCCATCGAGGGTACACAGGAACACCTCCGAAAAGCATCGTGACTTGAATTTTGTGAAAATCTACTTCAAAGCAGCAAACGCTTTAGTTCAACTTTCGGCCAGCTATAGATGCATGCACGTAACGAGAAACCTTTTTGCGGGCCACAACACCATGGCCAGTATCAAGAGGCGATTGCATTGGAATGACGACGGTGGGAACACACCTTTTCCTTTTGTCTAGCTTGTGGATTAAGTTTGATACTCGTATATACAGTTTGGTTTAGTTAAGTTCGGTTCGGTGCAGATCAGTGTCAGCCTGCAGCAAGGAGCCCGTGCAATCGCCGCTATGGGAAAATGCGCGCCGCCTGCAGGTGAATAACGTTTGTTGCTGGATTATTTTTTATTTTGTTTATTTAGCAATTTTTTTCTTCCGATACGATTTGATTTTTTGTCATA
Source organism: Cheilosia vulpina (assembly GCA_916610125.1). Taxonomy (NCBI): domain Eukaryota; kingdom Metazoa; phylum Arthropoda; class Insecta; order Diptera; family Syrphidae; genus Cheilosia; species Cheilosia vulpina. The sequence goes on along the minus strand of OU744277.1, from coordinate 69,816,217 downwards.
GGTTTCTATATATTTTTTCTTTTGGAGGGGACTTTAGTCAGATTCATTGAGGCGAATAAATTTTCTGGAGATCTCCGCTATGATGTGAGAAAAGAAGAAAGGTGATCTTGCTGCTGTCCCCCTTGCGGAGAAAGTTCAGCAAGAGTCTTTCGCTGTGCGGCGATGACCACTGGCGGCAACACGAAATGTCCGCCACTAATGGACCCGATCCTGGCGACGGCCATACGTCTACGTTATTCTTTTGTACGTATACCATGGTCCACATTGATGATGACAATAACTGAATTCAATTTATGATCAAGCGTTGATATCGAATTTTGCCGCGCTCGTCGTTCAGCGCATACACCGCACCTGTTGCAAGATTCTGCACGATTTCTTCGAAAGTAAAAGTCCGAAAGAGTATGCCATTGATTGCTCATTACGCGAACTATGTGTCTCATAGTTTTGCACGCTTAAATATAATAAATGTACGAGATAAAACTCACGCGAGAAGGAGACGAATAGAAAAAGTGAAAATGGTCGTGGCATTCGATACGCGAAGGTGGTGGTCTGGTCAGTGCCACAGTGCCACCACCGACGCGCCTTTTAATCGAATTGAAGAAAATTGCGGTGCGCCCTTCAATTCATTCCACTGTATCGGAAGAGAATGGATGACGGATGCCGCCTCGCCGATAAACAATTGCAAGTCAATTGAAAAAGTACCGCCTCGCCGTCAGACTTTCGCTCATAGATTTCAAAGCGAATTGTATATATTGCAGGTTCTTATCTCAAGTCACGGTTTTATTAATATTAACGCCGACTGGATACTGAGAGTGGATAGTTTTTGCTTCAATTTCTCTTGCGGCCAAGTGAAAGGGCGTGTCATTATATCCGACACATGTCAACTTTAATTATGAATACTTTCTTAACTGGTGATAACAATTATTTTAATTTTGACATGGATGCTGTCATTACCTACATGAATGGTTGGGTTTTGTAAATGGCGATATCAGATTATGGGCACAGAGTTCTTTATTGAAGGCGCAATTGTATGGTATATGTCGTAGAATATCTCAAGCCAGAAACGGTAGTATCAATGACGTGAGCAAGCTGTGAAAGAAAAACCACACGCTGACTGACACTCTATATTGTAGTGCGTTGAAATTGAGATGGGCTCTGTTAAGGAAATACTTTTAACCGCATAGTCTGTCAAAGGATGTTGACAATGACTTAATTGCTGTAACCACCAACTGTTTGGTGTATGTCTGTGCGCAGCAACGGTGGCATATCCCCACCACAGCTTTGTGCATCTGCCACCCTACTACTGCTCTCCGTAAGGCGATAATGTTTTTATTGGCATGAATTCAGCCTGGCAAAATGTCCGACCAGATGTTTTTCACTTCGGTCTGCCTAAGAGGCATCATCACCCTCACGACTGTCAGCGAAGGTGGATGATCATAAAATGTTGACAGATCAAACTGTGTAACATATATAGATGCAATAGATACTCCACTATCGATGCATGCTTTGGATTAATGCCTCCGTAGCAGACGTCGGCAATCATCGAAAAGCAACAGCACGGACAGCAATGCATTACAACTCGGTAACTACTAGATATGTGCGGATATGTATATGTAGTTGTACACATTACCTGTGGTAATAACAAGTAATTTGATTATTTGCTTCACAATGAAGGGAAGAGAAGTAAATCCAATTGGAGTGGCATATCTGATATTTGAGGAATTGTGACAAGCAAAGTCATTGATCTTGCATTGATGTAGTGCCGTGTGCTGTCACGATGCCGCCGACGCGACGAGTGCTTGAAGGTGAGTGTTTTCGTACGGTATCTGTATACTTGAGGGGGAAAACAGAAATGGGACCTATGGGAAGAGAGCATTCAAACGAAGGTTAACTGATCGACGTGTTGGTTGGGGCTTGTTGTGAATTCTGGACTGTTATGCATTGGAAATTGGAATTTTGATACTGACAGTTGATTCGAATAAGGTTTCAGATTTTTGATGCAATTGAAACTTGAGTGGTCGCTGCGAATATATTTTCTGCTCTCCATCCTCTAAAAATACAGTTTTTGGGCAACAAATAGGTACATATCTTTTTAGGTTAGGGACGATCAATTCACAAATAGAGTTTTTTTTTGATAATGCAAACGTTTGCTACGGCATGCAACCATTTCCCTCTCTCTCCCTTGATAAATAATTAAAAAAAAAAAAACATTTTCAAAGTTATCGATAGAGAAAGAAAATTATGCTAACGGTGCTAGGATAGGTATGTGTATTCTGAATTAATTGTCAAGTTTTCTTAAGAAGAAATTAGTGTCCAACTAGGTTAAAAGACTGATTTATCGAACTAATTATACCATGAAGCCTTTAAATAAATATTTATGATAGCTACTTGACGTTTAAGAAACGTCCAAATAGCTCCAGAGGTAGGGTACATTCAGAAACCTAGTTACATATACTATGACTAAATTGGTAGATGTACCCTCAACATAAAAACTATGTATTGGTCGGTAACGTCGCTTTTACTATGTCAGCTACATATGCGAACTGTCAACTCAGTCACAAATTTCTTGATTAGATTCGTCAACTACACCTCCATAAACGTCAGCTGAAAAAGCTATTCATACGACATATCTAATCCAATCAAAACTCAAACACATCAAGCCAGCCAGCTGTCAGAATTACTAAACATTTGCAAGCGTGAATAATTAATGACAACGAATTATCAGCTGGCGATGAGTAAATAACTATTTGACTTTTGCTAGCTTAACCGATTTGTTATTAACACGCGCGTCCAGTTTCTTAGTTAAGCCCAGACATTTCACATCCCTGGCTACGAAAAAACAACATTTGTCAACATTGACTCTTCATAGTTTTACAAACTTAATCCACTATACAAATTTGCTGACCTGTTAAGTTACAGATTATATGCACGATTATTTGTTGAATGTCACTCCGTATCAAGTGCAAGAAAACACTTTATTTCTCTGACAGTAGGAATACACCCGAGGAAAATTGCCTACCGTTTGCTAATGTGCACTTAACGCTGTCCATATCTACTCCATTTCAATGATGTTTTGCACTTAAACTTCACCCATTGCCGTCACAATCAATCTGTCTTAGCGCCATACGATTGAGGTGTCTGGGTCAAGATTGTAATTCGAAGTCACGCAATTTGAACAATTTCCATGGCTTTCACTGTGAAAATAAAAACTGCACCAACGCCACAAATGACAGTTAACGTCAACTGTCGCTAGCCGTAGTCACGATTTTTCAATATTCGATAGTTAGCAGCGTTAACTGCTAACTAGGTACTTGTACACGGCTTTTAATTACAACTTCTAAACCACTTAATTTGTGGTCGGTAACCCTGTTACTCTCACTATTATACTTGAAATGCAAGCAACTAAGATCTTTTCGTGGGCGATATCGCTCACAATTAATAAACGAATCTAATTTTCTCCTTTGTCTTCCTAATGGAAAGTACTTAGAGATTGTTTATGGCCAGGCACGGAGAGGGTCTCAGTCGTTTTTCCCCCATCTGTATAACGTGCCGCATAGGCAATTCGACATTTTACTTTCTTTTCGATTCAATTAGATATGCGGAGACGAAGACGTCGAATTTGTTTGAACCACATTATTTGCAGCAAGCAGTGCGCCGGCGCGCAGTGCATTCTATTCAATTACATAAATCAAGGTAATTACCACCGCATTGTATACACACACTCGCCTAGTTGGTTACCTGTCGTCTATTTCATTTCAATTTAACCGAATTGCTGGCGCTGCTGCCACTTCCAACTGCGCCGCGATTGCTGAGATTAATCGTAGATATTTTCCCACACTTAGGAGAAATTCCGAACCCTCTAAAGCGTTGAACTCTTCTCTTCTCCGTCGCAAAGAGCTCGACATTTGAATACGAGTATGGTCCTTGGTAGCCGATAAAGCATCTATTCAAGTGTATCACGGACGGCTAAGGTAGGTAGCAGTGGTCCATAAAAGTTCGCATGCCAAATGAGTTTTTTTTTTATTTTGTTTCAATTGGGTTGGGTGAAAAAAGCGGGTTTGCACGGTGTAAACAATGCCAGGCATAAATCATAAAAACGCGCGTTGGCCACTGTTTTGCGCGATCTGTTTTTGGGGACAAACAGTGCAGAGAGTGTAAACAGTGTACCTTTTGGAGTTCGCCGGGAGTACTTTCAGTTCACCTTAGCCAAAGAAGCCGCTCGGTGCACGTATACTTTCCATTTCGTTAGGTGTCTGAACTTGTTATTTTGGAATCTGGTAGGGTATTTTCATTTTATGTTCATGGGTGGTTAATGGAATTTGCATTTTTTTTCAAGGAAGTCAGACGCTAATGTCACACCGTTGCACATGTATAGGAGGATGGGTGAAATGTCTTGAGGAACGGTGCCTTTGCTTTTGTTTAATAGAATTTTAGACAGTTTTTAGAAAGTATCCGCCCGAGGTACGGAAAAGTAAACCTAACCATAAAATTCAAAGTTGTATTTATGATATTAATATCGCCAACTGAAAGGCGATTTTTTTTTAATATCTATGGGATAGGCATTTTATGCTTTTGGACTGTATGGACTGTACGTTTATCGCTTTATGAAGATGTGAAAATGCAACCGGATGCATTTATTGTGGTACTAAATGGCTTTCTTGAGGGTTGCGATTGGCGGTGTTTTACACCGGAACACGTGCATATATTTTAAATGTTTATACATATGGCTTAGTTACCAACCTTATCGTACTATTCATGGCGAGAGATATTCGAATCAGACCACCATTGTCGGGTCTCCGTTCGTCTCTCTACCAGCTATCACTATCTATCTTGCCCAAATACCAACCTTAGTCCAGGTGTAATTTAATTACTTTCCTTTTCTCTTTTCAGGTATGTGTCTTCGTACTAAAGTGCTGTTAAATAGGTACGTTATATATTTATATTTAGTTTTCCACACAAAGCAATCGTTGGCTAAAATGGAGTGCAAACCATTACTTTTTTCTTTTGACACCTTATTTGTTAAGAATGGTTGAGTGTGAAGCTACGATTTCACATGCCACTTTTCATGTCAAATTTTGACAGCCGGCGTCATTGTGACATGAACATTTGTCCTAAATTTGTCACTACGTGTGATCGCCTGTCAAGCGTCTTGTCACGCGGGCCGTCACAGCGCACTCTCACGAAAGACGCAGGAGTAACCACCGATAGCCGAATTGTCATGACGTCAGCATGTCAAGATTTGCTACGAAAAATGGCACGCATAATCTAGCTGTAATGCCGCAAATGGAAGGTGTTTATACTGTATTCAAAGATATTGAAAAACCTCAATTAAAAAAACTTTCGTTGGTTGCCATTCGCACGTAACAAAAAGGGCTTTCGTTTTCCAAAAAAATAAAAATCGGAAACGTTAAAATATGAATAAAATAAATAAAACGTAGCAATTGATTTTACTTCAAAGAAATGTCAAAATCGAAGCATTTGCTACGTTTGGTATGAATAAAAACTGATTTGAGTTTACCCTAACACTTGACATATTTGCCTTTTACTCAGAACGGTGTGAATAAATCGTGTCAAAGCAATTGCTACGAAAATTCCAACTGTTGTATTTTTTCGACGCAGACAATTTGAATCTGCTGAATATTTTGGACGCTGATGAATATTTGCACGCACGTACAGAATACTTCATCTACGCACGCGACAGCGCTGACTCTTTTTCATAAACTAACTATTAAATAGACTGACAGCTTCAGCAATAAAAAAGAAATTGCCTACAAGCTGAATTTGACTATGGATGTAGCCCAGTTTGGATTCATGTATTTGTACCTATGGTAATCAAAGGGGACTCACTCATACTTGAAAAAAACCAGCCTATACTCTTCCGGTTTAAACCGGATGTCGCCATGTCGGTAGCCTGAGGTGGACTCTCATTTCAATATCAAGGGCTGTGTTTTAAACCATAGTTTTTCTTAGTTCCAGGTTGACATTTTTCGCTAATTTTTTATATAAATAGTTGTTCGATTTTCTTATAATTGAGTAGAAATTAATGTTCAAATTACAGGATATAAAGAAAAGGAATATTTTTTAAGTCATTTTTTAATGACTTTTGGATAGAAAGATATTTTTATGATATCGATATAAAAAAATTGTTCGCATGTTCGCCATAGAATTTCCTTTAAGATTCGCAACCAATTTCTCCTTTCACATTCCCATTTTTTTAATGATCGATTTGGTAAAACTATTAACAACAGTATTAAATGAGACAACTGTACTGTCACTTAAGAAACTGTAAGAAAAATTACGAACAAAACATCAGTAAAAAAAATTCGTCAGTTTCCTAGAAAACAAATTGTAAAAAAACAGTAATAAATGTGCAGTCATCATTTTGCAACTTTATATTACTTTTCACATAAATATGCACATTATTTTCATTCGTAAAATGCCTACCAAAAACTTTTCAGTTGTGTTTTTTTATTAAAAACACTATTTATGTTCTTGGCTGAAGCAGTTGTTTTCAAAAGGAATTATTTAAAATGTTCTAATAAATTTTTATTGTTTTTTTTGTTGTTTTCCGCTATTAAATGGAATATTCATGATGAAAAATCATATTTCAAATCATAATAATCGTAATCAATCCATTGCCGTTTTTCTATAAAAAAGAGACAAGACGAAGACATGTTTGAAAAAGCTTCATGAGCGAAAGTGTTAAGATGTGGTTGATTTATAAATAAAAAGAATTACTTGAGTTTGTCATTGAAACTTCATTTTAATTATTTTGGTGTGTTTCTTAATTTTATGTATTTCACTAACATATTTTTTCCCCAAAAACAACAACCGAAAACAGACACATTAATTGTAGGAACAAAAATATCTTCTTTTATTACAACGGTTGAATTTTTCACACTTTATTCCTTTATTTATTTATGTTCGCTATTTTAAATTTTGTAGAATAGAACACAAATGTTATCGTAGTGCAATAAAACAACGAATTTAAACTCTCACAACGCATCCATCAGCTGACAGCAACTCACGAAATACACTAAATCTCAGTCAGTGTTCTTAGCACTCTGTCTCTTTATTTTTCCCACGAAGCGTGTTCATTTTTCCCTTTTCTCTAAACTCAAATTACCTCTATTTTTGTTTGAAAAAAAAAACATGATTATAAAATTAAAATTTGTATTTTTCGGAAAGAAAATAAAATTACAATCTTCAGTATAAAAATTGAAATTCGCACAAAAAGGTAGATATGCCACAATGTAGGAACACTGCTGAGTGTCAGTGTTTTTTTGCTGCTTCAGACGTATTCACTGACAGTAAAATAGCGAGCGGTGGGAGGGGCTTATAATGAAAAAAACACTGCGGGGTAAATCGGGGAGACGTAGGAAATCTGTCAGTCTATTTAATAGTTTGTTTATGCTCTTTTTACACACATTGAATTTTCAATGTTTTAATGACTATTCATATGAGAGCGAATTGCGAACTGCGACAAAGCGAATATTCGTAGTTGCTGACATTTCATTCATATGAAAGCTTTATTTAGTCGCAGGTATCCGCGAATCAGTTTCATTGTTAAAGGATAAGTTCGAACGAATTTTTCATTCGCGGGTTTGTGGATCGCGACTGTTTTATGATTGATTGTAAAGTTACAATTCGCAGGAAAATTGCTGTAATTGTAAATTTAGCTATTTAAATTAAATAGACGCATGTTTTTCGTAAATTAGATGATAGACTAATTAAATATAATGCTTTGGTGGTAAAGCAACTAGCAATTTTCACTTCAGTTTAATTGATTTGATAGCAATTCACTCTCATGTGAATAGTCCCTTACTACTTATAAATTGTTAAGTTAAATTTTGTTTGTGAAAAAAAAAAACCAACAAAATATGGATGCAATAAGTTAGGTAACGTTCGCAAAAAAGAGTAGCAATTGCTTCTGACGCTTCAAAATGTGGACTATTTGCCTAATCTTTTATGTCGTTTTCCATTGGGACAAGCCGATTTTTATGGTTTATTTTACCAAAAACAAATGCAATTTGAACAGCTGATATTGTTGTCAAATAACGCACTAATCCATATACAAAAGCAGATCAATTTCATTGCATGTTCCATGAGCCGCATAAAATCTGAGATCTGAAAAAGAATTTTGGTGGTCCCAATGGAAAACGACATTAGATAGAAATTTTAGGACACAATCATTCCTAAAGTATATGACATTTAGACTCTTTAATTCATACTTAGTTCTTTGTTTTTAATTAAAAGGCTAGTGTGTCGAAAACTATTTTCTACCACTAGTCAATAATCGAATGCAATTTCCGGTGGCCAAAGAAGAAATGAAACATTACCAAAATCAAATTTGGCATTAAAAAATCATGTTTTCAACTGCAATTTGCGCTATAGTTTGCTGTCATATTGCAGTATTTTGTTTTTTTTTTTTAACTTTGTTCAACTCTGTTAACTTTTCCACAAAAATCCTTAGACTCTCAAGGGAAATTAAAAAATTGTCAGGTTTGACAGCAATTGCAAGACAAGTACAAGTACAGCAAAGTAAATGCTATGTTCGAATTTTCGAACCTACTTTAGTGAGGCAGGTTTTTATTCATACCCATTTTAAAGGGATTTAGCAAATAATAATAAATAATAGGAAGAATTGGAACGCAAATTCCCAATAGGAGTGAGTGCGTACACACCAAACTTATTAATGTAGACATATCAAAAGAATGCATTGAAAATGTATTCAAATTACATTTTTCAGCTGCTGGCAGCATAGTTTTTTGTTGTTTCAAGATTATTTGAAAATAAATTCGTTTGAAAATTTGTGGTTGCTTTGTATTTGTATGCTACACCTTTCGTAATTCACTTTTTGTCTCTTTTACACGCTGCTGACTTAAACCGTGGAAAAAATGAGAGAAAAATGAAGTGTCATACGGGCTTAAGTGCTTTTACTCAAAGCAGATGCTAGTTTTTCTTTCCTTTATTTTCGAAATGACAAGTTTTCTGTTTTCATCTAACAGCATCCCAAATCGTTCTCAAAATTGCCAGCGAATATGTTTAAACGTTCTCGACTCTTTATACGTGAACGGAAACAATTTTCCTCAATCCGATATTTGACATTCAAATTCCCGATACAAGTTCATTATTAACACATAAAATATTAATGAAATATGAAAGCCAAATATTTATATCGACACGTCTAAAAAAAGTCATCATGCATGCATCCAATTTTATTCAATTATTTGTGCGAATCAGAATGAGAGAATGAACCTGACTACATCATACAGGTTTTATCGCATTGAACTTGCTGTGTAAATGGGAAGTGATTTCATTCGCTATGCCGCAGCTTTATCATTTGATTCAATGCCAAGGCGAAACTATTCACTTATACACTCCCCATTAGCATTGTTAGATACATGCCATTGGAAAATAGAAAACTAAGTGCATTACAAGATTACTTCTCAATACGATCGCACTTAACGAGCCGTCTTGAGACATGCCAGAGGTACAAGCATAGAGACATCTTTTCTTCATGCGAACAAACTTGTTAGAAATTCCTGAGATAGCAACTCATCTGAATTCTTTGGTGCTGTTCGGACATGATGAATGGTTGCTGTGGGGTATTTTTTGTTTTCTGTTGTTTACATTATTAACTGCATGGTTAGAATTATAGATGATATGCCTATTATCTGTATAGGTAACAATTATGTTCCGTTTCCACAAGATCTGGCATTACTATAGTGCGGGATCCAGAAAGTAAAAAGTAGGCAGCTTAAAGAACAGCATTCCACTGAAATTGGGCTTTGTATTCAGAGGAATATTGTATAACAAATTAGAATTAGCTACAAACGGTTTATTATGCGTAAATGCAACGCCAGTCAGCTGACTCATTGGTTTTACTAAAAAATACCTCCTTTACCTGAATAAACGAATCCACAGAAAGATGCCATTGAATGGAAGTTTTCAAAAGTCGTGGGTAGATTGCTTCGAATCGTTAAATTCCATAATATCAGTATTCACTTAAACGTTGTGGCCGTCACGATTATTAGTAAAATTTTTGGATTATCAAGTCTTATAGGTTAAGGTCAGTGTGAATGTGAACTCCTTAAAATGTAAAATATCTGCGTTATTGATATACATAAACGCCCACATTTATGTTGGTATTAAAAGATATTGGATAGGCGAAATAATAATGCTGAGGAATTTGAACTAATAAGTGCTAGGTCACATAATAGCAAATGTCACGTGTTTGGAGAAGCAACTTAGAGATGAAATAAATAAAACAAGCGATAGACATAAGGCGTGTTTTTTTGAGCTTCGATCTCAGCAAAGCAAAGTAAAGTACGATTTTCAGCACTCGATTACCACAACTACTGCGAGTTTCAAAGTGTCAAGTAGAGCGTAGTTGTTGTAATTGCGTGCTGAAAATCCTACCTGACTGCTTTGCTGAGATCGAAGTTAAAAAAAACAGGCCTATAGATAGATCATGAATCAATAAATGAAATAAATTAAATGAACCTCTACCAGTGATGCCAGACTTTTCGGACTGACTTGCCCATGACGATTATCAAAAGCACCCTTTCTGTTAATGCCGTTGCTAGAAAAACTACCACGACATTGAATTCGAATGTATTCGCTCTTTTGCATTACGAAATGCAAAATGCCCACGATCTGGGTAATTACCCACGATCTGACATCACTTCAACACAAATATACGAGTACAATTTTATTAAACAATTTCAGTATACAAATATAACATTATATATTTGAAACTAGTCCTTAAATAATACACATTGGGGACGTTTACGTATCTAGTTTAGTAAATCTGACAGCTGTCTGACTTGATGTATCTCAGTTTTGATTGGCAGATCGGTCATAGGAGCAGCTGTTTTAGTTGATGTCTATGGAAGGATAACCGACAAATCTATAGTCAAGAAATACGTAACTGAGGAGTAAGTTGACAGTTCGCATATGTGGCTGACCCAAAAAAAGTGACGTTCCCGACCCATCTAGTGTTTGCGTTCAGGTTACATCTAGTACAGGCCATAACTAGATTTTTAATTGTGCCAATTCATTAACAAAAAAATCAACCGGCACAAACTGTATTAAGTTACCCAACAATTGTAAACCAATATCGGTAACATTTGCTGCACTTCCACACATCTGCGTACAAGTGCGTGTAGGGGAGGTTGAAGTATAGAAGGCCCACAAAGATTTATGTCTTCTTATGCAATTTTTCGCATTATATCTGGACTTACTCGTACTGCGGACAGAAACTGTTATGAAAATTGAGGTGAAAACGGCAAATAAAAGGCCATTGGGATATTTTCAAATTAAACTACTCAATTATATTTTAGAGTTGAATGTAATAAGCTTTCTAAGAAGGCCATTTTGATTTGATCAATGCACAGATCTATTTTCCTGTTCAGAACATGAATAGAAATATGTGTGCGTTCAGGTTATTGGATTTATCTTTTTTGACAGGTCATAAGAGAAGACATTGGGCATATTCAAGAATCTAGTTATCTTAATTCGACTAGATTGGGCTGGATGAGATGTAACCTGAACGCAAAACCTAGTTTGGTCGGGAACATCACTTTTCCTACGTCAGCCACATATGCGACCTGTCAACTCAGTCTCGAATTTCTTCACTAGATTCGTCGGCTACCCCTCCATAAACGTCAACTGAAACAGCTGCTCATATGACCGATTTCCCCCCAACCAAAACCGAGATATATCTAGTGAGAGAGCTGTCAGACTTACTAAACTAGATACTTGAACGTCCCCATTCCTTTATCGTAAAGTTAAACATAACATGTCAAATTTTAGTTCGAAAAACGCCTTGTTATCTTCAATTTTGAATTTTAATTTTACAATTTTTAAACGGAAATTTAGAATTTCCAAAAGAATGAATTAGTGAATATCCAACGTGACACTTGGCTGACAATTAAGTCAACCGCGTTCCTAGAGAATTGCTACAAACAAATCTTATGTCGTTTTCCATTGGGCAAAAAATCACTTCTGAATCCGTTCCATTGGCACAAAAAATACTATTCTGGTGATTCTGAGAAGAGAATTTCGCTTCTCGATTTGAAGTCAGAATCCACTCAAGAAGCACTCAAAAAAATGTAATTTATGTATTTTATACAAGTCAACTGACAGCCGCCGTTGATTATTTTTTGGCATTTCACCAATACTTTTGTGGGTTCAATCAGAAGCAGTTTTGTTGTTCCATTGGATCACAGAATGAGTGGATCCCCGAGTGAAACCAATGGAAAACGACATTATTTGAACTACCATATTTCAGATAGTTAGTTCAACAACGTAAATAAATCCCAGCCAAACCGCCTCATGTTTCCCTACACGTGTTTGCATCTTCACCGAAACGACATTCATAACAAAATCATAAAACACCCCTTGTCCATTATGAAGAATCAATAAGTTAGATAGGTGCTGTTATTTCCAAGCAGCTGACTATTTTGCCCGTCTGGCTGTGTAAGGTCCTTCCAGTTTATGCGTTGCAAACATGAATTTTGTTTGGAATTGTTGTTCTTGTTGATTTTATTCACCCCCGCCATGGCCCTATGACAAAGTGAACTGTGAAGAGGGTGAACTTTTATTTTGTGCATAATCGGGGGATGAATGTAATCAATAATAGTGTTGTCAGAATGCGCACTCAAGTTTGGCAAACTTACGTTTCGAACGTAATGAAAAGTGTGCACACGTACCTGGCAATGCCTTAACCTTTAAAACAAAAACAGGATTGTTTTTTTTTTCATATGGTTTCATTGAGCAAAGGAAAAGGGTGGTGCTTTGGTGTTATTTTCCTCCGGTTTTACGTCATGCGCATGAACCCATAGCATGCGTATGCAAGGGGATCGACAACAAAAACGTCGTTTCCTTTCGCCAAGTATACAAAATTTATTTTCATCGTTCGGTACGGTCTGTTATATTCCTTCGGTGTGGTATTTTCAAACTGGTAAAAATAACTTTCAAATTCTTTAATTAATATGGTTAGATTAGTTGTAATTAACGATGACGGTTTAGTGACAGTGTGGGAACAAAGTATGTTTTAATATACGCATACTTGGGAGTGATAGAAGAAATTCTCGAAAGAACCGGATAAAAATCAATACCATCAAGGATACAAAATGGGATAACAGATGCTGAAGTTTTTCTTCCTTCTTATGAATTTATTTTTTATAAATATGTGTATAACTTAAATGAACGACATTTGAAATGAGCGAGGATGTGATAAATGGGTTTTTAATTGTTATGAACTTTAATCTGATTTTAATTCTGTGACGATGTTATTTGACATTAAATATTATAACAAATTACTAAGCTATATATGATTACCTTTATTAAGTATGTTCACATTGGCACATAAGCTCAGTTTAATTGTTTTGTTTGTCCACCGTGGACGACTGATTACATTACAACAACCTTAATCATATTTGTAGTACATGGTTTTGGTGTGGGGGAATCACTGCGAAAAAAATCATATACCCCTTGTTGGGTTTGGAGTTTGAATGCTTTAAGCATGTACTTGTATGCGTCATATTTATTTGGCAGAATGCCTAGTGACAATTAAATTTTGTATGTCTTTTATAAAAGACTTTGGTACCTACCTCGGGTATTTGAGAAGGTTGCATTAGACGATAAACTAGAGATACCTAATTAAGAGATATAAGAACATTACTTTGTTTTAAATGAAAGACAGTATTAAAAGCGTATACGCACTTGCAACTAAATAAGAATATTGATTTCATGTAGCCTAGGTGTTAGGAAGTCGTAATTCCATTTCTCTGACCCGCCTTTCACACCACCAACGACAATCTGTTTAGACTTAAGAGGACTATCGAAATTACGAACATATTACGTATCGGAAACGTCCTGTCAAAACTAGGTTCAGCTAAATAGAAGCAACGTTGTCCTTGATTAACCTGACTTGAATACTAAAATACACTTTATTCTGCTTATTTTAAATTTATATTTACGCATAGGACTTAAAATTTGTGGTATTTGAAATGTCAAAAAATTTAAAGAATATTTTTTACATGCGTAAAATCGCAACTCAAGCAACACATTTTCTTTCAATCCAGACTGTACCCATTTACCGGCAAAAATGGCAGCTTCCGATACTATTATTTAAAAACAATTAAAAACGGAATCTGCCAGATGACGCATAAACTTTTAATTGATATCGCATCTGATTTGGAGCTACGACAGCCGCGCAAAGCTTTGGCTTGCTAAAGCTTTAACAAATAAAAACGAAACAACTATCAACCAGCGTAGCAAATAATATTAAACATTCATACTCGTACATGTGTATGAGTACACTCAATTTAAATCTACACGCAAAAATAACTGAATCAATGCCTAATAGGCGACTCGCTTAATCCATCAAATCAAAGAAATGTAAATAACCGTTATAACATCAGCGAGCTGTCATTACCCACTTACTTCCGTATCCAAAGTTGGAACAACCTGTCTGACAAATATTTGGCATACAGGTTCAAAACATTTGGTAATGACATAGAAACTACGAGCTCCATTGAGCGATGCCGCATATGATAAATCAGTATCTACTCGCTACTCCTACTGTCAAAGTAAACTTGGGTCAGCCTATATCTTTTTTTGCCACCTTGTTGTTCTCCCATATTTGCTTCCAGTACCTGACCGTCGCGTTAGCGACAGTCAATTTCATGCTTAGGTACTTAAACACTGATGCGTGGCTTTTGTGTTTATGCTTTCCTGTCTTCTCAATGAGACAATACAAAATTATCAACTCTGTAAGCATGTGTGTATAGTACGGATTGTTTGCATGTGGTTATATGTATGCGACAAAGCTTTTAGACGTTTCAATTTATGTTATTAAGTTTCTTAGCTTGTATCGTAGTCTTTATTCGTCATTTAATACGAGACAAAAACATTCATACACGGCCACGGGTCTTGCCAGAATGACAAGTGTAGTGGACCTCCGTCCCGCTTGCCGTGCACAGTCTTAGCTGGCTAGCCAGAGGGGTCTTCGTATTATCGCCTTTAGCACCATCTCCCGTGCGACAATTATACCCAAAGTGATAGTTTGCGAGTCATATAGCGTTCCGTCCAGCTGTCTACAACGCTTACCGGTCCGCTAATCATATGGATCCCATTCTGAATAAAATAACGCGAGCGTAAGAGAGAAAGAAAGTGTGTGCTACCCTTAAGTCGGATGGGGCCTAAGGCGATGTAAGATTAGTTAAGGACAGAAGTGTGACCGAAACGGGTCGTGAAATGCATCATGTCAACTAAAGTTAAATAGGTACCGTGTTTGATTGAAAATGATGAAGTTTTTGTTTCTGTTTAAAATGTCACCGGAATGTAGTAGATTTGTTACCAAGTTTAACCTTGAATTTCGTGTTTTAATTTATACGTTTAAGTGGAGTCAAAGTGCGTTAAATTAAATAAGATTTGTGATTTGTGTATGCTAAAGTCGGGCCTATAAAACACATTGTCAGATTATAATGTCACTGTCTTTGCTGTGTGTCACGTGTATGCTTGCCCTATCAAGTCAAGGTCCATTTGTGAACTCGGCACTAGCAGCACCTGCAAAAAAAAAAAAAACATTATTCATTTTCTGCTTTTTGCTTATCATTGAAAAAGTAATACTCTCTGACAGCTCAAATGAGTGCACAAATTGTTTTACTATATGGCTGAAAGTGAATCATCAGATGCCTTGGCCAGTCAACTGCGATAGATATCTAGCTGATATTGCTCGATAGCTGCTAACGGGCATTATGGCAGCCGTACGGATGGGGCTAAGAGAAAACGCAAATACCTTCAAATAATTGAAGTTGTTGAAGTTTCAATAAAGTCTTTTCTTTTTTTCGGGTGCAGTTAATAGTTAAGAAATTTGGAATTGTTCACGATTTTGTTGTTCGTTTATGCATGCGGGATGCCGATGTTAAGAAACAAATACTCGTCATGGCTAAAAATACAAGAAATTTACTTTGCATATTTATGTTGTATAATAATATATTGATTTACAATCCGGTTTTCGTTTGCTGTTCAGCGTTTCAATTAGCTGACATTATCCCAAGGTACCTAAGCAAATAAAAATAATATTTGAGTTCAATATTGTTGAATGCGAACCTCTCCATATTTTTAATTTTTAGACCCGCGTTTCATAAATATTTATGGAATCTTGAATGACACTTTTCTTTTGCCAAAAGCAAGACAAGTGAGCATGTGATCTTATTTATTTGACGTTCAAAACGCACCCATCACCTATCCGCCTCAGACTGCAGCATGACACATAAAAAATGTCTGATTTCTAATTCATTGATCATTGCTATCCACATGGGGGCCACTTTTCCTGGTCAACATGAGTGGTCTAAGCAAAAATGCAGATCATACAACCTGTTTATAGATCTAAATATAAAATTGACCGGTTTCTTCCTGCATGTCATTTAAATAATTTGCCCACACTATTAGAATATTTTCCTCAGAATACACTCACAAAGTAACTCCGTTCGCTGTCATTGAAATTTCATGCAACTCCATGAGATCGATCAAATTGCTAAATTATTCAGATCCAAAGGCACACAATAAATCGCTTGATATTGTAAAGGTCACTGCGAAACCTTCAACGCATTTATCATAAATTAAAATAGGTTTATTTTTCTCATAAAAACAAATGGCTAGACACGCATGGCACATAATACCTCTTACGACACAAGCAAATATTTACCATTTACCCATAAAGTAAATTCTACAAAACGTAAGTGTCATAAACGAATTATAGTGTACACAAATTCGTTACAAGAGTATATCGTGAGCTTGTAACGCATTCAATGTTCAAAGCACTTAGGCATAGGGATGTATTACAAGCGCCCCATACATTAATAAAACGCGTCGTCATTCAATTACTGACAGTTCATGCGTATTGCAAGTGCCACCGCCATAGTCGATGTTTCCATTATTGTGTGCATTTCCTTGAGCTTTGGTTGTTGCTTGTTGGAATAAAATAAACAAAATGCCGCCAGACTATGCTATCGAATGATTTAAGTAGTCCAACGTTGAAACAAACGAATGTAGTCGACGCCGAATTGTTATCTAAATAAACCAAACAAGCCTTATTTGGGATAAATGTATTTATATACATACTTGGATGCCATTGAAATGAAAAAGAAATTCTTCATTGTATTGGGTGTTTTTTTTTTCACCGCGATTGTGTTGTAAACAAGTCAAGCCATGTAGATGTAACATATCCGTAAATGATATGCAATAAATGCAGTGGATGCACTGAGTGCACATTCACTTTAATTAATATTCGAGTCAGTCATGGGACCCATGTAACCTATTTGCCATTAATTTTGACAAGGAAACTGTCATAAGCAAGAATATACGTCATGTGAGTTTTAATTGCTAAAGTTAAAATGGAAAAATCGTTCGATAACAATATGCAACTAAACGCGAGTATAGTCATAACATCGAAAAAAAGTTGTCCTCTAGACCTTTGGAGATAGAACGAAATATAATCAATTTGATTAAAAAAAATACCTACTTCGGGTGATTTTGATAGCAAATATAGTTGATGATTATATTCTTAGAATTAATTGATTTTCTTTTTTATACTGCCCGCTGACATTGCGAAGTATAAAGTCGAAGCAGCTGTGGATTAAAATATCACAAGAATGTCGTTTAAAGTATAATTTTGTATGCTCTCTCATTGTAGCTTATATTATACCAAAACCAATGCAAACAATTGTACTTTGTGTGTAAAACAGCAGACAAATAGTTGTCAAAGTGTATTAAATTATTAAGAAATCAAAACAAGTTACCTAAACATGGCATAAGCTAAGGTATAGATGACATCATGATGTGCTAAAAATATAAGTCGAACTTAGTGGTTAAAAAAGTAAAGAAAATCAAAAGTGCAACTACGCGCGCAAATTACAAACTCAGCATAACATAAACACAGCCACTCACAAACTTGGAATAATGAATGTGTTCAACGAAGAGACGAAGGGTGAAGATGATCTTTCCAAATACATGTTAGACGGTAAGCTTGTACATTTATTACCATAAATCATAAGTACCTATTTTAATTTTAAATGAAATCTAAATATATAGTAAGTAAGTAACAAAAGACGGCATCGACGTCTACATTTGACATTTAAATTTATATGGCCACTACGATTGGTGTGAGTAGTTTGTTTACGTTTTTAAAAAGTTGATCATTTAGTACAAATGTTAATTTTGTTCGCTGAATCTATTAATATATCGCTGTAAAAGTTCCGAAATTAGTTAAATAGCAATTTTATGTTTAAGAGCATCGCCCCAATAAATATTTTAATCCGATTAAGTGTGCTTAAAACACAAACGTCGCATTTTAAGGTGGAAAATGTAAATTAAGTAAAATATATGTTAGACAGAGCTATGTTTTAAAATTAATTTTAAACGTGTGATTATAGATTTAGGTTGATTTAAATCGGGACTGTTAATCAACTGTTAGCCTTGACACTAGACACCTGCACAACCAAACTGTTTGGTTTGATGGTTTGCTTATATTCAGCTGGCAATTTAAAAGAAAATACTGATTCAAAATCTATAGTCGGCATTGTCTAAAACGAAACGAACTGTGGAACAAAATAAGAATTAATTGCGCGCCCAGAGTTTTGCTAAATATGACTTCAACAAATTATAACCAAAAAGTACGATAACGCTTTTGACACCAACAACATAGAAAATTCTTATTAATCGTATATCTACTCGTTTGTCATGGTCATATGCATTTGTCAAATTGGAATTATTCGGCTATCAACTGTGCGCAACTTGTCCAACTTATTACCAAACAAATTTCGTTCAGCAGCTGTATAAAAAAAACCCACTAATACGTAGTCACTTAGAGTACTTTATATTGAACTTTCAACACTTTCGCAGCAACTTTCCGGCTAACAATTCACCCTCCGTATATAAAGCCGCGGCGATATCCTGTTTTCTCATGGTTTCACTTTCCACAACAGAGAAATACTGCGCAGAGTTCAACGCCAAGCACTTCACTATTCCCCCAATTAATCCACTTACCTCCAAATCCATCGCCGCTATCGTTAAACCAAATACGGTCTTCACCAGCTATACCTCGACAATGGCTCCTCCACTCTATATCGTCCATAGAAACGTTAATCCAATAGAAGTCAGGTTAAGTGCAAGAGTTCAGAGCGATTTCAATGGTGGTATGGTTGAAAACGGAACTCCACCATCATCACTACCACCATCACGATGAATCAACTCCATCGTGTTCCCAACTTGTCTGACATCTGAACCTGCAGTCTAAATTTGGCAGTAAGTGCAGCCACCGATAGCAAATTATGTCAGTTCCCGCGCACACTGCAATGATTGAAAATCCGGATAACATTGTTCGTCGCCCGTAACAAAATTGCATATCACGGGGGCATACCAACAACAATAACGCGGTGAGAACCGCACCATTGACCAAGGCGGAGGAGATCTATAAATCTCGCCGCACTATTGCGCAATCTGGAGCAGCAGCAACGAGCCTTTTGAAATATTGAATTATTTTTGGCTAATGTCGTGGGAATGTCTTGCTCTTGCAACATAGTTGACAGTTGGTTACATTCAGCGCCGAATCGCTGTAAATTTGCGGTTATTTTTTTGCGGAAGGTAGTAGGAATATGAGTACCTTACCTACGCTCTGACACATGAAATCAAATGCGCCGTAAAATTTTCTTTTTAACATGAATTGTAATTCAATTCACCTTGACCGAATGCCATACGAAATGGCGGCTTCATTTCAGATCCTCCTTTCCTTCTTGTTCGCAATAGGTATATGAATTCACATTAACGGGCGTTAGCACATCATTGTGATGTGCATTTCTATTTTGAGGTCATTGCGGGCATTCTTCAACACTCTTTCATAGAAATACTGTCTTCAAGGTAAAGGAAAAAGAGAATCGTTAAACGTTCTGGGTTACGATCTTCTGGCCTGTCGTTAATATGCTTTGATGGGCAACTCCAATGCGAAGAATACCCACGCTTTCAAACAGTAAATCTGCGTTGACAATCATAAACGTCATTATATTTCATCATCTTGCCACCCTCACTTGCACCAGTGTCGTATAAATGTCAGCTTCTGTACGGATGCGTGCGTACCCATAAGACAATGGCGTTTCCCCGGTTTCTAAAGTGTCAAATGACATGTCGTAGCTCAGTGATAATTAAAAAAAAGCCAGTTGCGAATTAAATGGAACCTTTCCAAAAGGAAAGTGCGCTAAATATTCGCTGGAAGTGTCCGGGTTACTTGACCAAAAAAGATTGTCAGCTGGGAAGCCGACTTCAGACAACGACGATGACGTCTAATTATAAAATAACGTCAAATAGACAACTGATTATTATTATATCACACACATCGAGAGAACCCTGCCCGGTTCTCTAGCCTCACAGACTAGAGTATGACATTATCTGTGATTATGCATAATACGGCTGGAATGCACCATTAAGTGTGATGAACGTACACACGGTGGTGAGGATTCTATTAGTGGGTGCATTATTCCCACAGTTCCGTCTCTGTATACGGCAACGTTCAAAAGCCGGCGAGTGCTCAGTGGGCCCCTGTGCCTACACTACCATGAGCATGATCATGAACTGTCAGACATTTGGTATCCCCAGGAAACACCTCTACTCGATCGGTTGTCGTGTTTTATTTTTTTTATTTTTGCAACACAATCAGTTGTAGACCGAAATTCACTTTCATTGGACACTTTTCTTGTTTTGGTGTGCAGAAATATTGTAATGTTATGCAACAATTGTACATACTTCGTCGAAATAGATAATGATTTCCGGTTTCGATGCCACTGTGACTATGTGGAGGAGGAGGAAATGACATGCGGCCGCATGGTAATGTGCAAATATTACACGAAATGATTTCTGATGTTGATGTAGTGTGTGTGTTAGATTGATCAAGTATCATAGGGTGAACCTAAACACGAATGGGAATTGTCAAAAGATTAATGCTTGCCATTAGTGGATTGTGAATATTGCATCTGCGAGTGAGCGAGGATTTGCAGCAATTGAATGCCGGAAGATAATCTTGACAAACGGATTGCACATCCTTTGCGTAATTTAATATTTGCCGCCAATCGTGAAGAAAGCGGTTTTTCACTTGCATTAGCAATATAATTGCTAGGTAGTGTGCCAAAAAGCGTAAAGCTTTGATTACGATAATGTATAGGTACTTATTGTACTAGTAGTTTTTCGTCGAACAGATTTTTAAAGACTAAATGAACGCGAGATCAGGCGAACAATCGGAATGTCATCTGAGTACTCCGCCAAGAAATTCTTGACACAATTTGTCAGTCATCCCTCTATAAAAATAAGCTTGAAAACTACGAACCAGCCAAACAGTTGTCAGACTTGTGAAACTAGAGTTCTGAACGTACTCATTCACTTATTGGGTACATTCAAGAATCTAGTTACCTTAAGTCGGCTAGATTGGTCTGGAGAAGATGTAACCTGAACGCAAAAACTAGATTGTTCGTCAATGTTGTCAATTTTTCAACGTCAGCCACATATGCGAACTGTCAACTTAGTACTCAGTCAAGTATTTCTTGACTAGATTCGTCGGCTACCCCTCCACAAACGTCAACTGAAACAGCTGCCAATCAAATCCGAAATGCATTTAGTCAGACAGCTTTCAGACTAGATACTTGAACGTCTCCATTCTGGAAAAACTTTGTACTCGAGGAGTAAAATATTTGATCATAGTCAATTATTGAATTTGAAATTGGATCTGTTAACATTTTATTTATTTCGCTGCCATATTTTATTCACAATCGTCAAATTTACTTCGCGTTCCACACATCGCAGACTCTGACTTCATAGGAAGCCAGTATTTGCTTTTACTGTTCCGTGAAAAGGTTTGAACGAGTACGATGTCTCAAAAATCTCTGTTATTTTCTAGCCGCAGGGATAACATTAAACATTAAACAGATTTGTAGCAGAGAACAGATATCGCCAAAACACAACGCTACGATACATTGCTGGCTTAATACTTTATGTAAACACACGGAAAATTCTCCGCCTACCTTTTTAAAACTGACAAACTTAATTGACAGATAAAGGTATAAATTATAATGGAAACATAATACTGTGTGCAGAACCTCTCGACGTTAATGATCCGTGCGACGGTGATGTTAAATGCCTGCGATGGCGTGCCAAATAAATGGCGTTGTACAGCCACGCATCAAGATTATTTTTAAAATCGGATAGTATTTTTAAAGATTGGCATTCATTTCGATCAATCAGAAAACTTGACTTAACTCGTTTTGAGGAAATTAATAAGCAAAAAAACAAACAACACAAAATTATAATTAATTAGAATGAAATAATTTGAATTTGGTGTAACCATCACATGAATGACAGAGATCACCGGTTTGTTTATCATTTTTCAACGAATTGACTGACACTGTAAGAATTTGTTAGAATTCCGAACGCGATTGTAAATGTTCTCTGTCCCACATTGTCACATCCGCTAGATAAATCCTGCTAAGCTATGCATAGATAAATTCGAAAATAGAATTCTAAAGAATAATCTTCTTCTGACTATATAAGTCTACTTCATGGCCGACTCTCAAATACATCCATCGTGTGTGGCAAACTTTAGCCTTCCCCTTCCAGTGAATGGATTTAATTGATCAATGTAAACAAAATTCTCATTTTCCCCATTATTCCCGTATGCGATCGATTTTTTTCGTATTAACTAAAAATAAACAAAAACAAAATTGAATAATCAGACCTTTGGGCAACTTATACTACTGCATTTAGAAAAAAAAATCAAATGTAGGCAAAAGTCGAAAGTTTGCAATTTACAAAATAAGAGGTTATGTTGCATCGCTACGACTGAACTTTGACTTTGTGAGAAAAGACAGTCATCTGGAAAGTTACTGCCGCCTTGTTTCTTTTCATTTTCCAGCTTGATGATGTACATTTCTTGTTGCTTTTCTTAGTAAATAATTGGTACACTGAAGAATGCCGCTCAACTCTCGGTAGTGCGCGCACACCGTTTCTATGACGTGACCTTCTTTGGCCGAGGTAATATCTATTCATTCATGTCTTAAGATTGCTGTCGGTTGATTGCAATTCACGTGGTATGGTCAAGAGTCATAATTGCAAAGAGGCAAGTTGAACCATGAGAGGAAGATGAAGATGACGTTTAATTGGATTTTGTTATAGAAATACTTCTTCGACGAATGACTTCTTTATAGCGTAGACCTTTCAACGAAAGACTGTCTTAGAAATTAATTGAGGTTTCATACATTAATCTTGTTTTAGGGAAGGCGTTGCAGCAGTCCTATCTTCAAAGATAAATAGGTTTAAGTAATACTTATCTGAAAAGAATGCATAGCAAATTGTCTGTAGTTTGTTCTCAGTTTGACGTTTGTTAGATTGTACTAGAGAAAAATTTGTTTTTGGAATGAACATTTACGTATAGAATGTAATAAACATATGTATAGAATCCCACCATCACTGCTGGCAATATCTATTGACTTTGATCTTCGATATCTACCGGGGTACTTTCAGAGATGTATTAAGAATATTTTTTACCAACCAGAACTGAAATTAAAAAACAAACATACCTTGTTCTCATACGACACAAATATGGTACAACAATCTAAAGATGTTGTAAATGAATTCTGTTTTTGGATTTTGGGCGAAAACTAGAAAAAAACGTATGCCGTAAGTATATCATTGGCAACACTACCTCTCTCAGGGAAATCAATTAAATTACAATCTGCTGTCAAACATAACTACTCCAAGACACACAAAATAATTCAACAATTGAAAAAGTAAGACTTAGATAAATTGCCTTACTTTTTGACGTTTACAAGATGCATCGTGGTAGGATTTTACGAGTATATAGTGAATTGTGCTAAATTTAATAATCCGGTAGATATGAAGGACATGTTCAGGAAGATTACGACTTGCGTTCAAGAAAGAGGAAAATAGGAAGAAGAAGGTTCAACCGACCAACAAAACATTGTAAGCACCAATTACTGCATTGCGGTTGTCAAATGTCAACCTCTGCGAAGTATTCAATAATCGGTGATCTATCAGAGCCCATCGCTTGACCAATTGACATCCAATCAAAATGCAGGTTAGAGTGAAAAAATGATACCTTCTTTCCATGAAAAATATATACAAGCAAACTGTTGGAAAAAGATATAATTCCTCAAAAGCGTTTTTTATTTAACAAAGTTCAAGCTGTTTCTTGCTCACATATGAAAATATATACAATGGTTCTCTAAAGCAGACGGAAATGTTTTTTTATGAAAGTAATATCTATCCAAAAACCCAGAGCCTCATATGCCCAAAGTTGTACGAAATTGCAAGGCTTTCTTTTTAAACTAAACGGTGTTAAAAAAAAAAGAATTAAAATAAATTTCATGCAAACACAAATATTCATGTGTGAGGCAGATTACACAGGGCTCACCTCTGTATAGTTTTTGACGTTGATTTCTCTAAAAATGCACTACTATTCCGTTGTTCGTTCCCGTTTCCTTACAAAAACGAGTGAGTTCCAGGCCACAAGCTACACCTAGTCATATTTACATAAGTTCGCGATTTTAATTTAACTCAACACGTGGCTAGTGCAATATATTGACTGATTTACTTCCTGTCAATGGGATAACAATACTATTATTAGTGTGTGTGACATCAACTTCTGATGTAACAACTTTCAGTTGTATTTGAAGGAGACGTGTCAAATTTCGCTGTCTTTATTTAAGAAACTCATAGTAGTACGTTTAAAGGCGTGCTTCTTGACAGTCTTCTTCCGGTGACAAACACAAATAGGTAAGTAATGAAGGGAAGGAAACATGGTGACAGTCCTCTCCCACTCAACTGGAACAAAGCTTTATAATTACAGACGTGAACAAAATTGGACATAAATGTTTGAAATAAAAATCAGATTTCAGTAAGCATCGTTTTGAAGTAAGTTTATTCAACTACGTGAAACACGTCAACATATTATTTCACTTGAGTTGCCCTATTCTCAGAGCTAAGTCGACAAACATTACGACAACCACCTAGTGTACTTCAAAGTCTTCAGAGTTCTAAAGCTTATTAGCAATACGCAACCATTTGAAATTCGATATCTTCTACCGCTTACGACGGATTCGAATTCGAAATAGTCTTCGGAGGTCACAGATGTATGCAGCAACTTATCGAATTCTTTTACAGTAGGTGACTGACACTTGAAGTCGGTAGAGAAGATTTTGTTTTTGGCAACTTCACAGTGACATTCCATTGGAGAAAAACCGCCAAAAACGCACTCATCGCATACCAAACCCACGGAAAGGTGCGGCGTACAGCACTCTTTGAGAAAAGTTCCCGTAAAAGTTTTATTCGCTTTTCTCATCGCACTGAATTGACTATCAGTTATACGGCATGTATAAGAAGAGAACTCTTTCAATGAACTCTCGCGCTATGTCTTCGATTGCCAAACCGCGCCAACTGGGAATGGGAATGGGAGGAAACTGGTATGGTAAAGTAAAGTGAATGTGCAGTCCAACAAATAAAAATCTGAAAAAAGTAAACAAAAGCGGCGTTTAAAACTAGTCAGACAGCCAGTCTTTCTCTTAACCCATGGTGCTTTCTGGTCTCTCTTCCACGTTGTGCGCCACCGACCAACTCCACCAAACTCATCCCCATTTTCATCGACGCTATACCTCCATGCTCCATTCACACCGGGGCCTTCACTGTAGGTGTAGAATATAGAAACTAAAATTTGCGTCGGTCGATGTGCTGCTTTGGTAGATTCCCCTAGGTTGATGGTCCCCACAGCTGCAAGAGCAACGGCAGTCTGACAGTTGACGTGCGGTTGGATACATCGGTCTTTTTAGTACTGTGCAGCTGGCTTTTATTTTCGGAATCACTATTCACCTTTTAGTAGGTTCTTCTTTTTAACAAAAAAAAAAAATTAAAAACACGCAGGTTGTTCGCAACGCAGATCTTTAATGGTCAACGGAAGAGGCCTTCCAGATGATAACTATCTGCTGAACAAGAATCGTGCTAGATCATTGTGTATTCTTTTTTTGTAATCTCGTTGAAGGCAATTTTAGTGCATTGACTTTTTGAATCGTTGGATGGTGGACTGTCTGCGCGAGATTTAAATTTCGTCCGCAGTTATTTTATGGTGTGAATTCTCCCAGTTAATGTGAATTTTAAATTAAAACCAAAAAAATGTGACCTCTCTGATTGTGTATGTGCAAAATTGTTTCTGAGTTTAAAATCAAAAAAAAAATATTTAAAAAAAAAAATGAATTCAGCACAAGACATTGGATTAGATGCCACCGATGGTAAACCATTGACATGTTTGTATTATTTGCGGGATAAAACTGTCAAAGAAAATAACCACATTAATAAGAGTATTCGTGACGCTGAAGGTCGTCACAATGAAAACGGTGTCAGTGGCATTACAAAAGATGAACATTTGTCATCGGTAACAAACAATCGCATTTGGAACTCGCCAAATTTTATAAAAACTTCACCAGCTTCATTGATGACTAGTGTTAGTAGCACACCGACGCCCAGTCTCATGTCCAGATTGAATAGCTTAGATTGTTGGGATTATACCATCGAATTGGAGTGTCTTCAGGGACCGCAAGGTTAGTTAAGTTTGTTGATTTTTCTTCCGCCTTTAAGTGTGTTTAGAATTAATTTTCTATCAATGACGATGACAGAAAAAATATGGTGACCATTTCAGTAAATTCATTGATTGCATAAATTTGTTTGTTAATTTTGAAATGATAGGAAAATTACTTCATACACAATTTATTTAGAACTGTTTTGTTTTTGATAACATAATGCTGTCAGTTATTGCGCGAATTGGAAACTTTTTACTCTGTGGCTTCGAAAACGTTTCGGTTACCAGCTAATATTTCTTATTTCTATTTAAGATTTTGTGATAGCGCAATTAAGTTCATAGAATAACACTCGTGTGTTGAATGTCGTTTCTATTCGAATTCCAGTTCTCCGGTGTTGTCCATTTTCACAATTATTCTCTGTAAGCTGCCTTAATTAGCACCTTAAAACTCTGAATAAATGTATACGAAAAAAGATTGTGCGAATATGAACAATTGCAAATTCGACCAACATGCGTTTTGTTATACACCGAATATTTGACATCTTTAAATTTTAAATTTGATTGGTAGTGACAAATGGGAGTTATTGGAAATAGTACACTGAAAATAGTATATTGAAAACAATAAATCGTTATTTAATCAGGTCACTCATTCCGTAACCTTTCAGACGATTATCGTTGAAACGATAGACCTCCAAAACTAGCAACCAAGTGCTAAAATTACAAGTTTGAGAGCTTAATCCAGTTTATTTTCGAAAAATGTAATGAAAGCTGACGTTTGTCAAAAAAAAATTGAGCAGAATATTACTTATTTTGGTGATCAAAGTTTCAAAAATGATATCGTTTAGACGATCGTTTATATTAGTTTTTAACGTTCACTTCAAACAGCATATATTTGCAATGGTTTTGATAAATTTAGTTGATTCAGTCAGTAAATAGGTGGACACAACTAAAACAAATAGTAAAAAAAAAAAAAAATAAATAATTGGCGGAACAGGTCCGTATGGACCCAAGCCTAGCTTCTCACAACCATTCGTCTTGTGTGAGTTTTTATTTTTGGGACGAATGGAAGGGATCTACAATTTTATGCCGAGTCCAAACGGCCAATTGAGAAGCTCTTTCATGACAGTTATACTCTCGGATGTTTGTCAGACGTTCGCGAGAGGTAGTATAAATCGATATATTCGATTTTCGATCACTCCAATATTGAAAATTATACTACATTTACTGTTCTTTGTTTTAATTCGATAACATTTTCCGAGTTCTACTATAATCTTCACAAGGAAACTCACAAAAACTTCACTTTAGCACGGTTAGTTTTAAATTGACACAAATTTGTCCGTAAAAGTCTATATACACGAAGTTAGTAGAACGTTTAAAACTAATTTAGAAAGATTTCTAAAAAAAATCAATTACACATCACCTTATGAGGTATCAGTATGTGGTTTTCCAGAATCGGAGTGTAGATAGAAAATGTTCTAGCAGTGTTTCTACTTTCCACAAAAATTAAAATAAATTGTTTTTCACTTGAAATTATATGCCAGTTTTGGGAACAGCGAAAATTATCGCTTCGCTTCAGCAGCCAACTAGGCTTTGAAGTACAATACCAAACAGATGTAACTCTACTTTATTCATCGTCATGATGGTGTTTAGTCTTTTGTTGCAACATATAGATTGCCATGCTTATAATTGTCATTTCAGACATTCGGTAAATTACAATTTTATTTTTTGAAGAAACTGAAACAATTATTTCCACATTTGAGTTGTAATTCCTTACCAAAAGTTGTATTAAAAGCAATTAGTAAAAATTCTATAAAGAAGAAAGTTCTAAGATTCCCCCATTCAAAATAAAATCAAAATAACTTCAATTAACGCAACTTAAAATAAAGATAGGAAACAAACTGTCAAAAAAGACATTTGGTTGGAGTTAAAAAATGAAATGCTTTCCCGCCAAATACCCAGAACATGGCGCCATTAGCAGTTTCAGCTGTTGTAAGATTTTTGTACGTACGACTCCGACTTCGCTGCAACTGAATAAAGAATAAATCAACGTTTCTTAATGGTTTTCAGGAACTTGAAAGTTCATAACTTGATTGACACGCTCGTACTAATTGTTTCTGTTCTGCACGTGTTCAAAGCAACTTCTTGAAAATTTAAAATCCATTTTGACGTTGTCGTTCCATCGCCAACGCAATATTTCTAAAAGCATTTTGTCATCCGGTTTAGCGACATTATGTTCAGTTTCTCTCACTTCCCATTCTTGCCACAAATGTCTGGCCCCCAGTTTGTGCGACTTTGTAACGTCATGCCATTTTATATACAAACATAGACTCCGAACTATCTAACCTAACCTAAAAATGTTTAACTATTTTTGATTAAAATAAACTTTATGTGTAGTATATCCATTTGTTAACTTAGTACTGTTTCTGTTGTTCTTTGGAGTACAAAATAATGATGGTGTGAACAAAGTTGCTACTGCTTTTCATTGCATAATTACGTGTGTACATTACGTGTAAAGGTCATTGTTTTGAATTCTGCTACAATCGGCGTATTTTGCGTTTTGTTTTGTTACGTTTCTCATGGCTATAATATTTTAGCTTGGAGTTTGGGTCATGTCAGATTATGAAATTATTTCTTATTAACTATGTTAATTGAATCGATAAAAAATAATTAAATTCGAGTAAAGCTTGAGAAAATTTAGAATTCATCGCACGTGGTATATTCTGTGAGTTGCTTCTTTTATATTTAACAGTATTGGTGGCATTGTTTTCTTTAAAATGACTTTACTTGGGCATCAAATACGGCTTTAAACTTAAATTAAGCGAATACAGATACCAAAAATTCGCACAAAACACAACTAACACCAAAGATAGGGAACGTATCGCCAGAAAAGACATTTCAGAAGTAGGTAGGTAGAAACCTTAAAACTGAAATAAGATTTAATTCAATTTAATTTAAGTGACTGTAAAGTAAAAATAGTTTGCTGAAGCAATTAAAACAAAATATAGCAAAAAGAGCACAATCAAATGTCATTCTGGAAGATCAATCACAGTACCAGCGCCATCTTAACAAATGTCTTTAAAAACTCCCCTATACGAAGAAAACCACTTTTTAATGTTTTAACCAACTACTTTTGCATTAAAAATCGGTAGGTAATTTCTTTACAAGAAATTCGGTTTATTTATTTTTTTTTTTAAATTAATGCAGTTGTTACTGGACATTAAAAAAACTATTTAATGATTAGTTTTTAGTAGATGTGACAGAAGTGAAGGTGAAATTTGTAATCGGGCGCTTGTACCTTAAAATTCCGAACTGAATTTACCGAACGGAACTATAGCTGTTTAAATAATCCCTACTATCTAAAGACTCCTATTAATGCTCATCATGACTCGGCTTATAAAAAAAAAATAATGAAATAAACAAACAAAAAAAACAGACACAAATATAACGTGAATTTTTTGTTTAAGTTTATGGGAAAAATCACAACTGCTCGAGGGAAAAATCAACTTTCCGTGTCTTATTGTTTTTATTCAAAATCAATCATGAAAGTCAACTATGAGTCTTATGTAATATTGTTTCAGTAAATTTATCTATAATACAATTTTCCACTATGATTTAAAAGAATAACCGCCCAAGGGGGTCTAAGCATTTCACTTTATCTCGTGTTTCAGAAAAACAACAGACAAATTTTATGTTTGACAGCCCCTAGAACTGAAAGCTATGAAATATCTGTGCATCATAAAGGGTCATTCAATTTTCGGTTTTGAAAGTAAAGCTAAATAAAACCCACACAGCGATACATTATTGATGATAACTTTATGTCATTATTAAGTTTGGATTTGGCCATTAAGTCTGATCATAATATCATTCAAATGGCCGCAACGTGAAGATTCGCAACATGCGATTCTTTTGAGGTAATTTTTAACCACTTTTTCGCACATTTCGGGCGGTATCTCGGTCTTCTAATTCTTGGTGGCCAATTGACGTCGCCAAAACGTGAAATTACGCGACCAGAAAACTTCTCACGCAAAACACCCATAATTAGTGGTGTTGTCTTGTAGTAAGTTTTAATAATTTTAACGCGTTGTTCGATTGTTAAGCGATCCGCTAACGGAAATGGCAAACATTCAACTAATATCATGACACTTCAAATGACAGCTGAGTTTGACAGGTGTCAAATGTCAGCGCTACCAACTTGAAACCACGAAATGAATGACCCTGTATTAATAAAGCATACCTCGTGAATTCTTACACGAAAAAGAAATATCATCGCCTTAGTGATGTTTATCTTTCGGATTAGCACCTGACCATACAAATACTAATTGAACACTGTCTCGCAGCCATTTACGAGTTCTCCCATCTGGAAGTAATGTTGGTTTTTTTGATTTCTGCCTAACCGAAAACACTAAAAAAAAATATAATTTCGCTAATTAACTTTTTGTTGCTTTTACCAAGAATAAAAACAATAACAATGAATCCAGGTATTTTGAAATATAAACTACGCATATAATAAAAATAAAAAATTTGTTCCAGCATTTATTCATTAGATCTTCGCAAATAATCGTACCCGTAATTATACACTGGTGGAGTATACAATTTAATTTCGTATGTGGGTTTTTTTTGTAACCAATTGCTGGCCAAGGTTAACGGTTACACTGTCTATTTAGTCAGATAGATGCTTATCAAGTTTTTAAACTTTTTTTTTCAAATTTAAACGAATGTATTGAAGTGAGCAATAAAAACACTTTTAGGGCACTACGCGTATCTTATCAGGGTGCCATTTTTACATTCTCGTATCAGATTTCAAAACGTGATTTTTTTATGTGGCCATAGTAATAGATTTTCGATTGTTGTGAGGAAATATTTTTGTCCATGCAAATGCTATTGGCTCTGATGTACGCTGTTACAAAGGTCAGAACGATAAGGCGTGTTTGATAAAACATCGATGACATTTTGCACATTTTATCTTTCATGTGACGTATAAGGTACCAAGTGTATTTAATTAATCATCTAGTAGATTATTTAGCACGCAGTAAAAAGAGCTGTATTGAAGTCGACACTGGTACCAATTTCTAAAAAATTGTGACAGGAGCAGTTTTGTTGTGCTTTCGTCTACTCTGAAACACTCCTATCAGCATTGAACCTTGACAGTTCCGATGGCAAATTAAAAGGAACACTTTTTTACCAAAAAAAAAACGACTCAGACGTGTACGTTGATATATCTGCCGGACATTGTCTAAACGAGCGCTTCCGATGACATCAAATTTCATCATCATCAGATAGGTATATAGCTACCGATCATTGAGCGACATTTCACCTACTTCAAACTAAAATTTTCTCATGGCTCGATAATTAAATGCAACACTTAACCACATGGGGAAGAAAAGTGGTTCGTAAAGAAACTGCATTCCCCTCCAACATTAGTGGGCATTAAAAACATGCTAAAGAAAAGCGCGATTTGTCTTAAACTGTGTTTCAATTACGTAACAGATATGGAAAACAGTCTCTAATTTGAGGAAAATTACCTCAATTACATAATAAGCATACCAATTGTAAGCAAATGAGTATAACAAACAAGTGGCATGAACCGTGAGACTAATTGGATTCTACTTTCAAACTCAATGAAATGTCAAATTTTCATGA
Source organism: Cheilosia vulpina (assembly GCA_916610125.1). Taxonomy (NCBI): domain Eukaryota; kingdom Metazoa; phylum Arthropoda; class Insecta; order Diptera; family Syrphidae; genus Cheilosia; species Cheilosia vulpina. The sequence goes on along the minus strand of OU744277.1, from coordinate 69,783,939 downwards.
TTTATATTTGACATTTCATGAGCTTTTCAGAAAATGTGTTTGCGTTGTGTCTTTTGATTATGAGAGTGTGAATATTTTACAAGATTTTAAATTGTGGGCTCAGCCTAATTGCTTAATGAAACATATTATGCAATCAAAATCATGCAATTTTGGTAGAATTAAGGTTCATCAACTGGCGAAGTGCATGTATCACTTTAGGTATGTTCCTTTACTTTTGTAGTAAGAATGGAAAAGACTGTCAAAATGGCAGTGGTATGGGGATAAATTCTCTCACAGAGAGAGACACTCACGAAAAAGTAACGGAACGCTTTTGTAGTAATCTATGAAAATATATCTGTGGCAACAAGGAAAAACAGCATAAACCGACTTATGTCAAGATTGATCGGATGCACGGTACCATGTTCGTTCTATATGTGAAATTTTTTTTATTCAAATATCTCTTATGGTTGCTGTGTTCTGGATCGGGAAAAAATTGCATAAGTCATTTACTCACATTGAAAGTCAAAACTTTAAAATGCGCTCCTGAAAAATGACTAAAAATGACTTATGCTGTTTTTCCTTGTTGCCACAGATATATAATACTAGCGGACCCTCGCGGCCTCGCCTGCTTTACTAAGCGTTAACATTTTAAGTTAAATAAATATTGTTGATATTTGATACGGATTTCTAATTCAAAAACATATCATTTTCCTTGACAACAGCGCCTCCTATCGGGTCCAAAACTATTCTGTCTTTTAAGTCGTAACCAACCATGCATATCCACAAACGCGCGTTTTCGTTGTCTTTTACGAATTTTTCAAGTTAAGGAACGGCATTGAGTAATAATACGTAAGAATACGTAAGAATTAGTAAAAATTCGTCAGATTTAAAAGTAGAGGAACAGACGTTTTGAGTGCAGTACTGTCATATATTTGAAGAGACGCTGTGTCAATTGCGGTATGAAATGTTTAAAAATTGTTACCGATGTTACTAATGGCTCCATTAAGGACATTTACCTACTGTGTATCGGTGTTTTAATGAATAATTTTCTCATCCATATAAAGAAATTAGGTTCATTCGGGTACTTTTTTGCAAACGTAAAATTCTTAAAAATGTCCTAAGAAACTGTGCGAATGCGACCACGTACTGAGAAAATCGAAAAAAGGGAGAGAGAATTCCATTTCCCCTCATTTCATTTTTTCGTAATTTTCTACTCGTCAAATTTAGACTTACTGAAAAATGAAAGCTGGCAACCAAGTGACAGCTCATAGTTGGACAAGTAAAACTCTATTTACTTTCGTCTTCAACGATGTCGGCGGAAGAAGTTGTAATTGAATGTTCTCCTATAACATATCAGCGCATTCAGAATGTTAAGTTGCTTATAAAAAATTTCAATTCCAACTTATTTTGTAGATGCTGCATTTTACGATAATGTCAAAATGACATTACTTAAACTTTTTGTAAGAAAACCTGTCAGGTACTTGTCTTGAAATTGATAGATTTCTCTCTCAATTTTTTATATTTGACGTTTTTCATTTTTCTGAAAGTACACAAACGAACCTATTGACATCTAGCAAAAATGGTTAGATGTCAATCTGTTTTATAAAGAATATGATATTTATTTGACGTGACGCAAAGAATGTCACCTGAAAGTATTACCCCGTTTAAACGGTTTGTAAATGCTCGTCGTTTTTTTCTTTCCAAAAATCTTCCAACGTCAGTTTAAACGCAAAACACAAAAGTTCATTCACAAATTTAAAATTGTGTACCCAAAGTATAATAATTTATCTGTGTACAGCTTAATACCAAACATAATTTATTTACTATTATGCGTTAAAAGTTTCACTGTCAATAAGGTATTTAAACAGTTTGTACCTAATCATGTTACGACGTGATTGATGATATTTGCACATTGGTGATGATGGTAACCTTGTCCTAGATCCTGCAATTCATCAATCATTATTGATCTCTTGAATGGGCTTCCATGGCACACCCGGTTCCGATCTGTTAACAAATTGAGCATTTCTCAAGATTTCGCTAAACTTGGTGGAATTTCTGCATTCCCAAACTACCTGCTGCTGCTACCTCACATTCAATTGGACGGAAATGGAATGTTGGCTACGGCTCACATCCAGTCGCTTGGTCTGGTATTGGTTTTCTTCTTTTCGGTGACAATTTCGCCACATTGTGAGGCTGGCTGGTTGTACACGGATTTAAAGAAAAACAAACAAAAAACGACAAAATGTGCCTGCTGCACATTCTTAAAGACGAAAAACACGAAGTGAAATATTGTTTCGGTCTGTCTCTCATGGTAGCATGGCATGATGCATGAAATTCACATACCAAATTGGCGAATATCGCGAATATGTGCATATGGATGTAGGTGTGTTGTTATAAAGGTGGAATAAGATTGTTTTTTTGGTCCGGTTTTCCCTATTGTTGCTGTGTGTATTGTGGGCTGTTTTGCTGGTGACTGCTGCTGGATGCAGCATGTGCAACGTATATGATTTGTTGTTATACTTTTACTTGTTTTGCATATCGTTGCATCGTACTTCATGTTTTAAGTGCAATTAAAAGGTACAATAAAAAAAATAATTCACTTACTATAACAACAACGATAACAGGAGTTAAATTCAAAAGAAAAATTCTGATACAATTTGCATTCGGTTTCGGACTAGCCTGTTATGTTCCCGTGTGAATAAGTGTGAAATGGAAATCTCACTTTCCGTGGCTGGTTGCATTTCATTTTCCGCATGCAATTGCCGCTAGAACTTTCATTTCTGACCTTCAGGATGAGCATAGAAATGCACGGGGGAATGCTATACATTGGCGATTATGAAACAGTATGTATTTTGTGCCTATTTTATTGTTACAAAAATCGAAGATTTTGCCAAAGTGAAGTTTACTGAAGGAACAAATAATATGTTACAAAAATAAGCTTGGTTCCCTTCAATTCACTTTACTCATAATAACCCCAGTTTTGTTCGTTTTTCCACATTCGTTTGCTTTTTAATCGAATTGCGCTGCCGTGTTTCGCTCATTTTTCCGCTAGATTGAAAAAATGTCCCCTCAATCAGGCGTAAATGGTAAATTATTGCTTTTTTATATACGCATTTTGATGTGGCGCAAGTCGTCTAGCGATCAATTTACACCATTTGGGTAACTCTGATATAATTAGCTTCGACACTTGACAGCGGCTTTATTTGCCAGCTGACTAAATTGTTAAATATGCTAAAATGCTAAATAAATAGCGGTATGTTAAAATTACCATCTATAAAAATATGTAATAATAAATTGAGGAATTGAAAACATGACATACTAAACGGAGTAATAATTCATTGTCTAAACGTCACTTCTGTGTTGTAGTTGCTTTGATGGAATAGTAAAGTTCTCAAATATATAAATTTTAAATAAATCTCGAATGTATTACTAGTTACTCATTTAAAAGGACTGAATATAAATCTAACTTTTATGTTTTCTTCTCTCTTTCAGGTAAGTCCACTGGAATAGGAATTTGCTAAACGTTTTTCTGTAAATATTTAAGGTAGTATGACATGACAACGATTTTATTCTAAGTTTCATTGCAAAGTTGTTAAATTTGTTTGCTTATAGTAAAACAAAAACAGGGATCCAAAGAATTTAGTAGATCAGGAGATGAAACTTTTGATCATATTTCTGCAAACTAAATACATATAGTTAAGTTTTTTTTAGTTATAGAAAACATCTTCTTTTGCTGATGTTATTTATATACGTTTAATTACATACCTATTGTTAATATCTCCTTTATTTGTTGTGTTTAAACTTCTTTTATGTGTTGGCTTATCGTATGGCAGTGTGTTACAATATTTCTTAGTAAAACAATGCTCCGACATTGTGCATAATTACTCGTGTCTTTTTCTGACAGTTACGCATGTCCAAATGTGTGTATAAAACGGTGTAAGCGGAAGTGACAGTTATTGACATATATTGATTCACAGTTCTTTGTAATTATATATGTGTTAGCGTTCCAGTTAACGACCAGAAGTTAACCAATTGGAAAAGTGCTCTAAGCTACTTCGTCGGTCTATCAACTGTCACTGATTTATCAATTCAGTTATACCAATCCATATTTTTACAAGTAACGTTTATTCGGTTCGAATTTGTTGCCGTATGAGCCGTGTTCAAAATTTAAACAACTTCTGCACGATTAGAGGTCGTTAAGTAGCGATGTGCGTTTAAGTCATAAATGTTATGCCGCTTACATGTGCTTATTAAATGAGCACAGGTATTTTTTCCAGATCAGACTTGTACGGCTGGCGTTCGTATAGCAGCTTTATAATATCCTGAATATGGGTGATTAATTTAATCAAGCGAACTAGTAATAGTAACCTAAATTCTGGTACAGCCAGCAGCTTGCGCACATCTGCATATTTATCGATTTTCTGCGGGCCAGCTTACACATCCGTCAATTACTGTATAGTTATGATGATATAGAAATGCGGTTACAGAGACTTAATAAGTTAATGCATTCCAGACAGGTTTCGCAGGATTTTCGCCGCTCACAGCAAAAGCACAGCGTTACATAAAACACCAGTGTATACGTGTGAACGATCTGTGAAGACTTGAAGATTAAGGCTTGTGACATATTGCATATTTTGACGTTTGCCCATTATGGCTTACAAAACATAGACAAGTGTACAACAATTTATGAGGACAACACCTGCAATTGAACGTGCATAGACCCATCAACCAACTGGCTATATCATTTATATACAACTACGTACGACGCAGGCGCATCTGAGGAAACTGCATTAAGAAAAAATTAACAAGGAACCTGTACACCTTTTGCTATCATTACGCGCGCGGATGCGTTATCGCTGGACGAACGAACAGGTTTTCCTCTTTTCATAACGCCTGGACAGACTTCAGGCTGCATCGTTCAAGTCCCAAGAGACGGACGATGAACTGGTGTCCGAAGTGTGCAGCTGATATAAATGTATATCTACACTGATGTTGCATTTTAATAAATGCACACAGACATGTTTAGTGCATTTTGATGAGATCATCAGCAGACAACGTTATTTTTTTGTTTTGTTTTTGTTGCAACTTTGTGTTAATTACAATGAACACTTGTAACATTAGTTAACCCTTAATTGCTGACGATTTACTCACAGACGTTGCACATTTAAAGCAGAATACCACACTTGTCAAAATATTAAATAAACAACTCAGTTTCTGCAATACATATATATGTATGTATATCAACAATTATAGTGGGTATATTTAACTTGATGTGACAGCTCAATCTGTAATGAAACTTCACTTATTTTATCGAGCTTGAATTGAAATAGAAATCGATATCAAATGGGAATGCCCTTTAAGACTGAATTGATATCTTAGAATTTATTTTCAACTGACTCAACACAAGTGTCAAGAGGTAATGCATTAAACTAAGTTAACTTATCAGCCAGGCTTTAAATTATGAATCGGAATTCATTGCTTGCCAAAGACCCGGACAGATAATTTCCTGGAACACATGACATTCGGGGCCAGGTGTCAGATTTAGTAAACTAGATATAGAAATCTGAGCGCAGCTATTATTGGTTTCATTTACATTGCCCTCAGCGTGCTCTTCCTCATTTATATATGCTGTTTGTTAGATTTCACACGCATCTGGGATTCTCAGATGAACTTACCGACAAGTGGAGTCTTTCTGCGGGAAACTCGAAGCGAATCAAATACGTCGCAGTCATCTTAATATCCGTATGCGGATTTCCATCTACCAACAAGTTTAACCCTGTGTTGTAGCCAAAGAACTGTCATTGTTCTGACAGTTAGATAGCATCAATTCATTCAGCTATATTATATATCGTTTATTGACGTTTGCGCTTGAGTTTATCCAACTTTTCTCTAGTAAATCATACTCTGTTTCAATTCGTTTTCTTAAAGAGTTAAACAAAATGCAGTTGCTTGAGCTGTTTCTTGCGGCGCTGCTAATGTAACATATACGTTTAAAATGCTCTTTCCCACACGACGCGTATTAAAAGTTTATTAACCTGTGCAATAACGAGCGGAAGCGGAACTGCCGAATCTACGCCCACTGTTTGCTTTAAGTGCAGAAATTTATGTAATTTTGACTAAACCACAATACAACGCACGGTAATATTCTGGTACAGCAGTAATGGACATTTTATAGAGCGGAGAACAGATAAAAGCAGCATCATAACCGCTTTGGCTGTCAAAATTCCGCTTGATAGATATTGCTGTGCCAATCTGTTTCTGTTTCTCGCATAATACATACAGTGACGACGGGTTTTGGAATTATCAAGCCGATGAACCCTAAACTTCATCGTAATTCGTCTTGTAATCTTAAAAATTAAATTTGCCTACGAACATGCAATTAATAAAGCAACTTTCCTTCAACGCAATTTCAAGTTCAATTAAACAATTACATTCCGCATAACTGGAAATGTATATGAAAACGAACAAACAACACAAAAAGTTGCATATCAAAAAAACGCATTCAATAACCTGCCAACAATTTACCAATTAAAAAAACATAAGTGATATTTATGCTTTAAATAATTACTACCTCCTTGCCGGACTCCTTCACTGACTCGACAAAAATCCATATTCTCACGAATTCAACATCAATTTGAAGTGCGTCGTCGACTTGATCGTTTTCGGCTTCGTCACGATACAAATTCACCCAGCATACTCGTATCCAAAAGATGATCCAAGTACTGTTGTGCATCCACTTAGGGAACTCGTTTCTTTTACAAGAGATTTTCGAATGGAAAGTTAAACGAACAACGAAAAAACAAAACCCACACACACGCAAAATAATAAACCGAAGAAAATTATTTATTCAATTCATTCACTTGTATGCCTTTGTGAAGTGTCATCACCTTGAGAAGTCATTTTTTTTTTTTGGAATAAAAGGTAAAAAGGAAGACCATTTTCAATCAATGAATATATTATTTATATTTGCGCTGAACTAGTTGATGGTACGTGTTTCATTTGGTAAAGAATCCTTGTTGCTCTCGGGTTGTTTTGATGAATTTGCGAACAATGTCCTCAACTGTCACATCTGCTGATTTGAGACCTCCCCTTCGCTTGAATTTCCTAGTTTTGCGACGCAATTTTCGATACATCTTGCGAAGATATTTCTGCCAAGAGCTCTTGTAGCGAGCTTCGTTTGAATAGTCCATTGACAAGAGATGCGAATCCGCTTCGGCGAGAGGAGCTTTTCGTGGCGCAAATGAGAACACATAAAAGTCATCGTCGTCATCTGCATTGCCGTAAATGTTTTCGCCAATGACACCCCGCGATTGCGGGGTAACCATCTTGTTAACAGGAAAGCCAAGTTTTTGAAGAATATGTCCAACATCGTCGTTGGTTAGGTCGGTGTCGGATTCAATGTACATACGCGAAACTCGTTCGCTGTCTGCAATTTGTTCTGGCATTTCCTCTTTCTGTCCGATCTCGAATTCCTTCACTGCACTGTCCACCAGAGGTGGCCCTTTCGTTTCCTGCTCTTTTTTTGCTTCTGTTATTTTCTCCGCTTCAGAGGTAAAAGCCGATTCAGTTGGTTGCGGAATTCCGTCTTGTATTTTTTCCGAAATATTGCCGACGTTTGTTGCTGTCGTATCCTCGACCACCTCCACCACTAGGTAGCATTTGGCAACTGTCGCAAGGATGGTAATTAAAAGAATGCCAATCAGTTTCATCGTTTGGCCGCAGAATCCAGATATATGTCTGCCGTTATTGTCGCGATTTCTCGAGTCGATCTGCGAATTCGTCGAAGACTAAACGAATGGCGAATGTCGCTAACTTTTATACCCTCTGGTGCGGTCCAAAAGAAGTGTCAGTCTATAGCAGATCAACGATCTCTGGGCAATGATTCACAATGTAGAAAGTAGATATACATTTCACTTTCTTTAGCCATAAATTGGAATTAATTTTTCCAATGGGATTAATCGGATTTGCATTTGAATAGTTATAGGAACTTTATAGCTCGGCAACTAAAAAAAGGGCTGGGTTTGGTGTGACGAGGATAGATATTCATAATATGCCATATTGACGAAAATGACAGAAGATTAATTGGAGTTGAAGGAACACGATAATTCTTTTCTTAATTCATATATTGACCTAGATAATATTATGACAGTTAAGACTTATTCCCATTTGGGAACGTTTATGATGCGTATCAAGCGAGGTGTCACTTCCAAAAATGAGATAATACTAACAAGGCCATCGAATGTATTTTTATTTGTTTTTCGGTGTTCTATTAATGAATTAAATTTTGGGGAAAGGATTGTCGGGACTAGGTATGTCATTGTTTTTGCAACCGAAAATACACATATGAGCCAACAGCACGCAACATTTACATCAATGTTACAGATACGCGTATAGATGTTGCGTGAGTATTTTGAAGGTCGAATTATTAGTTGGTTGTTTACCTAGTCAGATATGACAGGTTAAACAACAAAACTAATCGTTGACAAATTGGTGGTTCCCATTTGTCAACCCGACACACAGCTGCCACTATCCGACTCAATTTTCTCGAATATAGCGATGTTCAAGTATCTAGTTTAGTAAGTCTGACAGCTGACTAACTTGATGTGTCTCAGTTTTGATTGGCCTAGATCGGTCACATGGACAGTTTTTTTCAGTTGACGTTTATGAAGGGTTAGCCGGCTGAGTACTACATGTTTGACATAGGAAAAGTGACCCTACCGATCAATCTAGTTGATAAATAGATTTTAGTTGAATCTGCCAAAACTTTTATTTCTTTATATTCACATTCAATATTATGAATCCTTTCATATGTGCCTGTCAAAGAAATAATTGTTCAAATCATAGACTGGCATTTCTAGATTTTTATTCGCACAACTGGATAATATATTTACAAGAAAACAAAAAAAAAATTGCCTAACATGTACATACGAAAAGAATTTGCGGTTTACAAGTCTCACAAGAGGTCAAAATGAGTACAGAAATAAGTTGCACTCATTAGCGCTGTCATCTATGAGGGTGCCGAAAACAATGAAAGGTTCTTCGATCTAATGTTTTTCTCATGAAACAAAAATACAACCGTTCCTACATTAAAAGTATGGGAAACAGTTAAAACTGTATTTTTGTGACAGGCACTATGTTGGTAAAAACGAATTCGTTAACACTTAACACCTGGGCACCTTGGCATTATTAATGACTGCGTTGTACAGCTTTATCGTTATGGTTGTATAAGAATTTGACAGTAGATTAAGTTGAAGTTCCATTCCGAAATAATCTGTAAAAGATTCCACTAATCCGTAATCCAGCGCAGCAGAGGCTTAAGTTATCATGCAGCTTAAATGCAGTATGTTGGCTAATGTAATAGTGCTTTAAGCCAATAATTTGAAATGTGTTCATTTGGTCAAGAACGATCAACATTGTATATTATAATTACAGCTAAGGTCCGATGAAGTTCATTTATCATGTTACGGGTTGCATCTAGATTTAATTTCAAATCAATATTTAACAATGAGCAGATCGTCATTAAGGTTATGTATCGCTTTCATAGCTTTTGCCCTAAAGCTTCCAGTTCATTTAAGACCTGCTTATAGCAAAGCCCACATAAGTCTCAATGTAAAGATTAAGTAACTCGCGCCAATAGCAAAAAAACATTTGCTTTTTTTTTTATTTAAATTTGTGGGGCCCCTCAGTTTGGAAGATATTAGTTCCCATGTCACCTGGGAGAGAGTCAACGATTTAAATAAAATACCCCATGTTGTCGTTGACATTTTATTTAATCCAAAGAATCTGCGTTTGGGATATGCATGCACACAAAAAATATTCTTCACATTTTGGTTGTGAATAATTTCGCGTATAATGAGCGAAATTTTCCCACAAACGACGACGGGACGGGACATACCTCTTAGCCATGAAGTGCAGTAGCCGTCCATAGAATTGACTGTTTGTTTACCGCAACTATTGCACGCATTTTTCATTTCGTTGCAGAGTGTGTAACACCGGCAGTAGTTCGAGCGCCCGAAGCTATAGACTCTGGAGTCTAGCCATGCTCCAGCAATAATTAACAAAGATAAATGACGATTGTGTTGTAATAGTGGTTTTATCCAAAGCAAAAACAAAATGCTGCTCATAATCGTAATCAATGCGGCCGGTGTTACAGTTAAGGCAGCACCGCCATCGAGTAGTTTTGATCGAGTGCAGAGCAGAAAAATGAATGGAGGTGGTTAGTTGGAAAAGATTTCACGGCTCGACGTTGGTGGACGTGAAGAAATAATTGAATGCATTATGGTCAACAATGTGGGTGGAGGAGGAGGAAGGCTCTGATTACACTGCCGGTAATATAGCGTCCATAAATGGCGCTTAATGGAGCACAGTGGGAGGGCGTGTTACAATTGAGTGAGCATATATTTTCTGTACGTCTGTTTTATGTATGAATTATTTTTTTTTTTTCCATTATGAACAACAAGACATTCCACTTGGTTGTCAATAATCTTGTCGGGTTTCGGGCGTTTTTGATGATGACAAAAGTGACAATTACTTTTCAGCAATTATTTCTTTTCTGAGACCGATAACAATGATTTTTGCATAATGATACTTTTGCCTAGGAAAGTGAGTGTTAATTAACCTAATTAAGTGTCAGATCTTAAATCGTTAATGTTATAAATAGGAATGGATGAAACAGTATTTGCGAACTTTAATTGGCACGTTGACATCCGTTCGGATGCATGTGTTAAGAATGACACTTATATAGATTTTTTGGTATTAAAAACAGCTTTGCTGGTTTTGAGTAGTAAACAATGGGACTTCCAATGTATGAACTTTTGACACACTGTTCCACTGCTTTAATGACTGAAAGAGGTTCGTTTGCAAAGTGTTTTATTGTTTTGTTTTTTACATTTCCTGCAGCGTAAATAAAATGATCGCCCCACTTATTTGTCGTACACTTTCGCCTACAAACCTAATCTTTTATTTCAGCAAAATGTTACAAAACATAAATCTTAAAATCAAACATACCTTTTAAATATATACATAAATAAAGTTTGTTTGACGTGGCAGCACTAGTGCCCACTAGTGCGCACTGAGAAGTGTCAGTTTTCAAGCTTGTCAAAAACCCTGCACAACCCTGAAAATTCGTCTTCTATATCGAACGCAAAATGTTGCCAGTTTTTGACTTGACAGTTTGTTTTAAAAAAATGCGCAAAGTTTCGCGAAACCCAAAATAAAGAAAGAAATTTTGGAGGAATTATTATCGTCTTCCTCCTTAATTGAAGACTACGAATCGCCAAAAATATTCCATTTGTATCTACAACAGGGGTAACATTTTTCAAGTCGATATCCATGGTTAATTTTACCATAAATAAATGCAATTGAACAGCTGATATTGCTGTCAAATAACGCACTAATCCATTAACAAAAGCAGATCCATTTCGTTGCATGTTCCATGAGTTGCGTTCAATCTGATATCTGAAAAAAAAAATCTGGTGGTCCCAATGGAAAACGACAATAGACCTATTATATGTGTATGGAATTTTAGAAACAAATATCCGCAAAAAAAGTCAAATAACAAAATATAAGACATTGCAGAACGATTGTGGCTACGTTCGCTACGGAAGACGGTACGGGAACGGTTGGTGCAAACAATTTGCGAAACTACAAGTTTTCAACGCGTTGTAAACTATAGCTTTCTTTGACAGATTTGGGAAAGTAAGTGTAAGTTGGTTTATACGCTTGTCATATTTTGCGGTTGCTCACTCATGTTAAATACAAGAAAAAGAAAAACACTGCCGTTCTCCATTCTTTTAAGAAAATTAATCGACGTAGAGCTAATATTCCCGTTTGAGAAGTCGCTGACACTGCGCCGCAGGAGCAAAGCTTTTCCAATCGATCCTAGCCTGATCGTGAGGCACATAAAACATCAATATTATCTTTAATTTTAATTAACAAAATTAAATACTCAACTGTTGCAATTAACGTATTTTTTATTCAAAGCATAAAACGTGTACTTTCTTTACCGTGTCATTAATATATTGCAATCTTTAACATTTTTTTCCCCCGATTCGATTATTTAGATAGTTTTTTTTTCCAAAACCTCACAATTGAATAATTCCATTGGTTAATTAAGGACAAAAGTGAACGGAGCAGCAGCAACAGTTATAAAAAACTACCAATAGTGATTGCGAGTGTGTGAACTGTCATCGCTGGTTGTTTGCCAAGGCGATTAAGAAAATGATTTGTCGACGACATGCCATCATGATAGGAAACATCTTCTTACCTTCTAGTACCTAAACTAAAATAAAATTCCTTTTTCCGGATTTTTGAACTTCGAATTTGAAAAAAAATGCCAAAGCCAAAATAGAAATGATTTTGGAATATCCTAGCCCGCTTATAAAATTCAATGGTACAATAAATAACAAGTCCTTCGACAAAATTTAGCAGAATTAGTTCGGGTAAACAAGTACGCGTAGTATTTGATTGTTCGCGATTTTAAATCCGACCTTCTTGCCTTAAAATTCGGGTATACCTTGGCGTATTAGTCACCCATTCAAATGTATTTATAGCACCATGTTCTAGGTCGCGCTTTCAGTCTTAGAAATAGGGTCATTGTAACGGTTCAAAGTGCAATTTTGATTTCTATTTCATTTGGCAAAATGGTGCAAATTTTATTCCATCAAGTCGAGGATGTAATCGAAAAATACACCTCAACTTCCATTCATGACGGTACGTAACCACGCACCAACTATTATCAAAACAAAAAAGTTGTCAGTTATACTTTGTTGTGAAGACAGCGCAAAAACTAGCTATCACTTTCGTTTGCACATTAGCAACAACTTTGAAAGTTGTTTTTACGTATGTGTCCTAATCGTTAATTATGACGTTGTTGCATTTTATTAGTGAGTATTGTAATGAAAATAATTTCTTCATTCAAGCAAGATGTGATGGTTTTTATTATCCTTCACATTCACATATGTATGACAATGTTAATAGCGGGATAGTGTTCAGAAAATGCCATTTGTTTTACCCAATAACTGTAATAGCTGTTGTTATTTAAAAGTGAGGCATAGTTATCGTAAAATGTATACTGAAATTCATATTAAACACCCCACTATTACAAAATGAAGAAAATATCAATATTTGCAAATAACTCGCATATGTCATTAATAAAAGTCAAACGAATATACATATTTGCTTTTAATGAAATTATTTGCCTCACAGTCGAAGTAGAATTTAGGTGACAGGCGGAACCTGTACCCGTCACACTTAAATCAATGTGTAGATCCATTGTTAGAAAAAAAAATCACTGTTTAACGTACTTTAAGTGGTTATTTAGCATATATAAATTGAATGACACTCACAATATTCTATTAAATGGAAAACATTTTGCATATCGTTCATTAAGTTTTAATCGATCGGCAAAAGTTATTTTAAGTATCTATATATATATATTATAATAAAAGCATACGGAATACCATGTGTGATTTAGGTTGTTTGGAAAAACGTCAGTTAATAAAATATAATTAAATGGCGAAATCTAAACAAAATATTTTGCTGTTCCAACGATCAAGCTAATTCAGTAAATTGTCAAATAATTATTTTGCTAAAAGACGGAACGGCAAATAGTATTTTTTGTTGACATTTTTTACTTTGCATTCCTACGAAATCAAAGACTTCTCAAAAATAATTCTACGGTTTGTGGAAAAAAATCGGTCAAATGGTCGCATATTGTATTTGAGAATATACACAAGTTACGTCAAATCTGCATGGGCTATAGCTAACTTGTGCAAATATGTTCATCTCAGCGGGACAAAGTTTCGAATTATGTACTATTTCGAGTGACATCGCGAGCTCTAGACGCATTATAAATATTTTTCATAAAGTAAGCAACAAGTACATTGTAGTTTTCAGCAAAAAAAAAGTTCAAATGCAACCCTTCAAAATATTAACGTTATTGTATTTATAAACTATGCGTAAAAGCTACATGAGTGCGTGGGCATTTAGTTTAGCTGACAGCTGTCTAACTTGATGATGAGATTGATTGGTCTAGATCAATAACATGAACATTTTTTTCATGACTTTTAACTAAGTTGACAGTTCGTATTTGTGGCTGACGTAGGAAAAGAGGCGTTTCCGACCAATCTAGTTTTAGCGTTCAAGGTTCATCTAATCCAGATAAATCTAGTCGATTTAAGATAATTATAGATTGTTTAATGTGGCCAATGTTCCCTATACGCTGTTAGTTGACGTTTCCTATAACTGTTGTTAAACCAATGTTTTAAATGCAAATTGAGTTTTATTATATCTATTACTTTTTAAGTTGCAGTTCATCTATCACAATTTCTTTTGTTTTTCGAGGACTTATACAGTTTAGATGAAAATGTTTTCTCTTCCTTCCAAAAAGAAAAAAAAAAATATATTTAACACATCTATACCATTTGTAATAATTGTTTTATTGGTCTTTTTCCAGACTTGCAATTGGCTGCAGAACTTGGAAAGACGTTATTAGAACGCAACAAAGAGTTGGAAACAACGTTAAAACACCACCAAAACATCATTGACGATCAAGCTCAAGAAATTATCGTAAGTAATTTAAAAATTAACACCCAAACCATGACAACATATCGCTTTAACCTTTTCCCCCGATTAGCAAATAAATTACAAAACATCTTGTGCTTAAACAAGCTAAACATAGGAGGCTACACCGCACTTTATCTAATTATACCACCTGTGTGAACATTTCGTCGAAAATAGATACCATAGTGTTGCAATGCGCTGTGTAGTCTGATCTCGAAAATAGAATTGATGCGTGCATAAGACAATTGCTACTGTCATGTGAAAATCAGAAACAAAAGCGTATAAACGTAAAAGACTCCCCAAAGGCGGACACTTCCGTGCATGCAATGTTGCAGTGAAATCTTGTTATCATTGTTTTTTTATATATAATATATATTCACCGCCTGTCATTCGACATATATGTCAGCTAATTACAAAAAAATTAGACACCTATAGTATCTATTCGTGTATTCCGAATTGGGATTAATAGAATTCTTGTGGGTCATACAGTTAAGATAAATGTATCTCTGACGATATCTCTTGAGGAATATTGTAAGTAATACGAATCGGTCCACTAAACTCGAGCAACGCTTCGCTTCAACGAATCGAGCTGTTCAGAAAATGGGTGTTTGATTTCTCGTTCGTCTGAATTAATCGAACGGAACGCCACCCAATGTGGCTGACTTTGGTATACGGTTGTGTGGTAAATACACGTCGTTGTTGCATTTCGAACATAGTCCCTGGAAAACAATTCTGAATTTTTATTTGATTTAAAATTTAGGTCAGTTGGAATAAAAGAATTATGAATGAGTCATTAAATATGGAAATAGAGCGCATTTGATTCGAACACTCCTAAAAAAACGAAACTCTTACCAGAGTTGTGCATGCAAATAAGTGTGCGTCAACGTACGTCCGAGGCCGACGGCCGTGTGGGGGACGTTTCATGAATTTCAATCAGCTTTACGTGGGTTTATTTTGCGCGTGACACTGTTAACGGTAACACTTTCCATGCGTAGTGTTAACCGACCTGTGCCCTGCTTAGGTTCATGTGATATTATTGTCCACCACTTTTCATCAAATTCTGCTCTAATCTATGTTTATGTATACTTGGCCAAGATAAATGACACAAAAAATCTATTACATTCTCTCAAATTGCATTTTATCACAAATAGTGATGCTGCTAGCTTTACTTACAAACTAAAAGAATAAAAAACACTGTTCTCGTTCACAAAAAAATCTAACGAACTCTATAAAAAATAATATAGAATAAATTTATAACTAAAAAAATGGGTTTGTTTTTGTAATCTTTCAAATAAAGCAAATGAACTGACATTCCTGTTTTAAAAGCCGTAAATTTATGTTGTTTCAAATTGGATGAGATCATTCTCACCCATCTCTTCAAATGCCTCGATTAATTTATTAATAGTACCGACTGGTTTAGATTTTGAGAAGACAGCGTTACCACCCTTAAGTAACAAATCCATCTTGTATCACAAAAGACCAGCCTGTGGTATAAATAAAGTCTGTTGTTTTCCTACAGTTATTTATCGTAAAGAATATGAAAATCAGCCGCTTAAATTGAATTGAAAACCAGCTCTAGCCAACGACCAGTTTAACATTTCTATTTTTAATTTCAGTATCTGCAAAAACAAACAGCTGCTCTACGTGAAGTCAACGATTCTCGTCTCAAAATCTATGAACAACTAGAAGTGGGTGTACAAGACTTAGAGCGTTCCAATCATCGTCTAAATGTGGACAATACCAGTCATAAGAAACACATCAAGACGTAAGTGTCATATTCGTATTGCCTTTTGTATATACTTATAGCAGAAATTCCTCTTCCAAATCGTTTTAGACTTGTGCACAATATTGAAACTTTGGAATGCCGTTGTGAAGAACTTACCAAAAGTCTTGAAGACACCAGACAATCGCTGACTATAGAACGACGAAAAAATGAGAGATTATTGCAAGAGAAAAACAACGCTGGCAATGATCAACTCGGAGTTCGTTTGCGGCATCATGAAAAAGAAATCAGTAACGGCAGTGATGGTGATACTGAGGTGAGATTTTGATAAGTTTGATTTAGGGGGAGGCCATGGATTTTCATTGCGTGGGCGTTGATTTATTTTTGAATGCACATTTTGTGGGCTCCTACCTGCAGTGGGGAAAACGTATTTCTTATTAAAGCTTCTCAACGTCAACATAAAAGTACTATATTATTAGTAGGTAGTATTTAGTTCATCGAAACCAATTAATGTCATAAAGCTATGATATGATCTGTGAACTTGTTTGACAAACGTTTTTTCACACGAGCTTATGTCAGAGTTCAGAGACACTAATTTAACTGTAGGGTCGTGCACTTCAGTATCCAGATGTGTTAAGCCGTAAATCTGCAAATTCGATTACTGTCAGCTTTTGTCATGGTGTGTGTTTTAAATGTGGTATATGTGGTATAAAAGGAATATTTTGGATGCTTTTGACGTTTATTTATTATTTATTTCTATGTATCAACAATATTTTAAAAATGTGTGATGCATTTACAAAGGAAAAAACAATTTCTGTGATCAGACTTAAACTATTTGCTACACAGTGAGCTAATTGAGTTTGTGAATTGAAAACACTTACCTATTCCTATTAGTAAAAATAGAATAAGATAATAGAATAGACAAGGACTGCTTTTATAAAAGACTTTCGTAGGTAGTTGGTAGAAATATATGTTCCAGTTTAGTAATAAGTAAACGAATTCAGCACTTCATACTTCATGTGAACTGGAGTTTTATTTTACTCAACACTTTACATCCTTTTAACACAAGATTTTCTACACCATGTGTCAAATATTAATCTCCTCGCGTACATTTATGAGAGCGCTCCAACCGAATAGGGCTCTATTTATTTCCTCTCTTATTTCCCATTTGACTTTAGTATTTTGTTAAATAAAAAGAAAATGTTACAACAGAATAATTTATAGCTACCGGCCTTGGTGCTAATTTTTCAACACAGATAGCCCCAAACTATCCGTTTAAAATGACGTCTAAAATATGGATGGCCTTCTTAAATTCTATATATTTCAATAATACAGATACAATAAATCACGTCTTAATAAATAACTTTATCTCGTTTAGAGTTTCCATGCCAATACAACTAACCCCGAGAACTGCAGCTTTATGTTCCAGTCAAATAGTGTCAATAACAAGAACGCCAACTCCACCGGTATAAGTGACAGTTCGCAAAATGAATCATTCAACGTTAGTATGGTTGGCGCCGAGGACAATGAGGAAATCATTCGAGTAGTAAGTGATTTGGAAACAACCAAAAAAGCCCTTGTCTCAGAGCAACAAAGAGTTGGTGAGCTCGAAGATCAACTTGTTGCTATAAGTAAGTTTAAATTTATATTACCGGAAAAACAAAGAATATTGGATATTAATTATTTACCCTTTAGTCCAAGAAAACCAAACTCTACAGGGTCGTCTTGCTCAAGGTACAAACGAGGAGATGAAGTCAGTCCATGAAGAACTCTCAATTCTCGAAGAAGTTCGGTAAGTTTAAGAACAAGATACCCTCTGTTAAGAGTATGGTAATAAATGTAATCATGTAGACAAGGAAACATGTGCAGTCGTTGCTTACGAGCTTGTGACGACAGAATCACAGCTCACGACGAAGCCTCCTCAATTGCACCAACCGAAGAAGATGACGATCGTAGTCTTCTTGATATTGAAGCCATTGGAGGCGTGGGTGACAATGGTGATACGTCATCACAAGTAGCATATCACCGGTCAGCTGTCACAATAAAGGTTAGTAATTGCTTCCACTTAAAGTCTCTATTCTTCGGCATGTTTCGCGGTTAGTTGGATTGGTGTCACTTCTCCTCATCTATGCCCCTTATCTCTTCATTTCTATTTTCAGTATTATTTAATGTTTTATTTTCTATTGTTCTATTAAATTAATTTTAATTATACATTGTTCACTCATAAGGAAAGAAAAACAAAAAGCTATTGTATTTAACAGTATAAATATAATGAAATGATTGTTAATTGCCACATTTAACTGAACTTAGTTTACTGTAAGTAAATGCAAAAGCGCAAACTGAAAAAAAGAAAAACAAAATAAATTCCACAAGAAACAATATTTTATTTTATTCACCACCATCCACAACCATACTCACCAAGCCACTTTATTTAGATATGCATAAATATACCACTCTTGCATGCCACTACGTCTGCGTATACATTACTAACATATTTTCTAGATTTCTCGCAATGTAAACATCACCTTATCTAATAGAAATGGGCAACTTACATCGAGTCTTTGTGTAAATATATAATTTTAAAACCAGCCATCATTATAATCATGACATTTTTCTCACCGTGAGTCCATGTGACTTTGTTCAATAAACAAGTTGCATTTACTTACTGCTTTTCTTGGTTCATCTAAATACCACACAAACATAAATACTCATTGGGTTTTTATTGCTTTTTTGTGCTCATCTATCACTTTAAGATAACACACTTTTTATGTGTACGTTCAGAGTGGACAAAACAAAATAGATTCCTATTTTGTTCACAATCAGTCGCAAAAAACACGCACACGTAACGTAAAACAAACAAACAAACAAAAAAAAACAGTGCTATATATTTTTTTGTTGATCATTGTTTTATTTTCTTCTATTTTATTTTCATTTAATATTCTTATAGGCTGAATGTGCGATTTGTTCAAATACAACAAAGTACCTGCATGAGTTGCCTATTTCATTAGAAAACATCCTGCTTGAAGTATTGCAGAGAGCGATTCGAAAGTACAATATAATGCAATGGATTACGAAAATCCTCCAATGGCCAGCATTAGTCATTTTTCGTTTGCTAAGCTCATTACCTGATGACGATGATAGTACATAAAAAATAATAATTTTGTACTAATTTTATTTTGCACTAATTTTATGTTTTCAATTCGTTCAGATTTGTTTAACAAGTATTTAAAGCGAGTACTTAAAAGTAGTTTTAAGAAAAAAACAGAACAAAAAACGGGAACGTCACCCAGTTCAAAAATGCGGAGAAATGTGAAGGTATTTATTAGGGAATTGTGATGCTGGTATTTGGTATAATATGTTCGAGAATTGTGCATGATGATTAACGAGGTCTTTCTCTAGTACTCAGATTTAGTTGGCAAAGTGTCGCATATGAAAAAGTGATAATAGTTGAGGTTAGGCTCAAAAAATTATTTCAATTCGAAAGTCATTTTTCCGAGTGCGGGTGCACGTCAAAGCAGGAACAGAAAATATAAATAGTTTTACGTTTAGGCTTCCATTTATTTCGAGTCTGAATATAAACGAGCCAGTGACATTCGCTTCCAAATATGGTGTCCCTTTAAATTATTTTTAATAGCAGACGCTGTGCTGCGTAGAATTTAAAAATGCGAAGCTCTATTTTTCGTACTAGATGCGTGTACAATTTAAATGAAAATTTTCTTAACGGAATTCAATTTGTCAGGTTCTACTGTCGGTTATGTATTTTCACAACTGTAGCCTGCATTTTGTCTAAGTTTTCCTTGAATTAATTCTTATACAACAGTTCTTCTAGTCCATTTTGATTTATTTACAGATATTTGTAACTTTATTGCAATTCCAATCAACTACTGATGCCAAATTCACTGCTTCCTATAAATTCAAATAACGGAATTCAATTTGTCAGGTTCTACTGTCGGTTATGTATTTTCACAACTGTAGCCTGCATTTTGTCTAAGTTTTCCTTGAATTAATTCTTATACAACAGTTCGTAGCCAGTCTTCCATTCTTAAGAGCATCTTCTCGTCCATTTGGATTTACTTACAGATATTTGTAACTTTATTGCAATTCCAATCAACTACTGAATGCCAAATTCACTGCTTCCTATAAATTCCTAGGCCACATTTCTCGCGGCAATACAAAAAAAAACGCAACAAATGTGCCAACTGTTAATCCATTTAACTATATATTTATTATATTTATTAATTTATTTTCCATTAGTATTACGATAGTGTGGGAACAGGAAAACGATTTGTGACCAATGCTGGCTGTTACAACTAAACAAATATATCTTGCATGTTATTTTCCCAATTATGAGCTTCCAAACTTAGCGGTATAAATATTTGCATTTTTGACAGATGAACTATGACCGAAACAACAGCAACTACTGTCAATAATCGTTTTCCAGTTTAGTTATATTGTTAATCTCTGTCCTTGGGTAAAAGGTGTCGTTTAAAGTATTACACACCCCTATAAGCATTCAGCCATAAATGTACAAAGCTAAGGCCATTTTAATCGTACGCCTTATTTTCCTTCCTTCTGCTTTCATTAACCTACATATTTTGTTCTAAAATTGTTTCTTTTTGTTTTCTAAAAATTCCAAAACAGTTAATTGTAATGCCGCTTTTTTCACTAACCTTAAATACACTTTCTCCAGCTCAAGTTCTTGCCGTAGATGTTAAATCTCTTTTTCTATGCACTCTACTTTGCCAGAATGCCTTTTACCCTAGGTTAGGTATTAACGTGGTAAAGTTTTTTTACGATTTTTTGTTTCGTCTTCCTTTTCGTTTATATATATGTAAAACAAACTAAAAATAAGAGCAGCAAAAATGAGTTCACAATTTTCCATTGTGAGAGTAAATGTGATAACTTTTAATATCTATTTTTTTTTTTACAAAAAAATAAATAAATTTTGTAAGAGTAACTTTAAAAATAAAAATAAAAAAGAATATGAGAATTAACAAATATTTGTATGACTAGAAATATACAAACAAGAATTACATACCGTACTGCATGATTTTTTATGATTTTTGTTTAAAGAGGGATTTAATCTCGGCAAGTAGCTTACAATACACAAATACAATTTTTTCGTAAATCAAAAACACAACAAATCAAAAATATTTACAGGTTGGAACAAGGCCACAACCGGACTCGCTAGATTTAAACGCCCCAGCCAGTCCGAATCCTTACAGGGACTTGGTAGAGAAATACGAGGCTCTGCTCGAAGTTCAACGGCATTCGATTGCGCGCAAGAGTGGCGTGTCCTTGGCCGATGAATTCCAATCGACCGGTGAATACACCTCTATCCATCTGAAGGACAATAGTGAAAAGAGCTCCGGACCGCATGCAGAACAAGAGAACACTCAAAGTAATCGCAGCAGCAAAAATAATCGGCGCACACCAACAGAATTCTCCGAGGCGGAGACATCCTCCTCTGGATTTTCGGACGAAACCAGCAACAAGGGAACCCAGACTGATGATAGGCCCGGCTATTTTCTATGCTCAATTGGCGACGGCGAAGACTGCAAGTTCAGCATTTATGATGATGCTAGTCCAATTGATTCGAGGTTTCGCAATCGCCCAGAATACCGAGAGCTATTCAAGGAAATATTCGCAGTGCTCAAAAAGGCCGCCGAGAACAAGGAGGAGGGCGACAAACTTCCACTTCTCGATGATACTCATCCTCCGGCGGCTAAGGTTCCACCAGTAACACCGGCTAACGAGGAAATGCCCCCCATGGACTTTGGCGATGACACACAGAGTATAATTTCGTCAGCTGTATCGGAACAGTCGTTTGCCATGTCGGAATGCATCACCAAATTAGAGCGTAAAACGGCCAAGAAGCACATTATCGAGAAGAATCAAGAAAACCAACCGCCTTGTGCATCACTGTCGGGCTCTACCACTCTAACGCCGACTAGCAAGCAGGCAATCGTCGAAAATGGTCGGGTACTTACACCGCTTAAACGTGAACCCCTCGAGTACTTAATGGTTGGAGTTGGCATCAAGAAGAAGAGCAAGAAGAAGAATCGCAACTACGGAACTGAAAGATCAGAATCTCCAGCCGCCCTACCATCACCACCAAGGGTTTATTACAGTAGCGGCAAGAAACGTCGCGATATGAGGCCATTTAATCACTCGCCATCCGCAAGTGGAACACCTCCTTCCACAAGTCAAGCCAGCCGAAAAGCCAATCTCGAATGGAATGGCAACTCAATGATAATCTACAACCGCGGCGTAAATTCGTCCACATCATCACCCAGAGGCACAACCATCAGTCGTGGCCGTGAGTTAGATATGAACGGAGTGGAGTTCCGCCCCAGTACTGTGTCACAGGACTTGCACAAATTAAAAAAACTGGATCTATCCTACGCCGAAGTGCTACGCCGGGCAGATGCATGCAAACAGCACTACCATCGAAGGAAATAAATGCACGACGGTCCACTCACATAAGTTCCGCCACAACTTACTTACTTATAATATAAAAACGAATGAACAAGAGTATGCTGCCACAGGTTTAGATAGTTTTAAATATCTCGAACGCGTCTGAACGATAGAATTCCTAATTTAATAATTATATTATTTTGCGTAAAACACAAAACTAAAAACTATTATAAATAAAAAACAAACCCGGAAATGTATTGTTTTTAGGAAAACAAAATCGCAGATACATTTGCTAGTGCCACCTCCGCGCACGCCACAAATAGCTTACTTAGAAATATCCTTTATCTGTTACACAAAAATATAATTTCTTTTGTAAATATTAAATGAGATACAAAAAAAAAAACACGACGTATGTACTTTAAAAATGTTGCGACATCATTTTGTTTCATTCTTTTGTTGCATATTTTTTTTCGCGCAATCAGATTGATCTACAAAAAAAACAAAAACAATACAATAGACTTTTTATCATTTAAATTTTATAACATTCTTTGTCTTTAAATTTACTTTTATTACTTTTAGTTATATAAATTTAAAGATATTTAAAACCCAAGAAAATAGATTACTCAATTAATAATTAAAAATAAAAAGACAGAGGTAAAGTGAATTGAAATAAAATTAAAACTGAATATATATGTGTATGTAGAAATTGAAGAGAAACAGCCAATCAGATGGATATTGATGTGTGAGAAGGATTTCGAGTTTTGTTTGGATCAAAATTAGCATGTAATGTAATGTGTACTGCAGTCCGGACTGAATGAAATACATATATAACTATACAAATATATACGATTGAGTTTCATTGCGATTGGAGAAATAGATGGGGCTTTTGCCAAAAAAAAACCGAAACAAAACCTTCAAAAAAGTAGGTATGCAATGTGAGTACGGAATTAATTTTACGTGTTTAATGAATTAAAAATTGAAGCTACAACAAAAAGCGAAAAAACAGCCAAAAATATCTAGGACGCATTTATTTACTTTAATTTGAATTAAAATTAAATAACGAAGCCTGTCAGCCTGTCACTGAGTTCGAGTCAAGCTTAGCTCATAATTTATTTAGCCTGCTTAGATTTGGAAAAAAAAAATACCAAAGTCAACTGCCACAGATCGGATCTTTCGTAAGCCGAATATGTATCGATTGGATTGCATTGAAGTAACCTAGGCTAAGGTTGCATTCGATTACATTAGAGCCGTATGTCTTACCCATCATCCCATAACAAGATAGGTTAATTTGAGGTCAGAACATGGAAAGAATTGAGGACGTTCAAGTATCTAGTAAGTCTGTCAGCTGTCTGGGCACTTACTCCGTCACTTTTCAGACGACTATCGTCGAAACAATAGACCTCCAAAAGTAGCAACTAAGTGCCAAAATTACGAGTTTGAATCCAATTCATTTTTCACAAATATAATGAAAGCTGACGATAGTGAAACAAATTCGGGAAGAATATAACTTCTTAGGGTTAGTTTCAAAAACGATATCGTCCCGACAATTATTGTTATACTTACGGAAACTGCCCCCTGAATAGATGTATCTTGGTTTTGATTGCTGAAATTATAGAGGGGTAGCCGACGAGTCTAGTCAAGAAATATTGACGTTCACGACCAATTTTGGTTTTTGCGTTCAGGTTACATCTTTACCAGACAAATCTAGTCGACTTAAGATAACTAGATTCTTGAATGTACCCATTGCCCTCATTTATCTCATGGTTCAATGGTTGCATTGAAATGAGAAACTTTAGATAAAAAAAAAATTGTTTAGCGACAAAGAATACCGGAAATACTAATTACACTTTTTTCCAACTGTCCAGCCTTTGATGAACGCAGGACAAGTTTCCAAGAGTATGTCAGCATAAACAAAACTTCTCATAGCCGTTCGGAAAAGGCATTCAGTTCTAGATGCCTTTCATTTATCCCACTAAGAAAAAACTCCAAATCGAGACCAAAAATGCCACATCGATTAAAACTAAATAATGTTTGTATTTACACCCGGCCACAGATTTGACAGTGAATTTCTTAATGGTTAGTGTCCTGGTCTACTGAATCAACGGTCTCAGGTTTGGTCGCAAGAAAAATACAAATTATGCATCCTAAGCTGCCCCACCTCCTGCGAGCGCCTCCAAGAGTATAAATGTCATGGCAGAGCTTCTTAATTTGCTGTTCGGACTTGCTACAAAATTGCAGGGCCCTTCCATTCGTCCCAAAAACAAACACTCACACAAAGCAGATGGTTGCGAGAAGCTACAGAAGCCTTGGTAAAGTACACGTGATTGTTGCGCCTATTTTTTATTTTATGAGATATGTCATCATTGTTTCTTCGAGTTGAGAAGAAAATTGAGTTAACCCCACTGACGAAACACCAAAAATACCGACGTCGACATGTAGTATAGTTTTTATTAGTGGGGTTGTCATGATAAATCAATGCTGGAGGGAGACGTCAACGCACTTACCATAACCTAACTTAGCTATCTCAGATCAAAGTAACGCCCGTTCAATATCACCGTTACGACACAACAAATGACCGCCTCTGTAGCTTGCAAAATACAAATACCAACATCAATAGAGCAAATAAGACAAATACAAAAATTCACAATTTAAATAATGAAATCTTTATTCGATTTAAATATGGTAGCCAGTGTTAGTGAATCAATCCACTTAATCGGTGCTCAATTGTAAATGTGACTCGTTTCACAATTTGTTTCCAGTTCAACAATTGCGAATCTATATTATATTTATGTATATACCTACATATAAAAATATAATGACGTTTAGTTTAATATTTACAGACTAAAATTATACAATTAATAGCACAGGAGAATAGAACATGTAAATAAACACAACACAACAAAACTAAATGTCAATTAATGGCTTTTTGGCGAGCTCCTTCTGCACTCGATATGCTTCAACGTCGGCTAGTACTTCCTTGCGCAGATCTTCGTGCAGTTTCTTAAATACTACGCTGGAACTCAATACTGGTTTGGCACTTCTTTTGCTCACTGTAGGTGATGTTCGCGGTGTTTCTCGTAGATTCCCGTACATGGGGGATGCCGTTACGTTCGCACTGATCACATAATCCGATGAAGATGATTCTGCAAGAGATATGGAATCGTAGAAAATACCTCGTCTTGGCCTTCTGTAGACTCTACAGAGACAATAATAGAGAAAAACAATACAAATTAAGCCAACGGCTATGCCAATGGCAGTTAGTATTGCCTCGAGCATAGAGTCGACCAGCATTTTGTTAACTGAATCCGTTGGGTTTTTATTTACAGCGGTGCGAACAAAAAAAAACACCAGTGTGTTCTAAAACATACACTTGTTAACCTAACTTCAGCATGAAGGACATGTAGTAGACTATTTATGAAAATAAATGACATTCTAGAGTGATTTATGATTCTGAGAAGACTATATGCGCTGCTACTTTCCTCAATATAAAAACCAAAAATGACAAATTAAAGTAATCTGAGGCACTGATTAAAAGGCAATTTGAGCTGCGGAGATCGAATAATGTTATCTGTTGACGAATGTACATATGTGTAAAGTAGCGAGTGCCATTTGATTGTTGAATCATACCATTTGGAGCAGCTGTGTTACCATTTAGCCAAGCTATAGGAGTGAGTGTTTTTTGATAAGGTGTAGAATGAATGAAGCGGTGATGGTGTTTTGTTGAGTAAGTGCATTTAGTTGGAACATCAGCAAGGGGATGAACTTTTTCCGAACAGGGAAAATGTGTAACTAATTTTGTTCTGAACTGAACCCGACGCATTCCATAAAGAAAAAGTAAAGAAATTAGAGAAAGCCAATGTGCCGGTGGAGCGACTTCATTGCGGAGCTGAGACTCGAATGCCGCAAGTTTCGAAGGTGCCAAGAGTAGGCAAGAAATTACAATAAAATAAACGTAAATATGAACACTGGTAAAAAGAAACAAAAGCGATCAAATCCGGGCTCTAGGAACAATACCTCCAATATTACCAGTACTGCGCTGTGAACTAAAACCGCCTTTACTTCGGGAGGCAACATTTTGACAGGACTTAGTAAAATGCAAATCCCAAAGCAGCAACTACAAGTAATTCGATGGGAATAGGGGAACTGCCTATAAAATACCAGCAAGTCACTCAGTATTTGTGTTTCCACATTCGCAAGACACCAAGCTGAATAAATCACATTCCAATTGAGCCTACACCCATGTTGGCGCCAAAGAAAATAGAACACCTGTTTTACTGGCAGAGCGTTTCAGATCGCTCAGTATTGCATCGTTTAGTTACAGTAACGTTCCCAAACTAGGAATGTGAAAAAATTACAAGACGCGGGAACATAAAGTAAACACCAAAAAGAGAGCAAAAAAAAAGTCGACTTTAAATTGTTCTACGTGAAGCGAATTTGTCTGTATTTTTTTATTAACATCGTTCTTTGGGTAACTCCAACACTCAATATAACAGCAAAATCTGCAAGAATGCTACTTGAACACAGATTGAAGATCCAAGCCCTCTTCCATTACACAACTAGAAAAATGTGAAAGAAATTCGACTTCCAAATGGTAATCAACTCCAAGGGACAGACGACGGATTTAACATTTTATTCATATCTAAAGACCATATAGACACTACGTCATGCATGAGTTTTCTGCATTTACTACACCAACAATCAATTCATTGATAGTTGCACTCGAGAAATTTTTAAATCAGTGAACACTCATAGTATCAATAGAAGAGAACTTCACTTCACCCGTTCGTCGGTAACATGAGGTCATTACTTTGCTTGCCCCGCAACTGTGTTTTTAACAAGTAGGTGGGCGTCTTTTTACTCTACATATAATTCCGCTCATGTGAACAGAAAAGATTGTATTTTCCGCAGTTGCCACAAGTCATTTCTTTTTATTACAAAATTGAACAAGTTCAACACAAACGCATGACAGAACTCGTAGTCATTTTTCCCGTCATTAATGTTTACAAATGTTTTCTTACCAAACGAACAAACGAAACGCGCATTAATTAAGTTGTAATCATGAGAACCTCTTTGCAAACACACGTACCTACCATGTTATCTAATTTTTATCATTTTGTTTGGGCTTTTATGTAACATAAACTTATCTCGTGGAAATAGGTCTACTTAAACTAATATAGAAATTAATGAAGAGCAACATTTACATTAATGTTTACCTGTCCTCAATGCCGTGGCAGGACCAATAGACAATCCTGAGAGCCCATTGCTAAGACCGTTACTCACTACATTAGGCTGAGGGGGAGGAGGAGCAGGACGGTTGAATGGATTATGCCGCCGGGGAGGAGGTTTTGGCGTAGTTGCTTGAATAGATCCGCCTAGCCATTCTACAATTAAAATAGCCATAGTGAGGAGTTATTTATAAATTGTAGTTAAATAAGCTTACTTTTTTTGCTATCTTCGATTTCCTCCAATTGTCGCTGAAGCTCAGCCACCATTAGCTTTTTGTACTCGTACCCTGCACATGTTAGAACCTTCATCCAAGCTTCCATCACCTCCTGATTATCGGCACACAAAATGTAAGTACGATTCCCATTGAATACCATTTGAAAGCAATATTGATCACTTTCTTCGGAGAGTTCTACAAATAGACAAATATGTATTTTACAGTTATTGACTGCCGCAAATTTGGTCATTCTTGTGGTATTACTCACCAATAGTACATCCTTCCACAATAATCAGACCAAGAGGCTCTCTGTCGCCTTTCTTCTCAAAATAGAACAGCAAATTGCCTTTAAGCACAAAATACCGACGTTGAAATGCTTTATTTACTTCGCCGCGTTTATTGAGAAATCCCTCAAAGTCATACGGAGGTGTAGTGGCAAATAGACATAGATTTTTCTCATTTATTTTCATTTTTGGAAAATATTCACCTACGCGCTTTCACACAAGACACAAAAATAACAACAAAACTAGCAGGAATGTTGCCCCTCCCCGATTTGTATTAAATGCAAGAAAAACGCCTAATCGTCTTAGATTTAAGTAAGATATAAAAGTAGAACCGTACACATTATAATTTTAATAACAATCCAATAAGCTTATCTACTCCGAACGGGTAGGAGAAAATTTAAAGAAAGAGTAATCATTAGAAAAATGTTAAATGATTTCGTTTGTCATTTTCAATCGAAGTGTGTTCCCTATGCCTAGTGTTTCTGTAACATTTATTATGAATTTCTAAATGTCAAAATGGTACCGATAACGTAGTTCATCAATATCTTTAACTTGTTCGATTGTGACATCTGCAGAGGAAGCGGATTTTTTGTCCAGCAAATTTAACCAGCATGACGCTAGTAGCAAGTAAAATAAACAAACTAATTTCAAGCTACTGTCATTCTCGGATGAGATGTTTTGGCAGACTAGTAACCTGCCTTTCATACTTGGCAAAGGACGCACTCTATTGACCTCTAGCTAAGTATCACAATAAGGCTTGCTTTATTGAGAATCTATCTTAGCAAATTAAAAGTTACATGGTGGAAGTAATTTGACAGCAGTAGTCTACGTTGGAACCTTTCTGGTGATATGGTGTAAATTGTAACAACTAAAAACTTAAAGTCGAGATACACAGCATTTTAAAACAGTTTATCGCATTTTACTTTGTTGAGATAGGAGTTCAAAAAAACACACCTATAGACATATTAAATAAGGACCCCTACTAAAATGTCATATTTTTACTTTCCTGCGCCTTTAACCTTTTTTGAATTACCTGGAAGTCATATAACATTTCCATTCCGCGTTGATGCTTTTTTTTCAATTCTATTTTTGGAAATACGAATATTTAAATAAAACTTCTTTTATATTTGCTGAAACTACAGATTGCACTAGCGCAAACGTAGTGCACTATCGGAACGCAGCCCGCGATTAAGCTCATTTTCTCGCACACCACTAATCATCAATGAAGGAACGCTGACTTTTGTTAATTTTGACAATAGCGCTGTCATCTCAAAAGTAAACATTTTCAAAACTCTCACGGTACGGGCCAAAGTTTTGAGAAAAATAAATTTAAACAATTATTTTATCCCAGCAATATTATTTTTCTTTCAGATGTCATACCTTCTCACCGAAATTGCCCTCGATATGCTAGGCTACAAGTTCTACGACGTCAATGGTGTTTTCCATATTACAGACTTTCAAACGACCCCCAACAATACTGACGACGAAAACCAGGAGCCACCTCTCGAAGATATTATCTACCCCAATGGACCCGATGGAATAGCGGACTCAAACTCCACGGACTCGGATGAATGTGTAGAAATTTCAAACTCGTCTGTTCCGAAAACTTCCGTCAGCCGGAATGAATTGGTGAAGCTAGACATTAAGGATTCTGTAGAAAAAGAGGTTGAAAGTCTACGTGAGGAAATTTACTATAACAAGGCGAAATTCATCAAGGACAACTTAAAAGTGATCAAAAAAAGAGATAAGTCATCAAAGATTACACCGAATGACCTGCTTAAGCCTTACAATGAACGGGAAAAGAAGAATATTCGAAATGAAGCCAAGTTACTGGGCGAGTTTTTGAAATGTGTAGAAAAACGTCTGGAAGAAGCGAATCCTCAACACTTCAAAGAACATAAGCGGTATCGGATGGAGGAGTTTTTGTAGTAGTTTCTAATTTAGTTTTAGCAATTTGTTTTCTTTTCCGCTTTGATGATTCTCCAGTGCCAGAATATTCTGTCGCAAGCAGTGACTAACTAACGACGAACATGTATTTATAGCGACTAAATGCGATGCTATTAATCCGTCTTATAGTCTCACGTAATAAATTTATTAAAATAGAAAATAAAGTAGATACAAAAAAAAACATTCTTAATGCATTAAAATTTCTGTTTGCACAAGACGATTATTTGTATCGCCTGGCATACGATATGGAACTGTGGCTGCCATGTTTGTCAGAGCTTTAGCTTTTTCTCTCAAATGGGCCAGTTGCTAAAAAACAAAAAATCATACAACTGAGCTACATCATTGTTCGGGGACTTACTCTATCTCTGCCACTGTCAATAAAGCCACCACCTTCCTTGCCACGAACACTCTTGTACTGATTGTACAAAATGTCCATTGTTGCCAACAGAATATCGGGATAAACTTTACAGATCTCGCCTCCTATGCGCTTAAAGTTGTTTATAGAATCCTCCAAATCATTCATAGACATTGGCACGAGGTTTGTATTGGCCAGAACTTCCAGTGCGAGGTGATATTTCTTCTCGTGATAGAAGTCGAAGAACTGTACCAACTCGTTAAGTAGATTGAAAGTGGCGAATATTTGTGGCTCGCACTCGATTCTGTTACCTGCAGGATAAAGTAGATGTTAGGTTGATCTTAAGCGCATTTGCGACTTCCATACCTCTCAATCTTTCTCTGAAATCACATGAGACGACCTGCAAGCGTTCGCGCAAAGAACCCTTCTTTGAGCTTTGATGAACCACTTGTGACAAAAGGATTGAGGTATAACGCAGAGCTTGTCCTTGCATCTGAGAAGGTATATTATTACACATTTTTATAAAGGCGCAATGCGTACCTACCCCAGCGATATCGAACATCTTAATGGCATCCTCAAACATTCCTTTCTTAACCAAGTCTTCGGCAACCATGCCAGCTGCAGTTCGGGAATCGAATTCAACGCAATCGAATTGTTGAAACAGTCCACTGCGATGGGAAAACATTCAGCTGTTGTTTCGATGACGCTTCAAGAATTGACTTACCCAACAGGAATGCCATTTGATTGCATTTTACCGAATATCAAATCGTAGTTCCGACATTCAATAGCCAGGTCACTCACACACACGAGGAATAGATTGCGACCCTCCGGGTCCTTGAGATTTCTTAGGAAGAAGAAGTACTGCAGTGCCTCAGCGGGGTCAGTGATTTCGAACTTTTTCACGTACAACATGACTAGGCGAGCGATGTTTAATCGTCGCATGGGAACAGGGTCCTCGATATCCACAGACACTAAATAAAGAATGCGTTTGATTATGTTGCTTGGTAACAGTGGAGATATGCATACGCAAAGGTTCCTGGACATTTCGAGGCCCACCCAACAGAAACAGTTCATTCAGAGCGAGCGCAATATGTACAGCATGCGTCCTATACTTCTCCGTGCGCGATAGAAACTCAATAGCAGCTTCGAATTGTCCAGTCAGGGCCAGAACTTGGAAATACAGATGACGCTGTTCCCCAGCATTGAAGTGCTTTTCGCCATACTTCTCCAAAATCATCGTTTGCAGTCCGGAATAGGTGAGAATTTCAGAGTTATCAGGAGAGTCTGTGCGAAGAATTGACAGTTGAATCCACAAGAAATCGTCTGTAGTCTTTGCGACTTCAAAGTGCTGTTCGTTAATGTCGCAGCCCGCAATGATGCAGTAAACCTACAAGACACAGATCACAAATAAAAATATACAACTTCGTTTGTTAAACGTACAGCTTTTTTGAATGGATCGGTGGAGTTCTTAATTTTATTGCAGTAGTGCAACTTAAGTTGACCCTCGAGTTTGGAGTTTATTTTCTGCTCCGGCTTATTGATCTTGTCTTCCAAAACTTGAATAAAGTCTTCGTGGCCAGCTCTGTTATGAAAACATATTTAAACAATTGTAACGAATACAAATTGTATACCTACCCGCCCATGTGCATACAACGCAAAGCTGACTGTAGATCACCACAACGAAGGCAGTAGTAAACCATTGGCCAAAGAGGTTTGCCTTCGATGGTTACATCTTGAAGACCAAAACAGGCTCCTTGATTTAAAGTTAGTCCAACAAATGAGGAGACTAAGTTGAAAATACTCGGGACACCACCGCGCTGAGCTTCGCGAAGGTTTCCACTGATAATGGTGGACATATAGAGTTTATATCTATTTTCCAGGTATTTCTTTGCCTGGTCGATGAACTGATGCATTTGGCATCGGCTCTGTATTGGGTCGCGACTCCTAGACACCGGTGTAACATTTACCATATATTTCATAATCTCCCAGAATTCAAAGATCTTCTGATCGTCGAAGTTTTCAGCCACTTTGGCGAACTTTTGTATTAGATTCGGACGCAGGGCTCCTTTATTGACGAGTGCATTGTATTCAGAAACTTCGCGGGCATATGCCATTTCCTGGACACGAAAGAATTTCGGTTACTACTTGGATGTAAATCATTGTTTTAACTTACAATGTGATTCAGGCAAGAACGAGTACCAGATGTCTCGTTGAGAACTGTCTGCTCGGGAGTCTTTTGTATATCTATCCAATTCTGCGAAGGCCCAATTAGGGCGTTTAATAACTTGAGTTTTTCTTGGCGCCAGTCGGCTTTAATGTGTTCCCATTTCTGCTTTTGTGCCGACTGGTAGGACTGAAATTAATAACAATTTGTAAAGTCATATATTAACACACCTCTACCATGATCAACTCACATTTTTGTGCACTTCCTCAATGACCGACAAGATTGCATTTTCTTTTTCGTTTTTCAAAAAACTTTGTATATCCGTATCGGCTATGGGATCAAGCGGTTCAAATGTCTTTCTTGTGCTGAGAGTTTCAAGTTTTTGAGAGATTTTCGGTAAATCGATTCCCTTTGATCCAAGTAGAATATGCCTTTGGATTTAAAATAGTTCTTTGTAGTAAATTGAATTTGAAAAACTTAAAACTATATAATGTTTACGCTTGGATATCTTGAGCTCCGGTTTGTGTAACTCGTGAATGTAGTTCCTGGGTTGCTTGGAGAACTTGCGACATCGTTCTCTCAACCCTTGGAAGTTCTTCAGAGTTTTGTG
The DNA here is from genome assembly GCA_916610125.1 of Cheilosia vulpina. Lineage (NCBI taxonomy): Eukaryota > Metazoa > Arthropoda > Insecta > Diptera > Syrphidae > Cheilosia > Cheilosia vulpina. The sequence continues at coordinate 69,750,458 of OU744277.1, read as the reverse complement.
TTTCATTGGTTAGGCGCTGCGCCTGTTGCAGGAGCGTACTAAAATCCATCTTAATAGTTTATTAAAAATATAACTATATAAATCGAATAATCAAAACACGGCACAAAAACTCAATTTAGGTTACCGCGAAAATGATAACCCTCAAATGTGTAATTTTTGAAATACGTCAAGTAAAATGTCACTGGTGGGGTGATGCACGGGTTAGGGTTACCGTATCTTTTCTGTAATTTAATGGGTCTGTTCCCTTCGGAGTAAATATATAAAATATTTTAGAAAATATTGTTAGCTGTATTTAAACGGAGAAATTAATGGAAATTAATTTATAAGCAAAATATAAAAATTAATGTGGTGTTCGATTGAGCGCTCTCAGAGCACCCTTTATGTTCGTTTGGTACAAAAAATCAATCTATTTCAGATTTCAGAGCACTTTTGCGAATCTGGATTTTTTTCTCAGATTTGTTCAGATTTACCAATGCAAGTACGTTTGGGTTTGACAACTAGTGAAGCTTGTTTACGTTTTCGTAAAATTTTTCAACTGCAAAGAAACGCATTGCATCGGGTGGCTCTATTTTTGTTAATTATTTATGTACAAATGTTAAGAAATCAATCTGGGCTCAAATTTAGAATGTTTAAATACAAAATTTAAGCAGTGAATGCAAAATGCTTAGAAAAGTGTCGAAGGCTACACTTATTCGAACCGCACTAATATGACCACAAAAAAGAGCAAGTGACGTTTTAATGTTCGATTAGACTCACGAAATCTGAATTCTGAGAGGGAATCTGAAGAAGCCCAATCGAAAACCACATAAGTTTATAGTATCCCTCTTTAATTTCCTAAATGATCGCCTGTAATATCTAACAGGCGCAAAAAGGTTATTTTATTGAACAGAAATTCATGAGTCGAGACGCGTCATCCGTGAACGAGCAATAGATGACGGAATTTGTTTTTGTTTTGCATGTGAAATCGACTTAATTCCGTGAACTTATATCTAGCTCGTTTACGGATGTCGCGATTCGACCCCTGACTTTGCATTTAGGGTGCAGCTATTTTCGAGGAGGGTACGGTGAGTATTGAATGACAATTTTGTTTTTAATCGAAACTTGCAAAAACAAATCGACCATCGCAATAGGAGCATACCTACAGAAAATGATAGATCCGAGCAATATAATTTATCTCAGTGCCAGATCTTTCGACAGAGTAGTTCTTAGAGTTACAACACTTTAGAAACGAAGAAGCAATTATCTCGTTTTCCATTAGTTTCACTCGGGGATCCACTCATTCTGAAATCCAATGGAACAACAAAACAGCTTCTGAAAGAATCCATAATAGTATTGGTTAAATGCCAAAAAATAATCTACGGCTGCTGTCAGCTGACTTGTATAAAATACATAAATTAGACTTGTGTGAGTGCTTCTTGAGTGGATTCTGACTTCAAATCGAGAAGCGAAATTCTCTTCTCAGAATCACCAGAAGAGTATTTTCTGTGCCAATGGAACGGTTGTAGCGCACTTTATTATTTTAAGCTCAGAGGTGCAACTCTCAGTTGGGTTTACCTGTTTTGTGTTATTTGGTATGTCCAAACAGTAAAACAACTTAGTACACTTAAAATTTATTAACTTTATTAATATAACAATTTTCTTAATTTGTAAGCTTATGAACTAATACACTTGTTTTAAACTTATAGTATAGGTTCAAGATTTATATATATGTACGATTTAGTTCACGATTTAGATTATACGATTTAGATTATACGATTTAGTTTAAGAATAAGAACTTGATTTAGAATATACGATTTAGTTTACGCTATAGTACTTGATTTAGAATATATGAATTAGTAAGCGATATAGAACTTGAGCCCGAACCGATCGACCGTTCATTAAATGAGTGACTGCTTGAAACCAGGTTGTATGAATGCCCGAAACTGAGTGCCGGGCCATTGCCCAATGACCAATATAAATAGCCTCGATTGAATCATTCAATTCGAGGTTCGATGAACGAAAAAGCGAAAAGAGAAATAGTAAAAAGAATTGGGAAATCCGGAAAGGGATTCCCGTACAAGTCAAGTGGCTCATGTTACTTTGTCGCGCATACGATCGATACATAAAGCGATCGTTCGTATGGAAAGTGAAATGCGACATCAGCACAACGAGTTAATTGACTTGTGCACTTAGTTGTGCAAGGGAGAAATGACGAAATAAACATTGTTTATTTGGGTCGGAAGTGTTGGGCATTGGCGCTGGAAGTGGCAAGCTGAAATAGCAATTTGGGAGGATGTTTATTTGGGACAATCAATATATTATTACAAAGTTGCAACATTGATCGTAGGGTTAAACATCTTGCATACAAAGAAGAAATGGTAAAGAGGTTGTAAAGTGCTTGGTATGCATCAAGTGGTGCACTTTACAACACGGTTTCAGAAGTAATTTTTTCGATTCCGGACTCTCCCGACGCTTCTTTTTGCCCAATGGAAAACGACATTAGATTCCAAATCCTGGTGCATTTAGGCTATTTTCTACACCGGCTTTTGTACACCAAACCAAAGTCCGTATTTCGTGTATTGGAGGAACCCTGATGTTCGTTTCTCTCCATAGTCCGCTGAAACGCCTTTACCTTTACCATCTCCTTACGAATAATGAATTTCAAGCAAGAGAGACAAAAACGTATACACATATTTTTATACATTTAAGTTTGTATATTTTATTGTATACATTGGGTGATTGGAACGTCCTTTTTAGCTGCTTACAATACTAATGTTCACCCAAAGAAATACGAAATGCTTGTTTAAACACCAAAGTCATTTGGCTACATATAAAGTGAAATATCATAAAATTGCTGGTAAAAAATGTTTCCGATTTCTGCATGTGTAAATGTATCAACATCGATATATATTTATATATAAAACTATGTGCTTATATTAGCAGAAAACAAAACGTCTAATTTGCGCGTGTTACGTGAGTCTTAAATCTGTCTTTTGTCAAAAATTATCAAACATGTTTTTCAGAAATGGAAGAGAGCTTCAATATATCATCTCTCCATATATTTCCGCCCCGCGGTCGAAGAACTTAGCCCCCGTTCACACTTAAAAAATTAATTAGCTAAATTATATGAAATAAATACACTTCTCGAACCGAACCTTTAACCGTTTACATAAATTGGCAAATATCCTTCTCTCTCGAATATAAGTACACATATTATAACTTTTCGGAAACAATTTGTTCGCCCTTTTCACATCATCTTTTCTAGCCCATATATTGATACGATGCGCAAACTGGTTCCGTGTGCCGAGAATGTGGGGATGCTTGTAAGGCCAACCTTTGAAGGTGACAAGCTCGGCAGAGTAATCGTCCGTCCAGCGGATAACAACGCTTATCCGGTTCGTCGGTCAATTGCATTCCACATTCTTCACATATATAGCAGTCCACGTGAAAGTCCTTGTCCATTGAAACAACTCGAACTGTTTCGTCTGTACCTTCAACTGGCGTGATACCTACAATCAATCAAATCAATATGCGATCGACAAAGTTGAGCTGTACAACGACAGTCTTACCCTTTCCGCAGCTGGCGCACTTTGGAGCAAACATCCGGTGGTAATCGTTAACACAATAAATCTTGTGATCTACGTCAACAGTGAACGGCACACCGTCTAAGCACTCGTTGCAAATGCAACAGCGGAAACAACCGGGATGATAGGATTTACCCATGGCTTGAAGAATCTGCAAAAAGGAATTCAACGTTAGAGACATGCGCAAATGGCCAACTGTCAAGCAAATACCATTTCCATTATAAGATGTCCGCATATTGCACATTTTTCAGCAGTTTGTTGGAATCCTGAATACTGCAAGAACAAAGGTACATTTGACACTTTAATCATTCAATCATTTTTTGGGATTTTTCGACATTACCATGTAATCTTCCTCGCAGTAAACTCTGCCGTGAACGTTGTAGAATGCTTTTCCGCGCAATGCACGTCCACAAGAACAACAAATGAAACAATTTGTGTGATATAAATTGCCCATCGCTTGGCAGGCTTGTCCAGCACCTTTCACTTTGTCACCACATGTATGACAAATTCCTGAAATAAAAAAAAAGCCCCAATGACTTGAAGATGGAATACGAATAATGCATGTGAAAAAAATGCCACCGTATGCGTGGCACAGTTCTGGAACAAAAACCTAACTAAATTGAATATACAAAATGTTTGTCATCTTTATGAGGTTATGATCGATCTGCATTTCAGAAGAAAATTATGACTCACAAATGGGGACACAATGCGATCGTGTATTTTAGACTTATATCTTATTTGTATATGCCGAATGTTCTCCATCGCCATTTGGCAAAGACGAACGACTTTATCAGAGATGCCAGCCTGGACGTAAGCGTTAGCGTAAGTAAATTAATTAGAAATGTTCACTGACATAAAAGGTAGCTCAGGAATATAGGCTTTCAGACCCAGAAGAAAAATTATCGAAAATATGCCAGCTTTATCTCGCCAGACTGAGTTAAGATCTATTTTTACAAAGAGATATTCGGTCTTAAAATACCTACAGCAGTGAAATCGAACTTTATGCAAGTATTGCATGCGAAGTACTCATTAACATAAACCCACGCCAATCAATCACTTCACCTTCGGATTGTTGTGCTTTTTATAGTTTTCGTCCTTCCCATAGCCAACTTACCAAAATATTCGCCATGTTCTTCACTCAGCTCGATTTCTTCCTCCAGTTGGCGTGTTAGTTCTTCAATTTTTCTCTGGGCTTCAGTTGGCCCAGCAGGGCGAGGAGGTGTCACACTGTAGGGCAAAAGGTTTTTCGAGAGTCCTTCAAGGAAAAGATAGACAAAACTTGAAAACCGTTTCTCATTATTAATTGATTCACCTACCGGTGCTACCTTGCGAAGGTGTGGGTGATATTGCTGTTGGTAATGAAGGTGACCTCATTCCGGCGCTGTTTGCTCTTTCCAATCCCATCGCCATCTGCTGTTGTTGCTGTTGTTGATTGTGATGATGGTGTTGTTGTTGTTGTATAATATCCTTAGGTTGGCTGAGCTTCTCTATTTGCGGAGCCGGTGGTAGGGGCTTTCTATTCAGATTAGCAGTCATGCAAACGTAATCGGAACTATTAATATCCTCAATGTAGTTGGGATTTAGAGAGATATTGATTCCCATTTGGCTGGGTGCCATGGCGGATGGTTTCGGCGATGATAATCTATTTGGAATGTGATGCATTGGTGACTGCAACAGGGCGAGGCAATATGTTTATTGATAATCGTTGTTTCAAGACAAGTCTAGTCTTACCTGAGGAATTTGATTCATTTTCAGATTTTGCGCCTGATAGTCGGGAACTTTACTGGTTGTCGCACTGTTTGGCGACATCAAATGGCTTGGCAATGACAGATTTCGATAGCGTTGGTTTGGTGATGCGCTAACCGCTGCGGCCACCACGTTGGTTTTAAGTGATGTATTGGAGGTGCTCCGACGATGCCTTGGGCCGGCTAATTGAGCGGCAGCATCAGCGTGACTTACACTGGAATTGGGCGACTCTAAAGAGTGGTGCGGCGAATGCTGCTGCTGCATTTCAACTAGTTGATAAATTGTTGCGGTGGCAGGAGAAGCCTGTGGTTGGGCTCTTTGGCCTGAACGGGGAGTGGAAAATAACAAGAAGATATTACTATAGGTATTGGCAAGAGAGATTACTTATAGCGCTTTTGTTTTGAATCAATTTATAACAAAACGTGCTCTTACCGGAATGAGGTATAACATTTTCATAAATCGGAGTAGGGTCAACTTCGGGCACGGGTGTGTGAGCATATCTAGAGTTAATTGCACCCTGCATTGGCAGATATTGAACGCGATTGTTGTTAGTATTGCTACCGTAATTGCTCTGAGGCGACTGTGGTTGAGCTCGAGTATTATTCGAATCGAACTGTGCCCCCGAATAAAAGTCCAAGTTTTCATATACCGGCGAGTGTTGCTGTTTAAGTTCATACATGTTCTCATTGTTCAAAACTAGCTGTTCTATTGGTTTGGGGGTAGCGTATTTTGATGCAGCTATGATGTTATTCCTTTCGTATATTTTGTAAGATTCAGTCGGTAGAGGCTTTGTTGTTGCCGCACCCAAGTGGGTGTCGCGAATGAAGGTCTCGATAGCACCCGGCTGTCGGTGGTAATCCTTGCCTTTACTTTCGTCCCCGATGTGCATTTGTTGAATTCGATATTCCATGCTGATGGCATCGTTTTCGTTGGAGCTCTGCGGTTGTTGGGATGATGCCATTGTTCCGCAACGAGTGAAGATAAGGTTTGTATATTGAACGTGTTGATTTTCGGGAATGATAGACTTCAGTACATCTCTAAATCATTTTTTCTTCTAATTTAAAGAAAGGACTAAAGAGGAAATGCTCGAAGTTCTTTCAGGTTAAAGACCTTTTTCTTCGTTTTTTTGTTTGGTGGTTTAGTGAAATTTTACTCCCCTTTAAAGAGCGAAGAGAAAACTGACAATTGCCAAACAGACTGATGTACAGGTTTGTTCGTTTTTGTGTTCCACGGTCGATGCATCAGTGGCTCTCAAACTGTGTTTCGACGAATGTGTGTGTGTGTCAACCAGATTGTGACGTTTACGATTGGACTAAATGTTTATATTTTAATCTAAATTGCAACAAAAAAAAATATATTTTTTATGACAGTCTTTCATAAGTCGGATACCTGCCAACGAAAGGTATATTACTTTGAAATCTTAAACAACAACTCAAGCTATTCATTCAGTTCATGGACTCCAAGGAACCAACTTCGCACACACAATATATATATATATATTTTAGGAAAATTTTCGGCAGAAATTTCGCATCGATAGAATTCTAAGTTATCTTTTAATTATTTTTTTTTTTTTTACAAATTTAAAATTTATACACTTTTATGTCATTTTTTTTTTTATCTATTTCAATTGATTTTCACACATTTATAATATCGAATTAAAAAGTTATTTTATATAAAAACTCGTTTCCATACGCGTACAATAAATAATTCAGTTAAAAAGGCAATCCTGCCAACGATAAAAAGAAATAATCCTTCCAACGAAATTTCTCAAAATCGAACAAGAAATGCAATCATGCAATCCAAAAAAAAATTGATTTTTCCTCTTTCAAAATCAAAAACGATATAATAGAACATCCCTTTTATTTAAAAGCTTTTTAGTAGGTACTTAGGTTAAATTGGTATAACTATCTCTACCTTCAAATGTACACGTTCTCACCGCAAGATGCCTCTAAAGCACATATTTTAACATTTGACAAATGAAAAATCTGACACGTCAATCGGCTAAACATCACTTGTTTTTTCTCTGTGTCCTCCGCAATTTTTTCTAATTTTAAAGAACGAATTTCACAATAAATTCCGTGTTTCTGTTTTGAGTTTATAATTTAATCCTTTCACAGTAAGAAATAACCTTCAAAATGGCACTCGCCGAAGGTCCTTGCTACACAATCATTAATTCGGCCGACATGGAGCCTTTCAACGAAATGCAATTGAAACAAGATTTGGAAAAGGGCGATGTGAATGTAAAAATCGAAACTCTCAAAAAAGTTATACAGTTGCTGTTGAATGGAGAGCGCCTTTCAGGACTTTTAATGACAATTATTCGATTTGTACTGCCTCTGCAGAATCACACGATTAAGAAATTACTACTCATTTTCTGGGAGATAGTACCAAAAACCTCATCCGATGGAAAGCTGCTGCAAGAAATGATTCTTGTGTGTGATGCTTATAGAAAGGTAAGTTTCAGATGGTGGTAGGTGTAGTATAGGTCTTATCGTCTGCTGATAAATAAAACAAAATGCTAAAGTTTTCATTCATATACCTACCTACTTTGTCCCATTATTGGGCGCCTTCTAAGGCACGTTTTTATATTAAATTCATTAAAAACAATACAATTGAGTTCTTTTATTAAATACATCATTATCCAGTTGTAACACATACTGTTGCTTAGATTAAAACTTTTACTCTTGACTTGATTAGGATCTGCAACACCCCAACGAGTTCCTCCGTGGATCAACTTTGCGCTTCCTGTGCAAACTCAAGGAGCCCGAGTTGCTGGAACCACTCATGCCAGCAATTCGAGCCTGCCTCGATCACCGCCATTCATATGTACGGCGCAACGCTGTGTTGGCAATATTCACAATCTACAAGAACTTCGATTGGTTGGTGCCCGATGGCCCCGAGTTAGTTGCAAATTTCTTGGACACTCAACAGGATATGCCATGCAAAAGAAACGCATTCCTCATGCTGCTGCATGCCGATCAGGAGCGAGCATTGAACTACCTGGCCTCTTGCATCGATCAGGTGAACAATTTTGGAGACATCTTGCAATTAGTTATTGTGGAGCTGATCTATAAAGTTTGCCACGCAAATCCAGCTGAGAGATCGCGATTCATACGATGCATTTACAATATGTTAAATTCCTCATCAAACGCCGTACGATACGAGGCAGCTGGGACTCTAATAACTCTTTCTTCGGCTCCGACGGCGATTAGAGCCGCAGCTGGTTGCTACATCGAATTGATTGTCAAGGAAAGCGACAACAATGTAAAGCTCATCGTGCTGGATCGTCTAATTGCCATGAAAGAACACGAGAATATGGAAAAAGTCATGCAGGATTTGGTGATGGATATCTTAAGAGTCCTAGCCGCCCCAGACATTGAAGTCCGCCGCAAAACACTTGGCTTGGCGATGGATTTGGTTTCATCCAAAAATATTGGAGAAATGGTCTTGGTGCTGAAAAAAGAAGTCTCAAAGACACACAATGTAGAACACGAGGACACTGGAAAGTACAGACAGCTATTGGTTCGTACACTGCACAGTTGTTCCATTAAATTCCCCGATGTTGCTGCGAATGTCATCCCAGTGCTGGTTGAGTTCTTGTCCGACACCAATGAATTGGCAGCAGCCGATGTACTTATCTTTATTCGTGAAGCCATCCAGAAGTTTCCATCTCTACGAGCTCTAATCATTGAAAAACTGATTGAGGCTTTCCCTCAAATTAAGTCGTCGAAAATTCACCGGGCCGCAGTTTGGATTTTGGGGGAGTATGTTGACTCGAAGAGTCAGATACAAGAGGTTATCGATGTAATTACTCAGACATTGGGCGAAATTCCGATGGTTGAGGCCGAGCAGAAACGTTTGACCGGCGACCAGACCGAAGAGGATAAACCAGCAGCAGACGCCCAGAAAGAGACTCCGAATAACAAAGTGACTTCTGATGGCACTTATGCCACTCAGAGTGCATTCAGCTTGGCTCCGTAAGTATAAACTCTGTGCCAATCGTCGAGTACAATAATTTTCGTTTGTTCTCCCCGATAGTATTGTCAAAAAGGAGAAACGCCCACCACTGCGTCAGTATCTCATGGACGGAGACTTCTTTATTGGAGCATCGTTGTCGGCCACATTGACGAAGTTGGCATTGCGCTTCGCCGAACTTGAAGGAGACAAGGTAAAACACATTCCACCGTCAAAATTTGAGTATCCACTGATGGAATCTTTTTTTTTTTTTGTAGGTACAACAGAATCGCCTCTGTACCCAAGTTATGCTTATGATGAGCTCGATTTTGCATTTGGGAAAATCTGGATTCCCCACCAAAGCCATAACAAACGATGATACAGACAGAATCTTCATTTGCTTGAAAACACTAAGTGAGAGGACACCGGAGACTGTGGAAGTCTTCCAGCGCTATTGTCGCGAAGCATTGGGAAAGATGTTGGATGCACAGCATGAGGTAAAGCCTGATAAATGTACCCCCATTTGTTTGTCCCTTGCCTATAAGCTGGTTATATTTGCAGGAAGATCAACGCTTTGTTAAGGAAAAGCAGAAGGCAGCAGCCAAAGTACAGCCCGATGATCCGGTCGTGTTCGCTCAACTATCCAATGGTCGTGATAACCAGTTGGGTGAAAATGTATTCGAATCGAGTCTCAATCAGGCTTTGGCCGGCACAAAAGTCACCAATTTGAGTGACATTACATCGCCCAACAACAAGTTAAACAAGGTCACTCAGCTGACTGGCTTCTCGGATCCTGTTTACGCCGAAGCGTACGTCAACGTCAATCAGTACGACATTGTATTGGATGTTTTGATTGTAAACCAAACAAGTAGGAGTCTGCTGTGGGTACGCATTGAGCATAGAATAACGGAGTTTTTATTTTGCAGATGACACTCTCCAGAATTGCACTCTAGAGCTGGCCACTTTGGGTGATTTGAAGCTTGTCGAACGACCACATCCGGTAGTGCTGGCTCCCCACGATTTTTGCAACATTAAGGCCAACGTTAAGGTGTCATCTACAGAAAATGGAATTATTTTCGGCAATATCGGTAAGGGATATCGGCGCAATTGATATATCAAAAACCTAATGCATTGTCTCTTGTAGTTTACGACACGTCAATCAACACAAACGTTGTGGTCTTGAATACAATTCACATTGACATCATGGACTACATCATTCCAGCTTCTTGCACAGATACCGAATTCCGCCAGATGTGGCAAGACTTTGAATGGGAGAACAAGGTGGGATTGCGTACCATTCTTTTGGGAGTTCAACACTCAATTATATTTATCTTACAGGTGACCGTAAACACAACATTTACAGACTTGCATGAGTATTTGAAACACCTGCTAAAGAGCACCAACATGAAATGTTTGACACCGGAAAAGGCTCTATCAGGACAGTGTGGTTTCATGGCGGCGAATATGTATGCAAGGTAGGTAGTTCCACCTTGTGGTTGTGTGTTGTTTACTAATTGATGTTTGTTTTTACTTTAAGGTCTATCTTTGGTGAAAGCGCTCTTGCCAATTTGAGTATTGAAAAACCGCTTGATGATGCAGATTCGAAAGTTACAGGACACATTCGTATTCGAGCAAAGAGTCAGGTAAGCGTTAGATCATCTGGAAAGTGGGCTCGCTTTCAAACTATTTTTTTTTTCAGGGTATGGCTCTCAGTTTAGGCGATAAAATTAGCTCCTCCCAGAAGCAGTTGGTGCAGGCGGCATAAAGTCATTGACTGGCTTGATTATTATTATTTTTTTTTTTAAATATATTCTACAAAGTTTATGTTATTTTAATAATCAATAAAATATTACGTACTAAAGCGTTATGGGCAATATTTTGATATTGACATACAAATAAACAGCTAGCAACCTCATTAATAGTTTCACATTGAACTTGGCTGAGCTGTGTTTGTTGATACAAAAGATCTTTCAGGTCGCAGTGTCAGCCAACGGCATGGGACTTCAAAAAAAAAAGATGTATGTGGACAGTGGGTATGTCATCTCAACCCGTTGATTGTGTGTATGTGGCCTGCAGGGTCGGGTGCACATCATCCTCAGCAAAATTTCGCACCTATCGCCATCTACATCTGAACTTCACGACTAAAATCAAAAAATCGCATCACTCACCTTTAGTGGTACCCTCAAGCGACTATTATAGCCGTGTTTTTTTCAGCTTCGTTCTCAGCAAAGCAAAGTAAAGTAAGATTTTCAGCACACAAATTACAATAACTATGCTCACTGGACACTTCGAGACTCGCAGTAGTTGTGTGCTGAAAATCTTACTTTACTTTGCTTTGTGAGATCGAAGCTCAAAAAAACACGCCTAATATAAAGTTTAAACAGTGAATGCAAAACGCTGTCGAAGGCTACACATATACGAAAAGCAGAAATATCCACACAAAAAAGAGCAAGTGATGTTTTTGTGTTCGATTAGACACACGAAACCTGAAGAAGCCCAATCGAAAACCACATTGATGCCCGTTTCCATTTGGGAGAGGAAAAACACTTATTTCAAATTTAGAGCAATTTTGAGAATCTCGAATTTTGTGCGTGATTTACACCTTACTTAATAAACCTGAAAACATTCGTCAAGCGATATTTACGTTTTTAGACGATGAGTCTGTGAAAAATTTACATTTAGCCCATGCAATGGATATCAACATAAAGGACTGGATTTTTATAAACACAAATTAGAATTTAAAATGAGCTGAATTTTAAATCAAGCACCAACACAAATGCAAAAAAAAGAGTGATCTCATTACATGTTCCATTAGGCATGAAAAATTAGAAATCTGAGAGCACAATACGAAAATCCCAATGGAACACAACATAAGTCTAGTTACATATATGCTGTCACATTACATTTTTGACAGTTCGTTCTGAATGAAACATTAGGAAAGGGATAAATATAAAAGCTTTCACTTCTATTTGAGATAAATAAATTATTTGAATCTGGAAAGTAGTAAAGAGTTGGCGTTGTAATGCTTGCCGAAAATTTTACTTTCCCTCACTTTGCTGAGATAAATATTCAATAAAACATGTCCACTGATACATAAAACTTTATACTGGCAAATGGTATTCGCCGGCTTCGTTAACACACCCGATGTTTTCCATATTAGGCGTTTTTCTTTTTTATTTCTGAACCGAGCTCAGCTCTGAACTATAGAAGAAAAACGCCTATTTAAGGATAAAATTCCTTCCATCTTAGAATATGTATAAGAAACAAAAATTGTCCATACTATTTAGGGCAAACTCTTTAAAATAAAGGCAATCAACTGTGTTTTGTTTGTTGACAAACTTTCAGCCCCGAGTAAATAATTTGCTATAAAAATCTAGACCCTCTCCTTCTCCGTTGAAACGATTAACTTAACTGCACTCAGTTGAACTTCTTTGTTTTGGCAGCACCTAAATTGTGACATTTTCAAATGTCAATAACTTGAAAGTCTCAAAATAATTTTTTTTCAGAAGTCTCGAAATCACAAATTACATTGAATTTTAAGAAATCTAACGCGAAATAAATTCTTTGAAAAATAGAAACACTTCAGAAAAGGTAACGAGATATTGATTATAAAAGTCCTTTCCAAGAACCTAGTTGACAATGACTATTATGAGCGTGAACAACTTTGAAGTGACGCATGGGATTTTTCGCCCTGTGCATAGGTACGCACTCAATAACTCAATCTATTATTTGCAGAAAAATCATGGGAAACGCACCTGTAAAAGAAGCCGCTCAAGCTGCCGCTACTACAGTTACTGGAATCCAACCGGAGAAACCAAAGTGCAAGGCATGTTGCGCATGTCCAGACACCAAACGTGTACGCGATCAGTGGTAACATTTTCACAAATATTCGTTTCTTGCATCAGATAGCCTTGATTTTATATTTCCCATTTTTCTTATAAGCATTGTGGAGCGTGGTGAAGAAAACTGCGGAGCATTAATTGAGGCACACAAGAAATGCATGCGGGACATGGGTTTCAATATCTAGGGAGAGCAAATGAACAGTCCAAAGACATACCAATTGAATAGCATTAGTCTTAAGAATGTTTAAAATCGTTTATAGCATTATTTCGCTTGCTCTAGTAACTTAACTACATATTTAAATTATTTTGAAAGTGAAAAAAAGAATAAAATTTGTTTGAAGAAATGAATGGTTTTCCTAAGGCTGGGATGTTATTATGCAACCGGGAAGCGGATGACCTTGAATAGTTTACACCTAATTATATGGCTCGAGTATACAAATAAAATGAGTGAGCGAAATTAGTATTTTTTGTTTGACTACATCGCAGCCTACTGTGTAATAACATTTAAGTCTCGAACTTACTGAAGCTCCGAATCGCTAAATATGTATGCTATGCCATCCAAAGGATATCAGCAGGCATTTTAAGAGAGAAGGCGGTTTGTCGACAGAACAGTTACCCACTTGGCTTGAATTGAAACATTTGAGGATCTAATCACATGCAACCACTAGCGCTATGGTCATCATCTTTGGATCTGTATATTGTTTCGAATTTATTGCCTACCGTAGCATCAACTCACACTCAGTGCTTTTAATACTCTTCTTTATTTAGCTCAGTCATATACTTCCAATTATAAAATCATTATCTGCCCTTGGAGTAACAACCCTAACCTTTCGCGTTTCTGTTTTTTTGGGATACAATTCGTCAAATCTCTCCAATGCCATGTATCCCTTATGTACCTGCATCAAGTGTTTTTTTAATCTGCAAACAAAGGACACTCAATCCATGGATTTAATAAAACTAGAACTACCTACCTTTCCCGATTGGCTGTTCCCTTATCGCACAGCGGGCATTTGAATGGGTATCCAATGTGCACAAACTTATGGTTTACAAAGCCGCCATAGGATCTGAATTTTGAATCGCACTGGTCGCAGTCATAGGTTTTATTTGCATGTGCTACCCTGATGTGGCTCTTGAGGCGAGCTGCCATCTTATAGCTCTTGTCACACTGTTCGCATTGAAATGGATTTTCGCCAGTATGACTTCGCATATGGTACACCAGTCGCGATTTCCTGATAAACGTCTTATCGCATTCGTCACATTTGTATTTGCTGTTAGCAAAGTGTTTCTCCCTATGCTCGGCTAATGATCCTTTGGCTGATAATACCGTACCACAAATATCACATTTGAACTTTTTTTCTTCACTGGCATGACGTTGCATATGCAGTTTAAGCGAGTACTGTCGCAGGATCTCCTGACCACATATTGTGCACTTGAATGGCTTGCGAACCTCCAGATGTGTGTCGGCATGAAATTTTAAATTTTGCTCTGTGTAAAATGTTTTCGCTGCAAATAATGTGGAAAATAAGTTTATATAGACAAAAGGTGTGGTGTAATGGTGCTAACAGCAAACGGAACATTGAAAGCGCTTCTCGGGATTCTCATGCATCTTCTCGTGTCGCTTGATTACTTCATTAACAACCAACTTCCCACAATAGCGACATTTGCTTTTGAAACGCAACGGCTCCGTTTCCATGAATTTCATTTTCTCGTCTTTTATTGCAAGTCGGAGTTCTAACCCTTTCCCATGAGTATGGTATTTGTGGGATTTGAGCTTTGACCGGGTGTGACGACAAACGCCACATATGCTGCACTTATATGGTTTTGTTCCTAAGAAGACGAGAATAAAAATGCAAATCGTATACAAAAATTGTAGCTAACTCATTCACCATTGTGGATGTGCATGTGATCAATGAATGCAACGACAGAATAATAAGACTTTTCGCATGTGTTGCACTTGTAAACCATTTTCCCAGCTGTAGCTACCTGAATTTTCGCCATCCCATGTAGGAGTAAATGCTTTTCCAAATCGACATAGAACTTGAATGTTTTGTTGCATTGTTTGCACTTGATGGATTTTCTAGTTTTTGTTTTGCTTCTTGCAAGCTGGTGGGGTAGACAGTGCTTTTTAAAGGACTCTCGCGATGAGCAAATCTTTCCACAATCCTGACACTGCAAGCAAGTGTCTGGATCTATTGAGTTATTATCAAGTGTAGCTTCACTGTCCGAAGCATTTTCATTTTCAACAGCAACCGCAGTCAGTTGCGATTGGATTATGTTACCGGAATTAGTTTCACCCTGAATAGTTGCCCCCGTCAAACAAACTTGTTCTTCCTGGATTGCGGCGTGGTTCTTCAAACTTTCGACAATCTTAATGGCCGGGCTCTACAATTAAAGAAAATAGTAAAAATAATGATTCCTAAATATGCTCATCCGAAAACCTACTTCTATATAGATTTGGTGTTTTATCCGCTTTAAAGTAGTCTCAGCATTCTTTACACGTTTTGAAAACAGATAAGCATTACGAAGATCTTCAGCGCATGCAGTGCACAACACGGAAGGCATGTTTTGATCGAATGTAATTGAAGAATGTGTGAACTCTTTGTAACCATCAAAATAGGTAACTTCGCCGTCGCCAGTCAGGGAAAGCGACATTTCAAAATCTATGTACTCCATAGTGTCATTGAAACAAATCCTGCATATGGGGAAAGGACTCTGTAGTTTATGTATAAGCTCGATATCATCACTGTTACTTTCCATAGCTAAATGCTAAGGATATATTCTGCGATAATTATTATGATAAGCAATACTCAAATTTGTTTGTGCCCCTTGTTTCATGTCGCTTTCCTGCCGAAAACCAAATGTCAAAAGCCTTTGAAATAATATTTTTGACAGTTTTCTTTTTTTTGTTTTCTTTTCTTTCTAATAACAGGTATGTTCGATTTTATTTTGTGTGGATTTGCGATGACAGATACGTAATTAAAATTTAAACACATATAAATCACGTAAATATAAATCACGAAAATGTATGATAAATCACTTGATTTATGAGATCCCACATTGGTGGGAACATGGTATTATCCACATCGTACTCTATGTCAAAATTTAGCTAGTACTTAGCTGATGTTTGGAGAGAAAAGTTGGAGACCAGATAAAATTTAGTTTAGCTCGAGCAGCGTACTACGCTTAAGCAAAAAAGCGAAAGCTATTTTATCGACGTTTTCGTTTTCTTTGCTTCATGTAACTCCAAAAACGACGACATTAGGCCTGTTTTTATGAGCTTCCTTCTTAGCAAGGAAAAGTAAAGTAGGATTTTCAGCACGCAATTACAACAACTACGCTCTACTTGACACTTCGAGACTCACAATAGTTATTGTAATTTGTGTGCTGAAAATCTTACTTTACTTTGCTTTTCTGAGAACGAAGCTCAAAAAAACACGCCTATTTTCGTTTCATGCGAAAGGAATACAGCGAATGAAATTTGTTTGACGTTTCCCATTATTTTTGGTTGTTTGGTCATTTAATTAGTTGTTGTGACTAATATTTATTTCACAAAAATATGCTGGCGAATTATTTATTAATAGCAACCGGTGATAAAGAAAATTTTCACTTTCGCGTAATTGCTTTCGTTTTTTGAAATGTAAAAGTGGTTTCTTTGTTTCATTTTTTACAGAATCCAACCCCTGGTTATAGTGTGCTGTACATGACCACGAAAGTACATTTCTAACTCTCGGAACGGACTCATCTGTCATACCACAATGAAGTTTCAAAGTCAGTGCCAGCTGTCAGCACAAGAATAAGGATAATAGTTTTTTGTGTACCGCGATTACAAGTTTCGGTTGGTCGGGTTTATTTCTGCATTATATTCATCAATTGGTTGAAGAAAATATGGCTGGTAATTTTTGGCAAAGTTCCCATTCGCATCAATGGATTCTTGATCGACAGGATCTTGCGCGTGAGCGGCAACTCGATTTGCAAGTACTTACAGAAGACGAATACCAAAAAGTATTTATATTTTTTGCAAATGTTATTCAAGTTTTGGGTGAACAGCTTAAATTACGACAACAAGTCATAGCTACAGCAACTGTTTATTTTAAACGATTTTACGCTAGGAATTCCTTGAAGCATATAGACCCATTGCTTCTTGCTCCAACTTGTATACTACTAGCCTCAAAAGTAGAAGAATTTGGAGTCATTTCGAATTCAAGATTGATTTCCATTTGTCAATCAGTAATTAAAACAAAATTCAATTACGCCTATACACAGGAATTCCCATACAGGATAAATCATATCCTCGAATGCGAATTCTACTTATTAGAGAATTTAGACTGCTGCCTGATAGTGTATCAACCGTATAGACCCCTATTGCAGCTCGTGCAAGATATTGGAGGTCAGGAGGATAATTTCTTGACGCTCTCATGGCGAATCATTAATGATTCATTAAGAACAGACGTATGTCTCTTGTACCCACCGTACCAGGTAAGCGTTTCAAATGTTACATGGACTCCAAATATGTAAAGATTATTTTTATTGAAGATTGCCATTGGCTGTTTGCAAATAGCGTGCGTCATATTGCAAAAAGATCTAAAATCTTGGTTTGCCGAGCTCAACGTTGATCTGGATAAGGTGCAGGAAATAGTTCGTTCCATCGTTAATCTGTTTGAGCTATGGAAGGATTGGAAGGAGAAAGATGAAATTCAGGCTTTGTTAGCTAAAATTCCTAAGCCAAAGCCTGCTCCTCAGCGGTGATTCCCCACTTTACTGTATTGATACAAATAATGTCTGACTAAAGAGTATATATTTATAAAAAATAATTCAACAAAACCATTTTCGACGCTAGTTTTGAAATCTCTCATTTTAGTAAATTTAAGGAGCTACCTAATAATTAAAATGAAATATACCGTACTGGTTCTATAAAAAAAAAGTATTTTCCTTCAAACCATGTCTGCCTTAACTACACTAATTGGTTATCTGCAGTTACTGATTATTTGAAGACCGCTGCATTTAGCTTGAGCATTGTTCTTAAAGCAATAGTACAACTGCTCTACAAAGAGACATTTGTACCATCTTGCGCCTCTATAAAAAGAGCAAACTCGTAAACATTTGATGTCGACATGTAAATTGAAAATTTATTTGACAACTTATTCAGAAATCGGTTTTTAAGTTAAAAAAGTTTAACATGGTCTGTATTCGTTTTAGATTCATTTACTTTTCCAGCCACTTCTATCGAGTTTATGCGAATCATTGTATTTGGAGATCTTTGGAAATTAATCCTCAAATACTGCTTCCTCCTTTTTTTCTTAAAATGGGTTTTCGTATGTGTTAATGTCTTTTCAATAATGGTTGCTTGAACATCTGCAAGTCCTGCTTCCAATATTGGTCTTCCGAACAAAGTGAAATCGTTACCTCCTACGAGTAAGATCTTATCTAAGCGAATGCGGTCACCTATGGTCGGTGGCCAGTATCCCTCGACCAGTATTATGTCACCAGTTGTAATTTTGTATTGTTTTCCGCATAAATGTACAACAGCAAATAAGCGGCCGCTCTTTTTTGACGATAAAAGATTATTCACATTTTGGAAGGTGCTTTTATATTCTTCATTTTTAGTTGTAGGGTTACGTAGAGCCGGAACGACGTTATCATGTATTTCATTCTTTCGATACGCCTTTGGTGACAAGTTAAGTGAACCTAACGATGCTGTAACAAAAAATTGTTAATTTCTTAATCATACTAAACAACATAAACTTACATATTACATTTTTTAAAAGTGGTGAATTGACAGACCGAAAAAGTCGAGCCGATAAAAGTTCCATTTTCTATTTTACAAAATACTTATGACGATTCCTAATCCAATATGTGACAGCATGAGCCCGTTCAGCAAGCAAAAGCCCATAAGTTTGTAAGGGCATGTTCTAAGACATTCGAATGTAGGCGTATTGACGGTTTACTACAAAAATGTTAAAAATTATGTTGACGTACTACATGAGATACGCAACATCCCAAACACAATTTCAGAAATTTTCAATCTTTAAGACAGAATTCAGGACACAGAGAGGTAGAGAAAAATTTAGGAGATCCGTTTTACCCTTTTATAACGGATCACCGCTTAACTCTCTGTCAGATCTGTCTACTAAATAGTAGTTTGTATGGTACAAACATGGTACTTTTTCCCGCCGGACTCAGCAACTCAGCTAACTATTTTATTTAATGTGGTATTCCATTGGGCGCTCTCAGAGCAATTTTTATGTTCGTTTGGTACAAAAAAAGCAATCTTTTTCAGATTTCAGAGCACTTTTGCGAATCTGGATTTTTTTTCAGATTTACCAATACAAGTACGTTTGAGGCTGACAACTAGTGAAGTTTATTTACGTTTTCGTGAAATTTTTCAACTGCAAAGAAATGCATTGCATCGGGGTGATCTATTTTTGTTAATTACATATGTACAAATGTTTAGAAATCAATCTAGGCGCAAATTTAGAATGTTTTAATATAAAGTTTACCCAGTGAATGCAAAGCGCTTAGAAAAGTGTCGAAGGCTACACATATTCGAACCGCACGAATATTAAGGCAAAAAAGAGCAATTGACGTTCGATTGTATGTTCGATTAGACACACGAAATCTGAAATTTGAGAGCAAATCTGAAGAAGCCCAATCGAAAACCACATTACTGTTAAGTATTCGTGAACCCATTCCTTCTAACAAACGGAGATTAAATAAAATTTTAAGCAGACAGTACTTTTTTTAAATACACAACAAACAGCTGCATAGAAATTCCTCCTATTGTTGTACCTATTTCCGGTTTACATTTTTAAATAAATAGTTTTACTGTGAAATGAACGAGAGTGATCCAGTTTGTAGAGTTTGTATGCAAAAATCATCAGAATTTGTGTATTTCGATATGCCACTACAAAATGAAGAAGACACGAGCATTTCGTACGTGGACTTTTTCTATGAGTGCACACGCATCGAAGTGGAACCCCATGAAGTGGGGTCACTGTGCTTTTGTTTGCCATGTGCCGATGAACTACGATCGTTTTATAAATTTACGAAAATTGCAGAAATGACAGACCGAATATTGAAAAGTAATCGCTTGCTAAATGCGCAGAACATTCCAACAACTCAATCGGCTTTTGATGTATGTTCATAACTTGTACCTATTCTATTTTTAAATTCAATTCATAACACAGAATTACACTTCTCAAAATAGATAATCGCATGGGAACCCGAAAATGATTTTGCACCTGATATGGAATGTTTTAATGAGAACATAGATAAAAAGTCAATATGCAATAAAAATGCTTCGCATCAGTATCAGGATAGTGATGCAAATGCAATAGTTAAACATCAACTGTTGGTTGATTTACGTGTAGAGATTTACAACAAATCGCCAGTAAAGAATCCTCAAGCCAGTCCTTCTGATGATAAGAAAAATGAAATAATGCTTGACAAAGACCAATCGAATAAGACTCGGCGAAGTAAAGTTTACAATAAAGGTAGGTTATTTAATTCAAACTTGATCGATAAATACGCACTAACAACGTCTATATTTATTTCCAGGACCATTTGAATGTGCATTCTGCCATGAGATTTTAAAAAATCGAAAACGTCTCGATATCCATCTGCTTGAAGAGCATCAAAGACGCAGTCAACCCTGTCTTATTTGCGGCAAAATGGTTATACGCATGCGTGACCATCTTTTAATACACTACCGCCAGAAAAACGACATATCAAGGCCAAAAACAGAGTGTCCGATTTGTCTGCGCAAAATATCGAAACAAACCATCAGTCGACACATTCGACATGTCCATAAGCATGAGGTAAAAAAAATAAACTGCCCAGAATGCTGTAAGTAAATAATTCATGACGTCTGTTAACCTTTGAAAAGTACTCATGCAACGTATTTCAGTACAAACGTTCGCCGATGCACATAAGCTAAAGGTTCATATGACGAAAGGCCACACTTCGGAAAGGAATATTAAGTGCCCATTATGCTCCAGAATATTCTCCCATGGGGTATCACTAAGCAATCACTTAAGAACTCACCCTTGCTTGGAACGCATCTCTCAGAACAAGGCAATTAAATTGTTCAATGAAAAAAAAAAACAGCACACTTCTAAGGAATATGAATGCGGAATTTGACACAAAGCCAATTGAAAGTGTGGTGGTACTTCTCTGATAAAATTAGTAATGGAGGCCATCTAGCTCGCATATTTATTTCAGTATTTTATTTATATTTTGTTCATCAATGAAGGTTAGTTATAACTTATTACTGTTACAGTACTTTCCTTTATGGCGCCCGGGAAAGGATTGTATTTTACGCGACTAGATATGCAAATGTTCGCCCGACAGGTTACCCTTTACGATGATTTAACACATCATATTTCCACAAATATGTGCTTCTTATCAACGCCTGATTCTGCGACGTAGTATAATTTAAATAATGGCACCCGTTCGGCCGTGCCAGCTTATCAACAAGCACAGAACAAGCACGATGCTATCTTCGGCCACATATATTTCTATAACCCATCACTGCAGACATCTTGGAGCCACCGGATTCGAAAAAAAATAAACAAAAAACTGGCACAAAAGATTAAGAACTTGCTCATCATAATATGTGTCACATACTTTATTTTATGAGTATACACAACACCCGTACTTATGGTGACGTGCCCGAATTAATGGTGACATAAACTACCTTCTTTTTCGAACCTTGAGGCAGTTAGCTCAATATGGAGCGAACTGCGGGAGTTCTTTGGTTGCTTATGATCTCTTGTTAGTTAAACAAAGTTTTACTTTATTAAAAATGTTTCAACCTTATTGCCTAACTCCTTAACTATTTCTTACATGCAAATATATATTTTGTTCGATATTTTTGGACGGTGAGTTCTTTAAGGCGCATTCAATTTGAAGAGGTCTTGAAAAGAAATCTTACTGTTGAAATAAAAATCTGATGGAATGTGATGTTTTTCGTTATCAATTTAGAACCCAGCCTATATAACGATTTCCTCATTGAACTGCTTATTCTTTCTTCTTCTACTTGATTTCATTTTACTAAGTACATTATACGCTTGCTGGATTTCAATGAAACGGGTATTCGCCGCTGGCTTTTCTTTTTCGTCTTTCACTTTGTCAGGGTGAAACTCCTTTGAAAGCTTACGATACGCAGCTGTTATTTCGGCCTGTGATGCGGTTGCACTGACACCTAATACTTTGTAAGAGTTCCTCTCCCCATCGACATCCATGCTTTCGAATATTTCCTTCCATGTCTCATACCATCCGTGATGCTGACCATATTGCCAGGTATCGTGTAGTGCCTGCGTGATGTCCGTCCACCAAGCGGATGATAGAAAATTTTGGATCGCCTCATGCACTGGGATCTCTCCACCGTCCTCGTCACTAATTGTGCCATTAAAGTAAAGAAAGCTGCCCCACAATGCAAAGTAACATACTATAGCTGTGGACAGTTTCCATGTTCGCTCGAGCTTTCCTCGTTGTTTTGGTGGTGTGCGCAGCCACTGCTTGGAGTACGTGTCAAAAATAAAGGCCGATGCAATCGACGTAGCCAGAAGAGTGTAGGTTTCATCGTAAATAAAGTATCTGATGGGATATGTAAGAACTGCAGCTAGTAGACAATGCCAAAGGACGCCGTGTTCGCGGCCAATATTTCCAACTGTCCATACACCGAGGGCGATCATTATTGGAATTGCCCAATGTAAAAATGTCCAATCAATACCACCGAAGATATTTTCTGGTATTGCCATTTGTGTCAGTTGTCCAAACAGGTATCCGATCATTACTTCCCCCACAAAGCGCCTAGTAGAATATGGTGGCTTCTTGTTGGTCTGCAGTCTGATGACGAACTTCTTGACAAACTCAGGATCCTCATTTGCATCGCGCACATATTCGGGAATGAGAAATATCTCTGAAATCCATCCAATTCCAAAGTATCCACCCAATGTGCACCACCAAATAAAAGCGTGTCTATCGCGATGCAGGTATAAATGATGCAGACCAACGAATCCTCCAAACAACCAGAGAATGTACGCTATCAACAAAGACTTCTGAGGTGGAAGTACATTTCTTTCTTTCGACATGTTGATCTAAAGTTGAGCAAAATTTTTAGAATTGAATTTCTGGTTTAACTATCACTTACTTGTACTTGGTTGGTTCAATTGATCCTCTATTAACTTCTTAAAATATTTTTTTGTTGTATTAAACAAAGTAAAATATGAATTGTATATAACGACAATCTAATTAGTGTAACTAATTTCCATTTCAAACTGGCGTCACGATTCCAAACAAGTGGAGAAATTTTTTTTTAATTATTGAGGTCGACGAGCAGACGAGCAGTGTCGAGTCAGCAGAGTAGTAAAACGTATTTGTTTGTTTGAGGAAATTGATGAAATGGGTCGCAAACAAGAATTTTCTATTTTTTTTTAATGTCAACATTCATGTTGTTGTTGGATCGGTGTTGTCAAAGTCAAGATCAGATCACGTAATGTAATGTAGGGATCAACAAACTTTTTTAATGTGTGCATGTTGTCGTCGTAATAAAATAAATTGTATGGAAATGTAGGATTAAGTACGTTACAAACTTTTATATAAATTGTTTACTATTTAAATTTATATTTATTTATTTTATTTTGAATGACTCTCTTGTTATGAAAAGTTAAAACCTGGTTTACATGGATCCGCAGATCCAGCATTGATAATGAGAAGAAGCAAAAAACAACTTTCCTCTTCCAATCGCTTCATTATGTCAAAGGCAGTTATTTGCTATTTATCAGGCATACGATTACAGGTGTATAAATATATTTTGTAAATTGAAGTGAACTGGATAGACAAGAAGTTTATCTCATGAATCAACAAATTTAAAAATCACATTTACGTGATTCCTTGGTTTTGTTGTGCAATTTGATAGCTTCTCGTAACCAAAATCTATGGAATTATATTATGATGCATAAATTTCTGAATAAATGCAAAGCGCAGTGGTAAATTTGTTAACACAGGATAACCTTATGCATTCGTTTTCTCTTTTGACTACGACTCTTGTAACGTACAAGCAAAGGTAATTAGTTATTTAAATCGGGGTAACGACCATGAGAGTTGTTGTTATCACACAAAAGCACACAAATAAAAACCGCAATAGGTAGTATAATAAAATAAAAATATACTCAACATCTTCTACCGTGAAATTTTGATTCTGCCTGTACAGAACTGCATTATGCTAGGTGTTACATTACATTACGATTTGACAATTATTTCACTGGTGTAATTCCCGCTCCACCGCACCAAAGCAGCAAAGAAAACTTTATTTATCAACAAATTTATTTCAAGAAGGTGTTTACCAAAAACCAATTCCAAATGGAGCAATCAATAGTATGTCGTTCTTGTTTGACCACAGTTTCCTTGGAGTATATAGATTTAGAGACTCCACTCTCTGAAGATACAACTTTCATGGACTGTTTTAACTACTGCACACATCTTCAAGCTAACCTAGGTGATGAATTGCCAAACACCATTTGTCTTTCGTGTGCTAGATTAATGCAGGCTTCCTACGATTTTATAAAAGCATCTTTTGATGCCGATCAACTCCTGCGTAATAGTCTGGTCTTCCACGAAAATCTTGACGACCACTTTAAAGTGAACAAAATTGCACCGAAAGTTGATGAGTTTGTAAAAAAGGTATGCCTGCGGGTAATATAATCGGTGCGTAAAACAATAAACAAACGCCTGTTTCTTTTTAGGAAGAAAACATTGGTGTGCAGTATGTAGGCGTATTCTCTGCTGCAGATTATATAGATGACATTGGAAACAAGAATGCACTAGTTAAGGAAGAAAATGCTGAAGAGCTGCCAAAATTTGAAGTAGTTGTTCCGATACATGAAATACTTATTGAAGAAAACAACGCCGAATCGCCCATGGAGGGCGGTAATGATTGGGGATTATTGGAGTCAGATGATGGTACTGAAGAAAACGAAAAGGAAACGGTTAAGTGTTATATCTGCAACAGAATGGTTTTAATCGAATCCTTCGACAGTCATATTAAAACGCACACAGGTGAGTTTCAAACGAAAAGTCCAAGATTCTTTACACATCCAAAAAAATACAACTATACGAGTGATGATTCAGCGGAACCACAAGGTAAATCGCCACAACTACGAGAAAACTATATATGCCACTGGTGTGGTGAAGCCTTCAATTCAAGATCGGATATTGTAAAACATCGTTCGGTAGATCATCAGGGTAATGTCGTTTAGTTTATCATAACTACACAATTACTATGAGCAGATTTTTTGTAAAGGTAAATTACCCAACTCTTGTTTGACATGTGGTGAGAAATGTCCCGACGAACCCAGTCTGAAACGACATGTGAAAAAAGAACATGGTATTCAAAGGAAACCAGTTTTATGTCCGTACTGTAAAAAGACAGTGAAAGGCATAGCTATACACATAAAGTACAATCATCCAGATGTCTGGCGATTGCCTATGAAGTCGGCTCCCGAAGGCGACACCGTTAAGCTGTATAAAAACCAGTGTCCACACTGTCTTCGTTACTACCAAAGTAAAAGTATTCTGATGGATCATATTAACACACACACGGGTAAGTAACTCTGATTGCATATTTTTAATTTTGATTTTGATTTTTTTTTTAAATAAATCCACTCTATTGAAGGCGAACGACCATATTCCTGTTCTACTTGTAAGAAATCGTTCCAAAAGAAAACTGTCTTGGACAGACATGAAGCCACTGCTCACCTGTCGTTTGACGCACCAAAGCAAAAATGCAGCTTGTGCGACTTCTCCACATCCAATCCGTTTTCCTTTAAAACCCACGTGAATCACCATTCGCGACCGATAGAAAAGAAATTTCTCTGCTCTTTCTGTCGTAAGTATGTTTCAATTATTACAAATTCTTATCGTACCTATCTCGTGTTGTATTTGTTTTATTTCAAGCACGGAAATTCTATAGTCCGAAGGTTCTTGAACGCCACGAAGACTACAAGCATAACAACGGCGAAAAGCCCTTCAAATGTGATGTGTGCTCGAAGGGCTTCTGCATCAAGCGTAAATTAAAGGAACACATATTATGCGTGCACACGAAGGGTAGCCTCCACGAGTGTTCAGAGTGTGGGAAAACATTTAAGAACGATTTCCAACTGAAGGCACACTGGAAATTGCACACATCAAAGCAGATTGAATGTTCACAGTGTGATAAAAAATTCTGCCGCAATATTGACTTGAGAATTCACATGAGAACGCATACGGGCGAATTGCCGTATGCCTGCCATCTTTGCGAGAAACGTTATCCGATTAAAGTGAGACTTACATACCACTTGCAGAAACACATGGGCTACAAGCACAAGTGTGACCAATGCCCGAATGAATACAGTAGTAGAGCCAAATTGCGGTTGCATATGTTCAAACACATTGGAATGCCATATATTTGTGAACTCTGTTCAAAGGGATACCCGAACCGAATTGGGTGAGTATTACATTAGAAAACCGAGGAGAACAAATTTCTATTTCGTAAATGGCCTCAAATTGACTAAACCACAGGTTTGACCACGGCGATCCTGCGCCAACGCCAAATCCACAACTGCTTCATTCACGTGGAGCCAACCAACGTCAAAAACAGAATCGGCAACTTCACCTGTTCAAATTTATTAATATCACAATCGCCGTGACACTTTGTTCAATGCAGATGGTTTCAATTTAAATTACTGACAAGACAAGTCCGAAACCGCTTACAAAAATGTTTGTATTATTGTAACTTGAAAGTGACCAATTTGATTTCTGTGTCAGGAACTATCACTTTAGCTAAGAGACTCCCGGTCCGTCCTTCTTTATTGACCTGGTTGTTATTTTTGTCTATTCATTTAGGACAAATGTTTGCGGCTGGTCAAAATTTGTCATGAAAAATGACATGTGTAATCGTAGCTTGATATATCTTCCTTGTCAATAATTTTTCTAAACTGATTATTAACAACTTCTCCTTGCAGTTTACGGCGACATTCAAAAACTGTCCACAGGAAAATTTTAACCGAGCAGGACCTAATAGAAAATCGTCGGAGGAATGAAAAGACTATCGTCATAGGACTTGTTAATAACATGGATTTGGTTACGGGTAAATCGATTGTCCCCGTATCTGCTAACCATCCTGAAAGCGAATTGGAAATTTGAAACACTTTATCTATTTGCACACTTTAAAATGCGTTTTTTTTTTACAGTGAATAAACTGTCGTTTATTTGTATTTCTATTTCTGGTAAATATCGTTCGTTAATGTTGATTCCACAAAACTTAAATAAAATAAAAATAGTACAACAATACATACTATATTATGTGCATGTGGAAAACATAGAAGGGTACACACACTTATACGGTTACATTTGATTGATTAAATGGCTTAAAATAGTTACTTTTAAAATGACGACCAGCTTGATGTTGCAAAATATCGCGTTTTATAGGTTAGAAATTTGCCGCAATCGTTTGAAAAGTCCCAGTGACTCGGGAATTGAAACAAAATTAATTAAAATTAATTATCAGCAGGCAATTACAACAACTACGTTCTACTTGACACTTTGAGAACTCAGAGTAGTTGTTGTGATTGCGTGCTGAAAATCCTACTTTACTTTGCTTTGCTAAGATCGAAGCTCAAAACACGCCTTTTACTGAGTTCGCAGCTAAAATAACAGGCCTTATATCGTACGCAATGATTTTATTCAAAGTACATGTAGATCACCAAAAATTAGCTTTTTTCTTTAGGGTCGTTTTCGATTTGGCAAACTTTATTATCTTTATTGCGTCACTGTTTGGACAGCTCAAAATTTAAGTAGTTTTTTGAATGATCCCATCTCGGCTGCTTATGCAAACAGAAAGAACTATACTTGTCGTAGGGAAGCGAACGTTTGCTGTAACATCCTGTTAAATTATGTTCACATTCACTATAGACCTACTTCTACTTGTTTTTATTATATAGAATTTTGTAGTCATATGTACTGAGAAATATTATTTATATTTCTAATTTTCTTTCTTACTTTAATAAAACTTCTTGTAATAAAAGTATGTCTTGTACTAAGATACATACTTTTATTACAAAGGAATAAAGGTGTAGTTTCAGAACATTTTTAAACAAGATCATAGAGCAATGCACTTATCTTCGCTCCCAAGTCAGTTTTGAACATATAGAAATGGATATAAGACAGTTAATGAACGTCCCAAAAGGTCTAAAAATAGTTTTTACTAAAACACCACGCATAAGTCGTAGGAATATGTATATGGTAACCGATTATTTTTTTTTAAAACAGATGAGATGAAGGCGCAATATCGTTTAGTAAAAAATGTGAAATGATAAATGCTTAATATCCCCCCGACTCAAAGAAAGATTTTGTAAGAGACTCTTTAAGATGTTCTACATAAAATCCCACTTTACATCGTACATCTCCAAGAAGGATATTGGAAGATTCGAAGGAAAACTTCTGCGTAAGAAATTCTGTATGATTTGTCTTGACGGTATTTCGAAGAGCTGTTTTAACTTACGGAGCTCGTTCAAACAACTTGAGTTTTTAAAAGAAATTAATGGGTACTGTGATGCAAAATGGAATTATCCCTGAACTTAGAATCTAATTGGATTATTATAATTATTAATAAAATGCTTGCCAAGACGCCAGCAACATGCAACTGTAGTCGTCCAATCAAATCAATTATTTTTCTTTTTTGGCTTCTTGGGATTCCGTGAACGGCTTTTCGCCTTGCATAATGGACAAATTGGTGCGTTACGATGTATCTGCTGATGGCAGGAGAGACACGACTTCATGGGTGGTGGCTGTTGTCTGAGATTAACATTAAAATCGGAACGGAAAGTAGGATGACCCATGCCTATAGATGGGCTCTGTTGTAGGCGATTCGTGGGTGGAAATTCGTTTTTATTTAGACGATTTACTGATCCCCCTACTGAGGGTGGCGGCGGAGCTGGTGGCATAAATGCATGTGGTGGTCCAGATGGTGATAATGATGTGACTGTAGCTTCTGGGATCAAGGGATGCCTTGGATGTGGCCGTGCTAATGATGAAGCAGACGACGATGCAGTCGCTGATACAGCATTCTGGGCTTTGAGAAAGTTAGCTTGGAAGCGATCTTTCGAAATCGGACTACCTTCTTCTTCGTGCAAATCTCTAAGCGGACTAAGTCCAAGATAGTCCCTTCGCATGTGATCGATTTGGTATTTTAAAGCAAGATATTCTTCGTACACTCGATTTGCCATATCAACCGAACGTGTTTGATTTTCTTTTGTTTGCTTGATAACATTTTCCATGTCATTGATGTCGGCATGAATTTGTCGCAATTCTTCCACATGGCTCATTTTCTCCTCTAGCAGATGTTCCATTTCTTTGCGGTATTCCTCGAGACATTTCTCTTCATCGTCACTAATTTTTACTTCCTTTATAATTTTAACTTTAAGTTTTTCAAGTTGAACAGTTTTATCGCGAATATCCTTGACGGCCTCCAGCTTTGCATAGTAGTGCCGCTCATTGGAGGACGAAATTTCGGTAGCAGCCATTTTTGTTTTTGTTGACGATTTATAGACGTGTTGGGTTTTCGTTTACGGAAGAAATCGATTTTAATAAATTTGTCGAGTTATTCTTTAAGTGCTTCTATAACACATTTTATTACTTTGTGGTGTAGAATAATACTTCTCTATGTTCAGAGAGTTTAAATTATGTTTATAAAACGTAATTGTAAAAATATTAAATATCTCGAACGCACGCGATAGTCTACCATCTACATTTGTTTATGAAAAGCCTACTTCTCTCTACTAGGTATTTCTATTTTTTGTCTGGGCGTGTGGATATTAGTGTACAGTAAGTAAGAAAATATTTTTGTTTGCTGTTTATAGGGTATTCATTAAATTTTACTAGTTTTCGTTG
Source organism: Cheilosia vulpina (assembly GCA_916610125.1). NCBI lineage: Eukaryota > Metazoa > Arthropoda > Insecta > Diptera > Syrphidae > Cheilosia > Cheilosia vulpina. The sequence goes on along the minus strand of OU744277.1, from coordinate 69,720,427 downwards.
AACTTTGAAAACTTTGGGCACCTCGAACATAAAAACAAACGAAAATATAAAAAACGTAAAACTACGGCAAAATGCATGGTTCCAAACAGATTGTGTTCAATTAGGACAACTTTTTTTAAATTTAGCCTCTACTTTAGCTACAGAATACGACAAAAATACTTCATTCCACTTAAACGTGTAGATATACCTAGCCTATATAGATCATTGATTATTGCTGATACTGAGAACAACAATAGGATCTTGAGCTATTCTTGTAAAAAAAATAGCTCAAGAAGTCAATAATCAGTATTTATCCTCTGGGTAAAAATAAAACGCGTAATATTTGGTTAAAACACCTTTCACGACAATTTAATTTTAAATTTTTTTTTATTGTTGGAAAGGCACGCCCTACGGGGGATAATTTATTTCACAAACACAGAACTATAGGCTTGTTTTTTTGAGCTTTGAACTCAGCAAAGTAAAGTATGATTTTCAGCACGCAATTACAACAACTAGCATGAGTCCTCGAAGTGTCAATTAGAGCGCAGTTCTTGTAATTGCGTGCTGTAAATCATACTTTACTTTAGGCATGTTTTTTGGGCTTCGATCTCAGCCAAGCAAAGTAAAGTAGGATTTTGAGCAGGCAATTACAACAACTACGCTCTACTTGACATTTTGAGAACTCAGAGTAGTTGCTGTGATTGCGTGCTGAAAATCCTACTTTACTTTGCTTTTCTGAGATCGAAGCTCAAAACACGCCTTTTACTGAGTTCGAAGCTAAACAAACAGGCCTTATATCGTACGCAATGATTTTATTCAAAGTACATGTAGATCTCAAAAAATTAGACTTTTTCTTTAAATTGTTCCGGTGTATTCTTTTAGCCAATCAATACTAATAAAAATAATGTTAATCGAAAAAAAAAAAACATTTATTAAAGCGTAGTACGCTGCTCGAGCTAAACTAAATTTTATCTGGTTTCCAACTTTTCTCTCCAAACATCAGCTAAAGTCCTAGCTAAATTTTGACATAGAGTACGCTGTGGATAAATGTCACAGAAAACAGCTGTTCTTTGAAAAAAAAAACCCATCCTTGCATACTTTTCCGCAACAGAACACAACGATCTGTCACAATTTAGCTGGAGAAAATGTGCCGACCCATTAAATGGCCACGCTAAATTTTGACAGACACATGAAGTACATGTTGAAACAAAAGTTTGATTATTTAGCTCGAGCTGCGTACCACTCAGCTAAATGGGTTCGCTAAGATTTAGCTCAGCTAAATTTTGGAGAGATTTTTGTATGGGAGCGAAAATTTAGCTCGAGCAGCGTACTAAGCTTAACAATAAACTACTTGGCTCTCGTTCCTTATACCAAGTGTATTATACAAATATAAACGTTGCTTGGACCACTGAATGCGCTCGAGGACAAACAGCAATTGACACTAGACATGATTAAAAAAAAAGACAAGGTTTGGAAATTGGAACGTTTCTATTTATCAATTTTGTTGATAATTTGCTTTTAAAATGAATTGGGATTCGTCTATTTGTAGAGTTTGTTTAAAATCAGAAGCACAGCATGTTGGTCTTCTGGATAATGTAGAATCAAAAAGCAAGTGTACGTACTTGGAGCTTTTTAATGCATGTACTCGATTGGATGCTCGGTTTGACGATATCCTCCCTAAAAATCTATGCGAGTGCTGTTCCACTGACTTGTTAAACTCCTTTGAGTTTTTAGATAGAGCTGTATCATCTGATGTATTTTTGAAGAGCAATACTATACAGGGAAAAGAAGTCGACTTCTGTCCTGAGACTGATGGGGAACAAAATGATTCCCAGAGTTTTGATGATAAATCTATTGTTAGGGTGGTATATGAGGAAGAGTCATCCTTCGTTATTAAAACCATAAGTTCATATGAAGAATGTGTAGAACTACATGAGCAGTCTGATAATTACCTTGATTCAGTGGCAAACAACACGTTCGAAGTCGCAAATTGTGACGACCAGTTTTCTGAGAACGGGCCCTGTGGCAGTGAATCAGCCAAACATTTTGATGAAGATTCTGAATTGTCCATTGATTACTTGGCTGTTGACGAGTCCAAAACAGTAAGTTAAATTAATGTATACAAATAAAAATGTTATATATACTACTACTTACTCTCAGCAAATACTTAATAAATCCAAAATCTCCAAGGAATATGGTAGCGAATCGGTTGAGTGTAAAATTTGCTTTAAGGTACTGAAACGGTGTTCCTTAAAACATCACCTCAATCGATGTCATAAGCCAGGCAAATCACTTCTTTGCAGTTCTTGTCGTAAGTAATGGAACTTACCTGCATTCGCGTGGCTGAGTTATTTTTTTTTATCTCTTCCAGCTAAGGCATTTACCGTATTAAGTGATCTAAGAACTCATATGAAAACACATGACAAAGAACGTGAGCGCTCCTTTATTTGTACCATATGTCGTAAGGGATTTTTCGAAAAGCAAGCCCTTGGGGTTCACATGCAACGACACAAGGGAGAGAGAAAATTCCAGTGCGAAATCTGTCCAAAGAACTTCACAACTAAGAAAAGCCTTGAAGTACATGTATTCACTCACAATCGGCAGAACGGACGATTCATTTGCAAGTATTGCAATAAACGATTCCCTTCAAAAGCTGACCTTATCGTTCACGAACGCTTCCACACTGGCGACTATCCGTACAAGTGCGAACTCTGCGATAAGAGGTATGCTGTAAAATCACACTTCAACTATCACTTGGCAAAGCATAGAGGCATTACATACAAATGCGATAAATGTGATAAGGAATTCATGAATCGTGGAAGTCTAACTTCACACAAGTATAAACACCTCGAAAGAATGCCCCACGAATGTTCTTATTGTAAGAAAGGATTTCCATCACCATTCAAGTTAGTAAACAGTTTATTTCAATTCAATTTCGGTTGTAAAATGTTCCGTTTTCAGGTTGAATCGCCATCAAAAAAGTTGCCATAAGATATCGGGAACTCTTAATCAGAAATGCGATGCTCATTGTGATAAAAACAGTTAATGTCGTGAAAATATTCTGAAATAAATTCGTAACAAGTACTTCTCATAGGAGAATATTCTTTGTTTTTATAAATTTTTCTAATACCATTGAGAAGTATCACAACAATCACTATTTCTAAATTCGTGTTAGCATTTGGATAAGTTTATTCTGTAGATCTATAGGTAAGCAATTATCCGACGTTGATGTTTAAAAGACAAGTTGGGAATCAGATCGCAAAACTCAAAACTTGCGGTAAAGAAAGATATTTAATTGAAGCAAACGGATAAATGATACAGCTGCCAAAATGGCAATATTATGATAAAACATAAATTCACACATTTTACTCTTTATTTATTCTCTTATTTACTTAAACCTGTACATCATTGGCGCGCAATATCTCTAACTCTTCAGGCAGCGCGCACACTCGCAATTGTTTTTCTATCAGCAAATCCTGTAGATGCGACAACTCCTGCGGCACAAATATCGCTCCATCTAAATAAATTGCCTTATTCCACGGACAATCATCCAAAGCGGTGAGCAGGCATTTCTTTGTTGTTTCAAACGGTGTACGACAATCCGATAAGTATCTTAAGTAGAACCGCCAATATAAAGCATTTCGCTGGAACACCACTGTCGAGTCCAACGACTTTAGAATGTTAAGAATGCGATTTTTGTACGTGCTCTCGTTGTGTTGCTCGTCCCATGGTCCTGCATCGGGAAAGATTGTATTTGATCGCACGAATCGAATCCGCGCAATAGTGATCAAGAAAACAATGGACAAAATCGATTCGGACCGCAGACACACTCCACGAATTTTATACCAAGGTTGAGTGTGCAGAACAGAACAGGATTGGAGGAAGAACAAATTTTCTGGAAACTCGATCAGGGCTTCAGAGATCTTGTCAAATATAAGCACATTTGAAACTATACAGGTTGCACTGTCGCACTGCATAAGTGAAATGAGTAATTCGTAAAGTTGCTCGCGCAGAAATTTGTGCCGCACATTTGTCTCAGTAAAGTGACGCTGGACTGTTTCGAGGTATGCCATAGCTTCAAGCCTACTACCAAGAATGTATTGATACCATGTTTTTATTCGAAGAAGATTCATTAAGAAATCAGGAAGAAAATACTGCTCCAATTCCATGATGTGTACATTCTTTTCTATTGCAATCAAGGCATCCAAACGGTCGCTAAGTTTCTTTAAGCCTGACAGTTTCCTGACAGCAGTGAACACATTACTCGCGTCCAAACTGTCCAAAGGGAGCTTCAACGAATAGCACATAAGAACGCGTAATGCCCTATCGTCCTGCTTTTCTTTTAATAAAATAAGTGCATACGACAAATAGGCATGTGACAGATCGGAATTGACGTTTTCGTGATTGTTTCCGGTTAGAATTTGTTGAAAGATCATCTCACAGGTGCTTAGGTCTCCTAGTTCGTACTCCAATAGAGCGTATTCCGTGTAAAAGTTGAGAACGTTTCTATTCTGTTCCTTCTTGAAGAGGTTCTTTACTTTGGAGCGGAGCTTTTTCTTGTACTCTCCATCTATTTTGTTTGCCAGCTTTTGCAAAATAAGTAACATCCTCTCGAACCGCAGCCAGATGAGAACGAATATAATTCGCTTTCGTTCGTCAGATGTCTCAAAACACTCGGCGCATGTTATCAAAATTTCGTGTATCGTATTCGAGTAAATCTCATAGCCGATTGTAGTGTTTAAAAACGTTGGGCAAACGCACATCTCTTTTGATAAGTCGAACAAGACTTCGTAGAATTGCTGGAACTTTTCCTCTGGGCATTTGTACTTGTGAAGGAGAACCGCCAGAACATCTTCTATAGCATCGGTGTCACTTATATTTTCAACTTTAGTTTGAAACCTACTTTTAAGCGAGCTGCTGCTAACCAAAGGTATCTTGAGCAGCCGAAGGATTATCAAAATCAAATAAAACGAATTTTGACGCTGAAGCAGGGGGTAAATGTAAAAACAGATGTCCTCATTGAACACAATCCGTTGTGGATCACTGCATTTCGCATTCTCTGGACAGGGAAGAAAATTGAAACTTTGACGTAGTTTCTCGATACGCAGCCAAATCTCATTCATTGGCAGGCCGGACTGCAACACGAGTTCTTCGTACTCAATCAACGTTTGTTGATCCTTTTCTAGGGGCTGTAAGGAGGAGAATTTGTCTGGTGACACGTTCAGTTCTAGCGCTAGTTTAATTAGAGCGAAAAATTGTTCGTTCAGCCCTGCCTGTCTAAGAAACAGTGCACAGTTGTTGAAGAGTTTTAGCATAACTTCGTCGTCTTGAAGTTTTCTGTGCATTTTCTGCATGCATTGCTCGTATATCTTCAGCACATCAGGCACAATGCAGCGCGCCATTGTGCATTGTGTGGTAAGAATTTGTGCTGTCCACAAGACATAGTTGTACGGGTCTTTTGATATGAGTTTATCAATAATTTTACTTACCTCAAAGGAGGGGTAAGTGGAGTTGATTATGTCTACATATAACCGGTACAGTGTTTCGTTGCCGAGATGGTGAAACAGAGCACGCTGCAGAATTTCCAGTTTCTTTTCAGACAGAAATGTTTTTGACCATTTGTAGGGATTTTTGTCTTGTAACTGTACCAAATCAACCCAGTACGAATCTTCGCTGGGATTTTGTGCAATCTTTCGGTTGAGATCCGTTGTGGATTGTGTGAAAGCGTTCTCGTCTAGATTAGAAACAGAGTTCTTATTTGAAAGTAATTCATTACGCATTTCGGACTTGTAGTATCTCTTATGGCGCTTGATGTTATACGCGAATGTTTTTCCACCCAACGTACGATAGTTATGAATACGGTATTTTGGACAAGCTGGCTTATGTAGGGTATCGATAGTTCGATACTGGGTGGCCCCCTTCTTATCAATATAATATTCCTCATCGCCGGTGAATATTAACGGAGCTGGGTTTGTCTTGTTTGCCGAATGACTGTGTTTTTTCTTCTTTTTTTTGTGTTCTTTTACACTGGCTTCAATTTTATCAATTATGGGACCGTCCGAGGGGCATGCATTTTCAGTTTCGGTCTCCTTGTTTGTTGCTATATTTTGAATAATGTTTGGCTGCAAGGCAACAAAGCTGGAATTTTCAAGCCATTGACTGTTAGCTGAAGGTGCAGGTTCGATATCATTTGTTGGTTCTTCTTCCTTTGATTTTGCGTACGCTGGGAATAAGCTCATCTTTCCTTGAGTTTTAGGCAACAATTTATAAACTATCAACCACAATAAATGTAGATTTAACCCAAAGCAAGTAAACGTTAAAAAAGTAACAAAAAACAGCTGAACTGACAGGTGACACATCACTTTGATCTGTTCGTTCGTAGGAATAATAAATACCCTAGCACCAGAGATGAATGAATAAAAGAGATGGATATCTTTCGTACGTCTATCCCCCCAATATCCATTTATTTACATTAGCCCTGTTTTTTTGAGCTTCGTTCTCAGCAAAGCAAAGTAAAGTAGGATTTTCAGCGCGCTATTACAACAAATACGCTCTACTTGACACTTCGAGACTCGCAGTAGTTGTATGCTGAAAATCTCACTTTACTTTGCTGTGCTGAGAAAGAAGCTCAAAAAAACAGGCCTATTGTTGTTTTGTAATTTCAACCCCCGCTGTGAATACGTGTGAGCTACAAAAAAACATGTTACTAATGGCCGGCCAATATTCCTTTTGATTTTATGGGCATCGCGTTGTTCAATTGTTTTGTGTTTGGTATTTAACTCGTTTGGTTTTTATTAACGCTTCGATTGAAATGAAAAAAATAGTGAAAAAACGTTTCGGAATGGCGAATTCTTGCATTACTAGAAAAGAAATGAGCATATGTGGGTGAATTCATGAATTTTTCGGGAAAACATCTTGTAGGCAGCCGCCTTTCCACTGGAAAGATATATATCTCTGTATTCCATTATCTTTGCTTAAAACCAAACCATGAAGTCACGCACATATGGTCATTTCTTTTCTAGTATATGTGAGTTCATGAATTGGACTTAAATGCTAGAATTCGCTATTCCGAAATGTGTATTTCACTATTTTTTTTATTTTAATCGAAGCGTTAACAAAAACCAAACAAGTTTAATATCAAACACAAAACAATTGAACAACGCGATGCTCATAAAATCAAAATGAATGTTGGCCGGCCATTAGTAACATGCTTTTTCGTAGCTCACACGTATTCACAGACGGGGGTTGAAATTACAAAAACAACAATTGAAACAAATAGGTTTTGGGGGGATAGACTTACGAAAGATATCCATCTCTATTATTCATTCATCTCTGCTTAACACGATATCGTTTTGTTCAATCGTTTTAATAATTACGCGATTAGAGCCCAGTCATTTTGGCATCTACACTTTTTTTCAAATCCTTGCCAATCTTTATAAAATTAACTAATACAAGCCCGTTAAAGTTTGACGGTTACTAGAGGTTATTAAGGTTTCAGTGCAATTTAACAATAGCTCAGAAACAATTTAAAAATGTTCGTAAATAATCGTAAAATCTTTCAGAAAAGTGTTGTTTTAAATGATTTATTATTTTGCTGGAATATCCTGCAAGTAGGTACTCGTTCTTTTTTTGTTTTTGACGTTAATCATCCCAGAGTGAACGAACAGTACTCAATTGAGAGCATTTGTTTGACATTTCTTTCAACCTGATAATTGACATTTCTAATATTTTTTGTTTTGTTCTAGAAGTTCAGAGTAGGATTTATTTAAAAAGCAATTAATAGATCTGCTTTTGGATAAACGTATATTAAATGTAAAAGAATGGAAGAATACGTAATGGAACTCCCGATCTGCAGAGTCTGCCTTCAGTCCGCAGTTGAATGCATAGAAATGGATGCGCTCATGACCAGCGATCTGGGTGAAGAAGAGTCTCAAACATATTTTGATTGCTTTAAGTCGTGTACAAAACTGGACGTAAGTTTCGCGGATGGACTGCCAAGGCATATTTGCGCTGTATGTTCAGAAGAATTACAAACTGCTTATGACTTTATTACAAAAGCCAAGAATTCTCATGATCTCTTGTTAATGCAAGCCGAAGACATCAAACCTGAGTACCTACTGAACGAATTCGATTCACAAACCAACGAGTTTTCAGAAGAGACGGTATTTCTGCCAATGGACAACATGGAAGAAATAGTAAGAATTTGATTTAGTATGTACTAAGATATTGTTATTTATTTTGTATTTTAGTTTGAAGAAGAGTCTGATTGCTTGGAGTTCAAGCAAGAGAGCTTTGAAGTAGAAAAGCAAGAGGAAGAGAAACGTCTGAAAGAAGATACCAGTACAACCAATGAAAGTGACAGAGTGAACAATATATTGGAGGAAAACTTTGAGGATGAGGAGCGAATAGAAGAAATTAACGAGGATGGAAATACAACGGCAGATAATCCAGAAAACAAGATCATTTGCGATTTGTGTGAAGTTTCCTTTCACAATATCGACGAGTTTCAAAAGCACGGCGAAAGCTTCCACTGTAAATGGAGAGTAGACAGATTTTATCCGGTTTGAGTAACTACTATCTTTTCAGCGAATTCGCCGTTCTGCTGTACGACATGCTTTCGCCGATTTAAAAGCAAAAAGGTGTTGGAAAGACACATGAAGCATCAGCACGATGGAAGCTTAGTAACATGCAATATATGTGGAACATCTGTGAAAAAGACATTCTTACGTATGCACAAAAAAGAAGCACACAGAAGGGCACCTTTTCTTTGTTCAGCTTGTCGTAAGTTTATTGTTTCAACTGTTTTTCCCTTGAAAGCATATTTAAATATTTTTTTCACAGCACGCACCTTTAAGTCAACAACGGGTCTGCAGATACATTCCGAAACACACAAGGACAACCGTGAACGGAATTTTGAGTGTGAAAAGTGTCACAAGAAATTTCTTACCGAAAGAACGTTTAAAGTGCATGCGCGAGTCCACTGGCAACGGGAACACTTTAAATGCAGCCTTTGCGAGAAGAAGTTCCTGCAAAAGGTTAATCTTCGGCTGCATATGCAAATGCACCGAGGTGAGACCATGTCTTGCTTGTACTGCGACAAGAAATTCGTTCGCAAAACTGATCTAAGTGTGCATATGCGTTTTCACACCGGTAATTTCCCGTACGAGTGCAAATACTGCGACAGGCGGTTCGCGATCGTCTCCCATCTAAATTATCACCAAAAGCGGCACCAAGGCGTTATGTACAAGTGCAATATGTGCGAGAAAGAATTCATGAACATGTCAGGGTTGAGAAATCATTCCTTTCAACACACTGTCATGCCATTTAATTGTGCAGTCTGCGACAAGGGATTTCCAACTAAGTTTAAGTAAGTTCAAAACGCATATGTGAGAAATTAACATCAGATTAATTTTGTTTTTAGAATAAAACGGCATTTGAAGGCCGTGCATCATGTAGAAGACGAAGACCAGTTGGAACGCTTCATAACAACAGAAACTATGAAATTGGAACCCAGCGTTGGAGAAGAGATACTGTTAGAAGAGGTCGACGAAGGTGATGTTTTCGACATGTAACTTAAGTAGCCTAATGCATTAAATGTTGTGTTTATGTGTACAGTTTAAAATATTAAAAGCCGTGAGTCCAAAAATATTTCCTCGTTTTTTATATAAAACTGCTTTTGTGTGACTACATTTCATTCTACACACATACTTTAATACAATTTAAACGACGTGCTTTTAGGTACTAAAAACGGTAAGCAAATTAATAAAGGTGTCCAAGAGATGCTTAACTGAAAACGACAAAATCTGCTTTGCTGCCTATGAATGCGGACATACAGTTACAGTTCAGCTTTGTCCCTGTTCCATAGTTTCCTAAACACCTGCTGACATAAATTTAAAAATGAAATATGTTCCCCAACACACTGTATCACAAGTTGCTTATTTTCAGCTTTGTTTATTTCTAGACATTTATATATGTATATTTAATGCTTAATTTCACAAAAATTGTACTATTACAATTACAGAAATTTCGCAAAGCTCACTGGTAATTCCTTTAGCTACAAAACTACAACAGTAATAATATGCCGCATCCACAATCCACTGTCAAAGCGTTTATAGAAAGATGTAACATTTTCTAAATGCCAGCTGCATACACCGTAGAAGTAGCAATGAAGGAAATCGCTTTGCAAAATTTACATGTAATCTCTGTTAAGTCTTACGGACGAAAAAACAAAATAAATCAATAATAATTTTTAAAAAATATGGAAATCACACTTGGTTTACGCGCGCATATGAAACACCAACTTAGCAGGTCTGGAGTTCGGGAGGAACGGGAATGTTATTGTTTGCGGCGAATTGCAGGAGGGCGTAGTACTTATTCCTCCAATTGACTATATCACGATTGTTGGCCTCATTTTCCTGGTGCAAACGCTCCAGATCATGCCATTCACTACTTTTCTCCGTTTCGAGGGTATCCTTTTGTTCAATTCGTTTTACGCGACAACTTGCGGCGTAGCCTCGATTTTTCAATGTTCTACGTCGCTGTTTCATCCGTACTATTTCTTCACGCGTAAGACCACGCATTTTTAGCATACGATTTAGATCTCGTACAGAGATCGAGACCAATTGGTCATCGGAGATGTCGGGAATGGGACATGGCGACATGGGGGGCTGTAAAATGAAAACACATTAGTCAACTCACGTGCGATTACTTGCAATAATTAATGGACAAACACTTGATAAAATGCTTTTACATTAACTTTTTTTACCAATGGCGCCCGAATATCAGATACCCCCTGTTCATGGTAAGCCATTGCCATTGTTTTATTTTGGAATGCTTTTTTTTTGGTAAAGGGGAATAGCCAGATCCTCAGTAATTGCGTTTTCTTGAAAGCAATTCTCAGAAGATAATTTATTAACACTTTTTGATAAGAGAAGGTGCTTGAGTTGAAGTATAACAACAAAATGCGATGACTATCGATTTTTGAATTCAGTTTGATAGAATGGAATGGAGTATGTTATAGACAAAAAAAAGTTTGAGAATGGCAGTAGTGAGGTTAGTTTGTTTCAACATAGAAAAGCTTCAAGTAAAGTGTGACGTAACGTAAGTGTGCAAGAAATGATTACGACATTTCCATGTAGTATTTTTTTATGTGGAAAAAAAATTAAATGTACACATATTTAAACAAGAGATAATCTGATAGTAGGCGCATTTTCTTCAACATCTATTTCAGCAAGTAAAGTTAAGTGAAGTACACGAACTGTTGACTGCTTGGGATGAATGAAGTTTATTAAATCCGAAAAACTACTTTTTTTTCTTTGTTTTTAGTTTATTTAGTTTATTTAAGCCGTGTTGATATTTTATTTACATAGTCATTTAGATTTTATAATATAGAACTCTAGAATGTTACATACAATTTATCGTATTGTAGCGTAAAACCTTAAATGTAAACAACCTATTAGTCACCAAACAAGTTTCACCTTCAATCGGAGACTCGATTCTGTCAAATAAGTGGTGAGTTAAGTGAGCTAATTCTAGAACCACCGAGTTTATTCAGGGCGAACCGGAATTCACTAGAATTTTCCCGATAGATGGCGGAGCGGATATAAAAGGGCAGATTTGAAAACAATCAGAAAACGAACAGTGAAATTCCTTAGCGTTGTCTTGCTAAACGATTGCCGCTGTATCCTATTACGAGTCAACTACAGGCAGCCGAATATGACCCAGTTATTTTTACTATAATAGACCAGTACACTGGACACAGAGAAAAATCAATTCGTGGAGATATCACCCAGACAAATATGTATCATCGCTGGAATGTGCGGTGCTGGCTACTTGCTGGCATGGATGGTAAAGGCGATAGCGTGGTATAGAGTGCAGAATCGGTTGAGGACAAAACTAAGTACATGCTATCAACAAACAAACAAGCATCTGTCCACCGCCTAGGACAGAACGTCACTATTGATAGCAACAATTTCGAGGTAGTTAAGGAGTTTATCTAGCTCGGAGTAAACACGAACACAGAATTACCCTAGGAAACCGCTGCTTCTTCGGTTTGGCAAAACAATTGGGTTCAAAACTATTAACTCGAACGACAAAATGTATGCTTTACAGAACCCTTTACCTGCCAGTTCTGCTTTATGGCGCCGAGTGCTTGACGATAAGCAGAAAGGGCGAGCTGATACTGGGCTCCTTCGAAAGACAAAATTTTTGGCGGATTTTTGGTTCGGTGTGCGAGGAGAAGATACAACCGCGAACTCCTCTATGAGCTGTACCAAGATGTGGTTGTAGTCAAAAATACATCGACTTCATTGGCTCGGCCACATCGAGCGAATGGACAATAATGCTCCAGCTAAGAGGATCTTCGAATCCTCAACCGCCAGGTTCGAGACGACAAGGAAGACCGAACCTCCGTTTCAAAGACCAAGCCATCGCGGATGCCAGAGTGCTAGGTATGGATAACTTTAATCAGCGTGCCCGGGATCGCAGAGGGAAAGCTACAGTTTTTCAGGCAGAGAGCAGAGACTCTACACGGGTCGGGAGTCCGTTAAGTAAGTAAGTAAGTAATACAACTAATCTGTGTCGTCTTTTGAGAAGGGAGGATAAAGGTCGCAAGCTAAACATTACATTAAGCCCCTGTAATTGTTCGTCACCTTGAAGACACATATAGAAGACACAAATAGAAGACATAACTACGTCACAATATAACATCCCATACATTTCGGTGTCGACAAGTTGTCAAACAACAAAAACAAGGAATCATACAAAACGATATATTATCCCATATCACACTTTATTTAATATGTACCATGATTAGCTAGGTCAACAACGTTAAAGGCAGATATATTGTTATGAATCTTCAGCCAAGAATTCAAGGCTTAACTGGCGGCCTGTTTATAAAAGTGTCTGTTCTTCATCTATTTGGATCCACTCCAGTTTGGTTCTTATTTTCTTCTCTGGCTCTATAACGCACAATTTGCTCAATTCCTCCAATGGAACATCCAACGAATGAGTTGTCTTCAAGTGGAATTTTAGTCTATGGTAAAGAAAATAAAGGCACATATTGAAAAGAACTCAATATCGAAAACTGTTCACAATATACATACTTTGATTTTGTAGGATATACTTTCTTACAATGCGGACAAGGATATGGCATGACGCTGTGCTTAAACAAGTGATCCGTATATCCTTTTCGTGCCGCAAAAAGTTTGCCACAATGCTCGCATTTTAATTTCCATCCTAAATGTTTTTTTATGTGGGAATTCATGTGACCCTTAGTCGCGAACTTTTGACCACACCGATCGCATTGGAATGGATATTCGTTCGTGTGAAAGCGTAGATGTATTTTATATTCGACTTGATGAATGAATTCCTTTGGACATTGGACACACTTAATGGTGTCGCCTTTGTGATATCGCTTATGACTGCTTAACGCTGCTTTCGAATAGTAAGTCTTATCACAAACGTCACATGGATAAGCTTGACGGTTGGTATCGTGCGTTGTTAAATGTACTCTCAAGCAATGCTTAGAAGCAAACGATTTACCGCATACGTCACAAGTGTCGGACTTGTTATTATCTGACGCGTGATATCTCATGTGAGATTTTAAGGATCGCATTGTTGAGAATACTTTTGCTGAAACAAATAAAATAGGTACAAAATGAAAAAAAAAAACCAAGGATATTCATATTAGTCAAATACGAGTTCAATACATATCCAATAAGGGTTTTTTTTTTATTTTGCCCACATGATCTATATATATCATTGATTTCCAAGGTTTACAACAATAATGCGAGATCCAACTGTTATTAATCCATGTAAATCAATGATCTATATAGATCATGTGGGTAAAAAAAAACGCTACACGGGCTTAATATTTTTTTACAAATGTTCCCCGGTAATATACATAATTACGGCTTTTACAGAAAAAGCCAGTATAATTGTTAGTTTTGTGATGTCTAGTTTACTATGGGTATATATTATACAACAACATTGGAACGTTTCGTATTGCTGTGCCCAACAAGATAGCAGACATCGTTTAGCGGCTATTTTCAACTGGACAGAGTGTCGCTTTTTGTCTAGTTTGTCTAGCGTTATTATAGAAACTAAGATGGGAATGTATGGAACAGTGTGTATCCGCTGTAAAATGTTTTATAGAATTTTTTTTTGTCGCAGAAATGTATATAATTATTGGGTTTGTTTCCATACTGTTAATTACCGTCTGAGTGAATTTTGCACACTGTCGAAAATATTCAAATATCAAAAGTAAAAATTCATATTTAACCGTGTTTGCATGGCTTCTTTTGAGAAAATTCAAAACTTCGTGTTCGTGTGCATCTATCTACGGGAGCGAAGTTTTATCAAATTTGATTTAACACTGTCGCATACGTTAACTAAAATGTTTCCGCGTGGACGGAGTGGTTAGTGAAATGTAGACTTAACCAGAAGGTCCAGTTTTAAGCCCCGGAAAATAAATAAATGTTTTTTCCCCTGAGAAACATTCATCCCTCTACTTTCTTTTAACTACATACACATTAATTGATACAGTGGGTATTTTGCTTCTAAGGTTGCTCCGCACTCCGTACCGTATTGTACTTATCCAACATTGTTTCACTGTACGTTTAGATTATGTTGGTTAAAAAGGGGTATTACGTATAATAGGTATAGTGATGTCACATACGTCACATACTCAATTACGAAGCTGATGGTTATTTAAGAAGAGCTGAATGGAATATTGAAGAGAATAAGCTTTAAAGGTCTTGTACGATTTTATATTGATCGGGGAACGGTGCGGGCAAATTGAAACTTCAGTGCAAACATAATTAAAGCTCGATTAAGCTTTAAGGATAAACTTTGTACAAAGTCATAAAAGCAGGAGTATCACTAGACTCAGTTAAATTTTTGCGAGTATTTCCTATCGACCGTTTACACGAATGTTGTCATTAAAAATGCAATCAAATAAAATCGAGATAAGCTTGGGACTTTTTATTTATTTGGAAAATCTAGGAATTCGATCCAAATCTTGAACGTATATTTTTATACAATGCTGATATGTGGCTTTATAAATAATTATCCTCCTCCTCATCAACTTTTATCCATGCAAGCTTAGTTCTTATTTTCTTCTCCGGCTCTACAACGCATAATTTGCTTAACTCCGTCAATGGAACATCTAGCGAATGAGTTGTCTTCAAATGGTATTTAAGTCTGTGAAAAGAGAAAAAAGGGCGGGCATTCATACAACTTTTCAAATCACAATTCACAAAAGCCCTTTTCGAACCTACTTCGATTTTGTGGGATACGCCTTTTTGCAATGCGGACAAGGATATGGCATGATGCTGTGCTTAAACGTGTGATCTATGTATGCTTTTCGTGCCGCAAAAAGCTTGCCACAATCTTGACACTGCAATTTCCAACCCATATGCTTTTTAATGTGAGCATTCAGATGACCCTTTGTCGCAAACTTTCGGCCACATCTTTCACATTCGAAAGGGTAATCGTTTGTGTGGAAGCGTAGGTGTATTTTATATTCAGCTTGATGAATGAATTCCTTTGGACATTGGACACATTTAATTGTCTCACCTGTGTGCCATCGCTGATGGCTGTTGAGTGCTGTTTTTGAATAGTATACCTTGTCGCAAACATCACACGGATAAACTTGGCGGTTAGGTTCGTGAGTTTTCGAATGCACTTTGAGGTAGTGTTTGGAAGAAAACAACTTCCCGCATACATCACACGCCTCCGACTTGGTATTGTCCGAAGTGTGATATTTCATGTGCGAGTTCAAAGAGCTGATAGTGGTGAAAATTTTCGCTGAAACCAAAAGATATATACAATAACAGGGGTCATTGCAACATTTGATGAAAAGTTTCTACAAAAGTTAAGTTACGATACGTGCTTGCGAGAAGCTAGTTGAGTCAAAATGTAAATATGTTAGTTTCAATTTATGTAAGCACTAGCTCTACAGTGAATGTCGATGACATTTTCGACAAGGCATATCTGCGTTCTGCCAGTCCTACCAAACAGCCAAAATCTTGTAAGAACAAAACCAAACAAACAGAAGACAACAATTATAACATGCAGCAAGGTGCATTTATTCTCATTATTTCCTTTTTCTATATATACAGGGATTCGTGTATTGAAATATTATTGTATGCGCTCTTCTTCATCCTCTTTCGACTGAATTTCAACCTCTTTCATAACCGTGTCAGCTTGAACTAGCGTAAACTTCTTCGATCTAGATCGTTTTGGAAGAGGGAATTTGCTCATTTTCTGCAATTCGTCATTTGAAAATTCCACCATGTGAGCGGTTTTCAAATGCACTTTAAATCTGCAAAAAAAAATGAGAAATTAAGAAATTGTTTTGAACCAATGCTGCGTAAATGTATTTACTCACTTCGGTTTCGAGGGGTACGCTTTCGAGCAGTACGGACATGGGAACGGCATCTCAGAGTGGCAGAAGGAGTGCTCTTGCAGTGCTTTAGTGGAAGTAAAGAGCTTGCCGCATTCTTCGCACTGCAGCTTAAGGCCTTGGTGACGCCACATGTGTGTCCTTAGGTGACCCTTAATAGCGAACTTTTTGTGACACAGCTCGCATTCGAAAGGATACTCTTTGGTGTGGAAACGCATGTGAACATTTAGTTCGTATTGCCTTGCAAATTGCTTCGAACATAGGACACACTTGATTGTATCGCCTTTGTGCATTCGTATGTGGTTGTCCAAGGCGGCTTTCGAATGGTAGGACTTATCGCAATTGTTGCAATGGAATAGTTCGCGCTCGTCCCGATGCGTAAGCATATGTGATTTGAGATAGTGATTGGTTGAAAAAACTTTGCCACATATTTCGCATGCGTCAGACTTGACCTTAGATTCCTTGCGTTCGTGATACTTCAAATGCGCATTGAGCACACCAAGCGTACAAAAGGTTTTAGCTATAACGAGGAGAAAATTAACGTGGAGAAAATTAACTATATCTGAATGGCAGGAATCGCTGGCGGGTTAATTGCCATATACCTATTTATACAGTAAATGAAAACATCTAGTGCTATTCTGTTTAAGGGAAAGTTTTATATGGGTAGAAGGTAGTTTCACAGTTGGTGTTTACTAGACAAATAATAATGATTAATGAGCAAGTACTTGCATTATTCAGGGAACTCGCGATAAGCAAGAGGTAAAAAACGTTCAGCATTTACACATTGTCCTATGAGCTATGACTACTCCCCCAACTAAATTATTATTTTAAACTTTGATAAATGCAAAACCGAAAACACGGAGCACGTGAATAGTAAGGATTTAAGTTTCTGAATTATTGTAATAAAAGGTCTATAGCAGTGTACAACTTATCGTCGATGAAACCAGAAAAGTGTGTAACTCCATATTGAGTGAAAATGGGCCTTGAACTGTGTATCTCCACTAAAAAGTTGAAATTACACACCACGTTGACCTGAAATCCTTTTCATACAATAGAAATAATACATTATAACAATATCTGAAAATATCAGCCATATAACGTTAGCTATCTTAAAAATATGATGTTTTAATGCTCTCCTGAAAAAGTCTTAAAATGGAGTTACACAGTTTTCTGGTTTCACCGACGTTATGCAACGCTGAAGCTAAACGAACATTGCGCGCTGGTTTTAACTGAACAAATTTAAGAGGAACGCAAAAAATGTGAACATAATAATTAGATTGTATATTTAACTTACAGCACACATTGCATAGGAAGTCTCTGGACTCTGCATGGCGTCGTTTCATGTGCTCCTTCATCTTTAATTCTTGTCCCTGGTAGTCACAGTGACTACACTTAACGGTCCTTAAATGTTTTTCTTGGATGTGTGTTTTCATATCGACACCTTCCACAGTCTCATGACATATTCGGCAAACAGATTTTAGCTGGTCGTTGTGCGCAGTTTTGATGTGCTTTTGAAGCGATCTTTTGGAGAAGAATTCCCCAGGACAATGTTCGCATGCAAATTGACGAATATCTGCAAAGAAGCCAACAATTTTAATCTATTTCAATTTTTCAAGCCAAAATACAAACCATTGTGTACATTCATGTGCGCCTCGAATGACACCGTTCTCACGTGTCGGTGGCAGATGTTGCAACGCTTGTAATTTGGCTTTGTCACACGCATTTTCTCCTGGTCTGTCAAGATTTTTTCTATTAAAGAGAATTTGTGATCGACCGGGTAGTCTGGTTCAATTTTTAGCTCCATATCATCGTCTTTCTCCTCATCGTCGGGATTTGGCTCATATTCCTCCGCTTCTCCTGGATCGTCTTCTTCTTCCTCTTCTTCTTCGTCTTCTTGTGATTCACCCTTTGGGCTTGCATCCGTAATGGATTCTCCGGTCATTTCCAATAACTCAAACTCTGCATCTGCGCCAACGTCTATCAGTTGTTCATCGTTGTTGCTTGCAGCAAAGTTAGAGCCGGATTCAAAATCTAAACTATTTGCTTCATCGTGAAGTTGCATGTGCGAGTTCAACTTTGCCAATGGTATGACAACTTCACAGATTTGACATTCGACTTTTTCAACAGACGTTTTAGCAGCATCAATATGTTCGTTGCAGTGTGATCGCTTAACATGTAAGTTTAGAACGAATTGTGAAAAAAATTGTTCACCACAAATGGTACAAACAAAACTTTTCTCTGGAACAAGAATTTGATTTTTTATCTCCGAACAAAATCAACATTTATTAGAGCGCTTAGAAAGACACAATATATTTGATTAAACTATGTACAACATACCTTCTTCTACTTGATTTTCTATTTGCTCATAAGTTTCGTTATCGGCAGCGTTGACTTCATCCTGTCTACAAATGTCCCCATTTCCAAAGTCATATAACTCATTATGATCATCTAACTGAATACTAGCGTTTTCCTGTAATGCAAACATTGTTTAAAAAAAAAACACAATTAACCAAAGGAATCGTTCGCACCTGCTGCTCCTCGTCCGGCTTCTCAAGTTTTGTATTTGCAGCGAATTCACGAAGCGCCCTATCGGCGGTCTCAGCCTTCTGGAGGAATTCATAGGCAATTTTTAATTCCATACCACAAGAGCTACACAAGCTTTGGGGACAATTTTCGTTCACTTCAACTTCGAGGCGGGTGCACGCAAGAAAACAATCGAGATATGTGAGGTCGTTCTCAACCTCTTTGCTTGATTCAACTTCAAAAGGCGTATCGAAATCAATGTATTCAAGTGATGTTTTTAAACACACTCTACATATTGGCAATGCGCCAAACATGATATTTCTAATTAGTTGTTTGACGCTATAATAACAATAAGAAATTGGAAGCTATATTTCGCAGAATTTTCACACAAGCCTTCTTGAATTATTATTTCTGACAGAGTGACATGTTTTATATTTTGAATTAGTATGCGTGCATGGGTGAATGTTCGAAAACACATCTGCAGTACTAGATTTGTACAGAACGTTTTACTCCAATTTTGGGCTGTGTTTGTAGAGTTGTAATATAGTATCAAGATGAAATTGATAAAACAAAGATATACTAACGCATGTATGTTTAATGAATATTATTATGTGTTTTCGCAATGGCTACTTTGGGCGATATGAGCTCCTCATTTGTTCGATTGGCAATGAATCAGTTAGCCTAAATCGCTCTCATTTAAATTATGTAATTTATTTTAGTTTGACTCTTATTTTCTCACACACAAATCAAAAAACAAACCGTTCTTTGAAGTGTCAAAATCACAATTCAGTATGCGACACTCAAATACGCAAGGAAAAGGCCAGGCGAGTATAATTCATAGAGAAATTCTCTTATACTGGTTTCGGTCATTGCAATTGCAAATTACATTTTTTTTATACATCGCATCGGAGATTTTGACAGCAAAACCGGTTCATATACCAACGTCATGTACAAATTTCCCCTATGAAGAGCCGGACGTTCGATACTAAATAGTCGACTATGTTAAGGGACAACAACACAACATAATGTATTAATAATTTTGAGCCCAATGTAAATTCGTTTTCCCACAAAACGAAATGTCTGTTGGAAGTAGTCAACGTAAAATATTTATTTTTTTATTTTTAAGAATTTATTAATGTGCTTATATTACCCAAGCTTATCAATTATCTCATTTGTTATTCTCGGTAGGACATCAACCCTCAAACGTTCATACCACTTTAAGGTTATGATTTTCGATCTTACTTTTACGAAGTGGCTATTCGCACGTTATTTTTGTACTGACTGATGTTTGTCTGGCTTATGTACACGGCTACCTATTTAACGTAACTTAATGGCATTTTCATTAAATATATAGTGTTTTAATTAAATAAGTTAAGCCTTAAAATGTACAAGGATTGTGCTGGAGTTTATAAATAAAATCCATAGGTACCTTAGCCATTTTTTTTCACTTGTTTCCCGTTTTTGCCATTCCTGTAGGCAGAAATGACAAATGTCAATCAAATCAAAAACGTCAAATCAATTGGCGAAGTTATCCAAACTTTTCTATCGAGTGTTATATTTTTTTTAAATCAAAACAACCAGTTGAAAATGCAAGACCCACCAGAAATTGAAGATGTTATCACTAAAATGCGAAGCAACCTGCCCGTTTGTAGGGTTTGCTTGGATATAACCATGGAATACATTGAATTCAGGAGCACTCTGTGTGTAGTAGATGGCCAAAAAATCTCATATTCTGAGGGTTTTCAGCTATTCACTCCAAATTTGACAGATTTCCATGGTAAAATACCAGACACATTTTGCACATCTTGTGGAAGTGATCTACTAAATGCCTACCTATTTCGTAAACGGATCGAAAATTCTAATATTATTCTAAACGAGATAAATAATGGTATGATAAGAAGCCTAGATGAACTTGATTCAGTGTATCTGGATGATCATATTAGTGACATAGAGTCTACTGTTGAGGTGGATCAAACAGATGATAAAAATGAGCTTTTTTCAGACTGTGAACATACATTTGTAATTCTTATATTAATTTTACCGATTTGGAGCGTCACTTATTCAATCGCAGTTTCAGGTAGATTCGGTAAAAGAAGGAAACGTTGCTATTCAGCGGAATGTGAGACCAAGAAGAAAAGTTAAGAAAAAAACACACTTCGATGAAAATTGGGTAGATATTCCTTTTGCATAAAGTAATTGAATCAATAACTTGTTTTGTATCTACAGCCTGCCTCCCCTAAGAACTCGTTATACAGTAACTCTGATTCGGAGTCTTCCACAGAGACCGACATTGAGTCCAAAAAAGAGAAAACCGGTAAGTTAATAGATCCATCAATATGGATGTGCAATGAATGTGAAGTAACATGCCTGTCGGAGAAGATGTTGACTAAACACAAAAAGTATCATAAGCTAGCTGAAAAGGGTGAAACTAAATGCAAGCAATGCAATAGGATAATTCGTTCCATTGAAGAACATGACAACCATATGTGTCTTCACAAGTTCTCCGAACTAATGTCACTTCTTTCGGGTAAATTGGCCTACCGATGCAGATTATGTGAGCGGAAATATCGCTCTGAAGGTGACTTTATCGATCATATGAATATACACAAAGGTAACACTGTCCAGATGTTTGTTTAAAACTATAGTATCTTACATTTTATAGACACTAAACCACACAACTGCAAATATTGCTCTGAAACATTTCACACAAAACATTTACTACAATTGCATACACACCGACTACACAAGATTTTACAGCGTAAAAAAATAAAAGCATCCAAGCAGGTTAATACTGTAAAAATGGAAAAGTGTTCGCTATGCTATAAAATGGTGAAACATTCGTTTATGGAAATTCATAAGGAAGTGCATACAGGACCCCAAAGCTCAAAGTGCACCGAGTGCGGTAAGTCTGAAGCTAATAACTGAATAATTTAAATTTAACGGTGGTGCTAGGGATATTGTTTATTGAAGATAGGTTGAGTTTATATCCAACTTAAATTTGGCCACATTCTCCTGGTTTGACTAGGAGCTTTATAAAGATGTAAGAGGGTTCAATACAAATTTTCCGGATTATGTGTATACAAGTTGTGTGCAAGAAGCGCTGTGGATCCATCACACAACTGTTTTTCTTTAAACTCACACTGTTTCAGACAGAAGCCATATTTAAATTTTCCATATTCGGTCAAAAAGCATTTAGTAATGTTTTTTTCGGATTGTGATGTTGGAATATGCTCAGCAAAGCAGAGTATCCGGCCCACTTTGTCATCTTTCAGTATTGCCATTAAAAACTACAGGCATCTATATAACTTTTCTTATAGGTAAACAATTCGCCAGTCGATTAGCTTTAAAAACACACACTCTAATCCACAAGCAAAGAGGAGAGTATCTCTGTCACATATGCAATAAGACTTGCCAAACGGTGTATGCACTCAAGTCGCACATTCAGTTTAAACATTTAATGGACAAAAGCAGAGCAGCAAAGAAGAAAACAAAATACCAGTGCGAAGAGTGTGGTATGGTCTTTCAGTATCCATCAAAGTTGAGAGTTCATAAACGAAAACATAATGCGGAGGCACCCTTCACATGTTCACATTGCAATAGAAGTTACACAAGAAAGGATCAATATACTATTCACATGCGCTATCATAGTAATAATTTGCCTTACAAATGCGACCGTTGTGATAAAAGTTACGCGACAAGAAATAATTTATCTGAGCATACCAAATCTGTTCACGACAATGTCACATATAGTTGTGATATGTGTGACCAAAAATTTAAATCAGTCACAGGGCTAAGGAAACATAAATTTGTACATACCGGGTATCCCTATGTTTGTCCGATATGTGAACTTGGACAACCATTCCGTTCGGGGTAGGTATATTATATAGTTACATTAAGTTACATAATAAAATCAGTTTGTTCATTTTCAGAATCAAAGCTCATTTGCTTAGAGTGCACAAGGACACATTCACGGAGGAGGAATTTGAAGAAAAGTTTCCTGTTGTTATTGCTAAAAGTGGATTTCGGAGACCTAAAATTTAAAGGAATAAGATCAGTTTTTATTACCAACACCTATACCTAGTCGAGCTTTTCGTCTGGATTACTTTGCAATATCTAAGGAGTGACGTCATGTAACAAAAAAGAAAATACCAAAAAGCTTTGCAATACTTTTGTAATATAGGTACATAGGTATAGGTATGTCGATCTTATGCATAACAAAAAATAAATAAATAGTAGCAACAGAAGACAAAACAAGTGAAATTTGTTTAATTTGTTTTTCCGCTGAGATTTAAACTTTCAAAATTAAGGAAGCATCTAGCATCTGGTGGAGAGAAGAATCATTGGAGATGGGCTTAATTTTACCTTTCCTGGAACAGCTTACTAGGTTATAGCTACGATGTTTTTGAACACTATTTTATGTATAGACCTTATTATGTACAAGTTCAATACCAAACACAAAACAACTGAACAGCGCGATGTCCGTAAAAGCAAAAGCAATGTTGGCCGGCCAATAGCAACATGCTTTGTTACAACACTCACACGTATTCACAGACAGGGGTTGAAATTACAAAAACAACAATGTAAGCAATGTACGTCTTTCCCCCAAAACCCATTTGTTGTTGTTTTTGTAATTTCAACCCTCTCTTTTGAGAAATCTCGATTTTTTCTCAAATTTCACACATACTTTCACTAATACCAATATGTATGACACACAGCTGGCGGTTACCTACGAATTGTTTATCGTTGGAAGGATTTCTTTTTTAACTGAATAATTCGAGTAGGTATGGAAACGATTTTTTATATTAAATTATTTCGAAATGAGTTATTAAAAATGTGTAAAAATCAATTGAAATGGATTTGCAGTGCAAGTGAAAAAATATATTTTTTGCGGCCAACTCAATACACACAAGAACCAATAAAATTCGGATTTTATGTTTGATTTGGCAGCACAAATCTGAAAAGCCAAATCAAAAACGACATTAAATATGTCTACGTTTGCGATTGAAGGCGCCCTGTACAACTTCAATTGTCAAAAAAAACCTCTCTTCCATACCTGTGTACGACATCAGCTTTTGAATCGCTCGCCCGTAAATAAATTGTAAATATTTTGTGCTTCAATAAATTATGAGTTGATACATATTTTACAAAAAAAAGGACTCAAACAGAAATTATGGAGGAATTCTCAGATGTCCAAAATATAATAACCAAACTTAAATCATCGCTACCAATTTGTAGAATATGTTTGGAAATCTCAATGGAATACATCGAATTTGAAGGGACTTTGTGCGTGGTCGACGGAGAAGAAATTACATATTCTGATGGGTTCAATGAAATATGTTCGCCTACTATTGAATTACCTGATGACTTACCAAGCAGTTTTTGTGTAAAATGTGGAAATGATCTGCTTAATGCGTACCTATTCCTTAAACGAGTGGAAAACGCTAACTTTTTACTGCATCGGCTGAAAAGCTTCACAGAAGAAAGTACTAAACTGAAGGATGGTTATCCTGCGGTACTTGTTCAAAGTGAATCTGATTCTATTGAAGACGATTTAAAAGATGAACTCCATTCAGAAGATCCCGACGATGAGTCTGATGAGGATTGCAAGAGATCGGTAATATAGTTTTTACTTACTAAAGTTTTTTTCTTTTTTTTTAAATTTCCTTTACGCAGCCAATTCCGGATGAGATTTCAATAAAATCGGAAACTCAAGATCACTTTGAAATCGAGACTGAATGTCTTGTCGGTGATGAATCTAACGTCGCAGATACTTTAACAAAAGAGGACGTGGTATGAACTTTGTTTATGAATGTAGCAATACGAATCAGCAAAATCACTTACAGACGACGGTTTCTTCACTGGTAGTTGATACCGACTTTGAATCAGACGACGAAAATGATGCTGAAAGTATCGCTAACCATGAGGAATTAACATGGATTTGTGATGAATGCGGACAAGCTTGCGATACAAAATATTCTCTGACCGAACATTATAAGGAACACCAGCCAAACGAAAGAGCTTGCCTACAATGCAATAGGTTGTTTCAAAAGAGTGAAGAACTGGACAACCATCTTCTGTTTCATGAGTATTCTGAAACATTAAAGAACCACTCAGATAAGAAAGTACATCGATGCACTTTGTGTGAAATGAATTGTCATACGGAAGCTGAATTTGTTGACCATATAAATAAACACAGAGGTGAGTTTAGTAGTTTGATCTGTTCAAACAATCGCGACATCAGTTAGACATTTTTTTTTATATGTTTTCAATGGAAGCCCTCCATTGAATGTACCTATCATTATATTGTGTTTCAAACGTATTAACGTAAAGCAAATTTCTTTGCTCTGATTCTAATATTGAAGCAAGGCTACATTTACCTTGCCTTAATTTTCATTGTTGTCCTCAATTATTACAAAGTAAGGCTTCAGTTTGGACAGCTGTGGCACCAGATTGCAATAGGGAATCACGTCGTTTTTAGACTCAGAGCGAATTCTTTATATATGTATTATGTATTTTAAAATACTTTACACAGGGAAAAAACGATATGTGTGCGATATCTGCTCAAATACGTTTCACACAAAACTAAATCTTCACGCGCACAATTGTCGCGTACACACAAAACTTGCATCAAAACGAAAAAAAGCTAAAGAATGCGAAAAGTCTGCTCATTGTCAGGGTGCCGTAAATACAGCTCATACGAAGAAGCACATTGAAGCGGAAACATCAGCAACCGATTTTGCCTGTCCTGATTGTGGTAAGTTCATTTAAAAATTAAACAGGTTTTATACTTTGCATTTACATGTTTTTTTTTAGGCAAGAAATTTACCACAAAACTTGGACTGAAGGCGCACTCCGTCACCCATAAACCACGCAAGTTCGTCTGTCATCTTTGCGATAAGATCTGTTTAACAGACTTCACGTTAAGAAAACACATCCAATACATCCACCTGACGGACCGCCTGAAGCACCAATGTGAAGACTGTGGTTTGTTCTTCCAATATCCGTCTTATCTGCGGGACCACCAGAGAAAGCACAATGCAAAGAGTCGATTCCAATGCCCGCATTGCGATAGGTCTTACTGTCGCAAACCGCAATTAGACATTCATATGCGTTATCACACTAATGACTTTCGATACAAGTGTGACCAGTGCGATAAGTGCTACGTTACCAAAAGCAATTTAATGGACCACATCAGATCGGCACATTTTAAGGTCACATACGACTGCAATGAATGCGATCTAAAGTTCAAGTCGGTGACGGGATTAAGAAAACATAAGTATACTCACACGGGTTATCCCTACAGCTGTCCATTGTGCCTAATTGGGCAAACATCGCGATCTGGGTAATGCTACTTTGTCTAAACTCTTTATTTGTAATAATGTCGTCCCTGTCCCTGTTTAGAATGAAAGCACATTTGTTTGGTGTTCACAAGGACTCTGTCACCGAGGAGGACTTCAATGAGATGTTTCCTATAATAATTCCAAAGACTGGCTATCGAAGGCCGAGAGTTGTTTGATACGAAATAAAGTTGCACGTTGCGTTACGTTTTTGAAAAATGGTGAGAAATAACAAATGCGAGAGGACGAGAACTTTACGAAGGAATCGTATACAGTAAGTACCACTCGACGGGCAAAGCCAACATGTTAACCCGATTTCAATAAAACGAAATATTACAAAAAAAGATAATCAGATCTTGTCTTAGATTACTGTACAGTACTTCTTACACTTGGTGGTAAGATTATTAAAAAAGAAACACTTAGATTTAATAATACGTCGATTAACTTCACAAATTGGAAGCAAATAGGTATTTAGCAATCAAATGTGGACGAAAGTTACAGGTAGTGCATGTACAGTCATTAAACGCATGAGTTGCTTGCTCCTTATGAAAAAGTAAGCGTATAACAAAAGCTCTATCCATCGCCGACTCGAAATACATTCAAAAACGTTTCAGGGAATTATCAAAAATAAATTTTATTCACAATCGTTCCTTACTCAAATTAATACATAAAATAGTTTCAAACAACTTCATAGCGATATGCAAATCGTTCGGCAAATCTTGGCGCTTTGCAGGTCAGAAGTTCGTGTTTCTGTGTCCGGTTCATATAAATACCTTGCGAACGTATTTTTCGGAGAAAATTTTGCTCATCAAACTTTGGCTTTAGAGGCAATGTTGACTTTATAATGGAATGTACGAAATCCGTTAGAATTGAACTATTTTTTGTGTCACCTGTCGATGACTCCGGTTTTCGTTTGAAAACTCTATCTGCCGGTGATGTTGCCACGTTGAGAGTATTTTCCTCGCTTTTTGTTCTGTCGGTCTCTGCTGAAATCAGATCGTCATTTGGGTCTGTGCTCGCTTCGTCATCAGACGTTGATTGAAGTGGCTCAACGCTCTGATTGTTCTCAGTGTTCTCCATTAATGACTGCAATTTTTGGAATGTCTCTATCATGCGCTTCTTAAATTTGACGATTTTATGCAACTTTGCAAACAACTCCAAGTCAATACCGATTGGGACGGTTACATCTGTTTTGACCAGGGCAACATTTTTCCTAGCTGTCACCAATTCCCAAGAATCTAAATTTTCCTTAACATCTTCCGCGAAGAGTAGTGTAAAATCAAACATTTCACTAGTGTTAACCATTTTGGCAAAGTAGCCTCTCTGGGCGGCCAAAATAATGCGTACAATCTTGGAACTGTTTAGTTTGTCTAAAGGCAGTTCCGACGAATTGAGCAGTTCATCGATTTGCACCAGCATCGCATAACTTTCATTTTGTTCCTTATCGAACTTCTGAAGGCTTAATCCTTCGACGACAAGAATGTTTGCGCGAAGCCGATTCCTCTCGGAGTACAGACTAAAAATACTTTGAGGATTTGACAAGTCCATTTCGAGGGGAGTTGATGAGTTGATTTGAAAAACATTTCTTATCTTTTCCGGGTCGACTGTGTGGTTTTTCATGAATTGCAATAAGGCGGTGGAAAGTTCAGCGCCTTCGTTTACATTTACTGCATCCATAAGATCTTTGATGAAAAAGAGCTTTGCTTGCTGACGGTATAATGCCTCGTTTTGAATTTTTTGAAAATTTTCCAACATTTCCCTGGCCAGATCAATACCGCTCTCTTTGGCGTCTAGCACTTCAATGTCGATAGTTAGGTTTGAGTCTATTCTTTTAGTGTCGCCCAGAACTGTGGATTCGGGACATGCATATTTACCGGAATTATTCGCATCTTCTGAGTATTGTTGGCGTTCCGTTTGCATTAAAACGTCACCATGATAGTCGGCCAGATTAAAATCGGCAAAGATATCTCGTTGCGGTAGTTCGTAGCAGCAATGTAATGCCGATGGATCGATGGGATGCGCTTCTGTGTTAAAAATATAACCACCAGCCTCGATCACGCACGCACCGTTTGGAGTCTCAAAAAGGCGGCCCTCTCTGCCATTGTTGTGGAGGAAATTATCCTCATCGAACAAGAGATAGAGATATTTTGTGGTCTCAGAAAGGAAGAACGATTCCATGCGATTATCTCTGCGATGATCACGTACGTTTCTTATCTGAAATGAAGGATTTGCAATTAATGGGGAGCAATATATGCAAGGCCAAGCAACAAATAAACGTGACCAAGTAGTACATCGACCCCACCAAAATATGCTATTTGGTTGAGACCAGTTGCGCCCTATTACTAGCCCCACTTACCGTTGCATATCCACATGACGTCTTTGCACTGTACTCTATACTTCGAAGCATATCCTCGCCAACTTCAAGTAGATATGAATCCTTAGTAGCTCTATATAAATACATAGCTGATTCGGCTAGTTCGGGTCTCAATGGATAACTCTCTCTGTTAGCCCCAGCCTCTGCACCGGGAATATTATAGAACTCGGGTAAGAATCCGTACTGCCTCCAAACAGTGTGATAGTTATGTAATGTCTTCATAGCAGGACTAATATCGCCAATTAAACTTAACACTCCCGGCCAAAAGGCTTCCAGTGACTGAAATACTGGCATCGTCACCTGTCCCTTGTTCATCCCAACCCACACATACCAGTCGTCACGCTTCATATATTTGTCGATGTTTCTTCGTCCCGCGTGAAACATCTCCATCAAATCTGGACGATTCAGCATAATTGCACCCTTGACCAGGTACTCAAAAAAGGAATCCACCCCAGCTCCAATGCCAGCGTCTTGTGCTGTCCATCTACCAGTTTGGACATCGATATGATTACCTAACAAACCAATCTGAGAGCGATGTTCCCACAGCGAATAGATAGCGTTTAAAGCTACTTCCTCGTAAATGGGATCTCCTGTTAGACGACTCAATGCTCCAAACTCAACTATAAATGTGCCTACTCCTGCGGTACATGTGACTGATGTTTCACCCGGCGGAACTCCCCGTCTAGAACCATATCAGTGTATTTACAAACGAGATTATTAATAAAAAAAAAAAGGTATATACCTTAGATTCACAGTTCCATATGGCATTCCCGTCTTGCTATCAAACGCTGGTAAAAGTCGCTTTGCTACATCCTCGGCCAGTCGCAGCAAAGGGCCATTACATGGCCAACCTGGTTCTAGGTCCATTCCTGCCTTTCGTGCCATCAAATGTGCACTTAAAAGCCCTCCCACAATTCGAATATTTGTCTCGAAAACCGATACATTGATATCGTTGTCAAAGTTCATCTTGTTGATTATTAAACCTGCAACGCGTCTAAATTCTGTGTAATTTCCAATAACTGCTAATGTATCCAACGCATCAATAAGGGTCAATGAATAACTGCCCCATGTGTTGATCCCATCGCAGGTAAGTGGTCGCAGCTCATCATAATCACTGGCATGTTGAAGATATCCCTCATAGGCGTGTTGGAACATTCCACGTACCTCTTCTCTGTACGAATTAAAAGTTTTATGTCCGGTACCTATTTAGTGAAACAATTTAAATGACAAGTACTTACCTTAACTTTGCTTTGCGTGCTGGCGAAAATTTTCGTTCACATGTTGCAATCACAGGTAATGTTATAAGTAAATAAATTTTATACGTATTTATCAGCATCGCGTTTTATATTACATACATTTAGGTTTCAT
Source organism: Cheilosia vulpina (assembly GCA_916610125.1). NCBI lineage: Eukaryota > Metazoa > Arthropoda > Insecta > Diptera > Syrphidae > Cheilosia > Cheilosia vulpina. The sequence continues at coordinate 69,690,441 of OU744277.1, read as the reverse complement.
AAAATATTAGAATTTATCTTATGGATCCATTTAAACTAAAAAAAAAATAGAATGTAAACAATAGCCGCGTTCACTATGTTTGTGTTTGTCTTTGAATAACAACTGCATGAACGTCAAATTGGCGGCGTTCACCATCATACCTTTTTTATTCAGCTCACTGAAATAATTTGGCTGTGTCCTGTGTACAGAAGAAGAAATTCAAGCTCACGTATGCGGATTATTCATTATAAAAGTTTTCGTGTACAAGGTAAATCTCACTCTTGGGGGATTGCATAATTGGGCAGAAAATAAACGAATTTCCCACAGGAAAATATAATTTGTCCACTTTTCACTTCATTCCAATATTATTTGTGTTTTTTAGGGGCTTCGATTTCAGTAAATGTGGATTGGGCTTCTTCAGATTCGGTCTCAGATTTCAGATTTCGCATGTCTAATCGAACATAAAAACGTCATTTGCTCTTTTTATTGTTGATATATGTGCGATTGGTATATCTGTAGTCTTCGACACTTTTCTAAGCGGTTTATATTAATTTATATTAAAACATTCTAAATTTGCGCCCAGATTTATTTTTAACATTTGTACATACATAATTAAAAAAAATAGGTCCACCCAAAGAATTGGTTTTTTTCGGAGTAGAGAAATTACTCTAAAACGTAATCAAACTCTACCAGCTGTCAAACTCAAACGAACTTGTATTGGTAAATCTGAAGCAACTCTGAGAAAAAAAATCCAGATTGCAAAAGTGCTCTGAAATCTGAAAAAGATTGCTTTTTTTGTACTGAACATAAAAAGTGCTCTGAGAGCAAAAGTGAATGGCGCTGAAAGTAATTTACGAGCATAGTGATAACACTTCTTAAAAGTATTTTAAAATAACCCAATATTACAATAACTATCAATTATAAGCATTTAATGCAATTAACTACGTGTCTTTTAATATATACAAAATTGTACAAAATATTAAAATTAATTTTATAGCATAGGAAAACAATCTAGCACATTCTAGTACTATTTCTTAATGGCTAGCGCGATAATAAAATTGAGAGCTGGAAGCACTTACGAAAGATAGAATCCTACCCCACCCTACCTATTAAATTCAGTTCACAGAATTTCATCATTCAATAATTATTTGTACACCTACACCAACGAAAGTCTAGGAAACAGGAATACTTCGTAAATTACATTAAAAAACATTTTTTGGATATTTATTCAATTTAATTCAAAGAATTTTAGTGCAAAGAACAAGATGGGCAAGAAGAGTAATTAATTCCAAATTATTCGATGTTTTATTATTTCCTTTAATACTTCTTTTTTCATGGCCGTATTGCAGATAAAAAAGGATCGGGAAACAATCCCAACGAAAATAAACCTTCGACTTCGAAAGATGGAAATGCAGGAGGTTCCAAAAAAAATCAACCGGCAGAGAAAAAGAAAGGTAAGTTCATACATTTTGTTAGCTCTTCGTAAAACTTACAACAATTGCATTATTGTTTTGTAACTAGGGGCTTCCCCTACTAATCCAAATAATATGCGTTGCGTTCTGTGCACTATTCTTTCAATGTGTAAGTCATCTGGTAGGTTCTGGAATTTTTCCAGTGGACTTGGCTATAAGTAGACCCATTTTCATTTTGTTGGTGTTAAATAGAGGATTTAGTTTTATGGAGTAGGTAGCGTTATGAAATAACCGAACAACCTTAATGACCTCCAAAAATTATATATTACGTTTACGTTATTTTTGTTTAACGGAAAACGAACAAGGGTTTAACTGCGTGTTCCTTTGTTGTATGTATTGCACATAGTAAGAGTGTATGGTCCATTTAGTGTGGGCTTTATCTTTAAACTGTTCCCTACTACTGAGCCTCATCGAATCGCACGGACATCATCCTTTGAGCACTTCATAATTTTTCAATATATTTTTAGTCGTGGCAAGTTTCTTTTTTCATATTCCTCAATAGCATCATTTGTTATTAATTTTTTTTTAATTTTCTCATGCGTCTTCAGCATTTGGTATGCACTAGCAGTCGTAACTATATCTCAAAGTAAACTGCTTTTGTTTCATTACATCAAAAAGTGTTGGTGGAGAGTTAGCTAACGTGATACAGTGTAACGAGTTAATTTATTTTACCCACCAATAGAGAGAAAATATATTAATTTATTTAGACACCAGAGTTAGAGAATTTAGATCTTATGCCATAATGTCCTTTTGAGTCGAATTCATACTACTTTCCTGCCATTAAGTAATCTTTACTTTGAAGCTCTTATGTTAAAAGTTAATTTTTCTGTTGTAGTTTAAACTGCGGAGAATAAAAAGTCGTGCTCGTTGGTTGGAGTATCTTTATTTAATGCTCGAATTAATCGTTGCGTTTTTGTGACCGCCGTCTAGAGTGTACTTACAGTGTAGAGTCAGCACAAACGTGGGAAGCGTAGTATGCTGAAATGCACATTCCACACTCCAAGTATCGCATCAGCTAACGAGCCGTACTCGTCACCCGACACGACACCCGGAATGTCCATGTAGGCAAATAAACACACTACACCACCCTTTTTACAAAGAATGATCTTGCTATTATATACTATTTAGACAAGATCATTTTGAATTAATTTTGTTTTTTTTTTTCAATATCTTAAATCTATTTTGAAAACAAATGAATAGACATTATTACTTATTATTACCTATTTATTATGAATATTTATATATCAACGACAATAATAGCTTAATCAATTATCTTTAAATTTAATTATAATTTTTTTTTTTTTTTTTTTTTTTTTATCAACTATAAAAATAACATCTATTTATGGTTTTTGCTAATGATATTTCCTTAGTCTATTCTTATGTACTATAGTAATTTTGTTATTTTCGTGTGTTATCGTACAGTTATGATTATTATCTATTTTTACTACTTTAAATGGACCCATGTATAATTTATCTAGCTTATGTCGTGCATTATTTTCCAATAGTACTAAATCTCCTATAGCTAAGTCGATTTCTTTAAGGTTCCTATCGTACTGCTGTTTTTGGGTTATCTTTGACTGTTCTAGCATGTGCCTAGCTCTATTTTGGGCTACCTGTAGTCTGTATTTTGTCTCCTTGTCATATGCGTCCATATTGTAAAGGGGGTCGATTTCAGGTTGCTGTAAGAAATCGATTGCATTTGGTATCTTTCCAAATACTAATTCAAACGGACAGTAACCATGCACTGTCGAGGGTGTGGTATTGTAACAATACGTAAAAGATGTAACCCATTCATCCCAATCATTTTTATCTAAGGATAAGTATGATCTTATATATTCATTTAAGGTTCTGTGTACGCGTTCCACAGATCCTAATGTTTGATGATGATAGGCAGTAGAGTTTACCTTTTCGATCTTTAGGAGATCGCACAATTCTTGGAATAATTGGTTCATGTATTCTGTTCCCATGTCTGTTAGAATTTTCTTCATAAGCCCGTATGTTGGAATAAAACCATTAAGTATTCCTTTAGCCACCGCTCTGGCGCTCTTATTGTGTATTGGTATTGTAACTAAGTACTTAGTTAAGTCACACACTATAGTTATGGCGTATTCGTTACCATTTTCAGTTTTTGGCAATGTTCCAATAGTGTCTATTAATACTGTGTCAAAGGCACTTATTGGTATTGGAGTAAGTATCAAGGTCTCTTTCGTTTTTAAAAATGATTTACTTTTTTTGCACTGATCACACGCTTTGACATAACTTTTAATTTCTCTAGTCATGTTTTTCCAGTAGAAGTATTTTCTTATCTTATTAGTTAACCTCGTGATTCCTGGGTGGCCACCAAAAACAGGATCATCGTTGTATTTTTTCAGAATTTTTAGTTTTTCATCCTCGTCTTTTATAACTTTTATCCTAGGTATAAGCACAATTTCTAAAGTCTTTAATAACGCGTTTCCTTTTTCTTTAAATTTATTTATCCGGATTTTATTAAATATTTCATCACCAAGTGATAACTGGAATCTCTTTTTTCCTTTATTACCAGCTATTTTTTCAAGCTTTGGGAATAGTTGATCTAAATCAATTTTCCCATTGACAATAAAGTCTTTCCTTTTTATTGTATTTAGTATTTGTTTGCCTTTTGTGATATTTAAGTTAAAGTCTTTGAGACTAAGGCGTTCAAATTTTCGTACTTCCTTTAAATTAAGTGCTTCATAAATTTTTAAGTTTTCAGACTGAGGGCTGTGAAGTATAGTGTTGGGCGTGTTTAGCTTTAAGTTATCCCTTTTCGATTGAAGCCTTGTAGTGACTTTCAATATATTACTGGAAAGTTTTGGAATTTGTTTGATTTCAGAAAAATCTATGCGAGACAAAGCGTCGGCTGCATAATTTTCTTTTCCCCTAATATACTCTATTACGAAATCGTACTCCTCTAAATCTAATCTCATTCGTGTTAGTTTCGATGATGGATTTTTCATTGAAAAAAGGTAGGAAAGTGGTCTATGATCACTCTTAACTAAGAATTGTTTTCCATATATATATGGTTTGAAGTGAGTTATAGCCCAGTGAATAGCTGCTAACTCTTGTTCTATGGTTGACTTATTGCTTTCGCCTTTCGTGAATGCTCTAGAAGCATATGCAACGGGTAGTTGTTTCCCTTTGTACTCTTGGCTAAGTACAGCTCCACACGCATGCTTGCTAGCGTCCGTTGTTATACAAAATTGTTTCTGAAAGTTGGGATATTGTAGAATATTCGGGCTAAGTAGGCAGTTTTTAAGATATTGAAATGCGGTTTCACACTCATTAGTCCATGCGAACGCTGTGTTCTTTCGAGTTAATCGTGATAGATGACGTGAATATTCGGCAAAATTTGGTATAAAACGCCTATAATAGTTGCAGAAAGCAACGAATCTTTTCGTTTGATCGGCATTTTGAGGGGTCGGATAGTTAAGGACAGCGCTGAATTTGCTATCATCTGGAAGTATGCCCTTATCTGTACATTTATGCCCTAAATATGTCACTTCGTGACCGAAAAATTCGCATTTGTCCGGATGGAGTTTTAAATCGTATTTTCGGCAAATAAGAAAAAACATCTTTAAGGTTTTTTAACATGTGTTCCTCTGAGCAGCCCAGTACTACCAAATCATCCATGTACAGAAATGCCTGTTCTGGTGAGAGACCACTAAATGCTATGGACATCACTCGTTGAAAGGAATTTGGCGCTATTTTTAAGCCATACGGGAGTCGGCTGAAACGAAATGACCCTTTGTCCGTAGAAAACGATGTTATATCTCTCGATTTTTCATCTAATTTGATTTGATGAAAGCCCGATATTAAATCAAGGCACGAAAAATATTTTGCCCTTCCTAGTTGGTCAAGAATATCATCTATTCTTGGTAATGGGAATTTATCCGCAATCAATTTTTTATTTACATTTCTAAAATCCACTACCAATCTCCACCGTTTCGCATTACTTCCTGGTAACGATTTTTTTGGTACCAGTAAGACTGGACTGTTGTATTCCGAAGTTGATGGTTCAACTATGTCATCTTTGATTAGTTTATCAACCTGCTTCGCTATTTCTTCCTTTTGTGAATGAGGAATTCTGTAATTTTTTATATATACGGGTGACTCATCTTTTAGGCGTAGCTTTTGTGTGTAAAAATTATTACACGAATTTTTTTCTGATTCTAATGCGAAAACATCATTAAATTCGTTGCACAGGTCAGTCAGCTTTGATTTTACAAATTGAGGGAAGTTTTTTGATAATCTGGCAAGAATTTTTTCTTTATGGCCCTTTTCCAAATTTTTATTTATGAGAATGTTATAATTAGACAGATCCTCTGTTATAATATTGGGATTGCTTAACGTTACATTATTATTTGTTGTATTGATTATTCGCACTAATGGTTTTTTCGCGTTTATTATCGTACTCGCAATATAAATTCCCGTTTTAAGTTCTTGGTTTGGTATCAAAAGTTCATCTTTTTCGGTATTAATTGCGATTTGTCTTATAACTTCTGACCTAGCTGGAATTGAAAATGAATTGGGATATGAGGATGTATGCATGGGTATAGCTACATTTTCTGGAAAGTTATCTGGTCGCAATATTAGCCAGTCTTGATTATACTGGTAGTCTAGCACACAATTGTATTTTTTTATAAAGTCAAGCCCAAGTATACCATCACTGGGAATAGGAAAATCCGTTCGTACCACTTGGAAGATTTGGGGTATAAGAATATTTTCAACTTTTATTTCTGCTTTAACTGTACCTATTGTATTAATTACCCCCTGTCCTATACCACTTAGTTCTTTTGTAGTGCCTTTATTAACGAATATACTATCATTAATTTGAGTTTCTTTTATAATTGAAACGTCTGCGCCGGTATCGATTAAAAAGTTTGAAAATTTGTTCGTTGATATCAGCTTTACTGTTATAAAGCTGCTGAGATTGAGATTTAAATTTAGTATTTTATTCGTAATACATATTTACATATTGTTTTGAGTATTTAGGGGTTCGTTCCAGTTTTCCGAACTTTGTTCTTCATTTATATATCGTATATTGTTTTGGTTGCTTCGACCATTTTGGCGGTAATGACCATTGTTGTGTAAACTACCTCGACCTCGACCACGGCCTCTGCCACGGTTGAAATTCTGATATTGGCCGCGTGTACGGTTACCACCAAGATGATGCCAATATGTTTTTTTGTTATCATTGCTATTTCTATTAAAATATAAAATAGAATTTGGTTGACCAAAGCTTTCGGTACTACTATTGACAAACTTGGCTACAACTTCGTTCATATTATTGAATTGACCAGATTCCATTACAATTTTAATTTTTTCGTTTGTTGCATTCTTTGTCATGGCACGTACCGCTGTTTGGGTAGAGTACTTCTCTGCTAACGCGATGGTTAACCCATCCGAAATATAAGCGTTGTTCAGAGATTTGGTCAAGTCCTCGATCTCATTAGCGTATGTGTTAGCAAACTTGTTATTTTGCTTTACACTCATGAGTTTTGCTGCCAGAACTTCAACTGACTCGCCTTTTATCGATTTTCTTAAGTTTGCAATAATTTGTTGCAACGAAGACTCATTTGCAATAAGGTTTCGTGCAGCACCTTTGAGTTTAGTTTTTACTAACTCAACTGCTACTTGTTCATGAGTCTCTTTTATCGAGTCTACCAAATTTAATGAATCCAAAAAACTTTGTAGGTTTTCAATTTTACCGTCAAAATCTGGTATTAATTTTGACGCTGTATTAAGGAACTCAATTTTGGTTTGTGACATTTTGGCAGTGTTATTTATATCCGTTTTGTTCAAATTAATCTGATTGTATAGATCTTCGTCTTCCTCACCGTCACTACTTTCAGCAGTGATATTATTTGAGCTTAATTCAGTTTCTAGAGAAAGTGGGACTTTCAAATGAATTTTTCTTTTAGTGAGAATTTGAAGTAATCTATCTCTAAAACTCCAGAATATATCTTGAGCTTCAGCTTTGTGTTCCTTTGTTAATTTAGTGTAGTGTACGTTTAGTACTGTTCTTATTTTGTTGAAGTTTTCTATCAGTACATTGATATGTTTGTCTACAGTGTCACTCCTTATTTCAATATTTTTATTTAAACATTTATACGATCTATTAAACACTTGTCTACATACATCTATTTTTGACAGAATGTCTGTCCACTGTTGGCACATTGGAATGGGTCATTTATTTGATTACTTATTTTATTTTCATTTTATTTTTATTTTTTCTCAACGTAATAGTCTTGAATTATTTACAATCAATTATATTAATCATCTATATCTAAATTATCCGCACATTTGTTAATTTAATACTTTCATAACTAATAATAAAAAATTTTAAGGTATGGTTATAACATAATAAAATTCTAGGCTGTACCTGTAGAAACGTCGCTCGGTGTAAATATGAGGAATTTTTGAATATGTTCTGCTATCGTTTTATGCTGCTTGGCTGGTAGTTTCTTATCTATCGAGATGTATTTAGTATTGTTGTCGCTTCCAGATTATTGCTGAGATGATGATGATGATTGTTATTTAAAGATGCACATTTGTTACTACGTAGTTGCACTGTTTTAATGTCTGTAGAATGTTTTTTTTTTATATTTGATTTATTGACGCCACCGACGCGGCACGCCGTATATACTGGCGTTTGATGTTTGCGCGATAAATTTTTAAGAGTCTATACAAAAAACTCGCGGCACATATTATTGCGGCTGTCACATTAATTTGATTTGTATTTTCTATTTCTATTTCGTTCACTACATTTGCCTTTGGGTTTACAATTTTTGATTGCTCTTTACCCATTTTTGTTTCTCTTTATTTTTATTTCTTTTTTTTATTATATAATTAATCGGATATTTTGTCACTATGTCCTGTCACGGTCGCCATGTAGTTTAAACCGCGGAGAATAAAAAGTCGTGCTCGTTGGTTGGAGTATCTTTATTTAAGCTCGAATTAATCGTTGTAGAGTCAGCACAAACGTGGGAAGCGTAGAATGCTGAAATGCACATTCCACACTCCAAGTATCGCATCAGGTAACGAGCCGTACTCGTCACCCGACACCGGAATGTCCATGTAGGCAAATAAACACACTACACTGTCACCGAAATGCCGAAAGTTGTGAATTAGGTACGGGTCAATAAAGCTGTTGCAGATGATGGTTTCTCGTACGTATCCGGTACAAATATTAATGAATGTATCGCCAAAATCAACAGCGACTCGAATAGGCTTAATTAGATCAAATCAAATATTTAGGTATTGTCATTGATAACAATATGAATTTCAAAGATCACGTTAATAACGTGTCTTAAAAAAAATAAGCAAAAAAATAGGTTTATTCGCCCGTATTAGAAAACGTATGTCAATGTCTAGTGCAATTAATGCATGTATATCCGGTTATGTATCTTAATACTTCACTTTGATTATTGTTCAACAGTTATTTGTATGGGAAATATTTCGATGAACAAGACGGAATTGATGTGTAGCTGGTGGACACCAATTGATGTTATGTTAAATGTTCTTGAGATGGTTAGAGAACTATAATGAATGTTTTGATTTTTGTTTTTAAAATAGACTGTTGGCCAGTTATTTGTGAAGTAAATTAACATATTATGTTCGTATAATGTAAGGGACAGGAGCGAGATATGGCTCCTTCTATTCAGAACGCGGTTTGCACAAAATAGTTTAATGTACAATTTCTTAAAATTATTTAATGATGAACTTAAAATTATTGAGAATAACTTAGATATATCGATTTCAACAAAAGTCTTGTATTAGGTATATATTTATTTTTATTTATATGTAAAAATGTTCAAATATGTATCTAATTTGTTGCTAAATAAAGTAATGAAATTATGAAATGAATACTTACTCATTTCCATTTAAGATATTTGTTATTAAAAACAAAAATAACTAAATAAATAATAGCAACAATTGGTTGTCCTTACAGAGTCTGCAGAAGGCTCAAAGGAGCAGCCGCAGAAGCAACAGCAACAACAGCCGCAGAAGCAACAGCAACAACAGTCGCAGAAGCAACAGCAGCCGAAAACAGGTGGACAGCAACCGCAACAACAACAGGGCGCATCGAGTCAAACGAAGCAGCAACCACAACAAAAACAGCAGCAACAGCACCAGAAACCCCAACCTCAACCAGGGCCTCAACAACAACAACAACACCAGAAACCCCAACCTCAACCAGGGCCTCAACAACAACAACAACAACCCCAGCAACCAGCACAACAGCAACAACAACAACAACCCCAGCAACCAGCACAACAGCAACAACAGGGCGCATGGGGTCAAGAACGCCGCGGGCAACCGCAACAACAACAACAGCAACAGCCACCGCAACATCAACAACAGGGCGCATGGGGTCAAGAACGCCGCGGGCAACCGCAACAACAACAACAGCAACAGCCACCACAACATCAACAACAGGGCGCATGGGGTCAAGAACGCCGCGGGCAACCGCAACAACAACAGCAATATCAGCAACGAGGCATGGATTCAAGGAGTTCTGAAGGTTCTAGCCAACAGGGTCAACAGCATCGTCAAGGTGGCGGTTACCAAGGTCAACGGCAAGATGGTGGTTACCAGGGACAAGAGCAGCGCCAAGGAGGGGGTTTCCAGGGATCACAGCAACGGCAAGGTGGTGGTTACCAGGGACAAGACAAACGACAAGGTGGCGGTTACCAGGGTCCAGACAAACGACAGGGTGGTGGTTACCAGGGACAAGAGCAGCGACAAGGAGCGGGTTTCCAGGGACCACAGCAACGGCAAGGTGGTGGTTACCAAGGACAACGGCAAGGTGGTGGTTACCAGGGACAAGAGCAGCGCCAAGGAGGGGGTTTCCAGGGACAACAGCAACGGCAAGGTGGTGGTTACCAGGGACAACGACAAGGTGCTGGTTACTCTGGTGATTTCCAGTCAAATCCACAAACCCCTGTTGAGCTGGCCCCTGCTCATCCAAATTGTCCAAAGAGAGGAAGTAAAGGAAGGCCTTTTTCTGTGGAAACAAATTATCTTACATTAAACCTAGATAAAATGCCCGATGTTGCTTATCATTACGATGTTAAAATTGACCCTGATAGGCCCAGAAAATTCATTCGTCTTGCGTTCGAGGCCTTCATGAGACAAGTCTTTCCTAACATCCTAGCCGCATATGATGGAAAAGCAAGTGCCTACAGTGTGGAGTTGTTGCCAGTGGAAACCCTTAATGCAAATCAAGATAAAGAGGTAAGTTCAGATATGTTATGTAAGTTATTAATTCGCATTTGAATTTTCTGCAAACATGCATGTAGCATCATCCTGACAGCTGACACACGAGCTAGTCAATTTATATTTATTGGATCCTATTAACACAACATCCCGATAATAATTTAATTGCCTTTTTGCAGGTCCAAGTGATTGAAGGAGATAGGCAAATACCATTTAAGGTAACTGTGAAGCCAGTAGGCGACATAGAAATTGATTTGAAATCACTAAAAAGGTAAGAAGAACTTTATTAGGTACAGCGTATACATAATTATACCTACTGTGAATTTTTATTAAATTTATAGTTACCACCAGATGCGGATTTTTGAAAAGCCGATGCGAGCTCTGCAATGCATAGAAGTGGTACTAAGTACACCATGCCACGATAAAGGTGTACGTGGTGGCAGGTCATTCTACTATAAACCAAACGATGGTCAAAACTATGATTTGGGCGACGGTTTTGAACTTTGGTTCGGTCTGTACCAGGCAGCAATGCTGTGTGATCAGCCCTTGCTAAATATTGATGTCTCCCATAAGTCATTTCCCAGTGCAGTAAATCTAGTTGCATTGTACGATAGTTTTAGGCGCGGGCCACCACAATATGCACTAGGTGACTTTTTGAAGGGTCTGCGTGTTGAATACATACCACCAGCCTGCTTTAATGGCACCACAAAGGGCTTCAAATTTCTCAAAGTAATGTCTTCAAGTGCAAGTCAGCAATTTAAGACGGATGACGGCAAAACGCAAACAGTTGCACAGTATTTCGAATCAAAGGGATATAAATTGCAACGACCCGATTTGCCGTGCCTGCACGTAGGCAGTACTATGAAGAATATTTACATTCCTCTGGAGCTGCTCACTGTTCCCCCTGGTCAGGCGATTATGCGCAAAGATAGCGAAAATCAAGTTCGACAAATGATTCGTTTTGCAGCAACATCAACAGACCAACGCAAACAAAAAATAATGCGACTACTGGAGTTTTTCAACTACAACCAGAATCCTACAGTGCAACGGTTTGGCCTGAACGTGGGCAATCAATTCATCAATGTCTCAGCTCGTATTCTGGAAGCACCGCTGATACAATATCGTGGCAATCAAACGATTAGAATTGACAGGCCTGGTGAGTGGGTTATGAACAATGTCAACTTTTTAAAGTGTGAATTAACTGCCCAAGGCCATAAATGGGCTATTATAAACATCTCCCGGAAGCCAGAAATCAATTCGATGTTCATAAAAGAACATTTTGTTGACATGGTAAGTGCAAAATCTGACTCAAAAAACCTTTGTCTTTATCGAATGATTAGACGGTGACAAATATTCTACTGAAAGTCAATGCCAAACTGAACGCGTACATGAACATTGTAACTATAACTCTTCAAGTTGTGATTGATTTCTGTTCTGCCAGCAGTCTCTGACGAGACTCGATTTCCAAGAGCACTACGTTTGTTGTCCTCTCAATTCTATTTAGGTATATGATTTGCCACGGCTACGATGGTGCGACATTAACCACAAGGAATAATTTTCATTTTCCGCTGTTTGTACGGCGATCTGTTTGACTTAGGAAATGCCCGCAGAGATACAGATCAAAAGAGGAAGTCAACAAAATACAAGAACTGTTCTAATTTTAGACTTTTAAATAATATTTGTCATCAAGAGGTTTCTTTGTTCACTTTTTCAGCACAAGTTGCATTCTTTTAATAACTTTTGATGAGCAAAACATACATTCTGACTATACATAACTACGTAAACTAAATTTTTGTTTAAACACTTTTCAGGTATCAAAATCAGCTAACAAGCTGGGAATGTCGCTTGCCCCCAATTGTTCTGACATTATAGAACCCGCAGAGCCAAGAAACGCTGGCGGAAGATTTGCCAAACCAAAACCTTTGAGCATCATAGATGATTTAAAAAGACTTAAACAAAATAATATGAGTATTGTATTTGTTATACTACCACCGAATGCTAGCGAGTCATATGCTTTAGTTAAGCAACAAGCCGAACTCAATTGCGGTATTGTTACACAGTGCATTAAGGGAGAAACAATGCGTTCAGAAAACAGGATGCGAGGAGTGCAGCCTATTAATCTAATGACGGTGACAAATATTCTACTGAAAGTCAATGCCAAACTGAACGGCAGTAATCATAAGATTGCGGCCATAAACGAAATTGGACTGCAGAAATCGAAAAATGTAATGTTTGTGGGTGCGGATGTCTCACATCCGTCGCCATTGCAGAAGAATTTACCAAGTATTGTTGGTGTGGTTGCTTCGCATGATCTGCACGGTACTCAGTATAATATGCAGTATCGACTGCAAGCGCCCAGATTAGAGGAAATCGATGATATGAAGGATATTTTCGCCCAACATCTAAAAGTCTTTAAGACAAAGACTAACGTTATGCCCGACCATATTATATATTACCGTGACGGTGTTTCTGATGGACAGTTTGAGAAGATTGAGAAAATTGAACTGGCAGCAATGCGTACAGCATGTAAAGCGGTAAGTAAAATCAGAGAAATTCTTGTGATGCTATGATATGTACTGTGAAAGCTTTCTGATTTTTCGTGATCAAGAGCACTCCTTCTCTGGGCACATTGAATACCATGTCCTCAATGCTTGCTCATTTCGCTTCAGCCATTTATATGCTTTTCTTTTCCGCGTCAAACAACATTACGATGATCTCCACATGCTGACGATGACGGTGACTGCGAGCTATTGAAAACCGTGGACTTCTGTAGAAACGTCTTCTGCAATTGCTTGCTCACTGTCAAGTGTATTGTTAAGCAAAATGTTGCGTTAGCTGTTTGAATTGATGCAGTGCAGCGGCTGTATTTCAGATCTTTCTTCCCAATTAACATTTTAAGAACGTTTATAAGTACAAGACGATCAAAATTGTCTTTGCAAATTGCCAATTAGTCTGTAACTGGGCCCATGTTTTTCTAGGGGTTTTTTATCACGTTGATAGAAGTTTGCGGGTCTTTTTAATAGTACTACATAAGTTGCTCAAATGTGTACATAGGTGTGTGTATATCCAAATTGTTATTTTAAATATTTTTCATTGCAGGTCAATTGCAATGCCAAATTCACGTGCATCATTGTTGTAAAGCGTCATCACACTCGCTTCTTTCCGAAACCCAAAGACAGCGAGGGAAAATTTAATAATGTCAAGGCTGGTACCGTTGTCGACCGGTCCATTGTACATCCAAATGAAGTTCAATTCTTTATGGTCAGTCACAAAGCTATTCAGGGAACATCAAAACCGACGCGCTACAACGTTATTGTAGATGACGCAAAAATAGACATCGACGATCTACAGGCGTTAACCTATAACCTATGTCACCTGTTTCCTCGATGCAATCGTGCTGTCTCATATCCAGCACCAGCTTATTTAGCTCATTTGGTGGGTCTTCGAGGGCGTGCCTACATTGAAGGGTAAGTATTCTGGCACAGTTTTAAAAGTTTAATGTTTTATTTGATTATTTGTAGACCCGATCTGAACTTGGAGAATCTCAAAGCTGAGTACAACAAACGGTGTGTGTCTGAACATGTCATGAAGATGAACCCGATGTATTTTGTCTAATCAGAATCAAATAAATAACAAAATATTTCCTTTTTTTTTTTACATGAATATTAATCCTTATGAAATAAAGTTTATCCTCCAGCTTAAAATGAGAATGTTTTAAGTTTTAAAAGTTTTCAACTCGTCCTCTTAAAATTTTCACAGCATCTATTGGACGATCGTTTTTGTCTGTGTCTGCCATTCCCATTCGCTTAACCACTTTCATACCAGAATGTATGCGTCCAAATATTGTATGTTTACCATCCAACCATTGGGTTGGCGCCAAAGTTATAAAGAACTGTGACCCGTTTGTATCGGGTCCTGAATTGGCCATTGATAGTATACCTGCGCCAGTATGCTTCAAGTCAGGGTGAATTTCATCGGCGAACTGGGATCCGTAAATTGAGTGGCCACCGCGACCTGTTCCAGTGGGGTCGCCTCCTTGAATCATGAAATCGCGAACTATACGATGAAAAACTGTGTTGTTGTAATAGCCTCGACGTGTTAGTTCGGCAACATTCCGGCATGTGATTGGTGCGTGTTTCCAGTATAATTCTATAGATATTGGACCCATTCTAAAGGATATAAAACATATTTTTATAACACAAGTGGAGAGTATAGAAACCGACAGAGAATAAGGTTTCCCATTGTAAATATGTTGTGTTCTTACGTGGTTTCAAATGTGATAATAGGTGGTTGCCATGATTTATCAGGGATTCCAGTGGATGACGATGCTATTGCGATCGTGTTTGCCATTTGTGTGAAGTTATTTTGTCAGCAAATCAAGCTAAATTTTCATCAAAAACTCAGATTAAAGACGAGAGGTTAGTTTATTTTTTTGATATGTTTGACATTACAACACGTTCAGCAAATTGCCAAATTTTTAAGTGTATTCACAGGCAGATATGAAATATGGATGGTCGTCACCAGAGATAAAAAACAGAGACAAAGTATCATTTGTCTCTGATAAAAAACACAACTGCTGCAATACAATTATATGGACACGTATATTTCAAATGGGGCATGGAATACATAGATAT